>CM072996.1:249822821-252229488 GCA_037038555.1 Rhynchonycteris naso | reverse complement strand
GGAAAAATAGTGTGATAATAATTTGACAAAACAAAATACAGGGAAGTAGAAGCATGTCAGAGGGGTACTGGCACTAAATTCCGGTCAGTAATAGACAGTGAAATAGGGTAAAGACTGCAAGTTCTAGTCCTCTTCCTCTTTATGGGCATCCAGCTAGCTGACATTTCCAGCTTCATATACAGTTAGGAGTGGCCATGGACTGAGTCTTAACCTGTTGAATGTGAAGAGAAAAGAAATGCACCACTTGCAGGCCTGCCTAGTAAAAGTTCCTCCATGCTACTTGGAGACCTTAGATGCCACAAGATGATTGATTAGAGCAAAGACTTCATCAGCCTGGCTCCTTAGATCTTGAATGGAATAAACACCTGCCCTTTGTTCACTTACCTATCTGTCCTCCACCTGATAAACAAGAAATAAGCCTTTATTATGTTTGAATCTCTATTGCTTTTTAATCACTAGAATTACCCTAATTAATGTATATGAATTAAAGGATGTAAAGGAGTTAGCCCAAGAAAAACAATGGTATATGTGTGTTTATATGTCCATCTTTCAACTAGACAAATTGTATTCAATTTTATATCCTTATGACACAGCACAGAGCCTAACAAATATTTATTGAATAAAAGTGAACTAATGAGCCACCTTAAGAATGAGATTACATTTTAAATTGTGTATTTTTTCTTTATTTCGATTTTATAAACAATGACTCTAGACAACAACTGTCATTTGCACTTTCTTCATTTTATTAAACCTAGTTAATTTCTTCTTTATCTAGTAATGCTTCCCATATGTACAGCACTGACAAATAAACCATATTTCCCCATGTATTAGAGGTACTCTTTTATGAAAAATTTGGAGTCTAAAAACTGGTGCATCTTATACAGTGTTTGTATATTTTTTTATTTGCATTTCCCACTTTTTCATGCTTGTTCTTGCACTCATTGTTGAAGACAGTGATTCATATCAGACACAGAGGATGGGAGTTTTGACAGTGATGAGGAGTTGTATGAATTTTATGATGAATAAAACTTGAGTCCAATAACTTTATTTAATACCATTATTTTCTTACAGGCCCCAAAATTAAGGTGTACCTTAAACATGGGAGCATCTTATACATGAGAGAATATGGTATCCCCAATATTTAGCTGTATCAGTGGCATTTGTGTCATGTTTTCCAGTTTCATGACTCCAATATATTCTGTGTGGATGCCATTAATATTAATTTGAGTGACTGTGTTATCACTGTTACATTCAGACACAAAAATATGGAAGAATTCTTTTAGTAAGTTTGTTTCAACTCCTTAGATTTTGCCTTTTAATGATCTTTTTAAAACTTGTCAATTGTCTGTGCTATTTAAAATTAACAGATCAAGCTTAAATTGATAGAGCATTTAAAAATATTTTGAAAAGTCAGGTGTGATATTACTAGCTCATTTTTTAGCTAAAGGCATAATTATTAGAGAAAGTTAAATTATTCTAAACATTTTATTAAAACAATTGAATTTGTATCTATTTTATAGAGTTTAGTCTATTCTCTATTTTAAGTATTTTTATTATTTGCTGTATTACTCCTGAAATTAGGGATCATGGAATGTGGTAAATAAATAGTATATATATGATATAAATAGTGTGTGGGGGGGTTGTATGTGTGTATGCATGTAGATATACACATTATAGCATTTGTGGTTCACTATAAAATAATTCAACATTTAAAGTTTCCATCAAGACTTTAAGTCTTGAGACTATAAGGATAAACAATTGCTGGTTCTAGTCCTAAGGAGATCATTATCTAGTAGCAACACAGACTTAAATAGCAATAAATATATGAACAGTGCCTAAAAATATACAAGTATAACATGTATGTCAGTAAAGATAAGATAGCAGTTACTTTTGTTAAGCAGTAGGGAAAGTAAGTTAAGTCTTCACAAATGTGATGAGCCTACAGCTGAAACTCAAAATAATATTGTAATAACTACGTATGATGCCAGGTGAGTACTTGATATGCCAGAAGGATCACTTTGTAAAGTATATGATTATTTAACCACTATGCTGTACATTCAAGACTAATACAAAATAATACTGAATGTACACTGTTATTAAAAATAAAATTAAAAGTATACTACTTAAAAAAAGAAAGTTGATAATAAAATTGTATTCTAGTGATTGAGTGCTTTATCTGTACATAAATTTTAATTAAAAAAACACATAGTGAAGATCAAGTTTGAGTAGGTCATAAAATTATATTGGCATATTAAATATAAACTAACTGTGGAGTAAGCTGAAGGATATAGTGTACATAATGAGTATATGAACATAGAAGTAAGGTACAAGCTTCCAGTTATAAAATATGTAATGTGGCCCTAGCCAGTTGACTCAGTGGATAGAGAAAACATCGGCCTGGTGCATAGACATCCCAGGTTCAATTCCCAGTCAGGGCACACAGGAGAAGCAACCATTTGCTTCTCTTCCCCTTCTCTCCCTTTTCCTCTTCCACAGCTAATGGCTCAGTTGGTTCAAGCATTGGCCACAGGTGTTGAGGATAAATTGATTGGTCCAGTGTAGTCAGCCCCATGTGCTAAAAAATAGCTCATTAGATTCCAGTGTCAGCCCCAGACAGAGGCTGCTGAGTGGATTCCAGTAGAGGCTCATGAAGGAGTCTGTCTCACTATCTCTCCTCCTCTCACTTATATATATGCAATGCACAACATGGTGACTAGTTCATAATACTATATTGTATATGTGAATGCTTCTAAGAGAGTTAATCTAAAATTTCTCATCACAAGATCGTCACTGGAGTAGCAATGCTTGTATCTGACAAAATAGACTTCGAAACAAAGTCTGTAGTTAGAGATTAAGGAGAAAAGTACAGAATGGTAAAAAAGGCACTGCAATAAGAGAATATAACCCTTGTAAACATTTATGCACCTAATATAGGAGTACCTAAATATATAAAGCACATTTTGATGGACATAAAGAGAAAGATTGATAGTAATACAGACATGGTAAGAGATTTTAACACCCCTTTGACATCAATAAATAGGTCTTCCAAATGGACCATCAACAAGGAAACAGCAGCCTTAAAAGACACACCGGATTAGGTGTATTTAATTGATACATCAGAGCATTTTACTCCAAAGCAGCAGAATGTATGTTCTTTTTCAAGTGTACATGAAACATTTTCTAGGATGACCACATGTTAGGACACAAAACAAGTCTTAATAAATATAACAAGATTGAAACCATATTAACGTTTTCTCATACTACAATAATATGAAACTAGAAATCAATCTCAAGAAAAAAACCTGAAAAACACAAAGACATGAAGTCTAATACTGTGTTAGTAAACAATGAGTGGGTTCACAAAGAGAGCAAGGAGAAAATCTAAAGATACTTTGAAACAAATGAACATAAGAACAGATCATCCCAACAATTATGTAACACAGTGAAAACAATCCAAAGAGGGAAATTTAGATTGTTTTCATAGCATTACAGGCCTACCTTATGAAACAAGAAAAATCTAAAATGAACAATTTAACTTTACACTTATAGGAACTGTGAAAATAACAACACAAAAAGCCCAAAATGAGTAGAAGAAAGGAAATAATACAGATCAGAGCAGAAATAGGCAAAATAGAGTCTAAAACAAAATAGAAAAGATCAATGAAATAAAAAAGTGGTTCTTTGATAAGAAAAACAAGAGGGACAAACCTTTAATCAACTCATCAAGAAACAGAGGATTCAAATGAATCAAATAAAAAATGAAATAGAAATAACAAAAGACACTAAATAAATACTAAAGACTGAATAACATATTACAAAACAAAAAACTATATACTAATAGAAAAAATGGATATATTTCTAGATATATATAATATTCAAGAACTGACTCAGGAAGAATTAGAGAATCAGAATAGACAGATTACAACTAGTGAAACTGAAACAATAATCAAAATGTCCTGGCCCTGCCTGGTAGGCCCAGTGGTAGAGCGTTGGCCGAATGTGTAGAAGTCCTGGGTTAGATTCCTGGCCAGGGCACACAGGAGAAGTGCCCACCTGCTTCTCCACCTTTTTCCCTCTCATTTCTCTCTATATCTCTCTTCCCCTCCCTCAGCCAAGGCTCCATTGGAGAAAAGTTGGCCCGGGTGCTGAGGATGGCTCCGTGGCCTCCACTTCAGGTGCTAGAATGGCTCCAGTTGCAACAAAGCAACAGCCCAGATGGGCAGAGCATCACTCCTGATGGGCATGCCGAGTAAGCCCAATTAGGCACATGAGGGAGTCTACCTCTCTGCCTCCCCACTTCTCACTTCAGAAAAATATAAAAAATAAAACAATCAACCACCGAAAATAAACTTCCCAACAAACAAAAGTTCTGAACTTGATGGCTTCACAGGGAATTCTATCAAACATTGACAGAAGAACTAACACCTAATTCTTCTCAAACTATTCCAAAAATTTTAAGAGGAGGGAAAACCCCCAAGTTCATTATACAAGGCCAGCATTATCCTAATCCAAAAATGCTACAAAGAAAAGAAAGTATAGGCCAATATCCCTGATGAACATAGGTGTTAAATCCTCAACAGAATATTAGCAGCTGGATCCAGCAATACATTAAAAAGTTCATACACAATGATCAAGTGGGATTTATTCTGGGAATTTAAGGTTGGTACAGCATCCATTAATCAATAAACATGACACAGCACATAATAAAATAAAGAATAAAAATAATATATTCACATCAATAGATGAAAAAAATGCATTTGATAAAATTCTTCACCCATTTATGAATAAAAAAAACCTTCAGCAAAATAAAAATAGAGAAAACATAACTCAACAAAATAAAGGTCATTTGTGACTAACCCACAGCAAACACCCTTCTCAATGAGAAAAGTTTTCAATGTTTTATTACAATTTATAAATAAGACAGGGATTTAGGCTTTCACCAGTCTTATTCAACATAGTTCTGAAAGAGCTTAGTCACAACAATCAGACAAAAGAAGAAATAAAAGGCATTCGAATTGGAAAAAAGGAAGTAAAACTGTCATTATTTGCAGATGACATGATTCCATATATAGAGAACCTTAATGATTTCACCAAAAACTACTAGAACTGATAAATGAATTCAATAAAACAGCAGGATAAAAAATAGATATCCAGAATGCATTTGCATTTTTATATACCAGTAATGAACTATCAGAAAGGAAACTAACAAAACAATCCCATTTGCAATTGCATAATACGTAGGATTAAATTTGACCAAGGATATAAAAGAACTGCACTTGGAAAGTTATAAGACACTGAAGAAATTGAAGAAGATACATAAGTGGAAACATATACTGTGTTCATAGATAGAAACAATTAAAATCATTAAAATGTCAATGCTATCCAAAGCAATCTCTAAATTCAATGCAATTCCTATCAAGAGACCAATGACATATTTCACAGAACTAGAACAAATATTCCAAAAATTTATATGAAACCAGAAAAGACCCTGAATAGTAACAGCAATCATGAGAAAAAAGAACAAATTTGGAGGAATCATCCTACCTGATATCAAATATTTTCCATCTATTGATGCGATCATGTAATTATTATTTTTCATTTTATTATGTGCTATATCATGTTTATTAATATTGTACTACAAAGTCATTGTAATCAAAACAGAATATTTCTGCCATAAAAACAGACATACAGATCAGTGGAACATAATAGAGAGCCCAGAAATAAACCCACACTTTTATGGTCAATTAACATTTGAGAAAAAAGGTAAAAAAAATGAAATGGGGTAAAGATACTCTACTTAATAAATTCTGTTAGGAAAACTGGACAGATACATGCAAAATAATAAAACTGGACCACTATATTTCAGCATATAGAAAAATAAATTCAAAATGGATTAAATACTTAATTGTTAGACTCAAAAACTTAAAATTCCTAGAAAAAAAATATAGGCAATAAAATCTCACACATTTCTTGTAATATTTTTTCTCCTCAGGCAAGCAAGACAAAAAAAATAAACAAATGGGACCACATCAAACCAACCATTAACAAAAAGAGAAGACAAACCACTGATTGGGAGAACAAATTTGTCAAAGATACATCTATAAGGGATTAATATCTAAAATTTATAAAGCACTTATCAAAATCAACACCAAAAAAATTACAATCCAATTAAAAAATAGACAAAGGAACTGAATAGATACTTCTCCAAAGAGGACATAGAGATGGCCAATAGACATAGGGAAAGGTACTCAACACCACTAATCATCAGAAGAATGCAAATTAAAACCATAATGAAATATCACCTCATACCTGTAAGAATGGCTATCGTCAATAAGTCAACAAACAATAAGTGTTGGTAAGGATGAGGAGAAAAGGGAACCCTTCTGCACTGTTGAAGAGAATGAAGACTGGTGCAGCCACTGTGGAGGGCAGTATAGAGGTTCCTCAAAACATTAAAAATGAAACTGCCTTATGACCCATTGATTCCATAAATGGGAATATATCTGAAGAAGTCTGAAACACTAATTCAAAAGAATATACGTACCCCTATGTTCATTGCAGCATTATTTATAACAGCCAAGATTTGAAAGCAGCCCAAGTGTCCATCAGTAGATGAGTGAATTTACACAATAGAATACTACTCAGCCATAAAAAAGAAGAAAACCTTACACTTTGTGACAGTATGGGTAAACATTGAGACTATTATGCTAAATGAATAAGCCAGTCATAGAATGACAAGTATCATAAAATATCCACTTATATGTAGAATCTAATCAACAAATTGAACTAACAAAATAGAAATAGACCATAAAACCTGACCAGGTGGTGGTACAGTGGGTAGAGCATCACCCTGGGATGCTGAGGACCCAGGTTCAAAACCCAAGGTCGGCAGCTTGTGCATGATCTCATCCTGCTTGAGCATGGAGTCGCCAGTTTGAGCATTGGATTATAGACACAATCCCATGGTCTTTTGCTTGAGCCACAGGTCATTGGCTTGAGCAAGGCATGATTGGCTCAGCTGAAGCTCCTGGTCAAGGCACATATGAGAAAGCAATTCATGAACAACTAAGGTGCTGCAATGAAGAATTGATGCTACTTGTCTCTTTCCCTCCCTGTCTACCCCCTCTCTTTAAAGAAAGAAAAACAAATTGACTCATAGATACCGAGCATAACTGCTGTCAGAAAAGAGGGAAGTTGGGGAGATTTGTAAAAAAGGTGAAGGGACTAAGAAAAGAAAGAAAACACTCATAGACACAGACAACAGTATTGTGATTACCAGAAGGAATTGGGGAATGGGGGTGGGGAGATAGAAGAAGGTAAAGGGGGTATAAATGGTGACTGAAGGAGACTTGACTTGGCGTGGTGAACACACAATATAATATACAGATGATATATTATAGAACTGTATATCCGAAACCTATATTAT
This sequence comes from Rhynchonycteris naso, assembly GCA_037038555.1. Lineage (NCBI taxonomy): Eukaryota > Metazoa > Chordata > Mammalia > Chiroptera > Emballonuridae > Rhynchonycteris > Rhynchonycteris naso. The sequence continues at coordinate 252,222,062 of CM072996.1, read as the reverse complement.
TTTATTAACCAATGTCACAATAATAAATTTAATAAAAAACTTTTTTAAAAAAATTAAAAAGAATTTAATAAACACTTAAGATTTCCTAACATTACAAAAAGGTATAAAATGGATCTAAAAAATAAGCCTGTGGATTAACAGTTCAGGGACTTAGTAGTAGCTTTGTCCATAGTATCCTGTGCCATCAAAGGGATTATGGTAATAGAATTGGGGCAGTCCATGAAATGAGAATGGAAGCACTAAGTTGCAAACTTCTCTGTCCAAAAATTTGATGATAAAAGAAGAGTATCAGAGAGGTAGTTTCAGGACCTGGCACATTCTATATAACATGTTTTATAAGAATTTGGTGGGAGGTCTTATATCAGCAGAAACACTACTAGAGGAGAAGAGGAAGCTGATGAAAAATACTGAACAACTGAGAGGCCCCAGGGGAAGGAGATGGAATCAAGAACACAGGTGGGTGGCCAGCCTCTGGGAGCTCCCCACGGAGGAACTAATTGGGCAGAGAATACTATGATGATACTAGAATTAGGAGGTGGAAGGGAAAGTTGAGAGCTCACATGCCTGAGGACATCTGTTTTCTCCGGGAAGTAGGATATAAGGCCTTCTGCAAAGAACAGGACTGCTAAAGTGGAATTGAGAGCTTGCAATCACGTTATAAAAGGATTGTAACAGCCACCAAGGGAAACAGGATGGGGAGCTGATGAGATACATAAGTAAAATGATTGCTAAGCAGTGACAAGGGCCCAGCTGAAGATGAAGCTCATAAACTTGTAATGGAGGAAATCAGCATGATTAGGTCATTTCTCCAGCTGGGCTCAGCCTTCCAACAGGAGCAGAGAAAACAGTCAGTTCGGCTGTTTGGAAGAGAGTTTGAAAAACAGGGAGCTGAGAGGACAAAGAGGTAAGAAAATAGAGAGCATCTGAGAAGGTCTTTGCAATCATTTTCATGGTTGCAGGCTACATAGAAAAAAAGTTAATGTAGCAGGAGAATGACAGGCTCAGAGAATAGGAAGGCCTTGAAACATGCATGTCCCTAAAGAGATAATGGGAGAAAGGACATGGGAAGAAGGACAATGTTAAAGGAACGACAATTTGGTTTATGATTTTTCTCTGCTCCCTGATTCTTTGCGTTTTCTTAGGTGCCTTAATCTCATGTCAGTGAATTAACATCCTATATTTACTAGATTTTCTCTATTCTAGTTATTCTCCAACTTATATTTTTGCTAGTTAAATGAAGTGTCTCTTATTGGTTACCTGATTATGAATTTCATTTATTATCACCCCCTAGTCTCTCTGATGTGAGTGTTAAAATTAGAAAAGTGCAGCTCCTCTGGGTGAAAGGGACCACTGGGAACATTGCTGAGTGCGTGATAAGCAGGTTGAAGTTCAGACCCCATAAGCTCCCTGTAGAGAAAACAGCTGTGTTAGGCTTGCTTATGGATTTACCAACTTCAAAAACTTTGCTTGCTTAGTGCGTGAGGACATGGCAGTGCCATGTGTGTATAATCTATGTAAGGTATAGGTGCTTGCCCTCAAGGTGGATGGCAGAGTGTGGATTGCCTGCCTGCCACCATGAGGGGTCGTTTTGCTGTTCATTCACTTGCCGCCATGAGAAGAGGTTTTTCCCTGATATTAGCTCATCTGCCATTGCAAGACTTTATTAAACAGTAATGGCCCAATGCTTTCCAGCTCCACAGTTTCTCTACCATCTACCCAAATCTTTCGCGAACCTGCCTGGCCTTGGCCACTGGCATTACACTTCCTCTTCCATGTGCCCTTGTGCAGGGCACACATCCCTCAACCATACTTCCAAGTCCTGGGGGAACCAAACAAAAAAAGTTCACAGTATATTTGGTGTTGTAGCTCTCTGGATTAGGAGTAATAGTCTTGATCTTTATGAATGGACATAAAGATATTAAAATTATATTAAAATCCTCTGTGGAAAACATTTTTAACAATAAGAAATAAAGGTGAAAATGAATGAAGACGAACATAGCTAAGATAATTCTAAAGTCTATGTCTTTAAATAAAAAGAAACACCCTGTCAAATGAAGTGTCTCAAGTCCCTCTCTGATGGAGACTCAGACTCTTGCCATCACACAGAGAAGCTTCAAATGCAATGCTTTGATGCTGGATTCATAATTTGGGCATGTAAATTGAATCTTACTTGACCAGGTCATATATTTTAAATAAATCTAGTGAATCCAAGAATAGAGAATGGAAACAAGGGAATGATAGGGCTGTCACTCAAACTTCCAGATCAGAAGATGTCTTTCTTTGTCAGCTCTCACATTTAAATTCATGATTAGGAAGGCAGCTCAGATTCTATAAATGGAATATGATGCTGAAACCAACCAGGAGAATGACTCTAAATACAGAAAGGCACTTACCTTCTCTCTCTGCTTTATAAAATACTCCCCTAAGCCCTGCTTTTTTAGTTACAGTATTTATAACACCTACCTGCTTTCTTCTTTTGTTTTTAAGCTACCTTTTCTACAGATAGAAGGGACCCGTCTCTTAGAGCAGTAAATGAGAACCATCTCAGGAATCTGAGGAACAGCAATTGCGACCTGTTCTTTAGCATAACTTAATATAATTGAAGATAACTTCTTTCTGTGAGAAATGTGGGCTTTTTACTACAAGGATGTAAATTAATTACAAATTTACTGATGAAAGACAGAATTCAGAATAAATGTTCATAATACCTTCCAAGATGAAATATAATTTTGAGGATTATGTCATCCAATCTCTTAAGCATGAGCTACTACAATGACAATTTTATATATATATATATAATTGTATAATATATATATATGAACACATATATACTTTATGGTTAACATACAAAAATAAGAATTTTATGTCATTTTGCTTTTCTCTATAAGCATATTGCCATCAAACTTCTACCCATGGCCTCTCAAAGTACCCTATTTTCTCTGTGGAGGAAAGCAAAGTGATATGTACAAGTCTTACTCATCAATAAAAAATATGGTAAATAGATATTTGGCGTCTGTACTCTCCAAAGGAGCCAAGAAGAACAGCAAAATGTGAAAGAATACAGTGTCTTATTCTGTCCTATTGCACTGAACCGTTGCCACCTCAAACCTCTTAGCAATATGAAAGACAGTGTTTGAAGTTCAATGCTCCTTATCCCAAGAAAGTTGCAATTAATTACCTAAATTGCAATAATAATGGAAAGGATAGGGATACAAAATGTGCTGATATTCCCAATGTGGGTCAGAGGGTACTCATTTCAACTGGTCAGGTGCTAAATGGAAATGTGTGATTCAAGATGTGTCATTAAGCGTAAGGATTCATTAGGAACTGTGAGAATGTGTCATAGGCTCATAAGTGATGTTTCAGAAATAATACAAAACCATCATTCTGGAACCAATGACCAAGTCTCTTATCTTCCAGGACATCTGGTATTTTGAGAAACCCCCTGGATGATTTCAACCACCTCTCTTCATACCATCAAACTTACAACCATAACACATTTCCATCAGAATTCTCTGCTTAAATATCGTTAGCTGGGTCTGTGTAGCCATGCTCAAAATTTTAAAAACTAATGTTTAAAACTTAATTATTGTAAATAATCTTGGTTAACTTGATCTCAGATTGAAAGATAGAAATGAAAAGGCTAAGAAATATTAATAAAGTTATTTTATAAATCTTATGTTTTCAATGATAATATTTATATAATAACCTCAATCAGATGATTAAGCATCTGTTAAAACCAAGTATCTTCCTGGCTTACATAAAGAGTGGAGCAAAAGTAAGTTTATAGTTGTTTTATGGAAAATAATACAAAAAGTAATAATACAAGAATAAACTGTTTTGCATGCTTGGAACAGTAAACCTACTTTTACCCCACCATGTATGTAAACCTTTTACAATTTTTCATTGCTAGAAAAGAGGAACATTAAGTCTACCTTCTTTGAATCTACTAAAAGTCATAATAATATTAAATTTATAAGACAATGTCATGTTTTTACTTTGTTTTATACTTTTGACTTCTGTGAGTTATTGATATTATTGACATTTTACAGAGGAATAAACTGAGGTTCTGAGAGATTGAAAGTTAAATACTATCACTGATAGCCTGACCAGGTGGTGGCACAGTGGATAGAGCGTCGGACTGTAATGCGGAGGACCCAGGTTTGAGACCCTGAGGTCGCCAGCTTGAGCGCGGGCTCATCTGGCTTGATAAAAAAGCTCACCAACTTGGACCCAAGGTTGCTGACTTGAGCAAGGGGTTACTTGGTCTGCTGAAGGCCCGCGGTCAAGGCACATATGAGAAAGCAATCAATGAACAACTAAGGTGTTGTAACGAAAAACTGATGATTGATGCTTCTCATCTCTCTTCGTTCTTGTCTGTCGGTCCCTGTCTATCCCTCTCTCTGACTCTCTCTCTGCCCCTGTAAAAAAAAATGCTACCCCTGATAAAGCACAATAGCAAATTTAATTGTTTTGAGTTTAATTGTATTTGTAACTATAATGTCTGAACATGATACTATAAGGTATCTTAAAGTATTTGTAATTAAATCAATAATTTTTAAACGTGCAAATACTTTATAGAATACAAAGAATTTACTTAAATTTTCTACCTAACTTTAATCATCAATAAATAGGTATTGGATACCCTTTCATCATGTGCCTTAACATGGCCAAATTTCAGTCTACTTTGTTCTAGTATATGTTTAAAGATGTTCCCTAACCCTTGCCATTCATTTTGTAAATGTGTGCCATTAGTTCAAGGGTGATTAAATCAGAGTGTAGATGGAGTAGCTCAAATTCTTCATCATTAAGAAAAGCTGCTGAAAGCATCAGTGAGCCAATGATTTTTTAAGTAAATGAGCACATTAAAAAGAGGTGTTTTCAATAAACCATTTTTTTCCCAGTGCACATAGAGGCTATTATTATTTGAAGATGATTCCACAATTAGTGATTGCTCTACTAATGTTACCTGAACATTGTTGAAATGACAACAAAGGATATCACATAAACTTAATTGATAAAGCAGTAACAGGGTTTGAGAGGACACCAGTTTTGAAAGAAGTTCTACTGCAGGTAAAATGCTATCAAACAGCAACACAGGCTGCCTCAAACTTTATTGTTGTATTCTTTTAAGAAATTGACATAACTAATCCAACCATTAGCAACCACCACTATGATCAGTCAGCAGTCATCCATATTAAGGCAAACCCTTCACAAGCAAAAGATGTTGACTTGCTGATAGCTCAAATGAGGGTTAGCATTTTATAGCAAGATAGTATTTTTTAATTACAGTATATACATTTTTTAGACATAATGCTATTGTACATTTTAATATTCTACAGTTTAGTAAACATAACTTTATATGGACTGGAAAACCAAAATATTTGTGTTGCTCACTTTACTGCAAGTGATAGTCACTTTATTACGGTGGTCTGAAACCATACCTGCAATATCTCTGAGATCTGCCTGTAATTCTAATTGTTTTTTCTGCTTCAATGAATAATCTTTTTTCCCTCAGAGATGAAAAGAAAAATTCATTTATTCCAAAAGATTTTATATTATATTTTATTTAATGGTTCTCAATAATGACATTATTGTTCTATCATCAATGGCAAAAAAAGTTGTGGTTAATTCCTTTTAAAGATATTTTAGTATTGTCTGGTTTGTTTTTTCTTCACCTGATCATCAGTAAGTAATAAACTAGTCAAATAGGGAAAAGAAAGTGCAAGACCCCAACAATAAGTTTAAGATAACTAAACAGTGAAATGAGTCTCTATTTTAAACAAGTTAGGAAGATGAAAATTCTATGACATAAGCACCAATATGTCAACATTAACACTTGAAAATCAAAATCCTTATTCACACATGCAAAAAATTTTGTAGTGATGTGCACAAAAACCAGTGTTGAACATCACTTTTGGAATTGGCTCCTTCATGTTTTATTTCTGCTCCAAAGAAAATAATGTAAAATAAATGATCATCTGTTTCAGATTTACTTTCCCACCAGAGACCCCAGACACTGCCAGTTTCCAAGTTCTTCAGCTCACGATTGTATGAGACATTCAAAATAGTATGCAGACATGACTGTTTTTGTGAACAGAGGAAATATCTGTGGATTTCAGGAGCATATCTGGGAATGAATGTGTATTTGGTGTGGGATAGGTGGATGAACTCAATTGTTGACAAAAACAATAGACAGGAAATTAAATTAAAGGCAGATCAACAGAAAGGACAAATTAATATGAGAGTATATATACAACCCTGGCTGCTTGGCTCGGTGAGCACTGACCAAGTGTATGGATGGTCCAGGTTTGATTCCCGGTCAGGGCACACAAGAGAAGTGACCATCTGCTTCTCTCCTTTCCCTCTTTCTCTTCTCTACCTCTTCCCCTCAGTAGCCAGGGGTTTGAGCATCAGCCCTCTGTGCTAAGGATAGCTCAGTTGGTCTGAGCGTTGACCTCAGGAACTGAGGATATCTTGGTTGATTTGAGTATCAGCCCCAGACAGGAGTTGCCAGGTGGATCCTGGTTGGGGTGCATAATGAGTTTGTCTCACTATCTCTCCTCCTCTCATGAAAAAACAAACAAACAAACAAACAAAAACGAGCAAGAGAAAGAGAATAGATCTACAGAGAAATAGTACAATATCTCAATGCTAAATTAAAGAAGAGAAACAAGAAAGAAGAAAGAAATGTGCTGAAATTGTGGTGTCTGTTCACAGGTAGAGCAGTGAATTTAAAGATTAGGGAGAGAAATGTGCCATCTCTTTTCTGTTTTCTGCCCTTCATCTTGGTCTTTCCATGTCCCTCAGCTGTAGACAAAAAGACTAATAATAATCTCGGGAAATGCTAAGGCTAATATTTTGAGATTAAGGTGTCCCTTTACTGACAAATTCATTGTGAAGCTGGATTATAAATTTTAACTAAGGTCATTTATTTACTGAAATATATTTTCTCTTACTATGCCTGAGACCTAGGATGATTCCCATACTGTACAAAGAGAAATAGAGGTCCAAAATATCCTATAAATTAAAATATACTACAAAAATGTTAATGGTAAATTTTAAATCTTTCTGGGACAGTCAGTTATCTTTTTATTATTATTTTTTTAATAAAAATATAGGAACACACAGACACAAAGAGAGAGATGAGAAGCATCAACTCTTTGTTGCAGCACCTTAGTTGTTCATTGATTGCTCTCTCACATGTGCCTTGACCGGGGGACTACAGCAGACCGAGTGACCCCTTGCTCAAGCCAGCGACCTTGGGCTCAAGTCAGTGACCTTGTGCTTTAAGCCAGCAACCTTTAGGCTCAAGGCAGCAACCATGGGGTCATATTTATGACCTCACACTCAAGCCAGCAACCCTGTGCTTAAACCAGATGAGCCCATGCTCAAGCCCGCCACCTCAGGGTTTTGAACCTGGGTCCTCTGTGTGGGATAGTCTGTTATCTTTGGAGCAAAATTTCTGTTTCTGCTTTGGATCTATTTTTGAGTCATTAAAGCATTATCAGCTTCCTTTCACTGGAAGTCCTCATTTTCTGTAGAAGTTTTAATTAAAGGAAAATGAAACAATCCCAGTAAGTATTTTAGCATCTTAACTGAGAATCTTAAAAAGACTTTTTAATGTCCTACAATTTCCCATTTAAAAAGGCAGCCAGTAATCACTTTGTTTTCTCCCTCTCCCATTTTCTCTCTTTTATAAGAATTTCTTTACTATTTCATTTTGAAAATCTTTCATGAACGCAATGATTTTCTAAATGAGGTTCCCACTCTTCAACTGGCATGCAAACCATCAAGTGCAGAATTAAATATAAGCATACATTCTAATGTAGAAAAGAAATTAAACATTACTCAACTTAAAATACACACTAATACTGGTCCTTCCCATGCACACTTTATCCACCTAGTGGGGGTCACATATTACCTAGGGATAAAAATGTGAATTGAAAAAGAAAGCTGGAATTTCATAGACTGAGGAAGGTTCACAGAGGCACCCTGAACTTCCTTTGAAAAAGTTATATATAATTCAGTGTGCCTGCTTTTATGGGATTTATAACAATTACCTTAATAACAGAATCTTCATTACGCCATGTGAATTAGTATTGCTGCCTCAACAAATCACCACAAATTGGGCTGCTTAAAAAACACAAATTTGCCTGACCAGGTGGTGGCGCAGTGGATAGACCGTCGGACTGGGATGTAGAAGACCCAGGTTTTAGACCCCGAGCTCACCAGCTTGGACACAAGGTCGCTGGCTCCAGCAAGGGGTGGCTCAGTCTGCTGAAGGCCCGCGGCCAAGGCACATGTGAGAAAGCAATCAATGAACAACTAAGGTGTTGCAACGCAACGAAAAACTAATGATTGATGCTTCTCACCTCTCTCCCTTCCTGTCTGTCTGTCCCTATCTATCCCTCTCTCTGACTCTCTTTCTGTCCCTGGAAAAAAAAAACAACACAAATTTAGGATCTTATAGTTCTGTAGGTCAGAAGTCCTACATTGGTCTCCCTAGCAGGGATCCCCAAACTTTTTTCACTGTCCCTCATACTGTTGGAGGATCGCCACATACAGTACTCCATACACTGACCACCAATGAAAGAGGTGCCCCTTCTGGAAGTGCAGTGGGACCTGATAAATGGCCTCAGGTGGCGGCAATTTGGCCCACGGGCCGTAGTTTGGGGACCTCTGTGATTAGACTAATATCATGATGTCAGTAGGCTGAGTGCCTTTCTGAAGGTGTTAGAGAAGAATCTGTTTCCTTGATCATTTGGGTTTGTTGGAAGATTTCAGTTCCTTGTGGTCGTATGAGTGAAGTCTCCATTTTTCTTGCTGATTGTCAGCTGAGGACCATTACCAGCTTCTAAAAGCCACCCCACTTCTTGGCTCATGATCTTTTCCCTTCATCTTCAAAGCTAGCAACAGTAAGGCAAGTTTCTCATGTTTCAAATCTCTTATCTCTTTCCTTCCATTGAAGATCTCTGACCAACTCTTCTGCCGTCCTTTTCTACTTTTAAGGATTTGTATTATTAGATTGGTCTTGCCTGCATATTCTGGTATAACTTCCCCCATTTTAAGATCCTTAAGTTTAATCGCATCTGCGAAGTCCTTTGGCTGAATAAGATAACATAATCAAGGATTTTGCACATTAGGACATGAGCATCTTAATCATTGGGGCAACCATTATTCTGCCTACTAAACAATGACATTGTTATGTGCCACAAAGAGGTTCACCTCATACCTGCACCATAATAAACAAGCAAGCAAACAAGCAAACAAACAAATAAATAAATCATTTAACCTGTGTAGATATCTTCAAAATAAAAGATTTGGCCCATTGTTTAAAATATTAAAATATGCCATCTTTCAAATTGCAAAAACATCTACTAACTGACATTATAGATCATTAAAATTTACTAGCTAAATTTCCATAAAAGACTGGAAATATTTGATAAATGAGGTTTAAATGATAGTAAATGATTTAATAATTGCACCAACCCTGCATTTCTGCCACTTGGATCAGGTAAGCATTCTGAGTAAACTTAAAACCAGTTGTCAAAATAAAGTGAACATTTTAAAACTTAAGTCCACATAAATATCAGTAATGGATATTTAAAGTAGCTTTATTCATAATTGCCAAAAACTTGAAAGAAACCAAGACGTCCTAACATAGGTGAATGGGTAAGTAAACTGAGATACAACCAGACAATGAAATATTAGTCAATTCTAAAAAAACATGAGCTATAGAGCCATGAAAGGACATGGAAGACCTTTAAGTGCATATAAACAAATGAAAGAAACCAATCTGAAAAGGCTATACACTGTTTGATTCCAGCTATTCTGGAAGAGGCAAAATTTGGACTCAGTAAGAAGATCAATGGTTGTTGGAAGCTGGGAGTAGTGGGGGACACAGGAGATTTTTAAGACAGTCAAAATATTCTGTATGACACCATAACAATGAACACATGTCTTTTATATTTGTTCAAAGCCATGGAATATATACAACACCAAGAGTAAATTTTGATGAAGATTATGGGCTTTGGTGATTATGATGAGTCAATGTAGCATCATCAATTGTAATAAATGTACCACTCAGGTGGGGATTTTGATAATGCAGGAATCAATGCATGGAAAGTCTCTGTACCTTCTTCTCAATTTGTTGTGAATCTAAAATTTCTCAAAAGAAATAAAAGTTTTCATTTCGTTCTTTAAAAGTGTTTGCCATTTTTGTTTGTTTTGTGACAGACAGAGAGAATCAGAGAGAGGAACAGATAGGGACAAACAAAAAGGTAGAGAGATGAGAAGCATCAATTCTTTGTTGTGGCACCTTAGTTGTTCACTGATTGCTTTCTCATATGTGCCTTGACTGGGGGACTACAGCAGAGCAAGTGACCCCTTGCTCAAGCCAGAGACCTTGGGTCCAAGCTGGTGAGCCTTGCTCAAACCAGATGAGCCTGTGCTCAAGCTGGGTACCTGGGGGTCTCAAACCTGGGTCCTCCGCATCCCAGTCCGACATTCTATACACTGCACCACTCCCTGGTCAGGCAAAAGTGTTTTTGTTTTATTTTTTTATTTTAATGGGGTGACACCAATAAATCAGGGTACATATGTTCAAAGAAAACATCTCCAGGTTATCTTATTCAATTATGTTGCATACCCATCACCCAAAGTCAAATTGTCCTCTGTCACCTTCTATCTGGTTTTCCCTGTGCCCCACCCCTCCTTCCTATCCCACCTTCTCCTCCCTCCCCCCTCCCCATAAGACAAACCACACAATGGGAGAACATATTCGACAGCATGTCTGATAAGGGGTTAATAACCAAAATTTATAAAGAACTTATAAAACTCAACACCAGGAAGACAAACAATCCAATCAAAAAATGGGCAAAAGAAATGAATAGAAATTTCTTCAAAGAGGACATCCAGATGGCCAATAGGCATATGAAAAAATGCTCAACATCACTAATCATTAGAGAAATGCAAATTAAAACCACAGTGAGATATCCCCTCACACCAGTCAGAATGGAGTGTTTGTGTTTTTAAATGAACATTACTAGTAAAATAGTAATTTATATTAAAATAAAAATATTGACATACTTAAGTTTTCTTTACAAATATATGTATTTTGAATGTGTGTTCTAAATTTTTACTTACAAGTGTAAGCCATAAAATTGAAAAGTATTACACTATTAACTTTATACTAAATACATTTAATTGCTACACTAGTTAGAAGTGTCTAAAAGAAATGCTTATTAAGCTGATATCAGGTCAATTAGATCTTGATTTGTCATCATTTCCACTGTTCTTTCAAAAATGTCATATAAGAATAGTTATCAAGGATCACAGAATCTTTCCATTTTGGAAACATTCAGCAAACAGTTTAAAAATAACACTTTTCTAATAGGTAACTGAACTTTAAACATTGAACTTTAAAAGTCCCAAGAACATTTGAGATATAATTTACACTTCTTTCGAATATAGGAGATTTTTTTGCTAGTTATTGTAACACATATCTACCCATTTTTTATTGTGAAAACATTCAAATTAAATGTTCTAAATGTAAACCTCTGGTTCTTTTGGGGTTATTTTATTGCTTTTGTATAATAAATAACTTTTTAAGCCTGAAAAAGTAGCCACGAAGAAAGTTATACATATTGTTAAAAAATGGGTAATGAATTACAAATAATGTTCATAGTTCTATTTTTCTTTAGTAATATATATTTTTTCCCTCCAAGTAATGCAATTCATTAATGGTGTGTGTGCATGTGTGTCTAGTTTACACACTGTGTTATGCAATTTATTTGTGGTGTGCGTGCATGTGTGTCTAGTTAACACAGTGTGTTCCATATAAAAATATAAGTTAAATACACTTACCAAACTATTCCCTGAGCCCCAGATCCAATAGGCTTTAGATTCTGGTAGCGCTTGAGAACTGTGAAGGTTGAATCTCCCACTTCGACACTATAGAACTGGTTGTCAACTTTGCTTTTGCTCATGTTGTAATGTTTGGCAATATATGACACATCCACTTGTTTAGCAAATCCCTGTGAAAAAGAACAACAAAAACATGAGACAAATGAATGACTAGAATGACAAAGAGATACAGAGAAACCTGTTTTAATAATTACTAATTCTTATTCATCTATCCTAATTTTATAAACCTGTATTGCATATAGAAAATGATGTATTCAATCATGTAAGATTATCTGGAGCAAAAGAGCTTAGAAAATATGGCCAAAAATTTGTTTTTAATATTAAAACTATAAAAAAAATAATCTTAGATTAAATCTGCACAACGTTTTCTGAAATGTTTCATTAAAACCATTTATTTATAAAGCAAACACCTGCTGAACATATACTGGTCCCAGAGACAATGCTAGATACTTCAGAGGTGAACACTGTTCATCCATTACAATAGTCATATGAGGAAGGGGAAAGGATTATATCTACATTCCTTTCTCAGAAAGAACTGAGATACAAAATAATGTGAAGTTTTAATTTTTTAATTAGGTAAATTTTGATTAAATTGTATTGACTCTATTTATTTTCAATAATACCAAAAATGTTATTATCCTGCTTTAAACACTGAACGATTTCAGTCCAAATTAACATAATAATAAAATGCCATAAGATGACTTTTTATTCTTTGCAAGCTTAGATATTAAGTATCTTAATTGTTGTATCTTTTGTTTATCTTAAAGAAAAGTTCTTCCATCAATTATATTTACCAATTGAAAAACCTGTTTTAAAATTTTTAAATCATGATTTAGGAATATATATATGTATGTAATATAAATATCCATTATCCATGATTAAATTCACCCAGAGATGACCTTACATTATTGCACTTTATAATTGTGCCACCACAGGTCAGGTTATAATATTAAATTATATAGATTATATAGCTAGAAGGGATCTTACAGAGCATTGCCTAACCTTGAGGTAAACATGCATGGATGCCTACCCTGTAGTCATCTTCTCTCCTTCTTGCTAATTTTTTTCAGGTTCTGAGTACTTGCATGTTCTGTGGTTTTCTCCCCAACCTTAGCAATTGAAAATTGAATAGTCTAAACCAGCAGTTCTCATGAGAGGTGACATAACCTGTAGCAGGCATTTGGGATATTTGTGGTGTGTTTTTTATGTGCTGCCTGATAGGAGATGTGGCTTGTATTTAGTTGACTGCTCGAACAATGATAGTTGTTCTGCAGTGAGTGGGACATTTACCTTACCTCAACACTTGTTATAAATGCAAATGCACACTCCAACCCCATACTGATTGAATCAGTAATTTTGTGCGGTGGGTACCAATAACCTGTTTAAGATTCTTGGGAGCCATTCACTGGAGAGAGGTTTATCCCTGAAGATTGTAAAACAGGCCATACAGCTCTACCTAAGATATTTAGAAAGGAAAGCACTTATTACACAGCAGAGATACTATTTCTGTATCTGCCTCAGGGACCACACTTCGTGTTTCTATGAACTGCCAGATTCCATTACTCATGGCTCATACAAACTGGAAACCAGTGTCCTAGTTAGGACAAGGGTTACTCCACACCTCAGCGCTAGAACAGGGTAAATCATTGCATCCTAGCAATTGTTCACACTCCTGAGACGTCCCCTTACTTTTTTCTAGTGCATATCTGCAACAGGACTTTTCTTAGGATGGGAAAGCTGTGTGTAGACTTCGTAGTAGTTTGGTAAAATGGTTAAAACAATTCCAGATCTTATACCAACAGCAAAATTTTAGCAACAAGAGAATTCCCAGTTAAAAAGACACAAATAAAAAACATTCAAATGAAATGCTTAATGCCCTGACATATTTTCTAAAACAAAAGTTACTTACTGATCTTTCATTTCCATTTCAGAGCACATAATTTCTCACAATAAGATTGAAAATCCTTATTACAATATCTGTGAGTTCACACACCAGCTTTTCTTTCAACTATCCCCTTTATATTTAATTTTGAATTAAATTTTAAATAAAATCTATAAGTTAGAAAATACACTCTTGTAAGTACCTCAAATAATGGGAAAAGGGCTATTTTAATATTAGCAGTAAGACACAGGGATTGAAAATTTTCTTGGATGGCAAATGTGTTGTGTTGAACTTGCCCCCAGATTTCATCTGTGCCTTAAACTTAGAAATCTAAATTGAGTTTTAAAAAACTAAAACATATTTAATACAGTATATTGTATCCCCAATATTTATGTAGTCTTCCTTGTCATGATTATAAAGTTCAAACTTTTCTCTAAGTGCCTATGAAAATATGAAAAAATGTTATCAATGCTAAAAATTTCTTAAGTTATATGGTTTAGAATATCCTTAGCTCAGGTCATATAACTTATTATTTGAACCCAAGAAGAACAAAAAACAAAGAGAGCTGATGATTAAAACCCAAAAAGGGGAAAACAAAATTTATTTTGGGAAGGCCAATAGTTTAAGACAGAGATTCTAAAGTTGTTACATGGACCAGCACTATGTGAGGAGTTTGTAAAACACATTGCTAAGACTGATTGAAAATTTTCTGATTCATTGCAACTGTGGCAGGGCTAAGAGTTTGTATTTCTAAGAATCTCCACACTTCTAGAATGACTATTTCTAGAACGACTATTTTATTTAAATTTGATTTTTTAATTTTGACTTACATTAAATATTATTTTGTTTTAGTTTTAGGTGTACAACATAGTGGTTAGACAGTCACATACTGTACAAAGTGTCCCCTCTGATAGTTCCAGTACCTACCTGGCACCGTACATAATTACTACAAAATTAATAATGATATTTCTTATGCTATAATTTACATCCCTGTGACTATTTTGTAACTATCAATTTGTACTTCTTAACTCTTTCACCTTTTCCACCCAGCCCCTTAACCCCCTTCCCCTCTGGCAACCATCAGTCTCAGAACCACTATTTTAGAAAATAGGGGAGGTAAGACATGTCACCATTCAAAGAGGGCTATTTGGAGAGGCAAAAACTGGAAACAGTGTAGGTCAAACCAAGTAAGCAAAGGGTGTGAAAGTTAAAATTGACGTCAGAATGACTCTCTTTGGTAACAGCACATGTTTAAGTAGACTTATTCCCAGAGATATGTTTTCCTACCTCATTGGTTCAATATAATGCCTGACCGATATTTTCTGAATTAGCTCATGAAAATAAACATTTCACGATCTCTTTATAGTAAATTGATACTATAAATTGTAATTGATACTGCTTGACTAGGAAATGGTGCAGTGGGTAGAGTGTCGGCCTTAGATGCTGTGGTTCAAAAACTCGATGTCGCCAGCTTGAGCACAGTCTCATCCTGCTTGAGTGCAAGCTCACCAGCTTGAGTGCAGGGTCATTGGCTGAGCATGGGATCATAGACATGACCCCATGGTCACCTGCTTCAGTGAAAGATCTCTGGTTTGAGTCCAAGGTCACTGGCTTGAGCAAGGGGTCACTGGCTCAGCTGAAGCCCCCGGTCAAGGCACAAACGAGAAAACAATCAATGAACAACTAAGGTGCTGCAATGAAGAATTAATGTTTCTCATCTCTCTTTCTGTCTGTCTGTCCCTGTCTCTCTCTCTCTGTCTTTCTCTCTGTCTCTGTCAACAACAACAAAAATATTATACTAAAATCCTTGGGAAGAAAGTCTGAAATTCATAGGTATTCATAAATGCTCATCAAAATAGAAAGTTTTTTTCAGAGAATAAATTAATATGTTGATTAAGAGTTAATTACAAAGAACAAATATAATATTTATAAAATTATAAATTACCATAATAGTAACTTTTGAAGATCAATATGGTTTAAAATAACTATAGGTTTATAATAGTCTATTCTACTGATTGAATCACTTTAAAAAACAATTAATTTCTCAACTGAATATTAATATTGTATATAAATGACTCAACAATTATTTATATGTGTACATAATAAGATTTTCTTTGAAAAAATTTAAAACAAACTCATTTCCTTTCTGTCTCCCATATGCCAAAAAATTTTAAAGCTAAATTAAAAGAAGGCTTTCTTGTCACTGGCCATTTGGTAAGCACAGAGGAAATCTGAATACAATCTGTTCTATGAAAAGACGACATTTTATGTAGACTTGTAAGAAAGGACCTTGTGCAATGAGTCCTCATCATCAGTTCAGTTGCTATTTATAACTACAGAGATTTGCAAAGAAAGATGCCCATATTACTGATCTTATCCTGCAGGTGTTCAAAGCCTTGATTGAATTTTTCTCAAATTTAGCAACCTATATTCCACAAGCACCACCCCCTCCCTTTTCATTTGTGTCTGACTATTCTACATTACTGCTAGCAAATTTTTGAGCAGAAAACATGGAGGTTTAGTAATTTTTAGAGGTTAAGCTTCCTTAGTTTCTTTTGAATAGCATAACTGAAAACAGCACCATGCCTGAATTAGTTGTGTACTTAATAGCTATGAATCCTTGAAGAGGTCATTTTATTCTTTCATTGATTTATCATTTGTATCCGGTGTGGTCCTAAAAAATATTTGTGCAGTTCACCACAAAAGATATAGTAACAATAAAACCATTACATGCAGTTTTAAGAACAAATGTCAAATAAAGCAGAAGCTGAGAGATGACAGTTTTATCAAAAAAATTAAATTATAAATATAAACTGCCTTGAAAACAAAACAGTGTTGTGCTTCCAGAAGTCCAAATGAAAAGAATGATGGCAACACAACAAAACCATAATGAGTGGCAAGTTTTGATTCATTAATCTTTTTTTTTTTTTTTTACCGGGACAGAGAGAGAGTCAGAGAGGGGGATAGATAGGGACAGACAGACAGGAACAGAGAAAGGTGAGAAGCATCAATCATTAGTTTTTCAATGCCGTCACAACACCTTAGTTGTTTATTGATTGCTTTCTCACATGTGCCTTGACCGCGGGCCTTCAGCAGACCGAGGAACCCCTTGCTGGAGCCAGCGACCTTGGGTCCAAGCTGACAAGCTTTTGCTCAAGCTAGATGGGCCCGCGCTCAAGCTGGCGAGCTCATGGTCTCGAACCTGGGACTTCCGCATCCCACTCCGACGCTCTATCCACTTTGCCACTGCCTGGTCAGGCTGATTCATTAATCTTATTAATTTATCGTAGAAGTTCACAGGAAAGATAAAATATTTCTAGTACTTAACTTCACAAAAAATATATAATTCTTTCTATAATAAACCTGGAACAGGCAGTAGATACAATATTTTTTAATCAAAGATACAGAAATGTGTTTCATATGACTCATAATAATTCTCAATAAAATGAGGGGAGAAGGGTGAACCAGTATTAATTGCTTACTTAGTAAAAGTGAACTTTGTATTCTGTTAAATACTATATTTAACACTAACAACAGATGAGCAAAGTGGCATGCAGACCCGTTAATTGGCTCAAAGTCTTAGAACTATTAGTCAGTGGTCCCAATGTGAACTGAAGTTTTGAAGTTTGTCCAACTCCAAGATACGTGCTCCTTTTTTACTAAATCATTCACTAGTTTGGCTAAAATAATTTAGAAAGTGACGTGGGTTTCTATAAGGTGAGTTATGAGAATATAGCTTAAAAATCAAGAAAAATTAATACATAGTCTGTCCTTTTACTTATTAATTGTCTCAGCCTACAGTTTGAATTTAGCTGAACATTAAACAATTCAGGGTTGAAGCAGACAATCTTGTGTTGACAATGGAAAGCTGGATTTTCAGAATGGCATAGAATTTAAAGGGCCTAATTTCATTTATTTGTTAAATACTTTTTGAATACTTACTATAGATAGCAGGCATTATTAAGGGTGTTATTATATGACATTGATTTATCTCAATTAGTATAGCTAAAATAAGTTAGCATTTCCAGAAAATGAATCTCCAGGAAATCAACTGGTCAATCTATTGGAAATTCTTTTAGGGTTATCTTTTGGATACTGTAAAAGCATCAGCCCCAAGTTGTGATTCTGCTTTTGGCACAGATGATACTGAGCTAGTCATTCTCATAGTTATGACTAGCATATTGAGTTGCTTCATGATGCCACTCTAAGATTGTTATCCAAAGCCCACAGAAACAATGCCTGCTATTTTGCTATGTGTTCAAAGGAATGTGTTCAATCCATTTTTAATCTGAATCTGTTTATATATTAGTTTTAAAGGGGGATGTTGGAGACAACAATACTTAATGAAATTTAGGACTAGATTTTGTTCTCACAAAAGCATATTTTTCCCACTTTGTTTCTTGAAGTGCTAGCATGTTTCTACCCAAAGTTGACCTAAGCCATAATGCTATCCCAAGGCATTATGATACTGCTATAAAATCAACATGTAACCCACAAGGAGCAGAATAGTTAGGTGATAAAATGCTTCTTTTATGTGTCTTCATTTGTGGTAGAAAAGTGCTCTATGAATACCCATGTGCTCTGCCACATTTCTCATCCTCCCTTGCAATCCTGTTGGGGCCATGTAACTATTGCTGGCAAATGGGCTGCACCAGAAGTAGCCAATGTCACCTAAATGTAGAGGTAATCAAGGGATGTGCCTCCACAATCCATCACTTTCCACACACTGGCATCTTATATGGTATGTTACAAGATGGCAAGAACCTAAATTTCTGAAACACACAATGGCAGAAGCTGTAATTCTTGAGTTAACGGACAAATGAGAGCTCTTGGTAATGTATGCTAACCTTTGTATAACAGGAAATAAACTTTCATATGGGTAGTCACCTAGACTTGAGATCTATCTATTGCTGTAGTATGTTTTTCATTCATCAAATATTTATTTTGGTCTTACAATGCACCAAGCAATGTTCTAGGCATGAAGAATATAGGGCTTCTGCCATAATGCAGCTTAATATTAAAATTTTCCTTTAGAGCATCGAATTTAGAACACTAGCTTCATTATCACAGTGATCTAAACTATTAAATTAATCATACTAAATTCTACACCTTTTGAGGTACATACTTCGTTTGTCTACAGTAAAGAAAAAGTACAAAATAGCAAAAATGATTATAGAATCAAAGCAGAACAAAATCTCCAGATGAATAAATAACAGCTAATTTAAAAATAAAACTTTCTCAAGATGGGAGTAAAAGTTTTTGTTCCATGGTAAGGACAGTGAAAAGTCATTTAAGAATCAAAGTATTTAAATTATTTATCTGGATTTCACTAACTTATCTCTAAAATATATATATATTTGTATTTTTAGAAGGGAAAATTAGAGTTTACCAAATGCTACCTTTAAGAATACGAAACACTACTACCCTGTAACTTATCTCTAAAATATATATATATATATTTGTCTTTTTAGAAGGGAAAATTAGAGTTTACCAAATGCTACCTTTAAGAATACGAAACACTACTACCCTGTTTTCATTTACACAATAAAGAATATTATTCTTTTTTTATAAATTTCTTTTTATTTTATTCATTTTAGAGAGGAGACAGAGAGTGAGAAAGAGAAAGAGAGAAAGTGGGAGGAGCTGGAAGCATCAACTCCCATATGTGCCTTGACCAGACCAGAGCAGGGTTTTGAACTGGCGACCTCAGTGTTCCCAGGTCGTCGCTTTATCCACTGCGCCACCACAGGTCAGGCAAAGAATATTATTCTTAAAACCCATATAATCATATTATTATCATTCTCTCATTTTACAATTATAAAAAGATATAATTAGTATCTAAGGTTAGTAATTCTACATTATCCAAAGTCTTGGTATTCATCTCTTTGAATATATACATTTTTATCTGCTTTGACCATTTTTGGTATGAGTTAGAGATGTACACAGAGGATATGCAACCAAATAACTATTTGCCTTTAGAGAAGATGAGAAAAAGAACTGATTTTGGAAACCAGAACCAAAATAGATATTACTCTTCTTAATTTACTGAAAAATGCAACCTTTGTTTATCATGTACCTCAACCTCAGATAAAACCTGTGCAGAAAAGCAAAATTACCACTTAAAGTGTCCTGAAATTTCCAAAGACTGAAAGAGAAAAACATTGTACTAAAAAATAATAAGTCAAAAGAGGTTGGTAATTTTGCTAAAAAGTACTCTTTCACTTATTTAAAACAGCCATCATCTGTGGCTAGAGAAATTATTGCATACATACACATAATTATTAGAGTCTTAAAATAAAATTTAATTAACTAGTTTGGGCATCTAGTAGTATTTTTTATCTATTAAAAAAAGCATTGTTTTAATTAGAAATAGTCAACATGCTCTGTCTTGGCTATCAAGTATATCAAAAAACAAGGTGCTATAATAAAAACCAGTAAAAATTAGCCTGACCAGGTGGTGGTGCAGTAGATAGAGCATCAGACTAGGATGCAGAAGATCCATGTTTGAAACCCCAAGGTCATCAACTTGAGCGTGGGCTCTTCCAGCTTGAGCGCAGGCTCTTCCAGCTTGAGCGCAAGCTCACCAGCCTGAGTGTGGGGTTGTAGGCTTGAACCCAAATATCGCTGGCTTGAAGCCCAACGTCACTGGCTTGAGCAAGGAGTCACTCCTTCTGCTGTCCCCCCTCCATCAAGGCACATATGAGAAAGCAATCAATGAACCACTAAGGTGCCACAATGAAGAACTGATGCTTCTCATCTCTCTCCCTTCCTGTCTGTCTGTCCCTATCTGTCCCTCTCTCTATCTCTATTCTGTCACAAAATAAAAATAAAAACAATAAAAACTCAAATACTGAAGAAATTTTGACAATAACAACTTCACAATAACACTGTTACTTTTTTATATTGCCAGTAATGTTTTAAACCTTATATATCACAATCATTTTTTGGAATTTATATAAAACTCTTTTTTTTTCTACCAGTGACCAGTAGACTCTTAGGCTTCATTCCATGTTATTATAGTATTTCAGTTTTATTTAGTTGTTACTCACTTCAGTCAAAACACTGTATACCAATAAAAGAGTTTAAAAAGTTCATAATAGAACTAGGAAAAGACCTTTTAGTATAATGGCCAGCAACACCAGAATAAAACATGATCAGATAATGCCTTCTGGTAATTAATGGTATTGTGAAGACTAAGTAAGATAAAATCTTAATGAAGTATTCACACACAAAAAGCATTTGGTAATTATTGGAGGTTTGGTGTTTTTCTGATTCATTACTGTTTAACCTGTAGTTATCACTGAGTTCTTCAGCTTAAAGAGAAATAGGTCTTCTTTATGTTTTTAAGCCTAGGTACTCTTTAAACCAGGCAGTGTGCTCTTTGAAGAAAAAAACCTTATCATTCATCCTGTATCCCTAATTTCTACAAGTTACAGGTGCATATTATAGGCACTCAGTAAAAATGTACAGAAAACTATAAATGAAGAAATCAAATAACAGTCAATGCACAGATATCTCCCTGCAAAGGAAATGTCAGGAGGAATAAAGAGTTCTTGTGGCATAGCCAAAAAGAAGCCTACTGAGCTCAGTTTCTTTACTTCTAATGCTACTTAAACTTATAATTGCTGAGTGATATGAACTTTCTATGTCTCAGACTTTCACAAATCAAGAAATCATTTTAAATGGTTCATAACTAACTCAAGTATAATTAAACATTTAGAAAGGACAATAAGTTAATAACTATTAAATAAATGTTTGGTTAACACTGTTTTGTGATTACCAAAATAACCAAAATGCAATGAAATCTCTTAATAATACACTTACAAGGTGTTAAGATGTTGAGAAACTGACTTGATTTTGAGAGTCAAGCAAACGAATTTCTTCTTGGGAAGTGGTGTTTTTCTATTTTTATTTACTTTCTTTTATTCAAAAAGCATTTATTGAACATTTTCTGAACTAAAACAGATTTCTAGGCTTGGAAGTCAAAGATGAGGATGTCCCGATCTTGCCCTCAGAGTGGTAACCATTGAGTGGGGAAAATACAAACCTGCACAACTAATGGTAATGCCCATTAGAATCTGATAAATACTGTAGATGTAGACGCCAGTGGGTGTGCTGGCGGTTTCCAACATATACTATCTCTCTACGTTTACGTTCCTTGGTTAAAACCATGACTCTGCAGTTCACTACAACAGAGTTCCAAAAGTAGCACTTTTCACAAAGATTTTAAAATTCATAGAATAAAATTTAACAGCTCCATACTTCTTTGTTCAATTGAGAAAAGAGGATTAAGAGTTTTTCTACTTTCAGTTCCCAATAGGTTCACATTTTTGTAAGGGCTCATATTAGTGCAAACTAAAGATTATCCTTTTATTTTCTAACACTTAACTTCTTGCCTGCCAAAGTTGCTTGATAAGCTTATAACAACAACAACATTAATAAGAGCAGTTAGAAAGTTTAATAAATTTAATGTTCTTTAAACACTTCATTTAAGAAATAAAATTAATGCTATTACAGATAATATACATATTTTTTGGATGAATAACTCTCTGGGTAAGTTTAAATTTCTACATATTTTGTGGTTTCTTATTAATAACAGTGAAAAAAATTAGAAATATAACAAAACTTTGAAAAGCCACAGATTAAGATTCAAGTGGCCTGAATTCTGGATACACTTGATCGCTAATTAATTGTAGACAAATTTAAGGTCTCTGTGTATTGTCTCTGTGGCAAGAAACTGGGAGCAACCTAGCCCTACTGGTGATCAGATAAAACACTATAGCACAAGGATCTATGAGATGTCTCATGAAATGCAAAGCTTCCAAAGAACACAGTTTGAGAGTAAGCCCAGTATATTATTCTGTCTTTAAAAAAAAATCATTTTCTTTAAACTGCTAAAGCAATGAATGATGTATAGAGCTACAAGAGAGAAAAAATAAAAGTTATTATCAAATAAATATTCTACATGCAAAGTAAATGAAGCACTCTGAGTCCCATCTAGAAATATTCTGCTTACTATGATATTTTTAGATATTTTTAAGTTATAGAATATGCATGTATATTTTCTAGGTATTGAAAGCTCATAGTAAGCAAAAAAAATTTAGAGTCACTAAGAAAGGTCATGTTTTATTTCCCTCTATTCCTTTATTTTGAGAGAGCTTCTATAGAACTAGACATTCTATATACTGTATTTAATCAAATATTGGAAGCTAATTTAAAAAATAACTTCAGCCTGACCAGGCGGTAGTGCAGTGGATAGAGTGTTGGACTGGGATGCGGAGGATCCAGGTTCAAGACCCCAAGGTCACCGGCTTGAGCACAGGCTCATCCGGCTTGAGCAAAAAACTCACAAGCTTGGACCCAAGGTCGCTGGCTTGAGCAAGGGGTTACTCAGTCTGCTGAAGGCCCGCAGTCAAGGCACATATGAAAAAACAATCAATGAACAACTAAGGTGTCGCAATGAAAAACTGATGATGCTTCTCATCTCTCTTCATTCCTGTCTGTCCCTATCTCTCTCTCTCTCTCTGTCCCTGTAAAAAAAAACAAACAAACAAACAAACAAACAAAAAAAAAAACACTTCAAACTATACATAGAATTTTTTGGATAAAAAAAAATAGCTGACTTTTTAATATTTTTATTGACAAGTTTTAAACTTTATTTTTAATCTTGAAATAAGTAAAACATGAACTTAGTTTTCTGTTTGTTGTGTATTTTTAAGTGTTAATGCCCATCATAAATGGCTGGTATCTTGGAAGCTAAGGAAATAGCTCACAGTCACACAACTTGCAAGAGGTAGGGCCCAGAAATTTATGCATTTTTCCTCCAGAGAACTGTCACAGTCACAACTGATAACATAAACATATATCATTTACTCATTTATTTGGCACATATCTGGTAAAAGCTTACCCCCTGTCAGATACTGTTGTTAGTCCTACAGAACGACAGTGTGCAAACAAGACAAAACTCTAACAATGTGCTGGGAAATGTTCAACATTTCAGGGGTTTTGGTGGGAGAGGACTTATTGGAGCAATTGCTTACTTACACAATGTGATATGTCTTTCATGACAGATTTTAATCTACCAATCTGTCATCATTGAACTTCGAGTTAGGAAACAGATGTGCATAATCCACACTTGTGAGCCTATGATAACTGGCTCCAACACACCACTGAAAAACTTCCCGCCCAACAAAAAAAATGCACTTTATTGGAGAGAGAGAAGCATACCCTTCATACATACAGCATATTAGATACTGAAAAGTGTTAAAGAAGGAAAAAAGAAAGGCAAAAAAGTTGACTAAACAATGTGGGATAGCAAGAGGTCATTTTAAATAGGATAATCAGGAAAATCTCCCTTTAAAAAATGACATTTGATCAAAGCCCTAAAGGTGGTGAAGGAGTGGGCCAAGTGGGTAATAAAGGTATAAGATTTCAGGAAGAGGTCTTTAGGGGCTGGATGGTAAAGGCTTGAATACTTATTATAAGGATTTTAGTTTTTACCATAAATGAGATGGGCAAACATCGAAAGGTATTTCAGGGATTTGTGATATTTTTAGCCAAGGTATGACATAATCTCACTTATGTTTTTCAAATATCACGCTTACTGTTTTGAGAGTAAACCTTTTGGAGGTAAGCTAAATTGGAAGCTCTTGCAATAATCCAGGCAAGAGGTAATGCTAGCAAGGACCAGGGTGGTAATTGAGAGAATGATAAGAAGTAGTGATATTACAGATATATATGGAATGTAGAGCAAACAAAATTTGCTGGCAGTTTGTATGTGAAGTGTTACCTAAACATAGTTTCAAAAATATTGTTCTAAGCTACTGGAAAGATGGATTTTTTATTTACTGAATAGCAGCAGAGAAATCTTAGAGGAGAGTTCAAGGGCTTGGTTTGGAATATATATGGTTTGATATGCCTATTAGACATCTAAATGGAGATGTAGAACAGGCATATAAATCTTCAAGTCTGGTTTTGGGGAAATATTTGGGTTGGAGATATAATTGCAAGGTTATTCAAGATATAAATAATAATTAAAACATTGGGACTTAATGAAAGAACCAGAAGAGTGAATGTAATCTTAATAGAGTTGATATGAATACAAGAAAGCAGACTCTTACTTAGTCCATTCACACTACCTACCACCGTTGCCACCTTCTTATCATTCATTATAGGTTAAATAATTTATTAAATCTATTATTTATTTGTCATTATTGTTGTTTAGATTTTATTGCTAACTACTGGATGGACCTGGATATCAGCAAACTGAGCACCACCTGCATTTTATTACACACAAGTACTGGAGCTACTCTACCTAAGGCACTTCAGTACTTAAGATGAGAAATAATAATGGAGACTTCACCCTTTGTTTTTTTTCTGAAGTGAGATGTGGGGAGGCAGAGAGACAGACTCCCACATGTGCCTAATCAGTATCCACCTGGCAAGCCCACTAGGGGGCGATGCTCTGACCATCTGGGGTGTTGCTCTCTTGCCTCAGGTGTAAGGAGCCATTCTTATGCCTGAGGCAGCGGCGATGGAGCCATGCTCAGCACCCGGGCCAACCCTGCTCCAATGGAGCCTTGACTGCAGGAGAGGAAGAAAGAGAGAGAAAGGAGAGGGGAAGGGATGGAGAAGGAGATGGGCACTTCTCCTGTGTGCCCTGGCCAGGAGTCAAACCCAGAACTTCCACATGCTGGGCCAATACTCTACCACTGAGCCAACATACCAGGGCTGAGACTTCACCTTTTTGGATGATTAAAACTTCATTTCATAGTTTTGAAAAGAAATATTAAAAATTTTAAATATAAGTGAAACCTAATAAGAAATCACTTTATACAGTAATTAAATACTATATTTATAAACATTAAAAAGAAATACCTTTATTCTTATTTTAACTTAAATGAATTAGAAAAGAAAAAAACATCTAAGTATCCACTTCTATTTCTTAAGCTACATTTAACATTAAATAAATACTAAGTTTGGTAACACATGCAAGATAGAATGGCAAATGGAAATACAAGGGAATATACTGTACCTTGTTTTACCTGTAAGGAACACACACCTGACAAAAGGCAATTTTCACATCCAAGGTTGGTTCACTGCAGTAGTACAATAAATGGAGGCTCATAAATACCTATAGGAAAAAATAAGGCGAGCCATGAATTTCCAAATCAACTAATTATCTAGTATTTAATAGTATAAACTTTAGTATAATTTAGTATAATTTTAATTATACAAAAGGTATCATGCACAACATAGTTCAACATAATTCTTATTCAGACCACTACTAGATTATTTTCACAAACTGTCAATATGAAATAATAAAATAACGTAAAAATGACCCATCTTCTATGATGATCAACATCATCACAATCATAAAGACTACATATAAGATATTGGGTATATTTAATAAATTAAAGTTAAGTATATCTTATTATACAGCACTTTCAGTACTAGGCATCTAATTTTAAAAATTTTCAAGTATATTCTCAAAAGGATATATATAAGAATATTTATTATAGAAAAAAGGGACTATTTAATAAAATGTAATCTATAATAAAATTATAT
Source organism: Rhynchonycteris naso (assembly GCA_037038555.1). NCBI lineage: Eukaryota > Metazoa > Chordata > Mammalia > Chiroptera > Emballonuridae > Rhynchonycteris > Rhynchonycteris naso. The sequence continues at coordinate 252,195,685 of CM072996.1, read as the reverse complement.
TCAGGAATTGGAATAATTAAATTAGAACATAAGATATCAACATTAACAATTTTTTTTCAAACATGATATTGAGCAGGAGGGAAAACAAGTTTCAAAAGAGTTTGAAAATTACTATATTATTAATGTAAAATTTTAAAATATACCAAATGATATACATTGCTTTGTTATATAACCATAGACTAAAAAAATAGGGCACTATATTTATATCTGTTTACCCTTGGTGGTAAATACAAATATTTCAGTTATACTATGTTCTGTATGTTAGAAATACTTTACAATTCTGTAAAGTCTTAAGGAGAGGATAAAATTATTTGAAGGTATAGATAAATGCTAAATTAGACACTGGCTTACTTGAGAATTATGAGGCAGCATCAGAGAAATTCAATGAAATCTCATTCAGTTCAATTAAACATACTTTGCTGAATGGTGATTGTGTGCAAAACACAATTCTGTGGGATTAAAGAATGTTACATGCTATTTTTTTATTTATTGATTTGAGAGAGAGAGAGAGATCCGTTTATCATTCCAATTATTTATGCATTCATTGGTTGATTTCTGTATGTGCTCTGACTGGGCCTTGAACCCACAACCTTGTCATATTGAGATACCACTCTATTCAACTGAGCTACCTGGCCAAGGCCAGATTGAAGAATTTTAAAACCACATAGACACAAGATTTGTTTCTGGCAATATGAAAGTTTAGATATCCTGAAAACCACTCTCAAGGCAAAACTCTTAAAAAAGTTAGATGAAACATACAAAATGTTTTTAAAATTTATAGTTGACCTGCCCAAAAATGTCAAGATACATTCTGAGGTGCTGAAAATAATATAAAAGGATCTATACAGAGAAGTCAAAGAGCTGAAGCTGCCACTAGTCCACAGGCTATCTGCTGATGTGTGAAGAAGGGAACTTCACTTTTTTTTTCTTTTTTTTTAATAGGGACAGAGAGAGAGTCAGAGAAAGAGATAGATAGAGACATATGTGCCTTGACCAAGGGTCTTCAGCAGACCGAGTAACCCCTTGCTCAAGCCAGCGATCTTGGATCTGAGCTGGTGAGCTTTGCTCAAACCAGATGAGCCTGCGCTCAAGCTGGCCACCTCGAGGTCTCTAACCTGGGTCCTCCACATCCCAGTCCAATGCTCTGTCCACTGCATCACCACCTGGTCAGGCAGGACTTTACTTTTTAAAGAGCAGCATGCAGAGTACAGGAAACAAAGCTTAGAACAGTGGTTCTTAACCTTTTTTGAGGTACCGAACCCACCAGTTTCATAGTTTCACATGCGCATTCACCGCACCCTTCTTTAGTGATAAATAAAATGATTTTTTTTCCAAATTCAAGACATAGGTATGTTTTTTACTGGTGCACAAAATAGCCATGCATGAACATCACCTTGTTCAAAGAACAAAACCAAAAAAGTGCATGAACTCACAACAAATTACGGTATTACTTTATCCTGGCCTCCGCAACAGAAGCTTCTCTGAACCCCTGAGACCGACTCATCAAACTCATAGGGTTCGATAGAACCCAGGTTAAGAACCACTGGCTTAAAACCTACATATGGTGGGAAGGCCCACTGGAGACACTTGCAGAAAGCTTCTGATAAGACGTTTTAAACAAACTTCTGAGGCAAACAAAACAATTCAGGAGGAAAGTATAAACAATATATTTTACATTGGAACTTGTGCAGACTTTTAATTCAAGGAAGAATGAAAGAACAAGAATATGTAAGACATTCTTGAAAAGAAAACAAAAAGGTTTGTGCAGAGGGAAAAAAAAGAAGGAACTGAGAAAGTAGAAAAGGTGAGAAAAGGAAAAAAAGACTTTAGAAATAAGATTGTTCTGAAAGAAAAATAAAAAGAAGTGTTAGACCAGTGGTTCTCAAACTTTTTGAAGGTCAGGGCACATTTAAAATCCTACAAATAACTGTAGGCACACAATATACAAATTCCTGAGAAATATGTTATAATAATGAAGACAAATATTAAAGAAGAAAAACATAAAGTCCAAGCATGCTTTTATGGTAATTACATGAAATAAATATGACAATTAAATTTATTCTGACATTAAAAAATTTTTTTGTTATGCTTTTTAGTATTTGTAAAAAAGATGGGTTAAAAAATAAAAAAATGACAAAAAAATTATCTTTTTATATGTATAGATACATTCTTAGTAAGATTTATTAAATTCAGCAGGTCCTGGCACAAATGTGTTAAGGTTTTTCATTCTTGTGTTTATGAGAAACATGAGCCTGATGTGTCCTAGCAATTTCTTCAATGTTTGGGCATATATTTGAAAGGCAAGCTCTCATTTCCTTGTCAATACATTAAAGAATTCCTCTCTTTTAACTCTTAATTGTGTTGAGGGTAGAAAATCCTAATTCCCATAAATAGGATGTTGAAAACTGTAGTAAAATGTTCAAAGCTTTTTAGATATTATCCCATATTCTTCTTTTTAGAAATCTAAAAGGTTTCAAGAGACAATTCCTTAGGTTTAATCATCAATCCATGATCAGTGGATATAGCTGCCAGTTCTTCTTCTGTGAAAGTTAAACCAAAATAACTTGAAGCTTCCATGAATGGATTTCTAATCCAATCATACTGTTCAGTGTTAAGTGATGGAAAATGCTAGAAATTAAATTCTGCCCACCAACTTTCAAGTCCTATTTTATTTACACTAAACTTTTGCTAACTTCCAGAATCAGATTCTTCAATATCACACTTCTTTTCGAGAAATCTATTCATTTTATTTGGGTGTATTTATCTAAAAATAATATGATGATGTGTTAATAATAAATATAATAATGATGTGTTAACAAAAAGAGTGGTATTTCCATGATAAAATGGTATAATAGAGTAACTATATTTATTTTTATATCTGGGCACATGCTGTGAACCAGTGCAGCTAGTAATTCCAGGTCTCAAGTGGGAATGGTGTGGAATTAAGAAAATACATGGAATTTAGAAAATATGGGGATGGGAGGACCCTGTAATTGCTTCTGGCAAGAACAAAGTGAGCTCAAAAACCACATCTTGCTTTATTTGCAGGGCAAAATGAGGCCATTAGCAAATCTTAACTTTACACCAAACAAAGGATAGAAGAAACTTGCCTTCAGTCTTTCCAGGGAACAAGGGGGGTAGTATAAACAATCCAGCACCACAGTTTAACAGCCTTTTGCAACCTAATCAGGCAAGTGAGGTGGAGAGTTAGGCAGACTGTCAGCTTGCAGCCAATTCCCCACACCTCTGTCCCCCAAAAATCTAAACTCCAAAAACTCTGTTGGTTTTTTGGTGCCCAACAGGTGCATATTTCTCTGGAATATGATAGGGCGCACCTGGAAATCTTCTAGGGCACACCAGTGTGCCCTGGCACACACTTTGAGAACTAGTGCTTAGACCATTCTTAATGGCCTCAGGAGCTTTAAAAATTCACCCAAACTTACAGATATTACTGAAGGAGCCAATAGCCTTCTTAAGCCCCAATTACACAAACAAAAAAGGGGGAGTCAGGAGGCAAGACTCACCCCATAAGAACAATTGTATAAAGCTCTTTTTACTCTTAATTTTTAAACATTTCCTCTTCTGGACTTACTGCAGCTGAGAGTCATTTTATACCAGCTGAGCAAAACCCTAAGCCTCTTGTGTTGTACTGGGATGTACTAGCTGGCCCTGAGTAGCAAATTCTAGTCCAATTGCTAACCTGGGGGTGAGAGTATGTTGCAATTTTGTCATCAACAGGTCCTCTTTGAATACCATCAAAGAATGTGAAGCCTTATCATGAGTTGGCACCAGCCTCTAGAAAGCAACCCGGTTCTAGAGATCCAGAGGCTGATGGTAAATCGACCTCCAGAAGTGAAGACAAAAATGAGGACATTTAACTTGCTCCAGAGCACTCAGGCAGTATCTGACATCATCTGGGATACTTTAAAACATCTAATCAGATGTGCTAAAGAAGTTTTGCAAAATACAGACATGCCTGTAACCTCTAAAAACCTGTTTCCCTCTATGCTTGCCCTTCACCTTCCACTGCAACCACCTAACCATCTTACTCTCTGTTAATCTTTACTAAAACAAAAAAGGGGAATATGTAAGAATACACTGTGAAGACATGCAGAGTTAGGAAAACAGAGACAGCAAGGCACCCTAGGATGAAAGCCCTGAGCAGATGAGAGTCCAGGGGCCTCTCTGACCCTGTACTGGAAAGAGCAAAACAGCAGGATAAGATTCAGTAACAAAAAATGTTTAGGCTCTCAGAACAGAGATTAAAAGTTAGCAAAAGAACAAATGTTCTTTGTCCTTTACTTCACCCCCTGAAAACTTCTGCTGTCTGCTTCCCTCAGTTATTTGTACTGGCTAATAAATATCTGAATAAGGCTGAGGATGGGGCTTCAGTTCTTCAGTCTGATGACCGGGGCTCTTGCCTCCCCTCAGCCCTTTGGAGCATGTCATCTGGTCTCTGAGCAGTTTGTTGTCACCGTGACATATAGTCACTTAAACTTAATATATTAAAGATACTTGGGGAAAAATAAGCCATGCACTAAATCCTGCTGAGATAATTGATCATAAATATGGGGAGGGACAGGGAGAAAGCACTTCCCTATTGGGAGACAATTATCTATGCTCCTCCCACATTTCTGCATGTCCTACAAACAGAAGCATTGGATGCCTTTACTCTCAAATTATCTTCTTAAGGATGAACATATAGCAAACAGCCTTAGAAGAGAAATATAATATCTCCCAGTAAAGCTAAAGCCAAGTTTGGTTACTTTCCAGTATAATAGTATAGATAATGTATTTCTCTGGAGCAAAGGTAAGTCCAGCTTACAACCCATTAATAAAGACTTGGGATCCCCAAGGTTTAGCTTCCTTTTCTGTAACATAACTGTATGTTCAGTAGTCACTCGACCTTCTTTGAGTCACCCTGTAGGAATTGAGGACCAAAAGATTGTCATTAATGTTGACACTCTAGCTATTGCTATTGATGTGAGTAATAAATACCTTTGTATCTGACCCAGGAATCTTGCCTTCTGCCAGTATTCATGAAGCTGTGGCAGGCTAACTTGTTAGCTTGCAAATAGTGTAACATCTCACATTCTTTAGCATTCTGGACCATCCCCATTTCATATTATGTACAAAACAATTCCAAACAAATTAAAATTTTCAGGAAAGGACAAACTTTAACTATTATAGAAGCAAATGTAGTTGGCTATCTGAGAAGTACCTTATAAATAATTATAAATATGTTAAATTATATAGAAAATTACTAATAAAATATACTATTTAAAATTTATCATTTCTGTCTGTGAAAAGATCTAGTAGAGAAAAAGTAAGCCACGAATTTAGAAAAATATTGGAAATATATGTATAACCAATGGAAGATTTATACAGAATCTATAAAGAGCTCCTAAAAGACAAGAAGAAAAGAGAAAAAACACAATAAAAGAATGGGCAAAAAATATGAAAGACATTTCCTAAAAAAGAAAACATATGTGTAAATTAAAACCACACTGAGATAGTATTTTATACCCATCAAATTGATAAATATTTAAAACTATAACATTCAATGTTTGCAAGATGGATCAGATGGAAATATTTATACAATGCCAATAGGTTTAGCAATTAAAACAACTCAATTTAGAGGAAAAATAGCATTATATAATAAAGTTGTGCATAGCCTACCACTCTTATACATATTCCTAGAGAAACTCTTCTGTTTTACTCCCAGAATATATACAAAAAACAATTCATTAGAATATTTTTGTAAAATCAAAATAAATAAATAATAAAAATTAAAAGTGGAAAGAAACAAATATTTATAAAGAAACAGTGAATAAATAAACTACAGCATATTTGATGAGGAACCTAAAAGTTAGAAATTTGACTTCAGTAATAGCAGCTTTTTGTTGTAATAAGTAGGAGATTATAATGTAAGGGTTTAAATTACAATAATTTCTTGTAGGAGCCCAGTTACAGAATTTCCTGTAAGGAGCTAAGGCACTATTGATAACTAGAAGTTTAGATTACAAATCTTAAACTTTATTGCCAAAGAAATACCAGGAGTTCTCTTGCAGAAAGTTCTCAGAGGCACAGATGGCTCCCAAAGGCTCCAGACCCCAGACATCCCTGAGAAACATCAAGGATGGATGATAGACTTGTGCAAGTGTCAGAAGGACATTTCAGGGAACATTCCTGCAGGCCAGACTCCCACCTCCCACAGACTGCTAAGTGACTAACTGCATGCTCATTAATAAATTACTAACCTTCCCCCAAGAAATATACACTGTTCATTCAGCTTAAGACTGCTAAGGCAGTTCTTTTGGATACAAGAACCCTGCCTTCTCAGCTTGCTGGCAATCTGAATAAAAAATACTCATATCACTCAGTTCCATCTTTGTGATTGACGGGCAGTGATGGGCAACTTGAACTCTGACTTGTTCCAGTAATATACTTGTTTAGTGGAATACAATATGGTTGAATAAAAAAACAAGTGTCAACATGACAAAATGTCTTCAACAGGTTAAAAACATCAAAAGAACTCACATTACCATTTTTCATTCCATAAGATGCACCTAACCATAAGATACACCTACAGTTTTAAGGAGGGAAACAAGAAAAAAAATATTCTGAATCAAATGGTGTGTTAAAATGTTTAATAAAATACCGTATTTTTTGCTCCATACGATGCACGGGCATTTTCTCCTCCATTTTTTGAGAGGAGAAAAAAAAGTGCGTCTTATGGAGCAAATAATACAGTAATTTAAATTATGGAAGTTCCAAAATATGCATAACTAAACAATTTCTTCTTTAGGGATACTTTTTACTATGATAAAACTATTTTAAAAAGCAAAAGATAAGAAAAACAAAAAATTCAAGAGATCGATGGCTCTCTGAGAAGAAGTATGCCGACGGAAAGGGGCATAACAGAGATTTTCAAAGGTCTTCTTTATATCTATTTTTTCCAGCTGTGTGGAAATTATGCATATTTGTTTCATTATTATTCTTTACACCACATATATATTAATTGCATGTTATTTAATATGTCTTAAATATTATTTCATGATAAAAAAGTTTAGGTGACACAAAGAAATTGTGGTCCTTCATTCCTTTGTTGAGCATTGTTGTCTATGCACAGAAGCCTGAAACCAAAACACTCATGTAGCCACTAATAAGGAAGTGCTAAGGAGTGCAAAGGAGGACAATAGGACTGTTTGATGACAACGTTAAACTATTGAATGAAGAAATCTTAGATATTTCTTCTTCTACACTTTCTGTTAGATGAAAAAATAAATTCTCCCACAGGAAAAAAAATTACTAAAAAAGTCAGTAAAAAATAAAACAACAATGAAAGAAATAACTTACACTTCAACTGCAATTAATTAGTTTATTTTACTGTATTTCCATGTGATTTGTGTATAATATTTGCCAGATAGTTACCTCTACTTTACATTTTAATATTTTTACTTTAATTTTTATTCAGGTATAACCTACACTCAGCAAAATGGACAGTTTTTAAGTACACAGTTTTGACAAATGCATAGATCCATGTAACTCACATTTCAGTGAAGATAAAGAATAGTCTGGAAAGCACTTATGCCTTTTATTGGACAATAGTTCCCCAATCTTCGTGCAATAATTTTCTAACTTCTTTCACTATAGATTAGTTTTTCTTGTTCTAAAAATTATATAAGTGAAATTATTCATGGTGTATGCTTCTTTTGTTGTTGGATTTCTTTTGCATAGCAATATTCTTTTAGTATTTGCCCATGTTGGTGTAAATGTCAGAAGTTATTCTTTTTTGCTGCAGAGTAAAAAAATATCACAGTTTATCCATTTTGCTTTTGGACCTTTGACGGGTTTCTATTTATTGGATACTAATAATGCTGCATGAACATTTGTGTACATGTATTTTTACACAAGTATGTTTTTATTTCCCTTGGGAAAAATACCTAGAAAAGGAATTGTTGCATCATGAGATAGGAATATGTTTAAGCTATGAAAAACTGCCTATAGATCTTCAATAAATTAAATGCTAACAAATTAAGAATGAGGAGGTTGCAGTAATGGAAGTATGGGTAAGTCCAGCATGGTGACCTCAGAAGTGCTGCCCAGAAGAAATACTTTCCTTTTCTACTGCTGAACTGGCTATGTGTGAACTAATGGCATCCAGTCTACCACCTGGAATAAACAATGTATTTTAACTTTTAATGAATGAATAACACTAGGGAACAATTTTTTTTTTCATTTTCTGTTGCATGAGTTTTAGAACTTTTTCTATATATATATGCATCACTGATTCCAAATCTGAAATCCGTTTTTGGTGCATGCTCCAGTTTTAATGCAATTTTAATTTCTTTTTGTTACAGTTAATGGCATGCATTGGTTTTTAAATGGGAGTTAAAGGGCAATGACTCTTGGACTGAACATAACCACAAGTCAATTAATGTTTTACAAACATCACTTTTACATAAATGTAGTTGTTTTTAAATGTAAAAAGTTATTATATGATAAAAACACCCTCTTATTTTGTTTTAAGATTGAATCATGGCTTCTTTGAATAGGTGTAAATGTAAGAATAGTCCTGACACTTTCTGTTATATATGTGGCTGTTACACACTTCAACATCAAAGGTGCAATATTTCATCATTTCTGACATGTACATATATTGCCTGTTTTTGAATTCCCCTTGGCGATGAAGACAAGAATTGGGCTCCTCATATTGTATGTCATAATTGTGAGAAAATGCTTCATGACTGGACAAAAGGAAAATGCAAAAGAATGCCTTTTGATATTCCCATGGTTTGGCGTAAACCTAAGGGTCACAGCAGTGACTGTTATTTCTGTCTGATTCATACAAAGGGCATTAGAAAGAAAAAAACAGCATATGATCACATATCCTAATGTTCCTTCAGCAATACGACCTATCCCACACTCTGAGACACGCCTGGTTCCAGTTTTCAATGTTTTTTTTTTCTTTAAGGACCAAGAAAATGAACATGGTGATCAAGTGTTTTTTGATAAGATGCATGAGGAAATGGTTGTAGAATCTGAAGGGCCTTCTTCTGATGCCAAGCAGTCATTAACCCCTCAGCAGTTTAGCCAACCCGAATTGAATGATTTAGTAAGAGATTTGGGCCTATCAAAGGAAGCAGCTGAGTTATTAGACTCCAGGCTTCAAGAAAAGAATGTACTTCACTGGTCAGTTAAAGTATCCTATTTCAGGAAGCGTGAACAAATTTTGGTGGACTTTTTTCCGAAGACAAACACTTTGTTTACTGTCATAATATCAGTAGTCTTCTCAGCCAGCTAGGCATTACCACTTACAGTCCAACAGAATGGCTGCTATTTCTTGACAGCTCTGAACAGAGTCTGAAATGTGTTCTCCTACACAATGGTAATGTTTATGCAGTGGTTCCAATTGGTTATTCAACTCATCTGTGAGAAGATATAATGACAGAAAAATTGTCCTCAACTTTCTGAAGTATGAGGAGCATAACTGGATCATTATGTGAATCTTAAAATGGTAAATTTCCTGTTAGGACAACAGAGAGGTTTCACGAAGTATTCTTGCTTTCTGTGTTTGTGGAACAGCTGAGCTGGGGAGAAACACTGGACACAGAAGGAGTGGCCGAAATGTGAAGCTCTGGAAGTAGGGATGCAAAATATTGTGAATGAACCTGCAGTGAATCAAAACAGGATTATTTCCCCCCACTTCACCTCAAACTTGGCTAGAAGCAGTTTGTTCAGGGTTTGAATAGAGAAAGTGAATGCTTTCAACATATTATTTCTGCTTTTCCTGCCTGGTCTTTCGAGAAGATAAAAGAAGGTGTATTCGATGGACCTCAAATTTGAATACTCATACCTAATTAAGAATTTGCCAGGAAGATGAATAAGGAGGAAAAAGCAGCATGGCAGTCTTTTGAGGCAGTTACAAAGAATGTCTTTGGCAACAAAAAAGCAGAAAACCATGAACTTCTGGTTCAAAGGATGCTGTTGGCTTTCTATGACATTGGATGTAATATGAGAGTTAAGATTCACTTCCTGAACAGTCACCTTGATAAGTTTCCCGAAAATCTTGGAGCTGTTAGAGATGAGCAAACTAATGCTGGAGCATCAAACAAGATTGTCCTCAACAAGTATACAAATTCAAGAGCTACAAACACAAATTTTTGCCTGAATAGAATTTAAATAAATTTTGCACAAATTTTATGATTTAAATAAGTGTTTTAATATGTTCTAATTTAAAATTGTAGACAAATTCTGATGCAATCATATCTTTTAGTGTATTATTGTATTTACTGCATTATATAAATTATTATATTCAACAAAGATGATGCCCAAGAAGACATTCTACTTCATTATGTTAAACTAAATATTGAAAATTTTACAATAAGATGAAAACCTGCCTGTCCTGTAGTGGCACAGTGGATAATGTGTCGACCTGGGATGCTGAGGTCGCCGGTTCAAAACCCTGGGCTTGCCCGGTCAAGGCACATATGGGAGTTGAAGCTTCCTGCTCCTCCACACCTTCTCTCTCTCTCTCTCTCTCTCTCTCTCTCTCTCTCTCTCTCTGTCTTTCCTCTAAAATAAATAAAAATAATTTTAAAAAAAAAATGAAAACCTAAAATCTTGAATTACAAAAAAAACTGTAGTTTACAGAGAAAAACTAATGTCAGATTTGAGATCAGCACACTTGAATTAGATAAGAACAAGTGTTTTTGTGGATGCAAGAAAAATTTTGTTCACCAGTGTAATGTTTCTATTAAAAGCAAGCATCCTGACCTTCCCTAGTTTGCATTATAAAGACTTCATATTTAGCATGAGACAAGTTACTCAGTCAATGCAGAACCTTCTTGTTCCATAAAGGAACACTAAAAGAAAAAGAATGTTTAGTATGATAATCTCAATGAATTATAGAAAACTAGTTTGGTAACTATATTTCTTGATAGTGTGGCAGAGAGCATTTGGCCTCATTACAAAGGAACAACATAAATGGTAGAGCGTTTTTTCAAAATTAGTCTAAAGTGAAATTAGTGACAATATCTTGGTGCAATACAGGACCTGTGAGTAGCTTGAAGAGGAAGGAGATCATAATTGGGGAGTTTAGTGTTTTCAATTACTGGTTGTTCTTCTGGGAAAAGCCCCATATGTGTATTCCTTGCTGTGTACTATACTGAGTTTCTCCTCATCTCATACCTATACGACTTAATGGTTACTCTGAGAAAAGCAATAGGCCATGTTGTATGAATGAAGAACACTTAAGAATTTATTAGGTTTAACTGGTACAGAGCAGCTGCTGTGAAAGAGTGCAACTGTGATGTGTTTTAATAGCTTAGATCAATACTTAGATTCTTTTGTATGTGAGATGTGCCAACTTAACCACAGGAGGTGTGAGAACTCTCACAAATGCAAAAAATCAAATAGTTCTGGGCAACTCCAGGCTCCCATAATTTGTTGCTGAAATATAATATATACAAGGGAAAACCAAATGAACTATTGATCGCAAAATAAAATAATTAAGGTTCAGTAGTTTGTAAGTTGAACTGGTATTTAACAAACTCATTATCTATAAATTATTTTTAATTATTACAAGTGACTCTCTTAACAGTTCATTGTTAATCACAAAAAAACACTATGCCTCTTCTATGCCCGCAAGGATTCTCCCAAGTACATGGAAAAAAATAAATAAATAAAGTAAAATAAATATTTTTTCAAACTGGTAATTATATTTTCAAGTGTTGAAATAGAAAATATAATTACATTTAATTTCCTAGTAAGAACTGTGCATATGCTCACTTAAAGATATTATTAATATCAAGAGCTTAGGTCCATGGACTATTAGAACAGAGATCAGCAAACTGTGGTCCATGGACCAAATTCCACTCACCCCCAGTTCCTATAAATAAGTTTGCTGAAACCAGCCATCCATTAGTTTAAATATTGTCTGTGGTTGCTTTCACAGTATAACGATGTAGTTGAATAATTGTTTCAGGGACTAAATGCTTTGCAAAGCTTAAAATATTTACTATCTATTCTTTTATAGGAAAATGTTGCCAAACTTTGATTTAGAGCACTTTATTTTTAAGTGCCTAGAAATACATCATTAGCTTCAGTGTAAAATCAAAAATAATTTACTGTGTCTCTAATTATAAGTATATACACACACAAAATACTTTCTAATAAGTAATTTTAATTGTGTCTCCTTCCAAGGAAACCTGTAGTTGTCTACCTCTAAAAGTTAGGGATTTCTTAAAATATGTTTTTGTGTAACAAGATGATTGCATCCACAAAAATTATTTGATAGCTTCTCTAGCAGGACTTAAGCAACAGATAGAGACTAGAATGTACAAGATGAGAATGAGGCAAATGCAAAAGAAATAGGGTGAAGTATGAAGAAAGAAGGCATAAAATACGTTGAAATGGTGAAATTCACCAACTCAAAAATAATAACACACACAAATTTTCCTAATTCTAAACATACAGCACTATTTCTGGTCTAGAAACCTGGAAGAGTTAGGTAACATAAAAACTCTTATTTCACAAAACTCTAAATGAACTGAGTCAGCTGTAACCCAAAACACATTAATGGACAACTGAATTTACATTTAAAAAGAAAAATTGCCAGTGGTGTTGTGACATTGACTTCTAACAGAAGCTGACTGTGCACATTTCTTCCCAACTCCATGCTTAATGACACCACTTCTCTTGTTTAAAATTGGCTATTGCAGGAATATTTACACCATGAAATTGGCAAATGCTACAAATCAGAGCACTTTTTATCAGAAACTGGTGATTAACTATTTACTAGCACACTAATTAAAGTCATCAGGCACCAGAAATAAAAGAGGAAACTGAAAGATAAATCAAAAGTTTCCAGAAATATCACAAGGAAAAAAAAAAAACAGCACCACTGAGAACCATCAGATCCTAAAAAAAAAAAAAAAAAAGTATTGCCACCACAAGAACTTATATTACTGAATATGTTGGAAAAACCGCAAGTAGGAATGAGTAAAATCATTAACTAGTCAGAATAAATAATAAATGCCATGAAAATAAACTATTGCTATGATAAAAAGAAAAATGGATAGATTTGAAAATGGACTAAACAGAAGTTGTGAAAAAAGTAGCTTTAAAATTAAAAACCTAATATGTTAAGTTGATTAAATACAAACAATTGTGCTAATGGAAGAAAATTCACAGGAATTTATCAGAATAATAAAAGATGAAAAATATTATATAAAGGACTGAGAGATTTAGACAATGGAATACCATTTTGATAAGTAGACTCGGTGGAGGTAGGAAATAATGGGAAGTTATGAATTTTCCTTAAGTTCCATTTAGTATTAACATATGAACAGTAACAGAGAAATATCATACAATTAACTGGTTGGTTTATTTAGAGCAACTCCACTTGTTAGAAAAGCAAGTTCAAAATTTTCAAATGTTTCTTAACAAATATTATTTTAGGTTTCTTCTAATGATATATCCAGCCTAATATATTTGTTATGACATTTCTATCTAGCATTTTAGCATTTTGATCAGAGCAAATGTCTCTTTATTGTTTATCTTCCTGTCCCAATCTTTAGACTTTCCATAGCCTTTAAATATGTTCAGTAGGTTCAGCTGTGTCATACTTGTCTCACAACATAGGGGGCATTTGAAGGAATGATTTGAGTAAGCCTGAGCATTAGTATTTTTATTTTTTGTATAACTTTCCTCTCCAATGAACATGTTTAGAGAAGTTCTCCCTTTCCACTATTTGAAAGCTACTCCAAATATCTCAGATGGGACAGAATCCACTGAGTAGAAGGAAATTGGAAAATGCCAATTTGCTGTGACAGTAATAATTCAAACTCCAAGGAAAAGTCTAGAAATGTAGACAATCCAGTTTGAAGCCGAAGAGGCAAAATCAAGATGTGGTATCAGACTGAAATCAAACTAAACAGCAAAAGTATGGACATGTTAATCGTGGTAAATTGATTCCAGAAAATGCTATCTTGCATGTCACCATGGGCTTTTACAGGTCAGTAGCATAAAAGGAATTGTTCAAAATGTAGGAGGAAAAAGCCACATTGGATGGCTACTCTACTAATTTATCTTATGCAGCAAATGAGGCAGTAGAGAAATTATAGTAACCAAGTATATTTATAGATAATAAATCAGGCACATTTTTTTTTATAGTGGGTACTGTGTTTCAATGCCCAGGTTCTCCCTTTAGGACTGAGCCTCATTTCTCCAGCTGTTAAAGTTTTGTCTACTGACATCCCACAGTTCAGCCTTTTCTTTAAAATGGTCCACTGCTTCCCCAGACTGTTGAGATGTGGGTAGGAGTGCCCAGAAGCCTGAAATATCCATTGCTAGACCTGTAAAGCAGAAAAAGAGAAGGCATAAAGACCACACAACATGCCCACACACCAATATGACTGTGGCCCCACCTACACCATTGCAATAGCAACATCTAAGCCCAGGAATTTTGCAGAGCTAAAATTTGTAATACAGTGACATGTACTGGAAGAAACCTCTAAAAACCAAAATATTTTTTCTTATTTTTTCTGTTTTTCATATTTTTCTTTCTTTTTCTTCTTAATTTTATTTTCTTTCATTTTTATATTTTCTATTCCCATTTTTTGTGGGTGTTTCCATTATTTTTTATTTCTTTTTGTTTTTGATCTTTATATGCTGTGCTTTTTCTTTTCTACTTATCATAACATTTTAAATATTTATATTTTTATTGTATTTTTTAAGTATTAATTTCATTAATTTTTTAAAGTTCTTAACAATACCACTCTCAAATGTTACCAAGGAAGAAGAAATCAAATATCATGGCTACACAAGAAAGAGAAATAGTTCAGAAAGAAAATAAAAATTCTCCAAAAAACAATTTCAATCACATGAAAACCTTAAAGTTAATTAATAAAGAATTCAAAATTGGAGTTCTGAAAATACTCAACAAGATGCAAGAAAACACCAGTAGACAACATAATGAGCTCAGAAAAGAGATTGAAACTTTAAAAACAGAGATGAAGATCTCAATACATAAATTGAAGACTGAAGTAGCAATTTTACCTAAAAGAACAACCCAGATAGAGGAAAGAATCAGTATCATTTAAGATAGGCAACTAGAAATGCTACAAAAAGAAGAAGAAAGAGACTCATAAATTTAAAAACCTGAGAGAGCTCTACAAGAATTGTATGACTCCATCAGAAAGAGCAATATAAGAATAATGGGTATATTAGAAGAAAAGAGGGAGAAGAGAATGGAGATCCTATTTAAACAAATAATGAATGTGACTTGTCAAAAATGCACCATGACTTTACGGACACACTGTCTGTGTGTGTATGTGTGTGTGTGTGTATAAACACACACACACACACACACACACACACACATACATACATACATACAAATAATCTTCAACAAATGAGCCAAAACACACAATAGAGAAAATAAAGCCTCTTCAATAAATGGTGCTGGGAAAATTGGAAAGCCACATGTAAAATAATAAAGCTTGACTATAATTTGTCCCTCTGTACAAAAATTAATTGAAAATGGATCAAATACCTAAATATAAGATCTGAAACTATAAATTATACAGAAGATAACATAGATATTGAACTCAGGGACTTTGGCTGTAGAGAACGATTTATGAATTTAACCCCAAAGGCAAAGGAAGTAAAAGCAAAAATAAACGAATGGGATTATGTCAAACTAAAAAGCTTCTGCACAGCAAAAAAAAAAAAAAACAAAAAAAAAACCTGATAACAAAACAATTAGGCAGCCAACTAAATGCAAGATGATATTTGCAAACAACAACTCTGATAAAGGGTAAATATCCAAAATATATCCAAAAGAACTCACAAAGTTTAACAACAAATAAGCAAACAAGCCAATTAAAAAATTGGGAGAGGATCTGAACAGACACTTCTTGTAAGAAGACATACAAATGGCCAACAGATATATGAAACGATGTTCATCTTCACTAGGTAGTTGAGAAATGCAAATCAAAACTAAAATGAGATACCAGCTCACACCTGTTAGATTGGCTATTATCAACAAGACAGGTAATAACAAGTGTTGGAGAAGCTGTGAAAAAAAAGGAATCCTCATTCACTGCTGATAGGAATACAACCATTATGAAAGAAAATATTGTGGTTCCTCAAGAAACTAAGAATAGAATTACTATATGACCCAGCAATTTCCTCTTCTGGGTATCTACTCCCAAAATTTGAAAATATTGGTAGTAAAGACACATGCACTGCAATGTTCATCATAGCATTATTCACAGTGGCCAAAACATGGAAACAACCAAGGTGTCCCTCGATAGAGCATTGGATAAAAAAGGTTTGGGGCATATATACAATGGAATACTACTCAGCCACATAAGAAATGATGACAGTGCCATTTATGACAAGATAAATGGACTTTGAGAACATTATACTGAGTGAAATAAGTAAATCAGAGAAAGCTAAGAACTGTATGATTTCAACATAGGTGGGATATAAAATTGAAACTCATGGACATAGATAAAAGTGAAGTCATTACCAGGGGGAAAAGGATGTGGGGAGGAAGTAGGGGTAAAGGTATAAAGACAGACAAATATAAGTTGATGAAAAATGATTTGACTTTGGGTTTTGAATAAACAACATAATCAATAGTTCAAATGGTATAGAAATCTTTACCTGAAACCCATGTACTCTTAATGATCAATGTCACCATTAAATATCAATTTCTATATAAAATTTTAAAAATAAATAAATAAATAGAAGAATGGGGGGAAATGGCCCACTGCTAAAGAGAGCTTCCCTGCCCAGTTACACCCCTTCCCCAATGAATGCAGGGGATAAAGTCTCCATCCCCATTCCCCCAACACATACATATTCTTTGTCTTGAACTTGAGACATTTCTGTAGGATCATTTGAACTTCACAGCTACACAAGTGACTTTATCTTGTGCCCAGGCTGCTTTCCTAACCTCCTGTCAGGTGTTTTCCTAAAAGCATTCCTCAACAAATCACTCTCTGGCTAAGAATATATTTCACAGGGAATCCAACCTAGAAAAGTTGATACCAGAAAGAATTCTGGAAAACAGACTTTAAGATAGAATTTGGATTGAATAACCTGTCTAGACAATCCCACTACTAGTAATAAGACCTATCACGCAGTAGTGAAACAATTGTTACAACTTTGATAGGAGGTGACCTGAGATAAAATGCACTAGCATATGCAGTACCTCAGACAGTTGAGAGAATGAAGGGATGTCATAATTACAAATACTATAAAAATGTACAAGCCAAAGGGATACAAG
This sequence comes from Rhynchonycteris naso, assembly GCA_037038555.1. NCBI lineage: Eukaryota > Metazoa > Chordata > Mammalia > Chiroptera > Emballonuridae > Rhynchonycteris > Rhynchonycteris naso. The sequence goes on along the minus strand of CM072996.1, from coordinate 252,178,383 downwards.
AGCGAACCTGGAAGAGTTCCCAATAGCCAAATGTGGAACAACTTATAATAAATAATGGAATATTGGGTCATAACCCAAAATGTAAAAAATAAATATTCATGAATCCACATTGATATAAATTAATTATTAAATAAATAAATAGGCCCTGGTTAATTGGCTTAGTGGTAGAGTGTCAGCCTGGCATGTGGATGTCCTGTGTTCAATTCCTGGTCAGGGCACACAGGAGAAGCACCCATCTGCTTCTCCACCCCTCCCCCTCTCACTATCTCTCTCTCTCTCTTTACCTCCTGCAGCCACAGCTTGATTGGAGCAAGTTGTCCCAGATGCTGAGGATGGCTTCACAGCCTCTGCCTCAGGCACTAAGAAAAGCTCGGTAAAAAAACAGAGCAAAGGCCCCAGAGAGGCAGAGCATTGCCCTTTAGTGGGCTTGCCCGGTTGATCCTAATTGGGGCACATTCAGGAGTCTGTCTCTGCATCCCCTCCTCTCACTGAATTTAAAAAATTAAATAAATAAATAAATAAATAGGAGAGAAAAGACAATTTCCTATAGAAAAATTTCAAGTAATTTATGTTGATATTTGCGCCCCCCCCCTCAAGAAGTGAAGCAGCTTCTACCCCACCATCTCATCCCTCCTACTCTCCAGGTTGAGCTCCTTTCAGGACTTATATCCAAAGAGTGTGAAAGAAGAGGAAGAGAAAAAGCTTCACAGCGGAGAAACCTGGCCAACACTGCCTGTTAGAGCTGGTCAAAGTTAATTATCAGTGATGGCACACACCCTTTTGAGGATGCGATAAGGATGGCACTTTTACTTTGTGGTCTCTCTCAGAACCCTGTCTAACCACGAGAGAAGCATCAGACAAAGTAATTGAAGGACACTCTGAAAAAAAAAAAAAAAAAGACCAGTATGTCTAAAAATATCAAGCACTGAGGACAAGAAAATTCTAAGAAACTGGTCACAAACCAGAAAATGCTAGGTAGATGTGATGTCTAAACATGACAAATATATCATGGTGATGTAAGATGCTAACAATAGGGTAAACTGAGTCATCAATATAGTACAGGAACTCTCTGTATCAGCTCTGCAACTTTCCTGTAAATTTAAAACTATTCTAGAATAAAACATTTATTTATTTTTTTAAAAGTACTGTGGAATTAGAATGTTAACGCTAAGGAATATAAGTGTATTTAAAAAAAAAAACATTGAAAGATTGAGGGAGATTAATCATCAGATAATGACAGAGTATGAGAGTCAGAAGATCTCCATTCCAGCCAATGAACAGATTCTCATTTCTTGCAGCTGGCAGATGAAAAAGCTAAGGATCAGACTTAGGAATTAATTCAAAGGGTAGTTCAGTGCCTGGCATAGAGTAAGTCTTAATTACTACCAAGCTCGATTCTTATGTTTCTTTTTGAGATATAAACTTTGTTAAAGAGAAAATAGCATTTTTCTAATAAAACAATACATAGATAATTAATAAGTATATTGCTTAAAATGTGGACTGATATTTTAACAAAAGCTACAAAACAGTCTGCACTGAATATTTAGTGACAATCAATAATGTAGAACACTGGTGACCATCCATTGCCCTTAATTTGCTATATGTGGATAATGAGACACTATTATAGTTTCTCACAAAGAATTTGCACTTCAGATAAACTTAAAGAATTTGTAGACATTAACTTTACCTGATCTATCTTCATGAGCCAAGTTGAAAAGAGAGGGTTAAAAGGATTAATAGAGAGGAATTTAGCCAAAATGATTTGCCAAGGCTTTTAATGCTTAATATATCACTCCAAATTCAACAACATGAATCAGTCTTTGTGAGTAACTCAGTGGGAGATACTGCAAGGTTTACCTTAACCATGTCCATTTAGATAAGTTGAGTACTGCATTACAAATAAGATCCTGATATGAATGTGGCTCTGTCAGTTGGAGATTATTGCTTGGCAGCAGTTATTATAGGAGTGGGCAGTGATAGCAGGTGTCTAGAAGCACCAGTATCCAGGATCATTATTTTCTTTAGGCTCTTACCTATGCCTTATCACTTTGGATCCTGACTGATCCTTGAGCCAACCAGAAGATCTACAAACTATCTAATGTCCTTTTACTAAGTTTCTTTATGCTTAATCTAAAGAGAGAGAGAGTGTGTGTGTGTGAGAGAGAGAGAGGTCTTTGCAGAGTAGAGATTGTACAAAACAAAACCATATGGTACCCAGAGAGGGTCCTATTAGAACCAATACAGAGGCTTTCCGCAGTGAGTGGTTAAAGGAGAAATGAGATTACTGCTGGAAGCCATTAGTCTTTTATTATTCAAGTGTATGTTGATCTCATTAGAGAAATGAGTTTGAAATTCCCAACAAATTCTGCCATCCTCATAACATCCTAAATTAGAGATTTCTGGTTTACTCTTTTCACATGTAGATATCTGGACTGAAAAATTAAAATTAATATTATGTTATCCAGATGGATCAATCTAGAAAAATACAAGAGGAGATATTCTTTAATTATCCTGAGAAGAATTTAAATTCAATACAAAATAAATAGATTTGGTACTAAGAGCTGTTAAAGTCATCTACCAATATAAGGCAATGGAAACACACAATGAGTAAATTTTACCTTACTGCACTTAACAGGACAACAGGGTTCTTGATTTCTGAAATCCACATCTGTTGTGCATGATTTGTAAATGCTTTGCATGGTGCAGAGTGTTGTTCAAACGAGTCTACAAGTTCCAAAGATATCTAAGACAACCTCAGTAGTATTTTCATTGATGATACAGGCTGATAAGTGACAATCACCCTGAACATAACTAAATCTGATTAAGATCATGGGATCTAAAACCTTCATTCAACATCAGGGTGGTTTAACTATTTGGCGACCTAACACCGGCACCAGTCTGCAGGTTGTCGGATGAAAAACACTGGTTTAATTGATATTACATGTTATCTGATTATAGATGCAAGCAACTATTTAAAAACAAGTGATACATATACATGAGTATTTATAGATATGTGTAATTGTATATATGCTACCAATCTAAAGATGTTGTTTTTTAGGCCCACAGCCTCTATGGTCTAAGCAGCCATGTTTTATACCTTTTGAGAAACAACCCACCCTATCTGCTGATTGGTTAGGGCTCAGTAGGACAGATAGCTATAATCTCTGTGGTCTGGCTAAAAATTGTAATCTGAGTCACCATATATTTTTTCTTAGAAACTTGAAATTGGAAAATAAAGAGACTGTATAAATTAAAAGAATAATTTGCTTTTTATAAGGAGGCTATGGAAGTGCATAAGAAAGCCACAATGAGCTCAGTCATCACTAAAATTTAGTACACACTAAAATTTATTGAGCACTAATCTTATGTACCTGAAACTATGCTAAATGCTTTATGTGCATTATCTTATGGAATCTTTACCATAACTCTAAGAGATAGATATTCCTATTTAGCCATGTTTTAAAGATAAAGAAACTGAGTCACAAACAGGGTTAGTAACTTGCCCAGTCACATATTTATGTAAAACCAGGATTCAACCCCTGCTAGTCTAAATCCCAAATTCTTATTTTTATTTACTACATATACATCATTTCCAGCAATACAAGAAAATGGAAACTAAGAGAAACTGTTGGGGGGTGGAATATACTGAAATAAGAATCTTACATATCTAGGTTTCTTGAAGACTGACTACAATATACATATTATTGTTGAGTTATGTTATTTCTACATACTTAAAATCAGATGTGCCAAATAAATATAATTAATATGAATATGTATACTTCTATAAGCTTAACAAATTGCTTTATCTATGATCCCTTCTACAGTTTCTAGTTGATTGCTGCTTATAACTCTTTGTCTTAATATATTTAAATGTAAACAATCATCATGGTATTTTTTGTTTGAGGGACACCAAGATGCTGAAGCTGAAATTACACTTAAAATTATGAAAATTATAATTAACTATTTTTAATTATAAAAGAGATGAAAATTTTTTTCAAGGAACTCAGTTACAAATATTTATTCAGTAGCTATTATTGCATTGTTCTAGGCACTAAGGATATAGTAATAAACTAAACCATAAAAAAGAAAGAATTCCTGCCTTCCTTGAATTTACATTCTTTATTATTATTATTATTCAGTGAGAAAAGGAGAGGCAGCGACAGACTTCCACATGGACCCTGGCCAGGATCCACCTAGAAACCCACTAGGGGGCGATGCTCTGCCCATCTGGGGCCCTTTTTTCTTTGTGCCTGAGGCAGAGTCCCTGGAGCCATCCTCAGTGCCCTGGGCCAACTCATTCTAATCAAGCCATGGTTTCAGGAGGGGAGAAGATGAGAGATAGAAAGAGAAAGACAGAAAAAACTGAGAAGCAGATGGGCATTTCTCCTTTGTGCCCTGACCAGGAATTGAACCCAGGACATCTACACATCAGGTCAACACTCTACCACTGTGCCAACCGGCCAGGGCCTACATTCTCTTTGTACCAGATAATTTAAAAAGTAAATGTAGTGTAGCAGAAGATCCATGCCAGTAGGCAATGTCTAGGAGAATGATGCCAAACCACCAACTCAAACTGCAAGGCCAGAGCTGGCTAAGATCATCTACATAATTGAAGAAGAGAACACTCTTATAAGAACTCTTACAAATGGGCCCATTAATTGAGTTTTACATTGGACCTTTTTAAGAACCATTGATATATGTGGTCATAGACAAGTCGTAAAATATAATGACTGTCCAAAATGAGGAAGTTATTTGCTCATGCCCATTCTGGTTGACCGACTTCCCAGATAAATTCTGTATGAGAACATAATAAAGTTCAGATTTAAATCATGATTTTGAGCTGGGCTCAAAGAATAGTAACTAAAGGCTGCAATACTAATAATAGACTTAGTAAATCAGTATTATAGTAAATCTTTATATCAGGTCATATAAAATTTGAGAATAAAAAGAGAGAGCAAGAAAGCATGGTTTTTAACATAAGTAAAAAGAATGTTTACATAAAAATGAGACAACCAACATTTTCTATAAACAGACATATGTCAAACAGCAAAACAGGCCCCTCAGAAAAATGCATACAGTTTTTCTCATCCTCTTGTAATACAGAGTCTGAGAATCAATTTTTTATTTTTTTTTTTTTTTTTTTTTTTATTTTATTTTATTTTATTCATTTTAGAGAGGAGACAGAGAGTGAGAGAGAGAGAGAGAGAGAGAGAAAGAGAGAAAGGGGGAGGAGCTGGAAGCATCAACTCCCATATGTGCCTTGACCAGACCAGTGCAGGGTTTTGAACTGGCGACCTCAGTGTTCCCAGGTCGACGCTTTATCCACTGCGCCACCACAGGTCAGGCTAGAGAATCAATTTTTGATATTTGATTGGTGACAGCTTTAGAGCTCACTCATACCCCCTACCATTCTGCCCCAGCAGTGAGTAAGCTGATAAGAAAGCTCAGATGCTCTCTCTTTGGTAACATCAGAAAATTTAAAACATTCAATCACTAACCCATGCATCCAGCGACCTGCATTCCAGTCCCACCAAAAACCACAATGAAATCCTAACCTATTTCCCAGCTTTCTCAACCTGCTTTGGACCTCCTTAGAAATCTACCTGCTCTCCCCAGAAAGCCTCATTATATACCTTTCATACCCTTTTTGTGCATGTATGGTATCATCAGTCTTGACATCTGAAGCAAATTTTGGGTGAAAGAATCCATCTCCCCTCTGCAGGGTGACCATAACAATTGGTGTGGAAAGCGTGTCTAGATAATAACCCCCAGCACTGGGAGTCTTTCTTCTCTTGCTTTGCCTTGTTAACTGGCTTTGCTGTCTGCTAACCAGCATGCCCTTTGAGCTGTGCTGTCTGCTGGATAGCTTGTGCTTTGAGCTTTGGAACTTCGTGCTATATTTGCTGAACCCAGCCAAGCTTTTGTTATGAATTTAAATGATCTATGTTAGATGTTTTATCATTTGGCATTTAGGGACAGAAATATGGATTGGGGCCCTTCTTTAAGTGGCCCTGGATCGTGTCTTGGCCTGAACCTGTTTGTGTTTCAGCTTAAATCATATGTCTTTATTTGAATACATGTCCACTACTGATGCTAAGCTCAGAGTGTGTGTTTCAACCTGGAGTTAGTCCTTTCTATGGAGTGTTCAGGAGAAATATGGATATTATGTACAATGCAGAGGCCCAATGGGTGGTCTATTGTGGGGAGGAAAAGAAGTTACTATGTGGCACGCTGAGTCACACTCTTAAAAGTAGATGGCTCACGCCTGACCTGTGGTGGTGCAGTGGATAAAGCGTCGACCTGGAATGCTGAGGTTGCCGGTTCAAAACCCTGCACTGATCTGGTCAAGGCACATATGGGAGTTGATGCTTACTGCTCCTCCCCCCTTTCTCTCTCTCTCTCTCTATCTCTCTCTCTCTCTCTCTCTCTCTTTCTCTCTCTCTCTCTCTCTCCCCTCTCTAAAATGAATAAATAAAAATGTTTAAAAAAATGTAGATGGCTCACTAGGACACTATAAAATGCCATTGCAGCTGCTGCCTATACCACTGTTACCAACAAGTCTTTACCCTTTGGATTATAGAGAAAAATATCTATGCTCCCCACCATGACACAGCCAAGGGGTTAATTCAAACCCACATCAACCTGGATCCCTTAAACTCCATAAAGCAACCACTGACATGGAGGAAGATCCTAATCTTTAAGATATTGGTTTGATGCTCTCTGAAAGAAGAAACTTATAAATATGAGCAACATAGAAAGGACCTTCTTCCCACTGAGGTATATCTAACAGCAACAAAAATAACAATGACAAAGAAAAACTGATATAGGAGGTAGAAACACAACTGAAAAAGAGGTCCAACTTTCACTCAATTGGAAATCTAAATTTTACTTTTAAAAAAATTATATAACAAAAAGATAAAAAGGAAGTGATTGGCTTTTGTACCTCTATAGTATGGGTTCTTAATCAACTTTAGTATCTTTTAAAATGCTCCAACTGCCAAACTATTAATCTCAGTCTATAGTGGAACTCAAATTACATTTAAACTAGGAGAACCCACTAAATTTATATAAAGTACTTTCCATACTCTTAGGAAAGTTACAAAATATAAAATAGAGACATAGAGATATGCCTCACTTTAACTAACAGAAATACTGCCTCTTAAATTTTTCATGGTCAGCCTGACCAGGTGGTGGCGCAGTGGATAGAGTGTCGGACTGGGATGCGGAAGACCCAGGTTCAAGACCCGAGCTCGCCAGCTTGAGCGCGGGCCCATCTGGCTTGAGCAAAAACGCTCATCAGCTTGGACCCAAGGTCGCTGGCTCCAGCAAGCGGTTGCTCGGTCTGCTGAAGGCCTGCGGTCAAGGCACATGTGAGAAAGCAATCAATGAACAACTATGGTGTTGCAACGGCAACGAAAAACTAATGATTGATGCTTCTTACCTCTCTTCGTTCCTGTCTGTCTGTCCCTATCTATCCCTCTCTCTGACTCTCTCTCTGTCCCTGTAAAAAAAAAAAAAAATTCATAGTCATTGTACCTATTGCCCTAAAATATCCTAGAGTAGATATGAACACTCTTTGACTCACAGAGTAATAAATTAAAATTAAGTCTTTCGCACTTGCAGTTGTGTTGATAAAAAAAAGCAGAATTCCATTGATCTTCCCCTTCAAGAACTAATACAAAACCTATTTAAAGAAAGGGTGATAATGGCCACTATTTCTTCATTAATAGCCAAATTTGGCCTTTTCTTAAACCTAGAAGAATGAATGGCACCTCACGGTGGATAACATTGTGGTCTCATCTATTAAGGTCGCTACACTCAACATTATTAAAATGATTGACTTCATCCAATGAGTAACTGGTATATATTATACTATTATAGACTTGGTGAATATGTTCTCTTCATTATGAGTAATAAGTATTTCATACTGTCTTGGTGCATGTGTGTCCTTATTACTCTCAATATCTGAACCAAATGTTGGGTTTCATGTCCATCCTTCTTCTGCAGGGTAAGTAAAACAACATCCCTCTATATTAATGATGAAACAAGCCACGGTTTTTATTTTAAATTTCTTTTTCAGCTATAGCTTAGTTGCTGTTCTTTAATACCCCAAATTCCGTATGCAGACATCAGATCCCTACCTCAATTCTGATGATCTGAGGGCGTAAAGAGATAAAACTTGCCCAGAGTTTTCACATAACAAACATTATTTAGTATAGGCCTGGAATTCTGCTACTTGCTAAGGACGCAGTAGAGCTTTTAGTCTAACAGAAAAGATAGACATTAATCAAAATCATTTCAAGAAATGTCAATTTCCAATTGTGACAATCTCCAAGGGAAAGTATATTATGCAATGTGGACCTATCTATCATAATGGGATCTATCTTGGACAGAAGGAATATTAAGGAAATAATATATAGGCTGAAAGCTGAAGAATGAGTAGAAGTGAACTAGATTTTTTAAAATGGGAAGCAAAATTAATTCCAGGCAGAAGGACTAACATATGTAAAAACACAGTAACTGAGGCAGCAGCATAGAGAAATGGGAGAGGCTGAAAGTCAGAGCAGTCATTACAATTGAAGAATTTCAGAGTAAACATTACCAGGTTATGTTTTAAAATGATCGCTCCAGGAAGTACAAAGAATGAATTGAAGAAAGTAGAGTTAAAGATCTAATATCAATAACCCAATATCAGTAAATGATAAATATATGCATTTCTCCCTTTCCTTATCCCCAAATTTAGGAGAACATAATCACTGCATAGTACTGCATATCCCTTAGTTTCTATTTTCTCCCAAGTTTGGGAAATAAAATCTCATCTTTTGAAGAGGATGTTTAAAAAAATTACAATATGGTGCCTGGGCGGCTTGCTCAGTGGAAAGAGCATTGGCCCAGCATATGGACATTCCAAGTTTGATCCCCTGTTAGGATACAAAAAAGAAGCAACCATTTGCTTCTCTTCTCTTCCCTCTCCTCCTTCTCTCACTCTTTGCCTCCTGCAGCCAGTGGCTTGGTAGGTCCAAGCAAAGGCCAGATGCTGAGGATAGATCAGTTTATTTGAGCATCGGTCACAGACAGGGTTTGCTGGGTGGATCCCTGACCGGGAATCAAACCCAGGACGTCCATACCCAAGGTGCATGTAGGAGTTTGTCTCTTTAATCCCCCTCCTATCACTTAAAGAAATTACAAAATAAATAATATTTACAGAAATAATATCTTAAATACAATTCTCTACTGCAATAAAAATAAAAGCTCATTCATATTGTAGTAATCTAAAACTTATAGACAGCAGATATTTAGTTGACCTAAAAAACACTTGAAGTTAACTGCTTTCAATTACTGTGTAAATTCAGCTGCTAAGGTACATTAATACCCTAGGAGAAAATGTTTTAATACCCACACAAAAATCTGAAAAGTTTAACTTACCTGGTTTCTGTGCAGAAAAAGAATTACTAGCCATCCTGAGACTGCTTTTCAGTCTGCTTGGAAATTTGGTTTGGCTGATGGGAACTTGGATTTGAGGAGTGTTCCCATCATTGCCATAACTAATAAGAATGCCAAATTGTGTGTACAAACAAGGTAGTTTATACTGAAAACCTGCTTCTTTTCTAAGACTCTCAAATATTGGTATGTGCCAGACAGAGGGGACAACATGACTAACCCCCAATAAAAATAGTCACTGAGTCCCTAGTGAGCTTCCCTGATAGCTATGTTGTCACAATTTGTTGCTAGAGAAATTAGGCATGTCCCTTATCTGAGACTTTTCTGAGACAGGACTCTCAGAAGCTTGGGTACGGTTTTCTGCAGACTTTACTCCATGTGTCTGTTCCTTTTGTTGATTGTACTTTTCATCCTTATACTCTAAAAAAACCTCACTGGGAATATAATTCTAAGTATATTCTGTGGCCTGCAAATCCTCATATGAATCTCTAAACGTGACAGTGGTCCTTGGGACCTTAGCACAATTTCAATATTCAATCAGTTAATAGGAGAGAGAGATTACATACCTTACTTTTATTTTAAAATTCTTATACTAAATAATTATTAATAAAATGTTAACATATACAATGTGTCTGTAAAGTCATGGTGCACTTTTGACTAGTCACAGGTCAAAAGTGCACCATGACTTTACAGACATACTGTGTTATTTACCTAGTCATATTTGAAAGAATTAGGAAATATTTCCAGAAGGCAACATATGCTTCTTTGTTTTTTTAAGTGAGAGGAGGGGAGATAGTGAGACAGACTCCAGCACTTGTCACAACCAGGATTCACCCAGCAACCCTTATCTTGGAGTGATGCTCAATCAACTGAGCTATTTTTAGCACCTGAGGCTAATGCCCTAGGACCAATCCAGCCATGGTCAGCACCTAGGGCTGACACTGGAACCAATCGAGCAACTGGCTATAGGAGGGCAAGAGGGAGTTAAGAGGAAGAGGGAGGAGAAGAGAAGTAGATGGTCACTTCTCCTATGTTCCCTGACTGGGAATCAAACCCTGGGCCAATGCTCTATCTACTTAACCAACTGGCCAGGGCCAGAAGTCACTATATTCTTGGTGCCAACTGCTACAAACTTTATTGTTAAGTTTCTCTCCTATAATTCTCTGTAAATGTTTCCATGGATAATATCCCCCGATAGCTATATAGCCATATAGAGAGATGTAGATAAGACCAACATACATATGCACATGCTATTCAAAAGAGAAAGGCTGGAGATGGAGATTCCTAACAGCAGATTTCTCTAAAAGACCAAGAAGAACCTTTTGATTATGACAGCATGTACCGTAATTCAAGTGGTCCTTGTATTACACAAATTAAACATGGAATCTCACTTTTATTTCTATTTTTCTTTTTTCCATTGTTTTTAATTAATTGGATTTATTGGAGTGACATTGATTAATAAAATTATATAGGTTTTAGGTGTATAATTCTATAACACATCATCTGTACCCTGCTCTGTGTGTTCACCACTCCAAGTCAAGTATCCTTCCATCATCCCTTATCCCCACTTTGCCCTCTTCTACTGCTCCCCACCAGAATTTCATTTTTAAAATGTAAAAAATTTTTTCCATTACATAGGAATTTTTTGCTTTCATCGTGTCCTCACATATTTGATTCTTATTGAAGTGATTTTGTGAAAAAGCAATTGAAGTTTGAAGTAAGTCTCTGACCTACCACTTGAGTGTCTAAATATTCAATGTTTACTCTCCATTTAAAACCAGACATTATCAGGTTTTCAGTGAATAGTTATATTTCAAGATCATGGTGCATTTTAGAATAATTAGATGGTGCCACGTACATGTAGCTAAAGGGAAAAGATGTAATTAAATATAAAAAATAGATGAAAAACAACATATTATTAGTGACAGGTTAAAAGATCATTGTTTGAGGGCCATAATTACAATATGTTATGCCACAGTTTTAAGATAATTTTGAATTTTTTTATAGGATACAAGCTAATGTAGTAAAGAGCATCAAACCTTGCATACATTTTCTTTCTAAAATATTGATTCAACACTGCAAACTGTATAACATTTCAGTCAGTTTCTGAATGAGATACCCAACAATATTAGAATCTAGAAAGAAGCCATTACTTGAATTTTTCTCAAGAATTTCAAAGACATCACTAATCATCCGAGAAATGCAAATTAAAACCACATTGAGATCAATCACCTTATACCTGTCAAAATAGCTATCTTCAATAAATCAACAAACAAGTGTTAGCAAGGATGTGGAGAATAGGGAAACTTGTGAACTGTTGGTGGAAATGCAGACTGGAGTAGCCACTGTGGAAAGCAGTGTGGAGTTACCTCAGAAAATTAAAAATGGAATTTTCTTACTCCTCAGCAATTCCACTTCTAGGAATTTATCTGAAGAAACTCAAAACACTAATTCTGAAGAATCTATGCACCCCTATTTTCATTGCAGTGTAATATACAATAGCCAAGATTTGGGAGCAATTCAAGTGCCTATCAGTAGATGAGTGGATAACAAAGCTCTGGCACATTTAAATAATGTAATACTATTTGGCCATAAAAAAGAAGGAAATCTTACCTTTTGTGACAGCATGGATAAACCTGGAGAGTATTATGCTAAGTGAAATAAGCCAGTCAGAGAAAGATAAGTACCATATGGTTCCACTTATATGTGGAAACTAATGAACAAAATGAAATAACAAGCAAAACAGTGACAGACTCATACATAAAAAGCTAGTGACAGCTATCAGAGAGGAGTTGGGGGAGTGGTGGGATTGAGCAAAAAAGTAAAAAGAACTCATGGACACGGACAGCAGTGTGGTGATTACCAGGGAAAGAAGGGTGAAAGGAGGTGGAGGAGGGTATAGAGGAAATAAACAGTGATGGATGGAGACTGTTTCGAGGTGGTGAACACACAATACAGTGTACATGGAATGTGTTGCAGAATTATACACCCGAAACCTGTATAATTCTGTTAACCAATGTCACCCCAATGAATTCAATAAAAAAGAAAAAAAGCCTGACCAGGCGGTAGCGCAGTGTATAGAGCGTCAGACTGGGATGCGTAAGACCCAGGTTCGAGACCCTGAGGTCGCCAGCTTGAGTGTGGGCCCATCTGGCTTGAGCTAAAGCTTGTCAGCTTGGATCCAACGTCGCTGGCTCCAGCAAGGGGTTGCTCGGTCTGCTGAAGGCCCGTGGTCAAGGCACATGTGAGAAAGCAATCAATGAACAACTAAGGTGTTGCAATGGCAATGAAAAACTAATGATTGATGCTTCTCACCTCTCTCCATTCCTGTCTGTCTGTCCCTATCTATCTATCTCTCTGACTCTCTCTCTCTCTGTCCCTGTAAAGAAAAAAAAAAAAGAAAGAAATTTAAAATGAAAAATACAGGATTTCAAAGATAGTTCCAGAAAATAAGAAATGACGTATGTGCCTGGAATTTAGTTTTCTTTTTCATGTTAGAATGATATACTCAGGAATTCTGTGCTCTATATTACAAGTATGACTGAAGACTATTTCCACAGTGAGAATTCAATCCTTAAAGGTCTGATGTGGCTGTCCCTGAACATTTTCCAATATCATTTCAAATGATTATCGGTCCTGCATTTGAGAAATATGTACTCCCAAGGCATTGTGAATTTAATTTACCTAGCTTCACATGGCATCCTGATTTCAAATTATTTGATGGATTGCTTTTCCTTTATGAAAAAAAAGTCCAGTAATAACACATTGTGAATGTCAGTTATGGTAACATAAAACCTCTGATGAATGCCTGACCTGTGGTGGCGCAGTGGATAAAGCGTCAACCTGGGAACACTGAGGTTCCCAGTTCAAAACCCTGCACTGGTGTGGTCAAGGCACATATGGAAGTTGATGCTTCCAGCTCTTCCCCCCTTTCGCTCTCTCTCTCTCTCTCTCTCTCTCTCTCTCTCTCTCTCTCACTCTGTGTCTCCTCTCTAAAATGAATAAAATAAAAAGAAATTAAAAAAAAAACCTCTGATGAACCAAAAATGAAAAGGAGGCCCTCTCACACTGCTAACTACATGTTCTTCTCCTGGGGTTGACAAGAAAAATAAGTATCTACTTTGCAGAATACAAAAAATATTAGAAAAATACATATAGATAGTATTATTCTCAGGTCTTTAAAAATATTTCCTTATCTGTCAGCAAAGTTAAGTAGAGTAGAATCTGTCCTAAAAGTCATTTAGACCAGTCATGGGGATTATGTATGACCAAACTGAAAATCCTAAGAGCTTCTCAAAGAATGTTATTGTCACACATAAAAAAAAACAAACTATAAAACAATATTGTTATAGATTTTTCCACTTTATATAAGATCAAGACTCTCTGTCCCACATGCTCTGACAGCTGCCTGCCTCTCTAGCCCTACCTGCTTCCTGTTCAGGTCATTTCCTGTCCTGATCTCACAGTTTGTTTTATCAACACTGAATTGCTTCATGTCCCACAATACCATCTTTTTTTCTCTTTTCCCCACTCCTCAAGGAATTTCCTCTACCTTAAATTCTTCTCCTAAATACTTCTAATTTTAAATTTAGTTTTATATTTTAATATAGAGTTAAGATATAAATTCACTTTAGAATTCTTGTCAGGCCACTCCTACCAGATCTAAGCTGGGAAAACAGCCACTTCAGAATGCTTCCACAATACAATATGCATATTTATATCCTACTCTTTACTTGATAATTATAAATGTCTGTTACCCACTATACAATGAATTCTTGCAGAAGGGGATACCTCTTACTCATATTTGTATCCCCAGCAGCTTACACAGTACAAGGAACAAGAAGATAGGCATTCAATGAATATTTGTTAAATGAATCAAGACAAACTCCCAGGTAAGGTGTGGTTTCAGTCAATATAGCTTTATGTCGTCATCCCTTCATGAGTAGCAATGACTACAGAATACAGTTTAAGTCCATGTTTTAACTACAACTATTATTAAGAAACAAGACTGCATTGTTTGAAACATGGCAACATTCAACTATAGTACTAGAAGGCCTCTATATTAGCTCTCTTTTATAGAGAGCATGAATCAAAAATTTAAACAAATATTTTATATATTAAAATTTCTAATCTCCATTATGAATTTACAAAGCAATTAAAGATTGCCCACCAACATCCCATTGACATTTTAGTAAATTTAATCATAAAGGTCCCAATTAAATCCCAATGAGAAGAGCAAAGTTACATTACAGGATCCATGTGAAGTTTAATTTCTTCATACCTACTGTCTATACTCCCTAATGCATCAATCACACACCATTAAATTATTTTCAATGACCTGAAATTTGGTCAACATAAAATCATAAAGTAACCATTATAAAAATAATATATGGCAGCAATATGTATACAGGGTTATCAAGATAAATCTATATTATGCCCACATCTGGAAAAGAAAATCTTATTACATTAGTCAATGTTTATCAAGTTTCAACCAAATAGAAATAACTTAAAAACTCTGTAAAAATCTGGGTCTCTTTTCTCTAATACTTGTCTCTGTGTGTAAAAAACTATCTAACTTATATTAGAATAAACTGATACATTCTGTGTTATGAAGGAAATTAACATTTTAATGATTCACTAAAAATTCATGAAAACTTGCTTTTAATTGTGGCATAACTAAACATATAAAAATATATAGAAACTCTTATTTTGTACTTCATTAAGATGAGAAATACAACTATGTGTGATTTTATCTTATAAAAATCATATGAATATGGTTTTCCGATTAAAATGAAAATTACATGTGTTAGGCAAACAAGCATGTTAGCCTTGCTTGCTTGTATGTTGTCTGATTGGTGCATGAGCACAGGCAGCACCACGTGTGTATAGTCTATGTAAAGCTGCAGCTGCTTGTCTTCAGGGAGGCAGATTGTAGATTGTGGATTGCCTGCTGCCATTGGGAAGGGCCACTGTTTGCCAGAGAAGGGGTTTTTCCCCCTGCCTGTTTTGCTTGTCAGTCCTGAGAGAGAAAGAGAGAAGCAGTTTGCCCTGCTTTCTTGCTCATTTGTTGTTGCAAGACTATAATAAATGGAATGACCCACCATCCTCTGGCTCCACAGTTCATTTACCATCTGCCCAAATCCATTGTGAATCTGCATGGCCACAGCACCCAGCCTTTCATCTGGCATAGTCAGCAGGATTTGGATCAGATTGGTATGGAGCCACTGACATCCTTGACAGGTGGGGTAGAGGAATGGTCATTGCTCTCCAGAGTATGGTTCCCCATGGCTTTCTTTTGGGGGACTGTGGGCTGGTTGTTTTTTTACAATCTGTGGGAGGAAACCAAGAGCTCTGTGTGAGAAGCTGCCCAAGGTCGAAAGTTCCAGGGTGAGCTGCAGACCAAGTGCCAACAATGACATGAGCTGGAATGGTCATTGGAGAAAGAGCTGCAGGTCCAAGAACTGCAGGTCAAGCTACAAGCTGAGAAGCAGCAAAGGCTTGAACTGGACCAAGTGCTGAAGAAGGAAGCCAACCCCCCTCAAAAGCTACAATGTAAGATGCAGGATGAACACCAACAGCACCTGGAATTGGAGCAATCTCTAGAGAATTATTACAGGTTCATCAGCTCCAGTTTTTCCTGGAAATGAAATGCTGGCACCAGCAGTTGTTGTAGACACAATTTTGGGTTTAAGAGCTTGAGTCTTAGCTTCATGCCAAGATGCAGCAGTCACTAGAGCTGAAACGGCTGCTGAAGGAGCATGCATGGCAGTGGAATGACTCTGAGCCAGCAGGAACATATGTTTCTGACTCTTCTAAAAAGGAGTTGGCTCAGGCTGAAGCTGTCATCCACAGACTCAGAGCCCAGCCAATGGTCACCCAGAAGGTAAAAACCCAGAAGCTAAGAGTCCCTCAGTAAAAGCCACTGTCCCCTCCACAGGTAGTGAAGCACTCACCCAGGAAGAGCTGATGGGATTGGGGGCACAATTCAGGCAGAAATACACCAAGCCCCTGGTAGCCCGGTTGCTGTGGTTGTGGGACATAGGGGGTGGATGGCATAATGCTCTCCTGAACACAGATAGAGAAATTGGCCACCATTACCATACACTCCTCCTTAAGGCAGTGTCTTCAGAACTGCCATGACAACCCAGAAAACCATACCCTATTAGAACAGGTGATGGCCACCATTTGTAGTCTGGCAGAATGCTGGAGACTTGCCAGAAGCAGTGAGTAGGTGGCAATGCTATAGTGAGCTAGTAAAGGTACTTCAGAAACTAAGTAGGAAGAATGCCCAGCTACCAATAAAATGGTTGGTGCAGATGGCACAGTTACAAGATTATATGATGGAGACAGTTGTGGGAGAGGAGGGTCACCAAGAACTATTTCAGTTTGAAGAATGAAAATGCTGAGAGACCCAGCAAACAGGGATGGGAGAGGAGTCCTGAGGTTCCATGTGAAATTAACAATCCATTGATCACCTTCTAATGTGCAGAGGTGTTGGCATTAGAAGGTAATGGGTGCTTTTTTTTGCAGCGGCAGCAGCAACAGTTAAGAGAATGATTAAGGCATCACAGGCCTTGAATGTGCTTGGTCTTGCCAGGCCCTGTAAGTTTGCTGAGGGGTTTGGATGAGACTTGTGGCAATAGACAGAATGCTTATGGAAAGGTGCTCCAGAGTATGGTTTCCAATGTATGGAACCCGTTAATTAAGACCTATTTGCCTGTAATGGACCTTTACCTGTGATTTGCACAGATAGCAGGGCTGTCTATTGTGGACTGATCATTGAATGGTGTAATGGACTCTTGGACTACAACCAGAGGGGGTCACCAGCTCCCTTTGTTGAATAGACATGCTGCTTTTGAAGTGTATGAGAGACCCTGATGGGGGGCAGGGGGGCAGCTCTGGTGGAGGCCCTTCTGCACCATTAAGCTGCTCTCATCCAGTTGCAGAAATGCACCAAGGACACTTTACAGTTTCCATGAACACAGCCATGGACTATACAGGTCCTCTCACCTACCATGCAGTAGGGGTTAGAGATGAGCATCCAGTTAGTATCTTAGGCGAGTGCTCAGGGAGACATGTGAAGGGCACTTTTGTAATTATTGTAACTGTATAACTTGTGCTGTTGCTGTAGTCTTTCTGTTTAGGTAATGTACCTTACTCCTTGCACAGGGATCATAATGGAAAATACCTGATACCTGTTGTGTAGATTGTGAAGCAAGCAACCCAAATAGGGTGGAATGTTGGGCAAACAAGTGTGTTAGGTTTGCTTGCTTGTGCCTTGCCTGATTGGTGCATGAGCACGGGGCAGCACCATGTGTGTATAGTCTATGTAAGACTGCAGGTGCCTGCCCTCAGGGTGGCAGATTGTAGATTTTGGACTGTCTGCTGCCATTGGGAGGGGCCATTGTTTGCCAAAGAAGTGGTTTTCCCCCAGCTTGTTTTGTTTGTGAGTCCAGAGAGGGAGAGGGAAACAGTTTGCCGTGGCTGCTTGCTCATCAACTGTTGCGAGACTCTAATAAACGGAATGGCCCACCATCCTTTGGCTCCACAATTTCTTTACCATCTGCCCGAATCCATTGTGAACCTGCATGGCCTTGGCACCCAGCCTTACAACATGTTTATAGAATTACTTTTCATTGTCAAAACCAAAAATAATGTCATGTTTTGGAGAAAAGTATTTTTCAGTTTTATTATTTAAATGATTATAAAAAAACTAAATTCTTACAGTTTGATTAATTAAAAATATATATTTCCTATTGAGTACTATGTTCCTTTTTGAAGGTTATTTAAACAAGATATGAAGCATGTGAACTATCAATGTATGATTTATTATATTATAGTAAATGATAGCAGTTTAAGAAAACTGCACATAACACATAAAGTAAGATCTGACATATTCTTTCCCAAGGTAATGGTCAAAAAGAATGTGAGTTCCTATACATATTTCCTAGTCACCTATTGTTTGCTGCTAACTTTTCAAATAAACTATACCTAGCCCTGGCCCTAGCTCAATTAGTTTTAACATCACCCTGACATACCAAGTTTGCCAGTTCAATCCCCGGTCAGGGCATATATAAGATTCAACCAGTGAATGCATAATTAAGTTGAACAACAAATTTTTTAAAAGAAAAATTTTAAAAGAAAAATAAATAAAACAAACTATATATGAATTTTATCTCAGAATATATTTTTGTGAATATTCTGATTTAATGTGAGGAACCATCAAGATTATTGAAATTATTGATTCATGTCATTCATCAGCCTGATACTAACTTAATGTTATCCCTGTACTAATGAAGTTGTACTTGTGCAAATTCACCTCACCAACTTCCTTATTATAGTGCTATTTTATAAATTATTTTTAAAACTACTCTTGATTTAGTCACCTTTATTTGTACACAATTTAAATTTCAGCAAAATATTACTACATCAATGATTTTAGTCTCAAAATATTTTTAACATTTAGCCAACATTTTCATTACCTCTAGTTTCATTGTCAGTTATAGTCTCTGTACTTTTAAATACTTGCTTAGTGTACTGTCTCTTTTATTCATGACCTTCTTTACCTGCTCAGATAGGAATGGCAATTTAAGATCCCTGGGAAATGTGGTTTAAAAATCTATAACTGAGATAACTAACAAAGGGATGCTAAAGGAATATCAAAATTTTAGTTACATTCGAACATATCATCAGAAAATATGAGTTGATAAGTTTTGGAATCCTCACCCAAGACCCGCTAACAAGAAAATCAAAATGTGAGGTGATTTTCAACAACCTGATCAGTTCCCCTGATTATGAAAATGACTTCTACAGTATATTCTGTAATTTTACAGCAGTTATTTAAGATACATGTTATTATCACCCCTAAAGAAGTTGTTACCAGTTGTGTAGAAGTAGAATTGCAGAAAAAATACAAGCTATATTTCAGACATACTTACACTAAAAAGTTATTTTTGTTTATTTAAAATCACATTTAACCAGGCATCCTGTATTTTTATGTGGCAAATTGTGTAGAAGCATAATCATAATAATACTAATTTATTTTTACTTTACGTTCAAAGAAACTCTTGATCTCCAAATGTTGCAAAAACATGTGTACTTCAACAGAACCAAATACATAATGTGTGGGACCCCAAGCAAAATGAAAACACAGGACCTCTAATTCAACAATTATTATTCCAACATGGCAAGAGTAGAGCATTAAGCCAAGTGCCTCTGAAGCCAGCCCTGTTCACAGAGCCCAGGCATTAGGATATATATGAAGCAAATGCCCTTACTGAACAGAGAAACACTTTTAACTGAGACTGATCCTAAAAAAGGGTCACCAAACTTAGTCTATAAAGTAAATACTTTAGGCTTTGAGGACCACACAGTGTCTCTCACAACTTTTAACTCTGCCATACATAACCAAATGAGCATGGGCTGTGTTTCAATAAAACTTTATTTAGAAAAACAGCTGGTGGACCAGAATTGACCCATAGTCTAGTTGGCTGACCCCTGGATTTTATTACAAACATGAGCCAAATTACCAATTAGATTTGTTATATTCTGAATGGATAGAGGCACTTTGATAGAGATTTATTTAGAGAATTACAATCATTTCCCTAGGACATTAAAACATTTTTGTAAAAATACAAAACAGATTTAGTTTTGAGGATGTATCTTTAAACTAAATTCAGACATTTAGCTCAGTCTAACCACAACTTCATCTCCTAGGCCCTTTAAATATAAAGGGTGGGGCAAAGTAAGAATTTATTTACATATTATTATTTATTAATTATTGTATTATTTTTCATACAAGCAACTATAAGCCTACTTTTGCTCACCCTTCTATCTATAGGGAACTGACTAATGAGAATTGAAATACACATTCCTTTTCCTTTCTTCTATTCAATTTCTATATACTTTCATATGCTTTTTTGTTGATAATAAAATTTTACAATCAAAGGAAAGAGCTTAATGATGTAACGGTATGGTCTGTTTTTACTGGAGTGACTGTGACTTGACAGGCCACACAGGGTTAAAGATGAGGCTGTTGATGTCTACAAGCCTCAAAGACCTTGATCTGCTTCAGGTTTTAACTCAAACAATCCATTCCCAATGAAGTCTTCCTTAGCCACCCAAATTAAAATTGCTATCTCCGCCAATCCCAGTACCCTGAATTACTGTTTCCTGTTTTCCTTAGTTCATAGCCCTGTTCTCTGTAAACTTACAATGTATTTTGTTTGCTTGCTTACTTATTGCCTGTCCTCCCCTATATTCCCAACTTCCTCCCTGAACTATTAGAATGCCAGTTCTACATTAGCAGGGAATGATAATTTTTGATTCACTGCTATATGTAAAACACTTAGAACACTAGCTGGCACATAGTAGCAATTCAATAAACTCTGTTCATGATTAATTCTGGAGTGCAGAAAAGACGTCCAAATAGAAGCTTTTGTTTAAGAGTCACATAAGTTAATGCCAGCATTAGCACATTCACAGTGCTACACTGATACACACTTTTCTAGATGTTTTCATGGGTCTTACATTACCTAAAAGAAGCATAAGCCTGACCTGTGGTGGCGCAGTGGATAAAGCGTCGACCTGGGAACACTGAGGTAGCCAGTTCAAAACCCTGCACTGGTCTGGTCAAGGCACATATGGGAGTCGATGCTTCTAGCTCCTCCCCCCTTTCTTTCTCTCTCTCTCTCTCTCTCTCTCTCTCTCTCTCTCTGTCTCCTCTATAAAATAAATAAATAAAAAAGAAATTTAAAAAAAAAGAAGCATAAAATTATAGCAGAAATTCTATATAAAATAAAGAATAAAAAGTTTAGGTTTTTGAAAAATAAACAGAAAAATCAAGATAATTAGTTTGTTTCTTAATAACTTGTGAAATTATAACACATTCACATAAAATCATTTTAAATAAATAATAACATGTAACTAAAGAATGCACTAACTTGCCTGACCTGTTGGTGGCAACACAGTGGATAGAGCATCGGACTGGGATGTGGAAGACCCAGGTTCGAAACCCTGAGGTCACTGTCTTGAGCATGGGCTCATCTGGTTTGAGCAAGGCTCACCAGCTTGAGCTCAAGGTCGCTGGCTTGAGCAAGGGGTCACTCGGTCTGCTGTAGCCCCTTTGCTGCTCCCTCCTTCAAGGCATATATGAGAAAGCAATCAATGAACAACTAAGGTG
Organism: Rhynchonycteris naso; assembly: GCA_037038555.1. Classification (NCBI taxonomy): domain Eukaryota; kingdom Metazoa; phylum Chordata; class Mammalia; order Chiroptera; family Emballonuridae; genus Rhynchonycteris; species Rhynchonycteris naso. The sequence continues at coordinate 252,156,761 of CM072996.1, read as the reverse complement.
CTGCAACAAATAATTGATGCTTCTCATCTCTCTCCCTTCCTGTCTGTCTATCCCTATCTGTCCCTCTCTTTGTCTCTGTCACACACACACACACACACACACACACACACACAAAATGCACTGACTTGTGCAAAACCTATGCAATGGGGTGTATATAAGTGGTAAAGTTTCATGCATCTAACATGCTTGCAATTTCAGAAACAGATTTTGAAATATAATAAGCAGTGGCTTATTAACACTTACTTGATTTTTATGTCTCTATTTAATTATGCATTAAATGAAGGGCCAGTTTTATTTCAATTTGTAAGTTCTTAATATTATCCTTTCAGCACAAATAAGTGAACTACCAGCTGAAGAACAACTCTAATGCAAACACTGTCAAATAAGAATCATAAAATGGCTTACAATTCTTCCAGTGAACATCAGAGAGATACTACAAAGTACCACACAAAATGTGTATGTGATGCTTGTGATTCCTGGAAGACATGTTGGTAAGGCAATAAAATGTTAGCAACCAATTTAAAAGGCAGTTTTATAAGAGATAATCAAAGTGTTAAGCTTCTTATTAATTGTTTTTGCCTGCTCTATTTTGAACTTCATCATGTGACCTCTCTGAGCCTGAGAATTTTTTTTTAAATTTATACTACAAAATTTGGAAAACTATAGATTACTCCCCCATCCTTGAACATTGACAGTTTTTTCAGTATCTAATATTTAGGAAATTTAACCAATATATGGTTTGGATATGCATTTTTCTTTATAACATTAATATAGCTTTATTTATTTATTTATTTATTTATTTATTTATTTATTTATTTATTTTAGAGAGGAGACACACAGAGAGAGAGAGAGAGAGAGAGAAAGGGGGGAGGAGCTAGAAGCATCAACTCCCATATGTGCCTTGACCAGACCAGTGCAGGGTTTTGAACTGGTGACCTCAGTGTTCCCAGGTTGACGCTTTATCCACTGCGCCACCACAGGTCAGGCAATATAGCTTTCTTTAGACAATCTACTGGATAGTCTAAGTCATTGCATAAATCTAAAAATTTGAGCTAGTATGTGCAACTAAGTTACTGAAAAATATTATTTATATCATATCTTGTGTAGCCTTCTCTTTTACACTATCTATGTACCATGGTATTATTTTAAAAAGACCCTTATGCAGCTTATGGTCAAGTTGCTTTGAAGACACTGATTTGTTAAGTCCAACTATGTACATGGTTCTATACTACAAATTTCAGAACAAACACTAGCACAAGTGCTAATTCTTAGGGGAGCATATCTCTGCTCCATTGGTCAGCTTTCTTGATCTAGCGCTCAGGAGTGACATTATATAAACCAGTAAAACAATCCATGAGTGAAATTTAAAGCCTTTAACTCCAAAACCAGTCCTGCCACAAAATGTAATCTTAGGCAAATTCACCTAATTCTTTGGAGTCTAATTTTTCTTATTTTCATCTCGAAAGGGTAAAGTAGATGGTGTGTAAGAATCCAGTTAAATGCTAAAAATATATTAGTCTAAATTATTTTGTCTATAACTGTTTGTATAACCACAAGATTGTTAGAATACACACTCTTGAAATAAACAAGCAGATACTCTCTCTTACTTCCAAGACATGTTAATAGACAGTTATGCACATGTTTTTCCACATGATTACCCTTCCATTTAAATTTGAAACTAATCACTACATAGCAATAGACATTTAAAAATAACTGGATAATCCTAAAGGTAAACTTGTTAAAGAAAAAGAATTTACGGAATAAACATTGTTGCTTGCCTACCTGGAATCTAATCCCTGCTTTTACCTTTTTAACACAACATCAATTTTGGTCAAATAATTTAAAAGTGAGAGCTAACACTTCAATAGTGATTATCCTGAGTTCTTTGTAGTTTGTCTTAAATCTCACAGTGCTTATGAAATAAGTATCGTTACCATGCCCACTACAAATAAGGAAACCAAGTTGGTTACCTTGCCTAAAGTCACAGAGCAGATAAACAGAAGAGTTGTGTGGGAATTGAATGAAGGCAGTAGGAAATATTTGTGCTGTTAACCATTACATGCTCTCAGCCTGCTTAGCTGGAGACAATTTTAAGAAGGTCTCTTAATTAGTAATCACTATTATCCCAACCACATTGCAAATCATTAAATGGCATTATTTTAGCAATCATGAAGGCCCAGGGTAGTGTACAACCTAAGTTGGACCAATCAGACTGAAGGAAAGAATGTTTATTTACTCCATGGTAGAAAGGGAGGTCTACTTCAGAACTAGGGTTCATGTTACTGCCGATGCTGAAGGCAGCCACTTGCCAATAGAGAAGGAACCCAGTCTGAAGTTGAAGACCTCATGAATAGGAAAGAAAAGGCAAAAAAAATAATGAAGACGTAAGCTGGAGCCTTCATTTTACTACATTGGCAGCCTCCTGTGTTTCTGAACTGTCTTCTATTAAAGCTAACAAATCTCCTTGTTGTTTAAGCCGATTTGAATCAGGGTGTCTCTCTTACCCGAAATCATCCTGACAAATACCATATAATAAAGCACATTATTTACAAATTCTGAAATGTTAACAGTTGTCTAGTCTAACCTAGGGTTTTCCTCTGCTTGATCATGAGACTAATTATAATACAACACTTATTTTAACTCCCACTAAATCTTACTGCTGAGTCATTCTTTTTTCAGCCCACTCATTCATTTGACAAAGATTTATTGAGCACTTACCCTGTGTCAGGCAGTGTGAGGCCCTAGTTTAGTGAGATAAATGAGTCAGAGTACCCATGCTCACAGAATTAATGTCTAAGAAGGAAGAAAGATTTATAAATCAACAATTACTATAATATGCAATAATTGTATAATATATAAACACTCTAAGAAAAGGGCATGTTGTAGGTGCTCTCAAAGAAATCTGCAAGATGTTTTGGAGGATTTTATAAAGGCTTCACAGAAGAGGGAATATTTTATTTGGATCTTGAAAGACGACTAGGAGTTTTACATTGGGAATGTTTGAGAACAGCAGACAGTTCCAAGTGATGATGTGCATCTAAAACATAAGAAGAGAGAGAGAGAGAGAAGTTCTAAGACTCTAGGCCTGGTCAGTCTCAACAGTCATCTAGATTTTTGTTCTTATACTACAAGTAGCTTAACACTTTTCTTTATCTCAGCCACCATTGTCCTATGTAGCATTAAGAGAGCTAAATAAAAGGTCAAAGCTGTGTTAATTTGGCTTTTCTATATTTCTATATAGGACCAGAGTCAAAAAGCTCAAGAGGTGTATTTAATCACCATTATAACATTTGGGAGACCCTGATATTTGTGAAATCCTATGTCGACTTTCTTGACAATCATAATTCCTCATTGTGATTTCTCAAATGCTTGTTTCTCTATGGATTTTCCTAAGCTAATTTTAGGTATTATTGGAAATTTGCTAGTTATTTAAGTTTAAATGTTCATTTATTAACTTCTTGTAACTCTAACTCATAAGCTTATATTAGGTACAAAATGTATCCTAACCTAGACTATCAAGAGAAGTTAACAGGAGAACTCAAGGAAGTCTTTTTATCTTGAATATCAATTTGTCATTTACATTCAAACAATATGCCTATACTGAGCACCTACTATATATATATATATATATATATATATATATATATATATATATATGCACTAGGAATTTAATGAATATGAAGCCAGTGAAGATAAAATGACTAAATAATAAAATCTCAAATGGCTACAGCATGACTCCATCATAGAATAACCTTTGTCAGATCAGACTCTACTAAGCCAGGGCCTGAAATTATTTTATAAAGTAAAATTTAGCACAGCAAACTATAGTAACAAAAGAGAAGAAATCTAAATAGGCAGAAGAAATTTTTCTTGTTCATTTTAACTTTCAAATTCTATCAATATCCTAGTGAAGAAAACCTGATAGCTAAAAACCAGAACTTTATTATATATATACAGTAGGCTTTCAGATACATATAACAAAATTTAACAGTAGCTAAATAAATAGTTTATTTTTGTAAATTCACCAAAAACATCTGGAGATGAGCATTTGCTGTTACTGACTTAGTGGGTCAGTTATGTAAAGCCAGTACCTCTGTACTTCCCCCACCCAGTTCATTCAGCATTACAAAACAGTTGCTATAATTCTAGGCATCACATCCTCATGGGCTGCTAAAAGAAGTAGAGGTGGACCAGTGCCCACCTAATTGGTCCCTGTTAACTTAGAAAGTAAAATTTTCTCAGACACAGTCTCAACAGATTTCTACTTGCACAGACCAATGTCATCCCAGAACACCAGATTTTACATAGTTCTTTAGTGCACATGAAATAGTCTCAAGCATAGATCATATGCTGGGACACAAAACTAACCTTAACCAATTTAAGATGATTAAAATTATAGCACGCATATTTTCCGACCACAATGCTCTGAAATTGGAAATCAACGGCACAAAGGAAGCAGGAAAAATCACAAACATGGAGAAATTAAACAACATGCTACTAAAAAACATCCAGCTCAAAGAATAAATAAAAGGAGAGATCTAAAGATACATAGAGGCAAATGAAGATGACAATTCAACATATCAAAAATTTGAATGTAGCAAAAGTGGTATTAAGAGAAAAGCCTATATTACAAGACTCTAGCAAGAAAAATAAAAATCACAAATAACCCAACATTACATCTTAAAGAACTAGAAAGAAAAGAGCAAATACAACCTAAAGTCAGTAAAAGAAGGAAAATTATAAAAATTAAAGAATTAAATGAAATACAGAACAATAAGACAACAGAAAAAAAATCTATGCAACAGAGTTAATTCCTGGAAAAGAAAATAAAACAGACAGACCTCTAGCTAGATGCACTAGGAACAAAAGAGAAAGAACTCAAACAAAATCAGAAATTAAAGGGAAGTTACCATGGATACCACAGAATACAAAGAATTATACAATAATACTATGGAAAACTATATGCCACCAAATTCAATAATCTAGACAAATGAACCAGTTCTTAGAAATATATAACCTTCCTTGACTGAATCACAGAGAACTGGAAAATCTCAATAGAACAATTAACAATAAGGAAATTAAAACTGTCATTAAAAACTTCAAAAAGTAAAAGTCCAGGACCATGTGGCTTCACCAGTAAATTCTACCAAATATTCAAAGATTATTTAATGCTTACCTTCTCAAAATCTTCCAAAAAACTGATGGAGGCAATATTTCCTAACACATTTATGAGGTGACATTACCCTGATAGCAAAACCTAGCAAGGATAACATGGAAAAAAGAAATCTACAGATCAATATATCTGAACAATACAGATGCAAAAATCCTAAACAAAAATAAAGTTGTCCCTCGCCATATTGTGATTCACTTTTTGTGGTCTCACTAAATCGCAGATTTTTTAATTGTATATATCTAATTTTGTATCACGAATTTTTTGCTATATAGCAGGATTTTGCAGTATATAGGTGTAAGGCCAGTGGCCAAGGCCATTATCACAGCCGCCTGGCCCATGCAGGTTCCCATTAGATTCGGACAGTCGGTGATGAAACAACGGAGCCAAGAACTGGTGAGCCATCAGCTTTAATTCTAGCTTGCACCCAGTGGGCAAATGAAAACATACACTGGGCTCCAAAACCCACTCATCCAGTGCTCACAAAGCTACTGACTTATCCGAGTTTCTTAGCATCAAAGGTTTCTAGCTCACCAGATTTATTCATCTCTGTTCCCCATCTCCTTCTCTCTACACAAACTCTGCACAAACTGGCTTCTTCCTCAGCATTCTGCCATCTTGGCTGCATGTGGCCACGTGGCCTTAATCTGCTCTCCTTTCTAATACTAACCTCAGGAACTGAGAGAGAGCAAGCTCCCGGTCTGCCCCACTTTATAGCATAGATTCAAAACCTTTAATCCAATCTGCAAACAAGGAAGTCTATGATACAAAGTTACTTATCTGAGGCATAATAGGAGGATTCCTCATGAGAGTGCACCACCCCACATCATCCAATCAGTCAAGGGTGTGGGGAAAAGCTTACTCTTAAAACATGCACATGGGCAGCACCATCTTTAACAAAGTGAGCATAATATATTTTATCTGCCCAACAATATTAAAAAAATATTAAATCAAAATAAAGCCTTAAAATATATATAAATGATAAATATAAGGTCACTACTTCGTGGATTTTTGCCTATTGCGAGGGGTTCTGGAACCTAACCCCATGATAGGCGAGTAAATGATAAATTTCCAGGTTGTGTCCTGGCCTTGAAGCATATCATTTCAATCTCCTCCATTTAACTTTGTCTTCAAGTGTAAACAAAGCTTACTGACACTGAGGCTTGCAAGATGCTTAGCAGAAAACAAAACAATAAAGAAAGCGTTAGGTGAAGGTCACTAACCTGGCAATCTGAGAAAGCAGGAAAGTGGTGGTGGGGGAGGGGGAGAATGTTAAGCGATTCTACTACAAAAAGCCTCTTCTCTAGATGAGGAGAGATCACATGAAGTGAGGATGAACACAAGTACACAAAAATAGAAAAACTAAATGTAATATCTATGGCTACTCTTTACAATTTGTCTATTTCCAAAAGCAAGAAGACTGACTAAATAGAATTTGAAGGTTTTTCCATAGTAAATTACCTGGCTAAACTCACAGGAATGCTACGCCTTACACACTTTTGCAGGGAGTTTAACACATTCGAGGAGCTGTGATCACTGATTAGATATATCTGTTTATCTAGCTTACAAAGAGTTTTGAAGTAAACATCTCTCAAGTATCACCAAGGCAAGGGGCTGATTTCAAAGTGATCTTTGTACTATACTTGCAGTCATCTTAAGTACATGTCAGAGGTCTTACTGTCCCAGAAAAGACAAGCTCTATCCTATTTTAAGCAACATTAACAGAAAGAGATTCTAGAGCCTCAAGTTAAGTATATCATAAAAATAATTCTTATTCCCATTTAACCATGTTTCTGCTATTAATATTAATTGAAAGTACAAAGAGTTTTGGAGTAAAAAATATTAGGAGGCAACATTCATCCAACTTTGAAATGAAGAATCAAGTTATCTCTCAAAATTTTAATTAAATAATGTCTAAGTGTCATTGAGAAGTCATCTACTATTCCCTGAGTGTCTTTAAATTTCTTTACTATTAAATAGAGAAAGTAGCAAAAAAGAAAAAATAATAAGTAAATCAAACAATTTCTGTAAACTCAGCCATTGCTGTAAACAAGCTATGGACAATATGTCCTGGGCCTTAACAATGTACTTGTGTAAAGAAAACATGTTTTCAAAGAGCCACGCTGATTAATTTCAACAATGGTCAGGAGTCACTTCACAGCCAGGGGACATGACTGATTGACAGTAGAAGAAAACTATTATTTTTTTGTCTGTGACCAATGCTGTAACTGTTAAAATCATAGCTGGGAAGAAGTCAGCTCAATCATGTAGCTAATGTGTTGTTTTGAACCAACCAGCCAATAATTTTCTTATTGAAATAAAACTTCAGTGAACAACCCCTAGAACTGAAGTAACACACAGATAGGTGTGTTCCATCACAACAGATAGTTGTTCTCACATTAGAAGTCTAAAAAAGATTCTGATTTTTTTAAGTAATTTAGACAGATAGTGTTGGGCAGATAAAATATATTATGCTCACTTTGTTAAAGATGGCGCTGCCCACGTGGAAGCCCATTGCCCAGGTGATATTAGTTGCCCTTCTTGCTTGAAATGGGCGTGATTATATTAATGTGTATTGGGGGTACAGGCTATAAGCAGGCAGGATCATTATAGCCTAAGGCTTAGTTTTAAGACTAAGCCTTTCCCATTCTTTTTGATGTAGGGTAGTGAACTTTCATGAGGAATCCCATTATGCCTCAGATAAGTGATTTTGTATCAGAGACTTTCTTGTTTGTAGATTGGATTAAAGGTTTTGATTTCTATACTATAAAGTGGGGCAGACCGGGAGCTTGCTCTATCTCTGTTCCTGAGATTAGCATTAGAGAGGAGATCAGAGAAAGGTCATGTGGGGAGAGAAGAAGCAGCCAAGATGGTGGAGTGCTGAAGGAGAAGCCAGTTTGTGCAGAAAGAAGGAGGTGGGGAACAGAGGTGAATAAGGCTGGTGAGCTAGAAACCTTTGATTCTAGGAAACTCGGGTAAGTCAGTGGCTTTGGGAGCCCTGAATGGAAAGGAAGTGTTTTCCCACTGAGTGTATTTCTTGCTTGCCAGGTGCAAGCTAGGATTAAAGCTAATGGCCACCAGTTCTGGGCTCTGTTGTTTCATTACCATCTGTCCGAATCTAATGTGAACCTGTATGGGCCAGGAGGTTGTGATGGTGGCAGTGACTACTGGCTTTACAGATAGCAACATATATTCTCAATGAAAAATCAAATACCTTTTTCAAAAGTCTTAAAACAAATACAATGTGTTCTTGTAATACTCTCAAAAAGTATCAAAACACTTTTTATGATCATGCTTATCAATTTTCAACAGAAGACAAGCTAACATTCAAATGTAGATCTTTTGCATGGATGTACATAAGAATAGTATTACCGAGTGTAAAGCCAGTAGCCAGGGTCAGGATCACAGCAGCCTTACCCGTGCAGGTTCACATTGGATTCAAACAGTCGGTAATGAAACAATGTAGCCAAGAACTGGTGAGCCATCAGTTTTAATTCTAGCTTGCACCCAGCGGGCAAGCAAAAACACACACTGGGCTCCAAAACTCACACATTCAGTGCTCACAAAGCTACTGACTTATCCGAGTTTCCTAGAATCAAAGGTTTCTAGCTCACTAGACTTATTCACCTCTGTTCCCCATCTCCTCCAGCACAAACTCTGCACAAAACTGGCTTCTCCCTCAGCACTCTGCCATCTTGGCTGCTTCTCTCCTCCACGTGGCCTTATTCTGCTCTCCTCTCTAATATCTCAGAACCAAGAGAGAGAGATCAAGCTACTGGTCTCTCCCACTTTATACCGTAGAATCAAAACCTTTAATCCAATTATACAAACAAGGAAGTCTCTGTATAATGGGATTCCTCAGGAGAGTGCACCACCCTACATCATCCAATCAGTCAAGGGTGTGGAGAAGAACTTACTCTTAAAACCAAGCCTTAGGCCATAACGACCTGGCCTGCTTACATTACAGCCTTTCCCCCACACCCATCCCAAGTATAAGGGCAAATAATATCACCTGGGTGATGGGCTTCCATGTGGGCAGCGCCATCTTTAACAAAGTGAGCATATTATATTTTATCTGCCCAACATCGAGGTATCTTTTTAATAAGAGTAACATATTCTTGGAGAAATTTATTTGAAGAAAAACAGTGATAGAGGTTCTCATTTTAAAAAAAAACATAGAAAAGGCTAATATAGAGGTCTGAGTAACATCGAGGGTGATGTGGGTGAAGGGTAAGAAAATGGAGAAGCTCTTCTAGTTCAGTTTTGCCTAGGATTGTTGCTAATCTCCAGGTTACAGACAGCAACTCACTCTGGATTACAAAATAAATGTACCTCCTTTTTTATTGCATAGATTTTATTAAAATATATTTTATGGTGTCTATAAATGAAGAGCCTGAATAAAATTGATGTGGATGTTATCTACCTGTGACCTCTCTCTTTTTCTCTGATTTCTTCCTCAAGAAAAATGACTTTTTAAGATAAGGTGTTGAGGCAGAGGGAAACATTCTAAAATAGAAGAGCTTCCGTCCTTTCTCAACTCATATGTGCTGTCATGAAAATATATTTCCCATTCCATCTGCTCTTATGCAACGCCAGACAGGGAACTTTGGAGACCTCCCCTGTGTATCCAATTCAAACTCCAATCTTGTCTTGAATGACAAATTTTATATCTATACTGAATATTTTATAAATCACAATCCTCTCTAATTTTTTTCTGATGGCAAAAGTCTAAAAATTTGATTAAACTAAATTTTCTTTTTCTGGGGGAACAAATGTGGGCGTTGTCGGTGCTTTGCTAAGTTTCTAAACATAAACTTAAAAATCTGCCTCTTGAAAGAAACTCCTGCATGCCCAGCATGAAAATTTAGAAGATGGAAAAACTCTGGTAACTAGGAAGCTCCTGTATTCTTTTCCCAACATATCTTCATCTCTCCTCATCCTTAAAGGAACCACTTTCTTAAATTATGCATTTGTCATTTCTTTGCCCTTTTTCATAGTTTTATCACCTATAAACTGATTTGCCCCCCTTCTTTCTACATTTAATATAATTACCATACTGTATGAATTCTGTGACTTCCTTTTTTGGTCAATGTTATGTGTTTGGGATCCATCCATACTGGTACAAGTAGCTGTAGTTTGTTCATTTTCAGTGCCACATTGTGTTGCATTCTACAAATCTGTTATAGCCTGTAGCCTATTGCTCTCCTCTATGCTTCCGTATTAGACTTTTCATTTTGTTGCTATTACAAGTAACATTGCTGGAAATTTATATATATATGGTGAGAGGCAAGGAGGCAGAGACAGTCTCCTGTCCTGCATGCAACCCAGCTGGGATTCACCTGGCAAGCCCCTAAGACAGTAATGGGCAGTCTTTTGAGCTTGGTGTGTCAAAATTTGCCAAAAAAAAAAAAAAAAACGAGCATAACTCGGGTGTTGTGTCACTTCGACAAAAATGGCCTAACCGGAAGTCCCAGAACTAGATGCTCTGTTCCGGAGTTCTGTTGTTTTGGCCTACAGACCTCTGGCACAGAGTGTCTACACTACAGCAAATGTTTTATCCTCAGCTACTGCACCTGGCCATGCAGGAGCCAAGGATAAAATGTCTTTCTCGGCATGCAGCCCCATACTTCTCTGGTATGTGGCCGCATACGGCCACTTGTTATCGAAAATGGCTATGCGTGTCAGTGTTGACATGCATGTCATAGGTTAGCCATCACAGCCCTACGAGGTGATGCTTTGCCCATCTGGGCTGCAGCTCCATTGCTTGGCAACCAAGCTATTTTAGTGCCTGATGCCAAGGCTATGGAGCCATCCTCAGTGCCCAGGGCCAAGCCATGGTAGCAGACGAGAGAGAGAGAGAGAGAGAGAGAGAGAGAGATGGATGCAGGGGAGGTGTGGAGAAACAGATTCTTGCTTATCCTGTGTGCCCTGACCAGAAACTGAACCCAGGACTTCCACATGCCAGGCCGACATTCTACCACTGAGCTAACCAGCAGGAAACTTTTTGAATGAGCTTCTCACTATACAAATATACAACAGCTACCGTAGGACAGTCAGCACATTGTTTTTTATTTTCATTGAATATTTTAAGGTGATATTGGTGAATAAAATTATACAGGTTTCAGATGCACAGTTTTACAATACTCTATCTTGCTGATTGTTTTTGTACAGCCCACAGGCTAAGAATAATTTTTACATTTTAAATAGTTGAAAGAAAAGAAAGAGAACATTATTTTGTGACATGTGAAAATTATATGAAATTCAAATTTGGTATCTACAGATAAAGCTTTTTGGAACATTAAAAAAAAAAATCTGTCTCTTGAGTAATCCAGTACTGCCTTGAGATTTAGAAATTGTATTTGTCTCATCTTAAATAGCTTTTCATCTTAATTTACTCCTCAATAAAATGTAGGTTAAGGATGAAAACTATATTTCCCCTATGTATTCACGACACCAAAAAGTACTTAGTATGTCCTTAGTACTTAACATATAATTTTCAATGAAAAGGTGCCAGAAAATAAAAAATGCAAGAGGAAGGAAGGAGGTCACTGCATCAGACAGATACAGTGTAACTGAATTAGGCATTTATAGGCAATGGAAGAAAGTGTCTGTATAGGAACTAATAATGTACAGCAAGCACAATAGAGCCAATTTTTCTCATTCTTCCCACAAGTAATTTTTACCATAATTTGTATAACAACATTATCAATGACTTTTGTCTCTACAATCAACTAATCTCTCCATATTCAAGGAAAGCCTGAACCAGTGCCTTAACCACAGTGCATAAATGTGTTAGTAACTTGCACATTCTCTCCAGAGAAGAGTGAAAGTATACCTTCAACTAAATTCAGCTAATTTGTTTAATAGCTCATAGTCAAAAACTTGCAGAGTTAGTTATAATGAAAAAATTAAAGCTGTAAGGTCATGTTATAAAATTTTCCATTCCTTTAATGATCCTGTTTTGAAATTGGCCTAAATTAAACCATTATGTTTTTGTTTTGCTTATTCTGAGGACTAAAAGTTCTAAAAGAACTAGAGAAATATTTCTTTTTTCTTTTTTGTCATTACTCATTGTACAGTTTTAAAGAAGTAAATGTAGAAAATATAAGATACTAGCATGGATATATTCTCAACCATACATGACCAATAAATTGATATTTTTATTAATCCTTAATAACAGCTCATTTTTTAATAATTTGCTTGCATCCAGAAAAGTATAGTTGAAAGAAGCAAAAGACTAATTACTAAGAAATCAATTTCAATTAGGTTAAGTTATGATAAAATGATACATATGATCAATTGAAGTTAATTTGCTATTAAGAAGGACAACTGCTGAACTCACATACCCTACCCACTAAGAGTATATTATCCAGGAAGTCTTCCTGAGTCTCACAGAATATCTAAACATTATGAAATCTCCCTTGGGGACTCTTGTGACTCATGTGTCACCTCCCTCTTTTCTTCCTCACAACAGTCTTCTACTGATCCAGCAACAACTTTATACCTTGTTCACACTTTCCCTCTTAATCCCTCCCATCACATTGGGTTAATTCAATTGCCATGTGGTTGACTAGTCCAATAGTCTTTCTTGCCTCCGTCTTTCTCAGTTCCACTTACTATCAACCTCCACTTCAAATCAGGCATCCACATCTTAGGCTTTATGTCACTCAAAACTGCCACATTTTTGAAATCCTGAACTCCAAGATCAAATTCATTGAACCACACATCCTCTTACATTTTCAGTTACCTCACACATACTCCATGTTCTTCCCTGCCCTTTAATCTCTTTTTGTCGTCCCAATTCATCAGCCCACACCTATTTATTCTTTTTTTATGGCTAATCTAAGTGTCATTTCAAATACAATCTCCCCAAACCTTTTAACTCTCATTCTTTCAATTTATCACACACACCAGGCAACACTTCAGGCCTGGATCAATTCAGCTGTCTATTCATTCCTTTGCTATGTCTAGACTGATAAGGTATACTAGAGAAAAGACAGAATGCACAATCACGAAGGGGAATGGTATGAAAAATTCATGGAGTATAGCTTCAACTGGGCCCTCAAAATTGTTCTGCAGTCCTAGCCACTACTTTATTCTTTGTCCCACAGCAGCCATGTGAAATCCTCCCAAGCCTTCTTTCTTCATTACCTACCTTAGCATTTTAACAGAGTTTAATTCCTTACATCATAGAGGAAACAAAGTCATCATTTGCCTCTTCCCAACACTAAATTATTTATAAGCAACTCAATATTTCTTTATTCATTTTTGTCCCAGTGGAAGAGCTCCTTTTCCATTTATATCCTATTCCATCCCCCATGCCCTGAGATACCTCCTCCTATAAATTTGTATCCTCCTGCTCAACGGGGTCCATAATCCCTTTTTTACCAGCTTTCCCCTTTCTCATCTATAATTTTGCTCAAGTGTCTCATAAAATGAAGTAAAATGCTTACAAAACTATGTCTCTGAATACCACATTTCCTTTCCCTTCATAATTATACTGGTATAAGGAGAGGTCTGTGTGTATTATCTTTCTTTCTTTGCAAACATTTGTTTGTCTACCTAATGCAATATGCCTTCTACTCCTCCCATGCTACAAAGTCTGCTTCTTTTGTCCAGATTGACTATAAATTTCAAAAGTAAAATGGAAACTTTTCAATCAGTACTTTACCATGCACTCTGAAACACAGTGATTACTGCATCCTTTTTGAAATTATTTATATTTCTCTCTCCCCTCTCTCCTTCATGTCTATTCAAAGGCTACCACCTTCTCATCTACCTACCCAAACTATGTGATTTCAAAATGAGCACTGACCCCTACATTCTCAGTCTCTCTCATGTTGCTTTATTATATTTTCATCTTTTAACAAGACACAAAAATTAATTGATGTACTATACTTTTGCCTATATTTCCCCAGAAGAAAATAAATTTATCCACTGTGTTTATTGATTTATTTCAATATACAATACAAAGTAATAGCTCAGAAAATATTTGCCAAAATAAATAAGTCTCTTTGTTGTCAGGACCACAATTTCTCTTGACTTTTCTCTTTACTCTTGGCTTTTTCTCCATTTCTTTTGCAACCTCCTCTACACATCCCTTAACTTTTTGTCTTCCCCAAGTTTTTCTCTATAGACTCTTTCTTTATATTCTCCCTCACAGATCTCAGCCACTATTCTGGTTTGAACTACCCCTTTTTTGTTAGCTACTAAATATTTATAATTTCAGTCCAAATCTTTTTTCTTCATTTCAGACCCATAAATCTAACTTCTTCCTAAACAGCTATTCTTCATGGTCTCACAGAGGACTCAGACTGAACATATCCAAACTGTCTTCCTTAGATTTTGTTGTCCACCCAGCTTTAGCTATCCATTTGTATGGTCATAACCTAGATCTATATTTGAATGTCTTTTATAAATTATCATTTCTAAGTATAATACTTTACCTAAATCCACCTAGTGGAGTTGAATGATACTATGAATATGAAAATGAATCTACATATATGTAACAAGAAAGTGGTCAAACCAGATCAAAAATGAACAGATCTAATAGTGTAAAAATGAGATATTTACACATAGATAAAGGAAGCTTTTTCTGTCAGCCCTCAGTGATGTTTTTTTCTGTAATTTTGAATGAGCATTAGGTAATCAATGACTTGGTATACTAAATTATCTTTTATAAATGTATAAAGATAAAAGAAAATACCCTCCTAAGAATTTACATCTACAAATGAAAACCATTAACCAGCAGTCATTATCCATTAAATTTAACCAACACAATCACATTTTAGAGATAAACTATACAGTTATAACTAAGCAATACTATTTTCAAGTTCCAAAGATAGAATGACATGAGTAAAATTGGCACCATTTTAAATAATTTTTAATAATTATTACATGTAGAGTATGGAGTGGTGAAAAGAACACAACTGGAAAATGACAACCCAAGTTCAAATTTTACTTCTTCTACTTATTTTACTTTAAGCAAGTTGAAATAGTAAACCCATATTGATCACTTATTGTCCACCATTTACTCTTCTAATAGTTTTACATTTTGTGATTGTCATGACAATGCTATAAAACAGGCACCATCATGCTCCTCAGTTTCCAGATGAGGAAACCAAGGAATGTGGAAATAAAGTAACTGACTTAAGATCACAGTTTATAGCTGGAAGTCTTTTTCAAACTCAATTTTTTTTACTCCAGAACCTGTGCTGTGTTTTTAGGCATTGCTGTTTATAAAATTGGGGTTTCATATCCATAAGCAGGGCTTAATTAAAATCATAAGAAAATATTATTTTGCAGATTTTAGAGCATCATTAAATGTAAGCTATAGAATTATTAGTCTAGTAAATTAATAACCTCCAAGTAGTGGTGTCCTTCTTTACTTGGGATTTGTCCAGCATCACTCCTTAAATGGATCTGAAAAACAATTGCCTTGTAGTGGATGCTCTGAATTGAATTTCATTGTTGAGTCTTAAGAATTGTTCTTCAGGGACCTTGAAGATATCATGAAAAATCTACTGAAAGTCAGGGAGACATTTTAGGCGTCCTGGCAAATAATTTTCCATAGTGATTCACTGTAGAAAATGATACAATTCAAAAGCTGCCACATTCTTTACCATTAATGGATTGTCTTTATCTATCACTCTCAAAAGGAAAAAGATGTGATTGGTTTTCTATAAAAATGTAACTCTAGAAAAGTCAAATTTTAATGTCATTTAACAAAGACATTTAGTCCCCTATGAAAAAATTTTTCCCAAAGTTTGAATCTATTATCATATTCATTGTAGTTATATTTTTTAATTTATTCACTCATCCATTTAACAAACTTATTGCATATTTACTATGTAGAACACTGCATAAATGCTACAAATGCAATAATTAGACAGCTATGATTATTGTCCCCACAAAGTTTACTGTCCAGTGGGAACATTTTTTATAAAAGAAATTACAACACATTATTATAAGAAAGGTATAAAATGTTATAGGAGGACACAAAAGAGGCAATTTGTCTCAAGTAACTACATATATAAGTGGCCATGCTAACACATTTTTTATGAAAGAAAACAAAGCATCATCTTTTTATTTTTGTACCTTAAAAACTAAATATTAAGATATCTACTCATTCAAAAAGCTACCTGAACTCAGATCTAGATATAGCTCATTGTCTTTTATGCAGAATGGGGCAAAAGTAGGTTTATAGTTCTTTATATAGAAAATAATAAAATAATACAGTAATAAATAATATTACAAAAATAAACTCTGTGTTTCATATACTCACAACTGTAAACCTTCTTTGCCCTACTCTGTATAATAATGTTTTCATCAACAATTCATCAAATTATTATAAATCATCTGATAGGAAGATTCTGTTAGGTCACTTACTATTTAAATCGTTTGTGGGAACAATGAGATATGTTCTTTTTTTTTTTAACAAGAGCTGAATTTGTCTTTTAATGTGTCAGACCCTAGCTCAATTGGGAACTTTAACTATCCTGATCTTTGTCCTTTATCCCTTAAAATTTGACATTCAGTTCACTTTCTAGATTCGTTCCCTTGGCAACCTGATAAAAGAGGTAACATCAACTAAGTTCCAGGTAGCATGACTTATGGTAAAAATCATCTTGGTTTGGTTAGTTATATCTGGAGTGGGGAAAACAGTAAATGAACAATTAATACCTGATGAGGGTAGACTGGCTTCAAACTATTATCACTGGGCATGCCTTTTGCAGAGACTAGAGGAGCCCTGCAGCTGATAGTGGTACAGGAGATGAGATATTGGCTCCTGTGGAATATGAGACCTTTAATCCAGGGCCCTTAATCCTATAATTTTTATATCTTCTCTATCTGAGAACTATTATTTTACTTTTGAGATGTTACTCTTGGACTGCTATATAGACTGCTACAAAGGGCTAGTCCCATGTAACACTAACACCTGATGTTGTTCTACTGTCCAACTGGGATTCCTGCCCCAACTCTATCTAAGCAAACTTGAGGCCATGTGTCATTTATACTAATTGTGTCTGTATAAGTATTTAACAGAATGTAAAAAGAGCTCTTAGCCCTGCCTTTAGAGTTTAGAGTAGAGAAATAGTAGATAATAGAAAAGTACATAAAAAAAATAATAAACACACCAGAAAGATGTTTCTGATCATCCTCTTTAATGCACATCATGACTGGGCTCATACTGCATACTGCCACCTTGTACAATAACTATATGTCTGACATGGAGTAGAAACTGAAGAATGTTTTGTTGAACAAATGAATAAATAGATAAATTAATGAGTAAATAAATTCTTCTCCCTTGTACAGTGGATGAAGGAAGCCAAAGCCTCAAGTTGCTCAAGTTCTATTTGATGTTAACCTAGCTCTCCTGCTGCCCCAGTACTTCCCTCCTCCTAATTCTGAATCGGGTTATTGGTCCTCTGCCAATCTTGTACTGGGTAACTTCTACTTGCACTTCCAGATCTCTCCAGCTTTTTCCCATCTGCCCCATATCCCAGAGGCCGGAGGCTGACCAATGTGTAACTCATTAACAGACTACCTTGACCTCTGGCTTCCTGTTGAGACACTAAGGGGCACCATAGAGACTGAAAGGAGAAAGGGGAAAGAGGTTGGAGTATTTGTTCTTCCAGTTCTCTGTTGCAGGATATAACAGGTTGGCTGTCAAGGTCACCACTACTGCAATATGGCCTTCTTCACACCATTATCTCCAGGTTCTAGGAACCACTGACTGGCTTCTCGCCCTATGTGCATATGGGAAGTAATTGCTTCCTGCTTTTACTTTTCCCAATAAATGACACAATCCCTTGTTATTTCTTTACCCTTAACTACATGTTTAAATGAGTTCCTTTATTACATACTTCTAAAATTTCAAAGGTCCATTCAGCTACACTGAGAGATTTAAAAATTATGTTTAGCTGCAGAAATCTTCTATTGGTTATTTCTTTCAGTGAACTCACAATATTAAATCATCACAATTATTGATTATGATTTTGATTTTATTGTTTCTAGGTGCTGCAGATATAAACAACAGGAAGTAATATGTTCAAGGTTTTTATTTCTTGCTTATAATATATTTTAATTTTGAAATTTGGAGTTAACAAGAAAATGTCATATTCATTCCATTTTCCCATATCAGTGCAACATATTATGACAGCCTTCAGAGTGTATGATATTCCTTTTACATTAAAGCAATATCTTTGTAATGTTGCCAAGATATTTGGCACACTTCCCAGTCCAAATTAAGAATATGGTCTTTCAAAGTGCAAACATTCACAGGGTAAAAACTTTCCAAGTTAAATGAATTTAAAACCACACAGGAATAGACAAGATAGTTTCTTGGGATACATTAGAAAAATCTTTATAAATAGTCCTACCAGGTTAACAAGCCTTAAAGTCAGAATAGCTGGTAGACTGAGAACGGTGATTTTTAAGTATGCCACAAAGGACTTTTTAAATTCTCTGCCTTTTTTTCTAAATCCCTTTCAATGATGTCTGAAACTCCTTTGGTAATATAAAAAAATAATTATAATATATATATAAAATAACTCTATAAACTCAATTATAAATGAATTTAAAATGCAAAAAGTTATTAAAGAAGTTGAGAGAATTTTAAGTCTTTTCTAAAAGCCTTGAAATTTTATTATTTAGTTATGTTTGTTCATAATTTTTCCAGATTTTGATAGTTACAGCTCAATAGTTGAAGAAAAGGAGGCTGAGAGTGCTGAAGACACAGCATCTAATTCACATTGTGGCCCAAGCTGGCCTTTCACCTAGCTCTTCAAAATTTGAATAGAATTACTTAATATGTTTCTTTCTGTTAAAATATGTCCCCTTTTCACGATTGTTGATGTTTCTGAGATTTGTAGAGATTCTCAACCTGTTCAGAAGCAATTTTTTTGCCCAAGCGCCTTAAAAATATGCTGCTATAAAGTAAGTAGAGTTAAAGTCTTTACTTAAACCCAAAGATAACCCACCTTGCTAAGAAACTCGTGGGTGACCCCCTTGAGTATCCATTGATACAACTTGAAATGCATTGGCCGTGGTGACAGAGAAGGAAAACACATATGGGTTATCATCAAATTTTGTTTTATTTCTAGCACATGGGCTCTGAAGAAAAATTAGATATAAAGATTAGGAGAATGCTTGAGTTCTCATTCAACCCCTTAGGATATCTGGAACACAAATAGAGAGATGCATTAGAAAGAAAAGCTGTTGAAACTATTTTCAAGAGTTTTTTTTTCAAAACACTGTCTATAAACAGTGCTGTTCCAGTGTCAAGGTGACAATGTGTCACCCATACGTGAGGACAAGGTTTGTCTCCTCTTTTTCATGAATGCCAGACCTGCTCTGACCTTGAGGATGGATAACTTCCTAAGCAGCACCTTTAACACAGACCTCAGCATTTTCACATCTGGCAATAGGGCTGCTTCACAATTAGAGGCACCCATAAAGGGAAGGCAGAACCAGAAAGGAAACAAGGGTAGAAATATTGTAAGAGGGTTAGCAGATTAGTTCAAGAGAACATGTGAGGATTTTTGGAATTTTCCTAAAATGTTTCCTAGGTGTGTAAAACTCTGGGGAAAAGTTTCAGCAATTACACAACTGAGAGCTCCCGTGCATGTGAAATGATATAACACAGTAATGAGAGCTTGGGCTCTGGAGTCAGTACCTGGCTTCAAATGCCAGCTAACCACTTAATAGCTGTATGACCTTGGGCAAGTTGTTTAATAATTAGGGATTCAGTTTTCTCCTCTGTAAAATGAAGCTAAACGTCTCTATGTTACAGTATTGCTTGTAAAATTTCAAGGGTTCATTCATTCTAATTTGTATTCACTTGCTAATGATGTCAGAGACATCTGGGAACAGAGGTTAAGTAGCATCTCTAAAAGCCAAACAGATACTTTCTACTTTCTCTACCATCTCAAGTCAGTTAGAGTAGCACTTGGCATACATCATATAATATCCATTCAAATTATGTAAAGACAAATAAATAAAAGTAACAGAAGAGGCTTGTGTATTTGATCCCTGATGGATCAGTTTGTTAATAGTGTCTTGGTGAATCATAAATGAGTCAGGATTTTGAGAATATCATTCTGTTTTCAACTCTGAAATTAACATAATCCTCTTGAGTTTTGATTTGACTACTAAAACTGCATCTATACAATGAAGCATAGATGATACAATCAATTAAAAATACAACACTAAAGAAGTAGTATTTGTCCCCCCAAATTATAAAACTTTTCAGCTCAACCTCAATCAAATCACTTTGGTCGTATGGGTATGCATTTACGTACTTTATTTTCTCTCCATCTTTACTGTTACATTTCTATTCCAAAACGTCAGGATCCATCACGTATACCTTTGTTTTCTAGTTGCTTTCTAATTTTGACATCTACACAGTAGCCAAGTGATCGTTCTAAAGCATAAATCAGGAGACATCTCCTCCTAGCTTTCCATTACACATGAATAAAATCTGAAGGACTTATCATCACCCACAGGCTCTGTATCAGTGGCCTCTTGCTGCTTCTTAGGTCTCATGTTTCTCCATCCTCCACCGTTTACTACATTCCAGTCACACTGCCTTTTCTTTCTTGAACATGCTAAGTTCATCTCCAACTCTGTTTATTTGCTTTTGATGTTCCTTCTGCTTGAAACACCATTTTTCCCAATCTTCATGTGGCTGCCTCCATCTCCCCATTCAGGTCTTAACTAAAGTGTCATATCTTCTAAAGCCCTAGCTACAGTTACTGATCCACTTCTCCCATTTTGTAACTATTGCTCATTATTAATGCTTTATATAACTTGTTGGTGTGTGCATAAGCGAATGAATACATGCATTATATCTAATTGTCTCCTCTACTTTTTCATCTCCAGTGGAATATAAACCCTTTGAGGAACATAACTACTTCTATGTTGCTCTTCATTATATTCCCAGTGTCTAGAGGAGTGCATGGCATATACAGTATTATACATACAGTAATAATTTGATTACTACCTTCAGAATATCTACCTACATTTATTAAATGGTGAAACACCTTTCTCTGTTCAAAATATGGAGACCATATAAAGATGAAAGTAAAAAATATCTATCCTATGAGATAAAAAGATAAATTATTGCAATGCAATGTTTTATTTTTTGTGTTCCTCTCCAAGCTTCCTAAACATAAACTACATAAATTATCAGAAACCTCTAATCTATTAAAGTGATACATTAGGCTGTATAGTGAGTACATTGCCCTGTCATTATGACGTATGCCTGAACTCCTTAATGATTTTGGTTTTTGTCATTTTGACAAATTCAAATTTCTCTTCACTAGCTTCACTGCTTCAAATCTCTTCTTCCAGTTAATTCAAGTGGCATTTGCTACAACCTCTCCTTTTTTTGTAATCACCATGACTACCTCACCACACTCCTGAAGTTCTTCCTCTGATTTCCTAGGTCTTAATAATTCAACTCAGACGGTGCTTGAGTGTCTATGAGCACATTGAGTATGTGCATCTTTTCTCAGCACTCAAGGCCCTACGTCGCTGTACTTACTCTCTCAATTCTAAACAGCTCACCTCATTTACTGTTTTATATTTTCCCTGTCTTTGTCCACTCCTATTTGGAAAGTAACTCCACTTTATGTACTACATTCTTTGTTCCCACCTAATCAGTCAAACCCAGGTTCAGTCCTATTAACAATAAATTCATAGGTTACAAAATACAGATCTTCAGAAAGCAATTAAATTAAACCTCATTCTAACACAAGTCGTTATCACACAAAATTCATTTGTCATCGGTCCTTAAGGTCACATAATATCAAAGTTCTTATATAATAGTAGTAAAAAATATTTAATAAAATAATTTTTATTTAAAAAATATTTTACAGAGAGTTGACCTAAAGTTAAAAACTAAAAAGTCATTTATTTTTTTAAATTAAGATATGTTATTCTAAAATTGTTTTTATGTAATTGTAAATTTGGCAATCACAATCAAAATTTAGGAAGGCAAATTATTATCATAGTCTAGTATGCAGATGAATATAGAAACATTAAAAAAAATTCTAGAATCTAGATAGTTGTAAACCAAATGAAATTAAGGAGCGAAAGTCATGTCATAAGAAGTCCCAAATACTTAAATTCCTTGATTCATACCAATAAAATAGGATATAAAGGCTCTGTTGGTTTGAGCGTGACTCTGGGAGCTGAGGATAGCTAAGTTGATTCGAGCATCAGCCCCAAACAGAGATTGCCAAGCAGATCCCAGTCAGGGTGCAGGCAGAAGTCTGTCTCACTATCTCTCCTCCTCTTACTTAAAAAAATTAAATAAAATCTTGACATAAAAATAACAGTAAAATGAAAAAATACAAGTATATAATTTGATGATTTCTGCTATATATAACCTGCATCCACTACCTCAATGAAAATATAGAATATCTCTCTTGTCCCAGAAAGTGCTCTCATGTCACTTTTAGACCATCCCTACATCCCCTATGCAACCACTGTTTTTAATTCTATCACAATATATTAATTTTGTCTGCTCTTACACTTCATAAAAAAGAATCATGCAGTGTTATAAGTCTTTGTGACTGGGTGGCTTTTCTCAGAATAATGTTTTTAAGATTCATGCATGCTGTGGCATGCAGCAATAGTTAAACAGTTTGTTTAACCCTTAAGTTACTGTTGAAATATTGGGTTGTTTCTTATTTGGAGCAATTATGAATTAAGCTGCTATAAATATTCGAATATGAGCTTTTTGTTAAAATATACTTCTTGTGTAAATAAATTTTTCTTGAGTAAATAAATATCTAGGAGTGAAATTATTGGGTCACAGGTAGGTATAGGTTAACTTTTTAAGAAACTGCCAGACCACTTTCCAAAGTGGTTGTGCCATTTTGTCCTTCCATGTGCAGTAGATGAAAGCTCTACTTATTCCAATTATCACCAACATTTGATGGTCAGCTTTTTAACTGTCGGCATTCTCCTGGGTATAACATGGTGTTTATTGTGATTTTAATTTGCATTTCCCTAATGACTAAAAATGTTGACACCTTTTCAAGTGCTATTGGCCATTCCTATATCATTTCTATGAAGTATCTGTTTATATCTTTTGCCCAATTTCTTTAAATGGCTTGTTTGTCATTTTATTACTGATTCATAGAAATTGTTAAAAATTTATTGTGGAAATAAATATTTTTGTCAGAGTTTATATTGCAAATATTTCTTTCCAGCATGTAACTTACCATTTTATTTTTCTAGCAGTGCCTTTGGACATGCAGAATTATTAAATTTTGATTAAGAATGATTTACCATATTTTTTCTTTCATGATTAACACTTCCTGGTTCTAATAAATTTCGCCCACCCCATAGTGTAAAATATATTCTTTTCTTTTTTTCTAGAAGTTTTATTGCTTTAGTCTATATGTGTAAGTCTATAATGTTCTCAAATTAATTTTCATTGGTATGAAATAGATCATAAAGTTTTATTTTTTCCATACATCAATATTAATTATTAAATTGTAAGTTAAAGATTTTGGTGAGAAACATAAAACACAATTATCTAACATCGCCACTAAAAATAATATTTTTCTTTTACATTTGCCAGCCTTCTGTTTGTTGTTATTGTTACAATTAATGTAGTTCATGTCTATAAAATAGCCCAAACAGAAACGGGCTAAAAATGGTTCACAGGCAAACCACTTGTGCCATTTGTCTCTGACCAAATTTCACAGTTTCTGAGGATATTTGCTGGAAGGCCCAAACTTAGAAAGTTTCATAGGTGATCTCACACATCCTGGGGTCAACAGGCACGTTGAGCAAATGATATCACCTGCTGCTCTTATGGAGTGCACTAACATTGCCAATGACTTGGCCTTCCACCCAAAAATCCCCTGGAGCTACCATCTGCAAAGTGTGTAGTTGCCCCCGTGAATAGCTGATCTATGGCATAGTCGCCACTCTTCTTTTTAATGAGATTGCCACACTGTTCCTTTGCAGCCTCTTTTAAATAAAGACACCACAATGTTATTTTACAGGGATTTTTAGAACTCTAGAAAATAAAATGATACTAAAAACTAACACTTGAACATATCTAATTATGGAATCTCATTATTTTACTAAAATGGTTTTAACTCAGCGTTTTTATTTAATTTAGGTACACACCAGCATTCTTACTTTGGGGAAACCACAAGCTCCATTGTAATTAAATAAAAATAAAAGCCGTGTGAGTGCAGACTTTTTCTTGCCCAAGGCTTAACAAAGGAAAGAAAATTATTTCGAGCAGCTGACAAACCCAAAATGTAAGCTGTGCCTACTAGCAAAATTTAAAAAAAAAAAATCTCAAAATAACAGTTTGCATTTTATTTTATTCTAAAATCCTGTCAATAAAATCAAACAAGAGAAAAAATAAGCATGCTTCATTTGTACTTTTATCACACAGATTGTAACTAGGTTGTGATCATGGGGTCAATAAAATATTGTAGGAGAAACCAATACAATTTTGTAGTGGTGTCAACTGATGCCCAGAGAATTCAAAAATTTGTCTTGTTGACAGGAGTCACCAAGTCTGATTCTCTGAGAAATCAGACATTTGTACTGCATGAAAATTGCCTTTGTCATATTTGATTTTGATACAGTGATAATCTAAAATACTTCAAAATAGGGAGTTAATTTATAATTGTGATTTTTAGGTAGAACTCAAACACTTGGTGCAAAGTAGTGTATTCAAAGAAAGAAAATGCAGCTACCAAACCTAATTAAAAGCAATTCTAATTCCTAGTTTTAACTCTCAAAAAATATTAGAGATCCACTTCTTTAAGTTCTTTTTTTCTCATTCTTAATGATTTTCAGTTTTCCCCACTCCTTAACTCTTATCACTCTCTCTTTCAACTCTCTTCTCTCAACCTTCTTCACTGTCTAAGACTTCCTTTTTTCTCTTTCTTTTTATCCCCTGCTATTCTCTTTTCTCTCAAGGCAATACCTTTGTGAAAGTACTCATCAGTGATTCTATTGTTCAGCCTCCAAAGATTATGCCAATCTACATAGTTAATTGGTTATGCAGTGAAACAAAGAAAAATGTGTTTCCTTACACATTAATATTTATTGTTCTGTTAAATACATGTCAACTCTTTTCAGAAAGTATCAAGACATTTTAAGTTACTCAGCATTACACTGTATCTCTAGCTAGTAGGTATCTGTCAATCAAACTTGACAGAAAAGCTAAGGCTAAGCAATTTTCTCAGTTAGATTGAGGATAATAAGAAATTTAGCTTAGGGCTCTGTCTCCCAATTAAAACATTTTCCCAGTGAACACCAAGCCCCTCTAAGGCTTTACATGTACAAACACACCTTCTGCGTCTTCAAAACTGCTTCACTGGCATTATAGTTTCTCCACTTTTACAAAATGAAGGATTTTTATTAAAACAAAGAAAATTAAATCTATGACTATAAATTTGTTTAATTTAAGTGAATGGGCAACAGTTTTTTCACAAGATAACAGTCAATTCTGATCAGGATGAATTCTTAAAGAATCACTTCCAATTACACTGTCTGATAAAGAATAAAAAATATTAAAACCTTTATGTCCATTTCTACCTAAGGAAGAAGACTCAAGCTGATTTTGTTTAAAACATAGGACCACTAGGTATTCCGTTGTTAGAATATAAAAAAAGGTCACAACTTAAAATAATCTACATAATTTTTCAGAAAAAATAAAAGTGAAGTCTGAGAAGTGTAAATATTTTTTATAGAAATGGCCTTTGTTAGGGTTTTTTCCTTATTGTATTGAGTGCTTTTATGTTTCTATATTTCCTAGTACCTGTCTTTATTATCCCATCTTTCACCCACTAATAATTCTAAACTAATCTACACTTTTCAAATATATACCCTTTCCCGTCAACTCCTAATTCTCAGAAATAATTTCATCTCCTCCTTCACAGAGAATATAGAACTGTTTGTACTAGTCAGGTTACAGTCCAAGCTGCTATAATAAATAAGCCTTAAACCTGGTATTATTTTATTAATTTTAATTGGGTGAAACCAATAAATCAGGGTACATATGTTCAAAGAAAACATCTCCAGGTTATCCTATCATTCAGTTATGTTTCATACCCATCACCCAAAATCAAATTGTCCTCTGTCACCTTCTATCTGGTTTTCCCTGTGCCCCTCCCCTCCTCCCTATCTCACCCTCCCCTCCCTCCCCTCACCCCGTAACCACCACTCTCTTGTCCATGTCTCATAGTCTCACTTTTATGTCCCACCTATGTATGAAATCATGCTGTTCTCAGTTTTTTTCTGTTTTACTTATTTCACTCCGTATAATGTTATCAAGGTCCATCCATTTTGTTGTAAATGATCCAGTGTCATCATTTCTGATGGCTGAGTAGTATTCCATAGTATATATGTACCAAAGCTTTTTAATCCACTCGTCCTCTGACGGACACTTGGGCTGTTTCCAGATCTTCGCTATTGTGAACAATGCTGCCACGAACATGGGGGCGCATTTCTTCTTTTCGAACAGTGCTATGTATGGTGTTCTTAGGGTATATTCCTATAAGTGGGATAGCTGGGTCAAAAGGCAGTTTGATTTTTAATTTTCTAAGGAATCTCCAAACTGTTTTCCACAGTTCTGACTGGTGTGATGTGATATTTCATTGTGGTTTCAATTTGCATTTTTCTAATGATTAGTGATGAGCATTTTTTCATATGCCTATTGGCCATCTGTATGTCCTTTTTGGAGAAATTTCTATTCATTTCTTTTGCCCATTTTTGATTGGACTGTTTGTCTTCCTGGTGTTGAGTTTTATAAGTTCTTTATAAATTTTGGTTATTAACCCCTTACCAGACGTGATGTTGAATATGTTCTCCAATTGTGTGGTTTGTCTTTTTATTCTGTTCTTATTGTCTTCAGCTGTGCAAAAACGTTTTAGTTTGATATAGTCTTATTTGATTATCTTGCCTTTTATTTCATTTGCCAATGGAGATAATTCAGCAAATATATTGCTGCTACAGATGTCAGAAAGCTTGCTGCCTATGTTTTCTTCTAAGATGCTTATAGTTTCACGGCTTATGTTTAAATCTTTTATCCATTTTGAATTTGTTTTTGTGAATGGTGTAAGTTGATGGTCTACTTTCATTTTTTTGCAGGTAGAAGTCCAGTTTTCTCAACACCATTTGTTAAAGAGGCTGTTTTTACTCCATTGTATGTTCTTTCCTCCTTTGTCAAATATCAGTTGTCCATAAAGCTGTTGGTTTATTTCCAGGTTCTCTGTACTGTTCCATTAATCTATGTGCCTGTTCTTATGCCAGTACCAGGCTGTCTTCAGTATAATGGCCTTGTAGTAAACCTTGATATCCGGAAGAGTGATACCTCCTGCTTTATTTTTTCTTTTTAAGATTGCTGAGGCTATTCGTGTTCTTTTTTGGTTCCATATAAATTTTTAGAAATTTGTTCTATATCTTTGAAGTATGTCATTGGTATTTTAATTGGTGTTGCATTGAATTTATAAATTGCTTTGGGTAATATAGACATTTTAATGATGTTTATTCTTCCTAGCCATGAGCACGGTATATGCTTCCACTTGTTTGTATCTTCCTTGATTTCTTTTATCAATGTTTTATAATTTTCCGAGTACAAGTCCTTAACCTCCTTGGTTAAATTTACTCCTAGGTACCTTATTTTTTTGGGTGCAATATTGAAGGGGATTGTTTCCTTAATTTCTTTTGCTGACAGTTCATTGTTGGTATATAAAAAATACCTCTGATTTCTGAGTATTAATTTTATATCCTGCCACCTTGCTGAATTCATTTATAAGGTCCAGTAGTTTTTTGACTGAGACTTTAGGATTTTCTACATACAATATCATATCAATTGCAAATAGTGACAGTTTTACTTCTTCTTTTCCAATTTGGATGCCTTTTATTTCTTCTTCTTGTCTGATTGCTGTAGCTAGAACTTCCAGAACTATGTTGAATAAGAGTGGTGAAAGGGGGCACCCCTGCCTGGTTCCTGATCTTAAGGGGATTGCTTTTAATTTTTGCCCATTTAGTAGAATGTTTGCTGTGGGTTTGTCGTAGATGACCTTTATCATGTTAAGGAACGTTCCCTGTATTCCCACTTTACCGAGTGTTTTGAGCATGAATGGGTGCTGGATTTTATCAAATGCCTTTTCTGCATCTATTGAAATTATCATGTGATTTTTGTCCTTCCTTTTGTTTATTTGATGAATCACATTGATTGATTTGCGAATATTGAACCAGCCTTGCCTCTCCAGAATAAATCCCACTTGATCATGGTGTATGATTTTTTTCATAATTGCTGGATCCGGTTGGCTAATATTTGGTTGAGAATTTTAGCATCTAAATTCATCAAGGATATAGGCCTATAATTTTCTTTCTTTGTGTTGTCTTTGCCCGGTTTTGGGATCAGAATTATGCTCGCCTCATAAAAGGAGTTTGGAAATCTTCCTTCCTCTTGATTTTTTGAAATAGCTTGAGGAGGACAGAAGTTAGTTCTTCTTTGAATTTTTGGTAGAATTCACTTGTGAAGCCATCAGGCCCAGGACTTTTTTTTTTTTTTTTTTTTTTTAACTTTAATGGGGTGACACCAATAAATCAGGGTACATATGTACAATGAGAACATCTCCAGATTATCTTATCATTCAATTGTGCTGCATACCCATTACCCAAAGTCAAATTGTCCTCTGTCACCTTCTATCTGGTTTTCCCTGTACCCCTCCCCTTCTCCCTATTCCACCCTCCCTTCCCTCCCCCCATCCCGTAACCACCACACTCTTGTCCATGTCTCATAGTCTCTCTTTTATGTCCCACCTATGTATGAAATCATGCTGTTCTCAGATTTTTTTTTTGATTCACTCTGTATAATGTTATCAAGGTACATCCATTTTGTTGTAAATGATCCGATGTCATTATTTCTTATGGCTGAATAGTGTTCCATAGTATATATGTACCAAAGCTTTTTAATACACTCGTCCTCTGACAGACACTTGGGCTGGTTCCAGATCTTTGCTATTGTGAACAATGCTGCCACAAACATGGGGGCGCATTTCTTCTTTTCGAACAGTGTTATGGTGTTCTTAGGGTATATTCCTAAAAGTGGGATAGCCGGGTCAAAAGGCAATTCGACTTAAAATTTTTTGAGGAATCTCCAAACTTTCCACAGTGTCTGCACCAGTCTGCATTCCCACCAGCAGTGCAGAAGGGTTCCCTTTTCTCCACATCCTCACCAGCACTTTTTCTGTGTTGTTTTGCTGATGAGTGCCACTCTGACTGATGTGAGGTGATATCTCATTGTGGTTTTGATTTGCATTTCTCTAATGATTAGTGATGTTGAGCATTTTTTCATATGTCTTTTGGCCATCTGCATGTCTTCTTTGGGAGGTTTTGATAACTATTTCGATCTCATTTGTTGTAATTCATCTGTTAAGGTGTTCTGATTCTTCCAGATTGATTTTTGGAAGATTATATGATTCAAGAAATTTGTCCATTTCACCTAGGTTGTCTAATTTTTTGGCATAGAGTTCTTCATAGTGTTTTCTTACAATGCTTTTTATTTCTTTTGCGTCAGTTGTTATTTCTCCACTCTCATTTCTAATTTTATTTAGTTGGGTCCTCTCTCTTTTTTTCTTGGTGAGTCTAGTTAAAGGTTCATCAATCTTGTTTACCTTTTCAAAGAACCAACACCTGGTTTCATTGATCCTCTGTATTGTTTCCTTAGCTTCTATGTCATTTATTTTTGCTCTGATCTTTATTATTTCCTTCCTTCCTGGGTTTTATTTGCTGTTGTTTTCCTAGTTCTTTTAGATGCAGGGTCAGGTTGCTTATTTGAGCTTTTTCTAACTTCTTTTGGTATGCCTGTAGTGTAATGAACTTCCCTCTCAGTACTGCTTTTGCTGTGTCCCATAAATTTTGAGTTGATGTATGCTCATTATCATTTGTTTCTAGAAACTTTTTTATTTTTTCTTTAATCTCATTGTTAATCCATTCATTATTTAATAACATGCTATTTGGTTTCCAAGTGTTTGCTTATTTTTCAGTTTTTCTTTTGTGCTTAATTTCCAGTTTCATGGCATTGTGATCAGAGAAAATGCTTGATATGATTTCAATCTTCTTAAATTTATTGAGACCATTTTTGTGTCCTAACATGTGGTCTATCCTAGAAAACGTACCATGAGCACTTGAGAAGAATGTATATACTACTGCTTTAGGATGAAATGTTCTGAAGATATCTATTAAATCGAGTTGATCTAGTGTCTCCTTTAAGTCTGCTGTTTCTTTATTAATTTTCTTTCTTGAGGATCTATCCAGTGTTGTTAGAGGGGTATTGAAATCCCCTACTATTATGGTATTGCTGTTAGTCTCACCCTTTATATTTATCAAAGTCTACTTTATGTATCTCGGGGCTCCTATGTTTGGTGTGTAGATATTTATAATAGTTATATCTTCCTGTTGAATTGTTCCCTTTATCATTATGTAGTGTCCTTCTTTATCTCTTACTACAGCCTTTGTTTTAAAGTCCATTTTGTCAGATATAAGTATTGCTTCCCCGGCTTTTCTTTCATTTCCTTTTGCATGAAATATTTTTTTCCATCCTTTTACCTTCAGTCTATGTGCATCTTTTGTTTTAAAGTGTGTCTCTTGTAACAGCATATGTATGGGTCCTGTTTCTTTATCCATGCAGCTACCCTATGTCTTTTGATTGGATCATTTAATCCATTTACATTTAAGGTAATTATTGATATGTAGTTGTTTATTGCCATTTTATTCTTTAAAGCTGTATTCTTCTTTGGCTAATTTCTTTCCTCCCTTTGAAATGTTCATAACAGGCCCCTTAGTATCTCTTGCAGAATTGGTTTGGTTTTACTGAATTCCTTGAGGCTTTCTTTGTCTAGGAAGCTCTTTATTTCTCCTTCAATTTTAAATGTTAGCCTTGCTAGATAGAGTAGTCTTGGTTGTAGATTCTTGTTCTCCATTACTTTGAATGTATCTTGCCATTCTCTTCTGACCTCAAGTGTTTCTGTGAGAAGTCCGATGTCATCCTTATGGGGGCTTCTTTGTAAGTGATAGCCCTTTTTTTTCTCTAGCAGCTTTTAAGACTTTTTCTTTATCCCTTAGCTTTGTTATTTTAACTATGATGTGTCTCGGTGTAGATATTTGGGGGTTTCTCTTTAATCGAGTTCTGTGTGCTTCTTGAACATGTGGAATGTTTCCCAGCCTTAATTTAGTGAAGTTTTCTGCTATGATTTAATTGAACAAAGTTTCTATTTCTTGTTCTCTCTCCTCTTCTTTAGGAACCCCTGTGATGCGAATATTGTTTCTTTTCATGTTGTCACAGAGCTCCCTTAGAGTTTCCTCACATTTTTTCAGTCTCTTTTCTTTTTTCTGCTCTGCTTCTGTGCCTTTGTTTATTGTGTCCTCTAACTTGCTGATTCAATCCTCAGCATGATTCATCCTGCTTTTAATTCCTTCCATTGTGGTCTTCAGTTCTGATACTGTATTTGTCATTTCTGTCTGATTCTTTTTTATTATTTCAATTTCGTTTTTTATACTTGTTATCTCTTTATTTAGGTGTTCATAGTGACTATCCATTGTTGCTCTAATTTCATTGAACATCCTAACTATCATTATTCTAAATTCTGCTTCAGGTAATTTGGTTATATCTGGTTCATTCAGGTCCTTCTCTGGGGATTTCTCTTGATTCATTTGGTTTGCCTTTCTCTGCCTGCCCATTTTGTCTGTGTATAAGAAGGTTGTGGTCACTGGAGTCCAGTGGGTGATACCTTTGTGTTCTCTAGGTGTGGTCTGTCTGCAGGCCTGTCACCCCTCTGCCGCTGCCTAGGGCAGTTGGGTATGGGCATTGCCAGAGCTGGCCTACTGCGGCTGTTGCTGTGATTTCTGCATCTCTTCCACGGAAGGGGGTGTCACTCAAGCCACAAACCTCAGCACCTAGGGTAGAGGTGAGCACCTTTGCTCAGCTGTGAACTCAGCCTGTTCCCGGGCTTCTGCCCAGCCCCCGCTGTCAGAGCCTGCTCACCACAGTTTCTTGGGTTGGACGGGGCTTCTGAGGTGCTCTCAGCTGTGAGCCTCAGCCCGTCCGGAGCTTTAGCCCCGCCCTCGTGGCCAGGGCTCTCCTGCGCAGGATTGCAAACCACGATTTATTCGGCCGGGTGTGGCTGCTGGCAAGTGCTCAGCCGCGAACTTCTGTTCATCCCTGGATCTAGCTAAGCCCCCACGTTCAGAGCCAACTTATGCACGAGGATGGCAAACCATGGTTTTTCCGGCTGGGCAGAGCTGCTGGTGTGAGCTCAGCCGTGAGCCTCTGCCCGTCCTTAGTTTTAGCCCCGTCCCCGCAGTCAGGGCCGGCTTGCGCAGGGTCGCAGAGCAGATCTCTGCCCGTTCCTGGCCTCCTGCTTTTCCCCCTGCAGTTGGGGCTGCAGGCGGGCCCGCTGCTGCTGGACTGCTTTTGCACGTCCCCTCCACTCCTGCGGTGCTAGACCGAACTCACACCTGCTGGGCCTCTTCCCCTGCCGATAGAACCGCGTTTCAGGGTCCCACCACCACCATCCCTCCAGCAACCCTCAGCAGAGTGGGAAGGGGCCCCACAGCTCAGACCCTAACACTGCATACTGTAGACCTGGAAGTTCCCTCCATCTCAGCAGCTCTGCTCTAAGTGCCATGGGAGAGCTTGTTTGGCTGGTGTTCTGTCTCCCTTTGCTGGTATTGCTAGTTCCAGGGGAAATATTTGTTTTTGATTAGGTAAGTGACTTAGCCCAGGGGTTAGGGTGGCTGTCCCTCAGAGTGTTTTTCTCTGTGTCTTCCCATTTACACTCTCTTCCCACTGCTCTGGTCCTCTCCTCTGTCTTCGCTCCCCGGAGCCCTGGGTGAGTGGCTGTGAGAGAGGTTTTCTGCACTGTCCCTTTAATAATCTTGGTCTGAGAAAGCTGTCCCTTTCTCACAAACACTATCCTCACTAGTTTCACTGCTCAATACTGTCCAAACGCCTCTTCTAGGCTCTGGGACTGCAGACTGGGGCTTTGTTCCTGGGACCCAGGTCCCTTCCTCTCTGCCAAACTCTCCTCCCGCCACGTGGGTCTCTCCGGGCTGCCGTTTGCTCCCGTTTGCTCCGGGGAGCTGGGCAGCCCTCTTCACGTTTTTGCTATTCCTACCAGTCTCAATGTGGCTTCTTCTGTGTTCCTTGATTGAAGAGTCCACTTAGTTTAGGTCAAAGTTGGTTTATCCAGATGATGGTTCTTAAAATTGAGTTATAATCCACTTTGGTTCTGGGAGTTGAAAGTTGGTACGTCCGCCTACTCCATCGCCATCTTGCTCCCCTAAAGCTGGTATTTAAATAACATATATGCCTATTTGCTTCCTACATATCATGCAAAGGTAGACAGGAAAGCAGTCCAGATTGTTCAGCACAGTTAAGACTCCAAACTGACCTGCCATTACATGATGAAAACATATGGTTTTTATTTCTGTGTTCACGACTAGCTGCCAATTTAGTCATTTTCTAACCAGGTGGAAGGAGAGAAGGTAATCTGGAACAAGCACTGTATTTTTCCCAGAAAATGTAAATATTCCGTTTACATCCTATTGGCCTAAACATAGTCACTTAAATACACTTAGCTGGAAAGGAGGCTATAGGCCTACCTAAAATTCAGGGAGTTCTTTACTAGTAAGAATAAAGGGAAATTAATACCAGAAGACATTTGGCCATTCTCTATCAAAAAATAAATAGAAATTCTTCAAATTATTTCCACAAATTATGATTCTAACCCTAATCATAAAACAGAAAAAGGCATCTGAATGCACACTCTTTCCTTCTTATTCCCTTCAGTTCTTGGAGGGTCTATTCATTCTCCTTTTATATTGACCTTATCGTATTTTCTAGGAGCCTTCCTCTACCACTTATTCTCTTTCTCCAGTAACTTCCAGTAGTCTGTCTGCTGGCTTCTTCCCTCCAGAATTTACACCTTCAGGTTCTTCCATTTCTATTCTTTTACTCCCTCCAGCTGTTTTCTTCTATAACTTTCTTCATAAACTTACATTTTTACAAGTGTACTTCTTCCTTTCTAATTTGGATGACTTTTCTTTTATTATTGAATTTATTGGGGTGACATTGATTAATAAAAGTAAATAGGTTTCAGGTGTACAACTCTACAACACATCATCTATATACTATTGTATTGTGTGCTCACCACCCCAAGTCAAGTCTCCTTCATAAACTTAAGTTTTTAAGGGATTCTTCTAAAGTAGACAAACATGCTCTTTTCTGAACTGACTTAATAAGAATCATGTAGGGAACATTCTAAAAATTCAGGTAGCCTGAGGGGAGTCAATTCTGTAAACTTAGCATGGTAGAGGATCTGTATCTGTGAAGCCCCTCAGAGGTTCCCAAACTACGGCCCACAGGCCAAATTGCGGCCACCTGAGGCCATTTATCCAGCCCCCGCAGCACTTCTAGAAGGAGCACCTCTTTCATTGGTGGTCAGTGTATGGAGTACTGTATGTGGGGGCCCTCCAACGGTCTGAGGAACAGTGAACTGGCCCCCTGTGTAAAAAGTTTGGGGACCCCTACCTAGATGATCTTAAGTGCACCAGGTTTGGAAACTCCTAATTATCTCTCCATATGTACTGCCTTGGCTCTCATTATCAAAATTATATCTCTACCTGTTTGAACTGTCTAGAAAATCAAAAGTTAATTTTGATTCCTATTTATCATCAACACACTCTTCATTAATCTCTACACTGTTAAAGATAACATTTATTGACTGAATAGAACATTTACTGGTTGAAGCAATTTATACCTATTAGCTCCTTTATTCCTCTTAATCATAATTGTCTGGTACTGTCATTATCATCAGTTTATAAATGTGACAGTGAAATCCAGAGAAGATCAAAGATAGCTCAACATCACAGTGCTAGTTAAGTGACAGCACCAGTATTTAAACAATCTGATTCTGATTGTATGGTCTTAATTTTAAACTGTTTCTTTATCCCTTAAATACTCATCTCTTCCTGAGTTTAATAAAGTGGCCTCTAACTGGTCTCAGTGCACTCCAGCAAGAGATGTGCTAATGTCATCTCTCTAAAGAACCTACTTGTATCTGCTCACTAGAATAAACAATGTCCATTTCTTCTCATCCTCACATTCAGTGACACCATAGTGGTAGTTTTAAATCAGCACCATGGAAATATTTATACCACCAGATAAGCAAATCCACCAATCAGGGTTTTTGTTCCCCTGAATAACCAGTTTTAAACCTTTAGGATACCATTGTCTCCAGTTGCATAGCAGTCAGACTTTTTAATCTGCAACGCTAATCATAATCATGTGATCAACTTTTCAAATTTCATACATCTGAGCTAGTTGTCTTCTTTTATGTGCTTTCAATGTTCTCATTCTACCACTTATTACACTGTGTTGCATTAACCCGTTTGTTTTTATTTTCCCATCAAACTGTTTAAGGATAGAAAGTATTTCTTTAATTGTATTCCTAGCACCTCAAACAATGCATAACACATAATTATTGCTTACAAACTATGCTGGAATAAATAAATGAAATAATAAAAAGCCTTGCCCAAATACCTGCTAATCCGCACATTATTTCTCTTAAGCAATATCCTCATTACCCTTTATTTCACAATTTATGAAACACACATTTCAGTACTTTATGGATTATAGATAATATATCCATTCCCAAGACACACTTTTTAAAAAGTAGTAATAAACTTGACTAGGCTCTTAAATATCAGAAATAGCTACCTTCATCAAAGTCACTGAAAACACTCCTTTGGATTTTATTTTCTCATATTGTACAAAGTTTGGCTTGAAATAGAATTGCAGACTAAGCTTCCACCTTGTAAAAGTCTTCAGGGAAAGAAAGTAGTTCTTGACAGTTAGCTTCTGTACTGGAAAAATGCCACAAAAAATCAGAATCTGCTGCTGATCCTTAAAATAAAACCCTCTCTTCCATTCATGTAATTAGTGTTGCTTTACAGCTTCATTTCTGCAGTTGAGTACAGCACAATTAATGCAGTGTACAAACCTCATCTATAACTAGAATTTTGACATAATCTACTCCAAAATTTCCTCCCCCAAGAAACTTAACAAAATTTCAGTTTTTTTATTTACATAAATGACACCAAGAAATAGCAGCACTCTTTTGATTAGAATAGCTTACCTCAGCATCTCTGAGCTCCTTTCTGCAGTGGTAGCACTTTGACTAGACCTATTTTATCTCAGATTCAAGTATTAATTTCACTATCTCTCAACCTATTTTAATTTAGGTGCTTCTCATTGATATAGTCTATTCAAATACTAAGTCAATTTTTGCCTGATCTTGTCTTAGGCATTTTAGGCATTGAAAAATCAGAAATAAAAATAGAAAATTTCTTCCCGGTGAACTTATATATTGCAGTAAAAGAGAAAGACTAAACATGTAAACAAAAGAACTATATTCTTTCAAAGAGCAGTAGGTGCCACAATGACAATAAAGAAAGGCAACGCGAGGGAAGGCAAAGGTGCCAGGTAAGGGAGGGGGTAGGACATGGTGGGCAATTCCAGATACAATGATCAAAAGTGGTTTCTCTAAAGGAATGACATAAAAATAGGAAGACAGATAAGTGTATATTGTAGAAGTAAGGAATCTAGAGAGAATATAACAGTAAACTCAAACACTGTGAGGTAAATATAAGTGTATATAAATAATACACTTATTATGACAGAAAGTAATAAAATAGTAATTTCAAATCACATGGTCTCCCTCATATTTAATTTCATTTTCTTCAAGAAAATATATACTCATAATGTTAATTATAAGCTTATCAATCTATCACATAAATTCCTTCTGTGTAGAATTGGGAAGAGATGCATAGTAGTGGCACGTCATTATAGTATTTCAATGACACAAGTATAACTGCCATAAATAATCTCAAGAACATGAGTAAAATGAAAATGATAGTAAAGGATTACTTAAAACATTGGGAAATAATGAGTCCTGAGTTGTTGTTGTTGTTTTTTTTTTTGTGTGTGTGTGTGTGTGTGTGTGTGTGTGTGTGTGTGTGTGTGACAGAGAGAGAGGGACTGATAAAAACAGACAGACAAGAAGGGAAAGAGATGAAAAGCATTAATTCTTCATTGTGACTCCTTAGTTGTTCATTGATTGCTTTCTCATATGTGCCTTGACTGGGGGGGCTGCAGCAGAGCGAGGGACACCTTGCCCAAGCCAGCGACCTTGGGCTTCAAGCCAGTGACCTTTGGGCTCAAACCAGCAACTATGGGGTCATGTCTATGATCTCACGCTCAAGTCAGCAACCCCATGCTCAAGCTGGTGAGCCCATGCTCAAGTTGGATGAACCTGTGTTTAAGCCAGAAACCTCCAGGTTTTGAACCTGGGTCCTCTGCATCCCAGAACAATGCTCTATCCACTGTGCCACCACCTGGTCAGGCTATCATTGTTTTTAATAGTATGTATTTAGTTGTGAGTTTATACAATTTGATTTTTAATAATGACTGTGTTTAATAACAGTGACAAAACTCCTTAGAATTTAACAATTGGTTCTCACAAGCTGGTATAAGCCAGTGTCACCACACCTCACTCTGACTGCATTCTCACTCTGAGTGAAGGCTCAGGAATCTGTCAGAAAACCAAATGGATATTCAGAAATATTTAACTTTGTGTCTTGCTCCCTGCTGCCAAATGCCTATTCTCACTTACTCATTACCTACCTCAAAATAAACAAAAGAACAAAGAGAAAATAATGGTTCTGTAGACATATATCTTTGGAAGTAATAAGCTGAGTAATTTTTTAATTTTTACAATTTCTTTATATTAATGATAAGATTTGCATATTAATTCAGGGTTTTCAGATTCTATACTGGCTCTTAGCAATAAAGTACAATAACCTGACCAGGTAGTGGTGCAATAGATAGAGCGTAGAACAGGGATGTGGAGGACCCAGGTTCAAAACCCCGAGGATGCCAGTTTGAGCATTGGCTCATCTGGTTTGAGCAAGGCTCACCAGTTTGAGCCCAAAGTCTCTGGCTTTAGCAAGGGGTCACTTGGTCTGCTGTAGCCCCCCAGTCAAGGCACATATGAGAAGGCAATCAATTAATAACTAAGGTGCCACAAAGAAGAATTGATGCTTCTCATCTCTCTCCTTCCTGTCTGTCTGTCCTTATCTGTCACCAAAAAAAAAACAAACCCACAAAAATTATTTAAAAGCATTTATACAATAAACTTAAATTTAATATTAAGATTGCTAAGATGTTCTTTAAAAGGCCTAAGCATTGAGATAAATACTAATGATTATGTAACTAGGTAGTAAAGCAGAAGGCGACTTTTAAAAATGCAAAGTTATTTTTTTCAAAAGAAAAAGTACACAGAAATGGGATATCAAATAACTAGCATCACTATGTTCCAAGTTGAGATATGTGAGAACATCGCTAGAACTGCAGCACACTAAACACTGGCTTATCATGAATATACCATTGTATTCCTTTCCTACCTTTAGCCACACCTTTGCTATCACCCATCTAAATTTAATTTCATTAGATGGTTTGCCAAACATTAATAATTTGTGCTGTCTGTTGGAGGCCTGGAGCAAATGTTAGCATTTCCTTTGAAGAGGAAACAAGCAAACACACACGAGTAACATGTAATATTGCTCCTAAGGTTACAAAACATTAAGGCAAGTTTACAATCTGTTTCTCTAGTATAGGAGGCAAAAGGTTAAATAAATAATAATAATAATAAAATATATTTAATATATACAATTTATTATATATATGAAACTTCTTAAATATGTGCTTCAGTTACAAACAAAACATACAAATGAGAGAAGATAAGGGTCTTCCTACACAAGGGCTACTGCAAAGTGCTTTTCTTTATCAATAATTTGTCTACCATTTTGCCATGTTTGATTCATATCAAAAGACAAATGTATAATTTTACATATGGAGGATTTGTTTTAAATGAGCTGTACATAGTATCATAAAGCCTAAGCTAATAGCCAAATTGGCCTAAAGTCCTTACTAACAAATGTAGCTTTCAAGAACAACAAAAGAAATGGCCTGGCTACTCATTACATTGACAGAACTGGCTATGGCTCACTAACTCCCTAGTGTGGTACTCTATTCTGTATCAGAGTAAGGACTCATTCGGCTATGGAATCTACTCTAAAAAAGGGACATAGTGACTTGCTCGTCCTTCACTTAGCTTATTACAGCACATCAGGTAGAGCACTTAGTTACACAAAGTTTAAGGAACAGATTTTGTCCTAAATCACAGAAGCTTAGTCATGGAAAGGCAAAAGCAACATGTATGTAGTCCAGAAATCCCCATGAGTTAGACATTTTGCAATATAACAAAACCTGCTAATAAAAAATAAAATTTACTAAATATAAAAAGTATTAACTTAGCTAACTTTTTAGAAAAAACTATAATTAAAAAATAAAACAGCCTGACCTGTGGTGGCGCAGTGGATAAAGCATTGACCTGGGAACACTGAGGTCGCCAGTTCAAAAAACCCTGCACTGGTCTGGTCAAGGCACATATGGGAGTTGATGCTTCCAGCTCCTCCCCCCTTTCTCTCTCTCTCTCTCTCTCTCTCTCTCTCTCTCTCTCTCTCTCTCACTCACTCTGTGTCTCCTCTCTAAAATGAATAAAATAAAATAAAAACTTTTTAAAAAATAAAAAAAATAATAATAATAATAAAACATGGTCACCTTAATCAAATGACCAATGTGAAGATCACTAATAATATGACAAATACACTTCTCTATGGAATGCACTACAAAGGACATTCTTCTTCTAAATCTATAACCTTGATTTAATCCTAAAAATTTAGACAAGCTCAAAATGAAAAATGTTCTACAAAATACTTGACCATTATTCATCCAAATTTTCAAAGTCATTAAAGAAAAGGACAAAGGAACCTGCACAGACTGAAGGTGATTAAAGAGACATAGTAAGTAAATGCAATGTAGGATCCTGGATTGGATCTTGCAAGAGAAAGGACATTAGTAGAAGAACGGGGAAAATATGATTGAAGTCTATAGTTTAGTAATAGTGATATCTTAATGTTCATTTCTTTATTTTGCTTATTGTACCATGGTTATATAAAGTGTCAATTTTAGGGGAATCTGACTAAAGGCTATATATGGAAGTTATCTATACTATCTTTATAAATCTAGTATTAGATCAAAATTACAAGTGCAAAAATCTATGAATTAACAATTATAGATATTACATACTTTTTCATCAAACATTTGATTGCTGATTTGTTGTTTATAGATTGGTCCTTTTCTCTTTTACTGCATTTCTTTCTTTTCTATTCTTCTTTTTTTTTACTAAGCCTCTAAACACATCTCACCTCC
The DNA here is from genome assembly GCA_037038555.1 of Rhynchonycteris naso. NCBI lineage: Eukaryota > Metazoa > Chordata > Mammalia > Chiroptera > Emballonuridae > Rhynchonycteris > Rhynchonycteris naso. The sequence continues at coordinate 252,116,199 of CM072996.1, read as the reverse complement.
ATCCAGGCAGAGCACTGCGGAGAAAGTATACATTCTGCAGCCCAAGTGCCTCCTTTCGGATCCATTCCACCTCTATCATTTACTGAGTGATTTGGAGAAAATAAACTAATTTCTTGTGCCAGGTTTCTTTTTTGTACCGACGGGAAGAATAATATGTACCACATAGAGTTTTGTAAGAACAAACAGGTTAATATATACAAAACCCGGAGAAGAGTACATGAATAAAGTGAGCACCATTTGACACAAATACCAAAGTAATTTGGAGGAAGAGCCACGGCAAATGAGATAACTCTTTCCTGCCCTTGACTCTCCTGTTAGAATGAAGCTCACATTGCTGGAGGGTGGCTCATCTAATCAGATGTTTCTGACTGGAATTTTGACTCCTGAAGGGATAAAGTGTGAAGGAGGAGCATTAAGTAGAATCGAACAGGAAGAAAGTTCCTAGCCCTGGCATTCTAGCCAAACTCTCACCAGGTGGGAATCAGGCTATGCTCTCCACTGCCTGCCTTTTTTGTATCCTGGCCACCTTTCCTTCTTGAGTCTCCAGAGCTCCTGCTGATCTGTGAACCATCATATGCCTTTTCAACAAATACATTTGTTGTTCCAGTTAATAAATGTTGGATTCTATTATTTTTAGCCAACTACCAACATGCTGTGTGCCCTGATACTGCAATCTAATGACCCAGTTTCTAAAGACTGAGAGGAGAGATGTGCCTGAGTCTTGCTTCTAAAAAACATGGTTCCCAGATCACACTTTAAATGAAAACAGAATGCTTCGTTGAGATTAGAGACAATAAGTTAAAGGAAAAGCAAATCCTACTGGGACGTTGGCTCCTTGAAGAAGGGCACACATTCTGTCAGCCATGTCCCAAATGCCCATGATGCAAGTTCTCTCCAGTTCCACTATAAACAGCAAAGAAAGGTATATATTTTTTTGTGCAGATTTAATTCAGTGTTATAACAATACAACTGTTGACTGGAGAGATACAAAAAAATGGCATGTAGCTTGGGTTTGTTCTCATGACAACTTATTGTGTAGTAAACACTGAAAGTTTAATCTGTACCTTTCAGTGAGTGCCTCATAATAAGACTTTAAAATAGAGAATACCATGGTACCTTCATGTTGTGTGTGTGGAACAAATTACTTGGGAAGATGGACTAGTGACTAAAAGACCTAGATTATCATGTAAATTCAATGTTACTTGTGTGATAGATGAGAATTTAGAAGAAATTTTTTGGGTCTTTAAATAAATACTCAATTAAAATTTTAGATCTTGAAATTACAGAGTTAAACTACTCCTTGGATTTGGATTGGGTAAGATTTCATAAGAAACTACTAAATAATATTTAGTTCAATTGAAAGAGCAAGCAAAATTCTCCATGACAGGTTGTGAACTGAATGTATTATGGGAATGTTGTACATTGCTAATCAAGAAGCAAAGATTCTAATCAAAAATCAATCCATTATTAAAACATATTTAAAGGTAGTCCCTCAAAGTTAATATTGTGTTAATTTCTAAATTGCTCTTATTATAATTCTGGCAATTGCTTGGACTCTGTGTATTTATATAACTGCAAACTGCTCAGAAAAAGTAGAAATGGCAACTGAGATAATTTAAAAATTATAGAACAACTATCAAATGGTAAGAAAATACACTTTATTTAAAAATTTCCCTATTAACAAAAGAGTACTCTTTCCCTTCGCTTAGAATTTCCTAGAAAACTTGAAAATTTAAAGTTTCCTTTGTGCTTTTTAGATGTATATAAATCTTTTTAAAAACTTACATAGCGCCTGACCAGGCGGTGGTGCAGTGGATAGAGCGTTGAACTGGGATGCAGAAGACCCAGGTTCTAGACCCCAAGGTCGCCAGCTTGAGTGTGGGGCCCATCTGGCTTGAGCAAAAGCTCGCCAGCTTGGACCCAAGCTCGTTGGCTCCAGCAAGGGGTTGCTCGGTCTGCTGAAGGCCCGCAGTCAAGGCACATGTGAGAAAGCAATCAATGAACAACTAAGGTGTTGCGATGACAACGAAAAACTAATGATTGATGCTTCTCGTCTCTCTCTGTTCCTGTCTGTCTGTTCCTATCTATCCCTCCCTCTGACTCTCTCTCTGTCCCTATATAAAAAAAAAAAAGTACATAGTCTCATACTATTTCTGTATCCCAGAAATGTGTTCCTAGATGGCCTCAGAGCCCTTGCTTTGAAGTGTGAACTTGTAGGAGGATAGGTGGCCCTCTGTCTCCCTGTCTCTGTGGGAATTAAACTTATGTATGTGGAAATATGTGTGTGACTTCAAAATGTTACCTCCTGCTTGTCATAAAGATACAAGAAGTTTTATTTTTTTCTTTTGATAAAGACAGTTTATATACATGTCATGGATTGTATCTGCCTAGCAATATAAAATAGTAAGATTTCTCTCTCCCTTTGCAATCTCCTTAACAGATTGCCTGTGATAAGCATCTCGGTCTGTTTTAATGCTTTTCAGTAAGAAAACTGTTTTATTCTACTCTACATAGAATTCACTTGGATGGCAGGGGATTTTATTTTAATTTCCTGCCCCACCTTAATAGTATGTAATGACATAGAGTGGAAATAATTCCTATAAAAGCTAGTTAATTTTTCTCTAAATAAATTGATACCCAGTGAGTTTTTATAAGCCAGGTAAAAAAAGCCATCAGACACAGAAACAGTATATAAAACAAAACTGATCAATATAAGCTACCAACAGAGCTGGGGGTGAAAAATAAAACAAAATTTCTGAATAATGTGTTTTTTATGTTAATTCTTTTTTTTTATTTATTGGAAAAATTTAACAGGGTGACATTGATCAATAAGAGTACATAGGTTTCAGATAAATATTTCTATAGCACTTGAACTGTTGATTATGTTGTATACCCATCACCCAAAGTCAAATCATTTTCCCTCACCGTATGTATATCCTTCTTTACACTTATCCCCATTCCTCCTCCATATCCTCATGTCCCTTTCACTTGTATCTATGTCCACGAGTCTCAGTTTTATATCCCACCTATGTGTGAAATCCTACAGTTCTTAGCTTTCTCTGATTTACTTATTTCACTCAGTGTAATATTCTCAAGGTCCATCTATCTTGTAAATGCCACTATGTCATCATTTCTTATGCCTGAGTAGTATTCCATTGTACATAGGTACCGAAACTTTTTTATCCAATGTTCTATCAAGGGACACTTTAGTTGTTTTCAGGTCTTGGCCACTGTCAATAATGTTGTGGTAAACATGGGAGTACATGTGTCTTTATGTACCAATGTTTTTGAGTTTTGGGGGTATATACCCAGTACAGGGATTGCTGAGTCATATGGTAATTCTATTCTTAGCTTTTTGAGGAAACACCATACTCTATTCCATAATGGTTGTACAAATTTACATACCCACCAGCACTGAATGAGGGTTCCTTTTTCTCCACAGCCTTTCCAACACTTGTTATTACCTGTCTTATTGATAATGACCAACCTAACAGGTGTGAGCTGCTATTTCATTGTAGTTTTGATTTGCATTTCTTGAATAGCTAGTTAGACATTTGTATGTATTCTTGGGAGGAGTGTCTGTTCAAGTCCTCTCTCCATTTTTTAATTGAATTGTTTACTTATTTGTTATTGAACATTGTGAGTTCTTTATATATTTTGAATATTAATTCTTTATCAGAGTTGTTGTTTGCAAATATCATCTCCCATTCAGTTGGCTGCCTATTTGTTTTGTTGTTTCTTTAACTGTGTAAAAGTTTTTTTCATTTGGTATAGTCCCATTCATTTATTTTTGCCTTTACTTCCCATGCCTTTGAGGTCAAATTCATATTGTTCTCTATGGCCAAGGTCTCTAGTTTAGTACCTATGTTTTCTTCTATGTAATTTACTGTTTCAGATCTTATATTTAGTTCATTGATTCATTTTGAATTTATTTTAAGCAGGGGAACAAACTGTAGTTGAGTTTCTCATTCTTTTGCATGTGGCTTTCCAGTTTTTTCAGCACCATTTATCGAAGAGGCTTTCTTTTCTCCATTGTGTGTTTTTGACTCCTTTGTCAAAGATGATTTGTCCATATATATGTGGTTTTATTTCTGGAATCTCAATTCTATTCTATTGGTTGATATGTCTGTTTTTCTGCCAATACCATGCTATATTGATTATCATGGCTCTATAGTATAATTTAAAGACAGGTAGTGTGACACCTCCAGCTTCATTCTTTCTCCTCATGATTGCTCTGGCTATTCGGGATATTTTATGGTTCCATAAAAACTGGTGATCTTTTGTTCTATTCCTTTAAAAAATGACATTGGGATTTTGATGGGGATTGCATTAAATTTGTATATTGCTTTGGGTAATATGGCCATTTTAACTATGTTGATTCTTCCAATCCATAAGCACATAATATTTTTTCATTTCATTGAGTCTTTTTTAATTTCTTTCAATAATGTTTTATAGTTTTCAGTATATAGGTCCTTCACATCTTTTGTTAAGTTTATTCCTAGGCATTTTATTATTTTGTTGCAATTTTAAAATCAATTAGTTGTTTTAGTTTATTTTCTGAAGTTTTGTCATTGGCATATAGAAAAGCAATAGACTTTTGTATATTAATTTTGTATCCTGTAACTTTACTGTATTGATTTATTGTTGCTAATAGTTTTTTGGTGGATTCCTAGGGTTTTCTATATACAGGATTATGTCATCTGCAAAAAGTGATACCTTTACTTCTTTTTTCCCAATGTAGATGTCTTTTATTTCTTTCTTTTGCCTGATCGCTTTGGCTATAACTTCCAGAACTATGTTGAATAAGAGTGAAGAGGGTGGGCAGTCTTGTCTTATTCCTGATTTTAGAGGAGAAGCCTTCATTTTATTCACCATTTAGTATGATATGAGCTAATGGTTTGTCATATATGACCTTTATTATATTGAGGTACTTGCCTTTGATTCCAATTTTACAAAGTGTTTTAAACATAAAGGAATGTTGTATCTTATCGGATGCCTTTTCTGCACCTAGGGATAGGCTCATATGAGTTTTGTTCTTTGTTTTGTTGATGTGGTATATTACATGGGCTAATTTATGTATGTTAAACCATCCTTGTGCTCCTGGAATGAATTACACTTGATCGTGATGTATTATTTTTTAATGTGTTGTTGTATTTGATTTGGTAGTATTGTGTTTAGGATTATTACATCTGTATTTATTAGAGATATTTGTCTGGTTTTTTTGTGTGTTGTCCTTGCCAGATTTTGGTCTGAGGATTATGTTGGCCTCAAAAAATGTGTTAGGGAGTATTGCTTCTTCTTCTATTTTTTGGAAGATTTTGAGAAGAACACATACCCAATCTTTGAATGTTTGGTAGAATTCACTGGTGTAGCCATCTGGCCCTGGACTTTTGTTTTTGGGGAGGTTTTGACAGTTTTTTCTATTACCACCCTGATTATAAGTCTATTTAGATTTTCCACTTCTTCATGACTCAATCTAGGAAGATTGTATTGTTGTGGAATTTATTCATTTCTTCTAGGTTGTTGAATTTGGTGGCATATAATCTTTCATAGTATTCAACCATGATCCTTTATATATCCAGGATGTTTGGAGTAATTTGTCCTCCTTTACTTCAGGTTCTGTTTATACGAGTCTTTCCTCTTTTTTCCTTACTGAGTCTAGGCAGTGTTTTGTCAACTTTATTAATCTTTTCAAAGAACCAACTCTTTGATGTATTAATATTTTCTGTAGGATTTTTTTCTCTATTTCATTTAGTTCTGCTCTAATATTTACTATTTTCTTTCTCCTCCTGCCTTTGGGTTGCCTTTGTTCTTCTTTTTCTAGTTTCTTGTGATGTGATATTAGGTTGTTTACTTAGGATCTTTCTTGTTTCTTGATATAAGCCTGTAATAATATAAACTTCCCTCTTATTGCTTTCACTATATCCCAAAAATTTTGATATGTCACATTGTCATTTTCATTTTTCTGTATAAATCTTTTGATCTTTGCTTTTACTTTTTCTTTGATTCAGATATTTTTTAGAAGTATGTTGTTTAATTTTGAAAGTTTTGTGGGTTTCTTTACTTCCTTTTTGCAGTTAAATTCTAATTTCAAAACTATATGGTCATAAAATATGCTTGGAATTTGTCGATGTTAGTTTTGTGGTCCAACATACAGTCTATCCTTGAGAATGTTCCATGAATACTAAAGAAGAATGTATAATCTGATGTTTTGGAATGGAATGTCCTATAAATATCTATTATGTCCATTTGGTCCAGTGTGTCATTTAAGGCCAATATTTCTCTATTGATTTTCTGTTTGGATTATCTATCTAAAGCTATCAATTGTGTGTTGAGATCTCCAAATCTGATTGTGTTTTTGTCAGCTTCTATTTTTAGATCAGTTGGTAGATGTCATATATTTTGGGGTTGCTTGCTTCAGTGCACATATATTAAGAAATATTATGTCTTCTTCATACAATGTCCCCTTTATCATTATGAGATACACATCTTTGTCTGTGGTTACCTATGTTGTCTTGAAGTCAGCATTATTAGATATAAATAAAGCTACACCTGCTTTTCTATGGATATTATTAGCTTAGAGAATCATTTTCCAACCTTTGACTTTGAGCCTACTTTTGTCCTTGCAGCTTAGATATGTCTCTTGAAGGTAGAATATGGTTGAGTTTTGCTTTTTTGATTCGATCTGTTACTCTGTGCCTCTTTATTGGTGAGTTCAGTTCATTTATATTTAGGGTAATAACTGACACTTGAGGATATCCTATAGTCATTACATATTTTGTTTTTTGGTAGCTCTGTGTCTTGTTTGGTTGTTTTCTTTTGTGTTTCTGTTAGTTGTTTTTGTGTGATGTTATTCCATACTTCTATTCCCTGTTTCCTCATTTTGTTTTAAGCTGTGCATTTTAGTAGTGTTTTTTTCATGGGTGGTTACCATTAGATTATTAAGAGAAAAATGTTCATATGTACAAGAGTCCTTTGTCTTATTAGTGCTTCTTTCTGCACTCCATTCTCTGTTGCTACTGTAGATCTTTATCTTCTCTGATTTTATGTTATTGTTGTCATAGATTATCCTTGTTTTTGTTGTGAACTTGTTGGAGCTTTTTCTTGTGATTTTGGTTTGTTTTGTTCTTTTTGTCTGGTTGAATAATCCCCCTTGAGTATTTCCTGCAATGCGGGTTTTCTGGTGATAAATTCTTTCAGCCTCTATATGTCTGCAAAAGTTTATTTCCCTTTCATACTTAAAGGATACTTTGATGAATATAGTGTTCTTGGCTGGTAATTCTTCTCTTTTAGTGTTTTGAATGTTTAGGTCCACTGTCTTATTGCTTTTAGAGTTTCTGCTGAGATGTCTGATTATAACCTAAAGTACTTTCCTTTATAGGTTTCTTTTGTTCCCTAGCTGCTTTGAGAATTCTTTCTTTGTCACTGATTTTTGACATTTATTACAATGTGCCTTGGAGTAGGTCTGTTTGGGTTGAGGCAACTTGGCATTCTGTTTGCTTCTTGGAATTGAGGCTCTAACCTCTTTCCACAACCTTGGGAAATCCTCACCCATTATTTGTTTGAATAAGCTTTCCATTCCCTTCTCCCTCTCTTCTTCTTCTGATATACAGATTATTTTTAGATTGCTCTTTCTGATAGAGTCAGACAATTCTTGTAGAGCTCTCTTAGTTTTTTTAATTCATGAGTCTTGTCTTCTTTCTGTAGCATACCTAGTTGCCTGACTTCAATGTCACTGATTCTTTCCTCGCCCTGGCTTTTTTTTTCTTTCTTTCTTTTTGTTTTATTAAGTCAGAGGCAAGGAGGCAGAGACAGAATCCTGCATCAGCCCCAATAAAGATCTACCCTGTAAGCCCCCTACCAGCCCCTGCCTGGGCTGCTGCTCTGTTGCTCCACAGTTGAGCTATTTTAGTCCCAGAGGCTAGGACATGGGGCCATCCTTATTGCCTGGGTCCAACTTTGTTCAAACCATTCAAGCCATAGTTGTGAGAGGACAAGAGGGAAGAAGGGATGAAGAAGCAGATGGATGCTTCTCCTGTGTGCATGACTGGGAATTGGACCCAGACTTCTACATGCCATCCCATCACTGAGCCAACAGATCTGGAAATATCTGGCTTATACTACTAGCTAAACTTGTTACCTGTCTTCAATTTATGTATTGAGTTCTTTGTCTCTGTTTTTAAAGTTTCAATCTCCTTTCTGAGCTCAATATGTTGCCTACTGGTGCTTTCTCACATCTCACTGAGTATTTTCAAAACTTCAATTTTGAAATCTCTATCATTTAAATTCAGGTTTTTCAAGTGATTTAGATTTTTTCTAGAAATTTTTCATTTTCTTTCTGAACTATGTCCTTGTATTGTATAGACATGGTTTTTTATTTCTTCTTCCTTGATGGCATTTGAGAATGGTATTGTTAAGAATACTAACAAAAAAACAACTAAAAAATAAAAATTTTAAAAATACAAAAAAAATTAAAATTTTGACAAGTAAAAAAGAAAATCACAGAGAACAAAGATCAAAAATAAGAAATCAAAAACAAGCACCTATAAAAATAAGATATAAATATAAAAATTTTAAAAAATGAAATTCAAAAGAGAGAGAAAAAGCATAAGAAAAATAAAAGAAAATTTTAATAAAGGAAAAATACATTTTGTTTTCAGGAAGTTTCTTCCAGTAGGTGTTGCTTTATTACTCAGTGAACTTTTAGCTCAGTGAAATTACTGGACTGTCCTCTGCTAAGATGTTGCTGTTGCAATGATGTAGGTGGGACCTCATTCACATTGGTGGGTGGAGCATATTGTGAAGGCTTAATGGCTTCAGCTTTGCTGCTCTAGCAATGACAATCTCAGGCCTCAGGGCACTCCTCCCCATGTCTCTACAGACCCAGGGACCAGTTGTGAAGCACCTCTGTCTGTTCTTTAGGGGAGAGAATGACTGCTGAGAGACAGTTGTATGTTTGTCTTTACCACTCTCCACACCCTTAAGGGGAGGGAGGCAGAATCTGGGAGGTTGGGGGTGCAACACATTAGTTTTCTCTGTCTCTGCTGAATGCAAGCTATAGGTAGACTGTGGGAACACTGGCTGTGACTCTGCGCTCTGGTTGCTTTGTTTTAGTTTCTCTCCTTCTGCCCCTCAATCTCACCACTTCTCTCAGCAGAAGGAGACCAGTCACTCTAGGTTTCTCTCACCATACCCCTCAGACAAAATTCAAACAGCCTGAGCTTCCCTCCTCCCTGTTGTCCAGAAGAAAAAAACAACAACAACAAAAACAAAAAAAACCTAGTCACTCGGGTTTGTCTCCTCTCCAGAGACCACCACAAATGCATTTTATCTTCTATCCCCCTTTTCAACCTGTCCCATCTTTAGTCCATTTGGTGCACCTGCAAGCCCAGCTGGGATTCCTTCATTATGTTATACTTGTTCAATTTGTTGAAATTTAAAGGGGAGAGAATAGGAGTATCTCTCACATTGCCATTCCTCTGATGTCATCTAATTAATTATTAAAGATGATGACGATGACAAGAGTGAGTGATCATAAGGTTTGAGTGCCTAGACATATGGTTTTGTACAATGGAGAAAGAAGTGCATTTATGATGTTTTATAAAGCTAAGAAGCTCTGTGATGGTTAGTTATTTGCAGTGCAGGTCATCAATAGAAGACATTTTTACCTCTATTTCTCTATTCTTTTGGACAAGGTACATGAAACAAGAAACAGTTTCACCCTGGCTGAGCATAGTGTTGTCCTGATGCACCAAGGTTGTTCATTTGATCCCCATCAGGGCACATAAAAGAATCAACCACTGAATGTATAAATAAGTGGAACAACAAATTGATCTCTCTCTCCCTCTTTCTCTCTCAAATCGATAAATAAAAAGGCTAGTTGTCTCAGTGTTAGAGTGTCGGTCTGGTGTGTGAATATCCTGGGTTCTATTCCAAGTCAGGGCACACAAGAGAAGTGACCATTTGTTTCTCCACTCCTACCTCCCTCTCAATTCCCCTCCCACAGAGATGGCTTGATTAGTTCAAGCACATCAACCTGGGTGTTAAGGATGGCTTCATGGAGCCTCTGCCTCAGGTGCTAAAAGTATCTCCTTTGCAAGCATGGCCTCAGATAGGCAGAGCATTGGTCCCAGGTGAGGGTTTCTGGGTGGATCCCAGTTTGGGCACATGTAGGAGTCTGTCTATCTCCCCTCCTCTCACTTGAAAATAAAATAAAATAAGAAATAAGAAAGAATATTTTCGAGACTGTGGTCTGTAGCCAACCAATGTCTCATAAAATATTATTTACACTTCATGAGAAAAAAGGAGGATGGAGTTTCTGTTATTGAATAAATTTGGGAACCTTCTTCTTAAAGGTTCACAATCTAGGTAGCACATTAAGGGCTATGAGGAGACATGCAGTAAACAATCCTAGTTAGTTATAATTTGCCAAATTATTTGACTATGAACTCTCCTGCCTTTTTTTCCCCACCTATTCAATAATAATAATAGCTATTACTTATTGGGCACTTACTATGTGTCAGTTTTATAAACTACTTTACATGTAAGACTCACTTAATCTTCAGAACATTCCTTATCATCTCCATTTTACAAATGAAAAGACTTTTACAAATGAAAAAACTTAGAAGGGTTAAGTAAATCTCCCAAGGTCACCCAGTTTGCAGTAGTGGAAGAACTTGAATCTAGAAAGCCCGCGTCTAGAACTATGCTCTTCTTCCTTAGCAGAGAACTGTGCATACTCAGTCCATTTATTACCTCAGGAAGGTTACCGCTTTCCCTTCAATGGTGCTCATTTACTCCTTTGAATAATTCCCATTCCTTGGTTGGCTGGAGTTATGTTCCTTGGTTTCCATAGCTATCAGTTGCACTGTCATCATTCTATTGTCCATTTCCTCTCCATTATGGCAACACTTCCCCAATTTGTCTTCCACAATGCTCTGTGCTTGTTTCTTCATCCAGAAAATGAGAATAATACTATCTGCCAAATAAGTTATTGTAAGGCTTAAATAAACTAAAACCTAAAATATGAACAGCAACCTGCACATGGCAAGAGATCACTGAATATCAAGCCTTCTATATTATTGTTGCTGTTTTTCTCATTGATTCAGTCTCTACACAGTCAGCCTCTGTGTGGTATACAAAAGAATACACTGGAAGCAAATAGATAACAGCATTTGACTGCCTAAAGAATGTGGTATATATACAGTAGGATGATTGTAAACCAATTTTTGTGTTGGTAGATCTTTATTTCTGCCAGGGCACAAAGTGACAAAGAAACAAAAGGTCTTCATACCTGCTTTCACAAGAGAAAGATTTTTCTTCCTTTCTTGACATAAAGCTGTGATGGTGAACCTATGACACACGTGTCAGCACTGACACACATAGCCATTTTTGATGACACGGGGCCGCATGCGGCCACATGCGGCTGCATGCCAGAGAAGTATGGGGCCACGGGCCGAGAAGGACGTTTCATCCTCGGCTCCTACATGGCCAGGTGCAGTAGCCGAGGATAAAACATTTGCTCTAGTGTACACACTCTGTGCCAGAGGTGTGTAGGCCAAAACATTTTTGTTATTTAAACTATAAATATCGCGAAATTATGGTTTTTTCTCGAAGTGACACACCACCTGAGTTATGCTTGGTTTTTTGGCGAATTTTGACACACCAAGCTCAAAAGATTGCCCATCAATGCCATAAAGACTACCCATTTTTATTTTGTTTTCTGCAGTCTTGTTTCCATAGCCTTGCTATGGAAAGTCCCTTGGAATCTAGCAAAAGTAAGTTGTCAAACTTTGTTTTGTTCCTGTTGTGACTTAATGTGTTTTCCTGTTTTTGTAGACATTTTAGTTGTAAAAGTACAAATAAATGCATAAGAGAAAGCCAGTGATATGCTATTTTAAAGCAAAATTATGAAACCAACCTTGCTTTTGAAAAGATATTCTTCAATAAAATTTGAAATTTTTTTTAAGCAAGAGAGACACAGACAGACAGAAAGGGAGGAAGATGAGAAGCATCAATTCTTTGTGCAGCACCTTAGTTGTTAACTAATTGCTTTCTCATATGTGCCTTGACTGGGGGCTCCAGTCAAACCAGTGACCCTTTGCTCAAGCAAGTGACGTTAGGCTCAAGCCAGTGACCTTGGGTTTCAAGTCAGCGACCATGAGGTTACATCTATGATCCCTCGCTCAAGCTGGTGACCTCGTGCTCAAACTGGTGAGCCTACACTAAAGCCAGATGAGCCCACGCTCAAGCCAGGCCAATGCTTTATTCACAGTGCCACCACATGGTCAGGCAAATTTGCATTTTCTAAAAACACTTCTGAGATTTCTTTCCAGTTTCTTACTTTAAAACTCAAGGAGATATACTTATTTGAAAAGAACAGTTGTCTAACTTCAGTGTCATTTATTCATGATGGATGGAGAAGAAGGTCATGGTCCCTAAAGTCATCTTGCCTTTCCAGTTCCCCACCTAAGAGTATTCTTAAGCAGAGTAATTATGCTGGTTTGTTGGTGATACTTCTCAGTGTCAGCAAAGCCTAATGGAGAGAAATGTAAAAGCAAAACTAACAGGACTTGGAAACTGATGAATAGAGAACAAGTTAGAGCCCATTTGGTAGAATGCAGTTTTAATAAAAATAGAGAATCAGATCTGTCTTCAGGCAAGACCAATAAGTAAAAACACATCATGCTGAATTCAGGGAAGAAAATAGTATAACTTATGCCAGGGGTTGTAAGAGGACAAAGGAGGTGTTTTCTTTATCCAACTGGGCCAGGAAAAATCATCAAAGTATAAAATAACAAAACCTATTTTCTAGAATCATAGGCCATCTATTCAATATTTTGCTGTTATAATCAATCAACAAGAATTTTAAAGTGTTGTTTCTGGTTATCAAAAGTTTAAATGGAAGCACTGTGATTGTATTTGAGCTGATTCTACTTTATAGTTTTCTAAATATCTATTATGAACTATTTCTTTCAAAATTTTTACCCACAAAATTTTGGTCTGGGCTCTTTTTTTTTTTAAACCAAAAATGGGTCATATAAACTCGACATGAAATCTAAATATATTCTCTCTCTTTTCTGTATGGTAATCTTATGACTATTCATCACCAGGTAGGAAACATAGCTGCCAACCTTTTAGAAAAAAAGTCATGAGTAAAGGTTCATTCTACATTTCTAAACATCAGATGTTCTAAATAGCTCAAAAGAGTCAGTTTATGTTATTACCTTTAAATGTTCTACACATAATGCAATTTTCATTGTTTAAATGCTTTCAATAAAATTACTTTCAGCCCTGGCTCAGTCGCTCAGTTGATTAAAGCATTGTCCAACATGCCAAGGTTGTGGGTTCCATCCCCAGTAAGAGCACATACAAGAATCAACCAATGAATGCATAAATAAATGGAACAAGTTGATGTTTTTCTCTCTAAAAATTAATTTAAAAATTACTTTCATTAATCTATTAATTACACACTGCTGCACAAATTTGCCTAACCCATTTTATCAAAGATTTTATTTATTGATTTTATAGGGGTAGGGCCATTATCATTTCATAGTTGCTTCACTTTAGCTGTTCATTGCTTGCTTGTCATATGTGCCTTTACCGGGCAAACCCAGGGTTTCCAATAGGCAACCTCAGCATTCCAGGTCTATGCTTCATCCACTGTGCGACCAAAGGCATTCCCTAACTGATTTTTCTAAAGAAACTAGTTACTACCAGATATAATTCAAGTTAAGGATGGTCTTCAATAATGTTGGTGATATAAAATATCAAGCTGTATCTTAGAATCTGTCTAAATATATTTAATGTGTCTGCATTGTTCATATTCTTGTGATAAAAGTGTGACTCACCAAACTAGATATCTGAGGCTTACTTCTAAATATATGGGAAACATTTGCCTGACTAGGCGGTGGCGCAGTGGATAGAGCGTCGGACTGGAATGCGGAAGACCCAAGTTCGAGACAGACCCTGAGGTCGCCAGCTTGAGCATGGGCCCATCTGGCTTGAGCAAAAGCTCACCAGCTTGGACCCGAGGTCGCTGGCTCCAGCAAGGGGTGGCTCAGTCTGCTGAAGGCCCGTGGTCAAGGCACGTGTGAGAAAGCAATCAATGAACAACTATGGTGTCTCAATGGCAATGAGAAACTAATGATTGATGCTTCTCATTTTTCTCTGTTCCTGTCTGTCTGTCCCTATCTATCCCTCTCTCTGTCCCTTTAAAAAATATATAAATAAATAAATAAAACATTTTAAATATATGGGAAACATTTAATATGATACAATAAAATAGAATGAAGAGGTTGGATACATACAATCTTCAGAAGTTACCACTGGAGATATGATCACCAAGACAAAGAAATGAGTAAGCTAAGGAAGAATGATGCAAGGAGAAAAAGAATGGACTGCAATCCAGGTATTCCAACTCTAGATATAGTTTTGTCCTCTCCTGGGTTCTGACTTCAGCTTCATCATGTATTTAAAAAGACATTGTACTAAATGAACATTAATATTAGACTCGACAAAAGTGTAAGTTTCTAAACTCTGCACTTGTTTTCTTAATATTATCTTAAATTCTGCATTTTATGCCATGAGGGAAATTGCATGCTTTTCATTATTAAAAATTATAATCTAAAATTTCACGTGATTTCAGAATATCATTCAACTATTTTCTAAACCAGAAATTAACTTCATTTTACCAAGAGCAAGATAGTTGATCATAACAATGATATTAGCTTAATGCTCTGGGGAGACCCTAGGGATTCTCAATTTGCTTCTTTAGGGAACAATAAAACTAACTAATCATTAATTCATTCAGTACAGTTTTATGGAGCACCCCTATGTGCTCAGACATTTTTTTCAACATTGGTAAATCAGAGATGAGTGTTAATAGTTTTCTCTTTCCAGGGGCTTACAGTCTAATAAATGAGAAAAATCACTTTCAATTAAGACAGTTTTTTTAAATGCTATGATAGGGCTGTGAATAGGCTTCTATTGAAGCTCAGAAGAGAAACCTCAATTTATTTTTCAAAAATAAACATATAAATTTATATATTTTCTGTGAGATGTGGGGAAAAACACTGTAGAAGGCTCCCAAGGTTTAGTTAGCTTGAGCAACCATGTGAATTATAATGCCATTTATAAAAACAGTAAAGAATAAGGTGAAAAAGATGTTGGAAGTGGAGCTAAGCATAAAAATTTTAATTTCGGGAGATACTAAGTTTAGCATGAATGTAGATAAGATGTCAAGTAAGCAATTAAATATACAAGTCTAGATAAAGTAGCCAGAGAAGTCAGGGTTGGAAATATAAATTTAGGTGTATTTTTTATGTGTATTTAGCCACAGGACTGGATGAACTGATATAGGAAGTAGAGAGAGAAGAAAAGGATTGTGATGATTGAACTATGAAGTACTCCAACAGTTTTAAATCACAGGAAAGAAACCAGCAAAGAAGCCATCAGTCAGACAAGAAGGAACCGTGGGAGGAAAGTGATCTGCCACTTAGAGAACTGCTAAGGAGGAATAGTCACGAGGACTAAGAACTGATGGATGGATTTAACATGCTGTTCCTTCTTCCTGGAATGCTATTCCAGTTGATCACATAGCTGGCAATCTGTTTCTTCAGGTCTTTACTCAAAAGTGATCTTATTGATGCTGGCCACTCACTCTATCAAAAATGTCAACCCACTCTCCCAGGAACTTGTATTTCTTCCCCAGCTTTATTTCTTCCCCTAGCACTTTATCACTATGCAATAGACTAGCTGTTCCACTTATTGCCTCTTTCCCTAATCAGAAGGAAAGAGAGGCATTTGGGTATATTTTATTCATGTTGTTTCCCCAGAACCAAGAACAGTGCCTGGCACTCAGCTGGTACCCCAGCACTCAATCAATCTTAATTCAATAAATAAACAAATCCATCAATTACTATATTAGAGTTGGCCTTTTTCCTTTTTTAATCAAATTTGCCTTTGGACATAGATTCATCTTCCTCTAGTAAAACGCAAATGTGCAACAGGACTAGATACTTGCATATTTGTTGAAAACCTTGCAAGATTATCTTGCTAAAAGTCTACCAGACATTATGTAAACTATTATGTAGACTTTGATGATGTGTGGATCTGTATGACAGGGAGGCCACACTCAAAGAACATTCAGTGTGGTGGTAAATAAGAAAACTACAGTACAGTATAAGTGCAAACATAGGAAAGACCACTAGAAGCCTAATCAAAGTGAAGTAGGGGCCCAGACATTGGACAACTGGGTCAGATTTCACCTGTGCATGACTGAGAGCAACAACATCAGGAAAAAAAATGGGATTTAATTCATCTTTTCAGAGAATATTTATTGACATAGCACCACTTTAAGCATTGGTCTATAATAAGCAAAAGAAACATAACCTCTTCTCTTAGGTCATTAAATCTAGCAGGGTTTATAACCTACATGTATGAATCAGTTCTTCAAAAAAGCACCTGTTGAAATGCTTTATAGGTCCTGAATCAGACAGTTCTCAGTAACCACGTTGCAAATCACATCAGCTTCACTGGAGCAGCAGTACGATGTTCTCTGATCAATGTCTTTTGATCAATGGTTCTTAGTAAAACATCCAAGTACACCCCATGGCTGGCCCAGTGGATACAGAAAATGTACAAGGTTTTATTTGAGCAAAGACAGTCATCTGAGCTATCCTATACTTTTATTTTTTTTAAGAATTGCATTTAGTTTTGGCATTTCAAACTGAGACATGGCACTGGAAAGTTAGATCTTAGGATTTAAAAAATGTAAATCATAACATTTCAGCATACATTTTAGGATTTCTGGGAATTCATTTATAAGCTATCTCCTAATAACTTTATGATGCACTGATACTTGCCAACTTCCTAACTAAAAGACTTCATGGAACTAAATGTCATTGGGTTAAAGCAGGAGAAGCAAAAAGATTTCTTTCACAAGGGTTAAGGCTACAAATTCCTATAGATTAAATATTTGGAACTGAAATGTAAATAAATACATGGATAGTCATAAAACCTTTTCTTGATAATTTTACAAATTTTTGCACTCATGGTGAAAGAAAACTTCAGGCCATAATGCTTCCGGCAGGAAAGATAACCAATAAACTGGACCTACGCTCTCGTCTTGCGGAGCCGCAGTGTTATTCCACTAATTGACCTCTGGAGAGGGAGACTTACTTCTTATATTTTCCAGTGTTGCTGATTCTAAAGTGTATTTATAAGAAATTGATTCTTATAAACTAACCAGGAAACTTGCAAGGTGCTCACTAATGGTCTAATTATTAAAGTTAGTTAATTTAAAATACTGTCTAGTATTGGATTTCTAATGAAAAGTTGGGAGGCACATGCAGAAATGGGTGCAACTGAGTGTAAATGAGTGATATCCAATAAAGTGCAATATGATCTTGACCTCGATGACTATTTAAAAATATATAACTCTTCCTTCCACATCTCAAGCACAAAATCATAAACTGTTGAAGCATAATCCTCACCTCATTCTGTCAACAACACATGGGAGGAAAAGCATTCAAGTAACTGAATGAGGAGATCCCTGAGATCAACAATGTTTGTGGCATAGAAATAATAAATGAGTACTGACAACTCAAATGGTGGGGACAGTTTTGACAAAGGAGATGATGTTGTAGGTGAAAGGGGCAATCAAACCACTTCAGAGGAGGCTGTGACAACCTGTGATATAACTATTTTGGCATAACTCACTATTATGTTCCTGGCCAGATTGTCACATTATACTCCTCCTTTTACGGGAAAGGCACAAATGCATAAAATGAGTTGGCATAAGATATTTTGTCAAGAAGCCACTACCAAGGTACCATCTATCATAAATTTTCTTTTCTCTATATTTACAAATGTAACCATATCAATGGTTTTAGTACACTACATTAAGTGAAATTTAATGAGTCTTTAACAAAACCTAAAATCTACTTCATGTGCTTTATTTAAGAAGGGAATGAAAAATGTAAGTTTATTTCTATGGAAAAAAATACTGTATTAAAATGTCATTACCTAAAGGGTAAAACTTTCAGATATATGAAAATACCATATATATAGAATTATTCATTCCTCTGAATTCCAAATATGTTAGGTGTTCACTGTACTTTCAAGAAATAAATAAAGAATATTAATCATTATGAAAAAAAAAGAGAAAATTGGCATAAATCTGTATATACCAGGTCAGGTCTATTTAGTCCGCTGGGTTGAAAGAAGAGCACATAGTGTGTCTGCTTTAGTATGAGTTTAATTTACGTCTTCTGTCTGGTACTAATAACATTCCCAGTACCCACTTACATTCCTTTGTCTTCCTCCCTGGGGGCTAAAAAAAAGTGCTAGGAGGGCTGTTCACTGAACACCTGAAGCTTTCTGCCTGAGGGCTTTTCTCTGGCCACAGGGAAAGTGCTCAAGCTGCATGCAGGACAAGCCAGGAGGGTAGAGAGTCAATCCCGCAGAAGCAGCTCTCAACAAATGATGGATGAGGAGTCAAGAGTTAAATACCTACCTTCCTTCCTCCTCCACTGTGGTAGTTCTACCTCCCAGAGCCCCTCTGTAGGATTGAGCCCTTTGGCTTATTTGGTAAGTAAGCTGATCAGCTACTGTCTTCTTTCCCTTCCTCTCTCACTTCCCCACTCATTCACTCACCTCCAAAATGAACTGCTCTCCATTTAAATCCTTGCCTCAGAGTTTATTTTGAGTTCACCCAATCTAGAACACTCAGGCAGGGTTTACACTTCTAAAACTTGCTAAGACCAGACTTGAGAGAGCAAGAGGAGGCAGTCCAGCAGTGACTGAATACAGAAGAAGGAAGGGCAGAGGCCTCATAAGTGGCAGGGAGGATGGTGCTCCCTCCATCTGAAGGAGCACCAAAAACTAAAAGGAGCCAACCCTGGGCAGTCCAACACTGCATACAGCCCTGAACAGAAAGGACACTTCTTTTTTTTTTCCCTTTCCACAGGGACAGAGAGAGAGTCAGAGAGAGGGACAGACAGACAGGAGCGAAGAGAGGTGAGAAGCATCAATCATTAGTTTTTCGTTGCAGTCGCAACACCTTAGTTGTTCGTTGATTGCTTTCTCACATGTGCCTTGACCAGGGGCTACAGCAGACTGAGTTACCCCTTGCTGGAGCTAGCGACCTTGGGTCCAAGCTGACGAGTTTTGCCCAAGCCAGATGGGCCCACATTCAAGCCGGCAAGCTTGGGGTCTGGAACCCGGGTCTTCCGCATCCCAGTTTGACACTCTATCCACTACGCCACTGCCTGGCCAGGTGAAAGGACACTTCTTATGTGGATGATATATGAAGGAAATATTCTTCATTTTGATAAAAGGGAACCAAATA
The DNA here is from genome assembly GCA_037038555.1 of Rhynchonycteris naso. Lineage (NCBI taxonomy): Eukaryota > Metazoa > Chordata > Mammalia > Chiroptera > Emballonuridae > Rhynchonycteris > Rhynchonycteris naso. The sequence goes on along the minus strand of CM072996.1, from coordinate 252,096,848 downwards.
GAACCAAGAAGGAGTTTCCCTCTCAGATTAGATCCAGGAAAACATTAAAAAGCAGTATTGGTGAAATGCAAATATAATTTATTTGCCTATCAACTACTTAAATGGCACAAGGAATTTCATACCAAAAACTTAGATAAGACAAGAGACCTAAGCCACTCTAAGAAAGAATAACACGGTCAAATTCTCTTTAAAGCTAGAATTTTTAATAGTAGTTTTAGCATTTTTTCTTTAATGATAGTAAATGATAAGAATTTCTTGTATCTCAGTGATTTGATGACTCTGAATGAACATTTCTGATTATTCCTTATGACATTTATTTTTGGAAATTCTATTCACAGGATCATTGCCTTTAAAAAGAATTGACTTCTTATACCTTCCATATTGGTAGAGATCATTCTGTCAGCCTGCCAAGGCAGTAGTTACAGAGCATGCATCAGACAGAATCCTTAACGTAGACTGCTGGGCCCCACCCTCAGAGGTTTTTGTTCACGGGCCTCAAATCCCTAGGTGTTGCTGATGCTGTGGTTCAGGGTCCCAAACTTAAAGCACCCTTGACTAAAGTAGGATATCTAATCTGTACAGTGTTAAACAGCTCTGGTTTTCATTAGCTGCTTTGTCTTTCTTATACAATTTGTATTCCTAGTCTCTGTCACAGGACAGGCTCTCAGTAAATATTTGTTGAGTAAATAAGTTAGGTTTCTTTCTAATGTCATACTAAAGCAACGAGATATCATTATATCCATACTGAATTTTTACCTGTTATAAAGGCAACACCTCTATGTTATGAACATATTTTGTAAATGAAAGAGACAGTTATAGAACAAAACTTTACTTTTTATGTGTGTTATTTGATAAGTTAAGGCTTTTAATTTTATACTGTAAAAAACTACAGTTGTTAAAACACTGTTCTTTTATTATCTAAAAGTAATGGGAAAGTTGAACTGATATACAAATGATTAATTCAAGTCAACAAAACGTTAAACAGCATCACTGTTTGCAGTACCAACCAAATTTCACAGTAGTTCAAAAAGAAAAAGGGAGAGGTGGAATTGGAAACATCAGATTGCATATAGCAATACTGTAAATATTGAACATAAAAGAACCTGAGTTATTCCCATAATCTTATTAGACCTGGTTTTTTGTTAGACTTGGTTTGGATGTTGGTTCCTCTCTACAGCTTTGCTAAAACCCTTCGTCATTCCAGATTACTGGTAACAATGTTTATTATACTCAAATATGATTTCTTGTTTTCTTATTTGTGTTCCCCAGGAGTTAAACATTTCTAGAGCACAAACTGGGTTGATATTAATTACTGAATTCCTCCCCAAATTATGGTAATACGAAAGGCTCTAAGCAAACTTTTTTTTAAACTAAATTCAGTGGGGTGACATTGATCCATAAAAGTACATAGGTTTCAGATAAACATCTCTATAACATTTGAACTGTTGATTGCATTGTATGCCCATCACCTAAAGTCAAATCATTTTCCGTCACTGTATATTTGCCCCTTTTTACTCTCCTCTCTCCCACCTGCTCTCCTGGGTAACCATTCCACTTTTATCTGTGTCCATGAGTCTCAGTTTTATATCCCACCTATGTGGGATAAAATGAAACTCAATGATAAGATCACAAAGGTCTAAATTTTAAATAAGCCAAGCCACTGTCAGAGTAACCACCATTGAGATCCTCCACCAGGCATCAGGAGGATTAGAGTGCTGAGCTGTGTGGTAAATACCTGAAGCCCTTCCCTGGCAATGCCTTCACTCTCTGCAGACACTAAATCCCCAAATGCTTGAACTAAGAACTGCTCCACTCTCTCTTGCCCTGGCAGCCCCAAGAGGGCGGAAACGGTGTTTGACTGTGTCCCAATGCCTGACACTCAGTAAATGCTTAATAAATATCAGTGACCTATTGGAATCTAGTCCTGGTTACTGAAAAGCCTTCTTTTCTAGCCATTAGTGTATGATCAGAGTTAATTCAGACAGCCAACTGGATATTTGATCCTAAACTTTCTCAGTGACTCATCTAAACATAACTTTGACCACCTAACACCTTCCTCTTTTGTTCCTGTTTCCCTTCTACCTTGTACTCTACTCCTAAATACTTAACACGGATAATGGGCAGTGTGGTTTTGTTTTAGTTCTCTGTTTTTCTTTATGGAAATTTGAAAAACAATTTAGAAACAATGAGAAGTGAATTTGGAGAAATAAAGATTTAAAGAGGTGATAGAGATTATTCTGCCCCACCAACCCCCATGAAGCCAATATTAATAGTTTGTGCCAATGTAACCTCAAAATTTTGATTTATAAACAAAGAAACCTGAAAGGCCTACCAATTGCTTGAATGCAGGGTATGATCTTTTTGTTATATGTCTATAATTCAGATCAAATTGGTAGTATAATAAATAGAAATAAGATTAATATAAGGAAATTAGTTTTTTCAGAATAAAAGTAGTGATAATATACCTTGAATATTTTGCCATTTTATGTAAATATTTATGAAAAGAAACTTCTAATAAAAGTATTTTAAATAAAAACTAAAATAAATACATACTATTCAGAGCGGAAGCAAGATGCCGATGGAGTAGGCGGACGTACCAACTTCCAACTCCCAGAACCAAAGTTGATTATAACTCAATTTTAAGAACCATCATCTGGATAAACCAACTTTGAACTAAACCAAGTGGACTCTTAAACCAAGGAACACAGAAGAAGCCACATTGAGACTGGTAGGAATAGCGAAAACGCGAAGAGGGCTGCCCTGCTCCCCGGAGCAAACGGCAGCCGGGAGAGACCCGCGTGGCGGGAGGAAAGGTTGGTGGAGAGGGAGGGACCTGGGTCCCAGGAACCAAGCCCCAGCCTGCAGTCCCAGATCCTAGAAGAGGCGTTAGGACAGTTTTGAGCTGTGAAACAAGTGAGGGAGCTCCCAGGCCTACAGTGTGGAGTATTAGGGCCCTTCCTACTCTGCTGAGGGATGCTGAAGGGTTTCGGGCGGCAGGACGCTAAAACACGGTTCTGACGGCATGACCAGAGGCCAAGCCAGTGTGAGCTGGGTCTAGCCCAGCAGGGTCGGAGGAGGCACGTGAAAGCGCTCTGGGAGCTGCGGGCCCACCTCTAATGCCACCTAAGGGACAAAACGGGAGGCCAGGAACGGGCAGAAATCTGCTCTGCAAGCCGGCCCTGACCGCAGGGACTGGGCTAGGACCAGGGACCGGCGGGGGCTCGCGGCTGAGCTCACGCTACCAGCGCCACCCGGCCGGAGAAACCGTGGTTTTCCATTATACGTGCGCGAGTGGGCTCCGAGCGCGGGAACGGGGTAGACCCCTAGACAAGTGGAAGCTCACAGCTGAGCCCACGCTACTATCCCCGCCCACCCGGAGAAACCGCAATTTGCCATCGTAAGTGCACGAGCGGGATCCAAACACAGGGGCGGGGTAGAGCCCGGGTCGAGCGGAAGTACGCAGCTGAGCAGAAGCCAGGAAACATGCCCGGCCCAATAAACCTGGGTTTGCGACCCTGCACAGAAGGGCCCTGGCCTCGAGGGTGGGGCTAGAGTTCCAGACGGGCAAAGGCTCACAGCTGAGAGCACGTCAAAAGCCCTGCCCAACCCGCGAAACTGTGGCAAGCAGGCTCTGACTGCGGGTTCTGGGCGGAAGTCCGGAAAAAGGCTGGGTCACAGCTGAGCAAAGGTACTCACCTCTACCCTTGGTGCTGAGGCTTCTGGCTTGAGTGACAGCCCCTCCCGCGAAGGAGAGGCAGAAATCACAGCAAAAGCCACAGTGGGCCGGCGCTGGCAACCCGCATACCCAAACACCCTAGGCAGCGGCACAGGGGGTGGCAGGCCTGCAGACAGACCACACCTAGAGAACACAAAGGCAACACCTACTGGACTCCAGTGCCACAACTTGCTTATACACAGACAAAATGGGCAGGCAGAGGAATGCAAACCAAATGAATCAAGAGAAATCCCCAGAGAAGGACCTGAATGAACCAGATATAACCAAATTACCAGAAGCAGAATTTAGAATAATGATAGTTAGGATGTTCAAAGAAATTAGTGCAACAATGGAAAGTCATTATGAACACCTAAATAAAGAGATAACAAGTATAAAAAATGAAATTGAAATAATAAAAAAGAATCAGACAGAAATGACAAATACAGTATCAGAACTGAAGAACACAATGGAAGGAATTAAAAGCAGGATGAATCACACTGAGGATCGAATAAGCGAGTTAGAGGACACAATAAACAAAGGCACAGAAGCAGAGAAGAAAAAGGAAAAGAGACTCAAAAAATGTGAGGAAACTCTAAGGGAGCTCGGTGACAACATGAAGAGAAACAACATTCGCATCATAGGGGTACCTGAAGAAGAGGAGAGAGGACAGGAAATGGAAACTTTGTTCAATCAAATCATAGCAGAAAACTTTCCTAAATTAAAGCTGAGAAACACTCCACATGTTCAAAAGCACACAGAACTCCATTAAAGAGAAACCCAAAAAGATCTACACCAAGACACATCATAGTTAAAATACCAAACCTAATGGAAAAAGAAAAAATTTTAAAAGCTGCTAGAGAAAAAAAGGCTATCACCTACAAAGGAACCCCCATAAGGATGACATCAGACTTCTCAACAGAAACACTTGAGGCCAGAAGGGAATGGCAAGATATAATCAAAGTAATGCAGAACAAGTACCTACAACCAAGACTACTTTATCCAGCAAGGCTAACATTTAAAATTAAAGGAGAAATAAAGAGCTTCCCAGAAAAAGAAAGCCTCATGGAATTCAAAAAAACCAAACCAATTCTGCAAGAGATACTAAGGGGCCTCTTGTGAACAGTTTAAAGGGAGGAATGAATAGAGCAAAAGAAGAATACAGCTTTAAAGAATAAAATGGCAATAAACAACTACATATCAATAATAACCTTAAATGTAAATGGATTAAATGATCCAATCAAAAGACATAGGGTAGCTGCATGGATAAAGAAACAAGACCCATACATATGCTGTCTACAAGAGACACACCTTAAAACAAAAGATGCACATAGACTGAAGGTAAAAGGATGGAAAAAAATATTTCATGCAAATGGAAATTAAAAAAAAAGAAGGGTAGCAATACTTATATCTGACAAAATGGACTTTAAAACAAAGGCTGTAGTAAGAGATAAAGAAGGACACTACATAATGATAAAAGGAACAATTCAACAGGAACATATAGCTATTATAAATATCTATGCACCAAATATAGGAGCCCCGACATACATAAAGCAGACTTTGATGGATTTAAAGGGCGAGATTAACAGCAATACTATCATAGTAGGGGATTTCAATACCCCTCAAAAACACTGGATAGATCCTCAAGAAAGAAAATTAATAAAGAAACAGCAGACTTAAAGAAGACACTAGATCAACTTGATTTAATAGATATCTTCAGAACTTTATACCCTAAAGCAGTAGATTATACATTCTTCTCAAGCGCTCATGGTACGTTTTCTAGGATAGACCACATGTTAGGACACAAAAATGGTCTCAATAAATTTAAGAAGATTGAAAATATATCAAGCATTTTCTCTGATCACAATGCCATGAAACTAGAAATTAACCACAAAAGAAAAACTGAAAAATACTCAAACATTTGGAAACTAAATAGCATGTTATTAAATAATGAATAGATTAACAATGAGATCAAAGAAGAAATAAAATAGTTTCTAGAAACAAATGATAATGAGCATACATCAACTCAAAATTTATGGGACACAGCTAAAGGAGTTCTGAGAGAAAAGTTCATTGCACTACAGGCATATCATAAGAAGCTAGAAAAAGCTCAAATAAGCAACCTGACCCTGCATCTAAAAGAACTAGAAAAACAACAACAAATAAAACCCAAGACAAGTAGAAGGAAGGAAATAATAATGATCAGAGCAGAAATAAATGACATAGAGGCAAAGGAAACAATACAGAAGATCAATGAAACCAGAAGCTGGTTCTTTGAAAAGGTAAACAAGATTGATGAACCTTTAACTAGACTCACCAAGAAAAAAAGAGAGAGAACTCAAATTAATAAAATTAGAAAGGACAGTGAAAAAATAACAACTGACACAACAGAAATACAAAGCATTGTAAGAAAATACTATGAAGAACTATATGCCAAAAAATTAGACAATCTTGGTGAAATGAACAAATTTCTTGAATCATATAACCTTCCAAAAATCAATGTGGAAGAATCAGAACACCTAAACAGACCAATTACAACAAATGAGATCGAAACAGTTATCAAAAAACTCCCAAAAAAGAAAAGTCCTGGGCCTGATGGCTTCACAAGTGAATTCTATCAAAAATTCAAAGAAGAACTAACTCCTATCCTCCTCAAGTTATTTCAAAAAATTCAAGAGGAAGGAAGACTTCCAAACTCTTTTTATGAGGCGAGCATAATTCTGATCCCAAAACCGGGCAAAGACAACACAAAGAAAGAAAATTATAGGCCTATATCCTTGATGAATTTAGATGCTAAAATTCTCAACAAAATATTAGCCAACGGGATCCAGCAATATATGAAAAAAATCATACACCATGATCAAGTGGGATTTATTCTGGAGAGGCAAGGCTGGTTCAATATTCGCAAATCAATCAATGTGATTCATCACATAAACAAAAGGAAGGACAAATATCACATGATAATTTCAATAGATGCAGAAAAAGCATTTGATAAAATCCAGCACCCATTCATGCTCAAAACTCTCCGTAAAGTGGGAATAAAGGGATCATTCCTTAACATGATAAAGGCCATCTATGACAAACCCACAGCAAACATCATACTAAATGGCAAAAATTAAAAGCAATCCCCTTAAGATCAGGAACCAGGCAGGGATGCCCCCTTTCACCACTCTTATTCAACATAGTTCTGGAAGTCCTAGCTACAGCAATCAGACCAGAAGAAGAAATAAAAGGCATCCAAATTGGAAAAGAAGAAGTAAAACTGTCACTATTTGCAGATGATATGATATTGTATATTGAAAACCCTAAAGTCTCAGTCAAAAAACTACTGGACCTGATAAATGAATTCAGCAAGGTGGCAGGATATAAAATTAATACCCAGAAATCAGAGGCATTTCTATATACCAAGAATGAACTGTCAGCAAAAGAAATTATGGAAACAATCCCCTTCACTATTGCAGCCAAAAATAAAGTACCTAGGAGTAAATTTAACCAAGGAGGTTAAGGACTTGTACTCGGAAAATTATAAAACATTGATAAAAGAAATCAAGAAATATACAAACAAGTGGAAGCATATACCATGCTCATGGCTAGGAAGAATAAACATCATTAAAATGTCTATATTATGCAAAGCAATTTATAAATTCAATGCAATACCAATTAAAAAACCAATGACATACTTCAAAGATATAGAACACATATTATAAAAATGTATATGGAACCAAAAAAGAACACGAATAGCCTCAGTAATCTTAAAAAGAAAAAATAAAGCAGGAGGTATCACTCTTCCAGATATCATGGTTTACTATAAGGCCATTACACTCAAGACAGTCTGGTACTGGCATAAGAACAGGCACATAGATCAATGGAACAGAACAGAGGACCCAGAAATAAACCCACAGCTTTATGGACAACTGGTATTTGACAAATGAAGAAAAAACATACAATGGAGTAAAGACAGCCTCTTTAACAAATGGTGTTGGGAAAATTGGACATCTACCTGCAAAAAAGTGAAACTAGACCATCAACTTACACCATTCACAAAAACAAACTCAAAATGGATAAAAGACTTAAATGTAAGCCGTGAAACCATAAGTATCGTAGAAGAAAACATAGGCAGCAAGCTCTCCGACATCAGTAGCAGCAGTATATTTGCCGATTTATCTCAACGGGCAACTGAAAAAAAAGGCAAGATAAACAAATCGGACTACATCAAACTAAAAAGTTTTTGCACAGCTAAAGACAATAAGAACAGAATAAAAAGACAAACCATACAATGGGAGAATATATTCGACAGCACATCTGATAAGGGGTTAATAACTAAAATTTATAAAGAAGTTATAAAACTCAACACCAGGAAGACAAACAACCCAATCAAAAAATGGGCAAAAGAAATGAATAGAAATTTCTCCAAAGAGGACATACAGATGGCCAATATGCATATTAAAAAATGTCAACATCACTAATCATTAGAGGAATGTAAATTAAAACCACAATGAGATATCACCTCACACCAGTCAGAATGGCACTCATCAGCAAAACAACACAGAATAAGTGCTGGCGAGGAAGTGGAGAAAAGGGAACCCTTCGGCACTGCTGGTGGGAATGCAGACTGGTGCAGCCACTGAGGAAAACAGTTTGGAGATTCCTCAGAAAATTAAAAATCGAACTGCCTTTTGACCCGGCTATCCCACTTATAGGAATATACCCTAAGAACACCATAGCACTGTTCGAAAAGAAGAAATGAGCCCCCATGTTCGTGGCAGCATTGTTCACAATAGCGAAGATCTTGAACCAGCCCAAGTGTCTGTCAGAAGACAAGTGCATTAATAAGCTATGGTACATATATACTATGGAATACTACTCAGCCATAAGAAATGATGACATCGGATCATTTATAACAAAATGAATGGACCTTGATAACATTATACGGAGTGAAATAAGTAAATCAGTAAAAAAGAAAAACTGAGAACAGCATGATTTCATACATAGGTGGGACATAAAAGTGAGAATATGAGACATGGACAAGAGAGTGATGGTTATGGGAGGGGGCAAGGGAGGGAAGAGTGGAATAGGGAGGAGGGGAGGGACACAGGGAAAACCAGATAGAAGGTGACAGAGGACAATTTGACTTTTGGTGACGGGTATGCAACACAATTGAATGATAAGATAACCTGGAGATGTTTTCATTGTACATATGTACCCTGATTTATTGGTGTCACCCCATTAGAATTAATAATAATAAAAAATATATATAAATTAAAAAAACATACTAATTCATATAGTATATCTCAGTACTTTGTAAATTTATTATCCAAATTTCTTTTCTCTGAAACTATTAAGACTAGTCTCCTAAAAGCAAAAACTAAAACTTATGGATAGAATGTTGGACTGGGTTGTAGAGGACCCAGGTAGCCAGCTAGAGCGTGGGCCCATCTCTGCCTTAAGCAAAAGCTTGCCATCTTGGACCCAAGGTCACTGGCTTAAGCAAGGGGTTACTCAGTCTGCTGAAGGCCCGCAGTCAAGGCACATATGAGAAAGCAATCAATGAACAACTAAGGTGTCACAACGGCAACGAAAAACTAATGATTGATGCTTCTCATCTCTCTCTGTTCCTGTCTGTCTGTCCCTATCTATCCCTCTCTCTGACTCTCTCTCTGTCCCTGTAAATAAATTAAAAAGTCTAAAAATTACTGTGTTATGCTATTTACAAAGACAGCATCAAGGAAGAGAATTTAATTATAGCTTCTGAGAACAGAAACACTACCCTTAATCACTATTCATTAATTTGTTCAAGTGGAATATTATATGGTAAACAATGTTCCATCTTTCAAGAGAGATAATAATACACTTCTTATTTTAAGAGGTTTATACAGATTAATTAGATAATGCTTGTAAAGAATTTTAAAAATAAAATGCTTTCTTCCCTTCAAGAATCACTGAAATCATTAAACAAGTAACAATCAATATTGCTTCCTTAAAGTTTTTAAAAGGTCTATCCAGTGCTGTGCAATTATTTAACATGAAAATGTTAGATAACTATGGAGAACTTTGTGATTGGGTAACAGGGGTAGCCAACCTAAGAGTTAGCTATGGCAAATGATGCCAACAAAGCTATGATTAATTAGATCCACTAGCTGGGAGGTGGTGAATGATGATGAAAAGAGCCACTTTTGAGTGGTGTTTGCTGGAAACAAACTCTTGGACTGACCACAGCCATAAGTACCACATTTCCCCATGTATAAGACAAACCCTTTTTCAATAAGTATGGGGTCTAAAAACTGAGTGTGTCTTATACAGTGGTTGTGGGATTTCAAATGCCATAGATGGAACTGAGCACGAGGCAATATTTGAAGACAGTGATTAATCTTCAGACACAGATGAGGACAAGCTAATGGATGGGAGTTTTGACAGTGATGAGGAGATGTATGAATTTTATGATGAATAAAACTTGAGTTCAATAACTTTATGTAATACATATTTTTTCAAATTTCAGGCCCTAAAATTAAGGTGCATCTTATACATGGGAGTGTCTTATACGTGGAGAAATACCGTAACTGCTAATGAAAACTCTCTCATCACAAACTTAGTGGTGAAGGTCATGGTGGTGGGAGCTATTGTGCTTTTTAATGAAGAGTCTAATAGCTTCTTCTAAGAAACTTGATTACTTCTTGAAAGGAATCCACTGACTTCTTTTTTTTAATTTTATTTAGACAATTAATTTTAACAGGATGACATTGGTCAACTAGAGTACAGAGATTTAGAGAAAATAACTCCAGATCATTTTGACATTCGATTATGTTGTAGACCCATCACCCAAAGTCAAATTGTCCTGCATCACTTTTTATTTGGTTTTCTTTATGTCCCCACTCCACTCACTGACTTCCATTTTAATCCATTCAATATTTATTGAGCACCCAGTGTGTATCAAGTATTGTGCTGGCTCTCAAGAATGCAATGATGAAAACAGTCTACCCTCAAAAAACTTATGCTCTAGAAAGAAGAAAACTATAATGAGTGGGGTTAGTCTTCAGATTTCTGGTATAGAACGTGACACAGGCAAAGGTCTCAAATCTCTGCACTGACCACCGCTATACATCTAGAATGTCAAAATCATAGTAGTCTTTTCTTTTAAATGTTTATTGATCAATTTTCAGAGAGAGAGGAAGGGAGAAAGGGAGAGAGAGAGAGTGATTTGTTGTTCCACTTTTATATGCATTTATTGGTTGATTTTTGTATGTACCCTGACCAGAAATAGAACCCACAACATTGGCACATCAGGACAATGCTGAACACAAATGAGATACCCAGCTAGGGCACTCAATTTTTAAAGAGTAAAAACCGCTTAGCTGTCTTTCCTCTATTCAAATGCTCTTATATTTTTCTTCTCTCATTTTAAATTTCTCAGCCATTTCACTGGCATTTCAGGCAGCTGCTTTTTCATTTCAGAGCAATCAATGTATGAACATTTTAAACAGAAAAAAAAAGCGCTTTGGTTGCAAATTTATATTTCTGCTCGCATACATGTGCATAATCGCTTGAATTTACATGATGGTGTTAGCCAGCTAAAGTCAGCAAGTCTTCCTGAAAAAAATGTTTGATTCAATGATGACAGACATGCTGTCATTTCTCATTTAGGCCTCACTGCCTAATAGCAAGGTAACGTTATTAATAAACTACTGGCATAGCTAATTAGGGAATGTACAATTTCCAATTACATACAGTTTTTAATTCACTACGGCAAAACACTCACTACTTTTCCACATATGATTCCCAGGCCCATCTTCAGTGGAACTGAACCACAGCCTTTGTAGACCGGTCATTAGTATTCAATATAAGAAACAATTACTTGGAACAGGAAACACAGAAGCCAGACATTTGGCAGCATCACACAGAGTTCACTGCTGAAGTCAACTAGCAAAGCACTTTGGGCTCACAGGAACTGGCCTCTGTTGCCATGGGAACAGCAGTGAGCTGTGTTAGTAAACAGTTTGGGTTTTCTCACCTGCCAGGGCATAAATTCAGAATTTACTACTGATTTTTAAGTCCACTATTTCTAAGTGACCTATTTATGGAAATCATTCTGAAGCAAAATCATTCTCTGCTTCAGAAAACATATCTATACATTTGTAAAAATAAATATCTTAAAGTATCAAAATGCAATTAAATTTAATTGAGCAAAATATTTGATTCTTACAGTTGCTTATTTGCCAAAAACTAGTTCTTAAAAATATATAACTAAAATTAAAATATTAAAAATGTGAGGGTAATACTAATCAACAAGAAAAAGACCCTTCCAAACTCAGGGTAAGGAGCCAAACCACTTTTTAATTTTATCTCAAGCCATAGTTGTATATTTCAAGTTGTAAAAAAGAAAAAATTAACATATTTATTTTAAATGTCTCTCATCCTCACTCATAGTCAAATTAACTAAGTGAGGCCGCTTCCTGCCCACTTTTGACCCAAACATCCTTATACAGTAATTTTTTTGTCTTGATAAATATAATAATGATTATTTCTGAGTTACAGATGTATAAAGTATAACAGAAAAAATACGTCTTGACCAGAGAAATTTAGGGAAAACACCAGAGTGCAAGCCTCTACATCTGCATTCTTAATTCATATCTCTTCTCGTTCATTCTAGCTCTTTTAAGCTTCTTCTTCAACTTTTTTCAATTTCATGCTAAATCATATTACACCATAAAATCTACAAGTAAAAGAGCAAATAAAACATGTCTTCTGCTTTTGGAGAGCTATTCTAGTGGGATAATATAAATAGCTATACCACAATTGGGAAGTACTGTAGAAACAGATTAAAAGTGCAATGAGGTAAAAAGTCATTTTGCTTAGGGAAACAGGAAAGGTCTCACTGAAAAGGCAAGGTTTTCACTTGTATCTGAAACAAACGAAGTCTTATACACAGTAGTAGGGAAGGGCAGGTGCTAAAATATAATTTTTCAAAATTTAAAGACATTACTCTCATTTACACATAAAGTAAACACATATCAAATAGTTTATTTGACTTAGATAGTTATACCCTCTATTAGACAAAATTAATTTCATAGCTATGAACAGGAATGATTTGTGTTGCTTCGGTTTTCTACCAATTAGCTTTTACAACAAAAAAGTTGTAAAATAGGCTGGCGAATAGAAAGTCAATCAACTCTGCACTCCCCCATGGAATCAACAATGCCCAGAGGATCCTCTCGATAATATGCAGTAATCCCTTTAGTTTATTTCCAAGTCTTCAACATTTTTTCCTGATAAAGTAAAGAGGTAATCCAGATTTGGAGAAAATACATTTGAAAACAGAAAGATATGGGAAAGCAAGTCCTTAGATATGACTAAAGAAGCTATGGGAAGAGAGAAATATCATTTCAGTCATAAAAAGAAGTTAAGATTATACTGGAATGATGATTTGGTGTCAAATTGTAAAGGCAAGAGTTTAGACTTTGCTCAAAACCATTGAGATGCCAACCAGGATTTTAAATCTTAGAGTGTCAAACTAAAAAATGCTTTCTGTTTCCTTACTTCTAATTCATTTATTCAAATCTGCATTTTCTACATATGACTTATTTGGAAATATTTCTTTCTTTTCTTTTTTAAAAAGAGAGAGAGGAGCAGACAGTAAGGGAGAGAGATGAGAAGTATCAACTCATTGTGGCACTTTAGTTGTTCATTAATTGCATTCTGATATGTGCCTTGACCGGGGGTTCTAGCTAAACCAGTAACCCCTTGCTCAAGCCAGCAACCTTGGGTTTAAGCCAGTAACCTTGGGCTTCAAATCAGTGACCTTTGGACTCAAGCCAGCAACCACAAGCTCATGTCTAGATCCCACGCTCAAGCTAGCAACCCAGTGCTCAAGCTAGTGTGCCCACACCCAAGCCTGATGACCCCAGCTCAAGCCAGTAACCTCGGGATTTTGAACCTGCGTCCTCAGCATTCCAGGTCAATGCTCTATCCATTGCGCCACCACCTGATAAAGCTGGAATATTTCTTAATCTAATATTTCCTCCTGTTTCTTTTCTAAAACTTAAAATATGTCTCTACTTGTATCCATATTTTTATCCATAAATGCTAACCTAGAAAAAAGTCATGTAGATTCTGAAAATTACAAAACAATTATCACTGTATTATTTTAAGATCACTTCCCTGAGAGAGCTTGTTTTCATCATATAAGAAAATAAATATCAGGGGGATAAGGAATATGGCTGCAAAAGGGAAAAGAATTAAGAAGTACAAATTGCCAGTTATAAAAACAGTCAGAGGGATGTAAACTACATCACAGAAAATATAGTCAATAATATTATAATAACTATGTATAGGGCCACTTGTATACCAGACTTATCAGGATAATTACTTTGTAAGTCATAAAAGTATCTAATCACTATATTGTGCACCTGAAATTAATAAAATATTGTATGTCAACTATAATAAAAAATTATAAGTTAAAAAAATTATTAGTTATAAAAAACAAAAATAATTTCAGTAACTAAATGATAATCATACCCAGGAATTAAAATGATTAAGAATCAAAGAAAAAGTAATTCTGAAATATGATGATAAAGCACAAGAATAGATATATAACTTTACTGTTATTTATTTCAAGTTTCAACAAAAATTGAAATAAACTCAAAAGTGACACCATATGTACATGTAGGTTTTGTGAGGGGCAGGGTGAGGGACTGCTTTGAATTCTAGATATTTCTAAGTGGCTAGAGTAAGCTTAAAATTTATAATTCAAGCATTGGTTTAATGGCTTTGTAAGTCTGTGCAGTCATTCAAATTGTAAACCATGTCTCACAGGATGGCCAGAAGAAAAATATAAAGCATAACTAGTGTCATCGAATAGAGAATATAATTGTCAGATGATTTACAATGGTATGAATTCAGCTAAATCTCCAAAACAACACAGTTAGGTCCATTAGTTAGAATATAAACATATCTTTATATAGCTTATATTGTCATAGAGAGAGTCCATGGGTGCATGTTACATAAACTTTCAGACTGTGTTTTTAATCTGCTAAGAGCAAATTTTTTAGCTTTTTTGATAGAACTCCAATTCCATTTAATTGACCTAATTTTTTACAAGGAACTCTTACATGTGTGCATAATTTGGGAACTAGAGAGCCAGAAGAGTGTTAAAAAATTTAACATTGATTATAATGCAAGGAACTTTAATAGAAATACACAGGGCTCTGGAGATTCACAGAGAGAAGGAAATGCTTTTGGTTGCAATAGGAAGAGAGAGTTGGAGGTGATTGACATAGACTTGCACAAATATGATTTTGAAAAGTAATCGACTGTCCAAGTGATGTGGAGATGTTTTCTCTAAATCTATGTACTCTAGTTGACCAATGTCACCCTGTTAAATCTAATTGTCTAAATAAAAATATATAATAAATAAATAAGTAAATAAAAAGGTAGAGATGGAAAGCAAGGTTATCCCAGGAAAAAGAAATAGCTCTAAAAGAATGCAAAAACAGGAAATAAACACATGTGACCATTCTCAAGTTTGTAATGGTAAAGAGTTTAGTTTGATTGGAGCACAGACCTGTTGGGTAAATGGGGAAGTAAAAAAAGAAATGGTAGAATGATGATGTATTGTAAAGTCCTTGAACTCCTGGCTGTGAAGTTTGTAGTTAATTCTGAGGCCTGAGGGAATAATTAATTAAAGATGTATAAGGAGCAGTCTGAGAGTCTTGCATCAGGGTTAAGAAAGAGAGGGAGGACACCAGTAAGTAGCCATTATTTCAGCGAAGACAAGAAAATGAGTCCTTAACTGGAGTTCTAACCATGGACTTAAAGAGGCAATAGTCATTTTCCAGGTAGACCTACAAAATGTATCAACAAAGGAATATAACTATGGGAGATAGATCTCTCAAAAATGACTCTGATTTTGACCCTGATTCATTAGGATAATTATGATATAGTTAATATTAATAGGAAAGTACAAAAAAGAAATTAATTTATGTCAAAGAAAAAAGATGGTTTGGGAACATGACACATTTCAAATTGAAGGTTAAGTAGGCATTTGAAAATAAAAAATAGGGTTTAAGGTTCATCTATGTGTGATATTTGGACATCTTTTTAATACCTTAAACTTCCAAGGGGATAAAAAGATATGAATGAGATTTTTATCTAACACAAAAACTAGATTAATTTTTATCTTGCATTTTCTTCTGAAAAGGTAAAACATCTGACATTATTATCTTATATTTCTACATCAAGCTTAAAATACGGTCTATCTTTGCTGAATTGCTATCCTGACTTTGAGATTAGAGAGAGAAAAAAAAGGTTAAGAAAACACTTGTAAGAGAACATGGTGATTTAGTAAATACCTCTATGCCTGTATTCTTACATGAATTTCTGTAGGTCATCCCCCTTTTTGCAAATGAGAATGTGTCTCATGTCATGATTTAGTTAATAGCCTACTTAGGTGCATCTCTCTATAAATAATGTCCACTTACCTGAAGACTCACCCAACTATTAGCTCTGTTTAGAATAGACTGAGGAATGACACACTTGCTCTGCTGACTAAGGAGAAAGATTTTCTAAACTATTTGGGATTGGAAAAAGAAATCATCTGGAAGGGTATAAAAAGGGACAAATAAAAGGTGACAGAAAATGATTTGACTTTGTGTGATGGCTATACAAAATAATCAACAGTTCAAATACTATAGAAATGTTTATCTGAAACCTATGTACTGTATTAATCAATGTCACCCTGTTAAAGTTAATTTTCTAAATAAAACTTTTAAATTTTTTAAAAAATTTAAAAAAGCAATCAGTGAACAACTAAAGTACCGCAATAAAGAATTGATGCTACTCATATCTCTCCCTTCCTGTCTATATGTCTCTATCTGTCCCTCTCTCTGTCTCTCATTAAAGAAAGAAAGAAAGAAAGAAAGAAAGAAAGAAAGAAAGAAAGAAAGAAAGAAAGAAAGAAAGAAAGGAAGGAAGGAAGGAAGGAAGGAAGGAAGGAAGGAAGGAAGGAAGGAAGAAAGAAAGAAAGAAAGAAAGAAAGAAAGAAAGAAAGAAAGAAAGAAAGAGAGAAAGAGAGAGAGAAAGAAAGAAAGGGAAGAAAGAAAGGGAAGATGCCTGGCACATAGCTGCTCTTTAAGTACTGCTATCCTCAGCAGCTGCAGCTGCAGCACGTTCAAAAGCTGAAAACTTCAGACATTGAGATTTCTTCCATTTATAAAATTGAAAACTATTTCTACAATTCTCATATTAAAGTGGGAAAACAAGGACTCCTTTCAAAAACAATGCGTTATATGAGAATATTCTTTATTAGCACTAGATCTGGCCTCTATTTCAGTTTTTTGTTGTTGTTGGTATTTTGTAATTTTCTCCCTTGTTTAAAAATTCTACTTCATATTCTATAACTAAAATGAAAAATGCAGCTTCAAATGTAGTCCCACATCACCCACTGATGCTATTCAATGTTCACATCATCACCGTTGTCACAGGTAGCTGGTTAGGTACACAAAGAGCAGATGAACTCTGTCATGGAGATCTCTGGACACCTCTATGCTTACATATTGCATCAATGTAGGAAGTAAAGGGAGCTTGAGCTCAGGAAGTAAAGAGACCAGGGCCCACACTGTCTTCAGCCACCAGCCATCTGCATTCAACAGTCTACAGGACAATTTCATAAAGGAGACATTTCCAGCAAATACTGATATAAATATAAAATCAACCCTTGTGATTTTTTCTTTGCTGGCCATAGCCTGGAAATCATTTGTAGTGGTTAAAACTGGCTCCAGATACAGTAATTCTTGGTTCAAATCCCATTACTTTCTCAGGATATGTCCTGGGGCAAATTACTAACCTCTCTCTTCCATAAAGTAGAGATAATGATAGAATCTACTTCATTGAATTGTTAAGAAAAACCAAGAAGTGAAGGCATCGGAAGCGATTCGAGCAGTGCCTGGCACACACTAGTGCTCACTCAATGTAATCCAAGCTAGCAGATATATGTGGAGACTCTTATAGCCAAGGATTAGGTGCTGCTTCCTTTTGAACTGTTAGAGTGTGTCATAACACCCTCTGCAAATTTATAATACTGTCCATCTTGATTTTTTATCAAAAGTACAGAAAATATATCTCATATATGGGTCATCCATTTCTCTACCAAATAATATATGACTCAGTAACTCGATAAAGTGTAGTTTTCTGATCAATATGCATAGTACATTGGCTTCTGCATTAGTAACTCCCTTGCAAGCAACATAAATATAACACCAATATTTGTAAAAATATCAGTAGGTAAGGTCAATGGAGAAGTTGATTCTCAAATTGCTGGCAGCCTAGAAATCCACTGAAATGTTTTCACCTTCCTAAGCTTGAGTCTTGTTTTTAAAATGTTATTTACTTCCTTGAGGCACTATTTATGATGGCTTGCTCTCAGTTGTTATTTTCTTTCTAATTTTTCACTGTGTGATTTACTGGTTTTTCTTCTCCGGGAAGATTTCTTATTCGTTTCCTGCTGTGGAATACTTTTGATGAAGCCAGCATATCTCCCACTGTGGCATGGGTCAGATTGTTATTTTTAAGATGGACTGTGATACAGGTTTTCTGTGAAAGCCCAAGGTCAGAAATAAGCCCTGAAACACAAAATATGAGGAAACCAAATTTCCAACTATGTGATTACACAGCTTTAAGTTAAACACACACACAATCATGACGATTGTACATACCTGTCGTCAAAAACAAATATCACTGCTAACATGCTAACAAGTATAATACATTTATATTGCGTGAATAGTATAAATGTGTTTAGATTTTAAAACAAGGCACAATACTTATTTTAAAAGCTTAAAACATAGAATGATATTAAGCAGATAAAAACTGTAAATGGGAAATCCTAGGCTCTTCTTATTATTTATTAGTTTTATTGGTAATTCAGAGTGAAGCTCTACCTTTTCTATGATTCTCAATTACTGTATAACATTTTTAAATATCACTGATCTTATATTTTAAGACACTTTCAGGATAATTCCTGCTTGGAGTTTGAGGAACTGCATTCCAACATTATTACTAAGAATAACAATTTTTCATCTTGAAGAGCTACTGCAACTTTAACAGGTTGTCACTGCATTTCTCCACCAAATAATGTCAACTTTTACCTTCCGCCTTTGCAGAGAAAGATCCCACAGTTCAGTTTCTGCCTCAAGTATTATAGTAGATGTGCGAGGCTCTTTACTTCCTTGGTGGTTGCTTGTAATTTTTGCTATTATAAATTAGATTGGATGAATATCTTTATACAGTTTTTTTATTATACACATAAAATGCATTTTAGAGGGATTACTAAACATTTCTAGAGGGCTTACTACATACTGTATTGTTAAATTACTTTCCAAGAAGAGATCTGCCTGTTAATTTTACTTAGGTGTATGCACAGTGTTTTTTTTTTCTAAAGTAAATAAGAGAAACTATAACTTTGGTAGAGTTATACATTTTCTGATGCTAAGAAAGATATATTAAGCAAGCAAAATTAAGTGAACAAATTTAAGTCCCTCAGCCTCAGATACAGATTTGCCTTAAAATTTCTTCCCCTAGACTTAATATTTTTAAAGGGTTTTAATAAATTCTGATATATACAGAAAGAAAAATTTTAGTTTCTTCTCCAACGCAGTAAAACGTTTTACACTGAAGGGTTCTCTGTTCTGTCCAAGTAAGTCTGTACACCTATTCTTAAGTGAGACTTGTCTATAAATTTCCATTAAAAGGACACCATTAGTAGAGTGAAATCCTTTTAAATGCTTCTGTATCCCAAGAAAACTGATGGGGAAAAGAAATTGCTCTGTAAACAAATACTGATAATACTCCATATTTAAACCTACCTTTATATTGAAGCTTGCACTTCTCCAGAGGCAACACCAGGTACACAAAACCAATCCCATGCCATACAACAAAGAAGTAGAGAGATAACAAAAGGAAGACTATTGGCATACAATCCTTAGCTACCCATACATAAATAGATGGCTTATCAAATGCATCAAAAAATAACATTCACATTCATTGTGTCTTTTTCAATCTCTTGTAATAATGCTTTGTAGCTTTCATTATATAGCTCCTTCACATCCTTTGTTAAGTTTATTTCTTAGTATTTTATTCTTTTTGTTGTAATTGCAAAAGGAATGTTGTTGCTGTTCTTGTAATTGCAAAATAAATTGTTTGGTGTTATTTCTGCAATTTCATTGTTAGTATATAGGAATTCAGTGGACTTTTGTACATTGATGTTGTATTCTGCAACTTTACTGTATTTGTTTATTGTTTCTAACAGTTTTTTGGTGAAGTTTTCAGGGTTTTCTATATAAGAATCATGTCATCTGCAAAAAGTGACACTTCACTTGTTCCTTCCCAATTTGTATGCCTTTTATTTTTTTCTCTTGCCTGACAGCTCTGGTTAGGAATTCAAGTGCTATGTTGAACATAAGCAGTAAGAATGGACATTCTAGACTTGCTCCTGATTTAAGGAAAAACTTTCAGTTTTTTACCAGTATTATATTAGCTGAGGGTTTGTCATATATAGCCTTTACTATTTGAGGTACTTTCTTCCTATACCCATTTTATTGAGTGTTTTATCAAAATGCATTTTCTGCATCTATTGATAAGATCATGATTTTTATCTTTGTTAATGTGGTATACTACATAGATCGATTTGTGAATGTTGAATGATCCTTGTGGTCCTGGAATAAACCCCACTTGATTGGGATGTATTATTCTTTTCATGTATCATTGTATTCAATTTGCTAATATTTTTGTTTAGGATTTTTGCATCTGTAATGATCAGAGACGTTGGTCTGTAGTTTTCTTTTCTTGTTATCCTTGCCACGTTTCGGTTATCAGGATTATGTTGCCCTCACAAAATCTGTTAGAAAATACTGCCCCTTCTTCAATTTTTGGGGAGAGTTTGAGAAGGATAGGTGCCAAATCTTCTTTCACTGTTTGGTAGAATTCACTAGTGAAGCTATCTGATCCTGGAGTTTTTACTTCATGAGAGGTTTTTGATGGTTGGTTTGATTTCCTCACTATTGATCATCTTGATTCAGTGTTAGATGATTATATATTTCTAGGAACATATTCATTTTTTTATATTATTGAATTTGGTGGCATATAATCTTTCATAATATAGGGAGACCTCAGGTTATGACACAGTTTTGTTCTTATGACAGTGCTATAACCGGAATTTTAGTGTAAGTTGAAACACACCTAGCTTAAGCCACTTACCTATCCTAACACAGTTGTAAAATTATAATCTAGAACATAAAACACAAGTAAGCCACAGAAAAAGGAAAGAGACATAAATACACTGTACTGTACACTGTAATGCATACTCTTCCACCACACACAATCACACAAATTTGCCCACATAATCTGTAAGTATGATGCTAACGGCGTAAGCCAAAACACTCCTTTCTCAATAGTTTTAAGTTTTTATGGTTGTGAGCGCCATAAACTCAAATCATAATATGTTGTTGAAACTGTCATAACCTGAGGACAACTGTATTCTAGTATAACCTTTTGTATTTCTGTGATGTCTGTGGTAACTTCTTTCATTTCTGATTTTATTTCAGTATTTTCTCTTTTTCCTTAGTGAGTCAAATCAACATAGTTAAACTGTCCATATTACCCCTAAGCAATATACAGATTTAATGCAATCCCCATTAAAATTACAATGTCATTTTTTAAAGAAATAAAACAAAAAATATCATATTTATGTAGAACCACAAAAGACCCCAATTAGAAAAAGCAATCCTGAGAAAAAAGAATGAAGCTAGAGGTATCACACTTCCTGACTTCAAATTATACTACAAAGCTGCAATAAACAAAACAGAATGGTATTGGCAGGAAAACAGACACACAGACTACTGGACCAGAATTGAGATTTCAGAAACAAACCCACATGTATAAGGGCAAATAATTTTTGATAAAGGTGCCAAAACATACAATGAAGAAAAGAAAGCCTCTGCAATAAATAGTGCTTGAAAATTGGAAAAGTCACATGTAAACGAATGAGGAAATAATTGTTGCCATACATAAAAATTAACTTGAAATTGATCCAAGACCTAAATATAAGATCTGAAACAATAAATTACATAGAAAAAATAGGCACTAAACTTATGAACCTTAGTCTTAGAGAAGATTTTATAAATTTGGCCCCAAAGGCAAGGAAAATAAAGGCAAAAATAAATGAATCAAAGTATATCAAACTAAAAAGTTTATGCATAGTAAAAGAAACTGCCAACAAAACAGAAAGGCAAAAAACCAAATGGGAGAAGATATTTACAAACTACAACTCCAGCAAAGGCTTAATATCTAAAATATAAATAACTCAGTCATCTCAAAACCAAATAAACAATCTAATTAAAAAATGGACAGAGGACCTGAACAGATACTTCTCTCAAGAAGAAATACAAATGGTCAATAAATATATAAAAAGATGCTCAATTTCACTACCTATTGGGGGAATGCAAATTAAAACTACAATGAGATACCACCTCACACTTATTATCAACAAGACTAGTAATAACAAGTGTTGGAGAGGTTGTAGAACAAAAGAAACCCTGGTTCACTGTTGGTGGGAATATAAACTGGTACAGCCAATGTAGAAAACAGTATGGAGGTTCCTCAAAAAGTTAATAATAGTATTACTATATAACCTAGCAAACACTCTTCTGGGTATGTACTCAAAAAATTTGAAAAACACATATTTCTCAAAGATATATGCAGCCTTATGCTCATAGCAGCATTATTTATTGTGACCAATACAAGGAAACAACCAAAATGTTCTTCAACAGATGATTGGAGAAAGATGGGGTACATATATACAATGGAATACTACTCAGCCATAACGTAAGATGAAATACTGCTCTTTGCTACAATAAGGATGGACCTTGAGAATATCATGCTAAGAGAAAAAACTCAGAGAGAAAAAGTTAAGAACCATATAATTTCACTCATATGTGGGATATAAAACTGAAAACAACAACTGAATAAATAAGAAAAACAAGCAAACAAAAATTCATTGACACAGACAACAGTATGGTGGTTACAAAAGAGAAGGGAGTTGAGGTAGACAGTAAGGGTAAAGGAGGCCAAATAAATGGTGACAGAGATTATTTAACTATAGGTGGTGGGTACTCAATGCAATATGCAGATCATGTATAAGCGTCACTTAGAGTCCAAAGTAAACCAGTTTCTTGGCTCTGATCTAGTCCAATATGAGGCCCATAAAGAAGTCCAAAGTCACACAGTGAGTTACTGGAAAATTCAAAAGGTTTTCTCCCTCCAAGAAGAGTACCCTCCCCCACTACACACGACTCTGCGTTCTCTGAGAAAGCTATATTCCAAAACCAAGTCTTATCATGTGTTCTGGAGCACTGCTATGAATGTGAGCTGCCTCACTCTTCCTATTCCATCAGAGATTCTCCCATAGTCCTTAGCATTCAGGCCTATGAGTTTCCTTTACACATTTGTGATTTTGTTTATGCTCTTCCCCATCCCCAGCGGAAGCCTGCTGCTGTGTTCTCCTTTACAAGTCCTGCACACCACCCTTGGCCAAACTCAAATGCTATGTTTTTAGGAAGCTTTCTTTTGAAGCCCTCATAAAGACTTCCTTCTTTGAAGTCTTACAGTGCTTTTAAGTGGTATATTTATCTGTTAACCATGTTTTCTGTTCTGCAGTGTTTTTCTTATCTCCTTAAATCACCTATAAATTTCTTGAGAGTTAAAGATCTGTCTTCTCCTTTTTTTGTACCCTCCTAGCATTCTATCATATTGCTGAGTTGCTAAGTACTGAAGAAATAGTTTTGACTGATTGACCTCACTCTCTTCCATGGTGAATAAGAATACTGTATATAATCCTGAAAATTATGTGCCATGCTATTTTAGCATCCATATTAGTTTCCTAGGACTGCCATTATGTCCCACGAGCTTGGCTTAGAACAACAGAAATTTATTCTTTCAGAGCTCTGGAGGCTACAGGTCAAGATGTTGGCAAAACCATGCTGTCTCTGAAGGTTCTAGAAGAGGACCCTTACTTTTCTCTTCTAGCTTCTGATGGTTGCCAGCAATCTTTGGCATTCTTTGGCTTATAGATGCATCATTTCAATCTCTGCCCTTATCTTTTCATGGACTTCCCCCTGTGAGTCTTTGTCTTTGTCCAAATTTCCCTTTTCTTTTAAGGACACCAGTCATAATGGATTTAGGGCCTTCCAAATCCAGTATGATCTGATCTAATCTTATCTCTTTTTTTTACAGAGACAGAGAATCAGAGAGAGTGACAGATAGGGACAGATAGGAAGGGAGAGAGATGAGAAGCATCAATCTTTCATTGCAGCTCCTTAGTTGTTCATTGATTGCTTTCTCACATGTGCCTTAACCGAAAGGCTCCAACAGAGTGAGTGACCCCTTGCTCAAGCAAGCAATCTTTGGACTCAAGCTAGTGACCATTGGATCATGTCTATGATCTCATGCTCAAGCCAGCTAGCTCATGCTCAAGCTGGTGAACCCATGCTCAAGCCGGCGACCTCGAGGTTTCAAACCTGGGTCCTTCGCATCCCAGTCTGATGTTCTATACACTGTACCACCACCTGGTCAGGCAGATCTGATCTTATCTTGATTATATCTGACCCAACTTTATTTCCAAATAAAGTTACAGCCATAGGTTCCAGGTATATGTGAATTTTGGGGAGACACTATTCAACCCAATAAATACAACCTCTAATCTCTTCAAGGTTGATTTTATAAAGAATATAAAGTATAAATAATCTCTGTAGAATAAATAAGATTCCAAAATAAATCAAATAGACTTATACATTTATTACATTTTTTCAAGGATTATTGTAATTTAAAATACATGGGAAAACCCACTGAAATACAACTAAAAACATCAGAGAAAAATTTATAATTATAAAATATGGCTGACTTTAGGTTGTACTGCCTCATATATCTCAAATTATCTGTAGACTTTAATGCTTCAGTAATCCATAAAAGGACTCACTGGAAAGCTAATTAATCAGGTAGTATAAATGGAAGGAAGGATAGATTTTGTTGCATCACTTGAAGGACTTTATCTCATCTCTAACTGTAGTTATTTATTTATTCCTATACTCATTGTAGGAGTTATATATCAAGTAGGTAGACCTAGTCCCCAGCCACCCGGAGTTGGAATTTATAGATATTTACATTCATCAATAATTTATATTTGGCTGGCAGTAGAAAAAAGTCTCTGACTTTGCTAAAGTCACAGTTCTGACATTATCAGTTGTGGAATCTGCGCAAGTTATCTAATCTCTAAATAACTTCTTCACTTGAAAATTGAAGTGGCACAACCTAGATTATCTCTATAAATTCCTTCGAACTCTAAGTGTAAAAGAAAAACATCTACATTTTTGGATTATGAGTTAGAAGATGCCTCAGAAGTTAAATAACAAAAGAAACCATTATCACTCACTCTTCAGTTCAAAGTTTCAAAAGGCTAGAAAACTAAATGTACTTTATCAAACACAGTGAGTAATATTTGAGTTAGGGAACGGGAAACTTATTGTCAGAGAAGGAAAGGCACGATGGACCTGGGAGAGGAGAATGAGGTAGCAGAAAGGCAGGTAATGCAAATCTGAGCTGTGAGTCTTGGAGGGTACAGGTGAGTGAAAAGCAGGGAGGGAAAATTCACTGAAAAGAGTAAAAGCAAATAACAGGGCAAGGGCCAGAAGTATTTTTTTATGGGAATTATATAGAGAAAAATATTTTAAAATACTTTTGGGCTTGAGACTTGAAGCATTATTTACCTGGCAAAAATGAAGGCATGCATAGGTGAGTTATTTTTAGACAATTTATGTTAAATAATCAGAATAGATACTCTTAACTAGAGGATGGGAAGTCCTGAGTCATCCATGGGAAAAATGTCTAAAGCACTGCAACATCACAGTATCAGAAGAAACTCCGATCCAGTTGTCACAGACCCTGTTGGTACCTTGTATCATTTTCCTTCCATGAATCTCCATTTTCTCAAGCACAGCTGCAGTGAACAGTTCCAATTAAGCTCAGACTCAACTTATTTTGAGATTCTATTTATGGGATTTGGAGAATAAGACAGAAAAAAAAAAGATATAAAGTTATGAATACTAACATAAATTAATTTAAATTAATTGGCAAGGAGGAGGCAAATCAACCTGAATGATGCCTTTCCAGAAATTTAAAAGCCTCTACTTAAGTCTGACTTCCTTGCAAAGTTTAAAAAAGAAGTCAGTAACTGGGAGGCACTCCTGTGGCAGAATTCAAGTTCAAATCTATGCTTGCTCATGAATATGACAAACTACTCTGTTGCTGAGATGTCAGCAACAATAGCGAAGTTTGTTATTTGTTTCACAATATTTACATCAGATAAGGATTATCCTCTGTGATACTGCAGTATTTTATTACTGACTGACCCTTGGGCCCAGAGAAGCCCCATTCTTTTTCCTGAGGAATTTAAAGTCAATAATTATGGCTTAAGTGTTAACCAGTCATTCCGAATTTGAAATACTCAGGCCTGGAAAGAGGAAAATACTATGTTTCAGATCTCAGAGAAGAAACTTCACTTTGAAAAATAGCATTTATTGTAACAGGAGATATAGCAGAAATCCACCACACATGCTGGAAAGGAAATGCTGGTATTAATTAAAAGGTAAACTTTCTGTCTGCTCTTCTTCACGGTCCCTGAGGAACAACATTTGAGTAATCTCTAAATCTCTCAATGTGGTTTCACATTTCATTTCCATTATAAATTCAAGGCAGGCAGGCAACACACAAATCTGAAATAAATTAGAAATAGTGTTTGTCAACTCTGTCCCCACCTCTTTCTCTTTCTCTCTCTCCCTAAAAAATAAAAAATTGAAACACAGTAACTCCTCAAAATTATTCAATTATTAATTAAACCCAATATTTAAATCCAAATCCAGACACTTGGTTCTACAGTTTGCTTGACCAACATATTATGCTTCTTCACATATTTCATTTATTGAATTAACACCATCAACGAATAACTGATTAAACAATCTTATAGATGTGTGTAGTATTAGAAACATCTCAAAGTTTATCAAAACATGGCTGTTGGGCACATAAAATATATTATGCTCACTCTGTTAAAGATGGCGCTGCCCACATGGAAGCCCGTTGCCCAGGTGATAATATTAATTGCCCTTCTTTCTTGGGATGGGTGTGATTATATTAATGTGTGTTGGGGGAGGGCTTTCACGCAACAAGGTTTTAAAAGGAGAGATCACGTTGTTCCAGGGAAAAGGAATTATATTCTAGGATGAGTCTGTGCTGGAGGGGAGCAGATAAAGACCACATGGAGGAGAGAAGCAGCAGCCAAGATGGCAGAGTGCTGAAGGAGAAGCCAGTTTGTGCAGAGTTTGTGTAGAGAGAAGGAGATGGGAACAAAGGTGAATAAGGCTAGTGAGCTAGAAATCTTTGATTCTAGGAAATTCGGATAAGTCAATAGCTTTGTGAGCACTGAATGAGTGGGTTTTGGAGCCCAGTGTGTGTTTTTACTTGCCCGCCGGGTGCAAGCTAGAATTAAAGGTAATGGCCCACCAATTTTTGGCTCCATTGTTTCATTACCATCTGTCCGAATCTAATATGAACCTGCACGGGCCAGGCAGCTGTGATGGTGACCATGGCTACTAGCTTTATAATGGCCCTAAATGTTTATGGTGTTTATTTTGTGCTCAGACCTAGAAACTCAGGTTGCAAAACAATATGACTATATCTAAAGTTTTAAATAAAATTTTTATTAGAACATTTTTAATTTTGTTATAGTTTCAATGTAAAGAGGTTTATAAGATTAAAAAATAGTGTATAATGTTGTACCTTAATTCATTGACTTTGTTATTATATTTTAAACAATGACTTGTTACTAATACATATTTAATCAGTATCAAATGGTAAAATTATATGCAAAGAAAGAATACAGTAGTTCCCCCTTATCCACACAGGATGTATTCCAAGACCCACTGAGGATACACGAATAGTACCAAACTCTATATATTGTCAATGTAAGAAACTTCTAAGACTGTAAAAAAACTTTTACGAGTTTATTTAAGCCAAACTGTCAACAACTGCTGGGAAGCAAAGTCTCAATGAATTGAGAAAGTGCTCTGGAAAATGGCAGTTTCACCACTTATTTTATACATCAGAATCAAAGGGGGAGGCATAAAGTGGTTTTACAAAATTGATGACAGATTAGTGAAGTGGGAGAAAGCAAAGCATGGAAATCTCTGGGATTGAATAAAAAGTAAAACTGCAAACTCTTTTTACATAGTCAGTAGTAAAATAGTTAATAGTTAATTCGCATGATAATAACAACGAGGGGAAAGGTCTGTTGGTTTTTGCTCTGGTGGGATGCCTGCCTGGAGAGGGGTAGGAAAAGATGATTTACTGGCATGTTATCAGATACATTATTGTTATGGTAGATGCAAAAGACAAAAGACAGCCTAGATTAAGGTAAACACTGATCTTTATTAGAAAAATATATCTCCCTAGGACAGACTACCTGCCATGAACTGAGTTTAATTGAAAAGTTTTAATTTCAGACAATCCTGTGTGGTGACTTTAAGTCTCTGAGTCTGTGAGGCCACCAGGCAAGCCTCCTGGAAGCTTGTCAGGTTTAGTCTGTGGCTCTGTCTTTTTTTTCATCCAGAAAATACTATGTTTTTTCCTATACATATACACTATTATAAATTTTAATATATAAATTAGTCACATTAGTAGGTTAACAACAATAGCTAATTATAAAATAGGACAATTACAACAATATACTGCAATTAAAGTTATATGAATGTGGTGTCTCTTATCTCAAAATATCTTGTTGTACTGTACTGCCCTTTTCACTTTAAGGAAGCTTTAAGGCCAGGGGACACCACCATCATGGCCATGCAGGTTCTTATTGAATTCAGATGGATGGTAAAGCAGGGGTCGGGAACCTTTTTGACTGCGAGAGTCATGAATACCACATATTTTAAAATGTAACTCTGTGAGAGCCATACAATATGTTTATTACTAATTACAAGTAAATGTGTGCATTTTATGTAAGACCAACACTTTTAAAGTACAATAAGTCTCTGAATTCTTTTTAGTAACATTGTTATGCTGTTGCTAACCAATGATGAATAAAGTACTTCTTGTCATTAATGCGACTTCTGGTGCTGCATGGTTTTGCTGATGGCTTTGTAGTCTGATTGATATGTGGTGAGGTTCATGCAGGCGTTGAAACTTCCATCCATTAAATGTGTTCATAGGTTGGTTTTAACTTTCTTCAGATGTGAAAAAGAGTGTTCACATGCATACGGAGAGCCAAACATTGTCAGTACAGCAATACTCACATGCTTCAGTGTGTGGTATGTGACAGGAAGCGTGTTCCAAGTTTTGACAATCAGCTGGTCTGTGGGTTGAAGTTATTTCATTTCTCCCCACTTGTGTTTGCTCACCACCTCTGCTTGCTGTCATGCAAGTCTTTCCAAATCTTCATTCAGTGAATTGAACTTATTCACCCACATGTCCGAGGCCTTCAGATCAGCAGCTTGTAGCTCAAAATCTCTGACAGAGACACTGGGGATGTAATTCAGGTCAGTGCTGTCCACTGCACGTTCATGTGGATGGGTGATGAACTTAAAAAGATGAGTGTCCTAATGAAATTCTTCAAAGCGCACTTTGAATGACTGCAGGAGATTAGATGTGAAGCCCACTAGCTGCTGGAGATCAAGATGTTGAGCAGGGTCACTTGCTGTGCATGCATTTTCAAACTCTCCCAGTTTTTCAAAGTGTAGTAAACGACCTATTTCAATGTCGGCAATGAAGAGTTCCAGCTTGTTTTCAAATGCAGGGATAAAACGGTATTTCCAATGCCTTCTTTTTCACATTGAGCTGCTTCAGATGTTCATTCATGTCCATGAGATAGTAGAACTTCAGGAGCCACTCAGTGTTAGGTAACTCAGGATACTCAACATTTTTCATTTCAAGAAAAGTCTAGATTTCGCTCAGACAAGTCAAGCCATGAAACGGCTGAACACCTTCCCTCTTGACAACCAATGCACATTGCTATGTAGAAGCAGAACAGAATAATTATTCCCAATTTCATCCAGCAGTGTTTTAAACTGGCAATCATTTAAAGCTCGGGCAAAAATAAAGTTGACCACCGGAATGACCAGCGACATCATCTCACCAAGCTGCTCACCACAAATCTGAGCACAAAGTGCCTCCTGCTGTAGGATGCAGTGAAAACTTAGGATGGGTCTCCTTTCATGTTCACAAAAAGCGCTATAAATCCTCTGTTTTTCTCCACCATGCACGGAGCACTTTCAGTACACACCGAAATAAGTTTATCCATCAGTAGATAATTTTCCTTTAGCAAACTCAGTGTAAGACTTGAATAAATCCTCCCATCTTGTTGTCTCTTTCATAGGCAAAACAGCAAGACTTTCCTCATGTAGTGTGTCACCAACAGCATCTTGCAATCACACTGAACTGGGATAAATGGCTTACATCTGTTGACTCATCAAAAGCGAGAGAAAATAATGGTGCTGCATTTATGTCCTTCACTTGTGTTGCCTCAATTTGATTTGCCATCACGATGGTATGATCGTGAACAGTTCTTGCCAACAGAGCCATGTCTTTTATTTGTTTGATTATCTTGTCGTTATTCAAAAAGTCGTCAAAAAGTTCATTCCGAACTTTTTGTTCAAATTCCAGTCACCTTGTTGGGTCCAAACACGGAACTACTGCTGATTAGCTTGCACTCTGCACAGTAGCTCTTGACATGCTGTCTTCCTGCTGTTCCCTGCTGGATATTTAGATGCAAATGTAATATGGTGTGTGTCAAAGTGCTGCTTTATATTTGAACGTTTCACTGATGCAATTTTATCATTGCATATTAAACACACTGCAGAACCTGCTCTCTCCACAAAGGCGAATTCCTCTGTCCATTCCTGCTGAAAAGTACGATACTCCTCATCTACTTTTCTTTTAGCCATCTTCTTCATCAAAAGGGTTTCTGCAATTTGCTAGCTGACTACTTGATTAAAAGGAGGAAAGTTTACTTCCTGACCTTACAACAACCCGTGTACGTTATGCATTACCCAATGAAAATTTGGTGTTATCCCGGAGGACAGCTATGATTGCCTCCAGCCACCCGCAACCATGAACATGAGCGGTAGAAAATGAATGGATTGTAATACATGAGAATGTTTTATATTTTTAGCGTTATTATTTTTTTATTAAAGATTTGTCTGTGAGCCAGATCCAGCCATCAAAAGAGCCACATTTGGCTCCTGAGCCATAGGTTCCTGACCCCTGAGGTAAAGAAACAGTGGAGCCAAAAAATGGTGGGCCATTCCTTTATTAAAGTCTCACACCAGCCGATGAGCAAACACAGAGGAAAACAGTTCCCTTTAATTCAGGGCTCTCAAAACCCTGATGCATTCTGGTTCCACAACCAAGAGAATCTTCTCCGGTTCCTCCTAGAAACAAAACCCCACCAGTCTCAGCGGAGTTCACAAAACCCCTCAGCTCTTGTTCCCCATATGCACGCCTACTCTCTCTCTGCAAAACTGGCTTCTTCTTCAGCACTCTGCATTCTCTCATCTCTCTCTGCAAAACTACCCAGTCCCACAAAGACCTCTCCTCCAGCAAACATTAGCAAAAACAATGGCCCCTCCCAAACAGGAATGCAATCCAAAATTTGCAATTAACTGCCCTTCTCTGAGGGCAAGCATACACATGGCTGTCCGGCACCATTTTTTAACAATAAAAGTGAGCAAAATCAAAAAAATACATATTTTACACACTCATTTGCCTGACAGAAGCACTTTATGGCTTCTCTTTGGCATATCTGAATTGCCAGCATCACCATCCTTCTTTGAGCCATTGTTAAGTAAAATGAGGGTTACTTGAACACAAGCCATGCAATACTGCCACAGTCAATCTTCTAACCAAGACTACTACTAAGTGACTAACCAGGTAAGGAGTATATACAATGTGGAGATGCTGGACAAAATGATGATTTAAATCCTGGGCTGGTATCAATATAACTGAATGACAGGATAACCTGGAGATGTTTTCTTTGTACCCTGATTTATTAATGTCACCCCATTAAAATTGATTAAAAATAATAAAAAATAAATCCTGGGCTGAGTGGATCTGGATGGCAGAAAATTCTAACACGCTGCTCAGAAAGAACCACAATTTAAAATTTATGAATTATTTATTTCTGGAATTTTCCAGTTAACAAGTCAGGCCACAGTTGACAGTGGGTAACTGAAACCTCAGAAAGCAACTCCAGTGATACTGTTCATAAAGAATTTATGAAGCAAAATCCCTAAGCAGAATTTTTCATTTTTTAACCAATGTTAAGTGAGCACCTAATATATTTATACAGCATGCCAGAGGGCTGGTAAAAAAAAAATAACCTTATGCTTTAGGATTTTTCAGTTAAAAAAGGTATGGTGACAAAAAAAAGAAACATTATTTTTTATTATTATTATTATTTCTTGTTTTGCTAAATTGTGTGTGAAAATGTCCAGAAAGACCTAGTCAGGAAGAAAGAAATTTTCCTCTACCCTTCCAGTTCCTTTGACTGGTCTAATAATTAAATTTGCAAAATATAGATTAAGAAGAGAAAATAACCAAGTTTAATTACATATATAGTTATAGAAACCCCCCACATACATGAGAGAGTCGGAGATGCCCATATACAGGAGAGGTGCAGAGATGGAAAGAGAAAATTAGATTTGTATGGCATCCTGAGATAAGTATGAAGCAAGGCACCTGAGGGCTTCAGGTGGTCCATTGCAGGGGGATAAAAAGAGCCAGTGTTCAGTAATTAGCAATTTGCCTTGTCATACAATTGGGTCAAAAAATTTTATCTCTGAGAACCCCTTGTCATGAGCAAGTCCCTGTTGGGCAGATAAAGTATATTATGCTCACTTTGTTAAAGATGGCACTGCCCACGGGGAAGCCCCTCACCCAGGTGATGATATTGGTTGCCCTTCTTGCTCTGGAGATGGGCGTAATTATGTTAATATGTGTTGGGGGAGGGCTTTTGCGCCAAAAAGTTTTAAAAGGAAGAGAGATCACGTTGTTCCAGGAGAAGAGTAATTACATTCTAGGAGGAGCCCATGCTGTAGGAGAGCAGATTAAAGCCACGTGGAGGGGAGGAGAAACAGCCAAGATGGTGGAGTGCTGAGAGAGAAGCCAGTTTGGGCAGAGTTTGTGCAGAGAGAGGGAGATGGGGAACAGAGGTGAATAAGTCTGGTGAGCTAGAAACCTTTGATTTTAGGAAACTCAGTTAAGTCAGTAGCTTTGTAAGCACTGAATGAGTGGGTTTTGGAGCCCAGTGTGTGGGTTTTGGAGCTCTCCGGGTGCAAGCTAGGATTAAAGATGGCAGTCCACCAGTTTTTGGCTCCACTGTTTCATTACCGACTGTCTGAATCAAATGCGAACCTGCATGGGCCAGGCGCTGTGATGGTGACTGTGGCTACTGGCCATACAGTCCCCTAATTTAAATTCTTCTGGCAGTTAAAAGGGGAGGGAGGGGAGAAGTTTCTTTTGAACCTTCAGGGTCTCAGTTGCCTTTAGCTCAAAATAATATTCATATCAGAGGAACACACCTTGGGGTGATGCATTCTAAACTCCCACAGCCTTCACAAAATCAGTCACACTCCTAAAAAGAATGTGACTTACCCAAATGCAATGGTTTAGCCATGAGATAGTAAGGGTCTGAGCCAGAGCAGTAGGCAGGGTCTAGAGAGACTCGTGGCAAGATGACTTGCCATAGCTTCTCCCTTCCTTTTACAACTCCCCCTGAATATCAAACGAGGAGATGTCTTACAGACCCCTGGATAATAGACAAAATTCCCTGTAGAGTAGTATGTTCCTGGAGTCATTTATGGTCAGTTTATACTACAATTTAAGATGAAATACCTGAAAATCTACCAAATACAAGTGTATAGTTCTTTTCACTAATAGGAAACATACCAAAAAATAACAAATAACAGAAACTAGAAGTTGACCACATTCAATAGCGAGATAAAATCACTATTGAAAAGTGAAGTACAACAACCCAATCAAAAAATGGGCAAAAGAAATGAATAGAAATTTCTCCAAAGAGGACATACAGATGGCCAATAGGCATATGAAAAAATGCTCAACATCACTAATCATTAGAGAAATGCAAATTAAAACCACAATGAGATATCACATCACACCAGTCAGAATGGCACTTATCAGCAAAACAACACAGAATAAGTGCTGGCGAGGATGTGGAGAAAAGGGAACCCTTCTGCACTGCTGGTGGGAATGCAGACTGGTGCAGACACTGTGGAAAACAGTTTGGAGATTCCTCAGAAAATTAAAAAACCAACTGCCTTTTGACCCAGCTATCCCACTTTTAGGAATATACCCTAAGAACACCATAGCACTGTTCGAAAAGAAGAAATGCGCCCCCATGTTCGTGGCAGCATTGTTCACAATAGCGAAGATCTGGAACCAGCCCAAGTGTCCGTCAGAAGACGAGTGGATTAAAAAGCTATGGTACATATATACTATGGAATACTACTCAGCCATAAGAAACGATGACATCGGATCATTTATAACAAAATGGATGTACCTTGATAACATTATACAGAGTGAAATAAGTAAATCAGAAAAAAAGAAAAACTGAGAACAGCATGATTTCATACATAGGTGGGACATAAAAGTGAGAATATGAGACATGGACAAGAGAGTGGTGGTTATGGGATGGGGGGAGGGAGGGAAGAGTGGGATAGGGAGGAGGGGAGGGACGCAGGGAAAACCAGATTGAAGGTGACAGAGGACAATTTGACTTTTGGTGATGGGTATGCAACACAATTGAATGATAAGATAACTTGGAGATGTTTTCATTGTACATATGTACCCTGATTTATTGGTGTCACCCTATTAGAATTAATAATAATAAAATATAAAAAAAAAGTGAAGTACACTGTTTATGCTAATAGCTGTATAAATATACCAAATAGCACAGAAAATAAACATACTTGCTTGATTTTACATCTACAATGTGTAAGTATTTCCCCCTTCTTCCTTGTTAGATTACTTTCAGCATTCTTAAATCTATTTAAAGAACCTTTTTATAACTCTGGAGTGAGAATACAGTAAGGTACAAAGACTCAAAGAGTTTTTATTTCATATAGTAAGAAATCTATTTGTTTTAAAGTAAAATTCTTCATTAAACTTTACAAATATTAGAAACCTTGAAAATTCTGTGAACTTTACCAAATACAGAATATCTTGATATTTTTAAGCGTACATTATCTTACTTTGCAATTTTTAAAAAATCATCTCACCTGAGATTTAAAAAATAATGAACTTTTTCTTCAGTCAGAGTCACCATGCTGCTTTAACCAATATAACTTCATAGAATTCTATCTTATAATATCTGAAACTTTTCTCTGCAATTCTTTTTGTACCACTTACTTTTGCAAATGTTTAAACATTCACAAGTTTCAGTCTTGAATATAGTCCTTTGAAAGACAACATAAGCTCAATATTTGACACAATGCATAATTAAGTAGAATGATATTTAAATTGTATTTTTTCTAAAATCTCTGTATCTAAAGTTTATAAGCTATTTATAAGCTCTATTAGTAATGAAATGTGCTCTACAAATATATACATATTTAAACACATTTTAATCATCTGGATAAAAGCATATGTGTTTAATTCACTAATCTCTTAGCCCTATCCTTTTTCATATTGTTATCATAGAGATTGTAAAAACACATCTAATATAAACCCTAAATCTCATTGTTCTATAACAGTTTTATTTAAGTAGGAAATCATCATTGGCGGCAAAGAGGAAGATGCCTTTATTACCTGCAAGGAGATGGGCAAGGACAAGGTCCTAAGCATAGTCCAAGCCAGCAACCATAAGAGACTATAGTTTGGTGCTCACAACACTGTGACTTTTCCTCCCCTCTCTGCCTGTTCTTTTCACCTTGTTCACTGTGCCACATGCTATACCCTTATGCAGATACTCTGAGTCACAAATTTGCCTTTCTTCCCTTAGTTTTGTTGAATAATCCCATTACAGGTCACCTCATTTTTACCTTCCCAAAATGAAAAATAAATAAATAATATATTTTCTGCAGAAAACCTGTATTAGTGTAAGAATGATTATTCTATTTCCAAATGCAGCTATAACCAAACTTATAAATAACATAAACAATAAATTAACACAAGTAAATCATACATGAATAAGGACTGACAGAGGCATATATTTTCTAGACTTTTAATTTAATTTAATTTAATAGAATTTTACATCCCTAAGTCAGGAATGTTCACTTATGGTGGGTCACCAAAAAGAACACACAAGATCATGTGTGTACATGGCTGTATGTATATATATGTGTTCTTATCCCTTAAAATGAGCATCTACATCTGTGAGAATTCACATAAAGGTGTACTGTGTTTTTATCAATGTAATTAGTGTCCTTCTAATGAAATTAATGTAATAATAACATAGTGCTTATTTTCAGTTTTCCATATTTAAATAGAAGTTCATGAGAAGCCCAGGTAACTGGTAGCCTTTTGAACTCCTCAACCTAACAAGGCGTACAAACTACATAGAAGTAAATGAAAGCCCCAGGCTTTCAAGATAAATTTGATCTTTGTCATTACTTTCCGTTTTCTGTTCCTCTACACCTGAGAAAAGCCCTTCAATCATCTAAGAGAAAGTATAAGGATCACTACAAAGGAGTTTGCTTTTATTTCTATATGTTAATTTGTTAATCACTATGATGGTTTAGTATTTTGAATTCATTATAAAAATTTAGACTAATTAAAATATGATAAATACATTTGTTGGTATTTCTTATGGTTGCAAAAAAAATGTGTTTATATGTAAAATTTTCTTTTAATACCTTAATTTTGTTGTACCTTTAGTTTGTGTTTTTTGAAACATTCATAATATACTTGCAATTTGTTTGAAGAAAAAATAATGTGTGCTATATGAACAGCATTTGCTATTTGGCTGAATGTAAAGTTAGTAGTTAGTCACTTAAAAGCCCCATTTAGGCATTAATAATGAAAAAGGTAGAGCAGGGGTTGAAAACCTATGGCTCACGAGCCAGATGTGGTTCTTTTGATGGCTGCATCTGGCTCGCAGACAAATCTTTAATAAAAAAATAATAACGTTAAAAATATAAAACATTCTCATGTATTACAATTCATTCATTTTCTACCACTCATGTTCATGGTTGCAGGCAGCTGGAGCCAATCACAGCTGTCCTCCAGGACAACACCAAATTTTTATTGGATAATGCATAACGTACATGGTCGTTGTATGGCTCTCACGGAATTACATTTTAAAATATGTGGCATTCATGGCTCTCTCAGCCATAAAGTTTCCCGACCCTTGGGGTAGAGGAAGCAAGATTAATGACAGAAGAATGCAGTTAACAGTTAAGCAAATTTCAGTTACAAACCCAGCAATAGTATAAACAAAACCAGTTAAAGAATCATTTTAGTACAGTTTTTTGTTTTTCTTCTAAGCAGGCCTTATAGATAATTATACTTGTTGACTAATTTGTCACATTGTACATTTCCTCACACTAGCTATAAGACATATTTTCTGCAGTTTATGCCATAGTGAGTTTTGTGCTCTTAATAAAAAATACTTGAGCCTTCCCCTGTTAAAAGAACTCAGTGAGAAAATTCTCAGTACCTAATTCATTGGTGAATGAAAAACAACAAGGCAATGAAGACAACTGGGAACATTTTTCTTTTCAATTCACGGACTGAATGTGGGGCCTGAATGAACACCTGTGCTCTCATGGTAAGCTTCTTTGTGTCCTCTCCTGAGAGTGATAAACACAAGTGAGATTTTTTTTTCCACTCTGGGCTTCTTCTGATGAGACTGTGCTCTTGAGTTTGCAGGCTGATATAAGAGTGCAGATGGGAATTCTGTAATCATAGTCAAACTTAAACATTGTTATACAAAATGTTTAAGAAATTTTCTGCATTCAAAGGAAATCAAATCAGCTCTGTGTTCTGTATCTTGACTCTGTTTCACTAAGTGAGGGACTAGATGTTCCTTCTCTGCATTGGCAGCTGTCTCTGTTGTATAGAGTTATCTATCCCTTTGGAAAAGGCTATTTTTCTGGCACATGTTTTGATGAGAGCTTCAGAAAAGCTATAGATTTTCTTTGATTTTGAGAATTTACTGTGATTCAAGTCAACCTCAAGAGAGTCATTCTATTTAATGTCTTCTTAGCTCCCTTTTGAGTTTCCCCATAGAAATTAGCAGTTAGCTCACATGTTAAAAACATACAGTGACCTGCACCTCTATCTCTGAGCTTATATAATTATTATTGGTCATTTACAACATTGATAATTTGCTTAACAATATTTATGTTTTCTTTTTGGTAATTTTTTTCAAACCATTATTTATTTAACAAATATTTATTGAGTATCTGCATGCACTATCTCTAATGAACATAGATGCTAAAATTGTCAACTAAATATTAGCAAACCAGATCAAGCAATACATTAAAAAGATCACACACCAGGGATGCAAGGTTGGTGCAATATTTGCAAATCAATAAACATAATACTCCACATAAACAAAATGAAGGATAAAAACTTCATGATCATATTGAAAGATGCAGAAAAAGCATTTGATAAAACCCAGCATCTGTTCATGATAAAAAAATATCTTAGTAAGGTAGAAATAGAGGGAACATATATATCTCAACATAATAAAGGCTATATATGAGAAAGTCACAGCCAACATCATACTCAATGGGCAAAAACTAAAAGCTTTTCCCTTAAGACAAGAACAAGACAAGAATGTCTGTTTTCACCACTCTTATTCAACATAGTACTGGAAGTTCTAGCCATAGAAATTATACAAGATGAAGAAATAAAAGGCATCTAAATTGTAAAGGAAGAAGTAAAACAGTCATTATTTGTAGATGACATGATATTGTACATAGAAAACCCTAAAGACTCCACCAAAAACTACTGGATCTAATAAATAAATTTAGCAAAGAAGCAGAATACAAAATTAATATTTAGAAATCAGTGGTATTCTTATACACCAATAATGAACTATCAGAAAGAGAAATTAATAAAACAATCTGATTTACTATTGCAACAACAAAACAAGGTATTTAGGAATACATTTAACCAAGGAAGTAAAAGATCTGCATTTAGAAAATTAAAAAATACTGAAGAAAGAAATTGAGAAAGATACAAATAAGTGGAAGCATATACCATGCTCATGGATTGGAAAAATCAACATTATTAAAATGTTCATACTTCCCAAAGCAATCTATAGATTCAACTCAATTTTCATTAAAATAACAATAGCATATTTTACAGATCTAGAAAAGATATTTTAAAAATTTATATGGAACCAAAAAAGACCCCAAATAGGTAACTTCCCTAATCACGAGAAAGGAAAACAAAATTGGAGGTATCACACTACCTGATAACAAACTGTACTACAAGACCATCGTAATCAAAACAGCCTAGCCTAGTACTGCCTGGCCTATGGTGGTGCAGTGGATCAAGCATCGACCTGGAATGCTGAGGTCGCCAGTTCAAAACCCTGAGCTTGCCTGGTCAAGGCATATATGGGAGTTGACGTTTCCTGCTCCTCCCCCCTTCCTTCTCTTTCTGTCTCACTTCTCTAAAATAAATAAATAAAAATAATTTATTTTAAAAAAAACACCTGGAACTGGCATACGAACAGGTATACAGATAAATGGAACAGAATAGAGAGCCCATAAATAAACCCACAACTTTTTTTGTCAATTAATATTTGATGAGAGGCAAAAACATACAATCAAGTATGTCTTTACAATCTCTTTAATAAATGGTGTGAGGAAAACTGGACAGGTACATGCAAAAAATAAAACATCAACTTATACCATACATAAGAAAATAAACTCAAAATGGATAAAAGGTTTAAATGTAAGTCATGAAATCATAAATATCCTAGACAAAAGCATGGTCAGTAAAATCTCAGACATCTTGAATAGCAATATTTTTGACACTATATCTCCTCAGGTTAAGGAAACCAAAGAAAAAATAAACAAATGTGATTACATCAAACTAAAAAGCTTTTGCACAGCAAAGGAAACCACGAATAAAATAAAAAGGGAAATAGGGATAACATAGTTGTCAATAAAACAACTGATAAGGGGTTAATTTTCAAAATACATAAAGTACTTAACACTAAAAAGACAAACAACCCATATAAGAAATGGACAAAGAACCTGAATAGACACTTCTCCAATGAGGACATACAGATGGCCAATAGACATATGAAAAGATGCTCAATATCACTAATCATCAGAGAAATGCAAATTAAAACCACAATGAGATATCACTTCTCACCTGTTAGAATGGCTATCATCAATAAATCAACAAACAAGTATTGGTAAGGGTGTGAGAATGCAAACTGTAGCAGCCAATATGGAAAATAGCTGTCTTATGACCCAGTGATTCCAAAAAATAATAATAATAATAATTCAAAAAAATATATGCACTCCTATGTTTGTTGTAGCATTATTTACAATAGCTAAGATTTGGAAGCAGCCCAAATGCCCATCAGAAGACGAGTGGATTAAAAAGCTGTGGTGCATACACACAATGGAATGCTATGCAGCCATGAAAAAGGAGGAAATCTTACCTTTTGCAACAACATGAATGGACCTGGAAATTATTATGCTAAGTGAAATAAGCCAGAAAAAGAAAGAAAAATATCATATGACCTCACTCATTTGAGGAATCCTATGAACAATGTGAACTGAGGAATGGAATAGAGGCAGAGGTGGGATCAAAGGGACCAGAGGGAAAGCTGTCAGAGGAAAAGTAGAAGAGAAGATGGGATCAGAGAAGGGAAAGAGAT
Organism: Rhynchonycteris naso; assembly: GCA_037038555.1. Classification (NCBI taxonomy): domain Eukaryota; kingdom Metazoa; phylum Chordata; class Mammalia; order Chiroptera; family Emballonuridae; genus Rhynchonycteris; species Rhynchonycteris naso. Next base: position 252,056,193 of record CM072996.1, on the reverse strand, counting down.
TGGTGAAATTATATCTACATAACACAGCATTATAGAGAGCAGGAAAGCAAATCCTTGAGGGAAGAGGGGAAGATGTGGGGAGGAGAAGGGCAAGGGGGAGGTTGAGCGGAACACGGGTGTTGGGGGGATGTATTCGGTGAGACACTTGAATCTATGCAAACACAATAAATTAAAATCAATTTTAAAAAAGAAAAAATAAAGAACTGAAGAAAAAAAACCTGTGATAGATCTCCACAGTGATCACTACTGAGTTGTAAAAAATAAGAAGAAAATCTTATGACAATGTGGATGGACCTGGAGAGCATTATGCTAAGTGAAATAATCCAGTCAAAGACAAGTACCATATAATTTCACTCAAATGTAGAATTTAATGAATAAAATGAACTAACAAGCTAAACAGAGACAGACTCATAGTTAGAGAACAGGCTGACAGCTTTTCGGCGGGGGGGCGGGGGGGGCGGTGCAGGATGAAGGGGTAGAAGGTTTGAGCAAAATGAAAAAGAGAAAAAACTCATGGACACAAACAACAGTGTGATGATTGCTGGAAGGAGGGTGGTGGGAAGGGGTGGAGAAGGGTATAGGGGGTGTAAATGGTGATGAACAAAGACTTGACTTGAGGTGGTGAAGACACAATACAGTGTACAGATGATGTGTGGTAGAACTGTACTTCTGATGCCTGTGTATTCTGTTAACTAGTGTTAACCTCGACCTGAAAATTATTATCTAAGTGAAATAAGCCAGTGAGAAAAAGACAAATACCATATGACCTCACTTATATGTAGAATCTAATGAACAAAACAAACTGATGAACAAAAGAGAGTCATGGACACATGGAGCCGACTGACAGCTTTCAGAGGGGAAGGAGGTTGGGGAACTGGAAGAAAGAAGGTGGATGGATTAGCCAAAAACCATATATACATAACATATAGATACCAATAAGAATGTAATAGTAGTCAGGAGAAAAGGGAGTTGAGGTGTAGGTGAAAGTGGGCAAAGGAGGGGAAAATGGGAATGGGAAGAGACTTTGCTTGGGGCTAGGGGCACACAAGGCAATGTGCAGATGATGTTTTACTGAGTTGTAGCCCTAAAACCTATATGGTTTTGGGAACAAATGTCACCCTAATAAATTCAATTAAAATATAAAAAATAAAATTTAAAATGTCACAAGCTTAACAAATTCATGCTATAGATTTAAGAAAGAAAGAAATGAGTGGAACCAACAAATCTTTGAAATTCAGGGGGGGTTTGTTCTGTTTTGTTTTGTTTTAAAGTATTCTCAGTAACTCAGCTCTCCGTAATGGAAAAAGGGGGAAAAATGCCACCATCAAATTATGTAGAATTTTAGAAAACACATTCCAATTCACCTTTATCTGAAGGTATTATTTGTGGTTTGACACAACATAGTACCAGCATGGCATTTGCCCTACCTTTCTAAAGATAAATAGGCCAGTTCATCCTGTAACTTTCCACAAAAAAATTTTTTTTTTTTTTTTACAGGGACAGAGAGAGAGTCAGAGATAGAAACAGACAGACAGGAACGGAGAGAGGTGAGAAGCATCAGTCATTAGTTTTTTGTTGCCGTTGCAACACCATAGTTGTTCATTGATTGCCTTCTCACATGTGCCTTGACCGCGGGCCTTCAGCAGACCGAGCAACTCCTTGCTGGATCCAGCGACCTTGGGTCCAAGCTGGCAAGCTTTTGCTCAAGCCTGATGGGCCCGCGCTCAAGCTGGGGACCTTGGGGTCTCGAACCTGGGTCTTCCACATCCCAGTCCGACACTCTATCCACTGCACCACCACCTGGTCAGGCTCCACAAAATCTTTTAATAGACCTCCTTAATAATCTGGGGGTTATAGTAGGGATGGTAGTCCAACTGACCTTCTGAACAAAAGCCTAGGGTCATAATTAAACTTGATTTAAAATCACAAGGAAAAGTAATTTTTAGGGAAACTTTCCCAAGGCAATCCTTACCATCTGTAATTTTAGAGTATTAAATGGAAGAAAAGGAGCGAACAATGAAATGTACTAGAAAATGACTGTCCTTTGTACTGAATGAAAGCACTTCATTTATGTCTGCTTAAAATGTATATTTGTTTCCAAGCTTCTCAAAAGAGTAGTCACAAATCAGTATGTTTCTGGCCATAGGTTTTGCACCCAAATTTCTTTTATTTTCTTTCCCCACCTGCAGCCAAATTTCATGCTGCTAACTGATGAGTGATAGTAGTCAAATAGTGACTGCATGGTTATAGAGATTTTAGGAAAGCAATAGATTCTATAATTTATTACCAATCATTGTTTTATGATTATTTTGAACCTTACCTGCCTTCTTCTAGAAAAACAATGTTTCTCAGATTTATTCTTCTCATAAAGAATTTTTCTTTCCTTCACCTCCATACCAAGTCATATCCATGACTTTTTTCTTAGTCCAAGTCTATTGTATAGAATGATCCAACTCTTTTTTCCTCCCTTTTTAGCTAAAGTGCTGGACAGCATCATCTATACTTGTTTTCCGTTCTTTGTCTTCCCATAGGTTCTCAACCAACCAAAATCTGTCTTCTCTGACCATAACAGCAAGCAAGTTCTCATTCATGGCAAATGCCACTAAACTTAATGGCCAACTTTCAGTCCTGATCTTCCATGTTCTCTAGGCAGCACTCCCACAGTTTCTGGACAACACATCCCCATAGCTTTCAGAAGAGCAGAGAAAAAGACCTCAAACCCTGAAGCCAGAATGCCTAGATTTAAATTCACTGCGCCATATACTGGCTGTGTGATGGTCTGTGAGCCACATGCCTCTCTGGGATTCAGATATTTTTCATCTGCAAAATCAGGGATAACAGTAGCACCAATCTCTGCTGAGAAGATTAAATTGATTTAACGTATGTAAAAGCATATAAAAAATAGTGCTAGGTACATAATAAGTGCCATGTACATTTTAGCTTTTGTCATCTTTATTATTATTTTCCCCTTACTTCTCTGGTCACTTCTTTTTTGGTGTTCATCAAGGTTTTTCCCTAGATGGATCTCTTCTCCCAAGCTACAATGTCCTTCCTTGCTGATAAGGGCTAAATATAAGCTCCAGTCCACCCCAGTTTCTTAAACTTTAAACATATGTATGCAATTGTCTCCTGGATATCTCAAATGCCACATGTCCAATGGCTGAATTCATCATCTTTCCAAGCTTGTTCCTCCTCCTGGGTTCCTTTTCTTAAAAACTGCAGCCACAACACACACAGTCATCCAAGCCAGAAACCAAAAATCATTTCTGACTCTGTCATTCCCCTCATCTTCCAAATGCAAACAAGTTCTGCAGATTTTACCTACTTCCTAAGGAATCCTTGAACACACCCACTTCTCTCCTAACCCTGAAGCAGCTCAGTCCAGACTACACTCTCTCTCCTGGACCACTGCAACAGCCTCCTTGTCTCTTCACCATCAGCCATACCCTTCCCTAATCATTTTCCATACAGCTAACACTCAAATTTGATCATGATTCTAATCCTTTTCTTAGGACTCTTCTATGTCACAGTGAATGTGATGTCTAAAGCTCTTCATGATGTAACTGACCCCTGCATATTTCTTACACTTTATTTATTATTCCTCTCTTTCTTGCACAACTTGCAGTTCTTCAAATCTCTGTCACCTCTGGACCCTCACAGATGCTGTTTTCTCATCCTAGAACTTTATCCCATTCCACCAAACTCCTCCCTTCATCTGCTAATTCCTACCCAACCATTTTTATTCAAGGAAAATTTAACTGGCACCTATATACAGTACCTTTGTCATATGCTCACAAAAAATACTGTAGTCCAAGAGATAATAATAATTCTCATATTTCACTTAAATATTTAAAGTTACTATACAAATAAATTAGGTAATGAAAACCTATGATACATGCCATAAAGGAAAGTGTCTGTTTTTCTAACCAGACTATAACTTCATAAGGACAAGACCTTTTCTGAACTCAATGGCTAGAACAATAGGTACTCAGAAAAAAATATATTATATACATGTATATAAATCCATAGAAAATGAGAAATATCATCAATGCCAACAGAAAGAATTAGGAGAAATGAGGAAGAAAGAAAAACAATCTAATTTATTTATTACCTGAACTTAACTGTCACAGTCTCTAAGGGCCTGTCAACATCCATCTCCATATATCAACCCCCATAGTTGTGATGAAGTAAAAGGTAATTCATTTAGCGCCTGGGATAACCCCTGATATATGTTCTAAATTGCTCACTAGATATAAATAATTTGTTGTACAGGTTATACTATGCTAGGCATTGAACTATATATTCAAATTAAAAGACCATAAAGCTCTTAGAAGCTTAAAGGTAAAATAAATGCGACTTGTATCAAACATGTACAAGACTTTGTTAAATAAGCTCTGTGAAAAATGATTTATAAATTTAAAACCTGTCTTTATGATCCTGCCTTAGAGTGTAAGGTAATAAATGACAAATAGATAATGTTGCTACAGATAGAAATGATAAGCTAAAAATAAGTTAGTTTTTAAAATATTTTTGCTTTTTATCTTCTTGCTCTCTTACCTTCTCTTTCTTCCATTTATTACCTCCTCTCCCACCCTCTCTCCCCTTTTTTCCCTTCTCTCCCCAATTGATAACACCAGGGAACAATTTCTTTTTCTTTTTCTATAGCATGAGATTTTAGAACTGTTTCTATATATTTCTGAACTGTTGATTCCATATCTGAAATCCATTTTTTGGTTCATGCTCTAGTTTTTATGCAATTTTAATTTCTTTTTGTTACAGTTAATGGCATGCATTGGTTTTTAAATTGGAGTTAAAGGGCAATGACTCTTGGATTGAACATAACCACGAGGCAATGAATGTTTTATAAACATCACCTTTACCTATTGTAGTTGTTTTTCAACGTAAAAAATTATCTGATAAAAACACCCTCTTATTTAAAAATTAAATCATGGCTTCAAGTAGGCATAAATGTAAGAATAGTCCTGACACCTTCTGTGATATATGTGCCTGTTACACACTTCAATGTCAAAGGCGCAATATTTCATCATTTGTGACACGTGCATATATTGCCTATTTTCAAGTTCCCCTTGGAGATCAAGACAAGAATTGGGCTGCTCATATTGTGTGTCATAATTGTGAGAAAATGTTTCATGACTGGACAAAAGGAAAACACAAAGGAATACCTTTGGGTATTCTCATGGTTTGGCGTGGAACTAAGGACCACAGTAGTGACTGTTATTTCTGTCTGAGTCATACAAAGGGCATTGGCAAGAAAAAACGGCATATGATCGCATATCCTAATATTCCTTCAGCAATATGACCTATCCCACACTCTGAGACACTCCCACTTCCAGTTTTCAATGCTTTTATTTCTTCTAAGGATGAAGAAAGTGAACATGGTGATCAGTGTATTTTGATAGGAAGCATGAGGAAATCATTATAGAATATGAAGGGTCTTCTTCTGATGCCAAGCAGTCATTAACCCCTCAGCAGTTTAGCTAACCCAAATTGAATGACTTAGTACAGGTATTGATTGACTTACGACCTATGCAACTTACAACCATTCAACTTTACGACCACAATTGCTAGCCATGATTGTTTCATGTCTGGCAGCGCAAACGTTGCCCAACAGGGTGAATGACAGTGCGGACCAGCTTCCAGCAGCACTACGGTACTTCATGTGCACCATTTCAACTGTTATCCCAGACTTGGGACAGCAATTTGTGTTTTGTGTCTTGGATATTTTTCATCAAACCCTTCCCAGGATGTCTACCACGAGGAAATTGTCTTTGTCTTTGACTTAAAAAATTTTATAACATCATTTCACAGTACTGTACATATAGCCTACTCAACTTACAACCAAATCATGTTACAACCAGTCTGTTGGAACCAATCATGGTCATAAGTCAAACACTAGCCGTAAGAGATTAGGGCCTATCAAAGAAAACAGCTGAGTTATTTGCCTCCAGGCTTCAAGAAAAGAATGTACTTCACTGGTCAGCTAAAGTATCCCATTTCAGGAAGTGTGAACAAATTTTTGTGGACTTTTTTTCTGAAGACAAATGCTTTGTTTACTATCATGATATCAGTAGTCTTCTCAGCCAGCTAGGTGTTACCACATACAGTCCAACAGAACAGAATGGCGGCTATTTCTTGACAGCTCTAAATGGAGTCTGAAATGTGTTCTCCTGCACAACAGTAATGTTTATGCAGCGGTCCCAATTGGTTATTCAACTCATCTGTGAGAAGTTTATAATGACATAAAAATTGTCCTCAACTTTCTGAAGTATAAGGAGCATAACTGGATCATTTGTGTGGATCTTAAAATGATAAATTTCCTGCTAGGACAATAGAGAGGTTTCACAAAGTATCCTTGTTTTCTGTGTTTGTGGGACAGTCAAGCTTGGGACAAATGCTGGACACAGAAGCAGTGCCCAAAACGTGAAGCTCTGGAAGTAGGTATGCAAAATATTGTAAATGAACCTGTAGTTAATCGAGACAGGATCATCTTCCCCCCACTTCACATCAAAGTTGGCTTAATGAAGCAGTTTGTTCAGGCTTTGAATAGAGAAAGTGAATGCTTTTAACATATTATTTCTGCTTTTTCTACCTTGTCTTTCGAGAAGATAAAAGCAGGTGTATTCGATGGACCTCAAATTCGAACCCTCATACGTGAAGAAGAATTTGCCAGGAAGATGAATAAGAGAAGAAAGCAGCATGGCAGTCTTTTGTGGCAGTTACAAAGAACTTTCTTGGCAACAAAAAAGCAGAAAACTATGAACTTCTGGTTCAAAGGATGCTGTTGGCTTTCCATGACATTGGATGTAACATGAGTGTTAAGATTCACTTTCTAGCCTGACCAGGCGGTGGCGCAGTGGAAAGAGTGTCGGACTGGGATGCGGAGGACCCAGGTTGGAGACCCTGAGGTTGCCAGCTTGAGCATGGGCCCATCTGGCTTGAGCAAAAGCCCACCAGCTTAGACCCAAGGTCGCTGGCTCCAGCAAATGGTGGCTCCATCTGCTGAAGGCCCGCGGTCAAGGCATGTGTGAGAAAGCAATCAATGAACAACTATGGTGTCGCAACGGCAACAAAACACTAATGATTGATGCTTCTCATTTCTCTCTGTTTATCACTCTCTCTGATTCTCTCTCTGTCCCTGTATAAGTAAATAATAAATAAATAAATAAATAAATATTCACTTTCTAAACAGTCACCTTGATAAGTTTGCCGAAAATCTTGGAGCTGTTAGTGATAGGCAGACTACTGTTGGAGCATCAAACGAGATTGTCCTCCACAAGTACACAAATGCAAGAGCTACAAATGCAAATTTTTGCCTGATAATAGAATGTAAATAAGTTTTGCATAAAGTTAATGATTAAAATGTGTTTTAATATGTTCTATTTTGAAATTGTAGACAAATTCTGATGCAATCATATCTTTTAGTGTATTAATATATTTACTGCATTATATAAATTATTATATTTTCACAAAGATGATGCCCAAGAAGACATTCTACTTCATTATGTTAAACTAAATGTTAAAAATTTTACAATAAGATGAAAACCTAAAATCTTGAATTGCAAAAAAACTGTTGGTTACAGAAAAAAACTGATGTCAGATTTGAGATCAGCAAACTAGAATTAGGTAATAACAAGTGTTTTTGTGTACACAAAAATTTTGTTCCCCAGTGTAATACATTACATTACTCACATAATGTCAGAGATGCCAAATTAAATTAGTCAAAATAAATCCAATTAGAATCAAAAGATTTTCTAACATAAAAAGCTAATTTGTGTTAAAATCAGTATAAAGGCAAATAATAAATGAGCAAACAAGAAAATGCCATAAAATAACCTTTAGAAAACAAGTACAATATAAAATTGCTTCTATATGTTAATATCAAATAATTTATAATAAAAGCAGAATTGATTTCATGAAAGGAACATAATTTTTTAAATTTTAATTTTTTTAAATTATTGTTATCCATATTTCCCCATGTATAAGATACTGCCATGTATAAGACACACCTTGATTTTGGAGCCCAAAATTTGAAAAAGAAATAATGTATTACATAAAGTTATTGAACTCAAGTTTATTCATCATAATATTTATACAATTCCTCATCACTGTCAAAACTCCCATCCATTAGATTGTCCTCATCTGTATCTGATGACAAATCACTGTCTTCAACAATGAGTGCAAAAACAAGTGCAAAAAAGTGGGAAATGCAAGTAAAAAACTCTACAACCACTGTATAAGATGCACCCAGTTTTTAGAACCCAAATTTTAAAAAAAATTGGGGGTCTAAATTTTTTTTACATGGGGAAATATGGTATATGTATTTTGGGAAACCTAAACCATTGTGCCTAACTCTAGAAGTTCATCTTAACTATTTGAGAACTAGTCTTAAGCAGAATAAAATATTTTACTGTAAGCTTGACAAGCCTGCTTTCTCCTATAAGTGGTTGTTGAGACTTATTTGGAGGTTCTAGAAAGTGATTGGGGCTACTCATGGATCTTTGAACAAAGGGTCTTCCAGGAAGTTAAATCAGAGCATTTCTCCGCAATTGCTTTTACTTTTTTAAAATATGCAGCCTTGGAAAAGACAAATGTAGGATTATGAAGAAAGGGGGAACACATGCCCACGAGGACATATCAAGTAAGGTCTTGGGCTCAAAGACTTTTTAGGGAGGCTTCCCCTGGTCACCATATCTAAAATTGTAACCCTCTACTACATTCTTTAACCCATCTTCCTGCTTTAATATTCTTCTTGACCATTAGTACCAACTAATATGCAACATATTTTATTTATTCATCTGACTTACTGTCTTTTTCCTTAAACTAGAACATAAGCTTGTAAAGTCAGGGGTAGTTTTTTAACCTATTGGATTCCTATAGCTAGAATAAGACCTGCCCCACAGTAGTGTCCAATAAATGTTTATTGAATGAATAAATAAAATCAAATATCTCCCCAGAATCAAGATGGTAACTAATACATCCAGATTACTTTACCTCCGCATAGTAAATTTATTGTAGCTAGAAGTCTTGCCATAGATTAAATTTAGAAAATGTTTTCTGTACTAGTGATTGATCTAGGTTGATAATTGCTTTGATTACCCAAGAAAAGCAAATCATACTGAATTATTTCAGATGGACTCCTCAGAAACTGCTCCAGGTCTCTATCCACACTTACATGAGTGGATGTCCAGAAGGTGTATAATAAGCCCCTTTATGTTGAGGAGTCATAAAGAAGAAACTGCCTCACACCAGAGAAAAAATGGAGAATTGGAAAGTAGTAAGGATTTTGGATCCTTAAGATGGTAGACATCTGTGCTCAACATAATTGGATGATCCAGAGCAAGTTGGCAACCCAGGAAGAAGGTCCTCTGTAAATACTTATTGCGTCGGTGTCTAGATCAAGAGGACAGCACCCAATTAACATGCCATTGCAACTTCACACATAATGAAAGAAAATGTTGCTTTTTAATTCTTTACATCACTGTGTGAACCAATATATGGGATTCAAGTGCAAATGTTGGGGCTGGGTCAAGAATAGCTGACTATTATTTAGAATCCTCTACTGCCATTCAAACTCCCATTGATTTGCTCAAATATTCCATTACTATCAAACTAGTCATTTTATTATTATCATATATGTTTTTTCAACAGGCCAACTGCTCAAATTTTAATTTCTCTCAATTCAATCCATATTTTCCTTAACATGTAATACAAGACCCTTCTTCTCCTGGCCTCCCTTTGACTGATAGTAAATTCTTCTCAGAATGCCATTGGAAATAGTTTTTTAAAATCTTAATTGTTGCAGAGAAATTGAGGATCTTCAAAGCATACTCACATACATTGTCTCACTTTTATAAACAAGCAGCAGAGTACTACTTCACAGGCTCATTTTGTTCTTCCACTCCCAAGCTATACCCTTTCCACAGCTTGTTCTTCCCACTCCTAGTATGGGTTGCCTGGGAGTATACATGTTAATGAGGATTAAAATGAAATTACTTTTTTTTTTTGAAAAGTACTTTAGAGGCATGAGAGCAGTTAAGTTTCCTTTATTATTTCAATAATAAAACTGTTTGGTAATAATCCAAAGTAAACCAATCTTTTTTAAAAATTTTAATTTTAAAATAACAATAACAAAATTTAATTCTCTTCTCTAGCCAAAGAGTATATTAAAATGTTTTACACTCAGTTCTTTCAGAAACTCTAGGATATGTACTACATGCCCACTTTATAGATAATGAAACAAAGTCTTAAAAGTGTTCACTAACTGCCCAATGTCGGACTGGAAAGTTGAATCTGATCTGCATGACTTGAGAGCAGAAGCCCTAGGGCACTGCACTCTGCAGGCAGCCCCATTCTAGTACACAGTGAAAAAGTGAGACTGCAGTGCGGGACAAAGTCAGCACAGCTATCACCAGTGACATACAGCACAAAAAAAAACAAGAAAATAACATTTGGGGCCTCAGACAAAGTCATGCAGTGACTAAGGCAAGCAGCAGGAAAGGGGAGAAGAAGCTGAAGCTAAATAAGACGAGAAGTCTTCTGCAAACAGTGCTCTCACTCTTTCCCAAGACAGGAAGAGTCCTTCTCTTGGACAAGAAGGACTGAGGCTTCTCTTGCATCTGCACCACAGAGGTTCAGTTCCCCTTTCACTACACTGCATCCCCTTCTTTTCTTCTTTAGTGCTACTTACAAATCTTCATTCTACTCAGGATTTTCTGACTGTACGAATAAATTTAAGGTTTAAAAGACAGTAGGATAGGCGGGGTCACAGAGAGCAGAGGACAGCTGTCAGAAAGAAGGGGGATGAGGGGATGGGACCAAAGAGGGTGAAGGGATTAGTAGAATTATATATATATATATATATATATATATATATATATATATATATATATATATATATATATATATATAACACATAGATACAGATAACAGGACAGCAAATCCCAAAGGGAAAGAGGGGTGGGAGTTAAGGGGAGGAGGCAAGGGGGTGGGATGAGGGAGTTATATTGAGTGGGAGACTTGAATCCATGTTAACACAATAAACTAAAATTAATTAAAAAATTTTAAATAAAGGGACAGTAGGACAGCCTGACCAGGTAGTGGCGCAGTGGATAGATAGAGCATTGAACTGGGATGTGGAAGACTCAAGTTTGAAACCCCAAGTTCATCAGCTTGGGCGTGGCCTCATCCGGCTTGAGCATGGGCTCATAAACTTGAGAGTGGGGTCACTGGCTTGAGCCCAAGGTTGCTGGCTTAAGCAAGGGGTCACTTACACAGCTGCAGCCCCCTGATAAAGGCACATATGAGAAAGCAATCAATGAACAGATAAGGTGCCGCAACAAAGAACTGATGCTTCTCATCTCTCTCAATCTCTCTCTCTCTTTCTCTCTCTCTCTCTTTCTCTCTCTGTCACAAAAAGAAAGGGAAAAAAAGATAGTAGGACATAGTGAGAACCTCAGTCATTAACTGTTCAATTTCATTTTCCAAACATTATATTCAACTTTATCTTCATATGTAAAGAGGCAGTAAAATCTAATACAGAAGCACACAGATTCTACTCTGCTATTCATTAAGTGTGAGACCTTGAACATGTTACTTAACCCATCTGTGGTTCAATTTGCTCATCTGTAAAATGGGCATAATAATAGTTTATACCTCATGAGGTATTGTGAAAAATAAATGAAATATTATATGTAATGTACTCAGGTATGTTTCTGGCTTAGAATAAATTCTCTATAATTATTTATTAATTTTATTTTAATTTTTTATTCTACTGATTTTAGCAAAAAAGAAAGGAAAAGAGAGAAAGAAAGAAGAACATTGATCTGTTCTTGTATGTGCCCTGACTGGGATTGAACCAGCAACCTCTATGCTTCAGGATGATGCTCCAACCAACTGAGCTATCCAGCTAAGGTAGTATTTAGTATTATAATTACTATATAATGCATGTGTCATAAGGATTACAAAAATAATAGCTCATAGTCAATGATAATTGTGCAAAGAGATTTCCATATGTTTCACACATGAAGCCTGTGAATTTATTGCTGTCCCAATTAAAAGTGAAACAAAGGCTCAAAGAGGTTGTGGAGGAGCCCAAAATTACCTAAGCAGTAATTAAGTTAGGACTCAAGCTCAGATTCCAGAATCAACTCTTAGCCATCATGCTGTTTCAGCTGAGTTGGTGATACTTGCTGGTAGGTATTGAAGTTTTGTTCTGTGCCAAGCATTATTCTAATAACTTTACATCTCTGATATCTTATATCTCATGAAAATTAATTCAAGTTCTCACAACTACCTTATGAGACCAGTGATTTTTACCCCCATTATAGTTTATTCTCAATATTATTTTGTGTTGGTTTTAGGTGTGTAGCATAGACACAATCATATACTTTTTAAACTGTTGCCCTTGATATTTCTAGTGCCCACCTGGTGCCATACACAATTATCTCAGTATTATTAACTATATTCCCTATGCTGTACTTTACATCCTCATGACTATTTTGTAACTACCAACGTGTATGTCTTAATACACCTGTTTCACCCGGTCCCCTTTTGCCCCACTCCTCTGGCAACCACCAGTCTGATGAGACCTATGCTTCTATTGGTCACATTTTACAGATCAGAAAGGCCAGGCATTAGGTAACATGGGCAAGGTCTCACAACTAGAAAATTTGTAAAGTGAGTGTACCACACACAGAAAGTAGGTCAAGTCAAGGTGCTAAATTTAAATCTCTTGACTTAATATCAGATTGAGTATCACAATTTTATAAAAGGAAACTTCCTCCTGGTATAGTCATCTGAACCATTTGTAAGCCAGAATAATTAAGACAGATACTCAATACTGGAATCATAAAAGAAGGCACTGATTAAATGCTAATATATTCTGATTTGTCTTGCTACTCAATCATTTTCCCACATCTAATAGCAGTTATTTTCAATAGTCATTTTCTTTCTGTCCTCTACAATTTGAATAGATTCACTATTAACAAATATAGATGAACTTTTCTTAGGAAGGAAGATTATTGCTTTCATTTGGTTCTTGTCTCGTATAAGTTAGAGACAGTGTAGCAAGAGATGATGGATGAATATTCAGTCAATGCAACTATGACAAAAGGAGAATCAGCCAATGATATATTTGATCAAAACTCACAGAAATTTATAGGCCTTACTTATCAACAGTTATAGATAACAACTGATTGGGCACTAAGCAGGACTAGTGCTTATCCAATAATTCCTAACGTACTTATGCAAGTTCAATAAATGAGTCTTGTTTTGATGAGCAGAGCACAGGTTTGGTTGTAGGCTCAACCAGCCTTGGAGCCTCACCATTATGTATCAGGGGCTTGGTGCATGTTTCAGAGAAATCGCAATGCATCTAGTTAATAGGAAAAGATGCCTCTGAAATCCAGAGAGACATGATTGATAGCGAGGTCAGAAACTGTTTCTACAGATCTTGAGAACAGATTAAGTAAAATACAGAGTTGATCAGAAGGATGGCAAGCAAAATTTCTTTATAGAAAGATTGTGTGTGGAACATTACATGGCCATAAAAAAGAAAGAAATCTTACATTTTGCAACAGCATGGATGGACCTGGACAGTATTATGATAAGTAAAGTAATCCAATCAGAGAAAGACAAGTACCATATGATTTCACTCATATGTTAAATCTAATGAACAAAATCAACTAACAAACAAAATAGAAACAGACTCACAAATAGAGAGCAGGCTGACAGCTGTTAGAGGTGAAGCTGGAGGAAAGGGTGAAGAGTTTGAGCAAAAAGAAAGAAAAAAGAGAAAAAAACTCATGGACAAGGACAACAATGTGGTTATTGCTGAAAGGAGAGTTGGGGAAAGGTAAAGGAGAGTAATGGGGGAAAATTGATGGATGAAGACTTAACTTGGGGTGGTGAAGACATAATACAGTGTACTGATGGTGTGTTGTAGAATGGTGCATCTGAAACCTGTATAAATTTGTTAACCAGTGTCATCCCAATAAATTTAATTTTCACTTACTTATTTAATTAATGAAAAGTAAAAGAAAGATTGTGTGGAAGATAGCAATGTGTCATGGAAAAGGATTCTAGATGATCAGAACATTTTTAGAAATATGTTATGAAAATATGCAGTTAGGACAACAATTAAAGATAGTGAGGCACCCTCAGGCAAAAGTCCTGAGCAGCTAGGGGCCTCTCTGACCTGTACTGGAAACAGTGCATACTGGAAACAGCAAAACAGCAGGATAAGATTTAGTAACAGAAATGTTTAGGTTCTCAGAACAGAGATTAGGAGTCAGCATATTCCTCATCCTTTTCTTCACTCCCATGAAAACTTCTGCTGAGTTACTTGTACTGGCTAATAAATACTTGAATAAGGCTGGGGACAGGGCTTCAGTCCTATGGTCTGCTGACCAGGCTATTGCCTCCCCTCGGCTGCTCAGAGCATGTAATCTAGTCTCCAAGTAGTTCATTACTGCCATGACAATTATTGAATCCCTTATATTTACAGCAGAATTAAATACTTGATTTGCTAGGTGAAAGAAAGCCCAATTGGAATATATAAAGGAACAATGAATAAAATTTAAGATTTGGGGGATTTTTCAAAATGTTATTTCAAGTGAAAAACAGAAAAGTTGATGATCAATTGTGTGATCACAAAATAACTATTGATAAACAAATAATGAATTAACAAGATATGAACCAAGATCCTGATTAGGAAAAAGGATGTTAGTAATAATGGTAATAAGTGTGACCAAAACCAAAACAAAACTTGGTGGTTACAAGAGCACATAATGCTATGTGCTTTACATTCATACCCTCACAATAGCCTTATGATATCAACACCATTATTAGTATTATTATACAGATGAGAGAACTGAAGTTTAAGAGATTAGGTAACTTAAACAAGATCTCATATGAAGTCATAGAATTTGGATTGAAACCAAGGTAGTCTAATTCTGGAGTTTACATGTTTAGCCACCATACTATACAGCTATGTATTACAATAATAGAAGTAGCCACAATTAACAAGAACACAGATGCAAGTACTTGACACATCAAATATCTCACACCATTTGTATAGAAAAATCAGGATAATTAAGTCCCTGTTAGCAATGGAAAACATTACCAGAATAGAGTGATTGAAATAATAGGATACACTAAAATTTAATACTCTTTTTTAAAAAATGATTTTGAGAGAGAGAATGGGAGAGAGATAGAGAGAGAGAGGAGAGATGAGAAGCATCAACTCATAGTTGCATCACTTTCGTTGTTCATTGACTGCTTCTCAAATGGGCCTTGACCAGGGGGCTCAAGCTAAGCCAGTGAACCCTTGTTCAGGCCAGCAACCTTAGGGTCAAGCCAGTGACCTTGAGCTTCAAGCCAGTGACCTTTGGGCTCAAGCCGGCAACCTTGGGATCACATCAATAATCCCATGCTCAAGCTAGCAACACTGTGTTCAAGCTGGCAAGCCCAAGCTCAAGCCAACAAGCCCACACACAAACCTGTGACCTTGGGTTTTGAATTTAAGACCTCAACATTCCAGGTTGACACTCTACCCACTGTGCCACCACTGGTCGGGTGTGAAATTCAAGTACTCTTAAAATAGCTTGCCTGCTAACCAGTAAAATGATTTGCAATAAGCAAGATTCACAATAAACAAAATGGAATGGACTTCATCTTCCCACTTTGGAACAGACAGAAAACAAGGTTGCTATGTAGGCATTTTGTGGTAATGACTTTACTGTTATTAACAGCGACAATAATTCCAGGCAGTATTTCATATTTGCATAGCAGCCATCAACATAGGAGCAAAAGCAGCTGGCAAACATTCTTATTTGTTTTATTGATGACTGAGATTAATAGAGTGCCTTTCTGTCAAAGAGCTCATTAATCCTCACATGGACTCCTGTGACACAAATAGGCAAGCAATTTCTACATTTTGCATATGGAGAAGCCAAAAACCCACATCCTGTGTATAAGCGTTTAGCAATACCATGGTTAAGCATACAGTGAAATAATAAAGTATCCAGTATTTCCTTTCTTTACTGACTCAAGTTCTGTCACTCACAACTTCTAACTCCAAATTACCTGATACCTGGAGGCCTCTCTTTCTACTGGATCCCTCCCCACTGATTGGCATTGCCTTTTCTTCAATCTGTGTTGTCATCCCTTTCTTCTTTTCAATTGCTTGCCCTACTTCCCTTCTCTCTCCTTTCCAAACCACTCTCTCAACATTGCTGCCAGAATCTGTTGTTTTCTTAAATTTGCTCAGAAAATAGCTGTAGCTCTTCAGTGTCTATAGAAACAAACCCAGATTCTTCATAGATAATCACTGATTTCTATCAATCTAGACCCAATCTGTGTTACAAGCCATATTTCTGATTGTCATCTCCTTTGGCCTAGGTCCCTCAACTCTAAACTTCTGGACTTCAAATGTACTCTTTTCCTTGCTCATTTTGTTCCCTTTTTTAGAAGTAACCTTTTTAACTCCAACATTATCAAAATTATCTTCACAATTCCACTCCAATGTTATCTCTCCCATGAATCCCTTCTAATACTTCAGTTGAAAATGCCTGCTCCCTTTATTTCCCATCCTATTCTACCTAGGACTATTATGACTTATGAAAGTACACCTGAGCCCTGGCCAGGTAGCTCAGTTGGTTAGAGCATCATCCCGATACACCAAAATTGCGGGTTTAGTCCTAGTCAGGACACATTTTAGAATAAGCCAATGAATGGTCAGAACAATAAATGGATGCTTCTCTCTCCCTCTTTCTCTCTCTCTCCTCTTTCTCTGTCTCTCTCAAATCAATAATAAATACATTATTTTAAAAAAGAAAGTACATCTGTCTTATTAGAATGTTCTGTCACTGAGATTTACAGAGTCAGCTATGTGTCAGGCCCTGTGACACCTTATGAGAAATACACCTCAGCCTTCATGGAGATTAGAGGCTTGCAGCCTTCATCATCTGGAGTTCCTCCTCCAAATGACAAAACACTATATTTTCAGTTTTTCCAAAGATGGTATACAATCAATCAGTACCATTCTAGATACACAAAAGAAATGTTAATTCATTACACACAACAGACTATTTTTAGAAATAGTTCTCAAAGTATATATAATATACAGACCTCCTGAAGAAGCCCAAGATCTTTTTTAGGGGAGTAACTGATGTCAAAACTAATTTCAAATAATATTAATGCATGGTTTGCTGTTTACATTCTCATTTTCTTTCAAATATGTATGTAGTATAGTGTCTACCAAAGGCTGCATGATGTGTGATATGACAACAGATTAAAGTATAACTAGATAACATAATTCAACTGTTTACTATTAAGTCAGTTATTAAACAGATCTGAAAAAATGTAAGACAATGCCACTTTGTAACTAAATTATTCTGCAAAAAGTAGTTTTAGTTTTCATTAAAAGATACATTATCTTAGCATGTAATATACTTTCTGTTGTCAATTCTTAAATGAATTATATAAATATTTTAAATTTCTATCTTAATTTCTAATACAGTAAATACCAATGGATAGAAAATATATACCAAAATTCTTTGGGTTCCTCAATGAGTTTCAAGAGTGTAAAGAGATCATGAGACCACAACGTCTGAGAATTGCTTGCTGCCTTAGAACACTGAGACTCATGTCTTTCTGTAGAACCCTAACTGAGAATTCCTGGGTGACAGTTGAGTCATTTATAATTGCAATGTTTCCTGAACTCAACATTAATTCACTTATTTATGTTTTCCCTTCCCACTCAAAGGCCCCTGATTCAACAGCAAACTACTTAAGAGCAAAGACTAAATAGAATTTATCTTTGTAGCTGTAGCACTTAGCACAGTGGGAGAAGCCAGTAAATATTTCTAGGAAGAAGTGGGAGAAAGAGAGAGAAGAAGGGAAGAAAGGAAGAAATGCAAAAAAAAGGAAGGAGGAATAAAGGAGAACCAAGTCTTATTCATTCTTCAGTGATTACACTACAGTAATCTACCTGTTGAAAATATTTGTTAACCTTCACATAAATGTGTTAATTGATACTATCTAAAGTGATCAAGACAGTGGTGGGATTCAGCCAGTTTGTACCAGTTCTACAGAACTGATACTTAGTTTTTTGTTGAATTTGGTGAACTGGTTGTTCAAGTGGCACCTGTAATCAGGGTCCTCTCTAAGGCGGGCACCTGGGTAGCCACCCAATGTGGAAATCACAAATTTACATTCCTTACTCTTTTTTTAACATTCATCTGCACAACAACACATTCTAAGCACCCATAGTAATGTTCATTCCGTACATAGGTGAAAAAAATTGCAAGTGGGGATGCCAATCAAGAAGCAATATGGAAATATCTTAAATAACAGTTTTATTGTTTTTTGCCAGGTATTATTTAATATATTTCATTCACATTTTTAAACTTTCTTACAACATCATCTAGTTTTATGTACCTCTTTTATTGTTCTTATTTAAGTATTAAGTACATGAAATAATAAACTGCCTTTCAAAAAATTGTTTTTTAGAGTTAAAATGGTCATTAGGGCAGAGAATTTGTTGTTAAATTATTTTATTCCCACCACTGAATCAGGATGCTAATAATTTCACCAGGAATATTGGTAAATCCAAGCACAGCTTAGAAACCATGATTTTTAAAGGCAAATTCAAAAGATTCCTCCATAAGAAAATCAATGAACAGACATTTGTGTGCATAATTGTCCTTCAATAGCAGAAGACAAGTTTTAGATAAAGAAAGATACACATTTGGGAAACAGATGCCATCAATTTGCTTGCCTATACATAAATGATATTCCATATGGATAATATAGTCTCAATAACTACAAATGAATTCTTGTACCTAAAATATCTTATCTCTTGATTTAGAATGAGATGGGTAGGATTAGGTTAAAGATAAATAAAGGGGGCAAGTTAAAACAAAATTGAGCATTAGCAAGACTGTCTTCAAGATCCTTCTAAGTCTCCATTAGGCTTATTCCTCCCTTTCAGCCTTTTATCCTCATAGAGTCTCTTCATTGACTTTATTTGATAATATCATGAAGCTGCTTTTTATCCTCATAAAGTCTCTTCATTGGCCAAACCAAAGTACTCCACTTGGGTCTTGTCTTTTGGGTGCCATCACATGCTTTTATTTAATCTGTATAATTTATTCCACATAATTTCCACAGTTAGGAAGAAATTTAAACATCATCAAGATCAACAACCTCCACACAATTAAAGCTCAGCTAGCTTAACAGTTGCCCAAGGGAATAGTAATTCACAACAGAGCTGGGATGAGAATCTAACATCAACATTTCTTCTTTTTCCAAAGACTACAAAATAACTATTTTTAAAAAATCTAATAAACCCCTAACAAAGAACTTTCTTTTGGAGCTATGTTGATTTCCTCTCTATATTAAATTCTTTCTTATGTATTTAATTCTCTTAGTCTCCTAAAATGTTAATGCATTAAGACATTTAATCAAGGTTGGATATTATCTATGATAATATCAAATTTATTCTCACCAATTTACACCTTAGTTCAAGTTAGTTTATTGGGTTAACTAAACTCGTTTACCCCATAACATTTCTATTTTAACACGAGCAGTCTTCAATCAAATGAGTAAGTGGGAATTCTGCTCATTATATCAGGTTCAGAAGCAAAGAGTTGAGGACCAAAGGGCATTTTGGCTTTTTAAATAATAGCACAGAGTCAGACATTTATACTAAGGATAAAGACTAAACTATAAGTTCAAAATATTAGATTTGATATCTTGTGATGATCCACATTGTTGACCAGAACATTGGTTAACAAGAGTATAGTCAACAGACATAAACAGAATATATTTGGCTGAAACTCATAAAAGAAGAAATAATGAACATGATATACCACATAAACTAACGAAGGATAAAAAAACTCCATGATTATATCAATAGATGCAAAAAAAGCCTTTGATAAAATCTAGCACCCATTTACAATAAAAATTCTCAGCAAAGTAGAAATAGGGGAAACATATTTCAACATAATAAAGGCCAAATGCCCCTGGCCAGTTGAGCATCAGCCTGGCATGTGGATGTCCCAGGGTTCGATTCCCAATTAGGACACACAGGAGAAGCAACCATCTGCTTCTCCACCTCTCACCCTATAGCTTTTCTCTCTCTCTTCCTTCCCCTCCTGCAGCCATGGCTGAATTGGAGCAAGTTGGCCTCAGGTACTGAGGACAGTTCCATAGCCTCTGCCTCAGGCACTAAGATGAGCTAGGTTGTTAAGCAATGGAGTAACACCCCAGATAGGCAGAGCATTTCCCCCTAGTGGGCTTGCTGGTGGATCCCAGTTGGGGCACATGCAGGAGTCTGTCTCTGCCTCCCCTCTTCTCACTGAATATAAATAAATAAATAAATAAACAAACAAACAAATAAATAAATAAATAAAGGCCATATATGGCAAAACCACAAACAACATTATACTCAATGGGCAAAAATAACAAGTGTTTCTCTTAATATCAGGAACAAAACAAGGCCTGACCAGGTGGTGTTTCAGTGGATAGAGCCTCAACCTGGATGCCGAGACCCAAGTTCCAAACCTTGAGGTCTCTGGCTTGAGCATGGGCTCATCTAGCTTAAGCGCAAGATCATAAAAATTACCCCATGGTTGCTGGTTTGAGTCCAAGGTCGCTGGCTTGAACAAGGGGTCACCAGCTCACTGGAGCCCCCCAGTCAAAGCACATATGAGAAAACAATCAGTTAACAACTAAGGTGCTGCAACAAAGAACTACTGAATTTCTCCATGTATAAGACGCACCTTAATTTTGGGGCCTGAAATTTGAAAAACAAATGTATTACATAAAGTTATTGAACTCAAGTTTTATTCATCATAAAATTCATACAACTCCTCATCACTGTCAAAACTCCCATCCATTAGCTTGTCCTCATCTGTGTCTGATGACAACTCACTGTCTTCATACATTGTCTCATCCTCAGTTCCATCTATGGCATTTGATGCCACAACAACTGTATAAGATGCACCCAGTTTTTAGACCCCACATTTTTTGAAAAAGGGTGCCTTTTATATGTGGGGAAATATGGTAATGCTTCTCATCTCTCTCCTTTCCTGTCTGTCTCTCTTTCTCTCTTAAAAAAAAGAAAAAAAAAACATAGACAGTAAAATCTCAGATATTCTTGTAGCAATATTTCTTCTGATCACCTTGGGCAAGGGAAACAAACAAAATTAAAACAGACTGGTAGTTGTCAGAAGGTAGGGTGGTTGGGAGTGATAGGTGAAAAGGTTAAGGAAATATGATGATTAGCTAAAAGGAAAGGGTGGTAGAAGAAGGAAGAAGAGGACAAAGGGGGGATAAATGGTGACAAAAAGAAACTTGACTTGGGGTGGTGAACACACAACTCAATATACAGATGATATATTGTAGAATTGAATGCTTGAAATCTACATAATTTATCAACCAATTTTATCCCAATAAATTAAAGAAAATCTCATGCAAAAATATATAATAATAATAATCACATGTAATGATTGCTTTTAAATTATAAACTAGATTTTCCAATAATCTTTCATCTGTAAAGGTTTCTAAAGTTAACCATTTTTTCATTAAGATCTCATACTTTTATTTTAATAATTGTTTCTCTGATGTTCGTTATTGGAATACAGAATTCCTTACAAATAATCTGAGATATGCTAACATTTAAACAAGCTCCAGGAAAACATCAACATTATTTTCCTAGTCTGACATCAAATTACTTGGGACCTCTCAAATAATGACAGTCCCAAACTCCATCTTCCTAAGGAAGATAACCTGAAGTTCCACCAATCAGTGAAAAGCCATTGAAATTTTATACAATGAGAGCTACTTATGTTAGTATTACTAGAGTTAAATAGTCCTAAGGATTTAGTTTCCCATCTTGGTAATGTGCAGCCATGGAGATACAAGACAGAGCAGCCCTGTAATGACAAGTTTCTGAGAGTTTCCCTTATTCAACTCATCTGTAAGATACCTGGTTCCACAAACCTGTTATGCTCAATTCTATCTCTTTCTACTTTATGTTGTTATCATTTCTTAGAATCCCTGTTCTTACGCTTACCTGGAATTCAAACCACATCAGTGTTTTAAGACTCTATTAAGATCCAACTTTCACCTTTAACACTGAGAAGGACACAAGCTAGTGATAAAAAAAAATAAAAGGAAGTGCTTTCAAGTTGGACTCCCTGGGTTCTACTGTAACTAGTTGTGAGTTTGCTTCAGTTTTATCATATATAACATAGAAATGATCAGTAGGAATTCTGTGAAAATTAAATTAATTAGTGTACACAAAGTACTTTTAACAATGTGTGGCACAAAATAACACTCAATAAATATCAGCCACTACTATAATCTTTATTATAACTCTCATTCTTTCTAAACTTCTCTAAATAACTATTGACTCCTAATTCATAAGGACCTTAGAGATCACTTAATTCAACCTCCCACATAAAATAGTATCATTTGGTCAACCATGAAGTTGGTTACACTGCACTGCTAGGAATTAATGTTTTTCAAAAAGTACAGACTTACAAACAATTCTAATAATCAGAAAATTTATTTATATATGGCCCCTACTCACTACTCACTGTCTTCTGTACAACTTCAAAACAAACCTGTATCCTCTATCCTCTTTCTTTTTTAAAAAAAAAATTTTTTTTTTATTTTATTCATTTTAGAGAGGAGACACAGAGTGTGAGAGAGAGAGAGAGAGAAAGAGAGAAAGGAGGGAGGAGCTGGAAGCATCAACTCCCATGTGTGCCTTGACCAGACCAGTGCAGGGTTTTGAACTGGTGACCTCAGTGTTCCCAGGTCAACGCTTTATCCACTGCGCCACCACAGGTCAGGCATCTATCCTCTTTCATACAATATTCCAGCCTCTGATAAATTAAAAGGACAGTAGGACACTTTGTTTAAGAAGGTAAAACAAATTTTGGCAAAATTTACTCAACAACAAAAATAATAAAACTGAACTGTTACATAAGAAATTAAGATAATCTTTGGATTCTGAGGGTTTTGGCAAACAGTATTCACATTTATCACCTGATCTATTTGAATAAGATAATATACCCTCTGTCAGATGCTTTCCATATTGTATCCATAGATACTATATTTGATACCTTTTTTAAAATTTATTGATTTTCCAGAGATAAGAAGAGGGAGAGACCGACAGAGAGATAGACCTAAACATCGATCTCTTCCTGTATGTGTTCTGACCTGGGATCAAACCTGCAACCTTTGGATTTCAGGGTGACACTCTAACCAACAGAGCTATCCAGTCAAAGCTTGGTGCTTTTTTATAGTCTAATTATTTCTCTGCAAAATCCCTTTGGCTATATTTTATTCTTTTCATAATTTTCTTTTCCTGCCTCTGCTTCTAGCTTTCTATATATTTACCTCTTGCTCTATTTTATTTCTTTCATCAAGCAATTATTCAACAAAAATGTATGCAGTACTAGCAAGTATCAGGCAGTATGTTAGGCATGGAAAAGTCAAAGACATATAATTAGAGCTGGTTCAACTTACTCCCAGGCTAAGGCAGAGAGACAGACTCATAAACAGTACAGTGTTGTGGTAATGCAGTGGCTACAATGCATAGGCTACTGAGAGAACACCAGGACAAAATGAAAGACTAATGGAAGGAGTCAGGAAAGGTTTCTAAAGGAAGATAATACCTGATGAAGCCCAAAGTCAGTCTAGGTAGTACCTCTCAAACTTTAAATCACCTGAGTATCTTATTTGAAAGATCTGAGTCAGTAGATAATGGGTGAGATTTATCAAGCTCTCAGGTGATGACCATGTTGTTGGTCCCCAGACCACTGTTTAATGGCAAAGGTCTTAAATGATGACTAATTATGGTTATTAAAGGATGGGTGGGGTGAATACAGGCAAAATCAACAGTGTTAGGTAAATCATAGAGGTAATAAACACTGAGTGTCTGTGCTGAGACTAAAGCACAATGGTGTCCCAGGCAATTGAAGAAAACATCAGTGCCAAAAATTGTGGCAATGAGAATATGCTATATTTTAAGAAGGGAATTTATTTCATAGACGAGGGAGCATATCAAAGTAAGCAAGACAGTTACATGGGAACAACTGCCAATCAGATCTGGTAACCTCATTGGTAGAATCATGGCCAAGAAGATAACATGCAAGTCTACTTTAATTAAACCTGATAACAATACTGATGAGGGCCTAACTAATGGCAGTAACAATAAATTTATTTCAAAGGAAACTGACATAAAAAATGTTTAGGAGATAAAGTTGATTGATTGTATTATCATTCATTAATTTAAAAATTAGGCAAGTTGTAATTTCATTGCATTCCTTGCAGGCCTTGGTATCTATTCTTAATCTGGAATTTAGTAATGTGATCAGGAACAAACCACTTAACCTCTTTGTGCATGGGGTTTCATATTTTAAAACAATAAAGTGTTGACCCAAATAGAGAGACATTGAGGTTTGTTTGTTTACTTATTTATTTTCAGAGAGAAAGATAGGAAGGGAGAGAGATGAGAAGCATCAACTCATAGTGGCATTTTAGGTGTTCACTGCTTGCTTCTTATTCATGCCTTGACCGATGGCGGAGGGCGGAGGGGATTAAGACAAGCCAGTGACCCTTTGTTCAAGCCAGTGACCTTGGGTTTCAAGCCAGCAATCACGGGATCATTTCGATGATCCCACACTCAAGTTGCAGACCCTGCATTCAAGCTGTTGAGCTTTCACTCAAGCCAATGACCTTAGTTTTTAAATCTGAGACATCAGCATCCCAGGTTGATGCTCTATCCACTGCATCTCCACTGGTCAGACAACACTATGATCTCTTTAAACATTAAACCTTATGATCCTATGTACTAAGTTCATTTCTTATTAAATCATGGAATCATAGATGTATTCTTAAAACTTACCACAATACCTGAAATATATTGTAAATATACATTGTATGACTAACATTGAATCCACCTAGCCAACGGGTATTAAAATTTGAAATTTTTAAATTCTCCCTCTTCTTTACTCATGACATTCATTACTGAGTCCAGCTGCTTTATATTTATGTCTTATTGGTGCTTCTTTGGTTTATGCGATTAATCTTTCTTAACTGGATTCCTGCAGTAGCACCTTAAGTGTTCTTTCTGGCTCCAACCTAATCACTTTCTATCCACTATCTGAGAAATTAAAGAGCTCTGGAGTCAGACAGACCTGTCCTTGCATGCTAAATCCACTATCTCTTAGCTGTGTGATTATTAGCAAGTTATTTAAACTCTCTAAACCTGAGTTTCCTTATCAATAAACCATAAAAATGATATGAAGATTAAATATTTATAAAGTGCTTAGCACAGTGCCTACTTCACAGTAAGAACTCAGTAAATGCTTGTTATTATTTTGAAACACAAATCTCATAAAGACTTGAGCGAACACTTCACAGAAAAGGAAAATCAATGTTCAATAAAAAAATGAAAAGATCTTCTTCATTAGTAATCAGCAAAATGCAAATTAATACTTCCATAAGTGCAATTATGTATCCACCTGATTAGCAAAATTTAAGAACTTATAAATCAAGTGTTGATGAAGACATAGAGCTTCTCATACATTGCTGATATAACTGATTGGAAAAGATATTTTAACATTATTTAGAAAAATTGAATGCGCACATACCCCAAAATCCAATTGTTCATTTCCTTGATATCTATCCTAGTAAAGCTCTTATATATGTGTACTAAAAACTATGAGCAACAGTACATGTATGTATAAAGTGTATTATATATATTTAGAAACTTTATTATAAATATATTTATTAAAGAAGTACAGTGTGTCCATAAAGTCATGGTGCACTTTTGACGAGTCACAGGTCAAACCTCTCAGGTAATATATATTAGTATAAGTAATATTGAAACAATCTAAATGTCTATCAACTGTAGAATGGACAATTAAATTTGGTATACTTATGAAACAGAATACTATACAATAATTTACATGAATAAACTACATGCATCAACACAAAAGAATAACTGTACAATGTTTAGCAAAATCAGGTGATTAAGAGCATATATTATATGATTACAAGATGGAAAACCTACAAAAAAAATAAGGAAACAAGTGTAACGAAAAGCAGGGTTGTGGTTAGCAGTTACTTCTAATGAGAAAGGAAACGCATCTGATCTTAAAGGAGCAGACACAGACTTACTGGAATTCTGTGTCTTAATATGAATGATGGTTATATGACATTTGCTTTATAATTACTCCTTAAATAGTATTTTTCATACATTCTTCTATGTGCATAACATATTTCACAATTAAAATAACATAAATGGGACAGCCTGACTGGGTAGCTCAGTGAATAGAGCATCATCCTGGCACACCAAGGTCATATGTTGGATCCCAGGTCAGAGCACATAAAAGAAGCAACCAATGACTGCACAACTAAATGGAACAACAAGTTGATCTCTCTCTCTCTCTCTCAGTTCCCCCTCTCTCTTTCTTTCTCTCTCTCTCTCTCTAAATAAATAAATGTGAGCATGTCAATTTCCTACTTAAAATCTTTCAAAAGTTCTTCATTCTGGAATAAAATCCAAGATCCTTAGCTTTGTCTAAAAGATGCTTTCTAATATATCTTGTATCCCTCTTCATTTCCATCACCCCCATGTATTTCCCAGCATAGCAAATGACACCTAATGTCTCCCCAAAACAATCATGCTCTCTTAATCCTGTAAACTTGAAAAATGTCCCCTCTTCTCCCTCTGGTATCCCTAACATTCTGCCAAAATCTCACTCCCTCTGGTAAACCTTTCTTGACAAATCTCCACCCCATCTGTATCAGATTCCCCTCTGCTGCACCTCATGTCTGCCCAGTTAACAGCACTATATCAGTACCACACTCTTTTAAATATGTCTCTCCCTTTAAACGGTATATTGTATTGTGGCACACCTTTAGACTGAAAGCTGTTTAAAGGCAGGTACTTTCTCTTTCATCTATTCCAAGAGCTAATAATATCTACACAGATTCTCCATAAGTGTTTGCATAATGAATAGCTGTTTAAGATAAGGCAAAATATGTTTTCCATATTACTGGGAATGGTACATAATCCAAAATATTAAGTTCATATAAAATTGGTCTTATTTTAGATTGCTTATGGTTGATTATTGGCAATTTAATACATGTTGATTAATCACAGAATAGTGATGACTATTAGATATTGTAAGCAGACTACAATAAAAATCATGATGTGAAATAATTTCATCAGTGTTGTGCAGTTATAGGTATGTATTAACTCACTGGGCAATCTACCTACCCAGAATTATATAAACCACTAAGCGGATGAAAGAGACCTATTGATCACTAGCTCAAAACAGCTTCTTTTGGAGTCTTACAAACACTACTATCATACTCTAAGTCTCACAGATGTAATTTGACAGATAACTGGTTCATCTCTGTTGGAGTCTATTGATTATATTGACTTTGGTAACTATGGAACATCAAGTATTTGATTTAAAATATTTTTTGACTGTGCATGCTGATATTTTTATAATATTTTTATTTAGTTATTCTTTTATAATATTTTTCAAAATTATTCCAACTAACAGGGCAACTGAATTTATTTTTAATATTATTTTTATCAAATAAAAGGATTTATAAGCTAAAATGTACATAAATTAAGTTTTATAAACCTGTGATGTGATTTCTCTTCCCTTATTTCTAAAGATCTAAATGTTATGTTAATAGATATACATGTACTTCTATATATTTTATAGGATTATACATATATGTGTATGTATTTAAATGTACAGGAATATATATATAAAGAACTGAGCATTAGAATTTAGTTCAGAACCAATTATTCTACTAGAAGGGATGAATTGGTAAATATAGAATTATATTGCAAATAATAAAACTACTGACAAATACTATTACCCAGCTGTTACTCAACCACATGAAATTGTTCATTGCAGTCATTTTACATAGGCTGGTGTCATCCAGGGTGATAGCATCATAGTGTATGCAACACACTCATGAACCTCAAGACCTCCTGCTGTTATATGTGGTATTAATAGCACCATATCATCAGTTATACATTCTGTCCTACAGATTTTCACTTCTTCAGTGACATTATTTAGAAAAGTATTTTAGATCCATACATTAAATCATATGCAACATTTAAGCTGGTTATAGAAAATTACATGTTTCCTGCTAAGGAACATTTTCAAATTCACAACTCACCACTGCTTATACGGTTTCTCATCTATAGGAAATGGATCTAATTCAACAGCTTCTTGCATAAGTTGCTATAACGAAGATCTGAGATGATCCTGCCATTGGTGTTTCTCATACTAGCCTAAAATCAAAGCAAAAACATAGACAAAATTGATTTTAACATTTAAATGGGAAGTTTACCTGCATTGAGCAAACCAAATAACTGAGAAGGATAACAGATGATGGGTGACACAGGGAAGGAATAAAATATCTTGAGGTAGTTTACTCAGTAAACTCATCACAAGCACAAGAACTTTGGTTTACCAACACCAGAGTAGCTGGATATTTAAAAATCTGAACATGAACTCAATAAGTATTGCTACTTTGGGTGATGTGATATGATATTTGGTTTTGTGATATGGATTTGGTTTTTTGATTCAAGGAACCCATCCTACTAAGCTTCAACACGGACAGCTCCACTGTTGCATGTTTGCATATTTTGTTTTTCATATAAAATTTCATTGGAGCAATGGGTTACATTGTTACCAATAAAAGGGCTGAGAGAAGTTTGAAAACCAATTAAGTATGTGAAATAGAATAAAACTAAAGTTGGCCTGAAGCAGGAAAGAGACCTATATGTAGTTTTTTCATAATCTGACCTAGTTACAGGCTTGTAACTTCAATACGTTACTGTTACCTCTAGACCAGGGGTGCTCAATACATCGATCGCGATCTACTGGTCCATCGCGAAGGAAGTGTGGGTAGATCGCATGACATTAAAAAGACATTTGTCTTTTGATTGGCATACAGGGTAGCCAATCTGACGTCCGAACATTTGACACCCTACGCATGCATGTTAAACCGCGCTAACTTGTTCAGTTACATTGCTGCGTAGTTAGCCTTCAATTTATTTAAACTAAATAAAACAAAGGGTATAAAAATGAGTGCCATAGCTGGTCTGAGTAAGAAGCCTAAAACCTACCACTTTCATACAGAATGGGAGGGGATTTTTTTCACTATGTCATATTCTAAGTGTGTTTGCCTCATCTCTCTGTGTGCCATTGTTATTCCAAAGAAGGGAAATGTGGAGCGGCTCTTTTGGACTGTTCATAAAACCTATGACATTGACTTTCCTCTGAAAAGAGAGCTGAGAAGGAGAAAGGTGAAAGAAGAATACACGATATTAAATAGTAATAATAGTAACTTAAATAATGATAATATAGAAGAAATGAATTTATGTTTTGCATTTTTATTGTAGGTAGATCATTTTGACTTGGCCATCTTATAAGTAGCTCACAAGCTGAAAAAGTGTGGGCACCCCTGCTCTAGACATTATATTGGACCAGATTCTCCAGGACTGTGCCAGTTTGCAATGTTCTACACATCCTCAAACACAAGTTTTGTTTCTAGTTTGAAAAGTATGGTCACCACACCCAAAACAAATGTCCTTTCTGCCCCAAATAAGAGTCCTTTTCTTGGCAAGGGGCTTACAAATGCTGCTAAAAATTCCTCCCTTACCACCGTCTGCCCCCAGGTCATCCCATTGTGTCACCTATTACCAAATCAAAGGAGGTGAATATATGTCACCTCTGAATTCCTATTACATTTATTGTCAAATCAGTAATATTCCTGACTGGTTCACTTGGCGGTAGAACATCAGCCCACAGTGTGGATATCCTGGGTTAGGGCATACAAGAAAAGTAACCATGTGCTTCTCTACCCCTGCCCCTCTCCCTTCGCTCTCTCTATCTCTCTCTTCTCCTGCAGCGATGGCTCGGTTGGAACAAGTTGGCCCTAGATGCTGAGGATGGCTCCATGACCTCACCTCAGGTGCTAAAATAGCTCAGTTGCTGAGCAATGGACCCAGATAGGCAAAGCATCACCCCATACAGGGCTTGCCAGGTGGATCCCAGTAGGGGTGCATGTGGAGTCTGTCTCTCTGCCTCCCTGCTTCTCACTTAAGAAAAAAAATCTAAAAAAAAAAAATCAGTAATCTATACCATCATATACCTTCTTTGCTATTTAACCTCATCTCCCTAAATGACTTTAATCTTCCAAATGTCAGAAAATATATTACCATTTCCCAAACTCTGCCATCCCTACACAGGAGACATTCTTTCAAGGAATATTTACTGTGCCCCAGTACGTAAAAAACAGGCACAGTCAATCCCTTACAGAGATTTTAATTTAGTAGGAAATACAGGAATAGGTAATGGGAAGATTCAGCTGGTTCACACGGGTTCGGCAGAACCGATACCTAATTTTTAGTTGAGTTCTGCGAACCAGTTTTTAAAATGGCACTTGTGATCAGGATTCTAAGGTGGGCACCTGGGCAGCCGCCCAATGTGGAAATCAGAAATTTACATTCCTTACCCTTTTTTAACGTTCATCTGTGCAATAGTGTATTCTAAGCACCCATAGTAATGTTCATTCTATCCAAAGGTGAAAAAATCGCAAGTGAGAATGCTAATCAAGAAGCAATATGGAAATACCTTAAATAACAGTTTTAATGTTTTTTGTCAAGTATTATTTAATATTTTTTTCATTAATATTTTAAAACTCTTTCTTATAATCTACATTTGGGTACCTCTTTTCTTGTTCTTATATAAGTATTAAGTACATAAAATAATAAATGACCTTTGAGTATTTTTTTTTATACTTAAAACAGTCATTAGGGCAGAGAACCGGCTATTAAATTATTTGAATCCCACCACTGGTAATTACTGTATTATATGATAAATGATATGACAGAGGTAGTACAGGCACTAAATAATCATTACCAAATAAACAAACTTAAAAGTTTTCCTTTGCTTCCAATGTTTTCAAATACTATTTTCAGTGTATGAGAAGGGGATGATTATTTTAAGAAAGTCATTTTCAGGAAGCAAATGGAGTTCCCAGGCTGGTTAACATCTGAAAACCAGGAGGCAGTAAATTCTATGCAAATTACTAAAATGAATTTCTAGTATTTTTATGTCAATGCTGGGTTGTTTTTTTCTTGCTTTCTAACACACACACACATACACACACACACACACACACACACACACACACACACACACACACACACTGTAGCAAAAACTCCTGTTCGTCACTTTGCAGGCCACTATACAAATACCCCTGTAGAGGGGACATCATTTTACACCTACACACTGTATCAGGGTTTAGAACAACTGTGGGCTAAAAATGCTTCTCAGGAGCCTGACCTGTGGTGGCGCAGTGGATAAAGCGTCGACCTGGGAACACTAAGGTCACCAGTTCAAAACCCTGCACTGGCCTGGTCATGGCACATATGGGAGTTGATGCTTCCAGCTCCTCACCCCTTTCTCTCTCTCTCTCTCTCTCTCTCTCTCTCACTCTGTGTCTCCTCTCTAAAATGAATAAATAAAAAAATGAAATTAAAAATATATATACATATAAAAATGCTTCTCAGGAACCTTCACTTATTTCTCTGTCCACTCAAAACTCTAATTTTCAATCCCAATGATAGGGAGATATATATACAGTGTGTTTGTAAAGTCATGGTGCACTTTTGACCCATGCAAATAAAGTGCACCATGACTTTACAGACACACTGTGTGTGTGTGTGTTTGTGTGTGTACACAATTGCTAATGCACCATTTGTAACCTATTTTTTAGGTTGTCTTCAGCACCCCCACCCAGGAATACAAGAGAACTACTACTGAAGCTGGATGCTTTCATACCCCTGAGGAGATGACTGGCACCCAAGAAGCAATAAAGACCACAATTAGATCAGAACACCATGGAGAAATAATTATGATGCTGGGAACTGGCCATCCTGCTTGATGACTCCTATAATGCTGGAAACCAGCTATCCTACTTTATAACGTGCCCCCCATTGTACTAACCCCACCTGAAAAAGTATACAATCAGCCCTCACACTGAGATTGTAAATCAGGCTTTGGGCTAGGATATGCTACCTGTCTTCTCAAGTTGCTGGCAATCTTGATTAAAAACGCCTGTTACCCTCTCAGACTCTATCTCTGCTTATTAGTTATTGCAGTGATGAGGACCCAAACCCTGAACTGGTGGTAGTCTGGTAAGACTAGGAGCCTGTGGGTTTTAAATAAGGACAGTAAGAAAGGCTACAGTGACTTGTTAGTAATCCAAAACATCAATTCAACTAAAAACTCCTTTGCCAAAAATAAGTATAAATTTGAGGTCCACTTTCCAAACCAAAAATGTCTTTTTCTAGTTAAAAACCTGAAATCTCTATTTAGAGTTTTTACCAAGATTCACAATAAGAAATAAAACTCTCCTCCATCAAATGATGGTGGGGGAAGGATCAGCACCAAAAAAATACAGCATACAGATTTTTTACTGCCCCTTCTTTATCTAGATTTTTTTCTGAAGAACACAGTATAGTCAAGCTGGAAAATCTTTACTCAGAACCATACAATTTTGCTATAAAATTATGAGCAGAGAGGTAAATTTCTGGAAATCCGAGCTCCAGCTCTAAATTATATTTTCTCTTTCAAACAATCAATATGCAGCATGATCTTTTATCTGAATCAGCAGCAGTGGTTCATCTCAGATTTATAATATATATATATATATATATATATATATATATATATATATATATATATATATATGATGGTAAAGAAACGAATAGATTCTGTTCTTCTTTACCAATAAACATCTTCCCCAGTAGTCTATAGCTGCAACTTTTTCCACAAGTCCTTGGTCCTCAGAACGTGTAAGAGATTCACATGTAGTAGGAAGGAAGCACTCAGACTGCAGCAAATACAGCCCTGTACACTTTCACCTCATTATTGGACACTTTGTGCCTTTTTATATAAGTGTTGCAATGTCCAACCAGAAGCTTAAA
This sequence comes from Rhynchonycteris naso, assembly GCA_037038555.1. Classification (NCBI taxonomy): domain Eukaryota; kingdom Metazoa; phylum Chordata; class Mammalia; order Chiroptera; family Emballonuridae; genus Rhynchonycteris; species Rhynchonycteris naso. The sequence goes on along the minus strand of CM072996.1, from coordinate 252,023,117 downwards.
AGAGACTGTAAAGAAAATAGTAGGGGCAATGGAGAAAAAAAATTAAATGTCAGTTTGTTTTCTATTAATCTAAGTGAAGCAAGTCTCTCTTGCTTTTGAGTCTATTATTCTCATAAGCAACTAAGCAATCATTCTATTTGAAAGCACCAATTCTACGCAAAGTCTTCTAGCTAGAAATGTGACCTGCAGCCAGAACCGAGCAGAGAAGGAGAGCATCTGCCCTCATATTTAACAAACAAGAAAACTCCCAATCTGTCTTTATCCTTTATCATCAATATTAAAATACTTTTTCACTAAGATTACCTCCAAAGAAATAGGTTCACTTACATAAAGCCACAATAAAACTTGAAAAAAATAACCCTTAATTATAGGAGGCTTTACCTTTAATATGGAATGCTTTTTCACATTACTAAGGTTAGGCAGATTCATTTTGCTTATGATGAATTCATTTTGCTCATGTTGCTATAAAATATACCAACAAAAAAATTTCCTGCAAATTTTTCTGCAATTTAAAAATATACATATATTTTATAGCATCTACAATCAAGTCTCAGTTCATTCTAACCTTGAAAAATATTAACCACGTACTATGAAACTATTAAACACTAATAGCAGCAGACATACCAGACAATGACAGCAAAAACGCACTTGGCCCCATGGGATGTGCTCATAAACACCCCCTTCCAGCATGGCAAATACACTCCTCCCAACACCAGATGCTGTTCTAGGGCAAGCAAGCAGGAAACTGGAGGCAGCTGATCTTTATACTCTACACATTATTCCTTATTGCCTCATCATCAGGAATATCTTTACTGAAACTGCATGAATAGCGAGCAAAGATTTTGTAAGGCCAGGAGCCCATCAATTTAAAGCTTCTTTGCAACAACAGGAGGGAGTGATATGCAAATGAGGAAGCGTGAACACTCCTTAATATCTAAGGTCATATCACCATTGTTATCTGATTTTCTAGATCCATAGTTGGCCGAGAAAATCCAATGTGCTCTGTGTGGTAAAATAAGCCAGTCCAGTACTATCTGTCAGTTATAAGAGTGAGATTAAGATACAGAAGGAAATACATACCAGAAGCAGCAAAACTGCTACAACCAAACTGTCAAACCCCTAAAACTCAAGGGTTCCAAAGTGGAGTCAAAAGCTTGTGAACTCATTCATGTGTATACTATTTATATTTACAACATATGTGCTCACCTAAGGCAGAAAATCTACACAGGCCTGAGAGGAATGGTCATTCTTGCAACCATTTGGATGTAACACATGGATCAGCTTTCAGTAAGATCTTCCAGGGTCGGACAACTAGCAGTCTAGGAATGGAGGGAGAAATCGGACCTGGGACCCGCAGTGCCTGGCGCACTTACACCCATTTTCTTATCGTCTGAACAGTGGCTTGTCCCACATGACTTAGCCTGCCTCTTTTCTGTTCGTTCATAAAAGTTATTATCAACAGACCAGCAGCAGCAGGCAGGGCTGCTCTACAGACACCGTCAGGCTCTGCAGCAGACAACCCGTGTAAACAACCTTGTGATTGCTCCAGAGTTAACGGCCCTAGGATAAGCCATTCTTTTTCTGTGGCTGAAATGCAGTATCCTGGTAAAATGTATTTAAGGGAATTAAAGCAGAGACTCCATCTCTAGATTTAAATGTAGGGGAGGAATAAATATATGCATATACATATAATTTTCTTGAAATATCTCTAACCTTGATTTACTTGAAGGTTTTTTCCAATAAATCACATTTATTTTGTAGGTACCAATATATAAATTCTAATAAGTATATTGCCATACTCACTTCTGATATTTTTTTTCCCCAAAAGAGCTCTGACATTTCTAGGGGACACAGGATCCCAGCACAAAATACCTGGGAATCATGCCATTAAAAAAAAAAAGAAAGAAAGAAAGAAAGAAAGAAAGAAAGAAAGAAAGAAAGAAAGAAAGAAAGAAAGAAAGAAAGAAATGCTGCCTGCTGTGACTAAGAGATCACTTTCTTAAAGGGGCCCCTTATCCATCTAACTGCAGTGCCAATGTTTCCTCTCATTTCTAACCTGACCCTTGTTCTGTGTTCCTCTCCCCAGCCCAAATTCAGCTTAAGGTATTTCTGTGAAAGTAATGCCATTAGTGTTGCAACTAAAATATATATTTACCATTCTCGACTAAAATCTAGAAATATGTCCCAAAATATTTAAGTTACACCTCTCAGGAAGTAATCACAAATGCATACTGAAGGACATGATATTTTATGTTTTAGGGATCCCACAACATTTCTTGGATGTGGGACTGAGGTCAGCACTTCTAACAAACACAGCTGTTCTCTTCTCTCTCTCTCTCTCTCTCTCTCTCTCTCTCTCTCTCTCTGTCTCTCCCTCTCTTCTCTTTCTCTCTGCTTCTCTCTGTAGCTCAGATCTGGTCTAAAAACCTCTGGTCACAATAAGAAAGCTCCCTCCCACCCTCTGCCACCCTCACTCTGAACAGAAAGCCTCCAGCACGCCCAAGTCTGGGAAGAGATGCCCCGCACAGAAGAAAAGGCTGGCGGTGTCTTGCCTCAGAGGTAGTTCACTTCATTAACCCGCTTCCCACCCCATCTCTCCCCTCTCCCCTCCTGGTTCTTCCACTCTACCAGGAGCAATTAATAAATCACCACACCCTCCAAAAACCAGGTTAAAACCCAAAATGAGCAAAGAGCCACCTACCATTCCGTGGTTCAGAACTACGATCCTCATCCAGCAGGGTTTGTCCCAGAAATCCTCCCTACTTGCTTTTCATTAACCACATTTCAAACCGTAATAAGGAAGACAGTCTTGGGAGGTGGGAAAATAGTTTAAAATTAATGATGCACAGGTGATTTCCAAGAAAACACAATTTTAAAGTCACTCAAGCCCCTAGGAATTGAGGGGTGAGGAGAAAAAAGGAAAATTGTAAAAATGAAAAAAGAAAAGAAAAAGCTAAGCGGATAACAAGCACCACCCACCCCCATAAAAATAAAAAGAGAAGGGAAGGATTTAAGGAAGAAAGAAGAAGACGAATGGCTTGCTGAATCACCCTCTTTCACTGCCTGGAAACCATTGTGCAGCGTGATGCTGCCTGTACCATTGTGGAACCTACCAGAGACGGACAGAGGGCTTGGGGAATGGGGTTGCTATGGCAACTGAAAGGAGCACACATGACGTCAAAGCCCAGAGAGGTCTAGGGAGGGGGAAGAGGGAGAAAGGGAAAGAGGAAAAAGTCTATGTGCAGCTACAGCTACTGTGTTTTCCAGGGAAATGAGGACCAGGTAAAATGGAAAGGAAAGGGATTGCTGGCAGCCACTGTCGGGTAGCTACATCAGTCCGCCAGCCTGCACAACCCGGAGAAAAAAATCAGCCCTGCAGCCCTGGCCCTGTACACAGCCGTGTTGAGAACAAATGCCCGCAGTCCGAAACACCATTGGAAATACAGTCAATCTCTTCTTTTCATCTTGCTCAGCTTTTTGCAAACAGTACAAAGACACACATAGTATCTGTAAACATCAAAACAAACTAGAATGATAATAACCTCAGAGGACCTGAGCATTTAAGTCTTGCCTGGACCCCAGAGGTCATTCGCACAGCACTATTATTCCTCTTCTCGGTTTTTCTTGTTTTTTAATAAAAACCCTAAATAAATACCCAATAAATCAAACTCAACAAACAGATTCTTACACTGTAATTTAAATGTGGAAACAAAATACAAGTAATTGAGTTAACTAATTGGAGGAGGGCTTATTTAATTTTAGATAATGCTCTAGAAAACTGATACAAATTGCATTATTACTATTTGAGGCAAATATTTCAATTTTATTTAAGTAATTTTCCCTGCCTTTGACTGTCTGAGTACATTTTTAAGTCTCCATACAGTATTAATATCTACAAATAATAGTTTCTTGGAATGTGAGCAGTTGACTACTTCTACTTCAAAAAAAAAAAAAAATTACCAAATCTTTTAACATTTGAAAAAAAATTTTATTTACATAAAAAAAATTTCAATACATATTGGGACTAACCAGACTCAATCCGTGGACTTTTCAAATTACCTAATCCAGCCAAACTCTTTTTTGCTTCAACTGCTTTGAGATGGGTTTTTATATATTGCAACCAAGTAGTGCTGAGCTTTATACTACTCTACATTATGTTTTGGAACTAGTATACCTACATGAATAAGGAGCTTCTTCCACATGTTAACAGAAAAATGTAAAATGCAACAGATATAAATGAAGCAGTGACTATAGGCACTCAAACACATCATAAAACTGTATAAAACCACATCAGGTTTTAGAGTTGTTGCTGTTGCCGCTATTTTATTTAGGAAGGAATCTAGAAAAAGAAAGTCTTGCATAAGTTTTCTGTCTTTTTAGTCTATTAGAAAAATTTTGGAAATCACTCTAATAATCAACTAGAATAAGTTGATTATTAACTTTTAGTCTTGGCAATTGATCTACCTACACGATGACTATATCTCAAGCAAAAAAATATAGACTGATTAGCCAAACAACTTTATAGTACAATGTAATTGGCATACAGACTTTTAAGTTATTGTATTCTAAATTTGGATGTCAGAGGTCAGTTCCCAATAACTGAATATCAAAGAGGAAAAGATTAACTTCAATTCTTACCTCACATTATAAACATAAAAATTAATTCAAGATAAATTATACACTAAAACATAAAGACTAAAATCTATAAAACTACTAGAGTAAAATGCATCTTCTAAAAGACAAAAATAGCTTTCTGATCTTGCAGTAGGCAAAGATTTCTTAGGACACAGAAAGTACTCAACAGATAATAGGAAAAAAGACAATCAAAATTAAAAACTTTTACTTATCTAAGGTCACCATTTAAAAAATGAATAAACAAGCCACAGACTAAAAGAAAATACTCTTGGTTTATACAAATTCTGGATTATATAAATAAATATATCCCACAACTCAATGATAAAAACAAACAATTTTGTTTAATGGGCAAAAGTCTTAAACAGGTGCTTGCCAAAGGAAGATTTATACATAGTCAATAGTTATATATATAAAAAAGGTATTCAACATCACTGGTCATCAGAAAAATGCAAATTAAAACTGTAATAACCTTACTGACTCAAAGGAAAGAATTGTATAGATATATTTTTGTTTTAATTTATAATCCATTTTTTCTTTCTTTTTTTTCTAGTGTTGGAGTTTCATTTAAAAATAGGATAAATGATGCTGTTCATAAAAAAATGCAATAAATTTCATTTCACGCCCACAAAAAATGGTTAAAATTAAAAAGACTAACAACACTATATTTTGGCTAGTATATGAAGAAACAAGAACTCTCCTACATTAATGATGGCAGCATAAAATTGGAAAACTACTTTTGGAAATGATTTGGCAGTTTTTTAATGGTAAACATACACCCACAGAATGACTCAACAATTCTATTCATAGTTACCCAAGAGAATGCAACATATGTCCACAAAAAATAAGTGATTGTGCTAGTTTTATTTAAAAATGATAAAAACTGGAAAAGACTCAAAGTATATCAACAGAAGAATGGGTAAATTGTTATATTCATATAATAGAATACTATTCCACAGCAATAAAAAGTGGCAAATATAAATAAGTTAAAACCAATCATTTTCTTCCATTAAGTGTTAATTCTTAATAATACAAGTTACAAAAAGTGATAAATGGCAACATTGTTCATATATTTAGGGTGGGGGTATTTTAAATTTTAGAGCTTTAATTCTCAACGTACTCATTTCAATATTATTTAGAGTTTTTAAATGGTCTTTTATGTCTATTATATACAGTAGGGAAATATTAATTTCTTAAAATTAGATCATTTAGTACAAGTTCATTTAAGAAATCAGTATCAAAATAGATCTGATTTGTTATTGAATAAAACCAAAACTCTTTTATTTAAAGCCTTCAATAAGACAATTTGAATGTCTTTCTTGACATTTTTAATCTAACACAATATGTTTTACAGCCTCCACTTCCAAAATTATACATTATTTTAATCAAAAAAGAAAACAAAAAAGAACAGATACGTATGGATATCACTGTGTTTGCCAGGCACTGTACTTATGTGTAGTTGCAACTATCATATAAACTCCTTCAAAAATATCTCCTTTCCTTCATATGGTATTGCCATAATGTATTTTGCATTACTTTTATTTTATGAATATACAATATCTTACCTTAAACCTAACTGTGACTTAATTCTCATTATCTTCCCTGAACGTTCTCTTTTCCAGCACCCTAGCATATCTTCTTACACATGGTAAATGATCAGTAAACAATAATGATTAATTGTAATTATCTGTGATTCTATCATTCTTTTTACCAACTCTAAGAACATTTTATCTCAAATAGTATTATGGAATGTTAAGGTTTGAAATATCCAATATTAAAACAGAGAAACTTTGTTAACAATATTACATATTTAAACTTTAATTCAAACTCTTTTCAAAGTGCTTTCAAATGAAACTGTATTTAATCTAGAAGTCTGACTTAAATTCTATCAGTACTATCATCATAAAAGTTTTTGAAAACAGAGTTTTAAATAAATAAATGAATGTTTTTATTTTCAGAAGCAGAGAATTGTATTTAGTATGCTTTGTGCACAGGATTATTGATTTAATGGCATGTTTGTAGTCTGTGGTAAGACTGAAGATGTTCAGAAATATTTCTTGTTCTCCACACACAGAAAACTCCTTTTATTATAAATGAAATCTTTGGGATAGTACATGTCCAAAATGAACTGCTGAGACATGCAACAATATCTAAGAATCTCAAAAACATTATGCTAAATAAAAAAGAGAGAAAGAAAAAAGAATATTTACTATATAAGTTCATTTATATATAGTTCTAGAATTTAAAAAAAAAAACTATTCTGTGGTGATAGAAATCAGAATTATCACTATCTGAGGGAGCAACACAATGAGGACTGTATTGAGGACAAGGAGAAAATTTCCAGAGTGTTGAAAATATTCAACATCTTGATAAAGGTGTGAGTCATTGCATAAGTATAAGCATTTGTTAAAACTCTTCCAAGTGCGATGCAAGATCAGTGCATTTCACTCAATTTAAATTAAATTGCTGTTTATAAACATATTTACTTATTTATTTATCTATTTATTTATTCAAGTCCCAAGAAGAAAATTGCAAAGTGAGCAATAACGTAGAGTTCCCTACCTGAAAATCTGTTCCCATATCTTGAATGCTGATTATGCAAGACCCAAGGAGACCTAGCAATAAGAAAAGCCAGGCCCAGATTCACCATGATCTTAAGAGATCCAGCAAACCTTGTGTAATGAGGCAGACAACTGATGGAGGTTTGCCTGAAAAAACAAGAAATGATGATTCAGATATTAAAAAACAGATGTTTTAGGCCATGGCCAGTTGGCTCAGTAGATAGGGCATTGGCCCAGCATGCAGAGATTCTGGCTTCAATTCCCAGTTAGGGCACACATGAGAAGCAACTATCTGCTTCTCCTCCACTTCTTTTCTTCCTTGTCTCTTTCTTCCCCTCTTGCAGCCAGTGGCTCTATTGGTTTGTGCATCAGCCTCAGGCACTGAGGATAGCTCAGTTGGTTCAAGCATTGGCCCCGGATGGATTGCCAGGTGGATCCTGGTTGGGGCTCATGCGGAAATTTGTCTCTCTATCTCCCATTCTCTCATTTACAAAAACTGTTTCAAAGACACTTGGCAAGAAGCAGATGCCTGGATTCCACCTTAAGGGCCATCATTCAGTGTCAGGACACAAGACCTCCCAGGAAACAAAGGTATTGAAGAATTGGCTGTCCAACAGTATATGAATGGCAAGGAACTCAAAAGTAGAAAAACTTAAATGAATCAAGTCAGTGAAATTAGAGTCTCAAATAAGAATTTAATTCCTGGTGGCACAGTGGCTAGAATGTTAGCCTGGGATGCAAAGGACCCAACATCACTAGCTTGAACATGGGGTCACTGGCTTGAGCATGGGATCATAGACATGACCCAGTGGTTGCTGGCTGCAGCCCAAAAGTCACTGACTTGAAGCCCAAGGTCGTTGGCTTGAAGCCCAAGGTCACTGGCTTGAGTCCAAGGTTGCTGGCTTGAGCAAGGGGTCACTGACTCTGCTGGAGTCCCCCATCAAGGCACATATGAGAAAGCAATCAATAAACAACTAAGGTGCCACATCAAAGAATTGATGCTTCTCATCTTTCTCCCTTCCTGTCTGTCCCTATCTGTCCCTCTTTCTGTCTCTTTTGTTAAAAAAGAAAAAAAATAGAAAGAATTAAATGCCTAATTCCAACTTCAAGCATATTCATGGGATGGTGATGGGGGTTAGCAGTAAAATGAAGTTAAGTCTGCACTAAGGTATCTTATTGAAATTGGCCCCAGAGGAGAGTAACTAAGCAGTCCCCATTTGCTATGGACTTCCCAAGTTTTAGCAAGTTCCACACCTCAGAAAACACCAGTCCCAGGCAACTGCAAAGATCAGTCACCCTATCCCAGAGTCTAGAATAGACTTGAACCCTCATGAGAATTAAAGGTCCTAACTGGGAAAAAAAAAAGTGCCAAAGAATTCATTGTAACACTGATAATTTTTAAAGAGGAGTGTCACACTTTCAAGAATTAGATTTATGTTATGAATTAGGATGGTGGCAAGAGGATACAAATGGTTTTGATAAACACAAGCAAAATTGTGGAAGATAAATCAATAGAATTCAGTGTGTGAATGAACATGAGGGGGATGCAGAAGGTCGGTGCTCACTTGAATTCACTATTATTTCAAAATATATAATAATGTCTTCTCTCAAAGAGTCAGTCATGTATTTTTCATGATGCTTCCACTTAGGAAACACTTGTCTTTTGCAAAATTGTTTCAGACTTTAAACGTTTCAGAAATGCTGCATATACAATCTTCATTTTGGAATGTCATATTGCACATTACTAAATTAAAATACTGAGAAAACTTGAAGTAAAAAAGAAAAAACTTATTTAAGTTACCTAAAATTAAGTTAAAATTTATCTCAAAATAATTTCTAAAATGCAGTACTTAATATCTTATCATTCTGTTTGGATAGGAAACATAGGGCCAATAATTTACCATGCCCATAATAATCTTCAATAGAGTAAACTTAAAATATTATTGGTTGTTGCCTGACCAGGTAGTGGCACAGTGGATAGAGCCTTAAACTGGAACGCTGAGGACCCAACCCAAGTTTGAAACCCCAAGGTTGCCAGCTTGAGTGCTGGCTCATCTGGCTTGATCACCAGCTCACTTACTTGAGCACAAGGTTGCTGGCTTGAGCTGGGATTATAGGCATAACCTAATGGTTGCTGGCTTGAGTCCAAAGGTCACTGGCTTAACATCCAAGGTCACTGGCTTGAGTAAGGTGTCACTGGTTCAGCTGGAGACCCCCACACACACACACATCAAGGCACATATGAGAAAGCAATCAATGAACAACTAAAGTGCCATAACCACAAATTAATGCTTTTCATCTCTCTCTCTTCCTATTTGTCTATTCCTGTGTTCCTGTCTTTCTGTGCCTCTCTCTCTCTCTCATCATATATATGGCTCTTTATATGATCCAGCAATTCTACTCCTAGGTATTTACCTGAAAAAAACAAAAACACTATCTCAAAAAGGTTCATTCACCCCATGTTCATTTTAGCATTATTTACAATAACCAAGATTGAAAACAACCTAAATTTCCATCGACAAGTAAATGGGTAAAAAAATACGCTACATATATACAATGAAATATTATCATCCATAAAGAAGAATAAAATCGGACCATTTTCAGCAACATGTATGGACTCAGAGTGCATTATCTTAAATTAAATAAGTCAAACAGGGAAAAACATGTACTGTATGATCTCACTTATAAGTAGAATCTAAAAATAAAACAAGCTCATAGATAGAGAATAGATTGTTGGTTACCAGAGGTAGGGGAATGGGTGAAATGAGCAAAAGGAATCAAAAGGTACAAACTTCCAGTTATAAAATAAATGAGTCATGGGTATATAATGTATAGCATGGTAGCTACAGTTAATAATACTGTATTGCATATTTGAGAGTCGCTGAGAGAGTAGATCTTAAAGTTCTCATTACAAGAAAAAAAAAGTTCTGTAACTATGTATAATGATGAATGTTAGCTAAACTTACATTGGTGATCATATATAGAATAGAGGTGTCAAAGAGTTGTGTTGTACATTTGAAACTAATATAATGTTATATGTCAATTATACCTCAATAATAAATAAAATTTTTAAATACTAATGGTTCTTAATAAGAATAAATTTTGTGGCCTGACCAGGCAGTGGTGCAGTGGATAAGGCGTTGGACTGGGAAATGAAGGACCAGGTTCAAAAACCCGAGGTTGCCAACTTGAGCATGGGCTCTACAGCTTGAGTGCGGGGTTGTGGGCTTGATCATGGGATCAAAAATATGACCCCATGGTCACTGGTTTGAGCCCAAAGGTCACTGGTTTGAAGCCAAGGTTGCTGACATGAGCAAGGGGTAACTCAGTCTGCTGTAACTCCTGGTCAAGGCACATATGAGAAAGCAATCAGTGAACAACTAAGGAGCTGCAACAAAGAATTGATGCTTCTAGCCTAACCAGGCAGTGGCGCAGTGGATAGAGCATCGAACTGGGATGCGGAAGACCCAGGTTCGAGACCCCGAGCTTGCCAGCTTGAGTGCGGGCCCATCTGGCTTGAGCAAAAACTCGCCAGCTTGTGTGTATGTATATATGTGTGTGTGTGTGTGTGTGTGTGTGTGTGTGTGTGTGTATATATATATATATATATATATATCATAAGGAAGAGAAAATAGATTTACAGTATTTTTTTAAAAGCTTTGTATATAAGTGGACCTGCACAGCTCAAAGCCATGTTGTAAACACAGCTTTTTAATGACCTGATAGGTGTTTTGTTAAAACTCAGGATTTACTTTATATTAATAGTGGAGGGCAAATTCTATTTTAAAATAATATCAAAGAAACTTAAGCTTCCTCAGGTAGCAACAGCTTTAAAAAAAAAAAAACAGTCTCATTATAGTATTTGTCTTCTGAACAACAATGTTAATAGAAAATTGCCTTCTCTTAGATCCCAGCAGAAGCTGGTTTGTGAGATAAAGAAAAGTTATTCTCACCAGACATTCTCCGGTTTACCCACACTTCAATCCATGCACATCTGTTAAATTCCAATTTTCCTTATCCTTGCTTTACTGCAGTGCCCTAGGAGCATGAAAAAAGTGTGGAGATACCATGGATTATGTTTGAGTTTGGCCTAGAAATTCAACTTCTTGCTACTCTGCAACAATTTATATCTTCATAAAGAGGGTTCTTTTATTTTTTAACTTTGGTATAATTTTAAAATAAAATTGTAATATATTTAAAATGTACAACATATTTTGATAGACAAATATAGAGTGGGACAGAAGTAGGTTTATAGTTGTTCACATGAAAAATCATACCATAATTAATGAATAATACAAGAATAAACTCTGTGTTTTATGTACTCGCTCACAACTGTAAACCTACTTTTGCCCCACCCTGTACATGGTAAAAGGATTTCTCCATTGAGTTAATTATCATGTAGATCATCTCACATATCATATTTAACTGGGTTTGAGTTGTTTTTGTTTGTTTGTTTTGGGGGGTTTTGTTATAAGAACATTTAAGATCTACTCTTTGCAAATTTTGACAATACAATAGAGTGTTATCAACTAAAGTTAGAATGTCCTATATACATTAGATCCTTAGACCTTGTTCACTTTGTAACAAAAAGTGTGTACGTTTTTACCAGCCTCCCCCTATTTTCCCTACCGCCCAGCCCCTCAAAACCACTTTTCTGTTTTTGTGAATTCAATATATTTTAGGTTCCACATATAATACCATGTGATATTTATTTGTCTTTCTCTCTCTGGTTTATTTTACTTAATATAATACCCTCAAGTCAATGGTGGGATTCAAATAATTTAACAACAGGTTTTCTGCCATAATGACCATTTTAAGTATAAAAAAAGATATACCGAAAGGTAGCTTATTATTTCATGCATTTATACTTAAATAAGAACAATAAAAGAGGTACACAAAAGTAAATTATGTTATGAAAAAGAGGTTTAAAGTATTAATGAAAAAATATTAAATAATACCTGACAAAAACAATAAAACTGCTATTTCCGATGTCAGCTTGTCATCCCCTGGTTATTTGGCATATTTTTTTCTTTACATTATATGTTTTTTGACTGAAGTAACAAATGGGAGAAAATTAAAATGTGGTATTTCAACAAAGGTATAAAAACTTTTATGAAATGAATAAATAAATATTACAAGCATAATTCCATCAACTTTTTTCACCAATGGATGGAATGAAAATTACTACAGGTGTTTAGAATATGCTGTTGCACAGAGGAACATAAAAAAAAAACAGTAAAAACAACAGCCCTGGGCCAGATGGCTTCACAGACAAATTCTACCAGTTATTCAAAGAAGAACTACTAACTCCTATTCTTCTCAAGCTATTTCAAAAAATTCAAGAGGAGAGAAGACTTCCAAGTTCCCTTTATGAGGCGAGCATAATTTTGATTCCAAAACCAGCAAAGACAACACAAAGAAAGAAAACTATTGGCCAATATCTCTGATGAATTTAGATGCTAAAATTCTCAACAAATATTAGCAAACCAGATCCAGCAATACATGAAAAAAATCATACAACATGATCAAGTGGGATTAACTCTGGGGAGACAAGGCTGGTAAATATTCACAAATCAATCAATATTCATTACATAAACAAAAGGAAGGAGAAAAATTGCGTGATAATATCAATAGATGCAGAAAAAGCATTTGATAAAATCCAGCACCCATTCATGATCAGAACTCTCAGCAAAGTGGGGATACAGGGAACATACCTAAATATAATAAAGGCCATCTATGACAAACCCACAGCAAACATCATACTCAATGGGCAAAACTTAAAAGCAATCCCCTTAAGATCAGGAACAAGGCAGGGGTGCCCCTTTTACCACTCTAAATCAATATAGTTCTGGAAGTCCTAGTCACAGCAATCAGACAAGAAGAAGAAATAAAAGGCATCTAAATTGGAAAAGAAGAAGTGAAACTATCATTATTTGCTGATGATATGATACTGTACATAGAAAACCCTAAAGTCTCAGTCAAAAAACTACTGGACCTTATAAATGAATTCAGCAAGGTGGCAGGATATAAAATTAATATTCAGAAATCAGAAGCATTTTTATACACCTACAATGAGCTGTCTGAAAGAGAACTTAGGAAAACAATCCCCTTCACTATTGCAACAACACAAAAAATAAAGTACCTAGGAGTAAATTTAACCAAGGAACTTAAAGCTGTACACTCAGAAAATTATACAACATTGATAGAAAAAATCAAGAAAGATAAAACAAGTGGAAGCATATACCATGTTCACGGTTAGGAAGAATAAACATCATTAAAATATCTATATTACCCAAAGCAATTTATAAATTCAATGCAATACCAATTAAAATACCAATGACATACTTCAAAGATATAGAAAACATATTCCAAAAATTTATATAGAACCAAAAAAGAACACGAATAGCCTCAGTAATCTTGGAAAAAAAACTAAAGTGGGTGGTATCACACTTCCTTATATCAAGTTATACTACAAGATCATTGTACTCAAAACAGCTTGGTACTGGCATAAGAACAGGCATATAGTTCAATGGAACAGAACAGAGAATCCAGAAATAAATTCACACCTTTATAGACAATTGATATTTGACAAAGGAGGTAAGAGCATATAATGGAGTAAAGACAGTCTCTTTAACAGATGGCATTGGGAAAATTGGACAGCTGCCTGCAAAAAAATGAAACTAGACCACCAACTTACACCATTCAAAAAATAAACTCAAAATGGATAAAAGACTTAAATGTAAGTCTTGAAACCATAAGCATCTTAGAAGAAAACATAGGCAGTAAGCTCTTTGACATCTCTTGTAGCAATATATTTGCTTTTTTTTTTTTTTAAAGCAACTTTATTTTATTTTTATTTTATTCATTTTTTTAGAGAGGAGACACAGAGTGAGAGAGAGAGAGAGAGAAAGAGAGAAAGGGGGGAGGAGCTGGAAGCATCAACTCCCATATGTGCCTTGACCAGACCAGTGCAGGGTTTTGAACTGGCGACCTCAGTGTTCCCAGGTCGACGCTTTATCCACTGCGCCACCACAGGTCAGGCGCAATATATTTGCTTTTTTAACTCCACGGCCAAGTGAAATAAAGGACAGGATGAACAAATGGGACTATATCAAACTAAAAGGCTTTTGCACAGCTAAAGACAATAAGAACAGAATAAAAAGACAAACCACACAATGGGAGAACATATTTGACAATACATCTGATAAGGGGTTAATAACCAAAATTTATAAAGAACTTGTAAAACTCAACACCAGGAAGATAAACAATCTAATCAAAAAATGTGCAAAAAAAATGAATAGACACTTCTCCAAAGAGGACATACAGATGGCCAATAGGCATATGAAAAATGCTTAACATCACTGATCATTAGAGAAATGCAAATTAAAACCACAATGAGATATCACCTCACACCATTCAGAAAGGTGCTCATTAACAAAACAACACATAATAAGTGCTGGCAAGGATGCAGAGAAAAGGGAACCCTCCTGCACTGCTGGTGGAAATGCAGACTGGTGCAGCCACTGTGGAAAACTGTATGGAGATTCCTCAAAAAATTAAAGATGACCTGACCAGGCAGTCGTGCAGAGGATAGAGCATCGGACTGAGAGGTGGAGGACCTGGGTTCGAGACCCTGAGGTTGCCAGCTTGAGCACAGGCTCATCTGGTTTAAGCAAGGTTCACCAGCTAGAGCCCAAGGTTGCTGGCTCATGCACAGAGTCACTCGGTCAGCTGTGGCCCCCCTGGTCAAGGTACATATGAGAAATCAATCAATGAACAACTAAGGAATTACAGCAAAGAGTTGATGTTTCTCATCTCTCTCCCTTCCTGTCTGTCTGTCCCTATCTTTTCCTCTCTCTGACTCTTTCTGTCTCTGCCACAAAAAAAGAAAAAAAAATGGAACTGCCTTTTGACCCAGCCATCCTTTCAGGAATATATCCCAAGAACACTACATCATTGATTCAAAAGAAGAAATGTGCCGCCATGTTTATGGCAGCATTGTTCACAATAGCAAAGATCTGGAAACAGCCCAAGTGTCCGTCAGTGGACGAGTGGATTAAAAAGCTGTGGTACATATACACAATGGAATACTATGAGGCCATGAAAAAGAAGGAAATCTTACATTTTGTGACAACATGGATGGACATGGAAACTATTATGTTAGGTGAAATAAGCCAGGTGGAGAAAGAAAAATATCATATGATCTCACTCATTTGAGGAATCCAATGAACAATGTGAACTGAGGAACGGAATAGAGACAGAGGCAGAATCAAAGGAACCAGAGGGGAAGCGGACAGAGGGAAAGGGGATGATAGGATGGGATAATACTGGAGGGAAGTGGGGACGGCACAAGGGGGATGTTGAGGGGAGCACTGGGGACGGGGCGAGGCATTCAGGGGGACACTAGAATCTATGTAAACACAATAAATTAAAATCAATTTAAAAAAAAAAACAGAGTAAGGCATGTAAATTTGTGATTTCCACATTGGGCAGCTGCCCAGATGCCCACCTTAGAGAGAACCCTGATTACAAGTGCCATTTTAATAACTGGTTCACCTAATTCAACAAAAAATTAGGTATTGGTTCTGCCAAACTGCTGTGAACCGGCTGAATCCCACAACTGCCTCAAGGTCCATCCATGTATTTACAAAAGCAAGATTTCTAAAAAACCTATTCTCACCTCTGACTCAGTCTAGCCATTATAGATAATAGTGCTTAAACAAAAGGCAAGCCAAGAGACAAAATACTAGCCAAACTTGTTTATAGGGGGTCCTCGGATTATGACAGTCTCAACCTACAATGTTTTGAGTTATGACATTCAATCCCATCAAAAACTAAAAAAAAAAAAACTGAGACATGAGTGTTTTTGCTTATGCTGTTAGCATTATACTTATGGACTACGTGGGTGAACTAGTTTGGTTGTGTGTGTGCTGTGGAAGAATACAAAGTAATATGACATATTAGTGAGGGAGTTAGCATCCATAGGTACACTTACTGACACCATTTAAAAGCACGAGTGGTCCATTTGCGTTGAGCTAGGGTGTGTTTCGATTTATACCAAAATTCGGGTTACATCACTGTCATAGGAATGAAACTGTGTCATAACCTGAGGGCCCCTGGAATTAAATTTAAAATATGAAATTAATAATATTCCTTTTATAAATATAGATCCTCTATTAGCAACAAATAAAATTTTCTAATATTAAAGAGCCTGTTTTTAAACATCAATATAAGATTTTTGAAATCACCTAATTTGTTAGTGTATTCTCAGTATGTATAATTGAACAATAGAATAAATAATATTAATATGCAGTGATAGCATCTAAACAATTAAAACACTAGTAATCAGAGTTAATAATATAAAAAAGTAATTGGTATATTTGGTCTTATATTTTTAAACCAAATAATCATCAGCATAAATTTATATATACAGCTTATGCCTATTTTTTAAGTTACTATAAAAAACAACAACAACAACAACAAAAACCTCTTAGAGTATCCTAAATATGCCATTCGACCTTTCTTGGAATGTTATATTGAAGAGGGAGACAAAGAAATAGAAATTCACTTTTGAAAATTATCTAAAGTTGGCCCTGGCCAGTTGGCTCAGTGGTAGAGCACCAGCCTGTCATATAGAAGTCCCAGGTTTGATTACCAGTCAGGGCACACAGGAGTAACACCCATCTGCTTCTCCACCCCTCCCTCTCTTATCTCTCTCTCTCTCCCCCCCCCTCCTCTTCCTCTCCTGCAGCCATAGCTCAATTGGAGCAAGTTGGGCCTGGGTGCTAAGGATGGCTCCGCCTCTGCCTCAGGCACTATAAAATGGCTCTGGTTGCAATGGAGCAAGGGCCCAAATAGATAGGGCATTGCCCCTTAGTGGGCTTGTTGGGTGGATCCCAGTTGGGGCATATGCTGGAGTCTGTCTCTGCCTCCGCTCCTCTTACTAACTAATAAAAAATATTATCTAAAGTCATGAAGATATAGCCATGATGACAGTATAAATCCAATATATGTCTTGTGTACCTACAGAATATTTTAGTATAATATATATATATATATATATTATAAATATATATATATATATTATAAATACTTTTAAAGCTGATTTGGAATATGTATAGATTGTGAAAAGGGTATTGAACTCATCAACAGATTTTGTTTAAAACATAGCTTTGCTGCTTCATGCCTGTGACTCAAACAGATCACCGAGCCTCTCCATTTCTCAATTTAGGCATTGCCTTAATGGGTACAATAGCATTCACTTCACAGAATTTTTGTGGAAATAAAATTAAATAATGTATATGACAGTGCCTGGCACAACCCTGGGCATTTATTGAGTCAATAAATTGAACATTTGACTGAAGTTATAATCAATAAGAAAGATGTAACCCACACTTTAAATTTAAATATCCTGATATAACTTTGGAAGCTATGAATATTGTCCAGTGACCCAGAAGCATTAATCTTCTCTTGACTAATAACGTTCTTTAAGTGTATACCCAAGAGAAGATGCAGTTGATCATGTTACTTGGCAGTGTTGAAGCAGTACTATGGAACTAATAATAAACTTGCAGAAATTCGAGCCTACCTGCCAGTCTACACTTGAGAAACTATTCAGAACATTAGCAATTCTCACTGGAAATTTCCCAGAGAAAATTCATCAACTTGATCAACAGATATTCAAGATATATACACAAGGAATGGAGAACCAAATCAAGAAAGCTAAGCAAAAATAGTAGAGCTGTTGGAGCTATGTGACATTCTTATAGTAATTTAATTAAAATCAATTCAACATGCAAATTGCCATGTAGCAAATAAGTACAAAACACTGCTGGAGCTTTAGAAAAAAAATCCTAGACATGGTGTTCATTACAAAAAGCTCATGATCTTATTGCAGAATCTACACTGGCACATTTAAGAAAAAAAATCTTTAAATGAGTCCATAAATATAAGATAAAAATAATAAAGTCTCTAATTCAAAGAGAAAAGATCTCAACATGGGCAAACATGCAGAAAACATAGATCTCAAATCCTGTATATATTGAGAAGCAACACAGTCCAATAAAATGGAGATCTGAATTCTAATTCCACTATGAGTAACTACCCCTGCGATGCTGGAAAGTAGTAGCTCTCTAGATTTCAGTTTCTTAAACTATTAAGTATTTGATCTAGATTACACAATAATTAAGTACAGTTCTGAAAGAAAAAGGAAGAGACAGTCTTAAGAGACTGAGGAGGTCTTTAATGAATTCTCTCTTCTTCATGAGGACTACTTTCTCATCTGTTTAACACAATGGTTCTTAACCTGGGTTCTATTGAACCCTAGGGGTTCAATGGGTCAGTCTCAGCGGTTCGGAGAAGCCTCTGCCGCCGAGGCTAGAATAAAGTAATACCGTAATTCGTTGTGAGTTCATGCACTTTGTTGGTTTTGTTCTTTGAGCAAGGTGATGATGTTCATGCACGGCTCATTTTGTGCACTAGTAAAAAAACATATACCTATGTCTTGAATTTGGAAAAAAAAATCATATTTTATTTATCACTAAAGAAGGGTTTGGTGAATGCACATATGAAACTAGTGGGTTCAGTAACTCAAAAAAGGTTAAGAACCACTGGTTTAACACAAGAACGCTGAGGGTAAGGAGCATCCAGGTCCTACTTGATTTAAGGCAACTCTTGCAGGGATTTCTGAATACAGATGGTCACAGGCACCACAGCTTCCAATAAAGCTCTATTACTCAACTGCCCAGGGAACTTCTAGACAAAGAAAAGGTGATTCCCCCAAGACCTGCAGAGAAGCTAATCTGACAATGAGAACAGTATCAGCTACAGCCACCAATGAAACCTTCTACTGAGTCTCTGCTGTGAGGAGTTTCCAATTGAGTTGCAGGCTTTGGTGAGAAAAGACCAGAGCCTAAGAGGCTAGATGATCTAAAATCTTATTGGAAGGTAAAGAGAGCCTGTATCTCAGAGAGTACATTAAAAGAGGATAGGAATGTTTCCTATCTATTTATGGCTATATACACCATACTTAGGGCAGTTCTTGGCAAACACTCAATTTCATTGAATGAATGAATAATGAATCAGTGAATCAACAAAACAATCAAGTATGAACAATATACAGAGCAAATGTTTTAAAGTTTGTCATGGATTAAACTGTGTCCTCTAAAAAAGATGTGTTATAATCCTGACCCCCACCCAATACCTCAGAATGTAACCTTATTGAGAAATACAGTCCAAATGGTTTACAAATATAATTAATTAAGGTGAAGTCATGACAGACTAGAGTGAGTTCTAAATTCAATACAGAATTGCCCCTAATCCATTAAGGACAAGGCATCCTTACAAAAAGGGAAAACTTGAACACAGAAGGAAACACACAGATGATGTGAAGTGACCCAGGGACAGCCGGTCATCTCCAAGCCATGGAGAGAAGCCAGAACAGACTTTTTCTCACAGCCCTCAGAAGGAACCAATCCTGCCAACAGCTTCATTATGCAATTCTAGCCTCCAGAACTGCGAGACAATGCATTTCTGTTGTTTTGGCAGCCCAGCATGTAATATTTTCCTACAACAGTCCTAGCAAAACTCATTTTCTCCCAAGCTTTTCTTATTGTTCTCCTATAGATAGTCTATTCTCCCTGAGCAAGGATAGTAATCAATCAAACTGTAACTCCTCCCTATGCAACCCAGAGTGGCTCCCAACACACTGAGAATAAGATGTAAATACCTTATGGTGTCACACCAGACCCCATGCCCTGGCTCAGAGCTTCGTCTCTGGCCTCATGCTCTACCTGTCTCTCCTCTGCTTCCTTTCCCCTTAAGTCAACACTGGTTTCTTAACCCTTTCTCAGAAAAATCAAGAATGCTTTCACCCCATTGCACTTGCTGCTCCTCCTGTCTTTGTGTTGTCTTTCTATTCAATTCAGATCTCATGGAAAGGTGTCCTAGAGACAATTTTGGACAGGCCTATTTTGGGACAAACAAGTGTGTTAGGCTTGCTTGCTTGTACTTTGCCTGATGGTGCATGAGCACGGGGCAGCACCACGTGTGTAGTCTATGTAAGGATGCAGGTGCTGGACCTCAGGGCGGCAGATTATATTGATAGATTGTGGATTGCCTGCTGTCATTGGGAGAGGTAATTTTTTGCTATTGTTTGCCAAAGAAGGGGTTCCCCATCCCCACCCCCGCCTGTTTATTAATCAGCCCTGAGAAAGGGAAAAGGTTTTCCCTGCTTTCTTGCTTGTCCGCTGTTGTGAAACTCTAATAAGTAGAATGGTCCACCATTTTCCGGCTCCACAGTTTCTTTACTGTCTGCCTGAATCCCATGTGAACCTACATAGCCATGGCCACCTATCTGAAATGGTGTTCCACAGTGACCCTATCCCTTGCTCAGTGGCTGTGTTTTTCTTTACAGCAGTTACCCCTTCCTGATTATATTAAATGCTTATATGTTCATTTTCTGTCTGTCTCTTAAAATGTATTATAAAGACAATGTTTTGTTTCCTGGTATATTCTCAACACCCAGCATAATGTCTGAGAAGTAGTAGGTACAGTAAATATATATTTGGTGAGCAAATGAGTGTAACAATCTTACACATTTTCCCTGACATCTTTGAAAATTCTATAAAAAGATGGTATCACTTAATCACTAAATATTTAATTGGTACTTCTTTTGTACCTTTGACTAGTATAGGCCTCAGGATAGGAAAGGGGGAAATAATTCACATAAATGTCTCAGACCTCGAGAAGCTTGGGCAGAATTTTAGTGTGTTCCATGAATTGCCACCTGCAATGTACAAACTATAAAACTACACAGGAGAAAATAGTTATTTACATCTGACAGGTAGGAAAGACTTCATGGAAAAAGTAACAGGTGAATGTAAATTTGAAAGAACTTTCCAAAAGGAAGAGGCAGTATAAACCTGCTGAGGCTAGCATGAAAGAGTCTCGTGGGTTCAGATGATGAAAAGCAGATAAGTATGGTTGGAGCACAAGAGCACAGGGGGACTAAAATGGCAATGCTTATGTGGGGAGAGTTGAGTCTTAATGGAACAGCACGGAACAGATAGTTTATTTTCCATTTTAAGGAACTGGGAGTTTATTCTAGAACCCAAAACATGCTCTTTAAGACTGAGCTTAATAAATACATTATGACTTGAAGATGTGAAAGGGATAAAACCTAAAATCTCTACATGCACCTCAACTCTGCGATCAGCATTACCACATTGTAAAAATCATTTTGATGTGAATAATACCTAAAAGGCAACACAAAAACATGAAAATAATTTGATTTGTTGAGGGTGAGAACTCTTGGGTTTTTGTCATTGGTTTCTGTAAAGCCAGTAGTCGTGGCCAGGATCACAGCCGCCTGACCCGTGCAGGATTGCATTGGATTCGAACAGTCGGTAATGAAACAGCAGAGCCAAGAACTGGTGAACCATCAGCTTTAATTCTAGCTTGCACCCAGTGGGCAAATGGAAACATACACTGGGCTCCAAAACCCACACATTCAGTGCTCACAAAGCTACTGACTTATCCGAGTTTCCTAGAATCAAAGGTTTCTAGCTCACCAGACTTATTCACCTGTTTCCCATCTCCTCCTGCACAATCTCTTAACAAACTGGCTTTTTCCTCAGCACTCTGCCATCTTGGCTACTTCTCCTCCACATGGCCTTAATCTGCTCTCCTCTCTAATACCTCAGGAACCAAGAACCAAGAGAGAGAGAGAGAGAGCTACTGGTCTCTCCCACTTTATACCATAGAATCAAAACCTTTAATCCAATTATACAAAGAAGGAAGTCTCTGTATAATGGGATTCCTCAGGAGAGTGCACCACCCTACATCATCCAATCAGTCAAGGGTGTGGAGAAGAGCTTACTCTTAAAATTAAGCCTTAGGCTACAACAACCTGGCCTGCCCACAGCCTGTTTCAGAACACACATTAATATCAACGAACTTCCATGTGGGCAGCGCCATCTTTAGCAAAGTGAGCATAATATATTTTATCTGCCCAACAGTTTCTTTCCATTTTCTTTTAATGTGTGGTTTGATCAATATCTATTATATATCGTCTTAGAGTCTCCAATTTTGCAATTGCCCCTCCTCTATGTTGGTCTGATTTCCCTGGACTCAACACATCTCTGGAGACACCATGTTGCAATTATTTGTTGACTTTGTTTGGAGTAATTTAGCCTTAAACTGTGCCTCTGCCCAGTCTTAATAAAGAGATCAGACTGATCATGAATAAGGACTGCCAGTGACAAACTGGCTTTCCTAATCATTTTAGTCCTGAGCTTCACGCCTTGTGGCCATTCGTTTTCCAATCACAAACCCTTAGTGCCTTTATCTAGTCCACTTATTTTCAAATTTTTAAAATAAAATCCTTTTTTCCTTTTCTTCAACAAAAGCTCACACATAGCCCAATGTATAAAACTATGAAGCAATGTTTAAGTAATTATACATTATGTAGATTTTTGCCATTTGTTTATAGTGAAAGTGATTAGTAAACAATATGTGGCTACTTTAATGAACCAGACATTTTCAATCCTGACTTATGAATGATCGTTGTGGACCTATCCTTATCAGCATGAAATTTGATTCCGTATTTTTTTTGTTGGAAATTACATTTTTTTAATGGATTTGATTCATATGTCCTGAAATTACAAAAGACAAAAAGAGAGAGAGACCAAAACATAGTTAGAAACTTCTCATCTGTGGTTTATATACAATTAATTTATGTAGCTTACTTGTTGTAAACTAGCCTGGCATCAAATTAAGTTTGGTTCACAGTAAATGTTTGTTAATTAGTTGCAACAGTTTAAAAATTAAAAAATTTTATCGAAAAATCTGGATTTCTGGCTTCTCTTGAAATATCTGAGGATCTGGCAAAACTAGGGTCATACTCTTACCTAGTGACTGCTTGGCAGTTGGTTCTTTCCAGATGGCCTTACACACACACACACACACACACACACACACACACACACACACACACACACACACAGCTTCCATTCACTATCTGCCTGGGTCTTATAGCATTTAAGTTTGGGATCCTTGAACTATATGTCCAAAGACAGTTGGAGAAGCTTTATTTTTTTTTCTGCTCTCTGATTCTATTCCACCACCTTAGTCCTTCATCCTAACTCAAGCCACTGTCAGGCTCGTTGTGAGCCACTGCAGTAACTCCCTAAATGTTCTTGTTCTGGGCTACCCTCTCTGCACAGGCCTGGCTGTATTTGCCCTTGAGTTCATTCCTTGCCTTTCAGTGACTAGTTTTTCCTGCTGACAAGCATTTTCCAGACACTCATGCTAGCTGTATTTAGCTTGGGTTCAGACAGGGGACTGGAGGATGGCACAGAGGGAGAAGCCAAGGCACCTGCGTCCCTTCCTCTCTGCCTTGTGCAGCATTTCAAGCAGGGGCACCTCTCTCCCATGGCTCTGGCTCCTGGAGTCACCACACAGGCTATCTTTATTACTGGAATACCCTTGTATCACTCAAGGTCCCAACAGGAACCATAAGACACATTGATCACTCAAGGTGTATTTTTCTGCAAAAGGATTATTTGTAGAGATGTAGGTGTAGGGGTATAGGTGTTAGTACTCCTAGACCCAGTGAGGAGAGTCAGACAGAATCATCCATCTTATGAAGGCAGACATCATCGGGCCACAGAGTCATCCAGCTGAAGAGAACTGAAGGAGCCAGAGAAGAAATCCCCAACATTGGTCTCCTCCCTCCACAGGGTTTCTCTATGGAGGAACTACTAACAATGTTTTGGGCCAGTAATTCTATATGAAGACAGAGTTGGGCAGGGTCTAGAGGCCCCATGTGAAATTGGCAATCCACTGGCCCCCTTCTAATGTGCAGGAGGTGTTGGCATTAGAAGGTAATAGGTGCTTTTTTTAACACCAGCAGCAGCAGCAGCAGCTAAGAGAACTGTTAAGGCAACACAGGTCTTGTATGTGTTCAACCCTGTCAGGCCCTGTGAGCTACTTGAGAAGTTTGGATGTGGCTGTGGCAACGGATAGCACACTGTGGAAAAGTGCTGAGGTTCGTTAATAAAGAGCTGTATGGCTAGTTGTCTGTAATAAACCTTTACCTTGGTGATTTGCACAGACAGCTGGGCTGCCTATCATGGACTGACTCTTAAACTGCGACCAGAGTGGGGCACTGGCTCCCTTGATGAATGGACATGTCGCTCATGGACAGTATTATGAAAGACCCTGATGTGGGGGGCATGTGGCACCTGTGGCAGCCCTCCTGCACTGGTTCTCATCTAGTTGCAGAGGTGCACCAAGGACACTTTATGGTTTCCATGAACACAGACCTGGACTATACAGGCCCTCCGACCTACCCTGGGGTAGGGAGTTAGATGTGGGCCTCCAGGTAACATGCTGGGCAAAGTGCTCAGGGAGACATTGTGAAGGCTGCCTTTGTTATTATTGTAATTATTGTGTAGCTTTTGCTGTTGCTGTAGTCTGTTTCCTGTCATGTAGATTGTGAAGTGAGCAACCCTAAAGGGGTGGAATGTGGGGTAGCTGTGTTAGGCTTGCTTGCGGGGTTACTGGCTGCAAGCACTTTGCCCGATTAGTGCGTGAGCATGTGGCAGCGCCATGTGTGTAAGGCCTAGATAAGGGTATGGGTGCTTGCACTCAGGAGAATTGCAGATAGTGGATTGCCTGCCCACAACTGTGAAGGGCCATCTTGCTGTATGTTTGCTTGAGAGGTGGTTTCCCCTGCCTGTGTGCTTGTCCGCCGTCCTGAGACTTTATTAAATGGAATGGCCCAACCCTTTCCAGCTCTGCAGTTTTTCTAGCATCTGCCAAAATTCAATGTGAACCTGCCTGGCCATGATGGCAGCCACCAGCATTACAGGTGGTATGTGGAGATCAGCATATAGATGAAAAAAAAAAGTAAAGAAAAGGAAACAAATTAAGATGTTATTAGTTGAAGCAAGGGATGAGGTCCCCTGAAAAGCGAGGTGTCCCAGCCCCACTTCTGACCCTCAGCCCAGGGTCCCAGTGCCAGAAAGAGGAGTCTCCATAACTCCTGATAATGTAGAAAATTTGGCAAATTCCTATTTGTTATTTTACTATTTTAATCTACTAACCACTATCATTATTAACTAGACTAGGCTCTGGTTTCTACATATCTCCTTACAAATCTATCAACCATTATAAATCTACCACTTTAAAACATAATGAAGAACAACTCAGCATCAGAAATGACACGAGCTTTCAAAGTTCTTCATACTTAGTAAAATTAAAAATGAAAAACAACCCTATGTTTGACTTTAGCAGCGTTTTGTCTCTCATCTCACTTTTGCTTACATTTCCGATATGCCTTTTATTTTTAATATGAATTGTTTAATCATTGGTTGGTCTGTTATAATTTAATCATTTATCTTTAATATAAACTGATAAAGAATCATTATTTCTGAAAATCTAATTTTGGTTTCTATAAATTACTAAGACTTTTAAAATAAGAAAATCAAATCTGAGATTTAAACTGGTAAAATTCACACATAATGAACACAATTAGGTCCCAGGAGGGACAAATCAAGAGAATGTCTGTAAATAAGAAATTGAAGAGATTGAAATATTCCGTGAACATTGACTGGGTATAATCTTTGTGATGTCAGTCTAGAAGGTGGTTATAACTGAATAAAGTGAAATAATCAATTGTATGGTGTCTAATGTAAAGAAAGACTATTAATAGCAAGAGTTATTTAGACTAAATCCCATGCAGGAGAAAGCCTTAGTACCAAAAACCAAATTGAAGAAGCTGTAGTGGAGAAGGATTTGGGGAAGAAACGCTCATTTACTGGAAACACCTTGTTATGATTCCACTTAGTACAGGAGCTCTATGAAAAGACAAACAGTATGATGTGTACATTGTTGGCTGTGAAAATCATAACATAGAAACTTATTTTTATTAAGGTAAACAAGATGCAGGAAAGGTCTATCCTGGTCTCGTGCTGCAGGGACCATGGGCATGGATTTCTAATTCCAAGGTGCAGGTGCATCCGGTTCTCTCATGAGTCTATCCTCAATCTTTCTTTATGAGTGACAAAAATGATATTTTGATTCCATCTGCCTTGTGTTTTTTCTTAAATTATTAAGAATCCAGCCTAAGAGGGGAAAGTTCCTATTTATTGGTTCTCTGTGTAATAATGCTGGTGGCCCAGGACAGGCAGGTTCACACTGGATTCAGGCAGATGGTGGAGAAACTGAGCCAGAATGTGTTGGGCCATTCTGTTTAGTAGAGTCTCACAATGGCGGATGAGCACACAGGCAGAGGAAAACTGCTTCTCAGGCAAATGAACAGCAAAATGGCCCCTCGCAGGGGCGGGCAGACAGTTCGCCATCAACAATCCCCAGCACAAGCACCTGTAACCTCACATAGGCCACACATGTGTGTTGTTGCCATGCGCTCATGCACATGCTTGCAATTAGGCACAGTGCTTGCAGCTGGTAAACCCGCGAGCAAGCCTAACACAGCTGCCCCACATCTTGAAACTCAACACAACAAAATTCCTGACTTACTGTATTTACATTGCACATGTTTGTTTATTGAATATGGAGATTACCACACTGGTTGATTCTGCAATTTAAGTTTTCTGCCAACAGAAAGGATTAGAATACTGCAGGTTGAAACTTGAAGGCATAAATTTTGACTATCAAGTGCCCACTTTTCCGATAAGAAAACAGAATGGTCTGGGGCTCTGAGATCTAGATTGAACTAGAATATCCTTAGAGAATGGGTTGAATGTAAAGCATCACTTACCTCAGGACTTCAGTAGAGAAACAGAGTGGTTATATGAAAAAACACTATTCAATTAAAAAGATGTACAGAAACTAATAGGATAAAAATAAAAAATATGGAAGGGAATATATTGAACAATGGTCTATGGAGAAGCCAAATTCTAAAGAAATCCCCTGATCTGACTAGTACATAGCTGCAGTGTTTTTCACAGTTGTAATGCCAGTGGCCAAGGCCAAGCAGGTTTACAATGAATTTGGGCAAATGGTAGAAAAACTGCGAAGCAGAAAAAGTTTGGGCCATTCCTTTTAATAAAGTCTCACAACATTGGACAAGCACACAGGCAGGGGAAACTGACTCTCAGTCAAACAAACAGCAAAATGGCCCCTCACAGCAGAGGGCAGGCAAGCCACACATCTGCAATCCCCAATCTCTCTCCAGTGCAAGCACCCATAACCTTACATAGGCCATACACATGTGGCACTGCTACGCACCCACACACCGATCAGGCAACCTGCTTACAGCCAGTAACCCTGCGAGCAAACCTAACACAGCTGCCCCACAACAGTCATCCCTCAATATTCATGGGAGCCTAATTCTAAAACGTCTTCCTTCACATATAGCAGTATCTCTGGATGCTCAAGTCCCTTATATAAAATGGCATAATACTTCCATGTAATCTACACAGATTCTTTTATATAGTTTAAATCACCTCTAGATTACTTATAATACCTAATACAATTTAAAAAGTAAATGCTATGTAAATAGTTGTTATACTGTATTGGTTAGGGAGTAATGACAAGAAAAAAATTTCTGTACTTATATTCATTACAGATGCATTCATTTTATTTTATTTATTTATATATATTTTTAGTGTGTGTGTGTGTGTGTGTGTGTGTGTGTGTGTATGTGTGTAAGAGAGAGAGACAGAGAAGCAGGAAGGGAGAGAGATGGGAAGCATCAATTCTTTATTGTGGCACCTTAGTTGTTCACTGATTGCTTTTTCACATGTGTCTTGACCAATGAGCTCCAAACAAACCAGTGACCTTGGGCACAAGCCAACATCCTATGTCTCAAGCCAGTAACTATGTCATCATGTCTAGGATCCCAGGCTCAAGTGGTGATCTCAGGGTTTTGAACTTGACTTCTAGCATCCCAGGCCAACGTTCTATACACTGCACTACAGCCTGGTCTGGCCAGATGCATCTATTTTAGGCCTAACTACATAGAATGCATCAGCAACAAAGTAACATTTTTAAAAATATATTTTTAGTTAATTAAATCTGTGGATGTGGAAGCCATGAATAGGGAGAGCCAACTGTATTATGAATTCCACAACTGGAGCTGGAGGGCCAGGTTGACTTGTTTGAGTTGGACTTGTTTGGCTGGAAGATTAGCAGGAATGATCTGAAACAGGAAAGATGTCCTTCAAGCTTAAGCATAGAACTAAATCTCATTTTACTTGAATAAGGAAAAATATTTCCATCCTGATTCAACTTAATTTTGGAGATGATTTTCTGCAGTTGGGTATTATTAACAAATAGTACCCAATATTAAAATAGCCATGTATATATTAAACTCAAAACAATATATGACAGCTTCCTTTCATAATGAAAACTACTCAGCTGCAAGGCTTTACCAAATCACAAAATACTTAATTTTATCAATTCACTCAGAATCTTGACTTATGAAAAGCATTTTCTGATATTTGCCCTCAAGGTTCATATTTGGACTGGAGTGAGTGCCTGGGCATTTATCTCTGAATAGCTCACACTGCCTTGCCCATGGTGTTCTATTCAATCTGTGCACACTAATCAACACAAGTGAAGGAAAAGCCTCGGTCTCCTTGTCTGCAAGCTATTATTTTAATCTCCTCATAGGCAAAAGAAAAGTAGAAAGATAAAAAGGCAGCTATATAGTTCATACTGACATAAAACAAGTAAACTGAACTGTCTTTGTTCCTCAATTAGTGAACGTTCTTCTAAATTACTTTTAGATACCCCACTAATATCAAGCATTTATGTTTTTAACTGGATCTAGCTGGTTCTTGTTCATATAAAATACTATTACTACTTGAGTGTAACTAATGGTTTAAAATAATTACTTTGCATAGTGAGAAAGTTTTCTCTTTAGAATTATTTTAAATATACACACAAACTATGCAGAAAACATTTAAAATTTTTAAATGATAAAACTATTAAACAAATGATAGATTATCAATCTAAATATATAAAGCTGATAACTATACTGTAATTAGGTTAGAAAATTAACACTATTTAAAGAACCATATGTATAATGTAAACATATACAGGGACAAAGAGAGAGTCAGAGAGAGGGACAGATAGGGACAGACATACAGGAATAGAGAGAGGTGAGAAGCATCAATCATTAGTTTTTCGTTGCCATTGCGGCACCTTAGTTGTTCATTGATTGCTTTCTCATATGTGTCTTGACCGCTGGCCTTCAGCGGACCAAAGCAACCCCTTGCTGGAGCCAGCGACCTTGGGTCCAAGCTGTCGAGCCTTCGCTCAAGCCAGATGGGCCCGCGCTCAAGCTGGCGAGCTCGGGGTCTCGAACCGGGGTCCTCCGCATCCCAGTCCGACGCTCTATCCACTGCGCCACTGCCTGGTCAGGCTGTAAACTGTAATTGACTTCAATCAGTTTAGGAGAGAAAACTGTGTGTATGTGTGTGTGTGGTGCACAAAGAGCTTATATAAAACATGCCAGAGTTACCATATAATGTTGTACATTACTTATTCCTACCACGTAATGAGTAATATTATAGATATAACTAAGGAAATAAAAATGTATAGGAGTATTAACTTTTCCATATGACATCAAAATAACTAACAAATGTTCATTGACACCCAAATACTGAAAATATAAAAATGAACACAAGAAATATCAAGCAGCCTGACCAGGTGGTGTCACAGTGGATAGAGCGTCAGCCTGGGATACTGAGAACCCAGGTTCGAAACCCTGAGGTCACTGGCTGAGTACAAGCTCACCAGCTTGAGTGTGGGGTCACTGGCTTGAACGCTGGGTTGCTGGCTTGAGCATGGGATCCTAGACATGACCCCAAGATCACTGGCTTGAGCCCAAGGTTGCTGGCTTGAGCAAAGTGTCACTGGTTCAGCCAAAGCGCCCGGTTAAGACACATATGAAAAAGCAATCAGTAAACAACTAAAGTGCTGCAACTACGAATTGATGCTTCTCATCTCTCTCCCTTCCTGTCTGTCTGTCCCTGTCTGTTCCTCTCTCTCTCTTTTTCTCTAAAAAATAAAACAAAATCAAGCAGGTTATCTCAGAGTCAATTTGGTTCTTTACTAAATTATAATGATATATGAGGTGACTTTTACTTACTGGTCTTTATGGGAACTTGAATTTAAAGATCAAGGAACATAGTGTCTGTGCTTTACTGCCCTGGAAATCCTGACCCCCAGCTTCATGTCACAAAAACTTGCTTAGCTTTCTTTGCATTTCCAAAGTTATTCGAGGATGGCAATTAAATCCATGTAACAAAGATAATAGCCAAATTATTTTTCATTATGTAACTTAATATAGGCATAAACATAAACACACCTAAAGATAAATAGTAATAAATAATACAAATTATATCTAATATTTCTGAATTCAAAAGGAAACATAGATGAATGAAATTTATTCAATACAATAGCTCACCATTTTATTTCTATCTCCAAGAACACTGCCTACCACAAGGTAGGCTAAGAATACATTTCTGTTAAATGAATAAATGAACAAAATAAATTAATGAATAAATAAAAATATATAATATTATTAGTGCAACAATTGAAATACAGAATTCAATATACTATTAGCAATAAACATCCAACTATTTAGCAATAATAGTACATTGTTGTTAGTATGCACTATACTAAATATTTGCTCCCCTATGAATATGGTCTCAAGACAAGCTATTCCTCAGAAAATAAAATGTTTCAAAATTGACATATATGTATGTATATATATAAAAGCTCACACAATGTGACCTGTGGTGGTGTAGTGGATAAAGCATCAACCTGGAATGCTGATGTCACCTGTTCAAAACCTGGGTTTGCCTGGTCAAGGCACATATGGGAGTTGATGCTTCCTGCTCCTTCCCCACTTCTCTCCCTCTCTCTCTCTCTCTCTCCCCTGCCCTTCTGTAAATTGAATAAATAAAAATAATTAAAAACATGTATACACATAGATAAAATTTCTCCAAGTCTTAAAAGTATTAAGATTACATTTTGAATTTGTAATGTTAAAATATGCAAGCCAAACCTTCAATTATAAAGAAATAGTGAACTCCTTTATCTGCTTTTAACTTTGAACTTATGCTAAGTATTTTAAAAAGCAAGAAATAGTAATATTAGCAAATATTTATAAAGCACTTGCTATATACTTACCTTTTGTATAAGTTCTATATAATTTTAAGTGATTCATCTATTTAGTTTAACCCTATGAGAATGAAGGAGGATAATTACAGAGTTCAACCCTATAACTGCCACACTATTTTGCATCTCAGTGGTAAATGAGATTCAGGTGATACAATAGTGAGAGACAAAAAGTGATGTTAATATTCAAAATCTAAAATAATAGGATAAAGCTGAATTTACTGCCTGTGTACAAACTCCCCAAGCAGAACAGACTACTGATTTGCACAAGAATTTTAGGAAGCATGAACGAGTTCAGGGAATGGCTGATTTACAGAAGCAAAAGTGGATTAACATTAGCTGGGGAAGCATGGCTGCTTGTGTCAGACTGCGGTGATAGCTTGATCTTTAAAAGCATGTTCATTGATTCCCTGGTTGGTGGTGCAGTGGATAGAACATCGGCCCAGAGCACGCAGGTTGCCACTTTGAGCCCAGAGTCAGGGCACACATGAGAAGTAATCAGTGGTATAACTATATGGAATAATGAGTTGATGTTTCTCCCTTTCTCCTCTCTCCTCCTCCTCTTAAAAAAAAAAAAAAAAAAAAAAAAAGCATGTTCATTGGAGTGATTCTTGCTGACTTTCAAAAGTAAGAGGTTGTCACTGTTTGGTTGGCCTAAAAAAGTATATGCACTGAGATGAGTTGTCATTGATTGATTAAACAGGTTTAAAACCAGTTTTGTGCTTACTTGTTACCATGGCTAGAAAACAAATTAGTACTAGGAGTGTGGGAACTATTATTCTTAAACTTCCCTTTTGGTCCTCCCCACAGCCAAAGCTTCAGAAAAAACATCAAGGATTGTCCAGATCTTTATCACTGCTAATGATGCACCTTAAAGATGTTTTGTTTGTAGATATATGATTTTTAGTTTGAGTGTTAAGTCTTGGTGTAGAGGCCATGCAGGTTCACACTGGACTTTGGCAGATGCTAAAGGAACCATGGAGCTGGATGGTGGGTCATTCCATTTATTACAGTCTTGCAACAGCAAGAAAAAACCATTTCTCTCCCTCAACTCACATGCCAAGAATGGGAGGGGGGCTTCTTCTGCAAAAATAGCCCCTCTCAAGCAGGCAGCAAATTCACAATTGCAATCTGCTGCCCTGAGGGCAATCACCTGCAGCCTTTTATAAACTATACACACATGGTGCTGCCCCAAGCTCATGCACCAATCAGGCAAAGTACAAGCGAACTAGCCTAACACATTTCTTACACACTTGTGTGCCCAACATTCCACTTCTTTAGGGTTGCTTGCATCACAATCTACAATGACAGATATCTTCCTGATGGTCCCTGTGCGAGGAATGAGGTACATTACATAAACAGACTACAGCAACAGCACAAGTTACACAATTACAATAATTACAAAGGTGCCCTTCACAGTGTCTCCCTGAGCACTCTGCCCAAGGCACTAACTGGAGGCCCATCTCTAGCCCCTTAACCCATGGTAGGTAGGAGGGCCAGTATAGTCCAGGTGTGTGTTCATGGAAACCGTAAAGTCTCCTTGGTGCATCTCTGCAACTGGATGAGAGCAGCTTCCCAGTGCAGGAGGGCCTCCACCGGAGCTGCCTCCCCAATCAGGGTCTCTCATACACTCCAAAAGTGGCATGTCCATCCAACAAGGGAGCCGGTGCCCCACTCTGGTTGCAGCCCAAGAGTCCATTTCACCTCTCAATGATCAGTCCACAATAGACGGCCCAGCTGTCAGTGCAAATCACCAAGGTAAAGGTTCATTACAGGCAACTAGGCAAATAGCTCTTTATTAATGGAACTCAGCGCCTTTCCATAAGTGCTCTGTTCATTGTCACAAGCCTCATACAAACCCCTCAGCAGGCTTATAGGGCCTGGCTTGGTTAAACACAATCAAGGCCTGTGCCTCCTTGATAATGCTCTTATCTGTTGCTGCTGCCACTGCAAAAAAAAAAAAAAAAAAGCACCTATTATCTTCTAATGCTAGCACCGGCTGCACATTAGAAGGTGATCAATGGATTGTCAATTTCACATGGGGCCTTAGGCCTCCCTGCTCATCCCAGTTAGGTGGGTCTCTCAGCTTTCCCCTTATTCAAACAGGAACAATGGGCCTTGGGGAGGACCGTCCTCTCCCACAGCTGTCTCCAACAAGTAATCTTGCAACCATGCAACCCGACATCAGCCATTTTCTTAGCAGCTGCTGGAGCTGCCCAATTCCTCCACTTTTTCAGTGGCTGGAACCTCTGCGCTGGCTCAAGCTACCACAAAAGCTCCAAAAGAACTATATTAGACTTGCCACCTAATTTCTCCCTATCAACCCCAGCCACAATCAAATCTAACCACCTCTGTGTTTGGGTAATCTTTACAGGCCCATTTCCCTCATCAGTCAGGCATTGGGGCAGCAGCCCTCACTGCTTTATGATTCCATGCTACCTCCAGCTTCCCCAAATCTGCCTGCCCCTGAGGGACTCTTGGCTGCTGGGCTTTTACCTTCTGGACAACCACTGGCCGGGCTCTGAGTCTGTGAATGGCAGCTTCAGCCTGAACCTCCTCATCCTCAGAAGTGGAGTGAGCAACACCTGCTCCCACCAATTCAGAGTCACTATGCTGGCACGGATGCTGCTCCTTCTTTAGTGACTGTTTTGGCTCCTGCAGCTGCTGGCTCTCAGCCTGAAGCTGAAACTCAAGCTCTTGAACCCGCAGTTTCACTTCCAGAGCAAACTACAACTCATGAACCCATAATTCCTTCTCCAGGAACCGTACCAGTTGCAGGTACCATTGGTGCTCAGCCTGCATCTCACACTGCAGCTCTTAAACCCGTTTGGCCTCCTTCTCCAGCGCTTGGTCTAGTTCAAGTCATTGTTGCCACTCAGTCTGCACCTTATCCTAGAACTTTTGACCTTGGGCAGTTTCTTGCACAGAGGTCTTGGTTTCCTCTTGCAGGGTTGTAAAAAACACCCAATCCATGGCCCCCAAAAAGATAGCCAAAGGGACACATACACTCTAGAGCAGTGGTTCTTAACCTGGGTTCTATCGAACCCTAGGGGTTTGATGAGTTGGTCTCAGGGGTTCGGAGAAGCCTCTGCCGCGGAGGCCAGAATAAAGTAATACCATAATTTGTTGTGAGTTCATGCACTTTGTTGGTTTTGTTCTTTGAGCAAGGTGATGTTCATGCACGGCTCATTTTGTGCGCTAGTAAAAAAGCATATAACTATGTCTTGAATTTGGAAAAAAAAATCATATTTTATTTATCACTAAAGAAGGGTTTGGTGAAAGCACATATAAAACTGGTGGGTTCGGTACCTCAAAAAAGTTAAGAACCACTGCTCTAGAGAAACAACCACTCCTCTACCCCATCCTTCAAGCATGTTGGTGGCTCCACATCAGTCTGATACGAATCCTGCCAGCTGTGGCAGATATAAGGCTGGGTATAGGGACCATGCAGGTTCACATTGGATTCAGGCAAATGGTAAAAGAACAGTGGAGCCAGATAATAGTGGGCCGTTCTGTTTGTTAGAGTCTCTCAACGGCAGACGAGCAAGCAGCAGGGAAATACCTCTTAACTCTCTCTCTCTCTCAGGACTCACAAGCCAAAAACAGGCCAGAGAAAAAAAATCCCTTTTGCAGCAAACAACAACAAACAATGGCAGGCAATCCACAATTTGCAATCTGCCTCCCTGAGGACAATCACCTGCAGTCTTACATAGACTACACACATGGTGCTGCCCGTGCTCATTCACCAGTCAGGCAAAGTGCAAGCGAGCAAGCCTAACACACTTGTTACACACTTGTTTGCCCAACAAGTGTGAATCAGCATAATTTCTTTTTGTTTTATCTTTATTAATCACCTAATAAGAGTGGCTGCATTGAAGAATTTAAGGTTCTGGCTAGCCAATATAAACCTTAAAAGAAACAAAGCAGAAAAACAAAGTAATATAAGGAGAGATTAGAAGTCACTCTTAACCATCAGAACCTCAGGCTGTGACTGTATTTGAAGATAGAGTCTCTGAAAAGGTTTTAAGTTAAAATGAAGATATTAAGATGGGCCCAACCAAATCCAAAATGACTGGTGTCCTTTTAAGAACAGATGAGGACAAAGATGCACACAAGGGAGATCACGTGAAGACCCAGAGAGGAGAAAACAGCCATCCACAAGTCAAAGAGACCTCGGGAAAAAATCAATACTGCCGACACTTTGACCTCAGACTTCTAGCCTCCAGAATTGTGAGAAAATAAATTTCTGTCATTAAGGTTCCCAGTCTATGGTACTTCGTTATCGCAGCTCTAGCAAAATAATACAGATATAGGTTGTTTTAATTCACTTGTGGCATTTTCTATTATAACATAAAATGTAAACAATGGTGCAGACTCCTCTCTGTTTGTGCAAAGGAAACCCCAAGGCTCTCCAATTTTCCATAAATACTTATACTAAGGAATTAAACATCTTTGTGTCCCCAGGGCATGGACTATATTATTTACTATGTCAGGCAAAGGAAGTACAAAATTTTAATGACCACCTCACATTATCTCATGGCTATTGATGGTACCATCCTCTTTAGCAGTTTTCTTCACCAATTATTGTTTATTTTACCAGGCAGAATTTTTCCT
This sequence comes from Rhynchonycteris naso, assembly GCA_037038555.1. NCBI lineage: Eukaryota > Metazoa > Chordata > Mammalia > Chiroptera > Emballonuridae > Rhynchonycteris > Rhynchonycteris naso. The sequence continues at coordinate 251,987,154 of CM072996.1, read as the reverse complement.
ATCTAATAACTTCAATCTCTGATTCTGATTATGTTCTCTCTTGATCCTGAGTTAATTACCTGAACTTTTATGTGCTTTGTAATTTTTATTGCATGCCAGACATTATGTGTAGAACATAAAGATTTTAGTAAATAGTACTTATGCCTGAATATGAACATACTTCTTCAGCTAGCCCTTTCCAACCATGAAGTATTTAGCATTCTACAAGTCAAAACCTTAATCAGATCCTTAAAATCCAACACAAGGCCCTGACCGGTTTGCTAAGTGGCAGAGCATTGGCCCAGCATGTGGATATTCAGGTTTGATTCCCAGTCAGGGCACACAGAAGCACTCATCTGCTTCTCTACCCATCTCCCTCTCACTTCTCCCTTTCTCTCTCTCTCTCTTCCTCCTCTCCTCCTGCATCCATGGCTCAGTTGGAGTGAGTTGGCCCCAGGCACTGAGGATGGCTCCATGGCCTCCACCTCAGCTGCTAAAAATGGCTCCTGTTGAAATGGAGCAAGGGCCCCAGGTGGGCAGAGCCCCTGGTGGGCTTGCTGGGTGGATCTGAGTTGAGGCACATGTGGGAGTCTGTCTTTGCCACCCCTTCTCTCACTAAATTAAAAAAAAAAAGTCCAACACAACACAGAGAGGTGTGATGTAGGCTTGATGAAACCAACTCAGAAAGGAGCTCTGGAGCAAAAACTGCCCATCAGCAAATCACAAAGCGGGCCAAACTGAATTGGTCTTTATACTCCCCACTCACACTGTCACCAGACATGGGTTGTCCTGGAAAGGGCATAATCCCAGGAGAGGTAGCTCTCTGCAACTGAGGCAGGTCTTGAAGAATGTAAGAGCTGGAGGTTGTCTTTGGACTATACTCCCCACCTGGACAACAAGTTCTTCTTTGAAGGGGCATCTGTGTGAAGCATCTCTAAAATGAATGCTGAATGTACATTCCACTCACATTTGTATAGCCGGAGCAAGTCATTTGGGCTGGAACTATAATCCTCTCAACAAGAAGTAGGGTTGGAGGGAGGTTAAGGGTAGAGTCTAAGGTAGGAGCCCTGTAGGGATGAGCCTGAGTATCAAAGAATAGCAGATAATTTAAAAAAGTAATACACTGTATCACAATGTTCATAGGCCAAAATAGTCAGTCTGAGACACTTAACAGACTTGGGCCCAGGAATAGAAAATACTGGTGTCTAGGAACCAAATTAAAACCAGGGGTGGTCAAAAAGAATGTTGAATAATCTGACTGAAAGGATGTCACCATTTCTCCACTCCCTATTCAAAAATTTGCAGAATTTTATCTCCCTTCTAATTATTCACTTTTCCTACTTTGAGATGCAAAATTGCACAAGCCCACCTTTTTCAAAAAGCGTGTTTTTTGAAAACTTTGTTTCTAGCTTTTAAAATCAGCCAAGCAAAGCCACCCCTGGAGTTTGTTCAAAGGATGTTCCTGTCCTCTGTACTGCCTCCCTTGTTGTGCTCGAGCATAAGCTTAAGAAAAGGTGTCTGAAAATTTCTCTGGGGTTTTCTCTTGATTTCTGCCTTGAGGAGCTCAAGAACCCCAATGCCAGTAACAAATACTATTTCATTTTATAGTTTAGAATCCAGAGATACTAAGTAACTTTTCAGTTAAACGTATGTAATTCCCAACAGTGTACCTGGAACATAGTAAATGCTCAAAATTCTCTGGACAACAAAAACTCAAACTTAATTATTAATTTACTGTTGTTTATACTTTGTTCAAAGAAATCATAATTGGATAACTGGCATCTTCCATGTTGGCTTTTTGTACTGTGGATGCTTAGGTTTCAGTTTTATCTGCTCTGTAAGATGTTGTTACTCTTCCTCCAACTCTCCATTTTTTCAAATCTTTTTTTTTTTTTTTTTTTTTAGTGATGGGAGGGATAGACAGACAGGAAGGGAGAAAGATGAGAAGCATGAATTGTAGTTGTGGTATCTTAGTTGTTCATTGATTGCTTTTCAGCTGAGCCAACAATCTAGGGCTCAAGCCAGCAACTTTGGGCTCAAACCAGCAACCATGAGATCATTTCTAATTTTGGGTTTCAAACTTGAATCCTCAGCTTCCCAGGCCAATGCTCTATCCACTGCACCACCACCTGATCAGGTCAAGCTAAAATCTTTTAAAATCTCTTATGTGCTGATGTTCCCTTTTCTATATGTTTTTCTTTCTTTCTTTTTGCATTCTCTATCTTTCTTGTGGGTTGTTATTCCTTCTTAGTTCATTAAATGCCTAATGTACAGAAAATTGAGGCTTATGCCCTAACTGATGAACATCTGCCAAGAAACTCTCTCAGGCCTCAAGTCAATGAAGTAACTGCATAGACACTGGCTGACCTGTCCCCTCTTTGCACTCCTTGCCTATAAATAGAGCCCACCACAAATCCTCAACAGACTTGTCTGTAGCTTGCTTGCTAATGCATGTGTTTCCCAAATTGGTATGTCTCTGCTATTCCTGAATAAACTCAATTTCTGGCCATTTGAGCTTGCCTCAGTTCATATCTTTATTTAGGTTGAAAAATATATAAGTTTTCTTAAATTAGTGGATGATAATTTAAAATTATGAGCTAATTCTTTAAACTACCATAATGAGTATATTGATACTAGACTTTGAAGTGTTTAGCTATGCTTTTATTACAGGGGTAAGGAACCTTTTTGGCTGAGAGAGCCATGAATGCTACATATTTTAAAATGTAATTCCATGAGAGCCATACAATATGTTTAACGCTAAATACAAGTAAATGTGTGCATTTTATGTAAGACCAACACTTTTAAAGTACAATAAGTCTCTGAATTCTTTTTAATAACGTAGTTATGCTGTTGCTAACCAATGATCAATAAAGTACTTCTTACCATTAATGTGACTTCTGGTGCTGCATGGTTTTGCTGATGGCTTTGTAGTCTGGTTGATACGTGGTGAGGTTAAGTTTCATGCAGGCGTTGAGACTTCCATCTGTTAAACGTGATCTTAACATTCTTTAGATGTGAGAAAGACTGCTCACATGCCAAACATTGTCAGTACAGCAATACTCACATGCTGCAGTGTGGTATGTGATGGGAAGTGCGTTCCAAGTTTTGACAATCAGCTGATCCGCGAGTTGAAGTCTTTTCATTTCTCCCTACTTGTGTTTGCTCACCAACTCTGCTTGCTGTCATGCAAGTCTTTTCAAATCTTCATTCAGTGACTTGAATTTATTCACCCACATGTCTGAGGCCTTCAGGTCAGCAGCTTGTAGCTCAAACTCTCTGACAGAGACACTGGGGATGTAACTCAGGCCGGCACTGTCCACTGGACACTCGTGTAGATGGGTAAAGAACTTAAAAAAATGAGTGCGCTCACGAAATTCTCCAAAGCACTCTTTGAATGACTGTAGGAGATTAGATGTGAAGCCCACTAGCTGCTGGAGATCAAGATGTTGAGCGGGGTCACTTGCTGTGCATGCATCTTTAAAATCTCCAGTTTTTCAAAGTGTAGTAAATGACCTGTTTCAATGTCGGCAACGAAGAGTTCCAGCTTGTTTTCAAATGCAAACACTGCTTGTGGAAGGGATAAGACTGCATTTCCAACGCCTAGCATTTTCACATTGAGCTGGTTCAGATGTTCAGTCATGTCCATGAGATAGTAAGACTTCAGGAGCCACTCAGTGTTAGCTAACTCAGGATGCTCAACGTTTTTCATTTCAACAAAAGTCCAGATTTGCTCAGACAAGCCATGAAATGGCTGAGCACCTTCCCTCTTGACAACCAATGCACATTGCTGTGCAGAAGCAGACCAGGATAATTATTCCCAACTTTATTCAGCAGTGTTTTAAGCTGGCGATTATTTAAAGCTCAGGCAACAATAAAGTTGACCACCCAAATGACCAGCGACATCACCTCACCAAGCTGCTCGCCACACATCTGAGCACAAAGTACCTCCTGCTGTAGGATGCAGTGAAAACTTAGGATGGGTCTCTTTTCACGTTCATGAAGAAGCACTACAAATTCTCTGTTTTTCCCCACCATGCATGAACACCATCAGTACACACCGAAATAAGTTTATCTATCGGAAGATTTTTTTCTTTAGTGAACTCAGTGAAAGACTTGAATAATTCCTCCCTTCTTATTGTCTGTTTCATAGGCAAAACAGCAAGACTTTCCTCACGTAGTGTGTCACCAACAGCATACCTTGCAATCACGCTGAACTGGGATAAATGGCTTACGTCTGTTGACTAATCCAAAGCGAGAGAAAAGAATGGTGCTGCATTTATGTCCTTCACCTGTGTTGCCTCAGTTTAATTTGCCATCATGATGGTACGATTGTGAACAGTTCTTGCCGACAGTGGCATGTCTTTTATTCATTTGATTATCTTATCTTTATCCGAAAAGTCGTCAAAAAGTTCATTGGCAAGATTAAGCATGAATGTTTTGGCATACTCTCCATCTGTGAATGGCTTTCTGTTTCTCACCATCACTAAAGCACCAGCAAAGCTAGCCAAATTCCAGTCACCTTGTTTGGTCCAAACACGGAGTTGCTGCTGACTAGCTTGCACTCTGCACAGTAGCTCTTTTCTTTTTTTTATTAATTTTAATGGGGTGATATTGATAAATCAGGGTACATATGTTCAGAGAAAACATCTCCAGGTTATTTTGACATTTGATTATATTGCATACCCATCACCCAAAGTCAAATTGTTTTCCGTCACCTTCTATCTGGTTTTATTTGTGCCCCTCTCCTCTCTTTACCCTCTATCACCTCCATCTCCTTTCTCCTTTTCTCTCCCCCCACTAATAGCCAGCACACTCTTGTCCATGTCTCTGAGTCTCATTTTTATTATCTCCCATCTATGTATGGAATCATACAGTTTTTAGTTTTTTCTGATTTACTTATTTCACTCAGTATAAAGTTATCAAGGTCCATTTATGTTGTAAATGATCCAATGTCATCATTTTTTATGGCTGAGTAGTATTCCATAGTATATATGTACCAAAGCTTTTTAATCTACTTGTCGACTGACCGACACTTGGGCTGTTCCCAGATCTTCACTATTGTGAACAATGCCATCACAAACATGGGGCACATTTCTTCTTTTTGAACAGTGCTATGGTATTCTTAGGGTATATTTTTAAAAGTGGGATAGCTTAGTCAAAAGGCAGTTCGATTTTTAATTTTTAGAAGAATCTCCATACTGTTTTCCACAGTGGCTACACCAGTCTGCATTCCCACCAGCAGTGCAGGAGGGTTCCCTTGATCCAAATCCTTGCCAGCACTTAATCTGTGTTGTTTTGTTGATTAGCGCCATTCTGACAGGTGTGAGGTGATATCTCATTGTGGTTTTAATTTGCATTTCTCTAATGATTAGTGATGTTGAGCATTTTTATATGCCTCTTGGCCATCTGAATATTCTCTCTGGAGAAGTGTCTATTCATTTCTTTTGCCTATTTTTTGATTGGATTGTTTGTCTTTTGGTGTTGAGTTTTATAAGTTCTTTATAAATTTTGGTTATTAACCCCTTATCAGACATATTGTGGCATATGTTCTCCCATTGTGTAGTTTGTGTTTTTATTCTGTTCTTATTGTCTTTAGCTGTGCAAAAGCTTTTTAGTTTGATATAGTCCCATTTGTTTATCCTGCCTTTTATTTCACTTGCCCATGGAAATAAATCAGCAAATATATTGCTGCGAGAGATGTCAAAGAGCTTACTGCCTATGTTTTCTTCTAAGATGCTTATGGTTTCAGTTTACATTTAATTCATCACATAAACAAAAGGAAGAACAAAAACCACATGATAATTTCAATAGATGCAGAAAAAGCATTTGATAAAATTCAGCACCCATTCATGATCAAAACTCTCAGCAAAGTGGGAATACAGGGAACATACCTTAACATGATAAAGGCCATCTATGACAAACCCACAGCCAACATCATACTCAATGTGCAAAAATGAAAAGCAATCCCCTTAAGATCAGGAACCAGGCAGGGGTGCTCCCTTTTACCACTCTTATTCAACATAGTTCTGGAAATCCTAGCCGCAGCAATCAGATAAGAAGAAGAAATAAAAGGTATCCAATTTGGAAAAGAAGAAGTAAAACTATCATTATTTGCAGATAATAGGATATTGTATATAGTAAACCCTAAAGTCTCAGTCAAAAAACTACTGAACCTGATAAATGAATTCAGCAAGGCGGCAGGATATAAAATTAATACTCAGAAATTAGAGGCATTATTATACACCAACAATGAAATGTCAGAAAGAAAAATTAAAGAAACAATCTCCTTCACTATTGCAACCAAAGAATAAAGTACCTAGGAGTAAATTTAACCAAAGATATTAAAGACTTGTACTTGGAAAATTAAAGAACATTGATAAAAAAATCAAGGAAGATACAAACAAGTAGAAGCATATACCATGCTCATGGTTAGGAAGAATAAACATCATTAAAATATCTATATTACCCAAAGCAATTTATAAATTCTGAAGAGTGTGTTTTGAGCATGGGTATGTGCTGTCTTGTGAGACTGAGCCCTTCACCATGGGATCTGGTACTATCTTCAGGGAGATAGTTTCAGAATTGAGTTAAATTATAGGATACCCAACTGGTGTTGCAAAATTAGTTGATGTGTAAAAAACCCACAGAACTGGGAGTAGAAGTGAAATAGTGTTGTGGTAGATTATATAGAATAGAGAGGACACACAGGAGTGTGTTACTACTTTACAATAGAATATAGAATTTCATCATTAAAGCCTTGCTTGTGTACTGATGGAGTAAGGCAACTTCCAAAAATAACTATCAATTAAAATACCAATGACATACTTCAAAGATATAGAACACATATTCCAAAACTTTATATGGAACCAGAAAAGAACACAAATAGCCTCAGCAATCTTGAAAAGAAAGAATAAAGCGGGAGGTATCACTCTTCCAGATATCAAGGTTTACTGCAAGGCCATTATACTCAGGACAGCCTGGTACTGGAATAAGAACAGGCATATATAGCCTGACCTGTGGTGGCGCAGTGGATAAAGCGTCGACCTGGGAACACTGAGGTCGCCAGTTCAAAACCCTGTACTGGTCCGGTTAAGGCACATATGGGAGTTGATGATTCCAGCTCCTCCCCCCTTTCTCTCTCTCTCTTTCTCTCTCTCTCTGTGTCTCCTCTCTAAAATGAATGAAATAAAAATAAAAGCAATATAAAAGAACAGGCATATAGATCAATGGAACAGAACAGAGAACCCAGAAATAAACCCACACCTTTATGAACAACTGATATTTGACAAAGGAGGAAAGAGCATACAATAAAGTAAAGACAGGGGAGAAGCAATATGGCGACGGAGTAGACGGACGTACCAACTTCCAACTCCCAGAACCAAAGTGGATTATAACTCAATTTAAAGAACCATCATCTGGATAAACCAACTATGAACTAAACTAAGTGGACTCTTCAACCAAGGAACACAGAAGAAGCCACATTGAGACTGGTAGGAATAGCGAAAACATGAAGAGGGCTGCCCAGCTCCCCGGAGCAAACGGCAGCCCGGAGAGACCCGCGGGGCGGGAGGAAAGTTTGGCGGAGAGGGAGGGACCTGGGTCCCAGGAACCAAGCCCCAGCCTGCAGTCTCAGAGCCTAGAAGAGGCGTTTGGACAGTTTTGAGCTGTGAAACAAGTGAGGGAGCACCCAGGCCTACAGTGTGGAGTATTAGGTCCCTTCCTACTCTGCTGAGGGCTGCTTAAGGGTATGGTGGGCGGCAGGACACTGAAACGCGGTTCAGTCGGCATGGGCAGAGGCCAAGCCGGTGGGAGATCGGTCTAGCCCAGAGGGTCAGAGGGGACGCGCAAAAGCGGACCGGCAGCTGCGGGCACGCCTTTAACCCCACTTACGGGGACAAAGCGGGAGGCCAGGAACGGGCAGAAATCTGCCCTACAACCCTGCGCAGGCCGGCCCTGACCGCGGGGACCGGGCTAGGACCAGGGACGGGCAGGGGCTCACGGCTGAGCTGACGCTACCAGCCCCACACCCACCCCCCCCCCCGGGCCGGAGAAACCGCGGCTGGCCAGTATATGTACACGAGCGAGCGGGCTCGGAGCGCGGGAACGGGGTAGACCCCGAGACAAGTGGAAGCTCGCAGTTGAGCTCACGCTACTATCCCCACCAGGCTGGAGAAACGGCGAATTGCATTCACACGTGCACGAGCGGGCTCCGAACGCGGGGGCGGGGTAGAGTCCAGGACGAGCGGAAGTCCGCAGCTGAGCGGAAGCCAGCAAACACACCCGGCCCAATAAACCTTGGTTTCCAACCCTGCGCAGAAGGGCCCTGGCCTCGAGGGCAGGGCTAAATCTCCAGACGGGCAAAGGCTCACAGCTGAGAGCACGTCAAAAGCCCCGCCCAACCCGCGAAACTGTGGCGAGCAGGCTCTGACTGAGGGTTCTGGGCGGAAGTTCGGAAATAGGCTGGGTACGCAGCTGAGCAAAGGTGCTCACCTCTACCCTTGGTGCTAAGACTTGTGGCTTCAGTGACAGCCCCTCCCACGGAGAAGAGGCAGAAACCACAGCAAAAGCCACAGTGGGCCGGCGCTGGTAACGCTCATACCCAACCACCCTAGGCACAGCCAGAGGGGGTGAGGGGCCTGCAGACAGACAACACCTAGAGAACACAAAGGCAACTCCTACTGGACTCTAGTCGCCACAACTTGCTTATACACAGAAAAAATGGGCAGGCAGAGGAATGCAAACCAAATGAATCAAGAGAAATCCCCAGAGAAAGACCTGAATGAACCAGATATAACCAAATTACCAGAAGCAGAATTTAGAATAATGATAGTTAGGATGTTCAAAGAAATTAGAGCAACAATGGATAGTCATTATGAACACCTAAATAAAGAGATAACAAGTATAAAAAACGAAATTGAAATAATAAAAAAGAATCAGACAGAAATGACAAATACAGTATCAGAATTGAAGAACACAATGGAGGGAATTAAAAGCAGGATGAATCACACTGAGGATCGAATAAGCGAGTTAGAGGACACAATACACAAAGGCACAGAAGCAGAGAAGAAGGAAAAGAGACTTAAAAAATGTGAGGAAACTCTAAGGGAGCTTTGTGACAACATGAAGAGAAACAACATTCGCATCATAGGGGTGCCTGAAGAAGAGGAAAGAGGACAGGAAATGGAAACTTTGTTCAATCAAATCATAGCAGAAAACTTTCCTAAATTAAGGCTGGGAAACACTCCACACATTCAAGAAGCACACAGAACTCCATTAAAGAGAAACCCAAAAAGATCTACACCAAGATACATCATAGTTAAAATACCAAAGCTAATAGATAAAGAAAAAATTTTAAAAGCTGCTAGAGAAAAAAAGGCTATCACCTACAAAGGAGCCCCCATAAGGATGACATCGGACTTCTCAACAGAAACACTTGAGGCCAGAAGGGAATGGCAAGATATAATCAAAGTAATGCAGAACAAGAACCTACAACCAAGACTACTTTATCCAGCAAGGCTAACATTTAAAATTGAAGGAGAAATAAAGAGCTTCCCAGAAAAAGAAAGCCTCAAGGAATTCATAAAAACCAAACCAATTCTGCAAGAGATACTAAGAGGCCTCTTGTGAACAGTTTAAAGGGACGAATGAATAGAGCAAAAGAAGAATACAGCTTTAAAGAATAAAATGGCAATAAACAACTACATATCAATAATAACCTTAAATGTAAATGGATTAAATGATCCAATCAAAAGACATAGGGTAGCTGCATGGATAAAGAAACAGGACCCATACATATGCTGTCTACAAGAGACACACCTTAAAACAAAAGATGCTCATAGACTGAAGGTAAAAGGATGGAAAAAAATATTTCATGCAAATGGAAATGAAAAAAAAAGCAGGGGTAGCAATACTTATATCAGACAAAATGGACTTTAAAACAAAGGCTGTAGTAAGAGATAAAGGAGGACACTACATAATGATAAAGGGAACATATCAACAGGATGATATAACTATTATAAATATCTATGCACCAGCCTGACCTGTGGTGGCGCAGTGGATAAAGCGTCAACCTGGGAACACTGAGGTCTCCAGTTCAAAACCCTGCACTGGTCGGGTCAAGGCACATATGGGAGTTGATGCTTCCAGCTCCTCCCCCCTTTCTCTCTCTCTCTCTCTCTCTCTCTCTCTCTCTTTCCTCTCTAAAATGAATAAAATTAAAATTAAAAAAAAATTTTTTTTAAATATATATATATCTATGCACCAAATATAGGAGCCCCGACATACATAAAGCAGACTTTGATGGATTTAAAGGGCGAGATTAACAGCAATACTATCATAGTAGGGGATTTGAATACCCCTCTAACAACACTGGATAGATCCTCAAGAATGAAAATTAATAAAGAAACAGCAGACTTAAAGGAGACACTAGATCAACTTGATTTAATAGATATCTTCAGAACTTTTCACCCTAAAGCAGTAGAATATACATTCTTCTCAAGCGCTCATGGTATATTTTCTAGGATAGACCACATGTTAGGACACAAAAATGGTCTCAATAAATTTAAGAAAATTGAAATCATATCAAGCATTTTCTCTGATCACAATGCTATGAAACTAGAAATTAACCACAAAAGAAAAACTGAAAAATACTCAAACACATGGAAACTAAATAGCATGTTATTAAATAATGAATGGATTAACATTGAGATCAAAGAAGAAATAAAAAAGTTTCTAGAAACAAATGATAATAAACATACATCAACTGAAAATTTATGGGACACAGCAAAAGCAGTCCTGAGAGGGAAGCTTATTGCACTACAGGCATATCATAAGAAGCTAGAAAAAGCTCAAATAAGCAACCTGACCCTGCATCTAAAAGAACTAGAAAAACAACAGCAAATAAAACCCAAGACAAGTAGAAGGAAGGAAATAATAAAGATCAGAGCAGAAATAAATGACATAGAGGCTAAGGAAACAATACAGAGGATCAATGAAACCAGAAGCTGGTTCTTTGAAAAGGTAAACAAGATTGATGAACCTTTAACTAGACTCACCAAGAAAAAAAGAGAGAGGACTCAAATAAATAAAATTAGAAAGGACAGTGGAGAAATAACAACTGACACAACAGAAATACAAAGCATTTTAAGAAAATACTATGAAGAACTATATGCCAATAAATTAGACAATCTTGGTGAAATGGACAAATTTCTTGAATCATATAAACTTCCAAAAATCAATCTGGAAGAATCAGAACACCTAAACAGACCAATTACAGCAAATGAGATCGAAACAGTTATCAAAAAACTCCCAAAAAAGAAAAGTCTTGGGCCTCATGGCTTCACAAGTGAATTCTATCAAAAATTCAAAGAAGAACTAACTCCTATCCTCCTCAAGCTATTTCAAAAAATTGAAGAGGAAGGAAGACTTCCAAACTCCTTTTATGAGGCGAGCATAATTCTGATCCCAAAACCGGGCAAAGACACCACAAAGAAAGAAAATTTTAGGCCTATATCCCTGATGAATTTAGACACTAAAATTCTCAACAAAATATTAGCGAACCGGATCCAGCAATATATGAAAAAAATCATACACCACGATCAAGTGGGATTTATTCTGTAGAGGCAAGGCTGGTTCAATATTCGCAAATCAATCAATGTGATTCATCACATAAACAAAAGGAAGGACAAAAATCACATGATAATTTCAATAGATGCAGAAAAGGCATTTGATAAAATCCAGCACCCATTCATGCTCAAAACTCTCAGTAAAGTGGGAATACAGGGATCATTTCTTAACATGATAAAGGCCATCTACGATAAACCGACAGCAAACATCATACTAAATGGACAAAGATTAAAAGCAATCCCCTTAAGATCAGGAACCAGGCAGGGATGCCCCCTTTCACCACTCTTATTCAACATAGTTCTGGAAGTCCTAGCTACAGCAATCAGACAAGAAGAAGAAATAAAAGGCATCCAAATTGGAAAAAAAGAAGTAAAACTGTCACTATTTGCAGATGATATGATATTGTATATTGAAAACCCTAAAGTCTGAGTCAAAAAACTACTGGACCTTATAAATGAATTCAGCAAGGTGGCAGGATATAAAATTAATACTCAGAAATAAGAGGCATTTCTATATACCAACAATGAACTGTCAGCAAAAGAACTTAAGGAAACAATCCCCTTCACTATTGCAGCCAAAAAAATAAAGTACCTAGGAGTAAATTTAACCAAGGAGGTTAAGGACTTGTACTCGGAAAATTATAGAACACTGATAAAAGAAATCAAGGAAGATACAAACAAGTGGAAGCATATACCGTGCTCATGGCTAGGAAGAATAAACATCATTAAAATGTCTATATTACCCAAAGCAATTTATAAATTCCATGCAATACCAATTAATATACCAATGACATACTGCAAAGATATAGAAAACATATTCCAAAAATTTATATGGAACCAAAAAAGAACACGAATAGCCTCAGCAATTTTAGAAAGAAAAAATAAAGCAGGAGGTATCACTCTTCCAGATATCAAGGTTTACTATAAGGCCATTATACTCAAGACAGCCTGGTACTGGCATAAGAACAGGCACATAGATCAATGGAACAGAACAGAGGACCCAGAAATAAACCCACAGCTTTATGGACAACTGATATTTGACAAAGGAGGAAAGAACATACAATGGAGTAAAGACAGCCTCTTTAACAAATGGTGTTGGGAAAATTGGACATCCACTTGCAAAAACATGAAACTAGACCATCAACTTACACCATTCACAAAAACAAACTCAAAATGGATAAAAGACTTAAATGTAAGCCATGAAACCATAAGCATCTTAGAAGAAAACATAGGCAGCAGGCTCTCCGACATCTGTAGCAGCGGTATATTTGCCGATTTATCTCCATGGGCAAATGAAATAAAAGGCAAGATAAACAAATGGGACTATATCAAACTAAAAAGTTTTTGCACAGCTAAAGACAATAGGAACAGAAAGAAAGACAAACCACACAATGGGAGAACATATTCGACAGCACATCTGATAAGGGGTTAATAACTAAAATTTATAAAGAACTTAGAAAACTCAACACCAGGAAGACAAACAACCCAATCAAAAAATGGGCAAAAGAAATGAATAGAAATTTCTCCAAAGAGGACATACAGATGGCCAATAGGCATATGAAAAAATGCTCAACATCACTAATCATTAGAGAAATGCAAATTAAAACCACAATGAGATATCACCTCACACCAGTCAGAATGGCACTCATCAGCAAAACAACACAGAATAAGTGCTGGCGAGGATGTGGAGAAAAGGGAACCCTTCTGCACTGCTGGTGGGAATGCAGACTGGTGCAGCCACTGTGGAAAACAGTTTGGAGATTCCTCAGAAAATTAAAAATTGAACTACCTTTTGACCCAGCTATCCCACTTTTAGGAATATACCCTAAGAACACCATAGCACTGTTCGAAAAGAAGAAATGCGCCCCCATGTTCGTGGCAGCATTGTTCACAATAGCGAAGATCTGGAACCAGCCCAAGTGTCCATCAGAAGACGAGTGGATTAAAAAGCTATGGTACATATATACTATGGAATACTACTCAACCATAAGAAACGATGACATCGGATCATTTATAACAAAATGGATGTACCTAGATAACATTATACGGAGTGAAATAAGTAAATCAGAAAAAAAGAAAAACTGAGAACAGCATGATTCCATACATAGGTGGGACATAAAAGTGAGAATATGAGACATGGACAAGAGAGTGGTAGTTATGGGATGGGGGGAGGGAGGGAAGAGTGGAATAGGGAGGAGAGGAGGGACACAGGGAAAATCAGATCGAAGGTGACAGAGGACAATTTGACTTTTGGTGATGGGTATGCAACACAATTGAATGATAAGATAACCTGGAGATGTTTTCATTGTACATATGTACCCTGATTTATTGGTGTCACCCCATTAGAATTAATAATAATAAAATATATATATAAAAATTAAAAAAAATAAAAAATAAAAAAAAATTCAAAATCTGAAAAAAAAAAAAAGTAAAGACAGCCTCTTTAACAAATGGTGCTGGGAAAATTGGACATCTACTTGCAAAAAAAATGAAACTAGACCATCAACTTACACAATTCACAGAAACAAACTCAAAATGGATAAAAGACTTAAATGCACAGTAGCTCTTGACATGCTTTCTTTCTGCTGTCCCCCGCTGGATATTTTGATGCAAATGTAGTATGGCGTGTGTAGAAGTGTAGCTTTATATTTTACTGTCTCATCAATGCAATTTTATCATTGCATATAAGACACACTGCAGAACCTGCTCTCTCCACAAAGGCAAATTCCTCTGTCCATTCCTGCTGAAAAGTACGATACTCCTCATCATTTTTCTTTTAACCATCTTCTTCATCAAAAAGGTTTCTGCAATTTGCTAGCTGACTACTTGATTAAAAGGAGGGAAGTTTACTTCCTTACCTCACAATGACCTGTGTACGTTTCATATTATCCAATAAAAATTTGGTGTTGTCCCAGAGGACAGCTGTGATTGGCCCCAGCCACCTGCAACCATTAACATGAGCAGTAGAAAATGAATGGATTGTAATACATGAGAATGTTTTATATTTTTAACATTATTATTTTTTTTTATTAAAGATTTGTCTGCGAGCCTCATGCAGCCATCAAGAGAGCCACATCTGGCTCCCGACCCCTGTTTTATTAGTAGATCATAGGAATTCAAATTCATTGCATAGCCAGATCTCTTTTTTATTGCCTCGGACATAATAACACACTACGATTAAACTCTCAAGTTTATTTTCCCCCAACACTCTGGAATATCCAAAACATATATTGATAGCCCAGGATATATTACCAGCCATTGAGGTTCTTGGTTTCCCCTTGATAGAAATCAAGAGGATCCAGACCAAGTGATGGCACAGTGTATAGAGCATCGGCCTGAAATGCTGAGGACCCAGATTCAAAATCGCAAAGTCACTGGTTTAAGTGCAGAGTCACCAGCTTGAGCATAGGATCATAGAAATGACCCCATGGTCACTGGCTTAAGGCCCAAAGTCTCTGACTTGGCAAGGGGTCACTGGTGTGAGCAAGGAGTCACTGGGTCATCTGGAGCTCCCTGCCCCACTCAAAGCATATATGAGAAAGCAATCAACGAACAACTAAGGTGCTACAACTACAAGTTGATGCTCCTCACCTCTCTCTCTTCCTGCCTGTCTGTCACTGTTTCTCTCTCTTTTTCTTTCCCTCTCTCTCTCTCACTCGCTCTCTTAAGAAAACAACAACAAAAGAAGAAATTGAGAGGAAACTCCAGGGAAATTTTCTGACAGATGTCATTAAGCTTATGCTCAATCACAAGGAAGGCAGCACAAAGGACAGGAAGGTCCTCTGCATTGGTTTGCAGAATTTTTCATTGCAAGATGGGGTGACTTTCTTATCCAACTTTGTTGCCTGGTAACTATATTTGTGCCTGTACTGGGGAAAAGATAGAGGACTGCTCATCACTGCTACCCTAGGAAAGTTGTATAGTGCTCAAACCTCCATCAACTGCACATGTGAGTCAGTAATTTTAAAAAGCAGTTAGAAGGATGATAAAATGAGCTACCACTGTCTTTGAGTAGAAAGGAGTGGAGGGGTGGTGACATTTTTTCAGTCAGCTTATCCTGAATTTTTCTGACCACCTGCTCTTAACTTGGCTTTCTGGCCCACCCTGTATTTTTCTATTCCCAGTCCCAAGTTTCTATGCTGTCTCAGATAGATGTGATAATGTGTTTTATAATAAGAAATATATATTTGGTCTTCCTTCCATTCATGGCTGCAAAGCTCTCAAAACCATTGGAATTTCCTAAGCGATTAATTTTATAAAGGTGCTTTTTGTTATTCATAACAAACCCTTCCATCACAGCTGAATTTATGTTAATAAGTTGGTTTTTGAAAAGCATTTAAGGATAGTGGCTGGTTACCAGGGCAACCATCTTAGATTAGGGGTTGGAACTTTCACCCCCACCCCAGCTTCCCCAACCTCAGAAGAGAAGTGCTGGAGATTGAGTTAAACCACCAGTGGCTAATGATTGAATCAATGCTAGCCATGGTTTGTTGTGAAGGCCTGGATAATAAAGCCTCCATGACAAACCAAAAGGACAGAGTTCGAATTGCTTCCAGGTTGTTAAACACATGGAGGTGCAGGGAGAGTTGAATAGGCCCAGGGACAGCATGCAAGCTCTGTGCCCCTTCCCCCATACCTTGCCCTATGTGTCTCTTCCAACTGGCTGTTTCTTAATTACAAATAGTAATCTAGGAAGTAAACTGCTTTTCTGAGTTCTTTGAGGTGCTCTAGCAAATTAATTCAACCCCAGAAAGGGGTCATGTGAACCTCTGACTTAAGCCGGTGGGTCAGAAACACAGGTAATGACCTGTGCTTGGGATCTATGTCTGAAGAGTGTGTTTTGAGCATGGGGAGGCGCTGTCTTGTGAGACTGAGCCCTTAACCATGGGGTCTGGTACTATCTTCAGGGAGATAGTTTCAGAATTGAGTTAAATTATAGGATACCCAACTGGTGTTGCAAAATTAGTTGATGCGTGAAAAACGCACAGAGCTGGGAGTAGAAGTGAAATAGTGTTGTGGTAGAGTATTTAGAATAGAGAGGACACACAGGAGTGTGTTATTACTTTACAATAGAATATAGATTTTCATCGTTAAAGCCTTACTTGTATACTGATGGAGTAAGACCACTTCCAAAAAGTTCTTCTACTTCCTGAAAAAGAGATAAAATCTTTCAACAGAAGGAAGATTTTTTTTCTTCTACAGTTACAGAGGTTGCAAACACCGTAGCCATTCAGAACAAGTCACCCCAGGATGTGCCTCTGTGGTATGAGGATTATTTTGAGCTAAAAGTAACCCAGACTCTGCAGTCTCAAAAATAAACTTCTGCCCCATACCCTTTAACTATTTAGAGGAATTTTAATTAGGGGCCTTGCATATAATAAGAGCATATCAGAGATAACATGTTTGTTTTTTTTTTAACAGGGACAGAGAGAGGGATAGCCAGACAGGATCGGAGAGAGGTAAGAAGCATCAATCATTAGTTTTTCATTGCCATCGCAACACCTTAGTTGTTCATTGACTGCTTTCTCACATGTGCCTTGACCGCAGGCCTTTAGCAGACCGAGCAACCTCTTGCTGGAGCCAGCAAGCTGACGAGCTTTTTTTTTTTTTTTTTTTTTTTGCTCAAGCCAGATGGGCCAGCATTCAAGCTGGCGACCTCGGGGTCTCGAACCTGGGTCTTCCGCATCCCAGTCCGATGCTCTATCCACTGCGCCACCGCCTGGTCAGGTGAGATATCCTTTTTTGATCTCTCTATATGGCAGGGCAAACTACTAATTACTGAACTCTCCCTGAAATGACCTTCAAAAGCCCCAAGGCACCTTACTTCATCCATAGTTCTAAATGTTTTCTGTACCCAGGTCCCCTTTCTCTCCCTGAACCCCTCAGGCCTGCGGGTGTCTGACTCTCTCATGTATGTGGGGTTCCCATGCATACAAAATTAAATTTGACTTTCTCTCATCAATATTTCTAAGGTTGAGCTAAGTATTCAACCAGCCAAAAGAACAGGGGAGGGGGAAATTTTTCCTTTCCCCACAGTACAATCATGCTGATGTATGTTCACCAAGGCATAGGGTAAATAAAATGACAAATATAAAAATATACTCTGGGAGGAGATAAAGATAACATGTGAGTAGAAATCCGTTCAGAAGAATAAGCATAAAGACAAAAAATATACATGAGCATGATTTTGCCTAATTTATTATATGACCCTTGGGAAGTTACCAAACATTCTTGCCCTGAGTGTTTCCTTAAGTTTATTAAGTGGGGGAAATTTTTTTCTTTGCCCCTAGGTGAAATGTATGTTTCAATTAGGCCTCATTGCTTATTGACTCACTCTTTCGTACTAGATGGTCCTGAAAAGGCTCAGAAAGAGTCACCTCAAAATTTGCCACTGTGGCATATGGACTATTTTGAACTAAAGACAATCAAGACTCAGCAGATTCCAGAAAAACATCTAATTTCCAAACATCTGCTCTTTTTTCATCCTGTGAATTACCCTTCACCCCATTGAAGCCCCAAACCAGTCCCCTTCCTCTTAGCTCAGAATGGCATATAAGCCTCAATTGCCTTTACTTCTAAGGCTCCAAACATACATATTAACTTTTTTCCTATTAATCTACTTTAGTTCAATTTAATTTATAGGCAAGTCAAATTAACCTAGAAGAGTAGAAGAAAAAAATTCTTCCCCTAATAACCCTTACAGTCACTTTTTTATTATTATTTTAGTGAGAGAGAGAGACAGACGGACAGGGACAGAGAGACAGGAAGGGAGAGAAATGAGAAGCATAAACTCATAGTTTCAGCACCTTAGTTTTTTATTGATTGTTTTCTCATATTTGCCTTGACCGGGGAGCCTCCAGCTGAGCCAGTGACCCCTTTCTCAAGCCAGCGACCTTGCACTTCAAGCCAATGACCCTGGGCTTCAAGCCAGCAACCTCGGGGTTTTAAACCTGGGTCCTCAGTATCCCAAGCCAATGCTATATCCATTGCTCCACTGCCTGATCAGGCCATAGTCACTTTTAATTAAATAAAGTAATTAGTCAAAATTAGCAGGTCCAATCCATTGTATTCATCAGCACTTCAGTCTTGACTCCAAAGTGAGCATCTCTTCCTCTTCCCCCAGCAGACACTTCTGGCTAGTTGTCACTGGTCTGATAAGAAGAGTATGGGAGCCTGACCTGTGGTGGCGCAGTGGATAAAGCGTCGACCTGGGAACACTGAGGTCGCCAGTTCAAAACCCTGCACTGGTCTGGTCAAGGCACATATGGGAGTTGAGCTTCCAGCTCCTCCCCGCTTTCTCTCTCTCTCTCTCTCTCTCTCTCTCTCTCTCTCTCTCTGTGTGTGTCTCCTCTCTAAAATGAATAAAATAAAAAAAAAATTAAAAAAAAAAAAAAAGAAGAGTATGGGTTGGCTTCTCATTTCTGTCCCCATTTACTTCCTCCCTTACTCTCAAGCCCCACATTAAAGG
Source organism: Rhynchonycteris naso (assembly GCA_037038555.1). Lineage (NCBI taxonomy): Eukaryota > Metazoa > Chordata > Mammalia > Chiroptera > Emballonuridae > Rhynchonycteris > Rhynchonycteris naso. The sequence continues at coordinate 251,968,083 of CM072996.1, read as the reverse complement.
AAAGAGACAAAAAAAAGGAATGAGGGCATTACCTACTTATTGGACAGTTCACACTCTAGGTCTGCCAGTTCTTTAAGATTCTTTATCTCTGGGGCACAATTGTGGGCTCTATGGAGTTTCTCTGACAGAAACAAATTCATTACTTTGGCTCACAACTCCCAATCGACCTCCTAGCCCTCAGACACCATTCATGATCCACTTCACACAGACCCTCATCTACTAGATTCCTCTTATCCTCTTAGGTGATCCTCTAGCTAAGGTAGAACAGTAAATAGCGCTGTGTTGGTTCTCCCTCTGCCCCCTCATACCCATATCTGGGCAGGTATCCATTACACTCACAAACAGAGGGCAAATTAAACAAAATACAGACACCTCTATTCTGCTGACAGTCTCCTCTAACTGCTTTAGTTTTCTCAGATCTGAGGAAAGCATAAATGTCTTCAACTGCAGGGAACATGTTTCAACCTTTCTAATTGCTTTTATGTAATCTCCCTATCCCGAACCCAAAGTGTAGGTTACATCCTACCTAAATTACCTGGACAAAGGGGTGGGGACCAAAAGGCTAATAGTTCTCTTCAAAGACATCTTTTTTGTTTATTTAACAAATTTTCTTCCCTATCCACATTTCAAGTAGCCCAGTAGAAGGTGCTGCCATCTTTAGCTCATGCTGGGTGCCCCCAGGCAGAACATAGGTCCATGATAGCGAACCTATGACACGTGTGTCAGCACTGACACACGTAGCCATTTTTGACGACACACGGCCGCATGCAGCTGCATACCAGAGAAGTATGGGGCCACATGCCGAGAAGGACGTTTCATCCTGGGCTCCTGCATGGCCAGGTGCAGTAGCCGAGGATAAAACATTTGCTGTAGTGTAGACACTCTGTGCCGGAGGTCTGTAGGCCAAAACAACGGAACTCCAGCACAGAGTGTCTAGGTCTGGGACTTCCGGTAAGGCCATTTTTCTCTAAGTGACACACCACCCGAATTATGCTCGGTTTTTTGGCAAATTTTGACACACCAAACTCAAAAGATTGCCCATCACTGACATAGGTGGTGGCTGACCCTGGCCTATAGCCCCCGGGAAGCCCCAGAGTCAGCACACCCAGTACACAGCTTCAGAAAACTTCTAATCACCACTCAACCACCTCCACGAGTGACACACTCAATGAGGGGGGCTCAAGGGACATGAAAGCCCCTACTGAAGTAAGTCCTGCTCTGTGTTCCAGCCCTTACACAGCTGATCCTCCGCTGTTGTCACAGTCAGTCCTTGCAGCTGATCAGCCTGGGGACAAACCCCTCCCATTGAAGTGTCACAGTAATCGAGGCTCCACTACAACAAAATGTTGTGCACAACCCACACAGTGCAGTGGGGGTGCATCAAGAGTTCCTAGCGTGGGTGAACAGGGCTGTTGTGCCACTGGACCCTACAGGACACTTACTACATAAAGCCACTCTACCAAGCCCAGGAGACATAACAGCTCCACCTGCTACATAGAAACAGAGAAAGGGAGGCTGCCAAAATGACGAGACAAAGAAACATGTCCCAAATAAAAGAACAGAACACAACTCTGATTCCTTTAAGTTCTTGCAATGACTAATGCGCCAAAAAGTATAGTAAAGGTTATTTTTCTTTAAAAATTCTGCAATTTGTTTGGCATCTGACTTTGTAGGCAAGTCTATTGCAGTGGTTTTCGATCCTATTCAACCCAATATACACTTTTAATAACAAATCGTTTATCACCTTTTTTTATTACCGTGGAGTGAAATTGATAGATAATACAACCTGCCTACATATACAATTTCATAGAATCAATATAATGCCTTGATTATGAAATGAAAGAGAAATAAAAATTCATATATATAGCAAAATAATATGCATTTCTCGGGCATGGCTCCACAAGAAAAGTCCAGGTGCTTTATTACAATTGTAATGAATAAATTTGGGTTTAAGAAAAGGCAGTCAGTATTCAATTGAATTTTGTCAACCTTTCTTCTCTGTGCTTGTCATTTTAAAATAAGGGATAAATAAATGTATTCAAAATTGGTTATATGAAAGAGAGAAGTCTTTTTAACATGTATTCGACAGCTATAATCACAAAATAATCCATTTTAGTAATTTAAACTTCACAGGTGATACTGCCTTCAGTAATATATTTTATTCTTTACCAACCCAAAGTAACTCTGAAAACATTAAGAAGTTGTATAAAATTTTTTCTCTACTTACACAACAATTGAATTCCTAGAAAATTTAGTGTGTGTATGAAAACCATGATAAAATATAAAGTTTTGTTACTTGTGAGATATTTGAAAGTCACACTGAACACGGAACAACTTCACATTGCGTGGGACTGGCCTACACACTGTTCAACAGCTAGCCTCCTTCATCCTGGCCATTTAAAGGCCAGTTGAACCCACAATCATTGTAACACCCAATAAAGACAAAAAACAAAAACTCCAAAATGTCTCCGGGGGAAGTGTGGCCTATCCCATTGAGAATCACCAATTCTTTTTGTTTGTTTTTTACAAAGACAGAGTCAGAGAGAGGGATAGACAGGGACAGACAGACAGAAATGGAGAGAGATGAGAAGCATCAATCATTAGTTTTTCATTGAGACACCTTAGTTGTTCATTGATTGCTTTCTCATATGTGCCTTGACCGCGGGCCTTCAGCAGACCGAGCTACCCCTTGCTGGAACCAGCAACCTTGGGTCCAAGCTGGTGAGCTTTTGCTCAAACCGGATGAGCCTGCACTCAAGCTGGTGACCTCAGGGTCTCGAACATGGGTCTTCCTCATCCCAGTGTGATACTCTATCCAATGCACCACTGCCTGGTCAGGCGAGAATCACCAATTCTTGTCAGGCGTCTACAGCCATACCACCGTGAACACGCCCTATCTCAGAAGCTAAGCAGGGTCGGGCCTGGGTAGTACTGGATGGGAGAATCACCAATCCGTTGTCACATGATACCTAGAACAAAACTTCAGTGTTACATCCTGATGAGAGAAAAATGCAGTATAAGGTCTTTTGAGACGAATAAAGGAAAAAGCAAAGATCTTGGCCCAGAGTACAATTCTGCTTCTGCATAGTTCATTGTGACTAAATGCTACCACCAGAGTTTAAAGCTTAATCAAAATGTCTATTATTTTCTTCTTAATTTGCATATACATGCTTTCTTACTTGACTTTTGTTAAAACACTTTCCAAAGAATAGAAGGTAACTAGTAGGTTTTTGAGAAAAAGCAACTTTTGAAAAGAGAACTATAGAATGATGCTTTTATAACATTTCTTTGCAAACTCATGTGACCAAAAATGCTAAATATTTGAGTTAATAATGTCTGTGCTATTGATTTTAAGATATTAAAGTTTCTTCTGGCTAGGTTTCCAAATATTAGTTTTCATCATCTGGATGAAATGCCTAAGCAGGTGCTTAAAGCTGAAGGCATCTTTAATTAGGACAGTGTTTAATTAGGACAATTATTAGGACAATGGACACCTAAACACACACTAACTGACATCTAAACACACACACGCACGCGTGCGTGCACACAAATATGTTTCACCATATCCTTAAGCAGCCCATTTTAAGAAAAGTAGGGTATATCTCTTATAGTCTTCCTGTCTCCAACAAGCTACTGTGAGCCACTCTTTGTGAAGATGCATTATGAGTGAACAAATAAAATCTCATCTAGGCCCTTACATAAATTTCCTCCTGTATGAAGACAAGAATTAAAACAGTGTTTCTGCAGCGTTAGCCCTGAGCCTTTCCCTTGAATTCTACCTTTGACTTTAGTATAATCTTAGGGAAAGCATTATTCTCTTGGTTCTATTTTGAATGAGTTATTCTAACACATTAGCTTTGTTATTCAAACATACTTGCAATGTAGCATTGTTTATGTACATGATAGCAGGTGTTGAATGTGCACTAAGGCCCCTTACAGCTCCTTCCAAGCAGTCCAAACTGTAGTGCCTTCCAAATTACTAAGGGTCAGAAAATCAAGTTACCAATCTTCAGTCCATGTGTTTATATTATCTTTGGTATCTTCCTGTGTTTGACTCATCAAGACATTGATTCTCAGAGCCTGCGTCACACAATTGCTCTCTGAAAGGTTTTTTTTATATTATCTCTTTACATTCCTAGTGCAAACCTTTGAAAACGTTAGAATATTGTTCAGGAAAGACCCTTTTGTTTTCTTTGTATTTGAACTCATTGTCAGACACAAAAGCCTACAAACAAATCAGTTATGAAATTGAGGAAGGTGGAACTAGAAATGCACAATTTACATTCAAGTCTATTTTTTTATTTAATAACTTCTTCCTTAACCATGGTCTTAGTACCTAAAATTATATTCAAATTATATTTGAATTCAGAAACAAAATTCATTAATACTTTACATTTTTTACCTACCAGTCGTAATTAGCCAGAGTAATTCAGTCTTTAGCCATACCATACATATGTCTACACACAAGGTTTTTAAGTATAGTATGATTGAGGAATAATAGAACTATGTACTCTAAGCATTCACAACTGCTTTTTGTAACTCCACATCAAGCCAAATGTAGAGTGGAAAATGAAGAGAGGCCTGATTCCATCACATAGAGAGCCAGTGGGCAGGTTACCTCTCTAGGCAGTGAATATTTTCTCTGGTGATCCTTATATGAAGGTTTAATTTCTTAGGGACGTAGGAGAAGAAATTCCAGCATTAGGTGTGGAATTACACTGGATGAAGCTAAAAATTCATATGACGCTTGTTAACATGGGTAGGAGAGATTGGGTCCTCTAAGGAAAAGCAATTAGTACAGTGGCATGGACCATAGTCTTTTGAGTATTCAGAATACATTCCCACTTATTTCCTTCCAGGGCAACCATCCCTTTTACGTTCTCAGCCCAATTCAATCAAGTACAACTCAACCACTGGGAACCAGGAGCAACGCACGCCATAGGCTTAACCAAACAGCACATTTTATCTCCTGGACGCACTGGTGACTTCTGAAGTGGGCACCGGACACAAAATAAGCCAATTAGGGCCAATAAACTCAATTTTAAAATTTTCTTCACAGCATCAGGGAAATGGAGTCTCTCTTATGCTGGATTGCGTATTAACCATGCTGTGAGCCGGAAACTCTGCAAGGGTAGCTCGCAGAAAATGAAAACACAGGCAATGAGAAAAAGTAGAGTAGAAATGTAAATTCTAAGGATAACTTTTCTGAACCAAGACCTGTCTGCTCAGTTATATAAAACATTAAAGTCTTTTTTGTCTATTTGATAAGGCAATTTGGGCTGGATCTTTTGTAATCTGAAAAAAAAAACTAATATAAAATGGGGAAAATGAGGACTATAATTCTCTACTATATCATCAGTACAAAGAATAATGTTAAACACATAGTAAATGTTCAATAAATACTTGCTGAATGAATGAATAAATTACCCGAAGGGGCTTCAAGAAGCAGGAAATTTAGCTCAAAACAGAAAAAGGGTGAGAAACAAATGGATATGAATATGTGTTGAATGAGATTGTTACGACAGAAGTTTCTAGCAATTATGAGTGTGATGGAGAGAGGTATAAAGACAACTTTAGGAAGTTTTACTTTATAATAAGCTACATAGAAGATTTTTATACAATAAAAATATGATCTAAGGTTCTGTAGTCTAATTAAAGGTTTGGGAGTTAGACTTATGTATGGCTTTGTGAGTTCTTGCAGAGGCTGGCTTTAAGGCAGAGCGTATTTTACAGGTTTAATGAAAATTACCCATATGTATCTAAAGTGTGTGTGTGTGTGTGTGTGTGTGTGTGTGTGTGTGTGTGTGTGTGTGTCAGAGACAGAAAGAGACAGAGAGAGGGACAAATAGGGACAGACAGCAGACAGACAGGGAGATGAGAAGCATCAGTTCATTGCGGCACCTTAGCTGTTCATTGATCGCTTTCTCATATGTGCCTTGACCGAGAGCTACAGCAGACTGAGTGATCCCTTGCTCAAGCCAGCGACCTTAGACTCAAGCTGGTGAGCCTTGCTCAAACTAGATGAGCCCGCACTCAAGCTGGCGAGCTCAGGGTTTCAAACCTCGGTCTTCCACGTCCCAGTCCATCACTCTATCCACTGTGCCACCGCTTGGTCAGGCTGTATCTAAATTCTTTAAATAGAAATCAAATTCAAATGTTTTGATAAAAACAGGCATATTCTGACCTTTCATCAAAAGAAAAAGATAAAAGAAATTTTTTTCTTCAAGCATAGATTTAATTGGAAAGTTAAAATCATTTAACAAGATAATTCAAAATGTTTACCCAATAAGTCTGAATATTGTTACTTCAATAAATTTAACTCAGATTTTTGGCCATCTAAATTTACTTCTTAAATTTTTTTTTATACCAAATTAATGGTTTTGCTTCTTTTTTTACAGAAACACTTTACTAACCTTTGAAATAAAAGGAAAATGATATATTAGAGAATCAAGAAATGTGATTATCATATACTGACTTTGAGTGTCCTACAATTTTTTGTAAATTTAGAAAAATAGAAAAATATTTATCCTTAGATCAATAAACTCAATAATATTTATAATCAGAAAAAAGAAAGAAATGACTCTAACCAAACCACTACCAAACACTGAGAAGTTGAATATTTTAAATACTGCCATAATAGCTTTTATTTCATTAAGTTATATATTTATTTTTCTGAAGGAATCAAGGAATATCTTTAGCTTCTTTAAAAAGAACTAATCTATGTTGTGATGCTAACAAGAGCATCCTTTGCTTAATCTCTGAGGCACTATTATTTAATTTGTGGGTCTGGTCATACTCAAAGGTTTTAAGCAGAATGATGAAAAATAAAAACAAATTTGAAGGCTCCGCATGACACTAGGGACAACAGTAGAGACATTATGGTAACTCTTTATTGACCTTATGTGTCTTTCCTACCTTTTTTATGTTTCACTAAGTCATAAAAGGCAAAGGGCCTCTTTAAGGGTGTTAAAGATCCACTCTATTATTGAAACAATAAGAGCATAATACTTACAACATGTTAGTGAAAAATGAGTCAGATGACTAATAAGAAACAAGAATTTGAAATTATTCTTCTTTAAGCAAATAATAATATGTCATTTTTTCATACTTGGTTTACCAATATTTTAAAAACTAAAACACTTTTAGTGGTTTTTTAAAGAAAGAACATATCCCCAAAGGATATATCAAAATTGGGAAAACATGTACAGTTTGAAAATAAAATAACTATTTTTTGTTTTGACTAATATTTTTAGTTCCAAAATGTTTGCATTTTATCTCAAATAATATTAAAGATAATTTTTCATTGTTAATAGTGTGTGTGACTTTTAGAGTTTGGGAAACAGAGGCATAGTAGGTTTAAGGAGAAGGGAAAGATAAAGTAAACTTCACTGGTAAACTTGAAAACTCAGGAGACACAATTACCTGTGGAAAGAGATGTTGGGAGAAAATACTATATTTGTTTATCATCCTAGCACATTTTATATCTTGAGAGATCTCGTTTATTTTAAAAAGTGAAGTGATATTCGGATATACTGTGCCAGAGCTTCCCAACCTTATGAAATCTTGACTCACATAGAAAATGACATTTACAAGATGATCTAGGATAATAGATGTTACCCCTAGGTGAGGTGACAGCCAAAGGCGGTGGACTACCCCCAGGCAAAACCCACACGCTGAAAGGATCAATATCTCCATACATCTGTGTCCATGGTTGCACAATCTGTGGGGAAACTCTGCTCTCAAAAATGTAAGAGCATGTAAATCTACCACCATTTCTGAAAACAACTCAAAATATACACATGCACAATAATGAGCTAGCAAAATTCCACTGTTATTACATTAACTATTCTATACAAACTATATTATATACAAAGGATAAGCTCATATAAAAACAAGGGCTGGTTTGGGGAAGATGGTGATGGAGTAGGCGGACATACCAACTTCCAACTCCCAGAACCAAAGTGGATTATAACTCAATTTTAATAACCATCATCTGGATAAACCAACTTTGAACTAAACTAAGTGGACTCCTCAACCAAGGAACACTGCAGAAGCCACATTGAGACTGGTAGGAATAGCGAAAACGCAAAGAGGGCTGCCCAGCTCCCCGGAGCAAACGGCAGCCCGGAGAGACCCGCGTGGCGGGAGGAGAGTTTGGCGGAGAGGGAGGGACCTGGGTCCCAGGAACCAAACCCCAGACTGCAGTCCCAGAGCCTAGAAGAGGCGTTTGGACAGTATCGAGCTGTGAAGCAAGTGAGGATACTATTTGTGAAAAAGAGAGAGTTTTCTCAGACCCAAAAATCTTTTTAAAGGGACAGCTCAGAAAGCCTCTCTCACAACCACGCACCCAGGGTTCGGGGAACTGGGACAGAGGAGAGGAACAGAGCAGCGGGAACAAAGAGTGAAATGAAGGCACGGAGACACTCTGAGGGACAGCCACCCCGACCCATGGGCTAAGTCACTTCCCTAATCGAAAACGAATATTTCCCCTGGAACTAGCAATACCAGCAAAGGGAGACAGGACACTAGCCAAACAAGCTCTCCCGCGGCAATTAGAGCAGAGCTGCTTAGAGGGAGGGAGCTCCAAAGCCTACAGTGTGGAGACTTAGGGCACTTCTAGCCCCCTGAGGTTGCTGAAGGGTGTGATTGCGGCAGGACGCTGAAACGCGGTCCTGTCGGTGTGGGCGGAGTCACAACCGGTGGGAGCTCAGGCTAGCCCAACAGGGGCGGAGGGGACGCGCAAAAGCGGTCCGGCAGCTGCGGGCCGCCTGTGACCCCACTTGTGGGGAAAATACGGGCAGAGATCAGCTTTGCGACCCTGCGCAAGCCGGCCCTGATCGCGGGCACGGGGCTAAAACCAGGGACAGGCGAGGGGCTCACGGCTGAGCTCACGCTGCCAACCCCGCCCGGACGGAGAAACTGCGGAGTACCACCCTACGTGCCTTAGCTGGCTCCCAGCGTGGGGGCGGGGTAGGATCCGGAACACCGGAAGCTAGCACCTGAGCTCATGCCAGCAAACACGCCCGGCCAAATAATCCCGGGTTTTCGGTTTCACTCCCTGCGCAGGAGGGCCCTGACCTTGACGGCGGGGCTAAATTCTGGACGGGCAAAGGCTCACAGCTGAGAGCATGTGAAAAGCCCCGCCCAACCCACGAAACGGTGGCGAGAAGGCTCTGACTGCGGGGGCTGGGCGTAAGCCTTCGGAAAAAGGCTGGTTCCGCAGCTGAGCAAAGGTGCTCGCCTCTGCCCTGGGTGCTAAGGTTAGTGACTTGAGTGACAGCCCCTCCCGCAAAGGAGAGGCAGAAATCACAGCAATAGCTGCAGTGAGCCGGCGCTGGCAACGCCCACACCCAACCACCCTAGGCAGCGGCAGAGGGGGTGGCAAGCCTGCAGAAAGACCACATCTAGAGAACACAAAGGCAACACATACTGGACTCCAGTGGCCACAACTTGCTTACACTCAGATAAAACGGGCAGGCAGAGGAATGCAAACCAAATGAACCAAGAGAAATCCCCAGAGAAGGACCTGAATGAACCAGATATAACCAAACTACCAGAAGCAGAATTTAGAATAATGATAGTTAGGATGCTCAAAGAAATTAGAGCAACAATGGATAGTCACTATGAGCACCTAAATAAAGAGATAACAAGTATAAAAAACGAAATTGAAATAATAAAAAAAAACCAGACAGAAATGACAAATACAGTAGCAGAACTGAAGACCACAATGGAAGGTATTAAAAGCAGGATGAATCACGCTGAGGATCGAATCAGCGAGTTAGAGGACACAATAAACAAATTTATAGAAGCAGAGAAAACAAAAGAAAAGAGATTCAAAAAATGTGAGGAAACTCTAAGGAAGCTCTGTGACAACATGAAGAGAAACAATATTCGAATCATAGGGGTGCCTGAAGAAGAGGAAAGAGGACAGGAAATGGATACTTTGTTCAATCAAATCATAGCAGAAAACTTCCCTAAATTAAGGCGGGGAAACACTCCACACATTCAAGAAGAACACAGAACTCCATTAAAGAGAAACCCAAAAAGATCTACACCAAGAAACATCATAGTTAAAATAACAAAGCTAATAGATAAAGAAAAAATCTTGAAAGCTGCTAGAGAAAAAAAGACTATCACCTACAAAGGAGCCCCCATTAGGATGACATCGGACTTCTCAACAGAAACACTTGAGACCAGAAGGGAATGGCAAGATATAATCAAAGTAATGCAGAACAAGAACCTACAACTAAGATTACTCTATCCAGCAAGGCTAACATTTAAAATTGAAGGAGAAATAAAGAGCTTCCCAGACAAAGAAAACCTCAAGGAATTCATTAAAACTAAACCAATCCTGCAAGAGATTCTAAGGGGCCTAGTGTGAACAGTTCAAAGGGAGAAAAGAATATAGCAAAAGAAGAATGCAGCTTTAAAGAATAAAATAGCAATAAATAACTACATATCAATAATAACCTTAAATGTAAATGGATTAAATGATCCAATCAAAAGACATAGGGTAGCAGCGTGGATAAAGAAACAGGACCCATACATATGCTGTCTACAAGAGACACACCTTAAAACAAAAGATGCACATAAACTGAAGGTAAAAGGGTGGAAAAAAATATTTCATGGAAATGGAAATGAAAAAAAGCAGGAGTAGAAGTACTTATATCTGACAAAATGGACTTTAAAACAAAGGCTGTAGAATAAGAGATAAAGAAGGACACTACATAATGATAAAGAGAACAATTCAACAGGATGATATAACTATTATAAATATCTACGCACCAAATATAGGAGCCCCGACATTCATAAAGCAGACTTTGATGGATATAAAGGGCGAGATTAACAGTAATACTATCATAGCAGGGGATTTCAATACCCCACTAACAACACTGGATAGATCCACAAGAAAGAAAATCAATAAAGAAACAGCAGACTTAAAGGATATACTAGATCAACTTGATTTAATAGATATCTTCAGAAAATTTCACCCTAAAGCAGTAGAATATACATTCTTCTCAAGTGCTCATGGTATGTTTTCTAGGATAGACCACATGTTAGAATACAAAAAAGGCCTCAATAAATTTAAGAAGATTGAAATCATATCAAGCATTTTCTCTGATCACAATGCCATGAAACTAGAAATTAACCAAAAAAGAAAAACTGAAAAATACTCAAACACTTGGAAACTAAATAGCATGATATTAAATAATGAATGGATTAACAATGAGATCAAAGAAGAAATAAAAAAGTTTCTAGAAACAAATGATAATGAGCATACGTCAACTCAAAATCTATGGAACACAGCAAAAGCAGTTCTGAGAGGGAAGTTTATTGCACTACAGGCATATCATAAGAAGCTAGAAAAAGCTCATATAAGCAACTTAACCCTGTAGCTAAAAGAACTTGAAAAACAACAACAAATAAAACCCAAGACAAGTAGAAGGAAGGAAATAATAAAGATCAGAGCAGAAATAAATGACATAGAGGCTAAGGAAACAATACAGAGGATCAATGAAACCAGAAGCTGGTTCTTTGAAAAGGTAAACAAGATTGATGAACCCTTAACTAGACTCACCAAGAAAAAAAGAGAGAGGTCTCAAATAGATAAAATTAGAAAGGACAGTGGAGAAATTACAACTAATACAACAGAGATACAAAGCATTGTAAGAAAATACTATGAAGAACTATATGCCAAAAAATTAGACAATCTAGACGAAATGGACAAATTTCTTGAATCATATAAACTTCCAAAAATCAATCTGGAAGAATCAGAGCACCTAAACAGACAAATTACAACAGATGAGATCAAAACAGTTATCAAAAAACTCCCAAAAAAGAAAAGTCCTGGGCCTGATGGCTTCACAAGTGAATTCTATCAAAAATTCAAAAAAGAACTAACTCCTATCCTCCTCAAGCTATTTCAAAAAATTCAAGAGGAAGGAAGACTTCCAAACTCCTTTTATGAGGCGAGCATAATTCTGATCCCAAATCTGGGCAAAGACAACACAAAGAAAGAAAATTATAGGCCTATATCCCTGATGAATTTAGACGCTAAAATTTTCAACAAAATATTAGCCAACCGGATCCAGCAATATATGAAAAAAATCATACACCATGATCAAGTGGGATTTATTCTGGAGAGGCAAGGCTGGTTCAATATTAGCAAATCAATCAATGTGATTCATCACATAAACAAAAGGAAGGACAAAAATCACATGATAATTTCAATAGATGCAGTAAAGGCATTTGATAAAATCCAGCACCCATTCATCCTTAAAACTCTCAGTAAAGTGGGAATACAAGGAGCATTCCTTAACATGAAAAAGGCCATCTACGACAAACCCACAGCAAACATCATACTAAATGGACAAAAATTAAAAGCAATCCCCTTAAGATCAGGAACCAGGCAGGGTTGCCCACTTTCACCACTTTTATTCAACATAGTTCTAGAAATCCTAGCCACAGCAATCAGACAAGAAGAAGAAATAAAAGGCATCCAAATTGGAAAAGAAGAAGTAAAACTGTCACTATTTGCAGATGATATGATATTGTACATAGAAAACCCTAAAGCCTCAGTTAAAAAACTACTGGACCTTAAAAATGAATTCAGCAAGGTGGCAGGTTATTAAATCAATACCCAGAAATCAGAGGTATTTCTATATACAAACAATGAACTGTCAGCAAAAGAAATTAAGGAATAAATCTCCTTCACTATTGCAGCCAAAAAAAATAAAATACCTAGAAGTAAATTTAACCAAGGAGGTTAAGGACTTGTCCTCCGAAAATTATAAAACATTGATAAAAGAAATCAAGGAAGATACAAACAAGTGGAAGCATATAACGTGCTCATGGCTAGGAAGAATAAACATCATTAAAATGTCTATATTACCCAAAGCAATTTATAAATTCAATGCTATACCAATTAAAATACCAATGACATACTTCAAAGATATAGACCACATATTCCAAAAATTTATATGGAACCAAAAAAGAACACGAATAGCCTCAGCAATCTTAAGAAGAAAAAATAAAGCAGGAGGTATCACTCTTCCGGATATCAAGGTTTACTACAAGGCCATTATACTCAAGACAGCCTGGTACTGGCATAAGAACAGGCACAGTGATCAATGGAACAGAACTGAGAACCCAGAAATAAACCCACACCTTTATGGACAACTGATATTTGACAAAGGAGGAAAGAACATACAATGGAGTAAAGACAGCCTCTTTAACAAATGGTGCTGGGAAAATTGGACATCTACCTGCAAAAAAATGAAACTAGACCATCAACTTACACCATGCACAATAACAAATTCAAAATGGATAAAAGACTTAAACATAAGCCGTGAAACCATAAGCATCTTAGAAGAAAACATAGGCAGCAAGCTCTCCGACATCTGTAGCAGCAATTTATTTGCCGATTTATCTCCACGGGCAAATGAAATTAATGGCAAGATAAACAAATGCGACTACATCAAACTAAAAAGCCTTTGCACAGCTAAAGACAATAAGAATAGAATAAAAAGACAAACCACACAATGGGAGAACATATTCGACTGCACGTCTGATAAGGGGTTAATAACCAAAATTTATAAAGAACTTAGAAAACTCAACACCAGGAAGACAAACAATCCAATCAAAAAATGGGCAAAAGAAATGAATAGAAATTTCTCCAAAGAAGACATACAGATGGCCAAAAGACATATGAAAAAATGCTCAACATCACTAATCATTAGAGAAATGCAAATCAAAACCACAATGAGATATCACCTCACACCAGTCAGAGTGGCACTCATCAGCAAAACAACACAGAAAAAGTGCTGGCGAGGATGTGGAGAAAAGGGAACCCTTCTGCACTGCTGGTGGGAATGCAGACTGGTGCAGACACTGGAAAACAGTTTGGAGATTCCTCAAAAAATTAAAAGTCGAACTGCCTTTTGACCCGGCTATCCCACTTTTAGGAATATACCCTAAGAACACCATAACACTGTTCAAAAAGAAGAAATGTGCCCCCATGTTCGTGGCAGCATTGTTCACAATAGCGAAGATTTGGAAACAGCCCAAGTGTCCTTCAGAGGACGAGTGGATTAAAAAGCTTTGGTACATATATACTATGGAACACTATTCAGCCATAAGAAATGATGACATCGGATCATTTACAACAAAATGGATGTACCTTGATAACATTTTACGGAGTTAAATAAGTGAATCAGAAAAAAAAAATCTGAGAACAGCATGATTTCATACATAGGTGGGACATAAAAGAGAGACTAAGAGACATGGACAAGAGTGTGGTGGTTACGGGATGGGGGGAGGGAAGAGAGGGTGGAATAGGGAGAAGGGGAGGGGTACAGGGAAAACCAGATAGAAGGTGACAGAGGACAATTTGACTTTGGGTAATGGGTATGCAGCACAATTGAATGATAAGATAATCTGGAGATGTTTTCATTGTACATATGTACCCTGATTTATTGGTGTCACCCCATTAAAGTTAATAAAAAAAAGAAAACAAGGGCTGTTACCTTTGTTTTATAGTCATACCAAAATGAAGCACTCAATATACATTTAAAGTCTAAATCCATATTATTGGTTAATATCTAATTTATTGGTTAATATCTAATTTATTGGTTAATATCTACTTCATTTAAAAATTCAACTGTCTTATATTTGAACAAGTAACAAAGTTAATCTCTGAGTATAAAGTAGATGTTTTCTCCTTGTACTTCTTTTTATAATTTTTATTTTATTTATTTTTTTAGTGAGGAGAGAGAGAATGGGGGGGGGGGAGGAGCAGTAAGCATCAACTCCCATATGTGCCTTGACCAGGCAAGCCCAAGGTTTTGAACCGGTGACCTCAGCATTCCAGGTCGATGCTTCATCCACTGCATCTCTACAGGTCAGTCTCTCCTTGTACTTCTAACTAGCTAACATGCATCAACATTTCCAAAACCCATACCATCATTTACTAACCAAGAATTAAGAACTATTACTATCACCTGACCAGTGGTTGTGCAGTGGATAGAGTATCAACCTGGGATGCTGAGGCCTCAGGTTTGAAAACCCAAAGTCACAAACTTGAGCACAGGCTCACAAGCTTAAGTGTCAGGTTTAACATGTGATCATCAACATGGTCCCAAGGTTGCTGGCTTGGGCAAGGGGTCACTGGCTCAGCTAGAGTCCCCTCATTAAGGCACATATGAGAAGTAATCAATGAACAACTAAGGGATCGCCACTATGAATCAATGCTTTTCATCTCTCTCCTTGCCTCTGTTTCTCCCCACCCCTCAACAAAAGTATTACTATCAAAAATGTCAAGAGGAGGAACAAAAGAATAGAGACTGTAACCAAATCATTGTAAAGAAAAATGGTTAAACATTAAAATCAGCAGATAATGGTAGTTGTAGAGGTAGGGAGAGGTATGGCTCAAACGAGATGAGGTTGCCAGGAAGTGGGGATAAAATTTCACTGGATGCATCATACTCTCCTTTATGCATTGGGGGCATTTGGGGGACAAACCTAAGTAAGCAATCTTTTGAAAAAGGAAAGCCTGGAGCTCCTCTCCTCAATAGGATAGGTACTAGCCACATGTGGCTATTGAGCAATTGAAATATGGCTAGACTGAATTCAATAAGCCATCTCAGTGTAAAATATATATTGTATTTTTAAAAGCTAGGATCAAAATATGTAAAGTATTTTAGTAATTTTTATATTGATAGCATATTAAATGAAAACATTTTTTTACATATTGAATTAAATAAAATATATGATTAAAACTTATTTCACCTCTTTAGTTTTTAATGTGGCCAAGAAAATTTTGTTGTATATGTGGCTCACCCTTCTAATTCATATTTTCATTGGACAGTGCTAGCCTGGAGCATAAACTATGTAGGAAAGAAGAAAAAGATTAAATGAGCATAAAGTAAAAAAAGAAGATGCTCTGGAATAGATTAGGAAAAAGACATTTCCATTAAACACACCTAAAAAGTTTCTATTAATTCCTCAGAAGCAAAGAATGATAAAGTAAGAAGCCCACTGTGCTTGGCCTAATTAACTTAGCTGTGTATGGTTCTCAGTCTGTGAAGTTAATTTAGTAATTTGAAACAAAATCTTTTGTTATCACCTTTACAAATTCCTCCTTCAGGTGTTGTGATAGATAGATGACAGATAGGTAGGTAGGTAGGTAGATAAATAGATGATAGATAGATAGATAGATAGATAGATAGATAGATAGATAGATAGATAGATAGATAGATAGATAGACAGACAAATAGATATAGATGATAGATAGATAGACAGATGATAGATAGACAAATCAATAGATAGAACTGCTCAATGTGACCTAGCTGAGAATTGCAAAAAAGGTCCTGATGAAGAAAATATGGTTACATTACAACTCTATATTTTATTTCGAAGTGCCAAGGTATAGAAAAGCCAACTACTTCAACTCTGTTTTTACAAAAAGTGAATAAATCATTATTCAAGACAGATGGTTAACTCTCCTGTTTTAAAAACTTCTAAACATTTTTGAAGAAGAGAAAAATAGTCTTTGGCGTTGTTGTTCCTCAAGACATTGGGAACTTTCAGGAGTTCTTACCTTCTTTCACTGGGCTGCAAGATGTTTTTCCCCATGGAATAGCTGCACTTACAACTGCCCTCCCTGGGGAACTCCCTCTTGTTCTCTTCATTCAGAGAGTTGTGTTATCAATGTCATTTTTTTACCCTTAGTCCCTGGATTCAGTTACAATCTATATACATTTTTTCTGATAGCTGGTGGAAATTGTCTGTGGCTTCAGTTTCCCAAATGGATTTCATAGACAGTTAAGCAAACTCTGAATGTGCTAAGCCAAAATAAATAAATTTTTTGACTCTTCCTGTTTCAATAAGCCACCATGTACAGGAATTTTTTTTTTCATAAACTAGGTATATAAAATTTTCTAGTTTCCAGTCTTTATCTGTATCCCCAGCTATTATCACTCCTAACACTAGTTTACAATTCAGTTCTGGAGAATTTGATTATTAGATAGATAATATAATAGATAGATGATAATAGATTGATAGATAGATAATATGATAGATAGACGATATGATAGATGATAGATATAGATGATGATGATGATGATGATAGATGGATAGATAGATAGATGATAGATAGAAGAAGAAGATGATGATGATAGATGATAGATAGATAGATGATAGAAGAAGAAGATGACAAGGATAGATGATAGATAGAAGAAGAAGATGATGATGATGATAGATGATAGATAGATAGATAGATAGATAGATAGATAGATAGATAGATAGATAGATAGATAGATAGATATAGGCAAACCAACAAAAACTTTGCTCTTCAGGTAATGAACACTGAAATTCAATTTGGGGGGACAGGGGAATGTCCTTAGTATATTACTTCTAAAGACTTATTTTTAAAGGCCCAAAGCTCCTGTAGCTAATTATGACTAAATATTTACTATATGCCAGGTGCTACTTTCACCATTCTAAGAAGACTAAATTTTGAAACAACTCTATGTGGTAAATAGTATTGTTATCAACACCCCCTCCAGGATGAGGAGACCAAAGCTCAGAATATTAAGTCACTTGCCCGAAGTCAGGCTGGAAGCAAACAGCAGAACTGAGTTGATCCCAATATGTCAATAAAATCCATGCTCCCACTCCCTGCACGGTCTGCCTCTTTTGAGAACTAATTCAAATGCAAGTCAAAAGATTCTTACTTGGTGCAGTTTTTCTCCTAGTATTAGTGTCCTTTATTATTTTTAACTAATGTACAATCTCTATTTTTGTATCAGGAGTAGGTTGAGGGCAAAAATCACAGCTGTAACCTGCGCCCAAAATAGCTTTATCAATTGGTTCACTCAACAAACCCACTACTGGACATATAATATGCATTAGGCTCTCTAATAAACACCAGCAGTGTAAGATGAGGAAGACAGTGTCTGCCCTTAATGTCCTTACAGTTTGAGGTAGTTGCTTAGTTGTGGTACAATGTGACAAATGCTGCCCTAGTAGTATGAACCTAGTGCAATGAAAACACAGAGTAGGAAACAGTTAATTCTGCTTAGCAATATTAGAAAAGAAACTTGATAACAATTTAAAAATATACATATAAAATTATACAATTTCTACCAAAAAATTACTTACATAAGATGTAATGAGAACAGGAGCTATAACCTTGAAAACATGGTGCAGCTAAAAATCCTTTTATGGCATATGTTGTTGATACATAAATATATAATGTAGACATAAAAAGATATTTTTCACATCTTATAATGACATGTACAAAGTTACTGCTAAACTATCATTATTTTGCCACTATGTTAGAAATTTTAATAATATACTTTAGGGTGAGACAATTTCTGAGAAAAGTTCACCTCCTCTTTGACATTATTTACTGATTTTTTCCTCTTACATTTAAGTGTTATATTACCCTTTTGCTAACGCAGTTCTTTCCCACATTCATGTTTAGCACAGTTACTCGAGATAAAATGTCATATTAGGAGGGAGGAAACATTTTCAAGCCCTGAGAACACTTCTAGAGTAATGTACAGGGAAAATAAGCAAGGGATAGTAATGATTTCCTTCCTTCTTCCCTTCCTTTTTTCCTTTCTTCCTTCCTTCCTTCCTTTTCTTTTTCCTTCCTTCTTTTTTCCTTCCTTCCTTCCTTCTTTACTTCCTTCCTTCTTTCCCTTCCTACCTTCTTTTCTTCCTACCTTCCTTCCTTTCTTCCCTCAATCCTTCCTTCCTTCCTTCCTTCCTTCCTTCCTTCCTTCCTTCCTTCCTTTCTTCCCTCAATTCTTCCTTTCTTCTTTACTTCCTTCCTTCTTTCCCTTCCTACCTTCTTTCCTTCCTACCTTCCTTCCATTCTTCCCTCAATCAATCCTTCCTTCCTTCCTTCCTTCCTTCCTTCCTTCCTTCCTTCCTTCCTCCATTCCTTCCCTCCCTTCTTTCTTCCTTCCCTTTTTATTTCCTTCTCTCCTTCCTTCCTTATTTCCTTCTTTTCTTTCCAAGTAGTGGAGAGATTTAACTTCCTGAGAATAAGTTGCTACAAAGGCATGACAGTACAACAGAAAATACCTTTTAGTCTCAAAGCCCATATTAATGTACTCAAACCAGGGTATTATTTACAGTTGACTTATTTTCTATAATAAATGTGCTTGAATCAATTTACTGTTTTCACAAAAATGAAACATTACAATAAGTTTTCTAGTTGGTACTCAACATATAACAGATGCTGCTCTCTGGGAGAAAATTTAATGATAGGGTTTACTCCCTTGCAGTGTCTTTGGAAGCTACCTATGTCTAATTCAATGATATTTTAATGCCAAAAGTTCAGAGGCTTACCTGTAAGACCTACACAAAATAATTCTACAAGAAGCTATAATTAACTATTATTCTTTATTTTTTTTAAGTTTTTTCAGGTCCAATAAATATAAGATTTGATTATGTGCTTACATATGCATGAATAGTGGACATAGATTGCAAAATCAACTAGGTCAATTTTCTCAGAGTCAGTAAATGATCATTTACAGAATTCCAAATTAATGTTTTAGTATATCTAACTTTATGCTTTTTTTATTGATGAAATTTTTATTTCTGATTTTTCATTATTCCTTTAACAGAATTAATTTTTTTTTTCTGAAATGAGAAACAGGGAGGCAGAGAGACTCCCACATGCTCCCAACTGTGATCTACCTGGCATGCCCACTAGGGGGCGATGCTCTGCCCATCTGGGGCCTTGCTCCTTGCAACCGTTAGAGCCATTCAATACCTGAGGTGGAGGCCATGGAGCCAACCTCAGCGCCAGGGCCAACTTTGCTCCAGTGAAGCCTCTGGCTGCAGGACAGGTACAGAGAGACAGAGAGAAAGGAGAGAGGGAAAGGTGGAGAAGCAGATGGGCACTTCTCCTGTGTGCCCTGGCCAGGAATCAAACCCAGGATTTTCACATGCTGGGTCGATGCTCTATCGCCGAGGCAACCGGCCAGGGCCCAGAATTAAAATACAGGTATTGATCGACTTATGACCTATGCAACTTATGGCCATTCGACCTAACGACCACAATCGCTAGCCACAACTGCTCCGTGTCTGGCAGCGCAAGCATTGCCCAGCTGGGCGTACGACAGTGCAGACCAGCTTCCAGCAGCACTACCATCTTTGCGTGCACCTGTATTTTGTAATTTTGTATGTTTTGCAAATATTAAACCAGTTGTACTGGTAATGCAATGTTTTACTTAAACCTGACGAATCTAAAAATAAGAAACAAAATGGTGTAGAGATTATACAAATGGCATAAAATGAACAAAGAGCCTGACCAAGCAGTGGCACAGTGGATAGAGCATCAGACTGGGATGTGGAAGACCCGGGTTCAAGACCCCGAGCTCGCCAGCTTGAGCACGGGCCCATCTGGCTTGAGCAAAAGCTCGCCAGCTTGGACCCAAGGTCACTGGCTCGAGCAACCTTGCTCAGTCTGCTGAAGGCTTGCGGTCAAGGCACATGTGAGAAAGCAATCAATGAACAACTTAGGTGTCGCAACGGCAACAAAAAATTAATGATTGATGCTTCTCATCTCTCTCTGTCCCTGTCTGTCTGTCCTTATCTATCCCTCTCTCTGACTCTCTCTCTGTCCCTGTAAAAAAAAAAAAAAAAAAAATGAACAAAGAAAATTATGGTATATAACAATAATGAAAGAAAATTAGGATAAAATATGACTTAAAGATTTTTATAACATCATTTCACAGTACTGTACATATAGCCTACTCAATTTACAACCAAATCATGTTACGACCGGTCTGTCGGAAACAATTTTGGTCATAAGTCGAGCACTAGCTGTATTTTTTAAGTAATGTACTGAAGGAAAGGCACTAAATTCTGAGTCAAAATATGAATACCAAATCCTGAAATGAACAAAAAGTTTATCATTAGTGTCCTACATATTAGTGCAGAAATACAATACATGATATGTTTTGTACATCATTTATGTCTGTGAACATATGATTGGAAGGAAGTATACTTTATCCTGTCCTTCACTAGGAATGCTTTTTACTGATTTGCACATTGGGGTTTTGAGATTATTACCCACAAGCATTATATTCTCCATGTTTTACTTTTTTTATTGATTTCAATTTGTTGTCTTTACATAGTTACAAGTGTGCCCACAAATATATCTCCCTCCCTCCCTTGTTTTCACTGATACCCCCTTTGCCCCCTTCCCGCACTGCTTTCCTCCCTTCCCTCCATGATTCACATTGTTCATTGGATTCCTCATATAAGTGAAGTCATATGATATTTTGCTTTCTCTGCCTGGCTTATGTTGCTTAGCGTAATAGACTCCAGGTCCATCCGTGTTGTCACAAAGGGTAAGATTTCCTTTCTTTCCACAGTAGTATAGTATTCCATTGTGTATATTTACCACAGCTTTTTAATCCACTTGTCTACTGATGGACAATTGGGCTGTTTCCAGATCTTGGCTATTGTAACAATGCTGCAGTAAACATGGGGGCACATTTCTTCTTTTGAATCAGTGATTTGTTATTCTTAGGATATATTTCTAAAAGTGGCACAACTAGGTCAAAATGCAGTTTGATTTTTAATTTTTTGAGGAATCTCCAAATTGTTTTCCACAGTGGCTTCACCGGTCTGCATTCCTACCAGCAGTGCAGGAGGGTTCCCTTTTCTTCACATCCTCACCAGCATTTGTTATGTGTTGTTTTGTTAATGAGTGCCATTCTGACTGATGTGAGGTGGTAACTCATTGTGGTTTTAACTTGCATTTCTCTAATGATTAGTGATGTTGAACATTTTTCATATGCCCATTGGCCATTTCTATGTCTGCTTTGGAGAAGTGCCTCTTCAGTTCTTTTGCCTAATTTTTGATGGGATTGTTTACTTTCCTTGTGTTGAGTTTTACAAGTTCTTTGTAGATTTTGGTTATTATCCCCTTATCGGACCTGTTGGTGAATATGTTCTCCTATTGTGTGGGCTGTCTTTTAATTTTGTTCATGTTGTCTTTTACTGGGCAAAAGCTTTCTAGTTTGATATAGTCCCATTTGTTCATCTTGTCCTTTATTTCACTTGCCCATGGAGTTAAATCAGCAAATATATTGCTGCGAGAGATATCAAAGAGCTTACTGCTTATGTTTTCTTCCAAGATGTTTATGGTTTCATGGCTTACATTCAAGTATTTTATCTACATATTTTGAATTTATTTTTGTGAATGGTGTAAGTTGGTGGTCTAGTTGCATTTTTATGCATGTATTTGTCTAATTTTCCCAACACCATTTGTTAAAGAGCCTGTCTTTACTCCATTGTATGCTCTTACTTCCTTTGTCAAATATCAATTAACCATAAAGGTGTGGGTTTATTTCTTGGTTCTCTGTTCTGTTCCATTAATCTGTATACCTTTTCTTATGCCAGTACCAAGCTGTTTTGAGTACAATGGCCTTGAAGTATAACTTGAAATCAGGAAGTGTGATACCCCCCACTTTATATTTCTTTTTCAAGATTGCTAAGGCTATTTGTGTTCTTTTTTGGTTTCATATAAATTTTCGGAATATTTGTTCTATATCTTTGAAGTATGACATTGGTAATTTAACAGGAATTGCATTAAACTTATAGATTGCTTTGGGTATTATAGACATTTTAAGGATATTTATTCTTTCTATCCAGGAACAATATATATGCTTCCATTTGTTTGTATCTTCCTTGATATTTTTATCAATGTTTTATAGTTTTCCAAGTACAGGTCTTTAACCTCCTTGGTTAAATTTACTCCTAAGTACTTTAATTTTTTTAATGTAATAGTGAAGGGGATTGTTTCTTTAATTTCTCTTGCTGACAGTTCATTGTTGGTATATAGAAATGCCTCTGATTTCTGAGTATTAATTTTATATCCTGCCACCTTGCTGAATTCAGTTCTCAGGTCCAGTAGTTTTTTGACTGAGACTTTAGAGTTTTCTATATACAATATCATATCATCTACAAATAATGACAGTTTTACTTCTTCTTTTCCAATTTGGAGCCTTTTATCTCTTCTTCTTGTCTGATTGCTTTGGCTAGGAATTCCAGAACTATGTTGAATAAGAGTGGTGAAAGGGGGCACCCTTGCCTTGTTCCTCTTCTTAAGGGATTGCTTTTAATTTTTGCTCATTGAGTATGATGTTGGCTGTGGATTTGTATGTTCCCTGTACTCTCACTTTGCTGAGAGTTCTGATCATGAATGGGTGCTGAATTTTATCAAATGTTTTTCTGCATCTTTTGATATTATCTTGTGGTTTTTACCTTTCCTTTTTTTTATGTGATGAATCACATTGATTAATTTGCAAATATTGTACCAGCTTTGTCTCCCCAGAATAAATCCCACTTGATCATGATGTATGATTTTTTTCATGTATTGCTGGATCTGATTTGCTAATATTTTGTTGAGAATTTTAGTATCTAAGTTTATCAGGGATATTGGCTATAGTTTTCTTTCTTTGTAGTGTCTTTGCCTGGTTTTAAAATGAGGACTATGTTTGCTTCATAAAAGGAGTTTGGAAGTCCTCTCTCTTCTTTTCACGGTGAGTCTTGTTAATGGTTCATCCATTTTGTTTACCTTTTCATAAAACCGGCTCTTGGTTTCTTTGATCTTCTGTATTGTTTTTTGTTTGTTTGTTTGGTTGGTTGGTTGGTTGGTTAGTTGGTTTTGGGGATTTTTTGCCTCTGTTTCATATATTTCTGCTCTTGAATTTTTTGAAATAGCTTGAGAAAGATAGGAGTTAGTTCTTCTTTGGATATTTGTTAAAATTTACCAGTGAAGCCATCAGGCCCAGGACTTTTGTTTTGGGAGTTTTTTGATAACTGTTTCAATCTCTTTTGATAAAATCGGTCTGTTTAGGTTTTCTGATTTTTTCAGATTGATTTTTAAGTGATTATATTTTTCAAGAAACTTATCCATTTTTTCTAGGTTGTCCCTTTCTTGGGCATAGAGTTCTTCATAGTATTTTCTTACAATCCTTTGAATTTCTGCTGTGTCAGTTGTTACTTCTCCACTCTCATTTCTAATTTTATTTATTTGAGTCTTCTCTCTTCTTTTCACGGTGAGTCTTGTTAATGGTTCATCCATTTTGTTTACCTTTTCATAAAACCGGCTCTTGGTTTCTTTGATCTTCTGTATTGTTTTTTGTTTGTTTGTTTGTTTGGTTGATTGGTTGGTTGGTTGGTTAGTTGGTTTGGGGTTTTTTTTGCCTCTGTTTCATTTATTTCTGCTCTGATCTTTATTATTTCCTTCCTTCTATTTCCTCTGGACTTTATGTGCTGTTCTTTTTCTAGTTCTTTTAAATACAAGGTTAAGTTGTTAATTTGAGCTTTTTCTTGCTTCTTAAGGTATGCTTATAATGTTATGAACTTCCCTCTCAGGACTGCTTTTGCTGTGTCCCATAAATTTTGAGGTCTTGTATGTTCATTTTCATTTGTTTAAAGGAAGTTTTTTATTTCTTGTTGGATCTCATTGTTATCCCATTCATTATTTGATAGCATGCTATTTAGTCTCCAACTGTTTGAATGTTTTTCAGTTTTTCTATTGTAGTTGATTTCTAGTTTCATGTTGTGATCAGAGAAGTTGCTTGATATGATTTCAATCTTCTTAAATTTATTAAAACTTGTTTTGTGTTTTAACATGTGGTCTATCCTAGAGAATGTACCATGAGCACTCGAAAAGAATGTATATTCTTCTGCTATGGGATAAAATGTTCTGAAGATAGCTATTAAATTCAGTTAATCTAGTGTATTCTTTAAGGCTGCCATTTCTTTAATTTTCTGTCTGGAGGTTCTATTCATTAATGTTAGTGGGGTATTAAAATCCTCTACTATTATAGTATTGCTGTTGACCTTGTCCTTTTTGTCCACCAAAATCTGTTTTATATATTTAGGTGCTCCTATATTAGACACCTATATATTTATAATAGTTATATATTTCTGTCATAATGCTGTTTTTATCATTATGTAGTGACATTCTTAATCTCTTACTATAGCCTTTGTTTTAAAGTTTATTTTGTCAGATATTAGTATTGCTACCCTAGCTTTTTTTCCTTTCCATTTGCATGAAATACTTTTTCCATCCTTTTATTCTCAGTCTATGTGCATCTTTTGTTTTGAGGTGTCTTTCTTGTAGACAGCATATGTACAGGTCCTGTATTCTTATCCATGCAGCTACCCTATGCCTTTTGATTAGAGCATTTAATTCATTTACATTTAAAATTATTATTGATATGTAGTTTATTGCCATTTTATTCTTTAAATCGATAATCCTCTTTTTCTCAATTTCTTTTTTCCTTTGCTCTTTTTATAGCAAGCCTTTTAACATTTCCTGCAATACTGGTTTCGTTGTAATGAATTCCTGGAGTTTTTGTTTGTTTGTTTGCTTGTTTGTTTAGGAAACTTTTTATTTATCCTTCAATTTTAAACAATAATCTTGCTGGATAAAAAAGAAGTCTTGTTTGTCAGCTCTTGTTTTGCATTACTTTGAATATTTCTTGCCATTTCCTTCTGGCCTCAAGTGTTCCTATTGAAAAGTAGGATGTCATCCTTATGGTGGCTCCTCTATAGGTAATTGACTTCTTTTCTCTTTCTGCTATTAGTATTTTTTCTTTATCTCTTAACTTTGGTATTTTAATTATAATGTGTCTTGATGTAGGCCTTATGGGTTTCTCTTTACTGGCACTCTCTGTGCTTCTTGAATTTGTGTGACTTTTTCCTTCATCGATTTAGGAAAGTTTTCAGCTATGATTCTTCAAACAGGTTCTCTATTCCTTGTTCTTTCTTTTCTCCTTCAGGAACCTCTATGATGCAGATGTTATTTTTTTCATAGTGTCACAGAGTTCTCTTATAGTTTCCTCAGACTTTTTGAGCCTTTTTTTTTTTTTTTGCTGCTCTGTTTCTGTGTTTTTACTTATCTTGTCTTCTAAATTGCTGATTCGATCCTCTGCTTCATTTAGCCTGCTGTTGATTCCTTCTAGTGTAGTCTTCATTCCTGATATTGTAATTGCCATTTCTGATTAATTCTTTTTAATAATTCCAGTGTCCTTTTTAATACTTGCAATTTTCTTATTTAAGTGCTCATTAAGTCCATCTATTGTAGCTCTGAGATTCATAAGCATCTTAACAATCATTATTTTAAACTCTGTATCCAGTAATTTGGTTACTTCCATCTCATTCAGTTCATTTTCTGGGGATTTTTCTTATTGATTCATATGGTTTATATTTCTCTGTCTTCCCATTCTTTCTGTGTGTGGTTTGCACATTTGTTAGAGTTGTGGGTTTGAGGTTGGTTTATAGAATGCGGCTTCTCTGTTAGGATTTTATCCTTCATCCTCTGCTGGTTGCTCAGATTTTAATTCTCCTTAACTAGTGGAGCCACTTAAAAGTCTTAATTTCCCTGCTGTTTACTGAGCCCCACAGAAAGCTTCTGTTTTTGCTGAGTCCAGTTGGGAGCTTCTGTGTTTGCTGAGCCCAGCAGGGAGCTTCTGTACTTAGTAAGGGGGAAGTGGGCATATCTTGATTTTTGGTTCCAGTTGAAACTCTATCCAGAAATGTGGTAGGTGTTACGTCTGAGAATCAGAAGGTATGGTCTTCCCAGTTACTCTTCAGGGGTGGGGCACACTGTCCATATCAGAAGGGGAGGTGTAGCTCAGGTCTCCCTGGAAACCTGAGACACTGCCCCTCCCCTGTACTTCCTCCTTTCCGAACAAACTTTTGGGCTGATCCGAGCTGGAAAGGTTTCTGGAGTTAGGTCAATTGGCCTTACGCTGGGCTCATGCTGGACAGAAGGTGCCCCTCCCTCTGCCTATGGCCACCTCAGTATTGGAGAATAACTCAGCTCAGGTATTCTTCTCCTCATCACTGTTTGTGTCCCCATGCCTTGATCTCCCCACTCTCCTCATGCAAGACCAGTCCTCTCAGTCCGCCATGCCCCCAGAGCCACAGGCAAGTGGCTTTGTGCAATACTTTTTATGCTGGCCCTCTAGGGCTGCAACTTCTTTCTCCAGCTGCTTCCCACAGACAGAACTCCCACTCTTCTCCCCACTCAATGCTGTCAGGCTGTCTCCTCCAGTCCCTGGGTTTCTAGGCTGGGGCTCCATTCCTGGGACTGAGGACCCCTTCATCTCAGGGTCTCTCTCCCTGCAATGGAAACCCTCTGGACCCTCAGGCACCCCTTAATCCTGGGAACAGGGGAGCCCCCACTGTGCCCCACACTCCCTACCAGGCTTCGTGTTGTTTCTTCTGTGCTCCTTGGTTTTCAAGTCCTGTTCTTTAAATCCAAAGTTGGTTTTTCACATTGATTGTTCTTAAATTAATTTGTAATCCAGTTTGGTCATGGGAGGTGGTAGTCTGTGTGTCTGCCTACTTTGCTGCCATCTTTCCACCATTGCATTTTTAATCTCTGGAATTTCTTTGGTTTTCCTGTCTTTAAGTTGATATTGCCCCAGTTTTACATGAGAACATGCAGCAGTTTCCTATGCTTTCTGTAACTGATTATGGTGAGCTTAGTGGTTCAGACAATACAGACTTATCACCTTTTCTAAGACTTATCATCCCTTTCTCTCCATGTTTTACGTTATAACCTCAGGTTTGACATAATTTTTCTTTGACTCAGTTTTTAAACTCTACTCATTTGCAGTTTTCTATATATTTTATTATATGTCTTGAAAGTAAATTATAACTTTATATATTTTATTACTAACTAATATGACTCTGAATAAATCT
Organism: Rhynchonycteris naso; assembly: GCA_037038555.1. Taxonomy (NCBI): domain Eukaryota; kingdom Metazoa; phylum Chordata; class Mammalia; order Chiroptera; family Emballonuridae; genus Rhynchonycteris; species Rhynchonycteris naso. Next base: position 251,940,330 of record CM072996.1, on the reverse strand, counting down.
CTTAATCTTTCCATTTCTATTTTCTCATTTATAAAATAAAGATAATACTCACATGATATTATAAAATTCAAAATAGATTATTTATGAGTGTTTACAGGTTATCTTACAATTATTAGGGCTTATTATCAGCCCAAAGAGAGCAGCGCTGAAATCTGTATTAAGCAGTAACATTATATTGAATATCTGTTACCCTTTTGGAGTCTTTTAAAACTTCCTTTATAATTGTCCAGCTTCCAAGTGGACACATGACTAAAATCTGGCTAAAAAGCATCCCATGCTTCTCTTTTAAAGCATGTTTAATCAGTACAGAAAATACAAACAAACATATTGGCTAGAATATTTTTCAGTCACCAAACCTATGAGAAAAAAAAAATTGAGATTATAGTTGGAAAATCCACTAAAACTGTAGAATATTTATACAGAATTTTTGACAAGTAAATGCTAAGATTGAATAAAAAGCTTAAGGGCTACATTGAGAGAAACTCTTGTGTGAGAAAAAATGGGGAGAAAGCTGGGAAAAGTTAGTCATTTGTCTAATATATGGGTCTGACCCCAAGTGAAGAAGAAATGGAAGAAAAGTTGAATGAAAGAACTGTAGACACAGTGTAGCCTAGAAGATTCAGCAAGGCCATGAGAGAGAAAGCTCTAGTCTAAAGCTGGCTCAGCTCTCCCAGGAGCAAAACTGCCTCAGTCATGATTGGAATCAGTCTTGGAAAGAAAGCATGGCCTGGAATCAAATTCAACAACATATTTCAGAGCAAGTGGTCAGGGCACTCCCATAGTATGAGGTCCATGATGCATGTTCTCATGGCTGATACCTACGTTGAGCTTTTATGACACACATGATACAGCTAAGGTTAATGCGGCAGATAAATACTAAATCAGAGGAAAACTGTCAGAAACCAAGTCAATCTTTTTTCTGATAATTCAAAAATAGACACTTTTTTGTTTCATATGGATTCCTAATGCTGGGTAGAATAAGAATTACAGCCATTGCCTAGCTTTTTCAGATTGAACCTGAGTAAAAATTAGTTTCCAGACCCAATTCCAACATGTGTGTAGAAGCTTTCCCACAGTGATAAGCAATTCTTGAACACCTGCAGCATCAAAGACAGGCGTCGGAAACCTTTTTGGCTGAGAGAGCCATGAATGCCATATATTTTAAAATGTAATTCTGTGAAAGCCATTCAATATGTTTAACACTAAATACAAGTAAATGTGAACTTTATGTAAGACCAACACTTTTATAGTACAATAAGTCTCTGAATTCTTTTTAATAACATTGTTATGCTGTTGCTAACCAAGGATCGATAAAGACCTTCTTACCATTAATGCGACTTCTGGTGCTGCATGGTTTTGCTGATGGCTTTGTAGTCTGGTTGATATGTGGTGAGGTTAAGCTTCATGCAGGCATTGAGACTTCCATTCTTTAAACATGATCGTAGGTTGGTCTTAATGTTCTTTAGATGTGAAAAAGAATGCTCACATGCATACATAGAGCCAAACATTGTCAGTATAGCAATACTCACACACTGCAGTGTGTGGTATATGACGGGAAGCGCGTTCCAAGTTTTGACAATCAGCTGGTACACGGGTTGAAGTTTTTTCATTTCTCCCAACTTGCGTTTGATCACCAACTCTGCTTGCTGTCCTGCAAGTCTTTCCAAATCTTCATTCAATGACTTGAACTTATTCACCCACATGTCTGAGGCCTTCAGGTCAGCAGCTTGTAGCTCAAAATCTCTGACAGAGACATCAGGAATGTAACTCAAGTCAGCGCTGGTCCATGCACACTCATGTGGGTAGGTGATGAACTTAAAAAGAAGAGTGCGCTCACAAAATTCTGCAAAGCATGTTTTGAATGACTGCAGGAGATTAGATGTGAAGCCCACTAGCTGCTGAAGATCAAGATGTTGAGCAGGGTCAGTTGCTGTGCATGCATCTTTAAACTCTCCCAGTTTTTCAAAGTGTAGTAAATGACCTGCTTCAATGTCGGCGATGATGAGTTCCAGCTTCTTTTCAAATGCAAACATTGCTTGTGGAAGGGATAAGACTGTATTTCCAACACCTTGCATTTTCACATTGAGCAGGTTCAGATGTTCAGTCATGACCATGAGATAGTAGAACTTCAAGAGCCACTCAGTGTTAGCTAACTCAGGATGCTCGACATTTTTCATTTCAAGAAAAGTCCGGATTTTGCTCAGACAAGCCGTGAAATGATTGAGCACCTTCCCTCTTGACAACCAACACACATTGCTGTGCAGAGGCAGACCAGGATAATTATTTCCAACTTCATCCAGCAGTGTTTTAAACTAGCGATCATTTAAAGCTCTGGCAACAATAAATTTGACCACCCAAATGACCAGCAACATCAGTTCACCAAGATGCTCGCCACAGATCTAAACACAGAGTGCCTCCTGATGTAGGATGCAGTGAAAACTTAGGATGGGTCTCTTTTCATGTTCACGAAGAAGCACTACATATCCTCTGTTTTTCCCCACCATGCACGAGCACCACTGAAATAAGTTTATCCATTGGTAGATTTCTTTTCTTTAGAGAAGTCAGTGAAAGACTTGAATAAGTCCTCCCCTCTTATTGTCTTTTTCATAGGCAAAACAGCAACTTTCCTCACGTAGTGTGTCATCTGCAGCATACCTTGCAATCACGCTGAACTGGGATAAATGGCTTACATCTGTTGACTCATCCAAAGCGAGAGAAAAGAATGGTGCTGCATTTATGTCCTTCACCTGTGTTGCCTCAGTTTGATTTGCCATCATGATGGTACTATCATGAGCAGTTCTTGCTGACAGTGGCATGTCTTTTATTCATTTGATTATCTTTTCTTTATCTGAAAAGTCGTCAAAAAGTTCATTGGCAACATCAAGCATGAATGTTTTGGCATACTTCCCATCTGTGAATGGCTTTCCGTTTCTCACAATTGCTAAAGCACCAGCAAAGCTAGCCAAATTTCAGTCACCTTGTTGGGTCCAAACACGGAGTTGCTGCTGACTAGCTTGCACTCTGCACAGTAACACTTGACATGCTTTCTTCTTGCTGTCCCCTGCTCAATATTTTGAAGCAAATGTAGTATAGTGTGTATTGAAGTGCCGCTTTATATTTTACCGTTTCATCGATGCAATTTTATCATTGCATATTAGACACACTGCAGAACCTGCTCTCTCCACAAAGGCAAATTCCTCTGTCCATTCCTGCTGAAAAGTACAATACTCCTCATCTTTTTTTCTTTTAGCCATCTTCTTTGTCAAAAGGGTTTCTGAAATTAGCTAGCTGACTACTTGATTAAAAGGAAGGAAATTTACTTCCTGACCTCACAATGACCCGTGTACATTACGCATTATCCAATAAATATTTAGTGTTGTTCCGGAGGACAGCTGTGACTGGCTCCAGCAACCTGCAACCATGAACATGAGCGGTAGGAAATGAATGGATTATAATACATGAGAATGTTTTATATTTTTAATGTTATTATTATTTTTATTAAAGATTTGTCTGTGAGCCAGATGCAGCCATCAAAAGAGCCACATCTGGCTCATGAGCCATAGGTTCCCGACCCTTGGTCTAAGAAGTCAACTCAATTCTGGCACTATCTACCAGTAGATAGAATATGATTCCACAGGTTAAGTGCCCAATCCCATGAGACTATTGTCCACTTCAGATGCCATTTGCAAGCCCAGGTTGCTACCAGTGCTTCTGACTTATGGGCTATAAATGAGAGGTTCCCCATAACTCTATTTTTGGTTTGATTAATCTGCTAGAATTCATGAAAGCCAGTAATGATTTATTACAAAGCATATTAAAGGGTAAGAATCAACAGCCAGATGAAGAGATACATATAACAAGGTTTTAAATGAAGGAGCTTCTGTCTTTATGGAGCTTAAGGTCCAACATGGTGGCACATAAAAGTGTTCTGGTTCCCATTGTGGAAATTTTCACAAAAATGACTATGTGGTACTCCTTGGGGTTTTTATGGGGGCTTGATTACATAGTTGTGATTAACTAAGTCATTAATCACTGGTGATTAATTCAACTTTAAATTACTCTCTCTTCCTGGAAAATCAGGGAATTGGACTGTTTCAATCTTCTAAGCACATGATTGGCTCTTACTGGCAACCAATCCCCACCCTTGAGTGGAGTCCAAAAGTTACCTCATTGATATAAGAAACACCATTGTTGTTCTCATCATTTAGGAAATCCCGAAAGTTTTGGGAGCTGTGAGCCAAGAACTGTGGATAAAGACCAAATATATCTGAAAAATATATATTTCTGCCACCCAAATGACCTCAGGAAAGAGTAAAAAATGGAGTCACTATAGTCAAGCTAATGAAACTACTAAATTCAGAGTGAGTTGAAACATGAGTAATGAAACTACTAAAATCAGAGTGAGTTGAAACATGAGGAAACAATTTTAGCTTACTTTAATCTGAGAACATAAATTTTTTTCTTTTTTCTTTTTATGTATTGATTTGAGTGAGAGGGGAATGGGAACAGAGAGAAAAGCATAGATCTGTTTCTGTATGTACCTTGATCAGGGATTGAACCAGCAGCCTCTGTGTGTTGGGATGATGCGCTAACCAACCAACTTATTCAGCCAAGGAAGAACTTAAATTTTTGAACTTCCCAGTTGTGTATCAATGCTTGGATATACATAAATCCTACAGATAACAATTCTGAACAACTTGGAAAATAATATTTCATTGTCCAGACCACTAAACATCTGGAAGATTACTATCTCAGACCAATCCAGAAACTAAGAATGCAAGAATTATTTTCCTCGAGAATGTACATTTTACAAACTCATAGAAACAGAGACCGAAAGTACGGTATTCAGAATGAAGGAGATGGGGGATGGGTGAAAAAGGTAATGGGGAATATAGCAAATAATATCGTGATAAGTTCGAATGGTAACAGAAAATTATTAGAATTAGTATATTGATCACATTGTTAGGTTTAAAAATGTCCAATCAATGTTGTACACCTGAAACTAATATAATACTGTAAGCAAATTATTTTTTTAAAAAAATTTAAATGTGCTTTTTACTATAAAAACTCTCAACTTTTCTTTTTTTAGAACACTCTGGGAATTGCCAGGTAGTGCTTTCCAAATTGCAATTCACTTAAGACCCTCAATTAAAACGTTATACTTTCACAGAGAACAGACTGATGGTTGCCAGAAGGGAAGGAGGGTAGTGGGACTAGGTAAAAAAGGTGAAGGGATTAAGGAGTACAAATTGGTAGCTATAAAATAGTCACAGATATGTAAAGTATAGCATTTTGACTATATAGTTAATAGTATTGCAATAACTACTCATGATACCAGATGGGTACTGGAAATATCAGGGGTAACACTTTGTAAAGACAAATGATTGTCTGACCATTATGTGTACACCTGAAACTAATACAAAATAAAATTAAACATAAACTCCAATTGAAAAATAAAATTTTAAAACTTTGTCATCTAATTCTAGTAAAGCCTCCTGAACCGTTAATGCTCAATTAACAAATAAATACACATATATTTCTTATAAATTACAATATCACACTGATCACCTTCTTCTCCCCTTTTCAATTCCCTTAACTGTGTCTGTTTCTCATCCTAAAGTAAAAAGAATCACTATGATGTTTAATAACAAAGCCAAGGTAATAATCACGCTGTCATGATCTCAGTTCCAAATTTGTAATTCTCAGTTGTAGTCTTCCATTTTCAAGCCCTCATATCAGAGCCTACATTAGCTATTTCTATTATAACTACCCTGCTTTCCCAGTCAAGTTTTAGAAATCAAGGTCCAGAGTTTGAACAATATTCTATTGTGTTCTCATGAAATATACTGCTCACAAAAATTAGGGAATATCTCAAGATAAATATAAAATGATAAAAAAAGAAGCATTTGATTTATTTTTATTAAACAAGAACATCAGAAAAGCAAATAACAAATCAAAGAAAGTTGTTTGATTATGCAAATGAGATGCAAAACCAATTTTTATTTCACTGAAATAAAAAAAAGGCTGAAAGTACTGGAGTATCTTCACTTTCCCTGACCCCTAATTTTTGTGAGCAGTGTAATTTTCACACAGGTGACACTTAATAGCTATACTATCCAACTGATATAGGAAAGAGTACTACAACATTTAAGGCAAGAATGTAGGACAATCAGTGAATGTCCTTAAATTTCCTCTTGCAATTAACTGTCCCTATGAAAGTTGCTCCCTAAGCCTGAATGTACATATTCTAGGACTGTTTTCTTGGACTCCAGACTTATATTACTTTTGATTCTTGACTCATTGACTCAATACCTACTATACCACCCATTAGGTGTGATGCTTTCTTATTTTTATATACTATAAAGCATTTTTCCACTGTTTAAAACACTTATAATGATCTCTTTAGATTCAATTTTAGAATTGAGCTCTCGAAGTTTGATCCAGCCACTTTAAACCTCATTTAAAAAGAAAATAGCATAACTTTTTCATATGAAGATAATCTGTAAGCAGAGAAGGTCAATATTTAAAATCTTGTTTTATAACATTGGAAGGAATGTTGGAGATAAAAAATAAGCCTGAAATGGTAAAAGTCCTGGTTTTAAAATGTCTCGATAGCGAGACAGTAAGAATAGTGTGTTGGCTAACAGCTTATGTACTGAGGTATGATACTTGGATTCAAATCTTCATGTATATATTTGTTAACTCTATGATGACCTGGGATGAGAAAATAGGCATAATGATATTACCCGCTTCCTAGAATGGTTTACGTGAATTAAACAAAAAAAAATCCTATACAGGAGTTTGGCATGATCCTAGCACATTGTATTCAATATTCATTTGTTGTTGTTTTATATAAAACACTTCATAACAATGTGACCTACAATGTTCAATAGAAGGTAGCTATTATTGTCCTCATAAGAACATGTGTAGTTGTCAAGCCAGATATGCTGATTTGGAATTATAAAACTATAATCTCCATATTAACTTGATTTTGAAGCTACAGTCCAACCATTTATTCTGCCATCTAGAAATTACAGCTGGTTGATATCTGGTTGATTAGGGGTGGAAACAAGAGTCTAGCAGATATGCCATGCTAGATAAATGTGCAGGACTTTGGTAGCTAGCTGCCAGGGGAAGTGCTGGTTAGAGAGTCAAAATGGAGTTTTTAGATCAGTGGTTCTTAACCTAGGTTGTATCGAACCCTAGGGGTTCGATGAGTCGGTCTCAGGGGTTCAGAGAAGCCTCTGCCGTGGAGGCCAGAATAAAGTAATACCGTAATTTGTTGTGAGTTCATGCACTTTGTTGGTTTTGTTCTTTGAGCAAGGTGATGTTCATGCACGGCTCATTTTGTGCACCAGTAAAAAAACATATACCTATGTCTTGAATTTGGAAAAAAAGTCATATTTTATTTATCACTTTAAAGAAGGGTTCGGTGAATGCGCATATGAAACTGGTGGGTTCGGTACCTCAAAAAAGATTAAGAATCACTGTTTTAGATAGTCAAAAGGATGCCCTCAAGGTTTATCCAAGACACAAATAGCAGGATTCCCTTCTTTCTTGTGGTTAAGCAGTATTCCATTTTGTATATATGTATGTCACATTTTCTTTACCTATTCATCCATTGATGGAAATTGAGGTTGTATTCATATCTTGGCTATTGTGAATAATATAATGAACAATGAAAGTGCAGATATCTCTATGAGATCCTGATTTTAACTCTTTTGGATATATACCCAGAATAGGATTGCTGAATCATATGGTAGTTCTGTTATTAATTTTTGAGGAATCCCCATACTACTTAATTTTATCTAAAAATATTAGTGCATTTAAGTATTTACTTCATAAACATTTGCACTATTTCAGATTTTGAGAACTGGATTCTTATAATTGCTTCAATAGTGACTTAACTATGTATAGATACCTTCTCTTTATTCTGACCATGATCAAATCAGACACATTTGCATAATAGCCAGGCAGTGGGGAGAACTAAATTCTGATTCCTTTTCTCTGCAACTGAAGAAATACATTTAAACTGTTTTCTTTTACATATAAGAGTAGAAAGAAGAAAAAAGAATATTTAATTTGCCTTTTATCTTTTCTGCATTTTTAGTCATTTTTTAAAAATTCATTGTATAATGGGCACTGGGTTGTAAACTATCAATACAAAGGTGAATACATAATACATGGTCCCTGCCCTAAGGAGTTCTCAGTCTATTAAGAGAGAAAGACCTACAAACATAGTTGTAGTCTTATTTAAAAAGGACAATGATAGTTAATATTTAATGAATCTTAAGTATGTGCCAAGTTCTGTGCTAAGTATTCAGCATGCATTATTTAATTATTTTCTGCATAATAAAATAGTCATTAAGGAAATACCACCATTATCCATATTTCATAGATGAAGGCACTGAAGCCGAGAGGGTTTGTGTGACTTGACTGAAGTCACACGGCTCAAAATGAGTAGGGCACAGAAGTGGTATTTGAATTTTGGTGGCCTGACTCCCGGTCTTATGACCTTAACCATTAGATATACTGCATGCAAGAATAAAAATAACAATACGCAATGCTATGAAGACATAAGTAAAAGCAATTGGAGGGCAGAGATGGCCATCTGTTCTTGTTTGGTTGGAACAGTCTATTTTACACGTTTCCCTAGGTCATTTTTAATAGTGTCCTTCAAAATATCTCTTGAGGATGATAATTATATGGTCATCCTATTTACAGAGAGGTTTGCATTTAAGTTTATATCTAAAAAAACAAGTGGGAGTTTACTAGGTGGAGAACGAGAAATTTAAGGAGTAAGGAGGCTGCTCTAGACAAAGGAGATACAAAGCACCAATGTGAGGAAATGGAGCATAGCACAGAAAGGAAGAGCCCAAGCAGGAGCAAATGCCTGTGGGCAGATCCCAGCCCACGACTAATGAGCACAAATATTCTCTACACCACAGCCAGGGTGAGCTTTAAAAATAAATTAATTATGCCAGTCCTCTGACAAAACCCTAGTATTATTTTTTATTGCTCTTAGACTAAAGTCTGAATTCCTTATCATGACTTATAGGGCCCTATATGGCCAGCTTTTCCCACTCCTCTGCCGCACCATCTACCCCCCTTCCCCACACTGGCTGTGCTCCATCCTTACTCTATCCCCTGTAGCCAGCTTTGAGACCTTTCACGTGATTTCCCAATTTCTCATACAGGAACTTTCCTATCCAGAATAGTCCTCCCCACTCCCTAGTGCCACTAATTGTCTAACACTTTTTTGATGTCCCTTTTAGCTTCATTTCATCACTTAACTATTTTGTGTATTTATTTTTTTCTATTTATTGGTCATCTCATTCTGATGTTAGAATGTAAGCTCTTGAAAAGAAGAGTTTTATCGCCCTGGCTGTTTGGCTCAGTGGTAGAGCACAGGCTGGCATGTGGAAATTCCAGCTGGATTCCTGGCCAGAGCATACTGGAGAAGCAACCATCTGCTTCTCCACCCTTCCTTCCTTTCCCTCTCTCTCTCTCTCTCTCTCTCTCTCTCTCTCTCCTTCTCCCCCTCTCTCACAGGCATGGCTTATTTGAGCAAGTTGCCTTTGGGCACTGAGAATGGAACCATGGCTTCGTATCAGGTGTTAAAACAGCTCGGTTGCCAAGCAATGAAGCAATGAGTCCAGATGGGTAGAGCATTGTCCCCTATAGGCTTGCCCAGTGGATCCTGGTTGGAGCTCATGTGGGAGTCTGTCTCTCTGCCTCCCCGCCTCTCACTGAAAAAGAAAAAAAAAGAGTCTTATCTGTCATGTTTAAAAATATATCATTCCTAACAGCAAAGTGACCTGCAACATACAGGTGTTTTATAAACTTTAACTGAATGAATGAAGTGTTAGGTACCATACTGAATGTATGACATCTTTAAGAGAACTTGCATTTTTAAAGAAGATGAAAACAGAGGGTAATGCCTAACATAGTGATGGCGAACCTATGACATGTGTGTCACCACTGACACGTGTAGTCATTTTTGATGACATGCGGCCACATGCAGCCTCATACCAGAGAAGTATGGGGCCCCATACTGAGAAGGATGTTTCATCCTCGACTCCTGCACAGCCAGGTGTAGTAGCCAAGGATAAAACATTTGCTGTAGTGTAGACACTCTGTGCCGGAGGTCTGTAGGCCAAAACAACAGAACTCCGGCACAAAGCATCTAGTTCTGGGACTTCCGGTTAGGCCATTTTTCTCGAAGTAACACACCACCCGAGTTATGCTCGGTTTTTTGGCGAATTTTGACACACCAAGCCCAAAATATTACCCATCACTGGTCTAACACATAGGAATGGTTCTCTAATGTTAAATTTGAAGGCACAGGTGGAAAAAAGACTATTTTAAATACTATAGTCTTTACCTGATGATATATTCAGTTTCAGCTACAATGTTACTTCCATACCCATTAATAAGAACAAACACTATAGCTACAGCAACCACTGCCACGACCAGTTATGTTATATGCCAAGTACTTTACATACATTATTAGCAAGCTTCTTATTTGCTTTGCAGTAGTAATATCTTTTATTCCATTAAGACTTACCTAGGACATAAATATTGAAATTAAAAAATGGCTACATGTATAGTTCCTAGTGTACCTATGAGAATAGTAAAAGAAAGCAAAAGAACACTTTTCTTTTGAGAAGTATTACACAATTTTAAATATTATATATGTTAACATAATTTCCACTCTTGTTAAGCTAACAAAGACATAATTATCTTTAGTGTACTTTTAGGTAGAATATTTTAAAACACTCACTAAAGTAAATTTCAAAACAGACTGGCAGGCATATAAACAAAAAGATGAAAAGTTTTAAGGGCATATTATATACAAGAGGATATATAAAACTCACCTGGGAGCATTATCAAATAAGAACTGCCCATTAAGATAATGAAAATTAGAAAAATCCCAGCAAACAGAAAATATATTAAGAAGCAAAACACATTAAGAAAAGCATAAGAGTTTTTTTATGAAGTTTTATTCTTTTCCTCAGCCTTTGTTGTTATTTGCTAATGTACTTTTTAAAGGTTGAAAACTGAAGTTATTTTCTCATTGGCTTTATTCTTTTTCATTGGCAGACATCTGTTCTCTCTTTTCCAGGACTTGTACTTCAGGAATACATAGAACTAAAATGAATGTGTTGGTTATATTCCCTTAATAGTACTTATGCACATATTAGCATCACAGTGAAGTCAAAATAGTTTAGGGTACAAAGTGTTTTACTTACAGAAAAAAAAATTGTGAAAGAAAAAGGTATTCTGAGATATTGACATTCTGAGAATTTTTCTCATAATAGTCATATAAACATTTCTATTTAAAAATTCAAGTATAGCCTGACCTGTGGTGGTGCAGTGGATAAAGCTTCGACCTGGGAACACTGAGGTCGCCAGTTCAAAACCCTGCACTGGTTCGGTCAAGGCACATATGGGAGTTGATGCTTCCAGCTCCTTCTCCCTTTCTCTTTTTCTCTCTCTCTCTCTCACTCTGTGTCTCCTCTCTAAAAATGAATAAAATAAAAATAAAATAAATTTTTAAAAAATTCAAGTATAGGAGTGACGTCAGAGAAATGGCATCAGGAGGTGCGCTCCCGATATTTCCCTTTGAAATTTGAACAAATTCAACAACTAAAGAAGAGAAAAAATCTCAGGAGCACCTGAAATATACACACACAAGACAAAGGTATGATTGGGCAAAAACGTGGCTGAATATATAATCCACTCTGAAGGAAATAAGATGGAGGGTGGGGTTTTTCACTTTCCTCATTGATCTGAGGAAGGGTCGCTTTCACCTGAAGCCAAGCCAAGTGGAGGGTCGGAGGCAGAAGGAGGAAGCTGGGTTAGGGTGGATGATCAAGCAGAAGAAAGACCACATTAGCTCTGCTTAAGATCGTGGACACAGGGCAAGCATGGGTGGCAGATTCTGACAAAGGTTTCCAGTACAGGGTGCCCACTGGAGCTGACGTCAGCACTAGCACCAGCAGCTTGGCTCCTGGCTCCACAATCACAGGCAGTGTGCAAGTGGCTCCACCTGGCACCACTGGCATGGGCAGGCACATGGGTAGGCTAGAGGGCATAGCCCATGATTATCAGTGATAGACATCTGCATGGGTGGTTGCCAGCATCTTTGTGCATTCCCAGTTCCACCACCAGTACGGGACATGCACAAATGCCAGAATCCCTGGGCCTGGGACTGTCTGGGTGGGGTGCCTCTACAGGCCTGCATTCGCAACTCTGACTGAGATCTCAGGTGCTGTCCACCTAAGTGGGTGGGTGCAAGCCTCCATGTGCATGGCTAAAGGTGTGGGGCTGAGCACACACATGGCTTGCTGTGGGCTACCAAACAGGGCACAAGGGAGAAGCCTGTGGAGACTAGACCCACCAACACTGAGGCATACTAGATATGCCTGGGGACCCTTAGCAAGGAGCTTGATCTGCAATTGGCTCCCAGCTTGCGCCAAACTGAGACATGCTAGACCTGTCCACCAGCCCTTAGAAAGGCACTAGATTGGCAATCGGCTCCCAGCCCTGCCTGCTCTCACTGGTGGCTCTGGTTGGCATAGCCTTACTCAGGACTGTATTTTGAGCAGTGCTGGAGGAAGGACCTAGCTTCTCTTAGAGTCTCTTGCTCTGCAAGCAGTGGCTGGGGCAAACCTCTCAGCTAAGTCCCCAGGCTGCTAGCTCAGGTGGGAGAGATATGTAGAAAGGCACCTGGAAAATTGAATCTCCCATTGTCAGAGATTTCAACTGACACAACAGCAAACTTCTGCCCAAGAGACCCACAGGGACAAAAACTATAGTACAGTGCCACCTGTCAAAAAAAGGAAGAAGTGACGGCAAGATGGCGATGGAATAGGCAGACGTACCAACTTCCAACTCCCAGACCAAAGTGAATTATAACTTAATTTTAAGAACCATCATCTGGATAAACCAACTTTGAACTAAACTAAGTGGACTCTTCAACCAAGAAACACTGAAGAAACCGCATTGAGACTGGTAGGAAAAGTGAAAACGCGGAGAAGGCTGCCCAGCTCCCCGGAGCAAGTGGCAGTCCGGAGAGACCCGCATGGTGGGAGGAGACTTTGGCAGAGAGGGAGGGACCTGGGTCCCAGGAACAAAGCCCCAGCCTGCAGCCCCAGAGCCTAGAAAAGGCGTTTGGATAGTATTGAGCTGTGAAACAAGTGAGGATACTGTTTGTGAGAAAGAGACAGTTTTCTCAGACCCAGGATTCTTCTTAAAGGGACAGAGCAGAAAACCTCTTCCACAACCACTCACCTGAGGCTCCAGGGAATGGGTCAGAGGAGAGGACCAGAGTAGCAGGAAGAGAGTGCGGACTGAAGGCACAGGGAGAAACACTCTGAGGGACAGCCACCCTAACCCCTCGGATGAGTCACTTCCCTAATCAAAAACGAATATATCCCCTGGAACTAACAATGCCAGCAAAGGGAGACAGGACACCAGCCAAACAAGCTCTCTCGCGGCACTTAGAACAGAGCTGCTTAGACAGAGGGAGCTTCCAGGACTATAGTATGGAGTGTTAGGATCTCAGCTACAGTGCCCCTACCCACACTGCTGAGGGCTTGCTGGAAAGATGGTGGCGGTCAAATGCTAAAGTGCGGTTCTGTCAGTGGGGGCAGAGGCCCAGCCAGTGTGAGCTCGGTCTAGCCCAGCAGGGGTGGAGAGGACATGCCTGCAGCCCCACCTGCGGGGGAAAAGCAGGAGGCCAGGAACGGGAAGAGATCTGCTCTGCGACCCGGCCCATGCCAGGCCAGACTGCAGGGGCGGGGCTAGGGACAGGGACAGGCGGAGACTCAGCTGCGAGCCTCCAACCCGAGAAACTGTGGTGAGCAGACTCTAACCACAGGGGCTAGGCAGAAGCCCAGGAACAGGCTGGGTCCACAGCTGAGCAAAGGTGCTCACCTCTACTCTTGGTGCTGAGGCTTGTGGCTTGAGTGCAGTGCGCAACCCAACCTGTGGGGGCAAGGCGAAGGCCCAGGCAGGCTGAGGCTCGTAGAGCCAGGCACCAGAACATAGCCACTCCTGCGGAGGAGAGGTGGAAATCACAGCAACAGACACAGTGGGGCAGAGCCGGCAACGCCCATACCCAACCGCCCTAGGCAGTGGCAAGGGGGTGGCGGGCCTGCAGACAGACCACACCTAGAAAACACAAAGGCAACGCCCATTGGATTCCAGTGGCCACATCCAAAATGGGCAGGCAGAGGAATGCAAACCAAATGAATCAAGAAAAATCCCCAGAAAAGGACCTGAATGAACCAGATATAACCAAATTGCCAGATGCAGAGTTTAAAATTATAATAGTTAGGATGTTCAAAGAGATTAGAGCAACAATGGATAGTCATTATGAACACCTAAATAAAGAGATAACAAGTATAAAGAGAGATATTGAAATAATAAAAAGAATCACACAGAAATGACAAATATGGTATCAGAACTGAGACCACAATGGAAGGAATTAAAAGCAGGATGGATGATGCTGAGGATCGAATCTGCGAGTTAGAGGACACAATAAACAAAGGCACAGAAGCAGAGCAGAAAAAAAAAAGACTCAAAAAATGTGAGGAAACTCTAAGGGAGCTCTGTGACAACATGAAGAGAAATAACATTCACATCATAGGGGTTCCTGAAGAAGAGTAGAAAAAAAAAAAAACAAATGGAAACTTTGTTCAATAAAATCATAGCAAAAAACTTCTGTGACAACATGATGAGAAATGTTTGCATCATAGGGGTTCCTGAAGAAGAGGAGAGAGAACAAGAAAAGGAAACGTTGCTCAATCAAATCATAGCAGAAAACTTCCCTAAATTAAGGCTGGAAAACATTTCACATGTTCAAGAAGCACAGAGAACTCCATTAAAGAGAAACCCAAAGAAATCTACACCAAGACACACCATAGTTAAAATACCAAAGCAAAGGGATAAAGAGAAAATTTTAAAAGCTGCAAAAAAATAAAAAAGGCTATCACATACAAAGGAGCCGCCATAAGGATGACATCTGACTTCTCAATAGAAACTCTTGAGGCCAGAAGGGAATGGCAAGATATAATCAAAGTAATGCAGAACAAGAACCTACAAACAAGACTACTCTATCCAGCAAGGCTAATGTTTAAAATTAAAGGAGAAATAAAGGGCTCCCCAGAAAAAGAAAGCCTCAAGGAATTCATTAAAACCAAACCAATTCTGCAAGAGATGCTAAGGGGCCTGTTGTGAACAGTTCAAAGGGAGGAAAGAATACAGCAGGGGTAGCTGTACTTATATCTGACAAAATGGACTTTAAAACAAAGGCTGTAGTAAGAGATAAAGAAGGACACTACATAATGATAAAGGGAACAATTCAACAGGATGATATAACTATTATAAATATCTACACACCAAATATAGAAACCCCGACATACATAAAACAGACTTTGATGGATATAAAGGGCGAGATTAACAACAATACTATCATAGTAAGGGATTTCAATACTCCACTAACAACACTGCATAGATCCTCAAGAAAGAAAATTAACAAAAAAACAGCAGACTTAAAGGATACACTAGATCAACTTGATTTAATAGATATCTTCAGAACTTTTCACCCTAAAGCAGTAGAATATACATTCTTCTCAAGCGTTCATGGTACATTCTCTACAATAGACCACATGTTAGAACACAAAAATGGTCTCAATAAATTTAAGAAGATTGAAATCATATCAAGCATTTACTCTGATCACAATGCCATGAAACTAGAAATTAACCACAAAAGAAAAACTAAAAAATACTCAAACACTTGGAAACTAAATAGCGTGATATTAAATAATGAATGGATGAACAATGAGATCAAAGAGAAATAAAAAAGTTTCTAGAAACAAATGATAATGAGCATACATCAACTCAAAATTAATGGGACACAGCAAAAGCAGTACTGAGAGGGAAGTTCATTACACTATAGGCATACCATAAGAAGCTAGAAAAAGCTCAAATAAGCAACCTGACCCTGCATCTAAAAGAACTAGAAAAACAACAGCAAATAAAGCCCAAGACAAGTAAAAGAAAGGAAATAATAAAAATCAGAGCAGAAATAAATGACATAGAGGCTAAGGAAACAATAGAGAGGATCAATGAATCCAGGAGCTGGTTCTTTGAAAAGATAAACAAGATTGATGAACCTTTAACTAGACTCACCAAGAAAAAAAGAGAGAGGACTCAAATAAATAAAATTAGAAAGGACAGTGGAGAAATAACAACTGACACAACAGAAATACAAAGTATTGTAAGAAAATACTATGAAGAACTCTATGCCAAAAAATTAGGAAACCTAGGTGAAATGGACAAATTTCTTGAATCATATAATCTTCCAGAAATCAATCTGGAAGAATCAGAACACCTAAACAGACTAATTACAACAAATGAGATTGAAACAGTTATCAAAAAACTCCCAAAACAGAAAAGTCCTGGGCCTGATGGCTTCACAAGTGAAATCTACCAAAAATTCAAAGAACTAACTCCTATCCTCCTCAAGCTATTTCAAAAAACTCAAAAGGAAGGAAGACTTCCAAACTCATTTTATGAGGCAAACATAATTCTGATGCCGAAACCGGGCAAAGACAACACAAAGAAAGAAAATTATAGAGCAATATTCTTGATAAATTTAGATGCTAAAATTCTCAACAAAATATTAGCCAATCAGATCCGGCAATATATGAAAAAAATCAAACACCATGATCAAGTGGGATTCATTCTAGAGAGGCAAGGCTGGTTCAATATTCACAAATCAATCAATGTGATTCATCACATAAACAAAAGGAAGGACAAAAATTACATGATAATTTCAATAGATGCAGAAAAGGCAATTGATAAAATTCAGAACCCATTCATGATCAAAACTCCCAGTAAAGTGGGAATACAGGGAACATTCCTTAACATGATAAAGGCCATCTATGACAAACCCACAGCAAACATCATACTAAATGGGCAAAAATGAAATTCCCTTAAGATCAGAAACCAGGCAGGGGTACCCCCTTTCACTACTCTTATTCAACATAGTTCTGGAAGTCCTAGCTATAGCAATCAGACAAGAAGAATAAATAAAAGGCATCCAAATTGGAAAAGAAGAAGTAAAACTGTCATTATTTGCAGATGATATAATATTTAGTATATAGAAAACCCTAAAGTCTCAGTCTAAAAACTACTGGATCTGATAAATGAATTCAGCAAGGTGGCAGGGTTTAAAATTAATACTCAGAAATTAGAGGCATTTTTATATACCAACAATGAACTGTCAGCAAAAGAAATTAGGGAAACTATCCCCTAAACTATTACATCCTAAAAAATAAAGTACCTAGGATTAAATTTCACCAAGGACCTTAAGGACTTGTACTCCGAAAACTATAAAACATTGATGAAAGAAATCAAGGAAGATACAAACAAGTGGAAGCATATACCGTGCTCATGGTTAGGAAGAATAAACATCATTAAAATGTCTATATTACCCAAAGCAATTTATAAATTCAATGCAATACCAATTAAAATACCAATGACATACTTCAAAGTTATAGAACACATGTTTCAAAAATTTATATGGAACCAAAAAAGAACAGGAATAGCCTCAGCAATCTTAAAAAGAAAAAATAAAGCAGGAGGTAACACTCTTACAGATATCAAAATTTACTACAAGGCCATTGTACTCAAGACAGCCTGGTACTGGCATAAGAACAGGCACATAGATCAATGGAACAGAACAGAGAACACAGAAATAAATCCACAGCTTCATGGACAACTGATATTTGATAAAGGAGGAAAGAACATAAAATGGAGTAAAGACAGCCTCTTTAACAAATGGTGTTGGGAAAATTGGACATCTACCTGCAAAAAAATGAAACTAGACCATCAACTTACACCATTCACAAAAACAAACTCAAAATGGATAAAAGACTTATATGTAAGCTTTGAAATTGTAAGCATCTTAGAAGAAAACATAGGCAGCAAGCTCTCCAACATCTGTAGCAGCAAAATATTTGCCAATTTATCTCCACGGGAAATGAAATAAAAGGCAGGATAAACAAATGGGACTATATTAAACTAAAAAGTTTTTGCACAGCTAAAGACAATAAGAATAGAATAAAAAGACAAACCATGCAACGGGAGAACATATTCGACAACACGTCTGATAAGGGGTTCATAACCAAAATTTATAAAGAACTTATAAAACTCAACACCAGGAAGACAAACAATCCAATCAAAAAATGGGCAAAAGAAATGAATAGAAATTTCTCCAAAGAGGACATACAGATGGTCAATAGGCATATGGAAAAAATGCTCAACATCACTAATCATTAGAGAAATGCAAATTAAAACCACAATGAGATATCACCTCACACCAGTCAGAATGGCACTCATCAGCAAAACAACACAGGGTAAGTGCTGGCGAGGATGTGGAGAAAAGGAAACCCTCCTGCACTGCTGGTGGGAATGCAGACTGGTTTAGCCACTGTGGAAAACAGTTTGGAGATTCCTCAAAAAATTAAAAATAGAAATGCCTTTTGACCCAGCTATCCCACTTTTAGGAATATACACTAAGAACACCATAGCACTGTTCGAAAAGAAGAAATGCGCCCCCATGTTCGTGGCAGCATTATTCACTATAGCGAAGGTCTGGAAACAGCCCAAGTGTCCGTCAGAGGACAAGTCGATTACAAAGCTTTGGTACATATATACTATGGAATACTACTCAGCCATAAAAAATGATGACATCAGAACATTTACAACAAAATAGATAGACCTTGATAACATTATACAGAATGAAATAAGTAAAACAGAAAAAAAACTGAGAACAGCATGATATCATACATAGGTGGGAAATAAAAGTGAGACTATGAGACATGGACAAGAGTGTGGTGGTTACGAGGTGGGGGGAGGGAAGGGAGGGTGGAAGATGGCTGAGGGGAGGGGCACAAAGAAAACCAGATAGAAGGTGACAGAGGACAATTTGACTTTGGGTGATGGGTATGCAACATAATTGAATGATAAGATAACCTGGAGATGTTTTCTTTGAACATATGTACTCTGATTTATTAATGTCACCCCATTAAAATTAATAAAAAAAATATTGACCTTAAATGAAACACTAGAATAATTGGTTATGATAGACACCTACAGGATATTCCATCTTTAAATGCCAGGGTATACATTTTTCTCCAGTGTACATGGAACATTCTCAAGAATTGACTATATGTTGAGCCACAAAACTAACATCAACAAATTTAGAAAGATTGATATTATACCAAGCATATCTTCTAACCACAAAGCTTTGAAACTAGAATTCCTGCAAAAAAAAAGTAAACAAACTCACAAAAATGTCAAAATTAAACAACATACTTCTAAAAAATGAGTAGGTCAAAGAAGAAATAAAAGCAGAGATCAAAAGTTATATACAGACAAATGAAAATGACAATATGAGATAACAGAATCTCTGGGATGCAGCAAAAGCACTAATGAGGGAAGTTCATATTACTACAGGCTTATATGAACAAACAAGAGACAACCCAAGTAAACAACTTAACATCACATCTTAAGGAACTAGAAAAAGAACAAAGGCAACCAAAAACAGCAGAAGAAAGGAAATAATAAAAATCAGAGTAGAAATAAATAAAATAGAGAACAGAATAACTATAGAAAAAATCAATAAAACAAGGAGCTGGTTCTTTTAAAAGATCAACAAAATTGACAAACCATTGGCAAGACTCACTAAGAAAAAAAAGAGAAAAGACTCATATAAGCAAAATCTAAAATGAAATAGGAGAAATTACCACAGATATTACAGATAATCAAAGAATTATCATAAAATACTATAAAAAACTATATGCCACCAAATTTAACAATCTAGAAGAAATGGATAAATTTCTAGAACAATACAATCTTCCTAGACTGAGTCATGAATAAGCAGAAAATCTAAACAGACCCATAAGCAGGGAGGAAATAGAAACAACTATCAAAAATCTCCCCAAAAATAAAAGTCCAGGGCCAGATGGCTATACTAGTGAATTCTATCGAACACTCAAAAAGATTTGGTCCCTATTCTACACAAAGTCTTCCAAAAAATTGAAGAAGAAGCAATACTTCCAAACACATTTTATGAGGCCAACATAACCCTCCTACCAATACCTGGCAAGGACAACACAAAAAAAGAAAACTACAGACCAATATCTCTAATGAATACAGATGCTAAAATCCTAAACAAAATACTAGCAAATCAAATACAACAACACATTAAAAAAATAATTCATCATGATCAAATGGGATTCATCCCGGAATCACAAAAATGGTTCAACATATGTAAAGCAGTTAATGTAATACACCATATCAACAAAACAAATAACAAAAACCATATGATCCTATCAATAGATGCAAAAAAGGGCATTCAATAAAATACAACATTTTATCTTTAAAACACTCAACAAAATGGATATAGAAGGAAAATATCTCAATATAATATAGTCCATTTATGACAAACCATCAGCTAACATCATATTAAATGGCATAAAACTGAAAACTTTCCCTCTATAATTAGGAACAAGACAAGGCTGCCCTCTGTCTCCAGTCTTATTCAATGTAGTGCTGGAAGTTCTAGCCAGAGCAATCAGACAAGAGAAAGAAATAAAAGGCATTCATATTAGGAAAGAAGAAGTAAACGTTTCACTTTTCGCACATGATATAATCAAAGACTCCACAAGAAGACTATTAGAAACTATAAACCAATACAGTAAGGTCGCAGGATACAAATTTAATATACAGAAGTCTATAGCCTTCTTATATGCCAAAAATGAAAATTCAGTAAATGAATTCAAAAAAATAATCTCTTTTACGGTTGCAAAAAATAAAATAAAATACCTAGGAATAAACATAATAAAGAATGTAAAGGACCTACATAATAAAAACTACAAAGCATTGTTAAGGGAAATTGAAAAAGATACAATTAAAAGAAAAAATATTCCTTGTTCTTGGATAGTAAGAATAAATATAGTTAAAATGACCATATTACCCAAAGCAATATACAAATTTAATGCAATCCAATGAAAATACCAACGTCATTTTTTAAAGAAATGGAACAAAAAAACATCAGGTTTATATAGAATTATAAAAACCCCAAATAGCCAAAGTAATCCTAAGAAAAAAGAACAAAGCTGGGGACATTACAATACCTGACTTCAAATTATATTATAGAGCCACGATAATCAAAACAGCATGGTATTGGCAGAAAAATAGACGCTCAGACCAATAGAACAGAATAGAGAGCCCAGAAATAAAACCACATATATATGGTCAAATAATCTTTGATAAAGGAGCCAAAACACACAATGAAGAAAAGAAAGCCTCTTCAATTAATGGTGCTGGGAAAACTGGAGAGACATGTGAAAAAGAATGAAACTCAACTACAGTTTGTCCCCTTATACTAAAATTAATTCAAAATGGATCAAAGACCTAAATATAAAATCTGAAACAATAAATTATGTAGAAGAAAACATAGGTACAGTACTAAACTCATGGACCTTAGCCATAAAGAACATTTTATGAATTTGACTCCAAAGGCAAGGGAAGTGAAGGCAAAGATAAATGAATGGGACTACATCAGACTAAGAAGCTTTTGCAGAGCAAAATAAACTGACAACAAAACAGACACTCAACTAAATGGGAGATATTTTCAAACAGCTCAGATAAGAGCTTAATATCTAAAATATACAAAGAACTCACAAAAGTCAAAACAAACAAGCAAACAATCCAATAAAAAAATGGGGAGAGGACATGAACAGACACTTCTCCTGGGAAGAAATACAAATGGCAACAGATATATGAAAAGATGCTCATCTTCATTAGCTATTAGAGAAATGCAAATCAAAACTACAATGAGATACAACCTCACACCTGTTAGATTGGCTATTATCAACAAGACAGGTAATAACAAGTGTTGGAGAGGCTGTGGAGAAAAAGGAACTCTCATTCACTGTTGGTGGGAATGTAAAGTAGTACAACCATTATGGAAGAAGGTATTATGGTTCCTCAAAAAATTAAGAATAGAACTACATATATATAACCCAGCAATTCCTCTACTGGTTATATACCCCCAAAACTCTAAAACACTGGTACATAGACACATGCTTATTGCAGCATTGTTCACAGTGGCCAAGACATGGAGACAACCAAAAAGCCCTTCAATAGATGACTGGATAAAGAAGATGTGGTACATATATACTATGGAATACTACTCAGCCATAAGAAATTATGACATCGGATTATTTACAACAACATGGATGAACCTTGATAACATTATACTGAGTGAAATAAGTAAATCAGAAAAAAACAAGAACTGTATGATTCCATACATAGGTGGGACATAAAAATGAGACTCATGGGGAAGGGAAGAGAGGGATGGGGTGGGGAGAAGGAAGGGACATAAAGAAAACCAAATAAAAGATGACAGAGGACAATTTGACTTCGGATGATGGGTATACAACATAATCAAATGTCAAAATGATCTGGAGATGTTTTCTCTGAATCTATGTATTCTAATTGATCAATGTCATCCCATTACAATTAATTGTCTAAATAAATAAAATAAAAAATAAAGCAAAACGTGACCCAGAGGTAAATAAATTTCAGGTATAACAAAATAATTTCAATAACAAACCCCTTTTTGTTGGCTTTTTATTCTTGAAATACTGAAGCATCAACATAAAAGCACAGATAATGATTGAGCATCTGTTTCATGTGTACACTATCTTTAGACTCTATAGATACAAAGAATTTTAGACAGAAGCTAAATATCCAGAGCAACACACAGAACATATATGGATATGCAATAAATAGGAAATTAACCATGGGGTTTAGATGACAAAGAAAGAAGGCATAAAAAGAAAGAATGAAGGCTTTGGAATAAAGCAAACCTTGGTTTACTAGTTGGATGAGTTTGGATAGGTTACTTAGCCTTTATTAATAAAATGTTAGTAAGTAATTAAAAATAAGAATAAAATACTTCAACAAACAAGTGATGAAGGGGATGTGGAGAAAAGGGAACCGTGATGTACTATTGGTAGGAAAGCAGATCGGTGCAGCCACTGTGAAAAGCAGTGCTAAGTTACCTCAAAAAAGTTTAAAATAAGCCCTCGCCAGTTGGCTCAGTGGATAAAATGTCCACCTGGCATATAAACATCCAGTGTTCGATTCCCAGTCAGCGCACACAGAAGCAACCATCTGCTTTTCTTTCTTTCTCGCCCTCATCCTTCTCTCTCTCTTCCCCTCTTGCAGCCAGTGGCTCAATTGGTTCATGTGTCAGCCCCAGGTACTGAGGATAGCTGGTTGATTCAAGCATCAACCCCAGACAGGGTTGCCAGGTGGATCCCGGTTAGGGCACATGCGAGAGTCTGTCTCTCTTTCTCCCTTCCTCTCACTTTAAAAAAAAAAAAAAATTTTTAGTAGAACTTCCTTATGACTCAGCTATGCCACTTCTGGGAATATATCCAAAGAAACCTGAAACTCTAATTTAAAGAATATATGCACCCTTATGTTCACTGCAGCATTATTTACGATAGCCAAGATTAGGAAGCAGCCCAAGGGCTCATCAGCAGATGAGTGGATAAAAAAGTTGTGGTACATTTACACAGTGGAATATTACTAGGTTGTAAAACAGCTGAA
Organism: Rhynchonycteris naso; assembly: GCA_037038555.1. Lineage (NCBI taxonomy): Eukaryota > Metazoa > Chordata > Mammalia > Chiroptera > Emballonuridae > Rhynchonycteris > Rhynchonycteris naso. The sequence goes on along the minus strand of CM072996.1, from coordinate 251,916,627 downwards.
AATCTTATCCTTTGCAACACCATGGATGGACCTGAAGAGCATTATGCTAAGTGACATAAGCCAGTCAGAGAAAGACAAGTACCATATGATTTCATTGGTATGTAGAATCCAATGAACAAAATGAACTAACAAACAAAATAAAGACAGGCTCATAGATAGAGACCCGGCTGACCGCTGTAGGGGTTGGGGTTGAGGGTAGGGGTGGGAGTTGGAGGGATTGAGTACAAAAAGAAGAGAAAACATAGGGAAAAACTCATGGCCATGGACAACAATGTGGTGATTGCTGGGATGAGCAATGGAGGAGGTTATGGAGGAATAAATGGTGATAGATGGAGACTTGGGATGGTGAACACACAGTACAGTATACAGGTAATGTGTTGTAGAACTAGGCACCTGACACCTGTTTAATTTTGTTAACAAGTGTCACCCAAAAAAATGCAACTAAAGGGAAAACAGTGTTGGATATCCACACAATGTAATATAATTTGGCATTAAAACCCACAGTTTCCTGGCCTGGCAGTGGCACAGTGGATAGAGCATTGACCTGGGATGCTGAGGACCCCAAGGTCACTCACTGGCTTGAGAACAGGTTCACCAGCTTAAGTGCAGGATCACCAGCTTGAGCATGAGATCATAGACATGGCCCCATGGTTTGCTGGTATGAGCCCTAAGGTTGCTGACTTGAAGCCCAAGGTCACTAGCTTGAGCAAGTGGTCGCTGATTCGGCTGGAGGGCCCCCGGTCACGGCACATATGAGAAACTAATCAATGGACAACTAAGGAGCTACAACCATGAGTTGATGCTTCTCATTTCTCTCCCTTCCTGTCTGTCTATCCCGGTCTGTCCCATTTTTTCTCTCCACCTCTCTCTCTTGCAAAAAAACAAAAGAACAATATGTTGATAAATACTGCAACACAGAAAAAAAAATGATTAAATACAAAATTAAACCAGTTAATATACTTGACATATAATAAAAGAACAAATGCTGGCAGTGGATATTGTAGAGGTAGTGGATGTCCTTGCTAATTGGTTATAGCAATTAGGTGGTAGGTTGCAGAAGGTGTAAATGGTTTTTAATATGGCCTAGGAAATCTGTTACACTTGACAAGACAGCATCCCATATACCTGTCACACTATGTTCCCAGGGTATATGGGAAGTGCCACCAGGCTATGCTGAAATGTATCTGTATCACACACCATGAAAAATATGCCTCTCTGTTTTCTCAGAGTATTTACCTTAGAAAACTTCTAATTGCTTTCTCATCTCTTTAAAATGTACCCCACCCCGCTTTTTGGCTTTATGACCCAGGAATGTCTTTCTCAGTCAGCCTGGGAGCCACCCAATGCAAACCGTCAAGGGAAGTAGTGCCCCCTCTCCCAGTTCCTGTGGCAGAAGCTGACCTCAGCAGGTACTGTGCTCCAATTTGTAAAATTTCTTCCTCTCATAAAGCTATGAGAAGTTGGTTTTTCTCTGTATGAACCCAATAAGCTAACAGATAGTCATCCCAATTATCAGGCAAAGGAAGGATGAACAAGCTACCGAGCCCTCTTGAAAACTAGATATTATTCACCTTGAAAGCATGTGTATAATGGTTTGTACAGTGAAGGGAGGGGTAAATATTTTCCTCTTTTACAATGTCTTAGTATATTGCATGTGATGCTCATTCGATAGTAAAAAGGGTTTCTTTTTCTACTATTTAAAAAGAAGAAGAAGAAAATCTAGAGGCCTTGTATTCACAAATAAAATTATGAACTTTATTTTCTGTGAAGGGGAAACATACGCGGATAGTGTGAGAATAATGTGAGGCTTCAGCTGCGTGTAGTGTGCATACTAAGTAGCCTGGTTTTTCTGGAATGAGAGCTCCATATAAGTAAATAATGGGTAAAACTGTGGAAGGCTTCACCATCAGGTGAAGAATTTTATCCCATGGGAAAAATAGAGTAAAAATAATTTGGGGCAGGGAAGAGACATAGGTAAAGACATTAGGTTTTTTTGTGGTTGTTTTTGTTTTGTTTTTCTATTTTTCTGAATTTAGAAGAGGGGAGGCAGTCAGACAGACTCCCGCATGCGCCCAACCAGGATCCACCTGACATGCCCACCAGGGTGTGATGCTCTTTCCATCTGGGGCATTGCTCCATTGCGGCCAGAGCCATTCTAGCACCTAAGGTAGAGGCCATGGAGCCATCCTCAGCACCTGGGCCAAACCTGCTCCAATGGAGCCCTGGCTGTAGGAGGGGAAGAGAGAGACAGAGAGGAAAGAGAGGGGGATGGGTGGAGAAGCAGATGGGTGCTTCTCCTGTGTGTCCAGGCCGAGAATCGAACCCAGGACTTCTACACGCCAGGCCGACACCCCACCACTGAGTCAACCAGCCAGGGCCAAGACATTGTTTTAAGTAAAGTCATTTAAAGTCTACAAGATGTGTTGAAAATGTAAAGACTTGAGGGATCCATAAACCAATTAGGAGACCTTAGCAAAATTCATATAAAGGAAGTGCTCCTAAGAACACTTTCCCTTTATAAGGCTGAAATGCTTTATAAGAATTGCTGCAATGATATTCTTTTTTGTTTTGTTTTTTTTAAAAATCAACTTTATTTTAGGCAATTAAGAAGATAACATAATAATTGAACTTTAAAGGCCAGAAAATCTAACTTCACTTTATAGGTGAGGCAACCAAAGCTCAAAGCAGCTAGCAGATTTGTCTATCAAGTTTTTATCATTGTTAGAGAAGTTTTCTCCACTTCATTTTTTTAAAACCCATGTAAAGTAAACCAAATTAAGACTTTCACTCTGTAAGCTTTGTGTCTGACTTCCACATATTTTTCAAAACCAGGAGAAAGAAATTCCTTTTCCAATATTTTTTCAACAAACTTGTTAATATCATTTTTATCAAATAATTATTAATAATATGCATAGTTTTCTTGATAAATAAGTGGTATCTCAGGTGCTACTATTCATTTTGTTTGGTAACAAAGTTAAAATGATATAAAGGAAGCCAAATAAAATATTCCATATTTGAAGTTTAAAACATTATCAACAAAATAGCACATAAAAGATCTGTAGTTTCTTTTTTTCCCAAATGAGTTCTAATAGTTTCTGCAGTTTGGATCTAACAAGTAATTCAATTGAGTATGAAAAATAAACCAAAGTATGTTTACTTTTGTAAAAAATCTCGTTGAGAAAACTCCTAATCATCATCACATTTAACATCTCTGATAAATGCTTTTCATTATTTGACTTCCATTTTTATAAATAAAAAATGTACCTACATACAAATTTTTATAATAATCCAATCCAGTCTTCAGAATATTTTTTCTAGAAAGACTTCTACATTCTATATTTTTCTATAAAATATAAGTTATAAGTCATATGTCTACCTTCCTAAACTTCATTTTTCCCCTTTGCCTAGTATTTCATTTCTCGGAAAGAAAAGAATAAAATAGAATGAAATTGATGTGACAATTTTTATATTAAACTTAGCTATGTGTGCAAGAATGTAGAGTGATGAGATTTTGTTTCGAGATGTTTCTTTTTTTCCTTTTGGAATGTGGAACATTAGTTCATTCCTCAATTTTGCCGAGATTTAAACATCTTTTTCTATTTTATATGTCTTGTAATACCCACAAAGTCTGAGAATGTGACAGAGGAGCCCTTCTATGTCTGGGAATATGACAGGAAACATATTATATTTATTTTTATTTTTTATTTATTTATTTATTTATTATTGATTTTAATTTATTGTATTTACATAAATTCTAGTGTCGCCCAGATGCATCCCCCTCTCCCACTGCGATGATATTCTGACAGCTCATGGAATTTCACTAGACTTTACTGCCCATCCTCCACTTCATATCCATTTCTTCAAGTCTTATGTTCCCATCATTTGCCTCAACTTACATTCTCATACTCAGCCTAACACCTCTCGGTGGGAGTCCTAATTGGGCTGGCTTCCTGGTCTCAGTTTGGGCCTCACCATAGAAAGCTGCCTATTGAATTATGCTTGGCCACCTCTACCATCCCATTCTACCTTCATGGTTAAGAAATCAGAGTCCAGAGCTTTGAACTCTTGCTATTCTGAGAGGATGAGTCAAAAAGTGGAATTGTGACTATTTTGATGGAGACAAAAGAGAAAAAGCTAAAGCTGACTTCAATGATTCGAGAGTAATTGACCATTAAAAAAAAAGTCCTGCTGGCAGAAAGAGATGAGTAAAAAAGTTTTGAAAGAAAATGTCATGGACAGGGAAGGAGATTTGAGGAACATCTCAATGAGCCACCTAAGAAAAGACTTTCATGATAAAGCAGAGTATCAGTGACTAAGCCCACATTCAGGATCAGGAGGAAGAAGTGTAAACATCAAGAACTGACAGAGCCAAGGTGGTGAAAGCCCAGGGAAGGAGGAATCGACAGAGCACTAAAAACAATGGTAGGGTCAACAGGAATAAGGACTGATGAAACTCCTCTTTTTCCTGCATTTAATTTCCCAAAGCATTGCCTATTTGTTCAACATAGGTAATATAGTGGTAGTCTTGAAGCAAAATGACTTAGTCCCAACATTATTTCTAACCTTGAAACGTGTCTGCACTATAAGCTGTATATTACTTATGATAGACATCACTGTCATTTTAGCTCATTTTTTAAACATTTAAATATAGATATCATTAAAATAATATATATAAAATGACTCCAAGTAATTTTCTTTATATCCAAATAAAAAGAAATTAGACTTTAGTATTTTCACTAGACAACTAAAAACACATCTATTTTGTCTGTTGGAGATTTCAATTTTTCTAAGATCTCTCTTCAAATCATCCAGTGTTATAACTTCAGCACTCTGCTTTAATTTAGGGTTTTCTTTTCTTTCTTCACTTGAACTCATTACTTCCACAATGATGTCACAGAGCATTATATTTTAAATATATGTCACAGATAAGTTCTTTTTTTCTAGACTAAGCTACATTAAAGATTTCTATATTGCAAATGTTTGTTTCAAAAAGTCTATTTCTTTCCTTATTTTCACTATTTCTATTTAAGGTATACTATATTACTGTTACTTCAGTAAACAAACATGTAATGTAAAGAAAAATTGTGTCAAACAACCAGACATAGGGTGACAACTTTTATTGTTTTTTATCAGGTATTATTTAATATGTTTCATTAATATTTTATAAATCTTTCTTATAATCTAGTTTTGTGTACCTCTTTTATTGTTCTTATTTAAGTGTAAAATACATGAAATAATAAACTGCTTTTTGGACTTCTCTTTTTATACTTAAAACTGTCATTAAGGCATAGAACCAACCGGTTGTTAAGTTATTTTGAATCCCACTGTTGATCACAGCCACCATTTGTGGGGGGCCACTTTGTGCTAGGCAACAGGCTAGAGCTCTACTTACATTCTTTTTATTTAATCTTCACTACTTCTTCATAGAAAGGGTAATATCTTTCTTTTCTAGAAAAAGCAGCTGAAGCTCAAAGAAGCTAACATGTACTCTGTCACACCACTAGTAATTGGTGGAACCTACGTCCAGAAATCATGCTTTCTACTATACACACAGCCTTCCCTACAAATCATCTGAAATTTTGAAAAAGTTATGAATACCCAATATAAATATGTTTTAATCTTGTAGTTTTAAAGTACCAAGTTATATTGGCAGATGATGCCAAAGTGAAAAGAATTATTAACCTGAATTTACCTAAGTAAACACTTCTAAATAAGTTACACTAAAAATTGTGTAGCTCATCAAACCTTCAAAGATATAATTCAAATATTTGAACTAGTTTGTAAAATTATTTGTTTAAAATCAAACATTTTTCTCTATGATTCAGTTGAATAGATATTTTCATTATGTTTGCTGTAACTTAGCTGATCTATAAAATGAGATTACAAAACTGTCTCAAGAGTATCTGTATCCTACTGTTATCTGTATGATATTCTGCTCAATGTTGGAATTGTGTTAAATATTTAATAATACAGGGATTCAAACAAAAGGAACAAGTAGAGAGAAATGACTAGCATTCAAAGTATAACAATATTCCCAAAAAGCATTCAGCAGAAAATTAGTACACAAGAATAGCTCAAGAGAAAAGGTACAGGGTGGAAGGCAGAATAGAATAAATTGGTGGTTTCAATTAAAGTGCCAAAGATACAACAGATAGAAAATTCCAAAGCAATAATCTAAACCAAGATGAAAATATCAGTTTTATGATTTTAAATATCCTTATCTATAAAAGAAATACTTTGCATGTCATTAATTCTAACTCATTTCTTCCACATTTTAGCATTTCTGACATTAGATATGTCTCACATTTAATAGCATATCATAATCACCAACTTTTTTTTAGTGGTATATAAAATAAATGGTACATTTACAATATAGATTGTGTGAGCCAAGAAGGTTCCCGATGACCCCTCACTTTCTGGCATTTACAGACCTGTGTAGTGCCCTCCCACATTGTGCAGGAGTGTGTTACATAACCAATAGAATATGGCTTAAGAGACAGTACAGTATGTCATTTCTAAGTTGAGGTCAATATACAGCTCACAAAAATTAGGGGATATTTCAAAATGAATATGAAGCAATAAAAAAAGAAGCATTTGATTATTTTTATTAAACAAGACATCAGAAAAGCAAACGACAAGTCAAAGAAAGTTGTTCAATTATGCAAAGGAGATGGAAAACCAACTTTTATTTCATTGGTGAAAATGCACTGTACAAAAGGCTGAAAGTACTGGAGTATCTACACTTTCCCTGATCCCCTCATTTTTGTGAGCAGTGTAGAAGACACTGCTGTTTTTTCTTGGTCTTGCTCTCTATCTCACATCACTCACTTTAAGCTTTGGGGGAAGTTAGCTATTATGTCATGAACAACACTGTGAAGTTCATATGGTAAGATAGTGAAAACTTTTGTTAACAACCAGTGAGAAAATGAATCTTCTCACCAACAACCTCATGAATAAGCCATCGTGGAAGTAGATATCCCAGCCCTGATGGAAACATCAGCTGACAACCACCTGGCTGACACTTTGACCTCATGAGAGACTCTGAGCCAGAATGACCTTATGTTGTCCAGGATCCCTCGCCCTCAGACACTGTGTGTAATAATAAGTATTTGCTGTTTTAAATTTCTAATTTGGGGAATAACACTATTCAGCAACAGACAGCTACTATAAGATTGTCCCTTAGATTCAATAATAAAGTAAAGGAGGATTTGTAAGAGGAATTTATCGAAAGAACTCTTAAAGTACTGGAAGTCCATTTTCCACCACCAGGAAAGAGAGCTGAGAGGATGGGAAGATGCCTATCCCTTATTTTAAATCTATGGGAGGGTCTTTAATAGTACTAGTCAGAGAATAATATGTGGCCACTGTAGTAGGGCACACAAAGGGAACCAGAGGCTGACTTCCACCTGAAAAAGCCAATAAGCAAAAAACCGTGGTGGGCTTCCATGGCAGGAGAAAGGGAGCAGTGATCGCCTTGGCTTGGCCTCCAGACCCCAAGTTGTTCAAGTCACACGGTATGTAAATGAGTTCCAAAGGGTAGATGCATTCCAGAGGTGGGCCACCTGAAAAGAAAATGGTCTGCAGCCATTTAAACTTGGCAAGAAGACCATTGGGAAGAGTAAGAAGGCTCAATAGAGAGAGTCTGCATGGACTAGAGCACCAGCAAACCAAGGCTGAGTGGGAAGCTGCAGCAGCAAAATTCAGCATCACTGCCTGTGCCAGAAAAGATTCTGGGAACCTTCCAAAGTATCCAAGAGAGAAAGTCTAGCACCCCACAGCTGCAAACACAGAGAGCATAAAGCTATGCTATGGCAAGGCAAATTAAGCACTTTCCAACCCTTTTTTATTGCCCCCTCCTCTTATTGCTCCTAAGGGAAGATCTTGTAATATGGCTAGCTAGAGAGAAAGATGCCCTCCTGCAGCTAGCCCAGTTGGGGTAGGAAAGAAGATTTAATTATCAACCCAACATAGTATTTTTAACTTAAAGTAAATGAAAGATTATATGGCTGAGTGACCAGAAAATCTGGCCTTGTCAAGTTTCAATCTAGGGACTAGGGAAGTATATCTTCCTGGAAAAAAAAATTTAGAAAGATGGTGTCAAACAAAAATAAATTTGCATTCGGATTGTGTTAGTTAAGCATAACCTGTCCCACAGCTTGGAAAATGTTGCACACTGTAGCTCCCCCTTCTCAGGACACATGAAATTTCTGAAAGCCACATCAGGAATGTTGCCTGCTTAACTTCCTTTAATCCTGTACATCAGGCATGGATCCCTTTCTGTTCACTTATGATCTGTGTTTTAGGATCAAAAAAGTTCTTGGGCAAGTTATTTATCCCAGTTCAGCCTGGGTTCTCTGTCTTTAAAATAGAGATAACACTGGGGAACTAAATTTTTGTTGCATCCATAAAAACACTTGTTCTAATTCAAGTGTGCTGATCTCAAATCTGGCGTTAGTTTTTCTCTGTAAGCTACAATTCTTTTGCAATTCAAGATTTTAGGTTTTCATTTTATTGTAAAATTTTCAACATTTAGTTTAACATAATGAAGTAGACTGTCTCCTTGGGCATCATCTTTGTGAAAATAGAATAATTTATATAATGCAATAAATATGCTAAAAGATATAATTGCATCAGAATTTGTCTACAATTTTGAAATAGAACATATTAAAATACTTATTTAATCACAAAATTTGCGCATAACATTTAAATTCTATAAGGCAAAAATTTGCTTTTGTAGCTCTTGAGTTTGTGTACTTGTTGACGACAATCTCATTTGATGCTCCAGCAGTAGTCTGCTCTTCAATAACAGGTCCAAGATTTTCAGGAAACTTATCAAGGTGACTGTTCAGGAAGTGAATCTTAATGCTCATGTTACATCCAATGTTGCAGAAAGCCAACAGCATACTTTGAACCAGAAGTTCATAGTTTTTTGCTTTTTTGTTGCCAAGCAAGTTCTTTATAACTGCCACAAGAGACTGCCATGCTGCTTTCTCCTTCTTATTCATCTTCCTGGCAAATTCTTCATCACATATGAGGGCTGGAATTTGAAATCCATCAAATACACCAGCTTTTATCTTCTCAAAAGACAAGGCAAGAAAAGCAGAAATAATATATTGAAAACATTCACTTTTTCTATTCAAAGCCTAACAAACTGTTTCATTAAGCCAAGTTTGATGTAAAGTGTGGGAAAAATGATCCTGTCTCAATTAACTACGGGTTCATTCAAAATATCTTGCATACCTACTTCCAGAGCTTCAGATTTCGGCCATTCCTTCTGTGTCCAGTGTTTCTCCCTAGCTCGGCTGTCCCACAAACACAGAAAGCAAGGATATTTTGTGAAACCTCTCTGTTGTTCTAGCAGGAAATTTACCATTTTAAGATCCACACAAATGATCCAGTTATGCTCCTCATACTTCAAAAAGTCAAGGACAATTTTTCTGTCATTATAATCTTCTCACAGATGAGTTGAATAACCAATTGGAACCGCTGCATAAACATTACCATTGTATAGGAGAGCACATTTCAATTTCTTAGAGCTGTCAAGAAATTGCCGCCATTCTGTTGGACTGTAAGTGGTAACACTTAGCTGGTTGAGAAGACTACTGATATCATGACAATAAACAAAGTGTTTGTCTTCAGAAAAAAAGTCCACAAAAATTTGTTCACGTTTCCTGAAATGGGATACTGCAGTTGACCAGTGAAGTCCATTCTTTTCTTGAAGCCTGGAGGCTAATAACTCAGCTGCTTTCTTTGATAGGCCCAAATCTCTTACTAAGTCATTCAATTCGGGTTGGCTAAAGTGCTGAGGGGTTAATGACTCCCTGGCATCAGAAGAAGACCCTTCAGATTCTACAACCATTTCCTCATGCATCTTATCAAAATACCTTTGATCACCATGTTCACTTTTTTCGTCCTTACAAGAAATAAAACCATTGGAAACTGGAACCGGGAATATCTCAGAGTGTAAGATAGGTCATATTGCTGAAGGAATATTAGGATATGTGATCACATGCTGTTTTTTCTTGCCGATGCCCTTTGTATGAATCAGACAGAAATAACAGTCACTGCTGTGGTTCTTAGGTCCACGCCACACCATGGGAATACCAAAAGGCATTCCTTCGTGTTTTCCTTTTGTCTAATCACAAAGCATTTCCTCACAATTATGACACATATAATGAGCATCCCAATTCTTGTCTTGACCTCCAAGGGGAACTTGAAAATAGGCAATATATGCACATGTCACAAATGATGAAATATTGAGCCTTTGATGTTGAAGTGTGTTACAGCCACATATATAACAGAAGGTGTCAGGACTATTCTTACATTTACGCCTACTCGAAGAAGCCATGATTCAATTTTAAAATAAGAGGTTGTTTTTATCAGATAATAATTTTTTACATTTAAAAATAACTACAATATGTAAATGTGATGTTTGTAAAACATTCATTGCCTTGTGGTTATGTTCAATCTAAGATTCGTTGCCCTTTAACTCCAATTTAAAAACCAATGCATGCCATTAACTGTAACAAAAAGAAATTAAAATTGCATAAAAACTCGAGCATGCACTGAAAACAGATTTCATATTTGAAATCAGCGATTCAGGAATATATAGAAACAGTTCAAAAACTTCATGCAACATAAAGTGAAAAGAAAAATTGTTCCCCAGTGTAATTATACATAGTATCTACCTCATATGTCATTTGAGAGAATGAACTAATTCAATGAATGCAAAGGACATAGCACATAATAAGTGTTTCATAAATGTTGGGGGGAAAAAATCTGCAGAAAGTTGATACCTAATTTTGCATTTTTTATTTCAATTTGATCACTTTTTTTCAGGGAAAATATTAAAGCTGCATCAACTGTCTCTTTCAAGTCAATGAAAACTGCCTGTGTCACCCTCACGACTCTAACTCAGAGCTGTTGGTAGCTCAGTGTCTAGCGCCCTCCTGATGCTTTGGTTTCTCATAGCTGCCCTCTTGGAAACTCCATTTAGATTCCCATGGTTCAAAATTATCCCTTCTTTGTCTCATCACTATCTTCTTTCTCTCAGAGCTACTAGAGTGCTGATGGTCTTTGAAGTGCTTATAAACAAGGTCTTAATTACCTCTGCATCCACAGCACCTATCTCTGCCTTATTACATATTACCAAGGAATGATTAACAAAAGAATAAAAAGGCCCTAGCTGGTTGGCACAGTGGTAGGGCATAGGCCCAGTATGTGGATGTCCCAGGTTCAATTCCCAGTCAAGGCACATAGGAGAAGTTTCCATCTGCTTCTTCATGCCTTCCCCTCTCCTTTCTTTCCTTCTCTCTCTCTCTCTCTCTCTCTCTCTCTCTCTCTCTCTCTATCTATCTCTTCTCTTCCCCTCATGTAGCTATGGCTCGATTGAAGCAAGTTGGCGCTAGGCACTGAGAATGGCTCCATGGCCTCTGCCTCAGGCCCTAAAAAATGGTTCCAGTTGCAATGAAGCAAAGGCCCCAGATGGGCAGAGCATCGCCCCCTAGTGGGCTTACCCGGTGGATCCCAGTTGGGGTACATGCAGGAGTCTATCTCTGCTTCCCCATCCTCTCACTAAATTTAAAAATGGGGGAGAAAGGAGAAAGAGGAAAAGGCAGAAGAGAAAGAGAATTAAAATGTATCACCTGAACATGTAAAGAACAGACTGCACAAAGTTGTCTAATATATATTGACAGCTTAAAAGTGTAGAGCTACTTTACATAAATAAATCTCTTATTTCATATTTCTCCCTTGAAAAAGTTGAAATTATTATGCTTCTCTTATTTTAGTGGTAACTCTAAAATATAAAATATATTTATCTTAAGATCAGATGATATAAATTTTCCCTTCCTCTCGATTATTATAAGAACTTTGAACACTTTAACTCAGGTCACACCTTCTCACCTTGAAAGCTACTGTTTCCCAATAGTATTTTAACTCAGCTTCACCTTTTTTACCCCAGAAATTAGAAATTGTTATTGAAGTTTCACACACTCAATGTTTGCTTAGATTTACCTACACATTTACCATTTCCTTTGTCCACCCTCACTTCTTCTCAGATCTTCCTTCAGAAATTATTCTGCTTCTTTTTTAATAATTCTACCAGAATATTCTCTAACAAACATCTGCTATGCACTGTATTGAGAGTTTTACATTCATAGATTCTATGTCAATAATAATTCTATATCAGCCTTTTAAAAGGGGGTTTTATTTGTTTTTTATTTATTTATTGTTTTAGTTTTTGCAATATCTTTTAGCTCCCATTGTTGTTATACAGAAATTAATTGTAAGTAATTATCATGCAGCTTTTAAAATCTTCATTTGTCTTTGAAGCTTTTTAGTTTCACTAGAATATATATTGGTGTGGATTTCTTTTAAAGATTCTTCTAGGAAGTTACTCGGCCCCTAGAATTTGAATTGCATGCCCTTCACTATTTTTGGATAATCCTTATTATTATTTTTCCGAAATACTGTTTTTCTATTTTCTTTAGTTTCTTTCTGGAACTCCAATGAGATGGATGTCATGCTCTCTTACTCAATCTTACATGCCGTGTATCTCTCTTGCATATTTTCCAACTGTACACCAGTCTTTCTATGAGCATGTTAGAGTTCATTATTTCTTTTTTTAACATGTCAGATCTGCTGTTTAACAGTCATTTGGGTTTCTCACAAATGATTATATGTTTTATTTTAAGAAACCTTTCTTGTTCTTATTTTAAATATAATTGGTTGTTTTTGATAGACTGGTTTCTTTTCTGCTACTTTTGATAGTATCCTGAATTTTTTTTTAAATATAAAATTTTTATACTACATTTAATAAATTCCAATACCCAGTGGGTTTGCTGGTCTGATTTTGTAGCTTGATATTTTTACTGGTCCTTGCTCATGGTTCTGCACATGTTTTATAATTGTTACTGTCTGTTTATATGCATAGGAATTTTATCCTTGGGGTTTCACTAAAGCCTTAGTTCAAAATTAATTCTTCCAGTGAAACCTGCCATTGATTTTGCTTGGGGCTAGGAACACCCAAAGCCTGAGAACACTTTAGCTTTCAGCCAAAAGTTTTTCAATCCATGATAGCATGAATTTGGGCAAAAACATCTATGTGAGGGCGGACTTCATGGAGACTTCCCAAGAAACACATTTCTTCCTGCTTCACACAGAGCCAAGGCAGAGGCAGGCAAGAATGCCTACATCACCCTCCAGAATGCAGTAAGCTTTCTGGTTCACCCACAGAGCTTGAAAAGGATCTAGCTTTATGCCTCAACCTTCCACTGTGTACAAATCCCAAGACTGTTTTCTTGTGCCCTTTTCACAGGTCATTAAATAAGTCTGCCTCTTGCCCTTGATTCATGCCTTCTTGTTATTTTTCTAATTTTCTTTCTTTTCCTAATAACTCACCTAAACATTAATTTTTAAATTTTTTTCTAGGACTTATGGATGTTCTCTACAAGATGGGTTACTCCAGACATCTGTTATACCACATAACCAAAAATAGAAGTCCCTGAATCTCTAAATAGCAATATTTCTGGCACTTCTGCACAATATCAGGTAGTGTCGAAGGAAGTGTTATTACTGGACTAAAATACCATCAACTAGGCACCCTCCTTTTCTATTTTGGCATGGAATGGTCTTTCTTCTAAACGCAGTATTGAGGCAATGGTAAATAGATAGACAGATAGATAGATGATAGATAGATGACTGATAGATGATAGATAGATAGATAGATAGATAGATAGATAGATAGATAGATAGATAGATGATAGATAGATAGTAGATAGATAGTAGAATATATGAGAAAACTTTGTCTCACTTTTTCACTAACAATTCTGACTTGTGTCTCTGACATGAAATAAAGAAGTGCTATGTTTTTTCAAAAAATAGAAATGGCAAATTTATCAGAGTACTTCTACAATATAAAGCTATGAAATTATTTCTTAATAATATTTCATAATTTTCCAAACAAATTTTCCTTGCACAAATTTATTTTCATGTAGAAGGTATATTAATAGTAAACAGAATGCAGCCCAATACTATTATTTATATATTAAGTGATAAAAAAACAGATGTGCATTATTGTTTTCTCCAAATAGACTGTGGCTTCTTTTTCATTTTTAAGAAGCAATTCCACCATCCCATGAAATTTATTGTATGCATTAAACAGCATTTACCAAGGTTTTGGGGGGGAAGGGGATTATTTGTTTGTTTTTAGCTTTGGAACACTTCTGAGGAGGGAATCACTGTATATGAATAATATTATTATCCAACAAGGATCAAAAAATAAAAACTGCTTCTCTCCATTTTGTATATTACCAGTCTTTTTTTCTTTTGACAAATTATCTAGGCCTGCCACTTGCTTCCTCAGCACAATTAAACACATAATTACTATGTAAATTTTAATTTCCACATGCTTCCAGGGAAATATAGACCACTTGTTATTGGATTAATCATTTGGAATATGATACATTTGACTTAATCTGTAAAATGAAGATAATTTTTATCTACCTTGGAGGGTGTACTATCAGGATTAATTACTTAATTTTGGGTAAGCAGTTTGAACGTAAAAAGCACTACATAAATGAAGGTAAGTCTTAATATTATTAAAACAAAAATTACTGAGCCATCAGCAAAAATGTACAGGGATATCTCTTATTATTAGTCTGTTATTATTATTACTGTTTTTATTTTTATTATTATTATTAGATTATTATTTAATAATTTCTAGATTAAAAAATGTGATACAAGTAGAGCTTTTTCCTTCAAAACCTGATACTCACGAAGATGTTTTCTCCCTTCACAAAAGTAGCACCAACCACATTATTACCATTAAAATCTGATTGTCTAATAGTATGATGTTGACCTATTTCATAAAATATTGCATTGTGGCTCAGATTACTGAAATATTTTATTAATTAGGAGAGTATTAAGAAAAAATAGTAAGTCTCTTTTAAGAATTGCTTGCTTAATCTGTATTTATAGATTCCTGATCATACCAAAAACTCTAGAAATAATTATTGATTGAAAATTCTGTGAGAGGAAAGAATAGAACAAACATAACTGACCTCTTTTATTAAATGTTTCCATGGTGCCTCATTTTCTACAATGTGAAGTATAAATTCATCTGCATGGTACTAAAAACTTTGTCATTTTGTACTGTCAAGCCTCAATTATACTTTCTTTCAACCAATACTTTTAAAACAATTATTTATTGAGCATCTGCTCTGTGCCAGTCTCTTTGTTAAATTCTGGAAATACAAGAAGAAAGAAAGGGAAAGAGGGGGAGAATTTCTAACAACACAAAGACTGGCTTCAACAAGAGATATAGATGGTTAACTAAAGACATGGCTAATCATGTATATAGCATAGTGTGTCAGGGACCACAGAGGTTATTGCAGGATGCAGTTAAGGCATATAACAGAAAAACTAAACTGATGGGCAGAAAAACTGACCCTACAAAAGTGTCATTAAAACTAAAACATGAAGAAAAACATATTATCCAGGCAAAATTGTGGAGGCATTATGATGAAGGGGTGACTGTGTAGGAAGGCTCTGAGAGGGAGGAGCCTTGCACTGGAAATGCAGAAAAAGGAAATGGCTGGAACTGAGGCTACAGAAGTAGACGAGGGCCCAGATTAGAGAAACCTTGTGCGCCTGTTTAGCACCTTATCCTAAGAGCAACAAGAAACTATGTGAAGTATTTGAAGCAGTAATGTGAAATTTATATGTGTGCTTTTTAAAAATTATTCTGGTTATTGTATAAAGAAAAATCTGACAGAGACAACAATGAAAGCTAGGCCATTATATTTTTGTTAATATTTTGTTAAAAGGCTGCTATTTTTGCAATGGATTAGACTAGAAAAGAAGTTAGGAAGAAAGGATATAAGAGGAGGGAATAGAGAGAAAACAAAGAAGAAAAAAGAAAGAAAAAAAGTAAATAAAGCTCTTAAACAATTTCAAAAGTCAAATGACAGCAAAAAAATAATTTTTATCATATTAGGCAAATAGCTAATCCCCATAATATATATAGTTTCTACAAACCAATAAAAGACTAACAACTCAATTTTTATTTTTTTAAAAATTGATTTCAGAGAGATAAGGAAAGATAGAGAGAAGAAGCTCAATTTGTTGTCCCACTTACTTATGCATTCATTGGTTGATTATTGTATGTGTCCTGACCAGGGATCAAACTTGCATCTTTGGCAGATAAGGACAATGCTCTAACCAACTGATCTACCTGAGCAGGGCTCTAACAACTCAATTTTTAAGGAGAAAACAATAAATAACAGTTTATATAAAAGGAAATACAAATGTTATAAACATGAAAATATGTTTATAATTAGAAAATTAAAGGTAAAATATTATTTTGAGATATTTTTACCTATAATTTGGGCAACATTGAGGGCCCAACTGAATGCCAGTTTGGAAGTTTAGCTAAATGTCACCTGATAAAATAGTTAAATAGGGTTTCTATTCAAAATTTTATATTCTGTTTATGGAAATTCACATTCTACTCTCACATAAAAGACAAATAAAACTCTTGTGGTAAAAATATTTTACTTAATTTGGCTTCACCCAGTATGGTAGCTTCTTCCAAAAGCAAACTCTAAATTGGGAGATTTGCATGCAGCTAAATGGCGACTGGTCATCCTCTAAGAGCTGGAGCTGATAATAGCAGGTGCCACTTCAGCTGTGCACTCACAATTGCAGTATGAAAGACAGAACAGCAAAAGCCAGCTATTGGCACTTAACCCTGAGACAAAGAAAGGCACAATTACTATAATGAGCAGCAAGGACAGAATGACCTGACTCACAGAAATCAAGGATATGGCTAACCATAGAGTTCCTAGGAGAAAGACAAATGGACAGCCAACAGGGATAATCCTTAATTTATATAACCAAAAGAGAGCATGCATGAAGCATAAGCAGAAGGCAAAATTCACTCCTCCCAAAATCATGATTCCTTGTTAGATTTGCAGACCTGAATCAATTCTCAGACCCAGAATTCACTCACTGAAGAAGAGGCTGTATCTATAATATATTAAGAAAGATTGTAAAATACCATGGAAAGTGTAAGTAATAGTAATTCCCCAGTCCTTCGCTCAAGGGACTGTAGAAATTCACTCAATAAATGACACTCTAGAAAAGGAGAAGGCACAGACCTTTAGAGTCTGTTGTACACAGGCCTGAGCTGACACTGATACCTGGTGATGCAAAGAGCCATCACACAGATGAGGTAGTTAATGGAGTCCTGGCCAAGTTCATTCATGGTTTACATTCACATTACACAGACAACAATAATGATTCACAGTCTTGATCCAGAGCAATAATCCTCTTGTTTCCTGTTTTACTGAAGGTACTTAGACCATCTGGACATTCTACAGAACATCACATTAATTTACTATACTGATGAGTCAGACATGATTAACAAGAAGCAACAAGTATTTTTTTTTTTAAAGGCAGTGGACAGGACAGGGAGTACCAGTTGGAGAGAGCTAGGTATTTTAAACATATTTTTAAATTTCTTTTTATTTTATTCATTTTAGAGAGGAGACACAGAGTGAGAGAGAGAAGGAGAGAGAGAGAGAAAGGGGGGAGGAGCTGGAAGCATCAACTCCCATATGTGCCTTGACCAAACCAGTGCAGGGTTTTGAACTGGCGACCTCAGTGTTCCCAGGTCGACGCTTTATCCATTGTGCCACCACAGGTCAGGCGCAACAAGTATATTGAGTGCCATAGTAAGCTTCATGTGCTCCAAATATAAAAGATAAATCCTACAAAAATTCAAGGGCTTATCTTATTAGTAAAATGTTTAAGGGTCCAGTTATCTCAATCATGCTCAACCATCTTCTTCAAAATAAAGAGCAAGTTATCCACGTCATAAACCTTACCACTAAGAAAGAACATAAACTTGATAGACCAATTTGGAATTTTAATGCAGTACATTCTGCATTTGAAATATAGCACAATTTATTTATTGGATAAGTAAGATTGTTATTTTTATTTGATCCCAAAACACTATTTTGCCTAGCTTTTTTCTGTTCTCCTATCCTGATTCCTTTACCTTCCTCTCTCCTGAGAGCACCTCCACTATAAATTACTAACATAAAGACTCCCATCACCTGACCAGGCAGCGACGCAGTAGATAGAGTGTTGGTCTGGAATCTTGAGGACCCTGGCTTGAAACCCTGAGGTCTTTGGCTTGAGCACGGGCTCACCAGCTTAAGTGTGGGATCATAGACATGATGCCATGGTTACTGGCTTGAGTCCAAAGGTTGTTGGCTTGAGCAAGGGGTCACTGGCTCAGCTGTGGCTCCTCCCTTACCCCATCAAGGCATGTATGAGAAAGCAATCAATAGACAACTAAAGTGCTGTAACTATGAGTTGATGCTTCCCATGTCTTTTCCTGCTTGTCTGTTTGTCCTTGTCTGTCCCTCTCTCTCTCTCTCTCTCTACCTAAAAAAAAATTTTAAATGGCGCCATCTCAGATTATGCTTCTATGGATCCAAAATAAAATCAGTGTGCCTCAGTTTTCTCACCTATACCTTATTATTATCCCTTCATTACAGAAAAGGAAATTGAGGGTTAAAATTGAGGCTAAAATGCTTAAAGCATGCCTGACATTAAATGTTTGATATGTATAGTGATCTGGAAATAAGATAAGCAGAGAGTAAAAGCAATAATAAACCAAAGAACATTTTAAAATATTGTCCACCTTATCTTAAGAAATAAATCTTAGTACTTAAAAAGAATTACCTTTGAAACTGTTCTTCAAAATTAAATTTACCCTACCCTCAGAGGCAAGAGTTTACACCCATTTATTCAACATATAATATGTCAGGTTTATCACTAATCTATCCTTGTGTAATAAACTTTTCCAAATAAGTAGCTTAAAATAACACCCATTTTGTGTTGTTGTTCTGTAAACCAACAATTTGTGCTGGGTTCAGCTAGGCTGGTCTCACATGGAATTACTATGGCTTTTCTGGTAGCTCAGCCATTTGAGCTGCTTTAACAAAATTCCATAAATTGGATTACTTGAACCAAAAACATTTATTTCTTACAGTTCTGAAGGCTAGAAGTCCAAGATCAAGGTGCCAGCAGATATGGTGTCTGGTAAGAGTTTGCTTCCTGATTCATAGATGGGCTGTCTTATCACTGTCCCCAAGTAGTAGAAAGAACAAGGGATCTCTCTGGAGCCTCGATTATAAGGGCACCAATTCATTCATGAGGGTTCCACTCTCATGACCTACTCACATCCCATGGGCCCCACCTCAAAATACCATCACACTGGGCATTAGAATTTAATACAGTCAAATTAACCAATTTTTATATTAATCACTTTAAAAGTAGAAAACAAACTAGTAAATGGAGGTCTAAGAACAAAAAAAGATGTAATGCTAATTATATATTATCTCATTTTACCATCTGTGGTCCAGAATCAAAATATTCTCACAGTCTGGACTTGTTTTTCTCAGGACAAATGGCTGATAAATTTTAGGTATTAATAACTACTAGACCATGATGGGGCTGGGCTGGGCCCACTGCCAAAGCTCCAAATTTAACAGAGCATTGAAGAAGTAAGATTGATCCTTGATGCCACCTAAGTTAGTGTTTTTCAAACTGAAATTCATGACACATTAATGAGCAGTGAAATCGATTTAGGGAGTTACCACTAACATTTCTTAAGTGAAATCCAATAAATGACAATATAATAGAAACTATCTGTAATGATACAACAGCCCCATAGGCTATGACTAGAGCTCAAATGCTTAAAAATGTATTCCCAATAGCTCCTGTCAATGAAACAAGGCTAGCTCTTCACTAGTCTCCTGTTCCATCTGTTACCCTATCTGCAGGCTCTATGCTCATTGGATCATAATGATTATTGGCTTAGTTGGTTAATAGTATTTATTTAGTTACTTACTAAACTGAGCCAAATTCAACTAACATTAGAAACAAAGCCTTCTTAAGCCTGTTATCTCAGAGTCACTGGCATTTTAAATATTAACAAAGTCAATATCTAACCTCAAACAGTAAAAGGATTTATACTAAATTTTTGTTCTAAAGGACATAATTATAATATTTTGTTTAAGATTCTTATACAGAAGCTGAACCCAACTTTTTTGTTTTCAAGGTGAAATAATCTTACAGAAAACTTTAAGAAATCTCCTATTCAAGTAGGGAACTGGAAGAGTTCATCAGTCTCTTCTGTCATTTCAAGACAGATACAAAATAACACCCCTCTCCCTTGAATGTTGTACTTCTGGCAATCTCAGTTATTTAAAAAAAAAAAACAAACAAAAAACTGGACCTTAAATATAAGTGTAAAGGGCTCTGAGTAACACTTAAGTGGCAAAAATGGAAGTCACAAAGTTAAGTGCTAAAAACCTTTCAGTTTGTTAAATAATTATTATCCAGTTTGTTTTTATTGATTTCCCTATCACAGTATATCTAAGGCTAAAATTACTAAAAGAAGTTGCAGTTAGGAGCAAGCATAGTGATAGCAGCAGAAATGGCAGCTAACAAGCCACTAGGTTAAGAGATAAGAAAACTATCAGAACTCTAAGAAGAGGTCACCAAAAGCATAGCAGTCTGTGGTCATTTTGTATAAACACCAAGGTAGCCTTTTCTGATGCCATTTTAAATTGTGACTTTCTTAAAATTTTATTTTTCAACAGTTTGGTTGCAGCTATATAGAAATAAAATTTAAACTTTTATATATTGACTTTATATCCAATAACCTAGGTAAATTTATTTATTAATTCTAAAATTTACCTATAATCTTTTGGGTTTTGTATGAATCCAATCATGTCATCTATGCATAATGACTGTTTCACTTCTCCATTCCCAATATTTATCCAATATTTTTCTTGTTTTATTACCCCTGCTAGAACCTCAAGTTTAAAAAGAAAAATTAAATAGAAGTGATAATAGAGAGTATCTTGTGTTTTTCTTCCTATAGGGAAAGGCTTTCAATATTGTACAATTATAAATGATGTTTACCACAGGCTTTTCACAGATATTCTTTACTGAATTAAGAATGTTCCCTTCTCACCTGACCAGGTGGTGGAGCAGTAGATAGAGTGTCAGCCTGGGATGCAGATGACCCAGGTTTGAAACCCTGTGGTCGTCAGCTTCAGCATGGGTTCATCTGGCTTGACCAGCTTGAGCACAGGGTCGCTGGCTTAAGCATGGGATTATAGACATGATGGCATGGTTGCTGGCTTTAGCCCAGAGGTCACTGGCTTGGAGCCCAAGGTCTCTGGCTTGAGCAGGGGGTCACTGGTTCGGCTATAACCCCCAGGTCAAAGTACATATGAGAAAGCAGTCAATGAACAACTAAGATGCTGCAATGAACAATTGATGCTTCTCACCTTTCTCCCTTCCTGCCTATCTGTCCCTATCTGTCCCTCTCTCTGTCTCTCTCTCACAAAAAAAAAAAAAAAAAAAAAAAAGAAGAAGAAAATGTTCCCTTCTCTTCAGTTTGCTGAGAATTGTTTTTTAGCATAGTTAGGTGTTAAATGTTATCTAATGCTTTTTTCCTTCCATTTAGATAACTACTGTATTTTTCACTCCATAAGACGTACCTGACCATAAGACACACCTAGGATTTTAAGGAGAAAAATAAGAAAAAAAAAATTCTGAACCAAATGGTGTGTTAAAATATTTAATAAAATAAACCACAATAACATTTCAACAATGTAAACTCAACAGCAGTATTAACAACCATTAGCACTGTTATTAACAAATAAGAAGAGACTTTATTGTTCAAATACTCTTCTAGTTGTCCAGAACCCCAGGAATTCATCATCGCTA
This sequence comes from Rhynchonycteris naso, assembly GCA_037038555.1. Lineage (NCBI taxonomy): Eukaryota > Metazoa > Chordata > Mammalia > Chiroptera > Emballonuridae > Rhynchonycteris > Rhynchonycteris naso. The sequence continues at coordinate 251,894,811 of CM072996.1, read as the reverse complement.
GTGTCAGGATTTAAGAAGCTGTTGCTCACAACCACTGGTATCACTTTCTTCACTATTTTCATATATGATACCATCTTCAGTGCTATCTAAGGCATTGCTAATATCACATTTTTTGAATGACTGTACCACAGTTTCATTCCTCACTGACTGCCATGATGTTTTCACCCATTCACAAACTTGAGTGATAGCGGGTCTCTTCATTTGTCCAGTTGGTGTCAGATCATGATTACCAGCAGCCATCCATTTGTTCCTCTCTTCTCGCATAAAGACTTTAAACAGTTTGTTGGCAAAAACATTGAGAAGTTGCAACTGGCTGGTAAGACCCCCAGGAATTATAGCTAGATGAGTCTTCACTTCTTTAAAGTTTGTGTTTGTGTGTGTGTGTGTGTGTGTGTGTGTGTGTGTGTGTGTGTGTGGTTTCACTACTGAATAGATACAACACACTTTTTTATCCATTTATCAGCTGTGATGAATAGATATTTGTGTAGTTTCTAGTTTGGGGCAATTATGGATAAAGCCACTGTAAATATTTCATTCATATATTTATATTTATATATATATGTGTGTTTTTTATTCTCCTGGATAAATACCTAGAAATAAAATTGCTAGGTGATATGGTGAATGTATGGTGGGGGGGGCTGTTTGCTGTTTTTTTAATCCATTTTAATAGGTGTATAGTACTCTCATTTGGATTAATTTATATTTTCTTAATGTGGAGTTTTTTCTTATGTTTTTAGAGGCTATTGATATATTTTTGGTGAAGTGCCTGATTAAACCCTTTTAAGTACTGTATATTTTAATCTTTGAAGGAATCTGCTTTTTAGCTCCCAAATTTCTATGTTTAAACATTTTCTGAGTTTCAGGTGTTTGTTTTATATGAAAGCAAAAAGAAAACTTTTAAGGGAGATCTCATCTCTCTTCAAAATGTAAATCTAAGTGGAAATGCATTTATACAACTTTCTTATTTTTATAGAGTTTGAAAAAAATAAGTATTTTAAGACATTTAACCACTAGTTCAGCACAGACACTGAACAGTCATAGTAGACACTGGTTCTATGCTACTTGTGTAACCATGCCAAATACAGTGTGTCCGTAAAGTCATGTTGCACTTTTGACCAGTCAAAGAACTGACATGCACCATGACTTTATGGACGCACTATACATAAACTGAATACAAGCCCTGGCTGACAAAACATATTGAAATCCTTAAAAATTCATATGTTCTTTAATTATAACTCCCATATTTAATAGTTTATTATAGGAAACAATTAAGGATATATATAAAGGTATATACTTATACACATATACACACAGATACATTCAACACAGTGTTGTTTGTAATGTAAGAATGTTGGGTATAATCTTACTGTCTTACTATTCTTACTATTGAGATAAAATATATGTCTATACAAATGGAATATTATATAATCATTTAAAATGATGTTTCAGGTATGGATCTACTGATATTAACATACTCTTTTCATGATAAATCTCTATGAGAAGAAAGCAAGTCAAAAGACATTATTAAATGTTCCCATTTGCTTTAGTATGTTTTTGAAAATACACAAAGAGTTGGCATTGATTATCTCTGGAAAAATGTAATAATTGGTGCTTTCTTCTTTGTATTTCTGATTTTCTGCAACATGTATTGCTTTAGTAATGATGAATGGGAAAGGAATAGAAGCACAGCATTACAGAGAAATAAAAACATCATATTTAATTATTAATAGTGATGGATGAATCATCAAAAATGTTAAAATGTATTTGGTATACTTATTAAAGAAGGTAGAGCCTTATTAAATATTAAAGTATTCTATTTAGTTGAGTAAGTTTTATTTGTACAGAAAAAACCTCATTCTTCAGCAAGGTCAGTTAAGAGAGACGGGGTGTGTTTGTGTGTGCATATCTGCATTGACATGCCATAAAAGTATGTGTGCTTATCTGTTTATTCTACAAAGTAAATCGGGGACTCTGTAAGCATTTTCACTTTGTCATGAGAATATCTGACCTAGAGGGCAATGCCCTAATTCATCCCACAGCCTTCACTGGAACTGTTAAAATATCCTTATTGTTATTTTGCTATAAGCAGTGAGTTCACAGAGGAACTCATGCTTCAACAGTTTTCTTGAGTGTAGGTCAAAGACATCTACTTTGGCATTACATAGTTACAGACACAATGTAAACCTTTTAGCCATAAAGCTTGTGTCTTAAAGACATGCTATTTCACAACAGAAATTTCAGGATTCAAACTGCAGCTTTCATAGCTTTGGTGTTGGTAAATTTCTTTTCACATAAAGCTAGAAAAATGATGTCCAGAGGACTTTATCATCTTTCTCATTTTTTTTAATAGTCTCAACCTTACTGACAACCAGAGTAAAGGGCAAACGTTTTCCTAAACAAAGGTATTTTCCAAATCATTCAAAAGCACGGTATTTTTCAAAGCAATCTTAAGCAAGGTCACAGCAATCTGATATGTCAGAGAAAGACCTTTGTTATTTAGGAAAAAAAGGACTAAGGAGTCAATCAGATCAGACATCATCCACACTAGAAGACAAAGACAGGCAAAAGAGAGGACATACAAACGATATACTTAAGGAGCATTCTGGTCCCTTCTATTGTCCTTGTTGAACGCTCTCCTGCTGTTTTCTGGTATTTTGTTAATGAACAGAAACAGTAATAAATTCCACTAGGAGATTGAAAAGATTTCTGTTTCTATCTAAGAACACAAAGGGAGGTCTCCTTTTGAGTTACTAAAGTATGGACACAAAAATCAAATAGGTTCTGCAAAAATTGTCACATTCCTTAGAAAATGCTGATGGAAGCCAAGTCAGTCTCCGACTTTTCCAGAACAAATAAAACTAATGCTTTGTTATTTCATTTTGCTCTTGATCAATTTATCAACAAAAGCAGAAGCATCAGTGGCAATTTTAAAAGAAAATCACAGCTTTAGTAAGAAGTGGTAAAAAGATATTTGGTCTACTTGAGATGAATGTGATAGAACTTATTATAATAACAATCTACATAATGTCATTTTTAAGCTCATCTATATTTTTTAAATATTTTAGCCTTCTTTCCTTGTTATTTTTTTAACATTTTATAATAAAAATTTTAAATAGATTACAAATATATAAGTTAATTCAACTCCTACATTAACATTTACAGTATTACTGTCTTTATGTCAAAGAAAACAAAAATCACTTGGAGGTTAATTAGCTTTCCTAAGGTCAGAATCAAGGTATTAATATTTTGTCCTGCTTGACCAGAAGGTGGCACAGTGGATAGAGTGTCAGACTGGGATGCTCAAAACCCCAAGGTCACCAGCTTGAGCATGGGGTCACTGGCTTGAGCATGGGATCATAGATATGACCCCACAGTCACTGGCTTGAGCCCAAAGGTAGCTGGCTTGCTGCCTAAGGTCATTGGCTTGAATCCAAGGTCACTGGCTTGAGCAACAGGTTGCTGGCTTGAGCAAGGGTTCACTCGCTCTGCTGTGGACCCCTGGTCAAGGCATATATGAGAAAGCAATCAATGAACAACTAAGGTGCCGCAAGGAAAAATTGATGCTTCTCATCTCTCTCCTTTTCTGTATGTCCTTATCGGTCTCTCTTTCTGACTCTCTCTCTCTCTCTGTCTCTGTCTCTGTCACACACACACACACACACACACACAAATATATATGTATAGATAGATATAGATAAAAATATAGATATAGATATATAGATATAGATAGATAGTCCTATTTGTTTTTAATCTTTTGTTCTACTTGCTTTAACTCTTTTGTTTTTAGAAATAAATTATTACATACATAGGTGAAGACCTTGTTTTATTTCTCACTTATTCAATTTCTCTTTACATCTCCAGAAGAAATCACTATCCTAAAGATGATATGTACCTTTTTTACTGTACATTATTTTAATTTCATTATGCATGTATATCCACATACAATATATATCCATAAAACATATATATCCATAAACAACATATAGAGTTGTGTTTTTTTTCAATTATACTGCATTTGCTTTTTTTATTCTATTTTTGTAATATAGTCACTTTAAATCATATAAGTCCATTACATTCAAGAGCATTGTAGTATTACATTAAATAAATATACCACAATTTAATTATACTAATGACAGATATTTAGGATGTTTGAGATATTTTAATATTGAAAACAATGCCCCTGAGCAGGCTTCTGGCTTCCAGTCAGGCATGTAAGCAGTTTGGAAGTTGGGAGTCCATCCTAACAACAAGTAAAAAGTTGAAAATCAACAACTCTCTTTAGATCAATCAAAGAAGGTCACAGAGCTAATTGCTACCCCCCCAAAGTGAAGAAACGAACACAGAGAATCACAATTTACCACAGCAACAACTTCCATGAGAACCATTCCCAGGGTCAGAAAAGCTAGACTGGAACTGGTAAATTTCTAGTGGCTCAGTGCCCAAAGGGGGCCCATCTAGGATGACCCCACACATTTTTTAATTTATCTTACAGAGCTCTACCAAGTTCTTACAGTAAAGAAGGGAGGGAAAACCCTCCAGTGCTTCTGGCACAGGGAAAGGAAAGAATCCATTTTGAAATCACCAGAACATCCTGTTGTTAACAAGACATGCCCTTGGAACAAACTCTTTTACTGGATGGAAAATTACTGGGGCTTTATCTGAGCCTGATCTTCTTGGGAGAAGGAAACTTCAGTCATTCAAACCTCCCTTCCAGCCTCTTCCAGCCATCACATCCACCTAAGTAAGGAGGAAAAGCTAAGAAGCACTTCTGAAGTTCAGACCAGGGATGCAGGCTCACGCAATGACTGAGACCTAATCACAGGACTACGGAACACTGCTCCTTCCCCCACATCTATCACCACACCATTAAAGGCCAATTTACAGGAGTTTGTTTTACCCCGTACAATGTGTACAGTTTTTAATAAAAAAAATTCAAGGCATATTAAAAGGTAAAAAACATAGTTTGAAGAGAATGAACAAGTATCAGATTTTGACTCACATGTTGCAGAAATATTAGAATTGTCAGACCACTGAATTTAAAACAACTATGATAAATATGCCAAGGGTTCCAATGTAAAAAGTAGACAACATGCAAGAACAGATGAGCAATGTAAGCAGAGATAGAAATTCTAAGAATGTATTAAACAAAAAATGTTAGAGAACAAAAACACTATAACAAATGAAGAATGACTTTAATGGGCTCATTAGTAGACTAGACTCAGCTGAGGAAAGAATTTCTGAGCTTAAGAGTATGTCAATAGAAAGTGAAAAGCAAAGATTAAACAAAAACTATGGAACAGAACATCCAAAAGCTATGGGAGAACTACAAAATGTGTAACATGCATGTAACAGGAACAGCAGAAGAAGAACAAAGAGAGAAAGTAACAAAAGCAATGTTTGAAGCAATGATAACTGAGAGTTTTCAAAAACTGATGTCTGACACCAAATCACACAGAGCCAGAAAGCTCAGACACCAGGAAAAATAAATGCAAAAAACAAACAAACAAACAAAAACCTACACACCTAGGATGTCATCATTAAAATGCAGAACATCAAAGATAAGGAATAATCTTGTTATAGGTCAATTATATGTCAACTTAAAAAAAAATCTCAAGGGAGGGGCACAAAGAAAACCAGATAGAAGGTGACAGAGGACAATTTGACTTTGGGTGATGGGTATGCAACATAACTGAATGACAAGATAACCTGAAGATGTTTTCTTTGAACATATGTACCCTGATTTATTAATGTCACCCCATTAAAATTAACTTTAAAAAAATCTCAAAAAACGCCAGAGGAAAAAAATTTACCTACAGAGGAGGAAAAATGATAATTAATTTGACTTTTCTTCAGAAACTATGTAAGCAAGAAGAAAGTAAAATGAAATACTTTAAAAGTGACTCTTTTTGTTAATTTTATTTTCAAACATATCTTTTTTAAAATTTCTTTATATTTATTCATTTTAGAGAGGAGACACAGAGTGAGAGAGAGAGAGAGAGAGAAAGAGAGAAATGGGGGAGGAGTTGGAAGCATCAACTCCCATATGCGCCTTGACCAGACCGGTGCAGGGTTTTGAACTGGCGACCTCAGTGTTCCCAGGTCGACGCTTTATCCACTGTGCCACCACAGGTCAGGCACAAAATACTTTAAGTGTTAGGAGAAAAAAGAAAACACTAACCTAGAATTCTATATCCTGGGAAATTATTCTTCAAACATGAAGGAAAAATAAAGACTTATTCAGACAAAATTTTAAAGAAATGTGACTTGCAAGAAATGTTATAAGCTGTTCAGAGAGAAAATTGTTGCCTTGCAAGAAATGTTATAAGCTGTTCAGAGAGAAGGAAATGCTATAGATCAGAAACTCAAATATATATAACAAAAGAAAGAATAGAAAAGGACTAAGTAAAGGTAAATTAAAACTTATTTTTCTTGTTTTTAGATAACAGTTTGTTCAAAATAATAATGGCAACAGTGTATTCAGTGATTATTGCTTATGTATAGATGAAATGAATGACAGAAATAATACAAGGGACAGATGGAGAAGTTAGGAATCTTTGCTGTATTAATCAGGTTCTCCAGAGAAACCAAACCAATAGGATTAAAATCCTGTCAGTTTACACAATTATGGAGGCTAAGAAGCCAGATCGTCCATCTGCAAAGTGGAGACCCAAGAAAAATAATGGTGTAATTCAGTCTGAGTTTAGTCTAAGTACTAAATCTTGGGAACTAGGGGAGCCGGTGGTGTATATCCTAATCAATCCTAATCAAGGGTAAGAAAAGAGATTAGATGTCCTACTTCAATCAGTGAGGCAAGAAAAAGGGGGTGGATTCTTCCTTCCTCCACCTTTTGTTCTTATTCAGACAATCTATGATTGGGTAATGCCCACCCATGCAGATGAGGACAATTGCTTTACTGAGTTCATCAATTCAAATGTTAATCTCATCTTGCAACATCCTCACAGATACACCAATAAAAAATATTTAATCTGGGCACCCTTTGACCAATGAAGCTAACATAAAATTAACCATCACACTTGGTTATTATAAAGTATTTGCATACTCATGAAGTGGCATGATGTTATTTGAAAGTCTTCTTGGATTAATTGTAAATATATATTGCAAACTCTAGGCAATCACTGAAAATCTAAAACCATAATAACAATGCCAATTTCATAATTGTCATGGTTATCAATTGTCAAGTGATTTAGAAATTCTAAGTTAAAATGCAGAGTGTGGTAAAAGTATGTTTACAGTTGTGAGTGCATGGAACAGTTTATTTTTGTATTACATATTAATTATTGTATTATTTTCCATATGAACAACTGTAAACCTACTTTTGTCACACCCTGTATTAAATAATCATATTACCTAAAACTATTACCACTTAAAAATGCTATTAACAAAGAATTTCACTGTGCACTTTCTTGCACATGTCATCCTGAGCACATGTGGTTGGAACTGTGGAGGCACGGGGTGTTCAAGGGGTCTTCCACTCTCCTGGGCATTTATACATTACTCCCCAAAGTGGGTACCAACTGTTTTCTACCAGCAGTTCTTGCTATTTTTCTGCAACCTCGTTGATACTTCTCACTATCATATGTTTCCATTTTGCCATGTGGAATGCTCTATCTCTTTTTTATTTGCCTTCCTGTAATTATTAATGTGGTTGATCACCTTTTCATTCCTCCTCTATGAATACCCCATTCATATCTTTGCTCATTTTTTCTATCAGTTTGTTTTCCTTTTTCTTACTGATTTGGAAGAGCCCTTTATATGTCCTGGATAATAAACTTTTGTTGGTTTTATATGTTATAAATAAATATATTTTCTCAGTTTTTGGAGCTCATCTTTTCATGTATTTGTGGTGCATGTTAAATTTTTATAACATAAACTGTCCTTATAAGTGGAAGTGAAATAGTTGCAAAAATGCACTATATAAACCAGGAGTCTGAACTACATTTCCCTGTGTTTACTGCTTTTGTTACTGTTATTTAATTTCTTTTTCTTTAATAAATATTATAGGGGCATAGCACAAAACTCAAAATATAGTGATACCTTGAGATACGAATTTAATTTGTTCTGTAACCAAACTCATAAGTCAGTCAACTCATATATCAAACTGCCGATATTGGACCCGTGCACCAACTAGCGGCAGCTTCCCGAATCACAGCTCGTATCTCAGAATTTCACTCAGATCTCAAACAAAAATACTGACAGAGTGGCAGGTCATATAAAAAAAAAAAATTGTGTGTTGGTCTGTTCATATCTCAAGGTACCACTGTACACAAAATAAAAAACAAACAATAAATCTTCTTCCTTGCTATCTTCTCCAAGAACTCAGTTTCTCTCCACTAATGCAAACACTAGTGCTAATTTTTTCTGTGTCTATGAAAATAGATTGTGTATTTATAAATATTCATCAATACGTTCTTTTCTCCACAAAAATGGTGACCTATTATACCATTCTATTCTTTGCAGCTTTCTTATAAAATATATATCTTAAAATAAATATAGATGTGCATTTCTAGATAATTGAGATTATCAGTGCAGTACACAGAGTGACTTCCTTCTTTTTTACCTTCCTAGAACTGCATGCGAGTGGGAGAAACTGGACTAGTAAATATGTACCAACTCTAGAGGTTGACTAAGGTTGAATCACAGCTCTTCAGTTTATTAAGAGTAAGTTGGTTGTTCTCTCCATTTCTCAGTTTTTCATTTTTTTTTAAAAAGGGATAATAATGCTCCTACCTCATATTTATTATAAGAGTTAACTTAGATTATATATGTAAAGTGTTTACTATAGTACTTGGCACACAAACATTCAAAAAAGCTTTCATTTTTCTCGCAAATGGTATTTTATTTAACCAATACTTTATTAAAGGGCATTTGAGTTGCTTCCAAATATTTCTATTCTAAACAATACTGTCATGAAAATCTTTATACACATTCATTTTGCTCATTATAATTATACTTTAGGATCAATACATAGAAAATATATTACAGAATCAAAGACTGTATGAATTTCTTAGCTATATATTGCTAAGTTACCCTCCAAAGAGTTTATATTAATTCATACTCTCACCAGAAATGTAGCAGAGTAAGTTTTTCTATGACTTGTTATCCATGTATTAGCAAACTGTTTTTTGCCAGCTTAATATAGTGAAAAGGTGGCATATTAATATAGTTTTATATTTGTCTTTCTCTTATTAAGAGTAAAGTGTTTTTATCAGTTTCAGTCATTAATTCTTTTTTTATTCATTGATTGATTTTTAGAGAGAGGAAAGGGGGGAAGAAAGACAGAGACAGCGATTTGTTGTTCTATTTATTTATACATTCATTGGCTGATTCTTGTGCCCTGTCAGGGTATCAAACCCACAACTTTCACATATCAAGGCAATGCTCTAACCAACTGAGCTACATAGCCAGGGCCTGTTTGAGTCATTTTCTTACTTTTTTTGCGATGTTTCCTCATTTTTCTGTTAGCACATAGTAATTTTATTTATTAATTTATATGATATTTTTTTCTTTTTATTGTTTTATTAATTTTAATGGGGTGACACCAATAAATCAGTGTACATATGTTCAAAGAAAACATCTCCAGGTTATCTTATCATTCAATTATGTTGCACACCCATCACCCAAAGTCAAATTGTCCTCTGTCACCTTCTATCTGGTTTTCCCTGTGCCCCTCCCATCCTCCCTATTCCACCCTCTCCTTCCTCCCCCCACCCCGTAACCACCACACTCTTGTCCATGTCTCATAGTCTCACTTTTATGTCCCACCTATGTATGAAATCATGCTGTTCTCAGTTTTTTTCTGATTTACTTATTTCACTCCATATAATGTTATCAAGGTCCATCCATTTTGTTGTAAATGATCCGATGTCATCATTTTTTATATATTTAAAAATCTCATACTTTAATATATTTCAAATATTCTTTCTAGTTTTATCACTTTTCTATGTTTATGTTGTTTTCAATTTTTAAATTTTTTTTTTTTTACTGGGCCAGAGAGAGAGTCAGAGAGAGGGAGAGACAGGGACAGACAGACAGGAACAGAGAGAGGTAAGAAGCATCAATCATTAGTTTCTCATTGCCGTTGTGACACCATAGTTGTTCGTTGATTGCTTTCTCACTAATTTTTTTTAATTTTTATAAAAATTGTATTAAATAGTTTTAATAGATTTCAGCAGTTTGTGTCTTTTATAGAAACACAAGATATAAAACTGTTTCAGGTTATTTTTCTGATACTATTTTAGTTCAATATTTTAATATTTATGACTTTGGCTCATCTGGATTTATTGGGCGAGGAACTGTAGGAGTCACCCTTGGTGCTTTCTTCGAAAAAGCTTACCAATGCCTAAACAATTTATTGAATAAAACATCTTTTAAACATTGACTTGAAATACCCCTTTTACATTAAAATCTCATATATATAAGTCAATTTTATAACTTTCTATTCCTTCTATTTATATACCAGTACCAAAGTTTAATTAATGTAGTTTTATTATAGCATAGGCATATTAATATAGGGTCAGCAAATTCTCCTAAATCTTTTCCTTTTTAAATTAGAATTTTCCAAGCTATAGATATTTGATCATTTTTCCATATGAATTTTAGCCAACTTGTCTAGAAAAAAATCCTGCTAGTATTTTAGATTTACAGATTAATTTAAAGAGAAACGTCAGTTTTTTGTATTAAGTCTTCAAATCCAAGAACATTGTATGATTTGTTCAAGCCTTCCTTTGCTCTTTAATAACACTGGGAAAAAATTTTTTTCATTTATGTTGCATGAGGCTTTAGAACTTTTTATGTATATTTCTGCATTGCAGATTCCAAATCTGCAATTCATTTTTGGTGCATGCTCTAGTTTTTATGCAATTTTAATTTCCTTTTGTTACAGTTAATGGCATGCATTGGTTTTTAAGTTAGAATTAAAGGGCAACAACTCTTGGATTGAAAATAACCACAAGGCAATTAATGTTTTACAACATCACTTTTACATAATTATAGTTGTTTTTAAATGTAAAAAATTATTATCTGATAAAAACACCCTCTTATTTTGATTGAATAATGGCACCTTCAAGTAGGCGTAAATGTAAGAATAGTCCTGACACTTTCAGTTATATATGTGGCTGTTACACACTTCACCATCAAAGGTGCAATATTTCATCATTTGTGACACATGCATATTGCCTATTTTCAAGTTCCCCTTGGCGATCAAGACAAGAATTGGGCTCCTCATATTGTGCATCATAATTGCGAGGAAATGCATTGTGACTGGAAGAAAAGAAAATGCAAAGAAATGCCTTTTGGTATTCCCATGGTTTGGAGTGAACCTAAGGACCATAGTAGTGACTGTTATTTCTGTCTGATCCATACAAAGGGCATCGGCAAGAAAAACAGCATATGATCGCATATACTAATATTCCTTCAGCAATATGCCCTATCCCACACTCTAAGACACTCTCATTTTCAGGTTTCAATGGTTTTATTTCTTCTAAGGAGGAAAAAAGTGAAAACAGTGATCAAGTATATTTTGATAAGATGCATGAGAAAATATTTGTAGAATCTGAAGTGTCTCCTTCTGATGCCAAGCAGTCATTAACCCCTCAGCACTTTAGCCAACCCGAATTGAATGACTCAGTAAGAGATTTGGGCCTATCAAAGAAAGCAGCTGAGTTATTAGCCTCCAGGCTTCAAGAAAAGAATGTACTTCACTGGTCAGCTACAGTATCACATTTCAGGAAGCGTGAACAAATTTTTGTAGACTTTTATTCCAAAGACAAACACTTGGTTTACTGTCATGATATCAGTAATCTTCTCAGCCAGCTAAGCATTACCACTTGCAGTCCAACAGAATGGTGGTTATTTCTTGACAGCTCTCAACGGAGTCTGAAATGTGTTCTCCTACCAACAGTGATGTTTATGCAGCATTTCCAATTGGTTATTCAACTCATCTGCGAGAAGATTATAATGACATAAAAATTGTCCTTGACTTTCTGAAGTATGAGGAGCATAACTGGATCATTTGTGTGGATCTTAAAATGGTAAATTTCCTGCTAGAGGAACAGAGAGATTTCACAAAGTATCCTTGCTTTCTGTGTTTGTGGGATAGCTGAGCTTGGGAGAAACACTGGACACAAAAGGAGTGGCCAAAACTTGAAACTCTGGAAGTAGGGATGCAAAATACTGTGAATGTACCTGTTGTTAATCGAGAGAGGATCATTTTTCCACCACTTCACATCAAACTTGGCTTAATGAAGCAGTTTGTTCAGGCTTTGAAGAGAGAAAGTGAATGCACTCAATATATTATTTCTGCTTTTCTTGCCTTGTCTTTCGAGAAGATAAAAGCAGGTATACTTGATGGACCTCAATTTCGAACCCTCGTACGTGACAAAAAATTTGCCAAGAAGATGAATAAGGAGGAGAAAACAGAATGGCACTCTTTTGTGGAAGTTACAAAGAACTTCCTTGACAACAAAAAAGCAGAAAATTATGAACTTCTGGTTCAAAGGATGCTGTTGGCTCTCCGTGACATTGGATGTAACATGAGTGTTAAGATTCACTTCCTGACAGCAAGATGGCGACGGAGTAGGCGGACGTACCAACTTCCAACTCCCAGAACCAAAGTGGATTATAACTCAATTTTAAGAACCATCATCTGAATAAACCAACTTTGAACTAAACTAAGTGGACTCTTCAACCAAGGAACACTGAAGAAGCCACATTGAAACTGGTAGAAATAGTGAAAACGCGAAGAGGGCTGCCCAGCTCCCCGGAGCAAACGGCAGCCCGGAGAGACCCGCGTGGCGGAAGGAGAGTTTGGTGGAGAGGGAGGGACCTGGGTCCCATGAAAAAGCCGCAGTCTGCAACCCCAGAGCCTAGAAGAGGCGTTTGGACAGTATTGAGCTGTGAAACAAGTGAGGATACTGTTTGTGAGAAAAAGACAGTTTTCTCAGACCCAAGATTCTTCTTAAAGGGACAGGGCAGAAAACCTCTCTCACAACCACTCACCCGAGGCTCCGGGAAACAAGGACAGAGGAGAGGACCAGAGCAGCGGGAAGAGAGTGTGGACTGAAGGCACAGAGAGAAATACTCTGAGGCACAGCCACCCTAACCCCTGTGCTAAGTCACTTCCCTAATCAAAAACAAATATTTCCCCTGGAACTAGCAATACCAGCAAAGGGAGACAGGACACCAGCCAAGCAAGCTCTCCCGCGGCACTTAGAGCAGAGCTGCTTAGAGGAAGCGAGCTCCCAGGACTACAGTATGGAGTGTTAGGGTCTGAGCTGCAGTGAACCCACCCACACTGCTGAGGGCTGGCTGGAGGGACAGTGGTGGTGGGACGCTGAAACACGGTTCTGTCAGCAGGGGCGGAGGCCCAGCCGATGTGAGCTCGGTCTAGCCCAGCAGGTGTGGAGAGGATGCGCAAAAGTGGTTCAGCAGCTGCGGGCCACCTGTAGCCCCACCTGCAGGGAAAAAGCGGGAGGCTAGGAATGGGCAGAGATCTAGGACCATGCGCAAGCCGGCCCTGACTGTGGGGGCGGGGCTAGGACCAGGGACAGGTGGAGGCTCGCAGCCTAGCACACGCCAGCAGCCCTGCCCAGCCCGAGAAACCACGGTTTGCCATCCTGCGTGCATGAGTTGGCTCTGAATGCGGGGGGCGGGGTTAGAGCCCTGGCAGAGGCTCACAGATGAGGGCACGCTAGCAGCCCCACCCAGCCGGATAAAACGTGGTTTGCAATCCTGTGCAGGTGGGCCCTGGCATTGGGGGAAGGGCTAAAGCTCCAGACAGGTGGAGGTTCACAGCTGAGTGCACGTCAGCAGCCCCGTCCAACCCGAGAAACTGTGGCGAGCAGGCTCTGACCGAGGGGTCTGGGTAGAAGCCCGGAAACAGGCTGGGTCCGCAGCTGAGCAAAGGTACTCACCTCTACCCTTGGTACTGAGGCTTGTGGCTTGAGTGCAGTGCACAACCCAACCTTTGGGGGTGAGGCAAAGGCCCAGGCAGGCTGAGGCTTGTAGAGCCAGGCACCAGAACACAGCCCCTCCCTCAGAGGAGAGGCAGAAATCACAGCAACAGTCACAGTGAGCCGGCGCTGGCAACGCCCATACCCAACCACCCTAGGCAGCAGCAGAGGGGGTGGCAGGCCTGCAAACAGACCACACCTAGAGAACACAAAGGCAACACCATTGGACTCCAGTGGCCACACCCTTCTTATACACAGACAAAATGGGCAGGCAGAGAAATGCAACCCAAATGAATCAAGAGAAATCCCCAGAGAAGGACCTGAATGAACCAGATATAACCAAATTACCAGATGCAGAATTTAAAATAATTATTGTTAGGATGTTCAAAGAAATTAGAGCAACAATGGATAGTCATTATGAACACCTAAATAAAGAGATAACAAGTATAAAAAACGAAATTGAAATAATAAAAAAGAATCAGACAGATATGACAAATACAGTATTAGAACTGAAGACCACAATGGAAGGAATTAAAAGCAGGATGAATCACGCTGAGGATCGAATCAGCGAGTTAGAGGACACAATAAACAAAGGCACAGAAGCAGAGCAGAAAAAAGAAAAGAGACTCAAAAAATGTGAGGAAACTCTAAGGGAGCTCGTGACAACATGAAGAGAAATAACATCTGCATCATAGGGGTTCCTGAAGAAGAGGAGAGAGAACAAGAAATAGAAACTTTGTTCAATCAAATCATAGCAGAAAACTTCCCTAAATTAAGTCTGGAAAACATTTCACACGTTCAAGAAGCACAGAGAACTCCATTAAAGAGAAACCCAAAGAAATCTACACCAAGACACAACATAGTTAAAATACCAAAGCTAAGGGATAAAGAGAAAATTTTAAAAGCTGCTAGAGAAAAAAAGACTATCACCTACAAAGGAGCCCCCATAAGGATGACATCTGACTTCTCAACAGAAACACTTGAGGCCAGAAGGAAATGGCAAGATATATTCATTTCTGATCAGGGAAGTGACTTAGCACAGGGGTTAGGGTGGCTATCCCTCAGAGTGTTTCTCCCTGTGCCTTCAGTCCACACTCTCTTCCCACTGCTCTGGTCCTCTCCTCTGTCCCCGTTCCCTGGAGCTCCAGTGTGTAATTGTGAGAGATGTTTTGTGCGCTGTTTCTTTAAGAAGAATCTTGGGTCTGAGAAAACTGTCTCTCACAAACAGTATCCTCACTTGTTTCACAGCTCAATACTGTCCAAACGCCTCTTCTAGGCTCTGGGGCTGCAGACTGGGGCTTTTCTCATGGGACCCAGGTCCCTCCTTCTCCGCCAAACTCTCCTCCCGCCACGCGGGTCTCTCCGGGCTGCCGTTTGCTCCGGGGTGCTGGGCAGCCCTTTCGCATTTTCGCTTTTCCTACCAGTCTCAATGTGGCTTCTTTAGTGTTCCTTGGTTGAAGAGTCCACTTAGTTTAGTTCAAAGTTGGTTTATCCAGATGATGGTTCTTAAAATTGAGTTATAATCTACTTCGGTTCTGGGAGTTGGAAGTTGGTGCATCCGCCTACTCCATCGCCATCTTGCCGTCACCTTCATAAAATTTTTTAAATTATATCTTGATTTATCATACTATACCATAAAATATAAAAACTATTTAACTTGATTCAGCTTTAATGTGATATATGACCTATTTACATAGTTTTGGAGATACTAAGAGCAGTGAACTCTCCCTATCATGGCCCCCAATGAATACTGCCAGCCTTTATATAATCCCTTCAGTGCAGAGGAAACTATTACTTGCTTCTTACTCATCAGAATATGAAAAGGTAGTAGGATAATCACTCCCTTGGTTAAGTTAGAATTTATTAGACTCTATATTTTAGACTGGAGGGAGAGATTCCCTGTTGGCCTCGAAAAAGTAAAGTATGCTGCCATGTTGTAAGAGGGCCTTTTCTCAAGTTCAGTGGGAGGCTTCTAGGAGCTGAGAGTTTCATGGCTAATTGCCAGCAAGAAAATGAAGACTTTAGTCTGCAACCTCACCAACCTAAATTCTGCCAACTTTAACAGGGACTCAGAAGAGGATACAGAGCTCCAGAAAGAAATTCAGCCCAGCTGACACTTTGATTACAAGTTTGTGCAATCATGGGCAAAGAACCTTGTTAAATTGTACCTAAACTCCTAATCCATAGACACTGTGAGATAATACATGGGTCTTGTTTTAAGCTCTAAATTTGTGGTAATTTGTTACACTAGCAATGAAAAACTAATGCACTGTGACAAATCCTGTCCCTGAACATTACAACTACAAACAGTAAATATCTCTTATAGTTTAGTAAATTTATGGTAGGGGTTATTCCTGGTGAAATATCGCACAGTATTGTTTTATTCTCTAAATTTACAGTGCTGTGAGTAAAAAATTTCAGAATATCCCCAGACACTCCAAAGCTCAAAATTTTGACATAACTTATATACCACATACTTCAAAACCTAAGCTTAATATTTTTCATCAGCATTCAGAATTTGTCTAAATTGAAATCTTTGTAAGTGTAACAGTCTATTTGAAAAATGAAAATATTATATTAATTTATAGCTGAAAAATAGGAAGGGAAAGAGTCTTATTTTTTTTAAGAGTCTTATTTTAGAATAATTAAAATGCATTTTATCTCTGCCTCTGCTTCTTCAGTTAATCCTGGGGTCTGAATTTCAATGCCATTTTTTTTATGGTCAGAGACAAAATCACAAGAGCCTACCCATAGTTACAGCTATAATAACATTTCCATGGCAAAAGCAGTTTTCTAGAACTTCACATAATACAAGTTATTTGAACACTTATAACCTAGCAGCTGGGTTCAAAATTGACAGTAAACATCTCAAATTTTAAAGCAAACTGTTCTATCTTTTCATTAAAAACATTAAAATGATGGCTACAAAATAATATGACCCAATAATATTGGATTATACATAACCCAATAATATGTTCATTGACCCAAACCTTTTAATGCTTGTAGTCCTGGAATTCAAAACTATTGTTTCCATTAAAAGTTATTTTCTTATTTTTCTTCCACATGTTGCAAAGGGCTATGAAATAAGTGTTTAACATGCCATATGGATTAAATACTGATGTATTTCTCACCCTCAGTCACTCAAAGGGAAGTATTATATTCAGTCATGTTTTAGACAGACCCTGTGAATAAACAAAAGTTTTCCGAAGAGGATGGGATTTTATACCACAAAGAATTAAAGGGGCTTACCTTCACCAGGATCAGAGAGAAAAACAGGCCACAAATGAGGGCAGATAGGCCAGACTCTATTTATTTGTAGAGTCCTCTACAAGTAAACTATATTCATCATCCAGTTTTAAGTATTCATGTCCTACCTACACCATCATTCCCAAACCTTCTGGAAAGTTGATACACAACAGCCTTATATTAGCAGTCCTGTTGTGAATTACTAAATACAATAAAGATATATGCTTGGGATGAGGCAGTGAGGAAAACAAGGTCTTCACAAATTCATGTTGCCTTGTACCAGCATAGTAATAACATAAATAATAAAGCCAACACTTATATGACATACTACATGTAAAGCACTTATATAAATAGAAAGTCAAATACACTGCTTTAAGTTGGCTTCTCCTGAATGAGACACTGAAGCAAGCATTTCTATGAAAGCAATTTAATGAAAGTGTTTTCAGAAGTGGGGATGGTGAAGTGGGATCAGAAAGGAAAGGAGGCCTAGCCAAGGTGTGAGCAATGCCAGAGGGAAGGTAACTCAATTCCACAGGAGGTCTGGTGTAAAACACCTTGTAATATATGTCACCCAGGCTGTCTATTGGCTAGGGAGCAAGGAAGATAAAGAATTTATTCTCTGCAAGTGTCAGTCATTGGTTAAAGGCTGGAAAGGGAGCATGGGGAGGAAAACATGAATGCCAAATACTTTTGGGTCTTAGGTGTAGACAAAGCAGGTTCTGGCACCCAAGGGCAGTTGACAATGAAGATACAAGGTGTTGGCTAAGAAGTAACAGATCATCTAGAACATGTGTGCCCAAAAAAGGAAAAATAAATTTGAGGATAATGGACAATCTGTTGCTATGTAAACCTTCCACTTTACAGGTGAAGAGACTAAAATACAGATAGATTAAGTGAGATGCCCAAGATCCTACAGCTGATATATGTCAATCCAGGATCTGAATCCAGAACTTTTGGTTCCAGAATCTATACTCATACTTAGCATTCTATTATTAAGTCAAATGCTGGAGAAGAAGATGTGGAGGACTAAGCCAACTTAAGCCACAATTAGGAAATAAACAATAACAGGGAACAGACTAGAAACGGGAATGACTATGGTGCTACCAAATATACTAAGGGAAAGTGATCCATATTTCCAAGTGGATAATTAGATCTTTCTATTAAGTAATTAGCACCTATGCAGACATCAGACTCTTGGGTTATACATAACAGTCACTTTCACTTTAAGATGCAAGGAAGAGAAATTATTGCCAGCAGGAAAGTAATCTTAGGAAGAGGGCAGGAATAAAAGAAAAATTTTGTCCCTCTCCCCTTTCCCTCCCTAAGTCCTATTTCCTCCTTCCCTTCTACACACACACACACACACACACACACACACACACACACACACACACACACATGAAAGCTTCTTTCAGTTTCTGATATTTATTGAGAATTTATCAGAGAGAACTGGCAGAAACATTAAACTCAACACACCATAGCAAGGAACTAAATTAGAGAATTTCCTATAGCTAAGCTTTTCTATCAAAATAGCTTAGTTAACAGGTAGTTTTTAATTAATTTTAAAAATGAGTTGCCTCAGGCCTGACCAGGCGGTGGCAGAGTGGATAGAGTGTCAGACTGGGATGCGGAAGACCCAGGTTCGAGACCCCAAGCTCGCCAGCTTGAGTGCGGGCCCATCTGGCTTGAGCAAAAGCTCGCCAGCTTGGACCCAAGGTCTCTGGCTCCAGCAAGGGGTTACTCAGTCTAATGAAGGCCCGTGGTCAAGACACATGTGAGAAAGCAATCAATGAACAACTAAGGTGTCACAACGGCAACGAAAAACTAATGGTTGATGCTTCTCATCTCTCTCCATTCCTGTCTGTCTGTCCCTATCTATCCCTCTCTCTGACTCTCTCTCTGTCTCTGAAAAAAATAAAATAAAATAAAAATTAAAAAAAAATTAGTTGCCTCAGTACATAATTTGAGATGTCCTAGGAAGGTTTGTGATCCATAAAATATTCCTTTAGTCAATCAAATTACCTCTACATCAACCATTAGATCTCCCCTCATTTCAATATCATAGATTTTCAGAGTCTTCTATAAGTTTAACCAACAGAACAGACTAAGCTGTATAGATGTTCCTCATGTTACCAACATAAGAAAATGCTGAACAAACTGTAGCCCCCAAATTAGTTAACGTAGCTGGGTAATAATAGATGAGAAGGGCGGGTCTCCTGTGCCAGGAACAAAGCAGAGACTCAAGACCAGAGATAAAACCAAAGAAACCAATGCCATGGGTCCGGAGGCAGGACCACGGAACTGGGGGCAGGGCCAGTAGTGGTGACAAAGAAAAGTCAGTCCTGGAAGAATCTTTCTCCAAGATGAAACAACTTAAAAGGAAAAAAAAATACAACTTCACTCAGGAGGAGAAGAAAAATTCTCCCTTGAATAAAACCCTAAGGCTGAATCATGCTTGGATATATTTCTAAATTTAAAATTTAAAAAAAGCTTATATGTAGTAATTGGCATAGGCACACACAAATAGACTATTAGACCCTGTTTGAGATATCAGAAAGAAACCACATGTGCATGGAAAATGAAGATAAGGCACAGACCACATTAAAAATATCAGAAAAAAAGAGATAGAGTGGCCAATAAATGCTGCTGGTAGGCATATTTTATCATCCATAAGAAAAGATAAAATAAACTTAGATCTATATCTCACACCATATCCAAAAATAATTCAGACATATCAAAAGCACAAATATTAAAATCAAACTTTTCAAAAAACATACAGGAGAATGTTTTTATGACATTTAAGAAATTATTTCTTGAAACATGGCATAAAAAGCACAAACCACAAAGGAAGCGGTTGGAAACTCGGTATGGCACCATTGAGAAAACATTTGCTGCTCCTCCCTACCAGTTTCACCCTCAGGAGATCAAATACCTTCACTCTGTGCCACTTGCTTTGGTCATGAAATACAGGTATAGGTTATGGCCAGTTCGGTCAGTGACTAGAGCGTTGGCCCAGCATGCAGACAACCCAGGTTCAATCCGCAGTCAGGACACACATGAGAAGTGGCCATCTGCTTCTCTTCCCCTCCCTCTCCCTCTTCTCTCTCTCTTCCTCTCTGAAGCCAATGGCTCAGCTGGTTCAAACATCAGCCCCAGACGGAGGTTGCCGGGTGGATCTCATTTGGGGTGCATGTGACAGTCTGTCTCTCTATTTCTCCTCCTCTCATTTTAAAAAAAAGAAAAATGGATATAAAGTGATGTGTTTGCCACTTGCAAACAGAAGGTTAAGAGTCTTCTGATGGGTCTGCATGTATCTCTTTTCTTTCTGATGCAGGACAGTCAAGTCTGAAATAGAAGGAGAATCTTCAGTAGTGGTCCCTGCAGTGAAAAATATGTGGAGGAGAATTTGTCAACCCATGTCAACGTGAGCAAAAAGTAAACTTTTGTTATATTAAACCCTGAGATTTGGGAGTTCTGTTACTACATCATGGTTTACCTTAAGCTGACCAAAACACTAAGTTAAATTTAAATACAAAAACTGTGTGTGCACATGATACTATAAACAAACAGATTAGGTATAGATACTTTCCATGTATATATTCAATAAAGAAATTATTATTTGGAAAACATAAAGAATATTTATAGTTCAATAAGAAAAAAACCCAAGAGAAAAATGGGCAAAGAACATGAAAGGAACAAAAAAAACTTAATGGTCTAAAAATATACTAAAATAAACCTAACCTCATTACCAATCAGCAACTAAAAATTAAAACAAAAAGATGTACCAGTTTATGCCTAACAATATACCAAAAATTTTAGTCTGACAATATAAAATATAAGAATATGGAGCAAAAGAAATGGTTATAGTCTACTGGGGGTGAGGGGTAAATATGAATTGGTACAACTTCATCAGAGAAAAATCTAACAGTATTTATTAAATTGGTACAGAGACTTGGAGGAAAATTTGGTAATATCTAGTAAAATTCCAGAAATTCCACTTCTAAGTATATATTATACCCTAGAGATATTCTTTTACATGTATACAAGTTCAAACATACACACCAAAACAACCTTATTATTTATAATTAGAAAAAATTTTGAAAACTTAGATGTCTAACTTCCATAGAGTTAGAGATAGTTCTATACAAGTATACTATGTGACATATATACAGGAATTAGCAAAAGTAGGTTTACAGTTATTCAATTGGAAAATAATGCAACCAATAATAAATAATACAAGAATAAACTGTTTCATGTACTTATAACTGTAAACATACTTTTGCCCACTCTATATATACTGAATGATAATACTTAGAGAGAAAGGGAGATCATAGTTGCTTCACTTTAGCTGTTCATTGATTGCCTCTCCTATATGCCTTGACCAGGGAAACCTGGGGTTCTGAACCAGTGACCCAGCATGCCAGGACAACAATCTATCCACTGCACCACCACAGGTAAGAAAACAATACCACTTAGGAAATTTAAAACACATCAAGCAGCCTGACCAGGCAGTGGCGCATTGGATAGAGCGTCGGACTGCATTGAGGAGGACCCAGGTTCAAAACCCTGAGGTTGCCAGCTTGAGCGCTGGTTCATCTGGCTTGGCCCCAAGGTCACTGGCTCAAGCAAGGGGTTACTCAGTCTGCTGAAGGCCTGTGGTCAAGGCACATAGGGGAAAGCAATCAATGAACAACTAAGGTTTCCCAACAAAAAACTGATGATTGATGCTTCTCATCTCTCTTCGTTCCTGCCTGTCTGTCCCTATCTATCCCTCTCTCTGACTCTCTCTCTCTCTCTCTGTAAAAAAAAAAAAAAAAAACACATCAAGCAATATTGTGTGTGTGTGTGTGTGTGTGTGTGTGTGGTGAGTCATACATAAACAACAAAGTCTAAAAACCTGTCAGAGAGAAAGAGAGATAACCCTCAGTATAGTGGACAACTTTGGAGAGAAAAAGAAAGAAGTGTTTGACCAACCGGTAGCACAGTGGATAGAGCGGCGGACTGGGATGCGGAAGACCCAGGTTCGAGACCCTGAGCTCGCCAGCTTGAGCGCGGGCCCATCTGGCTTGAGCAAAAGCTCGCCAGCTTGGACCCAAGGTCGCTGGCTCCAGCAAGGGGTTGCTCCGTCTGCTGAAGGCCCACGGTCAAGGCACATGTGAGAAAGCAATCAATGAACAACTAAGGTGTTGCGACGGCAACGAAAAACTAATGATTGATGCTTGTCACCTCTCTTCGTTCCTATCTGTCTGTCCCTATCTATCCCTCTCTCTGACTCTCTCTGTCCCTGTAAAGAAAAAGAAAAAAGAAAGAAAGAAGTGAAATAGGTTGTGGGGGTTCAATGTATCTGCAGTATATATTTCTTTTAAAAAATGTTTTGAGGACTGACCTGTAGTGGCGAAGTACATAAAGCATCCACCTGGAACACTGAGGTCGCTGGTTCAAAACCCTGGACTTCCCTGGTCAAGGCACATATGGGGAGTTGGTGCTTCTTTCTCCTCCTCCCACATTCTTGCTCTCTCTATCTCTATCTCTTCTCTTTAAAATGAATAAAGTCTTAAAAATGTTTTGAAGCAAATATGGCAAAAAAAAAATATTGATATTCATAAATCAGTGGTGAACAGAAACATTGTTGAGTTTACTGGAGCCCTGTGATCCTGGAAAACAACCATGTCTAAAGAAATCTCCACACCCCCAGCTTACATATTTGGGACAAACGGCTTACTGGAAAGATCCACTGCTCCCAATGTAAATTAGGTAAGACTCATGGATGGCCCTTGTTTTCCTTAGACATGGCCTGATACAGAATACCCATTCCTATTCTTTGCTTCTAAATTCCCATTCTTTATTACATAAATGATAAGCTGAACTGTTTGTCCCCAGTTGTGGGGAAATGACAATGAGATCCAGTATTTGGGCTCTGATCAACAAAATGTTTAGAGGCCATCTGGCTCCCATGCCTTTCCAGGCTGCCTGACTCAGCAATTGCTATGTATGCCGTTACATCATCTCTCTATCTCTTGTGCTAATGTAACATTGGCACCATACTACTATTGTCGCTAAGCACTATATCTACTGCCCCTGCACTGCTAGGATAGGAATAAAACATTTCATCATGCTTCATATCCCTTTGGCTCCTATCGCTGTTTTCACCTTGGGAATCTCACCACCTAAGCCATTCCTTGTGGAGCTAGTGGGCTCTGACATCTGGTGTAGCCAGCAGGATGCAGTGAGTATCCCTTTGGTCCTGGCATCCCTGGAGGGTGGCAGCAACTTGTGGCCACTGACCAGGTTCTGGTTGCCGGTAGTGGTGGCCCTGTCAACCTCAGTAGCCCCAGCCAACTGGGACATGGTGGAACCCACACCAGATGCTGTGAAGAAGGCTTTAAAGGATCTGGAGCCTCACCTCCTGACAATGCCCTGAGAGGCAGCAGAACTGGTGTCCTAGCTGTTCTTGACACTGCTACAGAAGCAACATCTACAGCTGCTAGAGCATATCAAGGACTTGCAGTGGACAGAAGAAGCCTTGGAGGAGGCCCATCATAGCTTGGAGTATGACTTCTATGGTAAGAGTTCCATACAGGTGCCCTACCCTCCTTCACAGGCTCCAAGACCCTCCCCCCACACCTATGTTCTTGGTTTTCCCGTTAATACAAATGTAGTTTGATTTAGTAGCTGCAGGGGTGGCCCAGAGAAAATAGACCAGCAGCCAAATGGTGCTCCGCTGACCTTGTGGCCACAGTTACATCCAGAGCGAGGATTTCAGAAACCAGCCATAGGTCCCAAGGCTGTCCATGAACTGCAGCTATGAGATTTCCTTGGGTCAGAGTCTTTGTTGGATTGAGGTGCGGGTCAGGGCACCAGGCTAACAGGAGAACCCAGTGACTGAAGGCCACATGTGGAACTGACAATCCACTGATCTCCCCACAATGTACAACATGTACTGGCCTTGGTAGATACTGGAGCCAATTCTCCTCTATGGTAACCAAGATCATTTTGAGGGCCCAATGTTGTCCTCAAGGGCTATGGAGGCCGACAAGTTAAGGTATGGAAAGCCACCGTAGTTTTGGGTATTAGCGACTTCCTTCCTGAGCTTATGTAGTGGGGACTTACAGTTTCTACTACGCAGGAGAAATTCCAGTTGCGTGTATGGGTTGTCAAGAGAGTTGTACGAAGATACCCACATCATGCTCCTATGGTGCTACCACAACCCTAGAGAATTGTGTAAGTACAGAAATAAAGGTTGGTTGGAGGGCAGGAGGAAATTGGACAGACCATTTTGAAACTGGAAGAAGCCAGTATTATGTGACCAACACACTGTCCTTACAATTCCCCAGTATGGCCTACGCAAAACCTTGATGGCACTTGGTGTATGATGGTGGACTATAGGGAATTGAACAAGGTTACACCATTGTTACACACAGCAGTTCCCTCTATTTTAGACTTGATGGACAAGCTCAGCCTGACTCTGGGAACTTAACATTATGTGGTAGACGTGGCAAATGTTTTTTTCCTCCATATACATTGCTCTGGAAATTCAGGACCAGTTTGTTTTTACTTGGGAAAGTTGTCAATGGACTGTTATGGTGCTGCTGTAGGGCTATTTGCATAGTCCCACAATTTGCCATGGCCTGGTGCCACAGGACCTGGCCACCTGGCCAAAACTCCTACAGTATCACTGTTTTATTACACAGATGACTTGATGCTAAACTCTGGCTCTCTTGCAGATCTAGAAACAGCCTTGACCAAGTTAGGACAGGCTATTCAGGAATGGGGTTGAGCAGTCAATGATGCCAAGGTCCAGGCGCCTGGATTGTCTGTCAGATTCTTGGAAGTTGTCTGGTTGGGCAAGACCAAAGTCATGACCAAGGCAGTCATTGACAAAATCTAGGCATATCCCCAGCCCAATATGGTGAAGCAGTTACAAATGTTTCTGGAATTGTTGGTATACTAGAGAGTGTTTATACCCCATTTGGCCCAAATAGTGAAACCTCTTTATTGGTTGGTGAAAAGTGGGTCCTATGAGATTGGTCAGATGAGCAAGAAATGGCATTCACCACCATGAAAAGGCAGTAGCCCAAGCACAGGTCCTTCAGATTATGGGTCCCAGTGCACCATTCTTCTTCTGTGACTCTCCATGAAGAAGGCTATGGATGGATCCTCAGGCAAACTCAGGGCTATCAGAAGGCACCCTTGGGTTTTTGGCCTCAACTGTGGAAGGGGAAAAGCTATTCCCTGACTGAGAAGCAGTTGGTAGCCATTTATGCAGCCTTGCTGGCCTGTGAGGCAATCATGGGCTCTGTATCCCTGACCATCCAGTCTATCACTTGGTGGTAAGGTGTTTGCATTTCTGGATGAGGGTCCCCAAGTCAGAGGTTTCCCAGATGCCTACTTTGGCAAAAGGGGGAGCTTATCTAGAGCAATAGGCCACACTTAACTTGAGCTCTCTGGCCCAGCAACTACAACAGAGATAGTCAACCTTTTTATACCTACTGCCCACTTTTGTATCTCTGTTAGTAGTAAAATTTTCTAACCACCCACCAGTTCTACAGTAATGGTGATTTATAAAGTAGGGAAGTAACTTTACTTTATAAAATTTATAAAGCAGAGTTACAGCAAATTAAAGCATATAATAATAATTACTTACCAAGTACTTTATGTTGGATTTTTGCTAAGTTTGGCAGAATAAATCTTTATAGAACAACGTACTATAAATCTATCTTTTTATTTATACTTTGGTTGCTCTGCTACCGCCCACCATGAAAGCTGGAATGCCCACTAGTGGGCGGTGGGGACCAGGTTGACTACTACTGAACTACATGAATTGTTAGGGCCAGGAACCTACCAAGCACGGAAGCAGAACTGTCCCAGGTGCCTTTGGAGGGAGCGGCACTGAGTCCCTACATAGAAAGGAAGGTCCCCATGCCAACTGAGGCCTGGTATATTGATGGATCTAGTCAAGGATGTCCTCCCACCTGAACAGCTATGGGTATACAGCTAGATACAAACAAACTATAGTTGGAGACAGGGCTAGGCCAGAGCAGCCAATGGGCAGAACTTTGTGCAGTCTTGCTGGTACTGACGCATGAGCAGGGTCTGGTGCATGTATGCACAGATAGCTGGGCAATCTATCGTGGTCTTACACTATGGCTTCCCTAGTGAGCTGCCCAGCAATGAACTGTTGGTGGCCAGCTTCTTTGGGGCCAACTCATGTCAGAAGAACTATGGGAAAGAGGACAACTGGAGGAGGGCATACTGTATCACATCTAGGGGCATCTTTTTTTTTGCAGAATCTCAGCAATGATGAGATAGTTGTCTTACATAAAATAAGAAGTCTGATCCTCCCCAGGGAGTTCTAAGCTATACAGGCTCTATAGGATGATCCCTTAACCACCTAGTGGAACCAGGTAGGGAACACCTGTCAATAGGCCTTGATTGTTATCATCCTGGTTGCTGTTTGCTTGGTGATGGGTTGTTGTACCCTCTATTTCTTCTTTGGCCTCTGGGTCCTAGAAGCCACCCTAAATAGCAAAGCCCCATTCTATAGGGGTGGACTGTGGGGAAATGGCAGGGAGATCCAGGATATTGGCTCTGGTCAACAACATGTTCAGAGGCCATCTGGCTCCCATGCCTTTCAAGGCTGCCTGACTCAGCAACTGTCATGTAAGCCATAACATCATTTCTCCACCCCTTTCATTGATGTAACATTGGCACCATGCCACTATTGTCCCTAAACCAGTGGTTGGATTCAGCCAGTTCACACTGGTTCAGCCAGTTTGCACTAGTTCAGCAAACCGATACTTAATTTTTTGTTGAGTTTGGCAAACTGGCTGTTAAAATGACACTTGCAATTAGGGTTCTCTCTAAGTTGGGCGCCTGGCCAACTGTCCAATGTAAAAATCACAAATTTAGATTTATTACTCTTTTTAATGTTCATCTGTGCAACAGCATATTTTTTTTATTATTAACTTTAATGGGGTGACACCAATAAATCAGGGTACATATGTACAATGAAAACATCTCCAGATTATCTTATTATTCAATTGTGTTGCATACCCATTACCCAAAGTCAAATTGTCCTCTGTCACCATCTATCTGGTTTTCCCTGTGCCCCTCCCCTTCTCCCTATCCCACCCTCCCCTCCCTCCCCCCATCCCGTACCTCCCCCCACCACCACACTCTTGTCCATGTCTCATAGTGTCACTTTTTTGTCCCACCTATGTATGAAATCATGCTGTTCTCAGTTTTTTTTCTGATTTACTTATTTCACTCTGTATAATGTTATCAAGGTACATTCATTTTGTTGTAAACAATCCGATGTCATCATTTCTTATGGCTGAATAGTGTTCCATAGTATATATGTACCAAAGCTTTTTAATCCACTCATCTTCTGACGGACACTTGGGCTGTTTCCAGATCTTCGCTATTGTGAACAGTGCTGCCACGAACTTGGGGGCGCATTTCTTCTTTTCGAACAGTGCAACAGCATATTTTAAGCATCCGTAATAATGTTCATTCTGACCATCGATAAAATAAATTGCAAGTGAGGATGTCAATCAAGAAGCAACATGGAAATATCTTAAATAGCAGGGTTTATTAGGTATAATTTAATATTTTTTCATTAATATTTTAAAACTCTTTCTTATAACATAATCTAGTTTTGTGTACCTCTTTTATTGTTCTTACTTAAATAGTAAATGTATGAAATAAAAAACTACCTTTTAGTATATTGGTTTTTTATACATAAAACAGTCATTAGGGCAGAGAATCAGTTGTAAAATTATTTGAGTTCCATCACTGCCTTAAGCAGTATATCTACCACTCCAGCACCGCTAGGATAGGAATAAAGCATTGCAGCATGTCTCATATTCCTTCAGCTCCTCGTGCTTTCTTCACCTTGGGAATCTCACAGCCTAAGCCATCTCTTGAGGAGCAGGTGAGCTCCAATACCAGTGATCAGAACAAAATGCTTGTTAAGCTGTGGTTTACTTTTCTCCTACCACCCAGGTCCCTGAACTTCAGCTATCAGATAACTGCTTTTTTTCAGGGCCTCCTGAGGATACAATGACCTCAGGGTAGAATGATCTTGGCTCTATTATCTGATCTTGCTAACCTGTCATCCCACTTGCCCACAATGTTCTTTCCAGTTATGTTATCCCCATTTAGAAAATACCTTTTTGTCTAACTCTTGAGATGTTTGCAGATCTGACAGTCAAAAAGTTCTCCTTATTGCTATATTTCCTTTCCCCATGTTGCAATAATCTTCTCAAATATAGTCTCTCTTTACAAAATCTGAACTTTTGTTGTTATTTAACAATCCAAGTACATATACTTTTTTGCATTTTGAACATTTCTTAATACAAAGTAGAGTTTGAAGTGTTCCTTATTAAATTGGAAAAATAGTTGGTTAAAAGTTGAAACAATAGTTTTTCAAAATGTCTTGGTTTTGTCACCAACTGAATTCAGGTAACACTAACTTTCTAGCAGACGTAGGATTAGAATTCCTGATTGACCAGGCTGGTCAGGGGACTCCTATATATACAACTGAAGGAACTGAAATTGTTAAATATGAGAAAGAAAAGACCCAAAAGGGAAAAATATATGAAGAATTGTTTTGTGGAAAATGGAATAGAAGATTTCTATATGTTGCATTAGGTAGAATTGTGATCAATAAATGGAAGCTTCGAGAAGACTTCAGCACAATATAATAAAGAATTATCCAATAGAGTTGTCCTAAGATGGAATTGGCTACCTTAAAAGTCATTTAAGTTTTTCACTAGTGTCAGTGTCCCAGCATGATCTGTATGAACATCTAGAATGAAAATACTGGACATGTTGCTAGACCAGATAACCAAAAGACTTCTAGATTCTATGGTTATATCCACTATATAATGCAGAGAGCACCTGAGTGAACTTTATTTTAAGAACTAGACAGTCACTTATGCCAAGATTTTCCAATTGCCCATAATTTCCAATTTTATTAAGCATAAGTAGCAGACAGAGGATAATAAATATATCCCATTGAGATATGTATGCTTTAAGATTTTTTTAAGAGGAGAAAGAGCAAAATCAATCAATAAGCAAATGTCATGCTTTCATTAGAATGTACACATAGAAAGAAACAGAAATAACTTTCCCAAATACCAAGTGTAGCTTTGTTTCTGTCTTTAATGGTCCTGCATTCACTGTAATGCTTTTATGAGACTAAGAAAGTTGTAAAAATTGCAAATTCTCCACCAAGGAAATATTTGATGGCTAAATGTTTAATAGGGCAATGAGAAGCTTTTTCTGAAAGTCATAACAGGAAATTCTGGATGGATATATCAATCAATCCAACATAATCAAGACAACACAAGGCTCTGGGATAAAACAGAAAATGATAGCTGATTTAAGATTTAAGCAAATCCTTAAAAAAAAATGTTTTGCAGATTTGTTTGTCAATTACTTTCATATTCCAGCCTCCATGACCATGAAAGCCTCACATGGGGTATAATTATATTTCACAGAAGTTGTTTATGTTTTAAATCTGCCCTTAATGTAAAGCAGCCAACAGAGAAAATTGTATTTAATAAAACATCTGGCTTCTAATGAAGATGCATCACATTTTTTATCTAAAATAATTTAAATTTGATTGTAATTGAAACACAAATTTGATGTCATTTGGAGCTTCCTGTCCCAAAGAATTAAGTTTACAAAGAAAATACCAGAATATTTTAATGGTGCAAGATTATGCTTTTATCTGAAATATGAAAAGTCTGAATAGATACTTTGATGTTAACATCATCCAAAAGAACTTAACTTCTTTTATTCATGAGACTATGCTTGCTTTATTAACTGAATAATATAAGATATGTGTTCTAGCCTGTTTTTTATTTTAATATTTATCTATTTACTTATTTATTCATTCATTCATTTATTTTCTCTGAAGTTAACCTTCTTATGTTAAATAAAATATTTTTACTTGCTTTCATTTCATCTCTCTTGTTTTTCTACTCCCATTTCTATAACTCTATATTTAACTCCATCTTTATTATATCTTTTCAATGAAAAAGACCCATAATTGTCTGGTACCAAGGGAAAGATTTAAATATGAGCAGAAAAAAACTACTTTGCATTTAGAAGACCCTCCTAGAAAAGACTTCTAAAAAGTGTTATCATGGAAGATAGTTAAAAGAGAAACAGCCTGACCTGTGGTGGCGCAGTGCATAGAGCGTCGACCTGGGAACACTGAGGTCGCCGGTTCAAAACCCTGCACTTGTCTGGTCAAGGCACATATGGGAGTTGATGCTTCCTGCTCCTCCCCCTTTCTCTCTCACTCTCTCTCTCTTTCTCTCTCCTCTCTAAAATGAATAAATAAAAAGAAATTTAAAAAGAGAAACAAAAATAAAAAATTGCCAAAATAAACCGAAAAATAAGTCAGCCCACTCAAAATTTAGAAATTAAGATTACTGGCTATTGCGAGGCCAGGCAGTGGCACAGTAGATAGAGCGTCACACTGGGATATGGAGGACCCAGGTTTGAGACCCCGAGGTTGCCAGCTTGAACGCGGGTTCATCTAGTTTGAGCAAAGCTCACTAGCTTGGACCCAAGTTCGCTGGCTTAAGCAAGAAGTCACTCGGTCTGCTGTAGCCCCCCAGTCAAGGCACATATGAGAAAGCAATCAAAGAAAAACTAAAATGCCACAATGAAAAATTGATGATTCTCATCTCTCTCCCTTTCTGTCTGTCCCTATCTATCCTTCTCTCTGACTCTCTGACTCTCTTTCTCTGTCTCTGTCAAAAAAAAAAAAGATTACTGGCTATTATAGTAACCAAAACAAAGCCAGTTATAAGTTCTAGTCTAAAATATTTAATAATTAAAATATTTAGTACTTATAGTACAGTTGCAATAAAAACATGATGTATGGAGAAATTATAAAGAAGAAAAAATTTCATTTCATAAGTGTTCAGCTGATCTATTCTTTCTTTTTTTAGTGAGGGGGGGACAGACAGAAACAGAAAGACAAGAAGGGAGATAGATGAGAAGCATTAACTTGTTGTGACACTTTAGTTGTTCATTGATTGCTTTCTCATATGTACCTTGACTGGGGGAGGGCACGTGAGCTGAGCCAGTGACCCCTTGCTCAAGCCAGTGACCTTGGGCTCAAGCCAGTGACTTTGGGCTTCAAGTCAGTGACCATGGAGTCACGTCCATGATCCCAAACTCAAGCTGGCAACTCCCTGCTCAAGCTTATAAGCCCACGTTCAAGCTAGTGACGTCAGGGTTTTGAACCTGGGTCCTCAGCATCCCAGGTTGATGCTCTATTCACTGCACCACCACCTGGTCAGGCCAGCTAATCCATTCTTTAAAAATAAGAGATTAATCCATGAAAACTGAATCTAGTAGAAGCATACACCCAAGTCATCT
Organism: Rhynchonycteris naso; assembly: GCA_037038555.1. Taxonomy (NCBI): domain Eukaryota; kingdom Metazoa; phylum Chordata; class Mammalia; order Chiroptera; family Emballonuridae; genus Rhynchonycteris; species Rhynchonycteris naso. Next base: position 251,863,192 of record CM072996.1, on the reverse strand, counting down.
CTTTTCAAAATAATTAGCCTCTTGTGTCTTCTTTAAATTATACATTAAATTATAGATCCTGAGTTTATTTGAAAAGTAAAAAACACACTTTAAAATAAAGATTATATGAAAAAAGTTATTTCCTTAAAGTATAAAACATTTTACCACATTATTCCTGTTACTATGCATATTATAATACATATTTTGCCAAGATCAAAGAGTATATATATTTATTAACATGCTGAAATACAATCAAAATGCCTGAAAGATGTTTTTGCCTGTAGCAGAAATTGTTATATAGTTACTATAATGCATTTAAATGTTTATTGTTTTTTTTAAGAAAAGTGAACCTCGGTTATTTCTGTGTAACTTACCAATATTAATCAAGAACAATAATTGTATAAACTGAAAGAATAAATAAAATATGTAGAATTTAGAGTAATTCAAGAATTTTGCCTTTGAATAAAATTACAGTCATTTCCTTTTTAAGACTTTAAGGGTTGGTTGCCAGATGGGAGTGGAGTTTGGGGGCTGAGTAAAAATGGTGAAGGCATTAAGAAATATAAATAGACAATTATAAAATAGCCACAGGAATGTAAAGTACGGCATAAGGAATATAGTCAATAATATTATAATAACTAGAGTACCAGGTGGGTACTGGACTTATCAAGGGAAATCACTTCTTAAGTTGTATATGTCAAATCATTATGCTTCTATAAACTGGAAACAAATATATTGAATGACAACTGTAATTGAAAAAAGTAATAGATCAGTAAATTCCAAGATGGTGACTGAGTAAGCAGACGTTCCAACTACCACCTCCCATGATCAAATTGGATTACAACTTAATTTAAGAACAATAATTTTGAAAAATTAAATTTGGACCAAAGAGGAGTCTATAAACAAAAATCAAAGGAGCCACACTGAGACCAGTAGGAAGGGCTGAGACATGAAAAGGGCTGCCCCACACCCAGGAGCAAGCAGTGGTGAAGGATTTGGAGTGACTCTCACTCTGGGGAGGTTCACCCTGAGAGGTGAGGGTCCTCAGCCACAGGGCCAGAGCATATGATCTCACTTTTATGTGAAAGCTAATGAACAAGGTGAACTGAGGAATGGAATAGAGGCAAAGGCGGGGTCACAGGGACCAGAGGGACAGCTGTCAGAGGGAAGGGAGATGGGGTGATGAGATCAGAGAAGGTAAAGGATTTAGTAAAATTATATATACATAACACGTCGATGTAGATAACAGGACAGCAAATCCCAAAGAGAAGGGGGAAACGAGTTAGGGGGAGGGGGACAGAGAGGGTGTATGGGGAGCACGTGTTAGGGGGTAAGGGTGTTATTTTGAGTGGGACACTTGAATGAATCTATGTTAACACAACAAATTAGAAAATTTAATAAAAAAACTTTTAATAATAATAATACCCCTCATAAACGTCCATTTTAGGCTGTGTGTGAATTTCTCTGGGATATATTCCCGTCATTGGGATTTCTGGGTTCTAGGGTACATGATACTTCAAATAAATTCTGCCAAAATTTATTATGAAGGAGGAAAGACCATAAGGGTTGTGGGGGCAAAAGACTTTAGAGATTTTGTTGTATTTATTGAGAAAATTACATAGCAGCATTCATCATAAATAAACCAATTGTCATAATAAACATTATTAAAGTTATATCAAATTGAGTTACAGTATAGAGGCTGAAATGTATCATATAAATTTCTAACTTTAGCTGTTCTTAATCTTTAAACTGATGAACATTCCAAGTTAAAGAGGTTGCCTGTTTAGAAAAATAGAATTCTGAGAAGTACACAACTTATATTTTTTTTTAATTTTTTTATTTTTATTTATTCATTTTAGAGAGGAGACACAGAGTGAGAGAGAGAGGAGAGAGAGAGAGAGAGAGAGAAAGGGGGGAGGAGCTAGAAGCATCAACTCCCATATGTGCCTTGACCAGACCAGTGCAGGGTTTTGAACTGGCGATCTCAGTGTTCCTAGGTCGACGCTTTATCCACTGCGCCACCACAGGTCAGGCTTTTTTTTTTTCTTTTAATTTTTTTATTTTCACAACTTATATTGATAATGAGTTCACTTTAGTTCATTTAAGTAGTTTTTTGCAGTAAACTAATACTATGTCTTCTATGAATTTGTTTTCCCACAATTTTTTAAAGACTTTTTCAATTCATTTTAGAGAGGAGAGAGAGAGAGAGAAAGCTAGAGAGAAAGAGAAGGAGGGAGGAGCAGGAAGCATCAACTCTCATAAGTGCCTTGACCAGGCGAGTCTTGGGTTTTGAACTGGACCTCAGCATTCCAGGTCAACACTTTATCCACTGCGCTGCCATAGGTCAGACTGCCACAATGTTTTTAAGTCAGTGAAAACAATTCTAAATGGTATTTATGGATCCTGTTAAGAGAGCTTCAAGTATTTATGTCTTCACAGGTTTATTCAATTATAGATTTCTGAACCTCTGAGGACAGTGGTTCGGCATTTTACTTATACAAAGAGGAAAAAATTAGAGGCTGCAGAGAAAAGATAATGTTGCAGACTGGAAACACAGAGTAAAATTATAAATGTAAAAATACATTATACAGACAACTATACAGGGAGAAAATTTTCCAGCATTGATTATGGAAAATAATATCATTTTTGAGTAATATATAATTTGTCAATAAAAATGTTGTTTCTTCAGAATTTCTGTCTTAGGACCTGTAAAAGCTTTGAAGTCTATTTTTTTTCTTTTTGGAAATTTTAACTATTACTTTTAAAAGATTTTATTTTTATTTATTTATTTATTATTATTATTATTATTATTTACAGGGACAGAGAGCATCAGAGAGAGGGATAGATAGGGACAGACAGACAGGAACGGAGAGAGGTAAGAAGCATCAATCATTAGTTTTTCATTGCCGTTGCAACACCTTAGTTGTTTATTGATTGCTTTCTCACACGTGCCTTGACCACGGGCCTTCAGCAGACTGAACAAGCCCTTGCTGAAGCCAGCGACCTTGGGTCCAAGCTGAGGAGCTTTTTGCTCAAGCCAGATGGGCCCTGTGCTCAAACTGGCGAGCTCGGGGTCTCGAACCTGGGTCTTCTGCGTCCCAGTCCGACGCTCTATCCACTGCACCATCGCCTGGTCAGGCTGAAGTCTTTTTTTAAATTTTGACTTAGAAGTAGTGATCATAAAATATGTTGAAACCAAAAATGTTGTATTTTTATTTGGAGGGGGTCAAAATCAGCCAGATTGTAATGGATACAACGTATCAAACTTAGGTATTACCTTAAAGCAAACAGATTTGAATTTTTCAAAAAGAGAAAATGATTGAACTACTGTGAAAGTTTTCTTTTCTTTTTCAAGAGAGAGGACAGACAGGGGCAGACAGACAAGAAGGGAGAGAGATGAGAAACATCAGTTCTTCACTGTGGCATCTTAGTTGTTCATTAATTGCTTTTTCATATGTGCCTTTACTGGGGGTGGGGGTGGGGTCTAAACTAGCCAATAATTCCTTGCTCAAGCAACCTTGGGTTCAAGCCAGCAACCTTGGAGTTTAAGCCAGCGACCATGGTGTCATGTCTATCATCTTATGCTCAAGCCAATGACCCCGCACTCAAGTTGGTAAACCCACACTCAAGCCAAGTGAGCCCACACTCAAGCTGGTGACCTTGGAGTCTCAAACATGGGTCCTCTGCATCCCAGGCCAATGCTCTATCCACTGCACCACTGCCTGCTAAGGCAGTGAAAGTTTTCATAATTGCCAAGATTCTACTCAAACTAAAATGAGTATATAGAGTAGTTTTTAACTTACTTTTTAAATTTTTTTAAATTTTTATTGAATTTCTTGGGGTGACATTTGTTAGTAAAATTATACAGGTTTCAGCTGTACAATTCTATAATACATCATGTGAAACCTTACCTCTTGTGACAGCATGGATGAACCTGGAGATTATTATGCTAAGGGAAAGTAGTCAGCCAGAGAAAAACAAGTACCATATGATTTCACTTATATATGGCATCTAATATATATCACAAGTTTCTCAAGCGACTCATAAACAGAAAGTACAGTCAGATTTATATAGCTGAGTCTTAAAATTGGAAAGAAATCAAGAAATACTCTCTCTCTAGACTAGTTTTTCCTGCTCCTTTACACCCGTATCATAAACACAGCCAAGTCTCCCAAACCCAGCAAATTTATCAACTCATTTGTATTTCTGTGTCCCAGTGAAAAATCCTTATTAGAGAGATCTAAACAGGTTTCTTCTGATGCCCACCTATCCCTTACCTTCTAGCAGAGGTCGTGGAGGAACAGGGACTTGTAATACCTGTAACTGCAGTCACTCATCCTCTGTTTAGAAATAGGATATTCCAGAGAAATGGGGTGATTTGTAAAGAGTTGCTATCCCCCAGAGATAAGAACAATTAACAATTTAATGCGTTCCTACATAAGTTTCTATGCACATACATGTGCTTTGTTATTCATAAATGGGATAGGGCACTACATATTATTTAGCAACATTTCTTTTTAACTTTACAATGTGTCTTGCGTAGATTTCCATCAGGAATTCAGTCTCATTCATCGTTGAATGTTTTATTGGCATATCATAGACACTCGGTTGGTTATTGTTTGTTAAAAATGAATAGGTAGGTATAAATAATTGTTGGGCAATAAACTGCAGCATATTAAAATGTTTAAGAGTTTATTTGAGCCTGACCTGTGGTGGCGCAGTGGATAAAGTGTCGACCTGGGAACACTGAGGACACCAGTTCAAAACCGTGCACTGGTCTGGTCAATGCACATATGGGAGTTGATGCTTCCAGCTCCTCCCCCCTTTCTCTCTCTCTCTCTCTCTCTCTCTCTCTCTCTCTCTCTCTCTCACTCTGTCTTCTCTCTAAAAAGAAAATGAATAAAATAAGAAATAAATGAAAAGTTATTTTTTTTAAAAAAAAAGAGTTTATTTGAGCAAAAATCAATTCAAATGAGGCAGCACCAAACACGAAGTGGATAGGAATGCTCTGCAGAGAGGAGCCAGGGGAAAAACATTTAAAGAAAGTACAGAAGCAGAGAAGGGAAATGATTTGATAGCTGGAAGCCATTTGTGATTGGTTGTATTTAGCATTTTGATTTTATAAACTTGAGGGATTTATAAGCTTAGACTTTGATTTGCTTACATAAACAGCCAAGACATCAGAGCCACCTCAGAGTGATGGTCTCCTGTTTAAGTTAACCTACATTTGGCTATTTTTTTGGCTAATATGGAAAGTTCTAAATTGTTTTGAAGGCAATTTCTGACAGATTGGACTGTGTTAAAAGAGCTTGTATATACAATAATTGAGACATCCCAAGGTTGAATATGTAATATTGAAATTAAAACACATCTTCAAAAAACGACACAAATTAATTTACCTATTATTATTATACAGATATATTATTATTATATAGTTATATTATTATTATATAGTTATATTATAATTATATAGTTAAATGAAGTATTTAAATTGGAGTTATTAACAGAGACTCAGCTGTTGTTCTTCCAAAGCATAGATATGTCCAAACATTATTCAGCAATTTCAATTATATATTGTCTCTGAAAGAGTGCACAAAGAATATTTTCTTGCACTGAAAATCACACTGGCTCCTGAAAATTTCCTTTCTTCCTTCATCATCACCTTTATCCCCTTCACCCCACTGCACTGCAGTTTAGTCCACAAAGGTAGAAAGCATGCTGAAGGCAAATTATTGACTAATGTAGTACCTGACACAAAGTGCACATTCCAAAGAAGCTAAGTGGAGAGATAACTGAAGAAATATATAAATGAGTGAACACTTTTTGATGGTTCTTCAGGAATCTTTGTCTGTAAATACACCCTTTGATTCTGTCACAAGATGAAGAAAACAAACGTTTGGAAATAAAGGTGATAAAATATGTATGCAACCATTGGCATTAAATCCAATTGCTGTTATCTCTGCTAGTGTTCAATTTATCTGAGACATCTTTGAAGCCAAAGAATTTTTACTATAAAAGTTGTAAAAGTGAAGGAATGAAAACCTTTACCACTATTATTCCCACCTCTACAATTCTATTTCTGCAGTTGGCAGCCACGACTTCTCTTGCTTACCCTCTAATTAGCCTCCTGTAAAAATATTTGGTGTTGTTCTCAACCATTATTTGTGTTGCCCCTAGCTGTGACACAATGAACTGTTCAAAAGGTCTATACTCAGGAGTGACATAAGTACTTAAGAAAGCTTATTTGTTTTCAGCTGAGCAACCACTTAGTCCATTACAATGGAAAGAGAGATTTAAAGGCAAGCTTGTACTGCTAGAAACAGGTGCTTAAGAATGTGATTATCTTACAATCTTAAGAAGGCAAGAAATCCAAATTAACCCCATAAAGCCATCTGTTCAAAACCAATCTGACAAGCAAGGAAATCAATAAGTACTTTCTGTTCAACTCTAGACTGCTTGATTCTCTCAGTTTATGCCACTTTGAGTGACTTCCCTTTACTACTTTAAGTCAAGTGGAAGTAAATCATGGAGTCTTAGTAATTGTAAATAAAGCATCACAGGGGGAAACAACACTAATAAAAGAGAAGTGGGAAGTATTACAGTTTATTAGGAATCAAACTTTTCCCAACACTTACAATTTATTTTACAATACAATAAAGTACAATATTACAAGGAAAGGATTCATTTTAAGTAATTTGATGCTGGCCTTGTTTGTTCACGAAAACTCTTACCAGCTTAATAAGTTATAAAATAGATGTTTTGTTTGCTGAAAGTGTACACTCCTGCCTAGTTTATAGGGATGTAGGTCAAATGGACATTCTCTTCTGTGCCTGTGTAGGCGATTTGTAAACTGTGAGTTGAAATTGTATGCTACCCAAAGCTTAGTGCTACTGGGTTTTATTTCGTGCAATAGTTCAGCAACATAAATCCTGCTTGTAGAATGAATGCTATATTAAGTCAATGTCTTCAATACCACATGCCTCTTTTTCTTTACTCTTCTTACCCTATTTCTAGTGCCATAATAGGAGAAGAAAGGAGAGAAGAAAAAGGGAATGGGAGAGACAGAGAGAGAGAAAGTTCCTGCCATTGTCAAAGACCATGCTTTGTTCCAGCAGTGAGAGACTTGCTGTCTTTCAATTGTTGTGACAAAAGCAATTACCTGAAGTATCTACTAATTACAAATAACTAACTGTGGTCAACTTTGGGACTGAATTGTAGCAGATGTTTTAAGTCCTCACCATTAAATCTGCTCATCCTGCCTGAATGTGTTGGTGAAATTTTACACATAGGGCCCAGAGAATAAGGCACGGTGCACTAGCACTCTTGGTTAAGTCTGGAATAACAGCCTGATGAAAGTGAGAAAATTAAGAAAAAATACATTACTGCCAACTAAGAGAAATTTGAATACATTCCATTTCTTGCTCACCTGATATTATTCACATAGTTTTGTGGCAGGCATGAGATGCTGAGCTTTCCGAAAAGCTGATTCTTGGATTTAAAAATTCCAAGAAAGAATTCTAGCTGTTAGAGCAGGGGTTAAACTGTGCAAATGCCTGCAGCAATTTACTTTCTTTGACTAAGCTGTCAAAACATTTAAATTGTGTCTCTGTCTTCCTCCCTTCCTCCCCTACCTCCTTCCCAGCAGGGGTTCCCAGCACTGAATCTTTATCAAGAGAGAAGACAGTCTGAATAACAAACTGTATTTCTAAAAGGATCGCCAACCTATTGTGTGGCTTGTCACGTTTATTTTTTAGGTCATTTTAGCATAAGCCTTGTACAATTCCTTTTAGTTTGACTTAATGGAAATGCTTATATTTTTGGTCAGTTAACAACTTAACAAAGGACATCATTACCTTTGGTTAGGGAGTGTGTGTTTAAAAAAAAACACAAATAACTGGAAACTTTCACTATGTCTGGACAATGAGGAAAATAAGCAGCTTGCAGAGCCGCTTTATAACTACTTCCACTGATGAGTAAGAGTATATACTGCTCACAAAAGTTAGAGGATATTTCAAAATGAATATGAAGCAATAAAAAAAGAAGCATTTGATTATTTTGTTATTAAACAAGAACATTGGAAAAGCAAACAGCAAGTCAAAGAAAGTTGTTCTATAATGCAAATGAGATGCAAACTCAATTATCATAATTGAGAAGCAAGTGACATATCAAATGCTTCTACTTTTATCGTTTCATATTCATTTTGAAATATCCCCTAATTTTTGTGAGCGTATAGAATAAACTGTAACAGAGAAACTTCACTAAACATGTTGCTGAAATTCTGATTTGTGTACAAGGCAACAAAAGTGTAACACAAAAAGTGCTGAGCCTCAAGCATCACTCTAAAATATAAGAAAATAAATAAATACTAATGAAATAAGATATATTACATAATAAATAGTATATCATACAACAGTTATTAAATGTTGTAAAGTATTTGTTATTAAACACCTGCCAAGAATCAGGTTCAACCCCTCTAATTATTGCATTTACCCCTCATGCGTCAGGCTTTCATTGAGTGTCTCCACTGTGCTAAGTAAGTCTCAGAATACCAAAATGAAAGACACAAGCTTTGCCCCTTTGAGAGCTCACAGCCCAGTAAAGAAAAATGGCAAGTAAAAAATTAGGAAACAGTATTTGAGGGATGTATGCCCACTTATAAAGGCATCTGAGAAAAGACATCCAGCTATGATTGGGAAATTGAGGATGGCAATCAAATATGGTTTTGTAAAAAGGGGAAACTGAGGAGTGGTGAGATCTAAGACTTTGAAAATAAGAGTTAGCCTGACAAGGCGGTGGTACAGTAGATAGATTGTCAGCCCAGAACACAGAGGATCTAGGTTCAAAACCCCAAGATCTCTAGCTTGAGCGCAGCCTCATCTGGTTTGAATGTAGGCTTGCCAGCTTGAGCGCAATGTCGCTGGCTGAAGCATGGGATCATAGATATGACCTCATGGTCGGTGGCTTCAGCCCAAAGGTCACTGTCTTGAAGCCCAAGGTCACTGGCTTGAATAAGGGTCACTGGCTTAGCTGGAGCCCCCCAATCAAGGCTCATATGAGAAAGCAATCAATTAACAACAAAGGTCCCACAAAGAAGAACTGATGCTTCTCCTCTCTCTTTCCCTTCTTCTCTGTCTGTCCCTGTCTGTTCCTCTTTTGTGCTTAAAAATAATAATAACAAATGATTAGCCAAAAAAATAAAATGTTGAGGTTAGAGCAAGAGAAGGAGGGGCTGCTTTCTAGGCCAAGAAAGCAGCTTTACAAAGGCAGAGAATTTTGAGAGAACAATGCACATTCTAGCAAACTCCAGGTGGTTATCATTAAAGTTCCCAGCAGAAGATGAGGGGAAAGGCAGTAACGCAAGCCTTGGTATATACTAGGCCAAAGAGAGTGGGCTTTTTCCTGCAGGCAGAGGAGAAACAAGATTTTTAAACAGAATAGCTAAATAACTGTAGTTTTTAATTTGGAAATAAACATAAATATACATATCCTTTATTGAATACTACTGCATACCCTTTATTTTATATACATACTTCATTCTTATTTAACTCTCTTTGCCATGTTACAAGTAGATATTGATGTCCTTATTTTATAAATAATTGATGCTCAAACGCTGTCAGAAACTTGCCCAAGTTCATCTTGCAGCTAAGAACTGAGGTTAACTTTCATAACATTCTCACTTTCCCACCCTATCTCTCATAACAACTGTGGTTGTGTTGTAAAGAACAGGTTTTTTGAACACCAATTGACTGAGCTTAAATTCCCAGCCACTTTACTTGCTGTGTGACTCTGTGCAAGTTTTGCCTCATTTCATCATCCTGAAGATAGGTATAATAAAATCCACCCAAAGCTAAATAAAGATAATAAGGTAGTTCATGTAAAGCAATTAGCACAACACTCAGCCCATAATTTAGTACTAAACCTTAGTTGTATGATACCAGACCAAGCACTATGCTGGAGCATGTGTTATATATCCACTTAATCTTTTTAAAAATCAGACAAGGTGGGTATTACTATCCTCATTTTGAAGATTGTTTTAAAATACTGAAACTTAAATAAATTAAATCACTTGCAGAAAGACATATGACTAAATGACAGAACTGGTTCTGATCCAGAGCCCATACTCTCTCTTATAATGCAGAACATAGTGCACCAGAGATATGCTACAAAAGGGTAAATTAAATTTTTTTTGAAAGGTAACATAGGAAGCAAAGATAGAACATTTATAAAGCTTTTGGTAGAAATCTAAGAGAAGGAGGTCAAAAATATGAAAAAAATGTGTGGTTATGTGAAGGGAAGCATGTCAGTTAAGAACTATGGACAAGGGTAAATGAATAAGAGTGGGTGGCAGATTGGATATTGAGAAGTAAGGGAAAGAGCTCAGGGTGACTTTCTGGTTTTGTGTTTAGGTCACTGGGTAAATGAAAGCCATGAGATAAAGAACAAAATGGAACAAACAGAATTACAAATGTCTTGGATAGTTTTTATTGCCCAAATTAACAAATCAGTGATCATTTCAATATGGGACATAGTAAGTTCATGGACTTTGTTCAACATCTAAAAGAAATATCCAGGAGGCTAGGAAATATTGGTCTGGACCTTAGCAAAGAAGTCTGTGCTACAGAAAATGAAAGTATACATGGTAGCTAAATCACACACATATAAATGGCATTGCTAGAAAAACTATGATAGAAATAGAAGCAGGAGAAAAACCTTTATTCCAATATTAAAGAAGCAAGAGGAAAAGAAATATATGAAGAAACCAGAGAACATTTCAGTAAAAGTGTAGAAAGAAAACAAGAAAGAATACTGTTATCAAAATCAAAAGAAAAAGGATCTTAAAATTGGAATAGTCAATAGTGTTACATGCTATAAAATGTTCAGAGAGTATAAGCCTTAAAAATAATTCTCTGGACTTGGGAACTGAGAGCAAGTTCAAGGAAATACTAGAAACACAATATCATACTATGGAAAGTAGAGCACACAGATTATACTGGTGGCCCCAATTTTTTATGCCTCCCTGTGCCCATGCCCTCTGGTAGGACTCCCAACTCAAACTGATTCTTGGCTTGGTCATGAGATTTGATTTGGCCATTAGAACATTAGGGGAGTGATGTCAGAGAAATGGTAGCATGAGAGGTACTCCTCATCTCTCCCCTTGAAATTTCAACAACTCATACAACTATATGCAGAGGAAAAAAAACAGATAAACTTGAAATATACACATACCAGATAGACAAAGGTATGATTGTGCAAGAAGGCAGGCCAAAGCATAAAAAAAATAATAATACCAGAGGACTAAGTCTTTCTCCTTCCTCATGGACCAGAGGGAGGGAGGCACTGTTTGCACAGGCTTTGTCTCAGACCCAAAGGAGCCAGGTGAAGAGTCTGGGGGAAGGAGCAAAGGAAGGGGCGATGACCAAGAACAAGGATCAGGGCCATTTCTCGGTATCTGCTGCACCCATGATTGCAGGGCTGAGCTATTACAGGCAGGGGGTGCACACAAAACCAGTGGCAAGCTCCCAAGAACTGCAGGCAAATAGCTTGTGGAGATTGGCCCACAGGACACTGGGGTGCACTTGATCTGCCCACCTGACCGGCACAATTTAGCCTTGTGGCACCAGATGTGCTTGATCTGGGATCTTATGTTGCACCCCACCAGCTCTGAAGCTTAGGCACCAGCTTGCCAGAGGGAGTTTAGCATGTGTGGACAGGAAGTCCCTGATCTGTGATCTCTGCTGCAGCTTCTCCCAAAACTCAGGGACACCGGCTTGTGGCAGGCACTCCTGCTTTTCCAGGGCTGTGCTTAGAGACCTTAGAGTGGTATCAGAGAAGGGACTGGACTCTGTCACCCCAGCCTCCCAGTTCCCACCACTCCCCTTGCTGTAAAAACAGCAATGGTGGCAGACCCCCCTCCACTAGGTCTCCAGGTTGTTCTCTCCTGTGACAGGCAGGGGCACCTGGAGACTAGATTCTCTGCTCTGTTGGGACATGGGGGAGGACCCTGGAGGGCTTCTGGTCAGCCAGTGCTGGTATCATAAAGTTTCAAAGCCCTAGCAATAAGCCCCTCTTACTAACGTGACAACCCTGCCTTCATCATTACAGAGGCGACAGCTAAGCCTTAACAGAACACCCAAGAATCTCATAGAGGCAAATCTTGTAGTGCAGTACCTTCTGCCAGAATAAGCAATAATTATCTCTTATTGGACTTATTAACAATATTACTAGCAAATGCCATCAAGGAAAAAGAAATCAAATATGGATATATAAGACAGAGTCATATCTTAGATAGATGATAAAAAAGTCTCCAGGAAAAAAATCTCAATTATATAGAAACCTGGGAGCTTAATGACAGAGAATTCAAAATTGAAGCTCTAAAAATACTCAATAAGATACAAGAAAACACTGAAAGGAAATTTAGTGAGCTCAAAAAACAATTTAATGAACAAAAAGAGTACTTTACCAAGGAAACTGAAACTATAAAAAAGAGCCAAACAGAGATGAAAACTCAATACACGAACTGAAAAATGAGGTAACAAGCTTAGCCAATAGAACAAGCCAGATGGAGGAGAGAATTAGTGACATTGAAGACAGGCAACTAGAGATACTACAAAGAGAATAAGAGAGAGACTCACAAATTTAAAAAAATTAGAAAGCCCTACAAGAATTGTCTAACTCCATCAGGAAGAGCAATATAAGAATAATGGGTATATTAGAAAAGGAAGAGAAGGAAGAGGGAATGGAAAACATATTGAAACAAATAATCATTGAGAACTTCCCAAGCCTGTGGAAAGAGTTAGAGCCTCAAATCCAAGAAACAAACAGAATGCCAAGTTACCTCAACCCAAACAGACCTACTCCAAGGCACATTGTAATAAAATTATCACAAATCAATAACAAAGAAAGAATCCTCAAGGCAGCTACAGAGAAGAAGGATATAATATATAAAGGAAGGCCCATTAGGCTATCATCAGATTTCTCAGCAGAATCACTAGAAGCCAGAAGAGAGTGGACCCCAATATTTAAAGTACTAAAAGAGAGGAACTACCAACCAAGAATATTATATCCATCAAAGCTATCCTTCAAATATGAAGGGGAAATGAAAACATTTACAGACATACAGAAGCTGAGGAAGTTTATCACCAGAAAAACCCACATTACAAGAAATACTAAAGGGGGTTATCCAACCAGATACAAAGAACAAAACAAGATAAAATTACAAGTAAAATTTTTTTAACAAAACCACAATAAAAAACAAAGATAATATATGACAACAATAACATAAAAGGGGAAAGGATAAAGATCAGCAGTAACAAAGAAGGATGGAGTGCAGAAGCAGTTGTGAGATAATGGACTCTAATAAATATGATAATTTTTCTTCTAAAACCTAATGGTAACCACCCCTGAAAATGCCACTACTGAAACACATAGCTTAAAAAAAAAGAAACAGAACAGAGAAGTATAAAATACCACCAAACAAAAACAAATGACAGAAAAACAAAAAAGAAGAACCAAACTAGACACAAAGCTATCAGAAAGCAGTACATAAAATGGCAATAGAAAATCCTCAAGTGTCAATTATTACACTAAATGGAAATGGATTGAACTCACCAATAAAGAGACAAAGAGTAGCAGTTAGATCAAGAAACAAAACCCAACCATATGCTGCCTTCCAGAGACACATCTAAGCTACAAGGATAAAAACAGATTCAAAGTGAAAGGTTGAAAAACGATTCTCCAAGCAAATAATATCCAAAGAAAAGAAGGAGTAGCTATACTCATATCTGACAATGCTGAATACAAAACAACAAAGGTGACCAGAGACAAAGATGGACATTTCATAATGATAAAGGGGAAAGTGTATCGAGAAGACATAACACTTCTTAATACATACACACCAAACCAAGGACCACCAAAATATATAAGACAACTACTAAATGATCTAAAAGTGCAAACTGAAAAACATATAATCATACTTGGAGACCTCAATACATCATTGATGGCTTTAGATAGTTCATCAAAACAGAAAATCAATAAAGAAATATCAGCCTTAAATGAAACACTAGAACAATTGGACATAATATAAATCTACAGGACATTTTATTGCAAAACGTCAGAATATACATTTTTCTCCAGTGCACATGGAACATTTTCAAGAATAGACCATATGCTGGGCCACAAAACTAACACCAAAAAATTCAGAAAGATTGAAATCATACCAAGCATCCTCTGGCCATAAGGCTTTGAAACTAGAATTCAACTGCAAAAAAGAAGTAAACACACCACATAAATGTGAAATTAAACAACATACTTCTAAAAAATGATGGGTCAAAGAAGAAATAAAGGAAGTGATCAAAAGATATATACAGACAAATGAAAATGGCTACATGACATATCAGAATTTCTGGGATGCAGCAAAAGTTGTAATAAGAGGGAAGTTCATATCATTACATGCTTATATGAAAAAGCAAGAGAGAGCCCAAGTAAACAACCTAACATAACATCTTAAGGAACTAGAAAAATAAGAACAAAGGCAACCCAAAACCAGCAGAAGAGAGAAAATAATAAAAATTTGAGCAGAAATAAATGAAATAGAGAACTGAATAACTATAGAAAACATTAATGAAATAAAGAGCTGGTTCTTTGAAAAGATCAATAAAATTGACAAACCGCTGGCAAGACTCACTAAGGAAAAAAAGAAAAGACTCATATAAAAATAATTCAAAATAAAAAAGGAGAAATTACCACTGATATTATAGATATACAAAGGATTATTGCAGAATACTATGAAAAAATACATGCCACCAAATTCAACAATCTAGAAGAAATGGATAAACTCCTAGAACAATACAATCTTCCTAGACTGAATCATGAAGAAGTAGAAAGCCTAAATAGATTGATAAGCAGGGAGAAAATAGAAACAACTATCAAAAATCTCCCAAAAATCCTGACCTGTGGTGGTGCAGTGGATAAAGCGTCGACCTGGGAACACTGAGGTCACCAGTTCAAAACCCTGCACTGGTCTGGTCAAGGCACATATGGGAGTTGATGCTTCCAGCTCCTCCCCCTTTCTCTTTTTTTCTCTCTCTCTCCTTCTCTCTCTCTCTCTCTCTCTCTCTCTCTCTCACTCTGTGTCTCCTCTCTAAAATGAATAAAATAAAAAGAAATTAAAAAAAAAAAATCTCCCCCAAAAAAAGTTCCGGGCCAGATGAATATACTAGTGAATCCTACCAAACATTCAAAAAAGAATTGATTCCTATCCTTCTCAAAGTCTTCCAAAAAATTAAAGAACAAGCAATACTTTCAAAAACACTTTATGAGGCCAACATATCCCTCATAACAAAACCTGGTAAGGACAACACACAAAAATAAATAAATAAATAAAAACTACAGACCAATATCTCTAATGAATACCGATGCAAAAAGCCTAAACAAAATACTAGCAAATCAAATACAGCAACACATCAAAAAAGTAATTCACTATGATAAAGGGGGTTTCATCCCAGAAACACAAGGATGGTTCAACATATGTAAATTAATTAACGTAGAACACCATATCAACAAAACAAAGAACAAAAACCATATGATTCTATCAATAGATGCAGAAAAGGCATTTGATAAAATACAACATCCTTTATGTTTAAAACACTCAACAAAATGGGCATAGAAAAAAAATACCTCAACATAATAAAGGCCATTTATGACAAACTATCAGCTAACATCATACTAAATGGTAAAAAATTGAAAACTTTTCCTCTAAAATCAGAAACAAGACAAGGCTGCCACTCTCTTCATTTCTATTCAACATAGTGCTGGAAGTTCTAGCCAGAGCAATCAGACAAGAGAAAGAAATAAAAGGCATTCATATTAAGAAAAAAGAAGTAAAGATTTCACTTTTTGCAGATGACATGATACTGTACATAGAAAACCCAAAAGACTCCACAGAAAAGTTATTAGAAACAATAAACCAATACAGTAAGGTAGCAGGATACAAAATGAATATACAGAAGTCTATTGCTTTTTATATGCCAACAATAAAACCTCAGAAAAAGAACTAAAAATACAATTCCTTTTACAGTAGCAAAAAATAAATAAAATAAAATACCTAGGGATAAACATAACAAAGAATGTAAAAAACCTATATACTAAAAACTACATAGCGGATTGGTCCCACCTCCCCCGTAGAGCGTGAGGTGAGGCGCGGTCGGGCCGGCGGCCGAGGACGAGAAATGCTAATAATGCATGCTGTGAATGGTCCTTGTGATGCCTAAGAGATAAGCACGATGCCTCTTAACTGCTGGATTATTTTACCCTTCTGCTGTGAAGATGATTTTGGGAAGCAAGATGGCGACGAAGTAGGCGGACGTACCAACTTCCAACTCCCAGAACCAAAGTGGATTACAACTCAATTTAAAGAACCATCATCTGGATAAACCAACTATGAACTAAACTAAGTGGACTCTTCAACAAAGGAACACAGAAGAAGCCACATTGAGACTGGTAGGAATAGCGAAAACGCGAAGAGGGCTGCCCAGCTCCCCGGAGCAAACGGCAGCCCAGAGAGACCCGCGGGGCGGGAGGAAAGTTTGGCGGAGAGGGAGGGACCTGGGTCCCAGGAACCAAGCCCCAGCCTGCAGTCCCAGAGCATAGAAGAGGCGTTTGGACAGTTTTGAGCTATGAAACAAGTGAGGGAGCTCCCAGGCCTACAGTGTGGAGTATTAGGTCCCTTCCTACTCTGCTGAGGGCTGCTTAAGGGTTTGGGGCGACAGGACGCTGAAACGCGGTTCTATCGGCATGGGCAGAGGCCAAGCCGGTGGGAGCTCGGTCTAGCCCAGAGGGTCAGAGGGGACGCGCGAAAGCGGTCCGGAAGCTGCGGACCCGCCTTTAATCCCACTTACGGGGACAAAGCGGGAGGCCAGGAACGGGCAGAAATCTACTCTACGACCCTGCGCAAGCCGGCCCTGACCGCGGGGACCGGGATAGCACCAGGGACAAACAGGGGCTCGCAGCTGAGATCACGCTACCAGCCCCCCTCCCAGGCCGGAGAAACCGCGGTTGGCCAGTATACGTGCGCGAGCAGGCTCCGAGCGCAGGAACGGGCTAGACCCTGAGACAAGTGGAAGCTCGCAGCTGAGCTCACGCTACCAGTCCCACCCGGCCGGAGAAACCGCGGATTGCATTCATACGTGCACGAGCGGGCTCCGAACGCGGGGACGGGGTAGAGTCCGGGACGAGCGGAAGTACACAGCTGAGCGGAAGCCAGCAAACACGCCCGGCACAATAAACCTGGGTTTGCGACCCTGCGCAGAAGGGCCCTGGCCTCGAGGGTGGGGCTAAATCTCCAGACGGGCAAATGCTCAAGCTGAGAGCACGTCAAAAGCCCCGCCCAACACACGAAACTGTGGCAAGCAGGCTCTGACTGAGGGTACTGGGCGGAAGTCCGGAAATAAGCTGGGTCCGCAGCTGAGCAAAGGTGCACACCTCTAGCCTTGGTGCTAAGACTTGGGGCTTCAGTGACAGCCCCTCCCTCCCATGGAGGAGAGGCAGAAATTACAGCAAAAGCCACAGTGGGCCGGCGCTGGCAACGCTCATACCCAACCACGCTAGGCACCGACAGAGGGGGTGGGGGGCCTACAAACAGACCACACATAGAGAACACAAAGGCAACAGCTACTGGACTCCAGTGGCCACAACTTGCTTATAGACAGAAAAAATGGGCAGGCATAGGAATACAAACCAAATGAATCAAGAGAAATCCCCAGAGAAGGACCTGAATGAACCAGATATAACCAAATTACCAGAAGCAGAATTTAGAATAATGATAGTTAGGATGTTTAAAGAAATTAGAGCAACAATGGATAGTCATAAAGAACACCTAAATAAAGAGATAACAAGTATAAAAAACGAAATTGAAATAATAAAATAGAATCAGACAGAAATGACAAATACAGTATCAGAACTGAAGACCACAATGGAAGGAATTAAAAGCAGGATGAATCACGCTGAGGATCGAATAAGCGAGATAGAGGACACAATAAACAAAGGCACAGAAGCAGAGAAGAAAAAGGAAAAGAGACTTAAAAAATGTGAGGAAACTCTAAGGGAGCTCTCTGACAACATGAAGAGAAACAACATTCGCATCATAGGGGTGCCTGAAGAAGAGGAGAGAGGACAGGAAATGGAAACTTTGTTCAATCAAATCATAGCAGAAAACTTCCCTAAATTAAGGCTGGGAAACACTCCACACGTTCAAGAAGCACACAGAACTCCAATAAAGAGAAACCCAAAAAGATCTACACCAAGACACATCATAGCTAAAATACCAAAGCTAATGGATAAAGAAAAAATTTTAAAAGCTGCTAGACAAAAAAAAGGCTATCACCTACAAAAGCCCCCATAAGGATGACATCGGACTTCTCAACAAAAACACTTGAGGCCAGAAGGGAATGGAAAGATATAATCAAAGTAATGCAGAACAAGAACCTACAACCAAGACTACTTTATCCAGCAAGGCTAACTTTTAAAATTGAAGGAGAAATAAAGAGCTTCCCAGAAAAAGAAAGCCTCAAGGAATTCATTAAAACCAAACCAATTCTGCAAGAGATACTAAGGGGCCTGTTATGAACAGTTTAAAGGGAGGAAAGAATACAACAAAAGAAAAATACAGCTTTAAAGAATAAAATGGCAATAAACAACTACATATCAATAATAACCTTAAATGTAAATGGATTAAATGATCCAATCAAAAGACATAGGGTAGCTGCGTGGATAAAGAAACAGGACCCACACATATGCTGTCTACAAGAGACGCACCTTAAAACAAAAGATGCTCATAGACTGAAGGTGAAATGATGGAAAAAAATATTTCATGCAAATGGAAAGAAAAAAAAGCAGGGGTAGCAATACTTATATCAGACAAAATGGACTTTAAAACAAAGTCTGTAGTAAGAGATATAGAAGGACACTACATAATGATAAAGGGAACAATTCAACAGGAAGATATAACTATTATAAATATCTATGCACCAAATATAGGAGCCCCGACATAAATAAAGCAGACTTTGATGGATATAAAGGGCGAGATTAACAGCAATACTACCATAGTAGGGGATTTCAATACCCCTCTAACAACACTGGATAGATCCTCAAGAAAGAAAATTAATAAAGAAACAGCAGACTTAAAGGAGACACTAGATCAACTTGATTTAATAGATATCTTCAGAACTTTTCACCCTAAAGCAGTAGAATGTACATTCTTCTCAAGCGCTCATGGTACGTTTTCTAGGATAGACCACATGTTAGGACACAAAAATGGTCTCAATAAATTTAAGAAGATTGAAATCATATCTAGCATTTTCTCTGATCACAATGCCATGAAACTAGAAATTAACCACAAAAGAAATACTGAAAAATACTCAAACACTTGAAAACAAACTAGCATGTTATTAAATAATGAATGGATTAACAATGAGATCAAAGAAGAAATTAAAAAGTTTCTAGAAACAAATGATAATCAGCGTACATCAACTCAAAATTTATGGGACACAGCAAAAGCAGTTCTGAGAGGGAAGTTTATTGCACTACAGGCATATCATAAGAAGCTCGAAAAAGCTCAAATAAGCAACCTGACCGTGAAGCTAAAAGAACTAGAAAAACAACAGCAAATAAAACCCAAGACAAGTAGAAGGAAGGAAATAATAAAGATCAGAGCAGAAATAAATGACATAGAGGCGAAGGAAACAATACAGAGGATCAATGAAACCAGAAGCTGGTTCTTTGAAAAGGTAAACAAGATTGATGAACCTTTAACTAGACTCACCAAGAAAAAAAAAGAGAGGACTTAAATAAATAAAATTAGAAAGGACAGTGGAGAAATAACAACTGACACAACAGAAATACAAAGCATTGTAAGAAAATACTATGAAGAACTCTATGCCAAAAAAATTAGACAATCTAGGTGAAATGGACAAATTACTTGAATCATATAATCTTCCAAATATCAATTTGGAAGAATCAGAACACCTAAACAAACCAATTACAACAAATGAGATCGAAACAGTTATCAAAAAACTCCCAAAAAAGAAAAGTCCTGGGCCTGATGGCTTCACAAGTGAATTCTATCAAAAATTCAAAGAAGAACTAATTCCTATCCTCCTCAAGCTATTTCAAAAAAACAAGAGGAAGGAAGACTTCCAAACTCCTTTTATGAGGCGAGCATAATTCTGATCCCAAAACTTGGCAAAGACAACACAAAGAAAGAAAATTATAGGCCTATATCCCTCATGAACTTAAATACTAAAATTCTCAACAAAATATTAGCCAACCGGATCCAGCAATATATGAAAAAAATCATACACCACGATCAAGTGGGATTAATTCTGGAGAGGCAAGGCTGGTTCAATATTCACAAATCAATCAATGTGATTCATCACATAAACAAAAGAAAGGACAAAAATCACATCATAATTTCAATAGATGCAGAAAAGGCATTTGATAAAATCCAGCACCCATTCATGCTCAAAACTCTCAGTAAAGTGGGAATACAGGGATCATTCCTTAACATGATAAAGGCCATCTACGATAAACCGACAGCAAACATCATATTAAATGGACAAAAATTAAAAGCAATCCCCTTAAGATCAGGAACCAGGCAGGGATGCCCCCTTTCACCACTCTTATTCAACATAGTTCTGGAAGACCTAGCTACAGCAATCAGACAAGAAGAAGAAATAAAAGGCATCCAAATTGGAAAAGAAGAAGTAAAACTGTCACTATTTGCAGATGATATGATATTGTATATTGAAAACCCTAAAGTCTCAGTCAAAAAACTACTGGACCTTATAAATGAATTCAGCAAGGTGGCAGGATATGAAATTAATACTCAGAAATCAGAGGCATTTCTATATACCAACAATGAAGTATCAGCAAAAGAAATTAAGGAAACAATCCCCTTCACTATTGCAGCCAAAAAAATAAAGTACCTAGGAGTAAATTTAACCAAGGAGGTTAAGGACTTGTACTCGGAAAAGTATAGAACATTGATAAAAGAAATCAAGGAAGATACAAACAAGTGGAAGCATATAACGTGCTCATGGCTAGGAAGAATAAACATTATTAAAATGTCTATATTACCCAAAGCAATTTATAAATTCAATGCAATACCAATTAAGATACCAATGACATACTTCAAAGATATAGAACACATATTCCAAAAATGTATATGGAACCAAAAAAGAACACGAATAGCCTCAGCAATCTTAAAAAGAAAAAATAAAGCAGGAGGTATCACTCTTCCAGATACAAAGGTTTACTACAAGGCCGTTATACTCAAGACAGCCTGGTACTGGCATAAGAACAGGCACATAGATCAATGGAACAGAACAGAGGACCCAGAAATAAACCCACAGCTTTATGGACAACTGATATTTGACAAAGGAGGAAAGAGCATACAGTGGAGTAAACACAGCCTCTTTAACAAATGGTGTTGGGAAAATTGGACATATACCTGCAAAAAAATGAAACTAGACCATCAACTTACACCATTCACAAAAACAAACTCAAAATGGATAAAAGACTTAAATGTAAGCCGTGAAACCATAAGCATCTTAGAAGAAAACATAGGCAGCAAGCTCTCCGACATCTGTAGCAGCAGTATATTTGCCGATTTAGAGAGTGTAAACGGGAAGCCACAGGGAGAAACACTCTGAGCAACAGCCACCCTAACCCCTGGGCTAAGTCACTTCTCTAATCGAAAATGAATATTTCCCCTGGAACTAGCAATACCAGCAAAGGGAGACAGGACACTAGCCAAACAAGCTCTCCCGTGGCACTTAGAGGAGAACTGCTTAGAGGGAGGGAGCTCGCAGGCCTACAGTATGGATACTTAGGGCACTTCCTACTCTGCTGAGTGTTGCTGAAGGGTATGGTGGCAGCAGGACCCTGAAACGTGGTTCTGTCAGTGTGGGCAGAGGCCAAGCCGGTGTGAGCTCGGTCTAACCCAGCAGGGGCGGAAGGGACGAGCGAAAGCGGTCCGGCAGCTGCGGACCACCTGTAATCCCACCTGCGGGGAAAAAGTGGGAGGTCAGGAGCAGGCAGAGGTCGGCTCTGCGACCCTGCACAAGCCGGCCCTGACCGCGGGGAAGGGGCTAGGACCAGGGACAGAAGGGGGCTCGCGGCTGAGCTCATGATACCAGCACCTCCCAGCCAGAGAAACGGCGGTTTGCCATACTGCGTGTGCGAGCAGGCTCCGGAACGCGGGGACAGGGTAGAGCCCAGGGCGAGCAGAAGCTCACAGCAGAAGGCACACCAGTAAACAAGCCCAGCCCAATAAACCAAGGTTTGCCATCCCGCTTGTGCGAGTTGGCTTGGAACGCGGGGGTGGGGTAGAGTCCGGGACGAGCGGAAGTCAGCCGCTGAGCGAAAGCCAGCAAAGACACCCAGCCCAATAAACCGCAGTTTGCGAGCTTGCACAGGAGGGCCCTGGCCTCAAGGGCCAGGCTAAAGCTCCAGACGGGCAAAGGCTCACAGCTGAGAGCACGTCAAAAGCCCCACCCAAACCGCTAAACTGTGGCGAGGAGGCTCTAACTGCGGGGGCTGGGCATAAGCCCGGAAACAGGTTGAGTCCGCAGCTGAGCAAAGGTGCTCACCTCTGCCCTTGGTGCTGAGGCGTGTGGCTTGAGTGACAGCCCCTCCCTTGGAGGAGAGGCGGAAATCACAGCAACAGCCGCAGTGGGCTGGCGCTGGCAACACAGCGGCAGAGGGGGTGGGGGGCCTGCAGACAGACCACACCTAGAGAACACAAAGGCAACACCTACTGGACTCCAGTGGCCACAACTTCCTAATACACAGGCAAAATGGGCAGGCAGAGGAACGCAAACCAAATGAATCAAGAGAAATCCCCAGAGAAGGACCTGAATGAACCAGATATAACCAAATTACCAGAAGCAGAATTTAGAATAATGATAGTTAAGATGTTCAAAGAAATTAGAGCAACAATGGATAGTCATTACGAACACCTAAATAAAGAGATAACAAGTATAAAAAACGAAATTGAAATAATAAAAAAGAATCAGACAGAAATGACAAATACAGTATCAGAACTGAAGACCACAATGGAAGGACTTAAAAGCAGGATGAATCATGCTGAGGATCAAATCAGCGAGTTAGAGGACACAATAAACAAAGGCACAGAAGCAGAAAAGAAAAAGGAAAAGAGACTCAAAAAATGTGAGGAAACTCTAAGGGAGCTCTCTGACAACATGAAGAGAAACAACATTCGCATCATATGGGTTCCTGAAGAAGAGGATAGAGGACAGGAAATGGAAACTTTGTTCAATCAAATCATAGAAGAAATCTTCCCTAAATTAAGTCTGGGAAACATTCCACAGGTTCAAGAAGCACACAGACCTCCATTAAAGAGAAACCCAAAAAGATCTACACCAAGACACATCATAGTTAAAATACCAAAGCTAATAAATAAAGAAAAAATTTTAAAAGCTGCTAGGGGAAAAAAAGGCTATCACCTACAAAAGCCCCCATAAGGATGACATCGGACTTCTCAACAGAAACACTTGAGGCCAGAAGGGAATGGCAAGATATAATCAAAGTAATGCAGAACAAGAAACTACAACCAAGACCTCTCTATCCAGCAAGGCTAACTTTTAAAATTGAAGGAGAAATAAAGAGCTTCCCAGAAAAAGAAAGCCTCAAGGAATTCATTAAAACCAAACCAATTCTGCAAGAGATACTAAGGGGCCTGTTATGAACAGTTTAAAGGGAGGAAAGAATACAACAAAAGAAGAACACAGCTTTAAAGAATAAAATGGCAATAAACAACTACATATCAATAATAACCTTAAATGTAAATGGATTAAATGATCCAATCAAAAGACATAGGGTAGCTGCGTGGATAAAGAAACAGGACCCATACATATGCTGTCTACAAGAGACACACCTTAAAACACAATATGCACATAGACTGAAGGTAAAAGGATGGAAAAAAATATTTCATGCAAATGGAAATGAAAAAAAAGCCGGGGTAGCAGTACATATATCTGACAAAATGGACTTTAAAACAAAGGCTGTAGTAAGAGATAAAGAAGGACACTACATAATGATAAAGGGAACAATTCAACAGGAAGATATAACTATTATAAATATCTATGCACCAAATATAGGAGCCCAAACATACATAAAGCAGACTTTGATGGATATAAAGGGCGAGATTAACAGCAATACTATTATAGTAGGGGATTTCAATACCCCTCTAACAACACTGGCAGATCCTCAAGAAAGAAAATTAATAAAGAAACAGCAGACTTAAAGGAGACACTAGATCAACTTGATTTAATAGATATCTTCAGAACTTTTCACCCTAAAGCAGTAGAATGTACATTCTTCTCAAGCGCTCATGGTACGTTTTCTAGGATAGACCACATGTTAGGACACAAAAATGGTCTCAATAAATTTAAGAAGATTGAAATCATATCAAGCATTTTCTCTGATCACAATGCCATGAAACTAGAAATTAACCACAAAAGAAATACTGAAAAATACTCAAACACTTGAAAACTAAATAGCATGATATTAAATAATGAATGGATTAACAATGAAATCAAAGAAGAAATTAAAAAGTTTCTAGAAACAAATGATAATGAGCATACATCAACTCAAACTTTATGGGACACAGCAAAAGCAGTTCTGAGAGGGAAGTTTATTGCACTACAGGCATATCATAAGAAGCTAGAAAAAGTTGAAATAAGCAACCTGACCCTGTATCTAAAAGAACTAGAAAAACAACAGCAAATAAAACCCAAGACAAGTAGAAGGAAGGAAATAATAAAGATCAGAGCAGAAATAAATGACATAGAGGCTAAGGAAACAATACAGAGGATCAATGAAACCAGAAGCTGGCTCTTTGAAAAGGTAAACAAGATTGATGAACCTTTAACTAGACTCACCAAGAAAAAAAGAGAGAGGACTCAAATAAATAAAATTAGAAAGGACAGTGGAGAAATAACAACTGACACAACAGAAATACAAAGCATTGTAAGAAGATACTATGAAGAACTCTATGCCAAAAAATTAGACAACCTAGGTGAAATGGACAAATTTCTTGAATCATATAATCTTCCAAAAATCCATCTGGAAGAATCAGAACACCTAAACAGACCAATTGCAATAAATGAGATCGAAACAGTTATCAAAAAACTCCCAAAAAAGAAAAGTCCTGGGTCTGATGGCTTCACAAGTGAATTCTATCAAAAATTCAAAGAGGGAGCAAGATGGCGACGGAGTAGGCGGACGTACCAACTTCCAACTCCCAGAACCAAAGTGGATTACAACTCAATTTTAAGAACCATCACCTGGATAAACCAACTTTGAACAAAACTAAGTGGACTCTTCAACCAAGGAACACAGAAGAAGCCACATTGAGACTGGTAGGAATAGCGAAAACGCGAAGAGGGCTGCCCAGCTCCCCGGAGCAAACGGCAGCCCGGAGAGACCCGTGTGGCGGGAGGAGATTTTGGCGGAGAGGGAGGGACCTGGGTCCCAGGAACCAAGCCCCAGCCTGCAGTCCCAGAGCCAAGAAGAGGCGTTTGGACAGTTTTGAGCCGTGAAACAAGTGAGGGAGCTCCCAGGCCTACAGTGTGGAGTATTAGGTCCCTTCCTACTCTGCTGAGGGCTGCTTAAGGTTTTGGGGCAGCAGGACGCTGAAAGGCGGTTCTGTCGGCGTGGGCAGAGGCCAAGCCGGTGGGAGATCGGTCTAGCCCAGAGGGTCGGAGGGTAAGCGCGAGAGCGGTCCGGAAGCTGCTGGCCGGCCTTTAATCCCACTTACGGGGACAAAGCGGGAGGCCAGGAACAGGCAGGCCCTGCGCAAGCCGGCCCTGACCGCGGGGACCGGGCTAGGACCAGGGACGGGCAGGGGCTCGTGGCTGAGCTGACGCTACCAATCCGCCCCCCCCTCCCCCCGCCGCCCGCCGGAGAAACCGCGGTTGGCCAGTATACGTGCGCGAGCGGGCTCCGAGCGCGGGAACGGGGTGGACCCCGAGACAGGCGGAGGCTCAAGGCTGAGCCCACGTATGCTATCCCCATCCGGCCGGAGACACCCCGGATAGCGTTAATACGTGCACGAGCGGGCTCCGAACGCGGGGGCGGGGTAGAGTCCGGGACCAGCGGAAGTACGCAACTCGGCGGAAGCCAGCAAACACGCCCGCCCCAATAAATCTTGGTTTCTGACCCTGCGCAAAGGCCCCTGGCATCGAGGGCGGGGCTAAAGCTCCTGACGGGCAAAAGCTTACAGCTGAGAGCACGTCAAAAGCCCCGCCTAACCTGCGGAACTGTAGCGAGCAGGCTCCGACTGCTGGTTCTGGGCGGAATTCCGGAAATAGGCTGGGTCCGCAGCTGAGGAAAGGTGCTCGCCTCTACCCTCGGTGCTAATCTTGTGGCTTCAGTGACAGCCCCTCCCACGGAGGAGAGGCAGAAATCACAGCAAAAGCCACAGTGGGCCGGCGCTGGCAACGCTCATACCCAACCACCCTAGGCGCCGGCAGAGGGGGTGGGGGGCCTGCAGATAGACCACACCTAGAGAACACAAAGGCAACACCTACTGGACTCCAGTGGCCACAACTTGCTTATACACAGAAAAAATGGGCAGGCAGAGGAATGCAAACCAAATGAATCAAGAGAAATCCCCAGAGAAGGACCTGAATGAACCAGATATAACCAAATTACCAGAAGCAGAATTTAGAATAATGATAGTTAGGATGTTCAAAGAAATTAGAGCAACAATGGATAGTCATTATGAACACCTAAATAAAGAGATAACAAGTATAAAAAATGAAATTGAAATAATAAAAAAGAATCAGACAGAAATGACAAATACAGTATCAGAACTGAAGACCACAATGGAAGGAATTAAAAGCAGGATGGATGACGCTGAGGATCGAATAAGCGAGTTAGAGGACACAATAAACAAAGGCACAGAAGC
Source organism: Rhynchonycteris naso (assembly GCA_037038555.1). Classification (NCBI taxonomy): domain Eukaryota; kingdom Metazoa; phylum Chordata; class Mammalia; order Chiroptera; family Emballonuridae; genus Rhynchonycteris; species Rhynchonycteris naso. The sequence goes on along the minus strand of CM072996.1, from coordinate 251,836,227 downwards.
AGAGAAGAAAAAGGAAAAAAAACTTAAAAAATGTGAGGAAACTCTAAGGGAGCTTTGTGACAACATGAAGAGAAACAACATCCGCATCATAGGGGTGCCTGAAGAAGAGGAGAGAGGACAGGAAATGGAAACTTTGTTCAATCAAATCATAGCAGAAAACTTCCCTAAATTAAGGCTGGGAAACACTCCACACATTCAAGAAGCACACAGAACTCCATTAAAGAGAAACCCAAAAAAATCTACACCAAGACACATCATAGTTAAAATACCAAAGCTAATAAATAAAGAAAAAATTTTAAAAGCTGCTAGAGAAAAAAAGACTATCACCTACAAAGGAGCCCCCATAAGGATGACATCGGACTTCTCAACAGAAACACTTGAGGCCAGAAGGGAATGGCAAGAAATAATCAAAGTAATGCAGAACAAGAACCTACAACCAAGACTACTTTATCCAGCAAGGCTAACGTTTAAAATTGAAGGAGAAATAAAGAGCTTCCCAGAAAAAGAAAGCCTCAAGGAATTCATAAAAACCAAACCAATTCTGCAAGAGATACTAAGGGGCCTCTTGTGAACAGATTAAAGGGAGGAAAGAATAGAGTAAAAGAAGAATACAGCTTTAAAGAATAAAATGGCAATAAACAACTACATATCAATAATAACCTTAAATGTAAATGGATTAAATGATCCAATCAAAAGACATAGGGTAGCTGCATGGATAAAGAAACAGGACCCATACATATGCTGTCTACAAGAGACACACCTTAAAATAAAAGATGTTCATAGACTGAAGGTAAAAGGATGGAAAAAAATATTTCATGCAAATGGAAATGAAAAAAAAGCAGGGGTAGCAATACTTATATCAGACAAAATGGACTTTAAAACAAAGGCTGTAGTAAGAGATAAAAGAGGACACTACATAATGATAAAGGGAACAATTCAACAGGAAGATATAACTATTGTAAATATCTATGCACCAAATATAGGAGCCCCGACATACATAAAGCAGACTTTGATGGATATAAAGGGCGAGATTAACAGCAATACTATCATAGTAGGGGATTTCAATACCCCTCTAACAACACTGGATAGATCCTCAAGAAAGAAAATTAATAAAGAAACAGCAGACTTAAAGGAGACACTAGATCAACTTGATTTCATAGATATCTTCAGAACTTTTCATCCTAAAGCAGTAGAATATACATTCTTCTCAAGCGCTCATGGTACGTTTTCTAGGATAGACCACATGTTAGGACACAAAAATGGTCTCAATAAATTTAAGAAGATTGAAATCATATCAAGCATTTTCTCTGATCACAATGCCATGAAACTAGAAATTAACCACAAAAGAAAAACTGAAAAATACTCAAACACTTGGAAACTAAATAGCTTGTTATTAAATAATGAATGGATTAACAATGAGATCAAAGAAGAAATTAAAAAGTTTCTAGAAACAAATGATAATGAGCATACATCAACTCAAACTTTATGGGACACAGCAAAAGCAGTTCAGAGAGGGAAGTTTATTGCACTACAGGCAAATCATAAGAAGCTAGAAAAAGCTCAAATAAGCAACTTGACCCTGCATCTAAAAGAACTAGAAAAACAACAACAAATAAAACCCAAGACAAGTAGAAGAAAGGAAATAATAAAGGTCAGAGCAGAAATAAATGACATAGAGGCTAAGGAAACAATACAGAGGACCAATGAAACAAGAAGCTGGTTCTTTGAAAAGGTAAACAAGATTGATGAACCTTTAACTAGACTCACCAAGAAAAAAAGAGAGAGGACTCAAATAAATAAAATTAGAAAGGACAGTGGAGAAATAACAACTGACACAACAGAAATACAAAGCATTGTAAGAAAATACTATGAAGAACTATATGCCAAAAAATTAGACAATCTTGGTGAAATGGACAAATTTCTTGAATCATATAACCTTCCAAAAATCAATCTGGAAGAATCAGAACACCTAAACAGACCAATTACAGCAAATGAGATCGAAACAGTTATCAAAAAACTCCCAAAAAAGAAAAGTCCTGGGCCTGATGGCTTCACAAGTGAATTCTATCAAAAATTCAAAGAAGAACTAACTCCTATTCTCCTGAAGCTATTTCAAAAAATTCAAGAGGAAGGAAGAATTCCAAACTCCTTTTATGAGGCGAGCATAATTCTGATCCCAAAACCGGGCAAAGACAACACAAAGAAAGAAAATTATAGGCCTATATCCCTGATGAATTTAGACGCTAAAATTCTCAACAAAATATTAGCCAACCGGATCCAGCAATATATGAAAAAAATCATACACCACGATCAAGTGGGATTTATTCTGGAGAGGCAAGGCTGGTTCAATATTCGCAAATCAATCAATGTGATTCACCACATAAACAAAAGGAAGGACAAAAATCACATGATAATTTCAATAGATGCAGAAAAGGCATTTGATAAAATCCAGCACCCATTCATGCTCAAAACTCTCAGTAAAGTGGGAATACAGGGATCATTCCTTAACATGATAAAGGCCATCTATGATAAACCGACAGCAAACATCATACTAAATGGACAAAGATTAAAAGCAATCCCCTTAAGATCAGGAACCAGGCAGGGTTGCCCACTTTCACCACTCTTATTCAACATAGTTCTGGAAGTCCTAGCTACAGCAATCAGACAAGAAGAAGTAATAAAAGGCATACAAATTGGAAAAGAAGAAGTAAAACTGTCATTATTTGCAGATGATATGATATTGTATATTGAAAACCCTAAAGTCTCAGTCAAAAAACTACTGGACCTGATAAATGAATTCAGCAAGGTGGCAGGATATAAAATTAATACTCAGAAATCAGAGGCATTTCTATACACCAACAATGAAATATCAGCAAAAGAAATTAAGGAAACAATCCCCTTCACTATTGCAGCCAAAAAAATAAAGTACCTAGGAGTAAATTTAACCAAGGAGGTTAAGGACTTGTACTCAGAAAATTATAGAACATTGATAAAAGAAATCAAGGAAGATACAAACAAGTGGAAGCACATACCGTGCTCATGGCTAGGAAGAATAAACATCATTAAAATGTCTATATTACCCAAAGCAATTTATAAATTCAATGCAATACCAATTAAAATACCAATGACATACTTCAAAGATATAGAACACATATTCCAAAAATTTATATGGAACCAAAAAAGAACACGAATAGCCTCAGCAATCTTAAAAAGAAAAAATAAAGCAGGAGGTATCACTCTTCCTGATATCAAGGTTTACTACAAGGCCATTATACTCAAGACAGCCTGGTACTGGCATAAGAACAGGCACATAGATCAATGGAACAGAACAGAGAACCCAGAAATAAACCCACAGCTTTATGGACAACTGATATTTGACAAAGGAGGAAAGAACATACAATGGAGTAAAGACAGCCTCTTTAACAAATGGTGTTGGGAAAATTGGACATCTACCTGCAAAAAAATGAAACTAGACCATCAACTTACACCATTCACAAAAACAAACTCAAAATGGATAAAAGACTTAAATGTAAGCCGTGAAACCATAAACATCTTAGAAGAAAACATAGGCAGCAAGCTCTCCAACATCTGTAGCAGTAGTATATTTGCCGATTTATCTTCATGGGCAACTGAAATAAAAGGCAAGATAAACAAATGGGACTATATCAAACTAAAAAGTTTTTGCACAGCTAAAGACAATAGGAACAGAATAAAAAGACAAACCACACAATGGGAGAACATATTTGACAGCACATCTGATAAGGGGTTAATAACTAAAATTTATAAAGAACTTATAAAAAGCAACACCAGGAAGACAAACAACCCAATCAAAAAATGGGCAAAAGAAATGAATAGAAATTTCTCCAAAGAGGACATACAGATGGCCAATAGGCATATGAAAAAATGCTCAACATCACTAATTATTAGAGAAATGCAAATTAAAACCACAATGAGATATCACCTCACACCAGTCAGAATGGCACTTATCAGCAAAACAACACAGAATAAGTGCTGGCGAGGATGTGGAGAAAAGGGAACCCTTCTGCACTGCTGGTGGGAATGCAGACTGGTGCAGCCACTGTGGAAAACAGTTTGGAGATTCCTCAGAAAATTAAAAATCGAACTGCCTTTTGACCCAGCTATCCCACTTTTAGGAATATACCCTAAGAACACCATAGCACTGTTCGAAAAGAAGAAATGCGCCCCCATGTTCGTGGCAGCATTGTTCACAATAGCGAAGATCTGGAACCAGCCCAAGTGTCCGTCAGAAGACGAGTGGATTAAAAAGCTATGGTACATATATACTATGGAATACTACTCAGCCATAAGAAACGATGACATCGGATCATTTATAACAAAATGGATGTACCTTGATAACATTATACGGAGTGAAATAAGTAAATCAGAAAAAAAAGAAAAACTGAGAACAGCACGATTACATACATAGGTGGGACATGAAAGTGAGGGTATGAGACATGGACAAGGGAGTGGTGGTTATGGGATGGGGGGAGGGAGGGAAGAATGGGATAGGGAGGAGGGGAGGGACGCAGGGAAAACCAGATTGAAGGTGACAGAGGACAATTTGACTTTTGGTGATGGGTATGCAACACAATTGAATGATAAGATAACCTGGAGATGTTTTCATTGTACATATGTACCCTGATTTATTGATGTCACCCCATTAGAATTAATAATAATAAAATATATATTAAAAAAAAAAATTCAAAGAAGAACTAATTCTTATCCTCCTCAAGCTATTTCAAAAAAACAAGAGGAAGAAAGACTTCCAAACTCCTTTTATGAGGCGAGCATAATTCTGATCCCAAAACTTGGCAAAGACAACACAAAGAAAGAAAATTATAGGCCTATATCCCTCATGAACTTAAATGCTAAAATTCTCAACAAAATATTAGCCAACCGGATCCAGCAATATATGAAAAAAATCATACATGATAATCAAGTAGGATTTATTCTGGAGAGGCAAGGCTGGTTCAATATTCACAAATCAATCAATGTGATTCATCACATAAACAAAAGGAAGGACAAAAATCACATGATAATTTCAATAGATGCAGAAAAGGCATTTGATAAAATCCAGCACCCATTCATGCTCAAAACTCTCAGTAAAGTGGGAATACAGGGGACATTCCTTAACATGATAAAGGCCATCTATGACAAACTCACAGCAAACATCATACTAAATGGACAAAATTGAAAAGCACTCCCCTTAAGATCAGGAACAAGGCAGGGGTGCCCCATTTCACCACTTTTATTCAACATAGTTCTGGAAGACCTAGCTACAGCAATCAGACAAGAAGAAGAAATAAAAGGCATCCAAATTGGAAAAGAAGAAGTAAAACTGTCATTATTTGCAGATGATATGATATTGTACATAGAAAACCCTAAAGTCTCAGTCAAAAAACTACTGGACCTTATAAATGAATTCAGCAAGGTAGCAGGATATGAAATTAATACTCAGAAATCAGAGGCATTTCTATATACCAACAATGAACTGTCAGCAAAAGAAATTAGGGAAACAATCCCCTTCACTATTGAGCCAGAAAAATAAAGTACCTAGGAGTAAATTTAACCAAGGAGGTTAAGGACTTGTCCTTGGAAAATTATAAAACATTCATAAAAGAAATCAAGGAAGATACAAAGAAGTGGAAGCATATAACGTGCTCATGGCTAGGAAGAATAAACATCATTAAAATGTCTATATTACCCAAAGCAATTTATAAATTCAATGCAATACCAATTAAGATACCAATGACATACTTCAAAGATATAGAACACATATTCCAAAAATTTATATGGAACCAAAAAAGAACACGAATAGCCTCAGCAATCTTAAAAAGAAAAAATAAAGCAGGAGGTATCACTCTTCCAGATATCAAGGTTTACTACAAGGCCATTGTATTCAAGACAGCCTGGTACTGGCATAAGAACAGGCACATAGATCAATGGAACAGAACAGAGAACCCAGAAATAAACCCACCCCTTTATGAACAACTGATATTTGACAAAGGAGGAAAGAGCATACAGTGGAGTAAACACAGCCTCTTTAACAAATGGTGTTGGGAAAATTGGACATCTACCTGCAAAAAAATGAAACTAGACCATCAACTTACACCACTCACAAAATAAAACTCAAAATGTTTAAAAGACTTCAATGTAAACCATGAAACCATAAGCATCTTAGAAGAAAACATAGGCAGTAAGCTCTCTGACATCTGTCACAGCAATATATTTGCCGATTTATTTCCGCATGCTAATGAAATAAAAGGCAAGATAAACAAATGCGACTATATCAAACTAAAAAGTGTTTGCACAGCTAAAGACAATAAGAACAGAATAAGAAGACAAACCACACAATGGGAGAACATATTTGACAATACATCTGATAAGGGGTTAATAACCAAAATTTATAAAGAACTTATAAAACTCAACAGCAGGAACAATCCAATCAAAACAATGGGCAAAAGAAATGAATAGAAATTTCTCCAAAGAGGACATACAGATGGCCAATAAGCATATGAAAAAAATGCTCAACATCACTAATCACTAGAGAAATGTAAATTAAAACCACAATGAGATCATCACCTTACACCAGTCAGAATGGCGCTCATCAGCAAAACAACACAGAATAAGTGCTGGCGAGGATGTGGAGAAAAGGGAACCCTCCTGCACTGCTGGTGGGAATGCAGACTGGTGCAGCCACTGTGGAAAACAGTTTGGAGATTCCTCAAAAAATTAAAAATCTAACTGCCTTTTGACCCATCTATCCCACTTTTAGGATTGTACCCTAAGAACACCATAGCACTGTTCGAAAAGAAGAAATGCGCTCCCATGTTCGTGGCAGCATTGTTCACAATAGCGAAGATCTGGAAACAGCCCAAGTGTCCGTCAGTGGACGAGTGGGTTAAAAAGCTTTGGTACATATATACTATGGAATACTACTCAGGCATAAGAAGTGATGACATCTGATCATTTACAACAAAATAGATGGACCTTGATAACATTATATGGAGTGAAATAAGTAAATCAGAAAAAAAACTGAGAACAGCATGATTTCATACATAGGTGGGATGTAAAAGTGAGACTATGAGACGTGGACAAGAGTGTGGTGGTTACGGGGTGGGGGGAGGGAGGAGAGGTAAGGAGAGGGGTGAGGGGTGGGGCACAAAGAAAACCAGATAGAAGGTGATAGAGGACAATTTGACTTTGGGTGATAGGTATGCAACATAATTGAATAATAGGATAACCTGGAGATGTTTTCTTTGAACATATCTATCCTGATTTATTAATGTCACCCCATTAAAATTAATATAAATAAATAGAAGATTTAGACCAAAAAAAAAAAAACCTATAGTATTGCTGTTGATCTCACCCTTTTTATCTATCAAAATCTGCTTTTTATACTTAGGTGCTCCTATATTAGGTGTATATATATTAATAATGGTTATATCTTCCTGTTGGTTTGCTCCCTTTATCATTATGTAATGACTTCCTTTATCCCTTAGGGATAAAGGATATACCTTTTGTTTGTTTGTTTGTTTTTTTACAGGGACAGAGGGAGAGTCAGAGAGAGGGATAGATAGGGACAGACAGACAGGAACGGAGAGAGGTGAGAAGCATCAATCATTAGTATTTCATTGCCATTGCAACACCTTAGTTGTTCATTGATTGCTTTCTCACATGTGCCTTGACCGCGGGTCTTCAGCAGACAGAGCAACCCCTTGCTGGAGCCAGCGACCTTGAGTCCAAGCTGGCGAGCTTTTGCTCAAGCCAGATGGGCCCGTGCTCAAGCTGGTGACCTCGGGGTCTCAAACCTGGGTCTTCCGCATCCCAGTCCGACGCTCTATCCACTGTACCACCACCTGATCAGGCGAGTATATACCTTTGTTTTAAAGGCTATTTTGTCAGATAGAAGTATTGCTACCCTAGCTTTAAATTTTTATTTCCATTTGCATGAAATACTTTTTTCCATCCCTTCACTGTCAGTCTATGTGTATCTTTTTTCTGAGGTGGGTCTCTTGTAGACAACATATGTAAGCATCCTGTTTTCTTATCCATGCAGCTACCCTAGGTCTTTTGATTGGAGCATTTAATCCATTTACTTTTTTTAAGATTATTGATATGTACTTATTTATTGCCACTTTATTCCTTATATCTACAATTCTTTTTCTCTCGATTTATTTTTCCCTTTGCTCTTTCTATAGGAGACACCTTAACATTTCTTGCAGTACTGGTTTGGTTGTAATGAATTCCTTGAGTGTTTTTTTTGTCTAGAAATCTTCTTGTTTCTCCTTCAATTCTAAATGATAGCCTTGCTGGATAAAGTAGTCTTGGTTGTAGGTTCTTGTTTTACATCACTTTGAATATTTCTGGCCAATCCTTTCTAGCCTCAAGTGTTTCTGTTGAGAAGCCAAAAGTCATCCTTACAGGGGTTCCTCTGTAAGTAATTAACTGCTTTTCTCTTGCAGGTTTTAGTATTATTTTTTTCTCACTTAGTTTTGGCATTTTAATTATGATGTGTCTTGGTGTAGACATCCTTGGGTTCCTCTTTAATGGAAGTCTCTGTGCTTCTTGAACTTGTGTGACTTTTTCCTTCATCAATTTAGGGAAATTTTTAGCCATGATTTCTTCAAAGAAGTTTTCTATTCTTTGTTCATTCTCTTCTCCTTCAGCAACCCCTATGGTGTGGATGTTGTTTTTCTTCATGTTGTTGCAGAAATCTCTTAGAGTTTCCTCAATCTTTTCGAGCCTTTTTTTTTTTTTTTTTTTTTTTTTTTTTTTTTTTTGCTGCTTTGTTTCTGTGCTTTCATTTATCTTGTCCTCTAAATTGCTGATTTGATCCTCTGCTTCATCCAGATTTCTGTTGATTCCTTCTAGTGCAGTCTTTATTTCTAAAATTGTATTTGTCATTTCTATCTGGTTCTTTTTTATGATTTCAATGTCCATTCTGATGCTAACTATCTCTTTATTTAGGTACTTATTATGATCATCCATTGTTGCTCTAAGATCCTTCAGTATTCTAAAAACCATTACTTTAAACTCTATGGCTGGTAGTTTGTTTACTCCATTTCATTTAGTTCTTTTTCTGGGTTTTTTTCTTGTTGATTCATTTAGATCGTATTTCTTTACACTTTTTTTCTGTGTATAAGGTAGGTAGTGCTGCCTGACTTTGAAATTTGTTGTGGTGTCTTTATGAAATCTATTGGCTCTGTGGTATTGACCTTCAGGCCACCTGATTTTCTTGCTCTAGAAATGCTTCTTGAGGGTAGTATTTTTCCTCTTGTTTTATGTGAGTATTTAATGCAGTTGGTTCTTTCATGGGTGCAACTATCCCTTCAGGCTGGCTGGCTCTAAGAGTCTACTTTGATCATGTGTTAGATACTGTGCAGTTTCTGTCCTATTGGGCATATTTATTCTCCATGGTGTCTGGTGCCTGCTGGACTCCTACTTTGTGCATGCTGCTTGTGTAGCTAGCTGAATCTAGGGTTAATGCTGCCTGCCACGCACTATTGGTTGTATTGGTTCTTAGTCTTCTTTTATTGGCATCTGCTGTTGTTTCTAACCTGATGTGGGCTACCTGTCTGAAGCTACTGCTCTATTTTCTGTTTCCGTCTGCATTTTCTATGCCTGAGTAGTGTGGAAGGGGCCATCCTGTGTGGAAGGATTAGCTTCCTTCTGCTTAGAGATTACAGCAGCTCCATAAGAGCCCCAAGCTCCGTAAGATTTGCCTCCACTTTCAGCTGCCCCACCTCCTCTTGAACCTGCCTGGTCTTCCCACAGATTTTTCTGTAGAAAGACTGTAGTGTGAGCTCCGACTGACCTCACTCAACCAACCCCTCTACAGGTTGCATGCTTCGTGGGTTTGGGCAGCTGAGGTTAGAAATATATTAGTGTGGATCCCTTCTTCAGGGGTCTTTTAGTCAGGAGCTCATTATGGGGAAAGTGGCCTCTTTTCCAGAGCCTAATACCTCTGTGAGGCAGCTATGTGAGACTTGCTCACTAGTTTACCAGCTACAAGCACTTTGCTTGATTAGTGCATGAGCACATGACAGAAGCATGTGTGCATAGCCTATAACGCTATATAGGTGCTTCCTCTGGGTCGTGATTCTCCAGATCACTCTACGATTACTATGAGGTACAGTTTATCTTGCTCCCTCGACCTTCTTGCAAATAGCAGATTTTCCTTTGTTTATTAGCTCTTTCCCTTTTGTTATTGTCTCACCTATCTTTGCAAACCTCCAATAAATGGGTATGGTCTGACACTTTCTGGCTACACAGTTCCTCTACCATCTTCCCAAATCCAATATGAATGTGCCAGGCCTCAGCCACTGGCATTACACCCTTAGCCACTACTGGATATTTAAATTTTATTTCTCCCCAGTAAGGTGAGCAGCAGGTTCAGATTGAGTGAGTGGGGCTGACTGTCCCCTCTGCAGTAGTTCTTACAGATAGTGAAACCCTGGTCTCAGACAGGAAGACTGCAAGAATTCTCTCCTAGGGCTGACTATGCCCCCTCCCAGAACATGGCTAAGCCCCTCATCCAGACCCAACAATAGGCTTACAGGGACCCACACTTTAAATGTCCATACTCTAAGCCTCTCTCCCTTCCCCTGTGAAATATAGCCCAGTAGGGAAGAATATCCAGCACCCAGGCCATCTGACTTTGAAGCTTCACCCATCTGCACATGAGCTGCTGTGCAAATGTTGATCACAGAAAGTGGAACTCACCTCAGCTGGGCCAGGTTTGAGGATCCCTTCCTTAGTATACCCACTAGCAAAGGTTGTTAGGTCCTGAATCAATGCTCTCTGCAGCTGGTCAAAAGATGTGCTAGCCCTGGGCCTCCCTGGCAGGAACCTGGTGCACACCAGTGGGAGACACTGTCCATGACTGACCCTGAGCAACCTTCTTGGAGCTACAAACAATCCAGAGTTTGTGGCTGCCTCTGCTGGGCCCAGGTGTACATGGAAATACCAAACTTCACACCTAGGCTGGCTTTTACCCACACTGGGCCTGGGGGAAGGTCTGTTTAAAAGGTCAAGTTTCCTTGAGTCCCGCCTTCTGCAGCTTCTGTCTGCAGGCTACTTGTTAGGCTCAGCCACTGAAAACATCTCTGATAGAGTCTAGAACCTGAGGCAATTCAGGGATCAGGAAGGGTGGTAGGTGTGGTCCCAGAGTTCAGTCTGTCCAGACTTTTTCCACAGACCTCAGTAGGGTGTGGCCCCAGGAGTCCGGTGGTTGTGGCCTCTGAGATCCTGAGATGTGGTCTTCCCGCTGTCTGAACAGTTTCTACTGAGTCTCCCATTGGGCAGAAGCACCAGTCATAGACTCAGGAGCATGCAAGGAAAGCTCTGGCCTCAGTGCCAGAAATCTGAGTCACTGACACACCCTCTGCTTCCTGGATGACTTCAGAATGGCAAGGTCTTCATGGGGTAGGCAAGACGGATTTCCAAGTGCTGGGCACTTGCCTTCCCTCAACCCAGGCTGATGCTGCTCAAAGGAGACTGCTCCACCCAAAAAAAATGGCAACTGCAATATTAGAGAATGACTCAGCATAAAGGTTTTAATGGCCATTCCCCACAGTGTCTCTCCCTGGGCCTCCAACTTTACACTTTTTTCACTCAACTTTAGTCCTCTCAGCCCTCCCTCGCCAGCTCCCCAGGTAAGTGACTATTAATGAGATTTTCTGTGTGGGCCCTTTAAGATGGAGCCTGCATCTCTGAGAGCTTCATCTCTTTCTTGAAGACAGAAACCCCAACTCTTTTCACCACCAAATGCTGTGTGGGCGCCTCTTCTAGACTCTGGGGCTCTAAGCTTGGGTACTGAGTCTGAGACTCAGGTCCCTCCCCTCTCAGAGTGAACCTCCTTGCAGTGAGAGTCCCTCTGGACCCTCCACCACCACTCACTCCTGACTTCAAAGCAGCCCTTTCCAAGTCTCTGCCCTTCCTACCAGTCTCAGTATGGCTTCTGTGATTCTTGGTTATAGACTCTTCTTCATTTAGTTCAAAGTTGTTTTTTCAAGATGATTGTTCTTAAATTAAGTTGTAATCCAATTTGGTCCTGGGAGGTGGCAGTCTGAATGTCCACCTACTCCATTGCCATCTTGGAATTCTCTTGGTTTTATTCTTAAGTCTTTTTAATTCCTTATAATTCCCCCAAACCATTTCCTCATTATAGATTTAGCAACCATCACGAACAACCATGTAGCTTCTCAAGCCAGCATTATTTTTCACTATTTCAACCTCTTGATATACAAAGTCAAGACTAGAAGACATTCACAGCCTGGACCCCCACCTCTACCCCCACTTAAACTCTCTACTGGAGGATTACATCAGAAATATAAAAACAAACCACAACAACAAAAGAAACCGCTCTTTATCAGAAATGATAGGGGAATAGAAAAGAATGAGAGAAGATACAGATATGTTTGGTGCTGGGGCCAGAGGAGAGAAAAAGGGGCTAGAGAGATAGTACCAAACTTACCAGCAAATGGGACAAATAGTTTTTAGGGTACTCTCACATAATAGCTTCTATTTTGCTATGTGTTCAGAAAATTCACTCATAGAAGGAGGTTAAGAGCAAGGTTGCTCAAGGAAAATGGGCCAGGTTTGTAACAACTTCTGAGATACAACAATAGAAAGAGAATTTCCCAAAAGCACAGAAACATCAGCAAGCAGGCTACTATTACTGGAGATGATGAATCTGTAATGAAACTAATCCACACAGAGGTGTGATTGAAAATTTGTGCTGTATGTGGTTGAACAAATACTCTGCTACAAGTGGAAAATGTGAACAATGCAGGAGTGTTGACAAAGGATTTGATGTTATTGGTGCAGATCATTAAAATAGTAGTCCTTAGAGTATTTTCTTCCCTTAACAGAAATCACAATTTCCATATTATATCGCCTTCCCTTCTTATCCTTTATTCCTCTTTCTCCAGTTAAAACCCTTAGCCTTCCATTAGATCCCATCATGAATATCATTTACTGGAGATACCTTCCCTGACCTCCTCAGGTATGTTAATTCCCTTCTCTTACATTTTATTATCATATTCTTTAAAGCACAATTGCATTGTAATCTTACGTGTTTGAGAAATTAAAAATATAATTGTTGTTTGGGTGACTCTTTGATTAATAACAGAATCCCCCAGTTGACTATACTCCTGACATATTTTTTTCTGTTTTACTCCTCACCATTATATCTCCTATGTCTAGTAAACTGCCTTCTGCTTATTAGGTGTCCAATAGTTTTTGAATAAGTAAATTCAAAATTTACTTATTGAATAATTGAATGAATATGTGAAAGAATGAATACGGAAACAAATAAGTGAATAAAGAAGGAACTAAACCAAAAGGAGTCAGCAGCCTCAAAGAGTTTCAAAAGCAGTTTCACAAGCTTCCTGGAGGAGTAGGAGGATATGAACAAATAAAAACAAAACAAAAACAAATTCATAGATACACAGATACGATAGTAGTGACCAAAGGGAAAGGGGAGGGGATTGAGAGTGGGTAAAAAGAGTGAAGGAGTTCAATTATACAATGAAAGACAGGAATTACACTTCTAGTAATAATCATTTTATCGTGTATGCAGATGTGAAAATATAATGTTGTAAATCTGAAACATATATAATGTTATATGCCAATTTTACTCAAGCATAAAGAAAGAGCTTCGTGGAAGAGCTGAAGCATAGTACTGTATGAATTTTGGACTGAATTATGCTCCCCATTGCAAATTAATACATTGAAGCCCTAAACCTCACTATCGCTTGATGAAAGGGACTTTAATGATATAAGTAAGCTTAAATGAGGTCAAATAGTGAATCCCTTATCCAATAGGATGGGTGTTCGTATAAGAAGATGAAAAGACACCAGAGCTGTGTGAGCACAGAGAAAGGTCATGCAACTGAAAAGGGAGACATCTGTAAGCCAGGAGGAGAGACCTCACTAGAAACCAAACCTACCAACACCTTGACCTTGGACTCCCAGCCTCCAATACTGTAAGAAAAACCAGTTTCTCTTGTTCAAGCTCCCCAGCCTATTGTATTCTGTTATGGCCACCATAGCACACTAATACAGTAGGCTATAAATTTTAACTTGAGAAAATGAATTTGGAGGGGAGGAAAAAAATTAAAACTTAATAGGCACAGAAACAAATTAACACAATTGTATTTTAAGTGAATAACAGTGTTTAAAGGTAGATACGGATAAATAAATGTCACACAGAAGGAGAAAAAAGGACCAATACAAATAACTTTTGAGCACAGTATTTTGACATTAGATCCACAGTCTAGGGAATAAAAGAACTGCAAAGAAATCTTGAACTCTTTCTGGTGTGTTTCTTTTTCTGGTATTGATGCAGCTATTCTAAAACTATTTTGTGGCTATTGTAAGATTGAGAAAATTAGTAATGTGGTGATGTTGTAGGGAGCCAACTCTCTATTATGGATAAAGAAAGATAAAATTATGGAGTGAAGTAGACAAAGAAAACCCTGTAACTATCGTAATAAAGATTCATTCAAACAAGAATTATCAGTGGATGCAAAATCCAGGGGGTAAAGTTTGATAAGGAACAGGAGATGTGCATGCTCCCAGAGTGTCTTCGCACAGATTACTTAGCACTGCAAGACAAAAACAATAATTACACAGTGGAGAAACCAGGCAATGTCTTGAACAGGCGGTTAAAATAACATCACCAATAAGGAGCAGACAAACATTGTGTGCCACCAGATGTGGTACTCAGAGAAGGACAAATCACTGATGTCACGTCAGCTAGGAATGCACAATCTGAATATAATCACCGGGAAATACCAGACAAACCCAAAGTGATTGCAATACAGGATCTTGAACTAGATGATGTATTGGAAGGGGAAATGCTACAAAAGATATTATTAGGATAACTGACAAATTGGATCATGAATTATAGACTGAATAGAAGTATTGTTCCAATGTTAAATTTCCTGAATTTGATTATTACTATGATAATGTAAGAGAATATCAATTTTTTTAGGAAATGCACAATAAATTACTTAGAGGTCAGAGGGAGTAATATTACAACATACTCTCAAGTGGTTGATAAAAAATATATATGTTTGTTTTTTATACATACATATATGTATAGAAAGAAATAGAATATGAAAAAGTAAATGTGGCAAAGGATTGAAAACTGTTTAGTCTAGATAAAGGGCATATGAAAAATCTCTATTATTCTTTTAACCTTTCTACAAATTTTAAGATAAAGGGTAGGGGATATATGGGAAACCTCTGTACCTTCCCCTCAACTTTGCTGTAAATCTAAAACTGCTCTAAAAATTTTAGTCAATTAAAAATCAAATGAGCAAACACAAAAGACAAGAGAGATGGAGAAGTGTGGGGTGATGAGAAGTCCGAGCTTTGATTTTAAGGTAGACTGCACAACAGTCTAAGACACAGATAATAATGTCCTCACTATACTGAGAGGAAGTTAGGACTCAGAGGCTCAAGATCTGGAGCTACCTAAAAAGGAAGATGTCCAGATGAGGAGAGAATGAGTCAAGTTCTTCCCTTGGCTTCACTTGCTGTCTTAATCCAGCCCCTTTATAGATGAGTTAATACAAGGAAAAGCAGCTCCTTCACATCTCTCCCCTGCTCCTCCCACCTCTGAAATGATGTTCTGCTCAGCTCACTAATCTTCTCATTAAGGCTCCAGCATATACAATTCAGTGATCACATACATTGTCCTTTTATTCTCTTGACACAGCTGATGAAACAATTCTATTGTAAGATGTTTAATCTTACCACAGTTTTCCACAATAATAAGGAAACTGATACCTTTTTATCAATGTCTAGTTTCAGCTTTAACAACAACGATTCCTGGTTTCTTCAGCCCCTTGCACACAATTTTATGAATTAGGTAATATCCTCTAACCCAGTTTCCCTGTCTAGATGGGGAGGGTAACACCAGAGATAGATTACAGGATTGAGTTGAAATAATATCTAAGTCTGAGACTTGGTCAACATTTTAAAATATTTGCAGTATGGACCCTCTAATCAGCCACATCCTTTCCTCTATGTTTTCGCTTTCACAATAACATCTAACTCCAATAAAATTTAGTTTCCGAGTCTGCCAAATTTCTTTTTACTACACAATGGCACTTAGTCCAAGTTAAGGACAGTCCCAGGAAAAGTTGTGAAGTCAACAAAGATTATCTTCAGGGCCTCTCCTTCCCCCCTCTCTATAACCCTCTCTTCCTTCCTTCCCAACCTGCTGTCATCACTGTAGCCTAGAATCCTATAAATGGTAGAAATGGTATTTTAGATCCTCCCATCAAGAGAAAGAGATTCTATTTCTCCACCTTTGAATTGAGTTTGGCCACATGATCTGCCAGGTGGGACATTAGAAAACGTGATGTACAGCAGAGGCTTGAAAAATGCTTGTGCTTGAAACCTGAAATGAGCACTACGCAGGCCTGTTGTAACCTGACAGATGATGAGAGGCCAGCAGAGGAGAACCCAAGGTTCCCTAGCCAGCAGCCAGCCAACTACCAGACATGTGAGTCATGCTATCTGGAACCAGGCAGCTCCAGCTGACCCACCAATTTATCTAAAGTAGCAGGTGACCACAAAGTCTTGAGTAAGCCTAGTTAAGAATGGCAGAAAAGCCACCAGTCTGATCCCATACCTTAACCATGAGCTAAATAATGACTGTTTTAAGTCACAAAGTCTTGGAGTAGTTGTTCATGTAGCAATAGGTAATAGATACTAAAATAACTCCAAGTAGGTACTGGTTGTATCCTCCTCTTGGTTACCCATCTTTACTCCACTAGCACCTACTATCCACCCAGCAGCTAATTTTTTTTTCCTCCACCATCAGAACTTATTTGTTTCTGCAGTTTCGATCCCTAGTCATGCACATGCAAGAATCAATAAATGAATGCATAAATTAATAAAACAACAAATCAGTGTTTCTCTCTCTCTTTTTCTCTCTCAAAAATCAATTTAAATTTTTTTAATTTATTTGTTTCATGCTTTAAGATCTCGAAATCCTTGACTATGCTCATAAACTAATAACTAATTTATGAATATGAAGTGTTCTAATTAATGTAATTAATAAAGAGCATAATATATAAAAAGACAACACAAAATCCCCTGGAAAGATAATTTCTTCTATGATTCTCTTGTGCAACATTCTGACTGATGCCAGAAAGAAAAAGTTTTCTTCTTCCCAAGCAGCGACTTGAGAATTTATGGGCTTATCCTTTTTACTCCTCCCAAGGAATAATATTTAACTAGCCTTATATCCACTAGTGATAAAGTCTGTTCAATTGTACCTAAGTTAAGAAATCTTCTTATTCTCTCTTCTCCTCCTATCTGTCCCTTCCTGTCTCTCTCTAAAATCAATAAAAATTAGCCTGACCAAGCGGAGGCGCAGTGGATAGAGCGTCGGACTGGGATGCGGAAGACCCAGGTTTGAGACCCCGAGCTTGCCAGCTTGAGCAGGGGCCTATCTGGCTTGAGCAAGAGCTCGCCAGCTTGGACCCAAGGTCGCTAGCTCCAGCAAGGGGTGGCTCAGTCTGCTGAAGGCTTGTGGTCAAGGCACATGTGAGAAAGCAATCAATGAACAACTATGGTGTTGCACGGCAACAAAAAACTAATGATTGATGGTTCTCATCACTCTCCATTCCTGTCTGTCTGTCCCTATCTATTCCTCTCTCTGACTCTCTCTCTCTCTGTCCCTGTAAAAATAAATTTAAAAAATACAAAAATAAATCAATAAAAATTAAAATAAATAAATAAAGCCCCATTGTAGTGGCATATCTAATCTAATTCAACTTCTATTGTTTAAAAAAGAAAAATCCTCCTGCTCTGATCTCTACAGCCACCTGCACAAAGATACTGTCCCGGTTACAAGCAGAAGCAAGTTGGCCCTGTTCCAGTACCGGTTATGAGTCTTCTGTTTGTCGCTTCTGTATTTATGTTGCACATTTGGGGCAAGTACATTTGTTCATAGATTTGACTACATCCAACTGTCTGTGGTCTGACAAAGGAAAATAAAATAAAGCATGGACCATGTTCATGAAAAATAAATTGTCTTTAAGCCTATTGTTTTACAGGGAACTTAACAATAGTTGATTTTAAGGAATCAATTTTTTCCTTATGGCTAATAAACTTATTAATTCATTAAATTTTTTTTAAAAAGCAGTAACTAAAATCCAGCCGGGCTTCTGCACACCACACCAGCACCTCTCTTTTCATTTGTCCATGCAGAGGCAGTACCTCTTTACAGTGGTCTTCCAGGAGTGCCTGTTTTATTCTATGCCTGTGCCCAAAGGAAAAACACGGAGGCGGCTTCTTCTACTCTGAACAAAGACAACTTAAGTTCTAACAGCAGCCCACTGATTCCCACTGGTCTGACCCCTTTGTCTATCTCTTAGTTGGTTCTCAACTAACGAAGGAAAACGGGAAGTGTTACATACTTAGCTCCTAAAATTCTAACACTATTATTTACCAGAAATTGTGGTAGACATGGGGGAGTTAGAGTCCCTGACTTAAAAATGCTCACTGTCCAGTTAATTCACAAAGTCCTCAAAAGCACTGTTAGCTAGTTAGTTAATTAGTTTAGTTAGTTGGTTAGTTTTTACATAGATTATAGTCTGCTGTCTAGGAATGTCTGCATCCTTGGTCCCCTCTCAGGGGGGCTATCCCAGACATGAGTTGAGTTGTGTGGGTCACGAGCTGGAACAGGGTGCAGTGGTGACAAGAATGACAGCATTGTGACTGATAAGAACAGACACAGGCAAAGAATACAAGTTGCTCAAATGTAGCTCCATGACACAGGTTATGTTACACACTGACACGAAGGCAGGAAAGGTAACGGAACATCAAAGTGAGGGTTGTGCATCCCTGCCCGATAGAGGCACCACCATGGTTGATGATAGCTTAGCATCTTTCAAATGAGAGCCACAGAGTCCCGCAAGAAGCTCCCTTTTTTCCATCTCCAAGGAGCTTTGTTACATTCTCCAGACCCCCTTCTCTCCACCTCTACCCAATACTTCTTCTCCCAGCCCACTCACCCTGTTCTGGAGACTCTGACTATGCACCTGACTACCCATCTGGGTTCCAAACCCCAGATGTTGCTATTTACTACAAAGCTGGGTGAACCAAAGGTGGGTGTCCCAGGACAGGATCTTCCAGCAGCTCTGGCTCAGGGCTGCCTAGGTCTACTCCTGTACTCACTAGATAGACCCCATAACCAAAGCTATGAGAAGAACTGGGAGATAGGTGAGGGAACCAAGGTCCAAAATTATAGGAAGGCTGTCTTGAAGGTTATCAAACCTGAGGCAGCCAAAGCAAATTTCAAAGTAGAGTTGAAGCCTAGAATGCAGGCAGGAAACAGAGAAGCACCACTCTAAAAATTACACTGCAAATTGGGAACAAGTGAATGGGAAAACAGAAATATCAGAAAGAGGAGTTTCCTGAACAGCTACCTACAATATGGAGAAACTATACAGATAGCTTTTTCTAACTTACTTTTTTTTTTGCAAATGTGTTGACCCAGTATTAAAAGGTTAAGACCAGCTTGACCTGAGGTTGCCGCTTTGAATCCCTGGGCTTATCTGGTCAAGGCTCATACAGGAAGTAACTTATACAAGTAAATGCTTCCTGCTTCTCCTCCCTCTTTCTCACTCTGCCTCTCTTTCTCTTTCTCCCTCTCCCCCACTCTCCAAAAATGAATAAATAAAAATCTAAAACAATAAGAATATAAAAAAATAAAATGTTAAGATCAGTTGGACAAATAAGAACTTACTCTGACACCCCTCATAGATGACTATATAATTTTCTTCTTCTTGTTAAAAATCCTTGCTAGAGAACAGAATTAAGAGCCCAGATATAAAACCACATATGTATGGACAAGTCATCTTTAACAAAGGAGTCAAAAACACACAATGGAGAAAAGAAAGCCTCTTTGATTACACAGGGGAACAAAATATTTTGTTGCATCCAAAAAAAACACTTGTTCTTACCTAATTCGAGTGTGCTGATCTAAGATCTGACATTAGTTTTTCTCTGTAAACTACAGTACTTTTGCAATTCAAAATTTTAGGTTTTTATCTTATTGTGAAATTTTCAACATTTAGTTTAACACAATGAAGTAGAATGTCTTCTTGGGCATCATAGTTGTAAAAATATAATAATTTCTATAATGCAGTAAATACACCAATACACTAAAAGATATGATTGCATCAGAATTTGTCTACAGTTTCAAAATAGAACATATTAAAACACTTATTTTAATCATAAAATTTGTGCAAAACTTATTTAAATTCTATTCAGGCAAAAATTTGCATTTGTAGCTCTTGCGTTTGTGTACTTGTTGAGGACAATCTTGTTTGATGCTCCGGCAGTAGTCTGCTCATCATTAACAACTCCCAGATTTTCAAGAAACTTATCAAAGTGACTGTTCAGGAAGTGAATCTTAATGCTCATGTTACATCCAATGTCAGGGAAAGCCAACAGTATCCTTTTAACCTGAAGTTTATAGTTTTCTGCTTTTTTGTTGCCAGGGAAGTTCTTTGTAACTGCCATAAAAGACTGCCATGCTGCTTTTTCCTCCTTATTCATCCTCCTGGCAAATTCTTCGTCACGTATGAGGGTTCAAATTTGAGGTCCATCAAATACACCTGCTTTCATTTTCTCAAAAGACAAGGCAGGAAAACCAGAAATAATATGTTGAAAGCATTCAATTTCTCTATTCAAAGCCTGAACAAACTGCTTCATTAAGCCAAGTTTGATGTGAAGTGGGGGGAAAATGATCCTGTCTCAATTAACTACAGGTTCATCCACAATATTTTGCATCCCTACTTCCAGAGCTTCACGTTTCGGCCACTCCTCTATCCAGTGTTTCTCCCAAGCTCAGCTGTCCCACAAACACAGAAAGCAAGGATACTTTGTGAAACCTCTCTGTTGTCCTAGTAGGAAATTGACCATTTTAAGATTCACACAAATTATGCAGTTATGCTCCTCATACTTCAGTAAGTTGAGGACAATTTTTCTGTCATTACCAGGGGGAAGAGAATGTGGGGAAGGAGAAGGAGACTTGAGGAAATGAGGAAGGGGATGGAGGTCAGGGAAAAGGTATAAAGAGGGACAAATATAAGGTGAAAATGATTTGACTTTGGGTGATGGGTATACAACATAATCAATAGTTCAAATGCTATAGAAATGTTCCCCTGAAACCTATGTACTCTTATTGATCAATGTCACCCTGTTAAAGTTAATTTTCTAAATAAAATTTTAAAATTAAAAACAAATTTTTTTTGCTGGAGAGAAGGCAGTCAGGAACCCACATTCGAAGCTGGAGAGGACTGTTATACCTGTCACAGGCCCTGAGCACACGTTAAATAAAAGGTAAAAAATAATAAAATAAAAACTAAATTAAATAAAATAAAAACAGACTTTTTGCCTGCTGTTAGGAAAAAATAAAAACACTTGTATATGTTTGGGAAAAAATATAGAATAAAGTTATAAGGAATCAGCATAAACAACAGCGCATGAGGAGGTTTTTGAAGTATTAAAGAGACATACCTTCCTACTGTGAAGAAAAATAGATTATTAACTGACACCCAACAAGCTTATCCTACATACAGCTTGCCCTACATACTGATACCCTACACGCTCCGATTATGGCCCTGTCAGACAATAAGGCTTAAGGGGAAAGAATTTCTAGACCAAAGCCCTGCTCACTCTCCTTTTGACTCCAATACTGCCTCCCCTGCAAAGGCCCAAGGTTGAGGTTCTATTTCCTTGTGACTTTCTCTTCAGGGCTAAATGTCTACTGATAAATGGCTGCTCTCTATGGTTCATGAAAATATAGTTTTATAGGCTGCCTTGCTTGCTGGGAGATTTTACAGTTGTTTAAAAGGGGGTATATATAATACATGTTTGTAGTCCCTCCCATCTCTTCCTTCGATACCCAAGAGAAGTTAAGGTATGGCCTTGAGCCTGTCCTTCCTGAGACAGCCCAGGCACCTCCCACCTCACATGTTCTCTGCTTCTCTCTCGGGATTTTCTGGCTTGTTTCTCCATGTGGCTTGGTAATGAGCAAGCAGCCTATCCCAGCTTTCCACCAGGTTCTGAGGCAAACACGGTCTAGTTTTTCCCCTGTATCTTGTGCTCTCTTTAGCCTCTTGTCAGCAGATATGGAGTAATAGGACTAAGATTCAGGTCCATGCTATAGAGTAGAGTGGGCAGGGTAGATTTTTGATTCCTTTTAGTCTTAAGCTGCTTGGGCTAGCATAGTTTATGCACAGGAGTTCCTGGTGGTGTTCTATCTAGCTCACTGGCATTCTCACAAGTGGAAACATATTTTCTTACTACATACTTTATTTATGCATTACTTTTTAGGATCTTGTAAAGAGATTGCTAATGAGAGGCTGAATCCAGGTATTCCTGGATCTTAGACCTAATATAATCAAAACACCATCTTAATCACAGCCCAGAGGTTCAACACTTATTTCAAGAAAAAAATTTAAGAGCCAATAAACAGTTTTCATATTTTCTCTTTCCCTCAACCATGACACTGGCAATGTTTCAAATGATGGCTATTCCATTCCTATAGTGGACATGCCCTGTAAATTGAAAAATAAATCTTGGTGTCATAAGCCACTTAGATTTCGTAGTTGTTTGTTACCCAGTATAATCTAATACAGTGGTTTTTGTTGGTGGTGGTGGTGTTTCAGGAAGACCCAGACCTAAATGATGACAATACATCAAATTTGCTGTGCTATGATTGGCAACATAGGCAGGACTGTCTCCTTGAGAACAGTCCAAGGGTGTCCCAAACTCTCCTTGATATCCTCAGACCTTCCACTGGATACCAGCACTTTTGGAGCCACAGTAGAAATTGTTCTTAGTGAAGAATCTGCTCAAATCTCTCCCGAGAATGCAGGATCCATGACAGATAGTTTCACCACTGCCCCACAGACTAGATGAGGGCCCCATTTAATGATAATAATCCTGATGCTTAAACTTTGGTCTGCACCTATTTCACCTGGAAGCTGAAGGTATGGTCTGTGATTTCAAGATCACAGAAAAACCACCTCTGCTCAGATTCCTCTCCTTTCCAAAAACTACAGTCCCTTTAACATTCCCATTTTCCTCCTTTAAGAATCAATGGTAGTAATTAAGTAGGAGTTTTGGTTATCTAAGTTTAAATTCCTATCCACTGAAAACTTTCTCAGAAGTTTTTATATCCTTTGCAAATAGTTATCCTGCCCACTCACATATTTCAAGGACAACTTCACAACATGCCTTCTCTCGTTTTGAACAGCAAAAGTTGTTAGACAATACTTCCAAGAAAAAGGTTGAAATTACCTCCACTTTCTGTTCATTTATTCTAACTTGTGAAGTATTTCCCATTCTAGCTGTCTTGAAATTCTATATTTTTCCTGGGAAGGAAATAATCTTGGCAAGCAATAAGGATTTAAGGAGGTAGATTTATATAAGGTTGTTAGAAAAATATTCTCTCTGGATTCTAAATCACGTAGAGCCCAAAACAATTCAAGAGGTAGAAAACCAGCTGCCCCAAGATAAATGGAATTGGGCCAAGAGAGACTAAGGTAGCACAGCCTGAGCTAGTACAGAAGTGCTAACTAATTTTCTGTATTGCTCTCCTTTCTTTATCTTTCTGCCTTCAGCGAAGATGTGTTATAAATTAGTCTTACCTTGAATCATTAATTAGGCTGCAAACTCAATGAAGGCAAGGACCATGGTCTTGTATTTTGTTTTGTGTTGGTTTTGGTTTTGTTTCTTTGTTTACCTATCATCACTGTCTACCTAGCATATATTAGACACTTTATAAATATTTGTTGAGTTAATAATGAAATAGGTATGTGAGAAGTGATCTAGAGTTATCTTGGGGTTTGCAAGGGGAGAGGGATATGGCTTATTTCAGCCTAATACCGGGATGCAGGAGGTCCAACATTGTGTGTATTTGGACAGGGAGAAGGACATCAGAAGAGGGCAGTGATGAAAGTCTGATGGGATTGCAGCAGCCTGGGCCTACGTGGACAGAGTGTTCAGAGCAACAGTCCAGGGAGATACTAGGTAGGAAAGCAATCCTCAACCTCCTTGGAGTAAGTAGGGGTGTGATTCTCCACATCTGCTCAGTTTAGGGTCAAGTGGGTGGGACAGGGTAGAGAATTAGAGAGGGGGTATCTGTGTGAGAAGTCTTAAATCCTGTAGGGAAGTGGAATGTAAACATCAGGGTCAGTCAGTGTCTTAGTCTAACACTTTTATGACCTCTAACAGCTCTTCCTTTAAAATGCCAGACACGCCTGACCTGCGGTGGCGCAGGGGATAAAGCGTCGATCTAGGAACACTGAGGTTGCCAGTTCAAAACCCTGCACCGGTCTGGTCAAGGCACATATGGGAGTTGATGCTTCCAGCTCCTCCCCCCTTTCTCTCTCTCTCTCTCTCTCTCTCTCTCTCTCTCTCTCTCTTTCTCTCTCTGTGTCTCCTCTCTAAAATAAATAAATAAAAAGAAATTTTTTTTAAAAATGCCAGACACACCTGACAAGGCGGTTGCGCAAAGGATAGAGTGTCAGACTGGGGTGCAGAGGACCCAGGTTCGAGACCCCGAGGTCTCCAGCTTGAGCGTGGGCTCATCTGGTTTGAGCAAAGCTCACCAGCTTGGACCCAAGGTCACTGGCTCAGCAAGGGGTTACTCCGTATGCTGAAGGCCCGCGGTCAAGGCACATATGAGAAAACAATCAATGAACAACTAAGGTGTCGCAATGAAAAACTGATGATTGATGCTTCTCATCTCTCTCCATTCCTATCTGTCTGTCCCTATATATCCCTCTCTCTGACTCTTTCGCTCTATCTCTGTAAAAAAAAATAATAATAATAAAAATAAAATTCCAGACACATTTCAGGCATCAATAACTTTGTGAAATGTTTGCTCACTTACCTTTAAATTGATCTTGATTCTATCTCAAGGAACTGGATGATTTAAGCTCATTTCATGGTCTCTTCTCTAAAAAGCCTTGATGGTTACTCTAAGATGTCCTATGATTTAGGTAAGTATTAAAGTCTAGATAAAACTAACCCAATTTTTTAACAGTTCAACATATCAAGGCTCACTTTGGACTGAGTTAGACTTCTCTGAGCTGCTCTGACAACTTTAAGATATACGGTAGCTCCAGTACAAAGTAAAGTCTAAAATGAACTTGTCTAGGGTTGAGGAGGGTAAAAAAAATGTTTTAGTAATTCATAAAGTAATGGTGTTTAAGACCAAAGGCACTGTAACCAATTTATTGATGTTTTTAATATTTTATTATGGAGAATTTTACATATACTCAAAAGTAAATAAAAGAATATAATGAATTCCAAGGTATCATCCAGTGCCACCAACCATACACCCCACAGTCATTTTGCCCTACGCCCACACCTCCATTCCTCCTGTCTTCCCAAAGCAAATCCCAGAGATTGTAGTTTCATTTATATCTTAGTGTAAACTCTAAAAGATAATAGCTTGTCTTTAAATATAACTAAAATATCATTATTACATCTAAAAACAATTCTTTAATAATATCAAATATGTAATACCAACTACTTGTCGCATAAATCTTACAAATGAGTTTCTTTACCATGTTCATTTTAATCTGTACACAAATAAGGTCCGGGCACAGCATATGATTATCTTTTAACTATTTTTCAATTTTCAGATCTCATTTTCATCTCTCTTCTTTTTCTTTTTGCAATATATTTGTTAGTGAATCACTGCTTTATGCCTATAGAATTCCTCAGTCTGACTTTGACTGATGACATCTCCTCAGTATAATCTAACATGTTCTCCTGTCCTCTGCATGCCCTGTAAATTGGTACTTGGACCTAGAGGTTTGATGATATTCAAGTTTAAGTTTTTTTCCAATGTATTAATTTCTGCAAAAAAATTTTGCCTGACCTGTGGTGGTGCAGTGGATAAAATGTCGACCTGGAACACTGAGGTCACCAGTTTGGAACCTGGGGCTTGATCCGCCACATACAGGAAGCAACTACTATAAGTTGACGTTTTCTGTTTCTCTTCTCCCTCCCTCCCTCCCTCCCTCCCTCCCTCCCTCTCTCTCTCTCTCTCTCTCTCTCTCTCTCTCTCTCTCTCTCTCTCCCTCCTCCCCTCTCCTCTCTCTAAAAATCAGTCAATAAATTTTTTTTTAATTTATAAAAAGAAAATTTAAACCTTGTAAAGTAATCTCAGTTTTAGCCAAAAATTTATCAATAAATTGTTTTTTCTAGAATTTGTATCAAAAGATATTGCATAAAACATCGAGATCATAGACCTGTAAAAGAAACACGCGCGCGCGCGCGCGCGCACACACACACACACACATATCACTACTACTACCAAATAAACACAAGAAAAGCTCAAATAATAAAAACAAAAAAAAAACCCATAGGAACAAAAAATTCAAATTAACATGAGTATCTACGAAATGTCAAAATCTAAGACTATTACAAGCTTTCCAACCCTTTAAAAAAAACTTATTTTTGATTCAAAGAAATGAGTTTTATGTCCTAGGTTTTGGTTCAGTTTGCCTAGGCTACCACTAGAGGGAGACAGAGCTACATCTGAAAAGCCCATGCTTTATAAAAAACAATAACCTCAAACCTGATTTAAATTTTAAGAATTTTTAACATATCAAAAATCAAGATTATAAACCATTTATTTTGTGTCTTACAGGAAAACATTATACTAAAGTAAGATCTGCTTATAATGTGGAGGGAAAAGCACAACGCGTGTGTGTTCTTTGTAAAGTATATGACACATGTGCCTCTGAAGGCTTCTTTACGCCAGGTCTTTCAGCACATTGAAAGGTAAAAGAACGTAAATAAAACTAATTTCATGATGACGGCATTAATGCGTTTTGTTTTTTAGAGATTCTGAACACTCTTCAAGAATGCAATACTTCAACTCCTTTCCAAATTATAGTTTTCAAATACCGTATTAAACTGAAAATAAGCATAAAGAAATTTAACAAGTTTCTATTTTTCCAATGATGATTAATTTATTAGGGGAGAGACATACCAAATTCTTTTTCTCCAAAAAATAAATCAGTACTTCTTTGCTAGAGAGCTACACACACTTCACTGACCTTATGGATAAGCCAGCACTGCTTCCTGTCCTGCAAATGACCAGCTTAAACGTCACAACTAACTAATCTCTCCTTTTGCTACAACATATACACTCTCCTTAACATGTTTACGCTTCACATTAACATATAACTTTTTCAGATTTACCACTCTTTTTTACATGCTATTTCATTTTTCCTCAAAAGTTTTTATAACTGGAAAATATTGTTCCTACTTTAAAAGAAGCCAACACTTCAAACAGAAATCGTTTTTGCAAAGTTCCACAGTGATAATCTTCACAAACAAAACTCAAACCAAGAGCTTCTAAATTCTAAAATTCAGGTTCTTTGCCACTCCTCTGACAAATACCATAGCCAAGAATTTTGTTTTCCCCATGAATCTTAAAGCACCAAAGTGACATGTATTTTCCATCCCAGTAGACTTCGCAAGAGACTGTGAGGCCCGCACGAAATGGCCAGTTTAATACCAAGTGCAAGACCCACCCTCAGACTCCTCGGCTCTCCAAGTCAGAGGACCCAGCACAGATCACACTGCCATTTGCAACAACATGAACGGACCATAAGGGTTTTATGCTAAGTAAAATAAGCCAACAGAGAAAGACAGTGAAATAAGCCAGATGGCATGGTATCACTTAGATGTGGAATCTTAAAAAAAAAAAAAAAAAGTTATCTCATAGAAACAAAGAGTAGAATATTGGTTGCCAAGGGCTGAGGGAGATGGAGAAATTGAGGAGAAGTTTGTAAAATGGTACCAACTTTCAGTTATAAAATAAGTGAGTTCTGAGGATCTAGTTTATAATATGGTGATTATACCACAGTTGATAATACTGTATTGTATAATTTAAATCACTACCGGACATCTACATCCTTTTGCAGTTAGAATTTTAAGCAAAATAATTCTTTTCAAGCTCTTCCCAATCAGTGTCTGGGAAGTGCAAAGAAAGCAGACCTCAGGATAACACACAGAGAGGCACACATTCAGAGAACACTATAGAAAGTTGCACAAGAGGACAGTGGCTCTGTATTCCAGGCTATGGTAACCAAATGTTGCAAAGGAAATTCATGCTGCCCTGGCTCTGTGACCAGCAGCAGCTGAGCTGTAAGCACACCGGGAACCTAGACTTAAGTTCATGACCAAAGATAGGGTGGGGAGGAACGCAGCAAGAACACTGCCCAACAATCTTGCTGACGCACTTGTTGGTTCAGTTATTTCCTTGCCAGGCCACTCATACACACCCACAGGCGGTGGCCCCAGCATAAAATGCCGTGGCAATGTCTCAATGCTCAGTCAATATCTGCAAGAAAAAACACCAAAAACCATATAATTCACTGGAAAGAGTGGACTTTGTTTTTTGCTTTACTTTCAATTTCTTGTTGTAGCCAAGACCACTAATCACCTACCCAACAGCTGGTCTCTTCATTTTTCTTAGTAATAACACTTTGATATCATAGCAAATAGTGGTGTGTCCAGATAAATGAATACATTTAATCATCTCTCCTACAGTTAGGGACAGCTGATGAATGGTAAGTGGGCCTTTAGAGAACGCTCTTGAAGATAGTACCTAGAGTATGCCTTTTTGTCCTTCCTGCCAGGAACATGTATGTGATGTCTGGAACCCTAACAATCACCTTAGACCATAAGACAGCTTTGGGGATGAGAACTAGACGTTATGGATGGTGGAGAAAAAAGAGAGAGCCTGTCTCCTCAATGATCCATTAGATGTCTCATATCACCCTAAGATATCTCTCTTCAGCCATCCTTTATAAGAGAAAAAAAAATGCCATTTTGTTGAATTTCTGTCTGTGTTACTAGCAGTTGAATCATTGCTCAATAAGCACTTCACTTAGGGATACAGAAACAAAGCTTTAAACTAGCCATAGTAATTATGGTGATTCGATTCTCAAACTAAAAATTAGGTCACACATTAAGAACAGTTTGAATCCAGCTTATGGGAGAAGCACATCAACTTATTTGAAATCAGGTCTGCACTGGAACACCCAGATCACATGCTTCTATTTCAGTTCAAGTACATTGCAGTAATCCTGACCTGATTTTCCACTTCATCATGAAAAAGATAAGTTTGGGTACTGGGTGATATACATACAGTTCTAACCAGGACATTCATTGTAATACCTAATCTCCCAAATACTTGACAAAGGGTTCCTGGCCTCCTGAAACTCACATTCTCCCATAAACTTTGGTTATTTTGTAGTAATTATACCCATGCTTCTCTCTGTGTACCCAGGAAGACGCGTTATTAGCACATTAACGTACAGAAAAACTCAGTTCTATATATTTAATATTTGCCTCAACTAATCCCTCTATATCTGTTTCCCCATAAAAGGATAATAACATTTACTTTCCTCCAAGAAGTGTTGTGATGTTTAATTAATGTTTATAAAGTATTTAGTAAGCTGCAGATGAAAGATGTTAGAGAAGCAAAAAGTAATATCATTAGTCTGACTCATCAGTTACCCTTATTAGGTATGCAAAATAAAAGCCATGTTGCTGCAGCTGAAAGAGTTATGAATACACATTAGGAATCACAGAACAACTTAAATCCATAAACCACATCTACAAAGCAAATGCCTAAAGATTCTCACTATGAAAGCAACATGCTTTTTTTTCTGTAATAAGTACTTGAAACCTCTTAACATTTGAAAATATAAACTAATTAGAAGGTGAAGGTAATGAGAAAAACATGTCTCTGGTAAACACCTAATGTTCTTTATATACTGCTCACAAAAATTAGGGGATATTTTATGGCTTCATATTCATTTTGAAATATCCCCTAATTTTTGTGAGCCGTATAGGTCATCACATTAAAGTACTGAGGTGACTTGTAAAGGTCAACAGAAGCCCTGGCTTGGTTGCTCAGTTTGTTAGAGCATTGTCCTGATGTGCCAGGGTTGCAAGTTTGATTCTAGGTTAGGGAACATACAAGAAACAACCAATGAATACGTAATGAATAGAACAACAGATTGATGTTTTTTTCTCTATCTCTTCTCTCTCTAAAATCAATACCTAAATAAAATTTTTTAAAAAACTAAAAAACAAAAGTCAACAGATTGGAACCCATCTTAACCAGTCCAGATATACCATCATCCAAGTGTTGAAAATAATATGAAATTATTTTCTTCTACCTCTTTGATGAATATTTTTCTCACCTCCATTTTTTCTTTCCTCTAAATGTGTTGTGATCCATAGGCGTACAAGCTGATGTCCCCAAAATAGTCACCAACCCCTGTCAATTGCCACATATGTTTTTAACATTTTTTTGTGAATTAAAATGAAAAAAATTCCTGTCCTGCACATGATAGAAAGCCAGCATCTCCTACTTTATCCTTAATACCTTTGTGAATTATAAAGGAGCTTATATTCCTCTGAGTCACTTCCTCAGACTTCTTGCCTCTATTGAATTCTCAAGTGTCATCTCTTGTGTTTTCTTAGCTATATTCTGTACCGACTCAAATGGAATACACCCCAAAACGCTAATTTCCCTGAAATGCTAATCTCATAAGTCCTAGTCACACTATAGCTATGATTATACATTTTTATTAAAGTTTCTTTTTTTAACTTTTTTATTATTATTATTAAGTAAGAAACAGGGAGGCAGAGACAGACTCCCACAAGCACCTGACTGGGATCCACCAGGCAAGCCCACTACCCAGTGATGCTCTGCCCACCAGGGGCTACTGCTCCGTTGCTTGGCAATCGAGCCATTATAGCACCTGAGGCGAGACCATGGAGCCATTCTCAGCACCCTGGGCCAACATGCTCAAACTATTTGAGCCATGGCTGTAGGAGGGGAAGAGAGAGAGAAAAAGGGGATGAGTGGAGAATCAAATGGTCACTTCTCCGGGGTTCCCTGACCGGGAATCAAACCCGGGACTTCCACACACTGGGCCAGTCAGACACTACTACTGAGCCAACCAGTCAGGGCCATTATTGAAGTTTCAATGGGGACATGAGATAAAGGGTAATTATATTACAGAACAGCATAGCAAAGATTTCAGATTAAATTCAGTATTTCTGCTATTCTAAGACACATTTTTCCCATATTAATACTTTTAGGATTTTGATATATCTTACAGTCTGTACATTTAATGTATCATTCTACTTTTTTCTTAACAAGTTTTTATTAAAATGACAGTATATCTATTACATTATCCACAGTATCTTAAAATCAAAGAGATTTGATTAAAAGCACCTGTGTTCTAAAAAGCCCAAAACCATACCCATAGTCAGCAACTTCTCCCTGATCTTCTCCTTCGGGATCCTAGCACCTGCCCCACTCTGACTCCAACATCCACTCCATCGCCTCCAATTCTATCCTACCTCCCAATTTCTTCCAGTTCCTGGACTTTTTCATATTCTTTCTCCAAAATATTCCTGCAAACCTCATAAGCCTTCTTATTTATCTGTCTTTATAGAACCCATAGACCTCCCTCAGCATGCTCTGAGTTTTATCTTCCACTACAATGTGGCCCATTAAGGTGACTGACTAAACAAAATATTTTCTTTTTGAGGAATTTCCCTGATAGCACATTTTTAGTTATTTTTAGTCATCTTTAGTTATTTTCTATTTTTAATTTAAAAAAATTAATTGAGCTATAACTGGCATATTACATGATGGAACTTTAAGATGTCTAACATATTGACTTGATAAATTTATATATTGCATTATCTTTACCACCATAGATAAGCTGACACTTCTATCATGGCCCATTATTATCATTTCCTTCTTGTGGTGATAACATTTAAGATCTTGATAATTTTTAAATGTACAGCTTCTCCCCCCAACCCCAAGTTTTCAAATTAACTTTCCTACTACATAGAATTTTTCCAATACCTATAATTAATATTCTTCTCTTTTCACATTCTTTTCCTTAGAATTCTTACTCAGTTTGATAACAAATGGCTCTCATATTTCAGTCTTCAACCTTTATCTCTCTTCTATATTTTGAACCTGAATTTTTTTTCTGAAGGATGTCTTTATCAAAACTTACTATAGACACCTCAAAGTTAGCATACAGTCAAAGGCAAATGAGGAATTTCTTATGAGCCTCTTATTTTGTGGGAACGATTAATACAGTCCACAGAGGAAAGTAACAAAGGTTTATTCTAGGAGGAAGTGTGGGATCCAATTGCCAAGTTCCCCAAGCACCTACAGCGACTTTCTGCCAGTTAGAAGATTATGATTTACCAGGTGCCTCTGGAGTCCCAGTGGACAGATTGCTGATAGAGGATTGCAGAATAATAATTTAAATGTAAGCATTGGGCCTGGCCGGTGGTGCAGTGGATGGAGCATCGGACTGGGGTGCGGAAGACCCAGGTTCGAGACCCGGAGGTCGCCAGCTTGAGCACGGGCCCATCTGGCTTGAGCAAAAGATCGCCAGCTTGGACCCAAGGTCGCTGCTCCAGCAAAGGGTTGCTCGGTCTGCTGAAGGCCCGTGGTCAAGGCACATGTGAGAAAGCAATCAATGAACAACTTAGGTGTCGCAATGGCAACAAAAAACTAATGATTGATGCTTCTCACCTCTCTCCGCTTCTGTCTGTCTGTCCCTATCTATCCCTCTCTCTGACTCTCTCACTGTCCCTGTAAAAAAAAATAAATAAATAAATGTAAGCATTGGGATCAACCTAGATTTCTAGAACTTCAAAGCTATGACAATACAAAATTAAAGGCATCGTCTTTCTTTCCTCACTTTCCCAACATAATGTTAGTGGAACTACAGTTTTTCTAGTGACACAGTTTCAAAACTTTAGCTTTGAATTTTCTATCTCTATCGTAGCCTATAATTCTTTCACTTGTCTATTTCTTCAATTCAGGCTCTGATATATTCTTTCTATTCCCACCTTGGCTGCCCCTTACCATATTTCCCCATGTATAAGACACACCTTTTTTCAAAAAATTTGAGGCCTAAAAAACTGAGTGAGTCTTATAAAGTGATTGTAGACTTTTTTACTTGCATTTCCCACTTTTTTGAACTTGTTTTTGCGCTCATTGTTGAAGACAGTGATTTGTCATCAGATGTAGATGAGGACAAGCTAATGAATGGGAGTTTTGACAGTGATGAGAAATTGTATAAATTTTATTAATGAATAAAACTTGAGTTCAATAACTTTATGTAATTTTTTTTTCAAATTTTGGGCCAAAAAATTAAGGTGCATCTTATACATGGAACTGTCTTATATATGGGGAAATATGGTAATCTTTCAATTAAATAAGCACCTAAAGTTCTCCCTATCCTCAGATTTTTTTCATTTAATCTAGTTCTTTCTATTTAGTGCCACCAATAGATTTTCCTAAAGTACAGTGCTCATGACATCACTTCACTATAAAATATTCAAAGGTTATTTATTGCCTGCCAAATTGAGTACACACTCCTTAGTAACTCCCCACTGCCAAATCCAAGGGTCAGTTCTCAGTCTATCTTCTTCAACCAATCAGAAGCATTTAACAATTAATCTCTAGTCTGGATTTCTTCAACTGGTCTCCTGCTTAACCTTAACCTAATCATTTATTTCATAAACAGCCATGATGACACTTTCACAGCATAAGTCAGACCATGTGACTCTGCGTCCCCAAGAATACAACATGCTAATTCTTGACCCTGCATTATATTTTCATACCCACCAAAGTGCTGTGCCCACCATTCTCTGTCACATATCCCTCTCACACCTTCATTTTGATTCAGTGTCCACCTATTTCTGGAAGTTTTACTGGTTAACCAACACCACTTTCTTATCACTCCTCTAGAGCCTTCAGCAATTTAAAAAACAATTTTTTCTATTAAATTTTCTACTCTGCGAACTTACTTTCTAAAAGTTTTTTGGTTTCATTTGTCCTCTTAAATGGGAATTCCTGGCCTAAAATATAATGCCTCATCTCTCTTTTCTTTATAGGTCTCTCCTCATAATATCATAATTCCTGGTACTATAATAGATACATAAGAGATGCTGAAAAATATGGTGTGAACTCACTAATTACTACAAGAGTTTCTATGATAAGAGGTAACATAGACAACGTTTTAAAATACCAACTAGAGTAGAGAAAAGAATTGTATGTAAGAGTTTGCACAAACAGTTGAGGCAGTTGTGCATAACTGGTAAGGGCAATGGGATGTGGCTGAGGCCCAGGCCACACCTGCTACGGTATGTATGGAAGTATGAGCATAGTATAAATGAGAATATAGAATCATTCCTAGATCAGGAAAAGAATGATAAAGTGGATAGATTTATATATATATATATATATATATATATATATATATATATATAGATATAGATATAGATATAGATATAGATATATATTGATATATATAGATATATATATATATTTGTGTGCATTATAAATAATATCCTTGGTAAAGTTTTTAAAAGGAGCAAAAATTCAGAAAAAAAATGTTTTACATATATGATAAATTATTATCTTGAATGTACCCAAAAAAATCCTACAGATCAAACATATACAAAAACAAAATACAAAAGAATGAACAGCCGGGGAAAGATAAATAACATCAACAATAAAATACCCATTCTTAGCTATCAGATTGACAAAAATATTAAGTTTGATTATATCAAGTGTCAGCAGATGTGCAGACAGATGTGGAGAAAGAAACCTTTTTCTTTCAATTGCCACTTCAGAGAGCAATCATCAGTATCTGTAAAACCAGAAATGCACATACCCTATGGCCCAGTAGTCCTACTTCTCAGCATCTTTTCTAGAGAAATGCCCATGCATACAAAACAAGAATGTTTCATACAGCATTTTTTTTTTTTATAATTCTGCAAATAAGCGTGAAAAGAGACAGGCTAAATATTACGGAATACTACATCACTATTTTACAAAATAAGCTAGATAGGTAATATCTTGGGTAAATCCCCAAGATGTATTGCTAAAGGCAAAAAGTATTTTACCCTTAGCATATAGTGCAGGCATGGCCAACATAGGGCTCTGTGGGCCAGATCCAGCCCGCGTAATGACTTTATGCAGCCCGCGATTAAATTTTTAATATTCTCCGCTACTTTAAAATCTCAGCTACTCAGAAGCGGAAGTGTCTTTGATTATTGGAAATCGAGATATTTAAGAAGATAGTGATACGCAGAAAAGAATTCCACATGTGACTAATCTAGGGTTAATTTCCAATAATTGGTCAAATGGATTCGCAATACTTTTTTATTTTTTAAAAAAATTCCATTATAAAGATTTACAACTTTTGTACTTGTCTGTACTCAATATGAACTGTGTGAGGTTTAGCAGCAATGTGAAACCCACATTCTTTTAGGCAGAGTTTGCCAGTGCGCACCCAAGGTCAAACAATTCGTTATTTTTGTGGTCAAGTGTGCTGAATCAAGTGGCATTGTAGCATAGACAATAGCTGCAGTTGATAACTGAAAACGTGTCCAGGCTGTTTGTAAAATGAAATAATTGTTTTATTTGCGATATAATCCCTTCAAGCTCATTCTATTAATTAGATATTGTTTTGATTGATTGCGATACAGTTTGGATATTTATATGGTATGTAATTATATTTTTATTAAAATATATTTTTATTAAAATAATATATATTAAAATTTTTTCACTCACATTTATTCATAAACAAATTACATAATAAAATTTTGTTTACTTAAATGAATCATTTTTGTATTTAACATTTTTTCATTTTAATATTTCATCTGGCCCGTGAAAACGTTTTTTTCTAATCTGGCCTGGGGGCAAAAACTGTTGACCACACCTGATATAGTGGCTCTGCATTTTACTATCTGCGTAAAACACGTACACAGAAGTCCCAAACCATCTCTACGTGTGAAATCTCTTTGTATATCACAGCTGAAATAATGTCCAGACGGCTCCACAAACCTACCACTAGGGTGACTGGGATTCCAATCAAAGAAAAATTTAGCCATTTCTGTCAAGTTTTAATTTGGGGAGACAAGCATTATTCATTATTTGTTTAGTTTACACTAAATATAAAATAATAAATGCATTTTTTTGGTGACATGTGAATTAAAAAGTTGCTCCTTGAAAGCAGATGCCAAGGCTGGTGGGTTTGCACTTGCCATGGAGGCGAGCCCAGTACTGTTTACCTGGTAGGCTGTATGTAGTGCATGCTTGTTAAAATGGATGAATGAACGGGGATGAAACAAGAGATTGGGGCCATATGGGGAAGAACCTTAATTTCTGAGTTCAAAAGTTTGTATCTTATTTGGCAGGACAAACTGTGTTGAATGAAATAATACATTTTGCACAGTTCCTGTGGATACATTTTAGCTTTTATGATTAACATCACATTTCAATTCTATCTTGTTTCATGACCAGAAGATGGAGCTATAAACACTTAAACTTCCTTCTTTTTCTTTTTCTTTCTTTCTTTCTTTCTTTCTTTCTCTCTTCCTTCCTTTCTTTCTTTCTTCCTTTCTTTTGGTTTTGGTTTTGTTTGTTTTTATTGGTTTTTTCCCCCTGTTTCATCAGTCATTAGTAAAGATTACAGTTTGTTTCTGTTTCTTTTTCTCCCTTCCACCTGTATCTCTTCCATTTTTATTTAGTTCTCAGATGATCAAAATTTTATAGCTGACTGCAAATGGGAGGAGTAAACTACAAGGGAAGCTACACCCCAGAGTCTGACTTTTCTACCTCTGGAGACTTCTTTGTTTTAGGCACTAGTTCATACATTTTTACCCAGCTCTTCCCACTTTGTTCCTCCCTCCTCACAACAAGAAAGCTCACTGGAAACAGGTGCTGGCATCCAGGCCATCCTCATAAGGAGGAAAATGCCAACCCTGCTACACACAGACCTCCATCACTCTGTGCAGCCAAGAACGTGTGCATTGAGGAAAGAGAACTTGGCAGGTTGAGAAATAAAAGCTTTGGGCTGTTCTCCAGTTTCTATGCACTTCTAACAAAAGTTCCTTACCTACA
Organism: Rhynchonycteris naso; assembly: GCA_037038555.1. Taxonomy (NCBI): domain Eukaryota; kingdom Metazoa; phylum Chordata; class Mammalia; order Chiroptera; family Emballonuridae; genus Rhynchonycteris; species Rhynchonycteris naso. The sequence continues at coordinate 251,799,161 of CM072996.1, read as the reverse complement.
GACCTCTTCCTTGAGACCTCTAAAAACTCATCGGAAACACTGAATTTTCTTCTTTTGCTTAATACAGTCGTCCCTAGCGATATCACGGTTCACTTTCCGCGGTCTCACTGTATCATGGATATTTTAATTGTATATATCTAATTTTATATCATGGATTTTTCACTATATCATGGGATTTTGCAGTACACAGGTGTTTTTATATATTTATTATTTTAATTATTTTGCGGTAAAATAAGCATTTTCTAGCCTAAAATATTGAGAACAATATAAATATATATTGAAAAACTGAAAACAATTAAAATATATATAAATAATAAAATAAATAGAAGGTCACTACTTTGCGGGTTTTCACCTATCCTGGAGGTTTCTGGAACCTCGCCCCCACGATTCACAAGGGACCAGCTGTATTGACTCCATTACTTTTATGTTGATATTATTTAAACAGCTTTGTCTCCAGCTATTTATTCTAGCTTCACTCATTTATTCATTCTTTTTAAAAATATATATTTATTGATCGCCACTGCAGAACCGCAGAAGGGTTATGGATTGGTTACACACACACACACACTCCCTTTACTCTAAGAGTCATCAATACGTACATCTATCCAAGAACATAAAACGTAAGAACACCATGAATGATTCAAGCACGGGCAGCCTCACTTTAATATATTTCTACTGCATGGAGGGCAAAACTATCAGTGACTCTGATCAGGTTCCACTCTGTAAGGTTCTGCAAGAAAAATGTCTTGCCTTATTGTACTCAGACTTACATCACCGTTTTAAAAACATATACACCATTGTTTAAGCAGATGTTTATATACATTTGGCCCCTCTGTTTCTTTTCTCTTTTTTTTTTAAGAGAAAAAGAGAGAGACAGACAGGAAGGAGAGAGATGAAAAGCATCAATTCTCTATTGCAGCACCTTAGTTGTTCATTGATTGCTTTCTCATATGTGCCTTGACCAGGGGCCTGCAACCAAGCTAGTGACCCCTTGCTCAAGCCAGCGACCTTGGGTTTCAAGCCAATGACCTCGAGGTTTCAAACCTGGCACCTCAGATTCCCAGGCTGTCTCTCTATCCACTGCGCTACTGCTGGGTCGGGATCCTCTGCTTCTTGATCCAAACTTAGCATCAGGAGACAAATGTCTTCACTGTGGGCCAAAAACCAGATATATTCCAGTAGAATCTTTCTACCCTCTGCTTCCCAGAGTCCTTGGAAGCCTCATATGTCTGTACCTACCAAACATTTCCCAGACTCTAAATCTGTATCTCTATGTATCTACTGGTCATTTCCCCTTGTAAATTGAAAAGGTTTAATGTATTTTTCTTTCTATCCTTTTTCTCTCCCATACACCTGGTCTCCTGCCAGCTTTCAGGAAATTATATTTCTGCCGTCATCCATGCAGTATTCTTTAAAAATCCTTGCAGAAATCACTTTGGATTTAACTTCTCCCTCACCTCCTACATCCAGTTCGCAAGTCTGGCGATTCTACTTGTACTGTGCGCCCTGCATCCAGTCCTTGCACACCCATTGTCAGAAAGCTGTCTCTCCTACAGCCATGTCAGTAGTCTCCTAGCTACCTCCATTCTCTTCCTACTCAATCTATACAGGCAATCTTAACATCATAATAAGCATGCCAGGTAAACTAAATTTGTACCTATATTTTTGTGTTGTTGTATTTTTATTTGCTAAATCTGGCACCCTTGCACCATACCCATCATTCTAAACACATTTATATGCATATAAGGTTTCTCTTTAAACTGTTCCCTCTTTCTGTTACTGAACTTGTTTTATGGTTTTGGTTTTTTGTGGCTGTTGTTCGAGTTCCCTATTCATTACTGATTTAAGGTTAACTCCTCGGCTCATCACTCTGCTAATATTTTATCCATCACCTACTATGTACAAAAGCACTCTGACTTATGTTGTGAAGTATGCAAGAATGTATAGTCTCTATCCTTAATAGCTTACAAGCTAAAGAATCATCACTGACACAAGGAAACGCAAGCAGATACAGAATGGAAAAGTCCAATTCAGGGCTGAGGTATAAGAGTAAGGAGTTTCCTGGCTTTGTACTTGTGTGTTACCTAGATTTTAATTTGGCCTTAGACCAGTGAAAACTTTTTTTGACCCCTCCCACACCCTAGTTCTAAAACCACTTACTAAAAGCAATTTCTCGCCTGACCAGGCGGTGGCGCAGTGGATAGAGCGTCGGACTGGGATGCGTAAGACCCAGGTTCGAGTCCCCAAGCTCACCAGCTTGAGCGCAAGTCCATCTAGCTTGAGCAAAAGCTCGTCAGCTTGGACCCAAGGTCACTGGTATGTCACTGGCTCCAGCAAGGGGTTGCTCCGTCTGCTGAAGGCCCGTGGTCAAGGCACATGTGAGAAAGCAATCAATGAACAACTAAGGTGTTACGATGGCAACGAAAAACTAATGATTGATGCTTCTCACCTCTCTTCGTTCCTGTCTGTCTGTCCCTATCTATCCCTCTCTCTGACTCTCTCTATGTCCCTGTAAAAAATAAATAAATAAATAAATAAAAATAAAAAAGGAAAGAAAACTTATAAAAGCTCAGCATCCTCCCTCGGCCTGTGACAAAGCCAGTCCTGGCTAATGAAGCTTTCTCTCTACAGTATAAAGCCAAAGAAAGCAAGTAATCTTTATCAGTGTCCTAGCTGAGGAAAATGAGGGTAGCAGTTACAGGACTTCCGCAGAATTATACTAAATGATTAGAGGAGGAGGGAACGGAATCCAACCCTTGACAGTGTTCTTTCTGAAGAGAGACTCACCTCTGAACAGGAACTTAAACCCTTCCGTGAATAAAGCACTTTAATTTAAATAAGCAAAATATAAGGCGTGATATAAGCAAATCATAAGATATCATTAATGTATGAATAGCTGTTTCAAAGGTTCAAAATGAAAACTGAGTATCTGCTTCTGGGGAATCTCGAACAAAGATTCAAGGATCACAAAGAAGTACTGAGGACGAGATGATGCTCGTGGGAAACGGGTTTGGAAAGACAGCCCCACGACGTGGAAATGTATCTAGCCCATGTATGTCTTGTGTCTGTTGATCAGTGTTATGGAACTGATATATGACTATTTTTGGAAACTTCAATGTAAAGCAATTTTGTTATTTTTCCAGAAAGAAACCTAAGAACTGCGTAGTTAGGGAAGAGGATAGTAAAATAAATTCTTTGCTTGTACCCTTTTATAATTTGTGAATTCTGTAACACCTGCATATTACTCAAAAAAATGTTAACAAAAATGTTATTAAGGAATGGCGACTCTTTGTGAATATATAATGGTTTTACTTTTCCAATTAGTTTCCCAAACCAACAACACTTTCCTGTGGCATAGCAGCTACTCAACTACATCTTGCTTAATTTCTTTTGTTCAGCCTAATATCTTTACTACAATGATCTTATTCAGCTATTTTGGAGTCAGTCCTCTTCATTTAAACACTCCAATTGTATGTTGAATTGAAACTCAACTTGTTCCTTGCCTTGACCCATAACAAGTTAGACTTTCAATTCTGGACTAAAACTTTAGGGGGTGTTTGGCAGAGTAGGGGGGCAGTGGGGTAGGAAGAATGAGTCCTGGAGCTTTGTCACCTTTACGCCTCCCCCTTCTTCTAGGAGTGACCTCCTTTGGGTTAGAAGAAGGGAGGAAGGATAAAGGAAGCAGCATCTCTTTATGTGGCTAGTCAAGTTGCCACTTTCTTCTGGTTGACTATAACGACTAATCTGACCTACTGTCTATGGGCTCCTGCGGACCAGTAGCTCCAAGATTCCCCGCTGATGAGAGATTGATTGTATCCTTTAACAAATGCTTACCCCACATGCGGGTCCTTTTTAGTCCCCCACATTGCATTAATTCTGGGACAACAATGGCTCCCAAACTCAGAGTTGCAGGGCCAACTCTCAGGTCTCAGGCATTCAAGGATTTACCAGTACTCGCCCCTCTTTTGAGGGGAGAGGACACCACTCTCTCCACCTAGATCTCACTCCAGTCAGTTCTCTTTTCTAGCATTCCAGTAGCACACAGGCACATAAGCAAGTCTGCTATTCAAGAAGGTCACACAGCCAGGGAACAAAACATCTGTTTACTTTTCTTTTCGAGTGATTTACTTGAGCTCCTGTTCCCCAAGTACCTGATTTTAGAGAAGGAATACACTCTGTAAATCCATTCCCCAAAAGGCTGCCTTTCTCTCCCCAGCCTCCCCTGGGAGGTAGACAGAGATGGCTAGTTGGACCAGTTCTCTAATTATGGGCCTCTCAGTGAGCTCTGCAGAAGGGTGGCTAAGCCTAAGTGCTGCTGGCTCTATAAATTTAGAATACAGAAAACATTGTGCCTTCTGTCTTCAGTTTGGGTGTTAACAAAAGTTATGAGGCAAAAAGAAAATTCCTATTGGCATCCTGAAAGGCTTGTCGATACGCTTTGCTCCCATCAACCATATATGGTTCAGATATCAGACACCACTGCAATTTCAGGACTAAATGATTAGAATTTTTTAGAAATAATGGTTCTTAAACCTAGCTGCACATCAAACTACCTAGGATGTTTCTTTTATTCTAAATAAAAATTTCTATTAATTTGAGAAAGAGACAGAGAGAGAAGAAGGGGAAGAGAGAGAGAGAAGCATCAACTCATTGTTCCACTCTTGCACTCATTGGCTGCTTCTCATACATGCCCTGACCAAGGATCAAACCCACAACCTATTTTCTTTTATTATGGAATTTCTAACTCTTTTCCAGAGACACTTGATCAGAATATTCAGGACTAGGATCAGGGAATTGACAATGGATTTAAACATAAGCACCATAACATTTAGGACCCTCTGGATGAGAATCAGAGAGAAACAAAGTAAGAGAGAGAGATGAAAGGTCAGGAAATTATTTTGAGTTAATATATAAGCCCCATGGTAAAAGGTGAAAGATTTATGTGATCTGAAGAGAAACTAGAGTATAAGCTCCATGGACAGATTCATTTATGTGTCCTCAACACTTAGAACAGTCCCCCGCGTATAAATACATATATTCACAGATACATATATAGAACAGTTCACGTAGATGTATATATAGATATTACTATAGACATATATTTCCTGCTTGGATGAGTAGATTAGCAGAACATTTCCATTTTACAGACAATACAACTATCCATCTCACCAAAATGTACCACCATCCACTGGGAAAACAAGAATCTACCAAAAGTAGATGTATTATTTTCTGTAGTCATCTTAAAATGAACAGATCTTTATTGATCTTGGATATAACTAAATTAGGTAATATGAAAATGCTATTTAGAGAAGTTAACTGGCCTCTTAGGTTAAGACTCAACAATCAACCAGGATTTAGAACTGACCAGAGGGAAGGTAGTGGGACAAAGGTGGGGTGTTGGATGAGCTCCTTCATTGCCAAGCTAATGACCACAGGTTCATCCTTTGTCACCATAACAATATACCTTCCACACGTGACCAGACCATTTAGATAAAAGCGTGCTAAAGATTTACTGAAAATTTCTTCTTCACTGGCTGCCTTTTCTTCAGATTCCATTATGTTTATCATTAACCAGCCTTTGCCTAAGCAAGTTATAAATTGTTTCTATTTGAGGCTACTGCTTTACAATCATGTTTAAACCCCCTCACTCTGGGTATACATTCAAATCCTCTTGATTAGAATATGTGGTATAAAATGAGATGAATTAATAAGAGAAAAACCTAACTGATATACCTTGAGATTTTTTTGAGATGGGGGTAGCAGTTGTTAGGGGTTATTTTACCACTGTTGCTGAAATTATTATTGCTATAGACTCACTAAGAAGGATAAAGAATCTCCTTCCTCGGTCTGCTGCAGGAAAGAAGCACTGCTTTTTAAAAGTTGATTGCCTCCCTCTTCAGAAGGAAAGTAAATAGCTTTTGTGTTTGAGGCAGTTGGGAGGAGTTTCAGCTTAATCCCCCAGCCAGAGGTGGTATAGAGGAGAGAGGGCAGAAGCTGCCACCAGGGGAGGTGAGGGGACTCTCTCCAATGTGGAATTGGGACAAGATTGGGATTATCACAGATGGCAATGTGTGGTCTCTCCTGGCACAATGTGCCCAGGGCTGTAGGAGGCTGGAGGTGCATAGCATGAGAAGAAGGCTGGTCACCTGGCTAGAGAACCACAGCAAAAATTCTCACAGATCAGAGAGGGTGAGAGAAGCCACTCATATTCAGAATTGAGTCCAGGGGGTTATTTTACAAGCTTCTGGGCAGATAACAAAGAAAAGCCCCTAGGAAAGGGGAGGAGCCCTTAATAATGATTGACATTTGGCATTTCATCAGCAGTACCAACCACCTCTTGAGTGAGGGCTTGAAGACAGATTTATTTGATTTGGAAAATGAAGTACTGGGATTTTTCTTGTGCCAAAGCATTGCAGAGAAATTTGTATCTCCTCAAGTTTGTCCAAACACTTTAGACCCAGACTTACAAGCAATCTCTGATGTTTACTTGTACAGGTGGCTAATCTACTGCTGTGGGTAAATTTTATAGGTTCACTTCTAAGCAAGTAATCTTATTTCTGTAGAGTTAGGAAATACTTCACTGTGCTTCCATATGCCACCAAAGATCTTTTCAAGTAAGTTCTTTTTTTTTTACATGGGACAGAGAGAGAGTCAGAGAGAGAAGGATAGATAGGGGGGACAGACAGACAGGAACAGAAAGAGGTGAGAAGCATCAATCATCAGCTTTTCGTTGCCGTTGTGACACCATAGTTGTTCATTGATTGCTTTCTCACATGTGCCTTGAACCCCGGGCCTTCAGCAGACCGAGCCACCCCTTGCTGGAGCCAGCGACCTTGGGTCCAAGCTGGCGAGCTTTTTGCTCAAGCCAGATGGGCCCCGCGCTCAAGCTGGTGATCCCAGTCCGATGCTCTATCCACTGCGCCACCGCCTGGTCAGGCCAAGTAGGTTCTTTTCTACTCTTCATAGACAGTAAGAAATACATTTATATAGAACCCACCAGGCCACCAACTAGTCAGACAAGTTCAAATAGAAAATGAAAACAGTGAAATTACTTTTGTTTTTTGACGGATATGGGTATCATTTTATATAGAAGCACTAGCTTCTAAGAGTCTAAGAAAAAAATTCTATTTGTTGTTCTTACCTTAAGTAACTTGTTCGGGAGTCTACAGGAGAAAATATGCAGAAGGAGTAACTGATGATTCATTCCTCAGATAGTTTTCCTCTCTTTTTTTCTAACCTTTCTGTTCAGCTGCCACTGAGAGCCAACTGGCATGTGTGGACAGGTAATCTGCTGTCAGATTTCTCTTCAAATTTGTCCCTTCTTGTTCAGGCCTATGAGAGAAATGCCTTCGGTGACCTCACCACTTCAATATTGTAATAACTCCCCCACAAGTCAACCTGCCTCTCTTTTCGCTCATTCTCATTAGATTAATCTTCCTAAATTAGAGCCTTAACTATTTTACCCCATTTTACCATCAAAAAACCCTGATCTAATACCAAACCATTTAAAGGGTGCTTCCTGAGAAACTAAGAAGTTGAAAGCATTGTGCTTAACACTGAGAGACATAACCCTGAATCAAACAGCTCCGCCTTCAGGCAGTTTGCATTTTCATAGGAGATAAAGACATTTCCCAACCTACTATAAGGCAAAGTATATTAATAGTTCTAACTAAAATAAAGCTTAAGGCTTAAGACTCAAAAAAAGAAAAAGGAAAGGATAAAGCTGGCTTCTTTTCTGATGATACCTATTGCTCACAAAATAATTTGAATCATTTCTCTAGCAATAACTGCAGTCTGTAAACTGACACCACCAACCTACTCTTATCTCCTTCTGCATTCCATACAAACCTTCTGCAGACACAGCCCAATTGGTCTATTCAGCTCCAAAACCATCTCGCTGTTTCCACCTCTCTCTCTTAATGCCACTTCCTCTGAGTGGATCCCTACTCCAGTTCTCCATCCTTGTCCAAATGTTAACCACTTTATACCGTATAATACCACTTATATACTTATTACCTTTTTCATGAAAGCTTTTCTACATCAACCAGTCACAATGGCCTCTCCCTCCCTGTCATCTGAATCACTAACTAGAGTCTTTCCCTGCATCTTTCTGAATCTACTGTCACCTGCATATGCTCTACGACCCTGGGACTCACACAGTTTCGAGTCCTTCCTGTCTGATATCTCTGCTCCAGTCCAGGATCGGAGCCTTACACTGTTGGCGTCAGCCTTGTGTTTCAGTGCTTCCTCGGCCTCATCCCAGTACAATGCCTGGTCCTCACTCTCCAACTCTGCTTCTGCCTCTGGTAGCTAAGGAGTCTGGGGTCCCCGTTTTAGCTATCTGAGTATCCCGTCCCTACCATCACTGGTGCACACCCTTCTCCTCCAGTGTGTGCTTCCTGTGCCTTTCCAATTCACCTCAGCCTGTAAAATTGCCTGATGGGGGAAAACAAAAAGTCAGCATAATTTAAATGTTACTACTTGAGGAGTAAAAGAGTAGCACCTGAACATGGATGAACCTTGAAAGGCATTATGCTAAGAGAAATAACCCTACACTAAAGGACAGATTTTGTTGTATGACTTTACTTAGATGAGGTACCTAGAGTAGTCAGGTAAATAGAGACTGAAGGTAGAAGAGTGATTTCTAGGGGCTGGGGTGGCAAGAGGAACGGGGAGTTATTGTTTAAAGGGAACAGAGCTTCAGTGTGGAATGAAGAATATGTTCTGGAGATTGATGTGATGGTTACACAATAATGTGAATGTTTAATGCCACTTAAACATAATTAAAATGTAAATTTCATATTATTTATATTTCACCATGATAAAACAAATAAATAAATATTTTTTTAAATAGACCATTCGCACTTGGAAAAAAAGTACAACAAGAATTTGGTAGAAAATCAAAATAGAGTGTACATCAGTACTCATTCTTTCAAGATTCTTAACTAGCTATCTAAATATTTCCCCCACTAAGATTTCACAAGACTGAATATTTGCTCTGGATGTACCTTTGTTCTTTCTAGTTCTTGGCTCTAGTTACTTCTAAGCCACTTGGTGGCCTGATTCTGAATGATGTACTTTAAAATAAGGTGTAAAAAGCTTTAAAGCCAAGGGTTACTGAACAAATATATTTCACCAAAGCATTGCTTCCTGCTCATGGTCCTACTGTTTGATTTTCCCACCCTATACAAGCTCTCTTCCCCAATGACTAACTCATTGACTTTCTCGCTAGGAAACATGTTTCTCCCATGAGAGAGAGAGAGGAACCAATCTCCTCCTGTCTCAGTGTTTCTCCCCAACCCACAGATGCACCACCGCTCCCTGCTTGGAATCACGAGTGTTTGGTGCTTCTAAAAATATAGTCCTCTACAGCCTCCTCAGGGATGCTATTGTCATAGCCACTGAATTTATTTACCTCACAGCACCAGAGGCTCTTTATTAAAACTTGTCTTTCTTACCACATAATGTTTTCTTGAGTTATTTACCTCCCTGAAGGCAAGAACACTGTTTTATATATTTTTTTATAATTTTGTAGTGCCTTGACTATAATTCCACATTTAAATATATATATTTAATAGTTATATTAAATTATATATAATAAATATAATTGTTATTTTATATATAATATATATAACTAAAATATATATATATGACATAAAACTAGAATGTCACTTAGATATTTTCAGAAACTATAATTACAATCCAGGAAAAAAATGTATTTACATTAAATACTCAATTTCTTTAAATATAAACCTATTTATTATTTTTTGATTTTGTTCTTGTTTACCAAAGTTCCAACAAAATTTATGCAAGTTCTCAGAATCCACTGAATTCCATTGCAGTGCCTATCAGGTGTGAATTAGAGAGACTGAATATGCTGTCAGCTTGATAAATCTTGCTCATGCTCATGCAGATTTCCAAGACTATATGAGTATTGTTCTTTAATCTTATAATTCACTTATTTGCCTTTGCTGTAATTTTCATAAGAATTCCTCAGTTGGGTGGTTTCTGGTAAAATTCTTATACTTTCTGATTGTGCCATTAATTACTATTGAGAAAATTATCTCAAGTCTACCTGGTCTGTAATGCATTAGAAAAATTCATTCAAATATCATTCTCTAGTAAACAAACCAGGACTTCTTAGAGAAATGCTGATTCTAGGGCTGGGGTAGGACCAATACAAGATGAGCCCAGCACATCTTGGAATGCTAAAAAGCTCAAAACACAAAAGGTGGGGGCATGTCAAAGGTACACAGAAAGCAGCCTGAAAGAGTTCCCAGTGGCCAAAAACTGGAATAATTTTGCAACAAATTATATATCAAAGCATGCAATTATAACCCAAAGTTTAAAATACACATGTCCATATAAATATAAATGAATGAGTAAATAAATAAATAGGAAAGAAGAGACATTTTTTTATACAAATGACTTCCAAATAATATGTGCAAGTACTCTCCTTCCCACTAGGTAAAGATTAATTTCCCATATGCTCCCTTCTTCTTGAGTATGAGCTAGACTTAGTGACTTGCTTTCAAACAGAAGGGTTTGGAAATAAAAAAGTAATAACTTTCCAATAGACAAACCTGGCAAACTACAATTGATATAGTTAACACCTCCAGGATTAGTCATGATGATCACATATACATCCTAATATAATGTGATGAGAAAGGTGCTTCGTGCTTACGATATTCTTTTCAAAAATATATATCCTCAATATAATCATGAAAAACCATCAGATACACTCCAATTTTAAGGGATATTCTACAAAATATCTGACTGATACACCACAAAATGGTCCAGGTCATGAAAAAAACAAGAAAAGACTGAGAAACTGGCACGGGCTAGAGGACACTTAAGGGACATTATGATTAAATGCAAGGTGGTATCCCATATTAGAAGCTGGAAGAGAAAAAGAACATTACTGGATAAACTACTGAATTCATGCAAAGTACAAAGCTTAATGAATAGTGATGGACTAATTCTGGTGTCTTAACTATGACAAATGTGCAATGGTATTGTAAGATAGTATCTTTAAGGTATATATGGGAATGCTGCAGTATCTTTACAACTCTTTGTGAATCTAAAATTATTTCAAAATGAAAAGATAGCTGTAAAAATTTATTAATACCTTTTTTTCAGTCACCATTAGAAGCAAATGAAAAAGTGTCTGACGCTGCTCATGGACGAGGCCCCTTTTCTATCCTGCAATGTATAAAACCAGTACTACAGAATCATATGCATCTGTATATATGGCTTAGTATTTGTTCTCAACATTGTCATAACTGGCTTTTTGGGCCCTTGTTTCTATTTTGAGTTCTGTCAATGACTAGAAAAAAATGGTCCTTTGAAAAGTCTAAGACCATTTACTCTTGGGGAAAAAAGTAGAATCAAGAGAATTATGGGATGTATCCCAAAAGTAGCTCACAGTGAGTCTATTATCATACAACAAGGAAGAAATGTAATGGGGACATTTCATTTTTTCCTGTCCCCAGAGAATGTCAACTGTGAGGTTCTAGTCAATTGAAAATTGATGTAGGAAAACTAGAGGAGATAGTTTAGCTCAAGGCAAGACTGAGGCAACAACAGTATCTACTGAATAATTTAGCAATATATAGAAGAGCACAAGTTACACTGAAACCCTCTTGAACACTCAGCAAGCAGCCTTCTTACATAACACTTATAATAGTAAATATGCTCATGTAAACCCATTGCTTTCTTTGGACAGTTTTTGGTTTCCAATGTTTAACTTTACTTGACATAATTCAAAGAAGTAGAGCCAAGGGTAAGAAAAGGCTTTTTTGCTTATTTTTCTAGGTAGAAACAGATGTGTACTAGGGAACAATTCCCTGTGAGCAACTGATGTATTGCAGTCCCCAAGCGCCGCCATGACCACGTTTCTTCATCCGGAGGTTTTGCATGTTAGGGAGTAGCTTCCTCTAATCATTTTTTAACTTCAAAACTTTCCCAAATTGGACTTTACATATTGTCTTCTTTAAAAAAAAGAAATCAGCCTTGTTAAACTTCAATTTTATTTTTCTTCCTTCAGTTGTAGAGGAAATCTCAAACAAATTGTCTTTCAACCACTGTCTTCAAAAATAAAAATTATCATTTATTTTAATGTTCTATATCAAACTAATCAAAAAGATATTTATATGAATACAATTATGTAGTAAGTAATGACTTGACATAAGTAAAATTATCTTTAAATTAAACTATATAGTTCCATGGATTAAAGAGATAACTATTTACAAAAAAACACACACAAGGATCTAAAGGTAGTTCTTTTTTTCTTCTTCCTCTTTCCTTCCTTTCCAGAACAACTCAGTCATAAGTCCACTAGGTAGAGACAAGCAGGACAGACATTGCACCAGGATAAGGAAGGCCATGGTGGCCCAGAGTGAGGGAAGATGAGCGCCTGCCAGACGGAAGGCCTAGCGTAAGTGATGGAGATTGAGCTGGGTGAAGAGGGGGTCCATTTGGGGATGGCTAGTGCAGCTGGATGGTGGCAAAAGAAGATTGGTACATACAAAGAAATTGATTAGGTAAGTAAATGTGGTCAGAATAATGAGATCCAGGGAGAAAAAGAGATCGAACTTTGTGGTGATGGATTGGAGTTGAAGGTTTCAGTTTGAACATAATGGTTTTCAATATTATAGATATATAGAAATAAACATACCAGTAGATGTAATGTGTATGTGTATATACAGGTGTGTGTGTGTGCACAAATATTTCCCACCTCTGTCCACAGAGAGGAAATGGTAACACCACCACCAAAACAATAATATCTGCACCTTGCACACAGATCTTGCTTTCAAAATACAATTCTCCCCTAAAATAAATCAGGGATTCTTGGAGAAATGGCTAATTCTATGGCTGAAAGGGAAAAAGTGAAAAAAACTTGGAACATCCCTTTGTGGCATTAGTAGGGAAGTGCTCAAAAAATGATGGTGAGATGTTACAAGGATAGAGAAGGCAGCTTATACAGACTCAAGAGTCAAAGTCAAAGAAATACAGTTTCTGTCTATATATTTAGTTTTTTATAAGATTATTGGTGTCTTTACCATATTTTTGGGACTATTTACCTATTCTATAAACCAATTCTTTCTAGATTATATGCATAAAAATGTCTCCTTGGCCCTGGCTGGTTGCCTTAGTGGTACAGTGTCGGCCTGGCGTGTGGAAATCCTGGGTTCGATTCCCAGCCAGGGCACACAGGAGAAGCGCCCATCTGCTTCTCCACCCTTCCCCCTTCCCCTTTCTCTCTATCTCTCTCTTCCCCTCCCACAGCCCAGGCTCCATGGGAGCAAGGTAGGCCCGGGCGCTGAGGATGGCTCCATGGCCTCTGCCTCAGGCACCAGAATGGTTTCAGTTGCAATGCAGCAACACTCCAGATGGGCAGAGCATCGCTCCCTAGTAGGCATGCCAGGTAGATCCCTGTCAGACACATGCAGGAATCTGTCTCTCTGCCTCCCTGCTTCTCACTTCAGAAAAATACAATTAAAAACAAAAAAAGTCTTTTCATTTATGGCTTATCTGGTCATTAACTTTTTTTTTCAAAGGGAAAATCATCTACTGGTTGTGGGAGCATAAGTAAGAGGTTAAGAGAACCCCTAATCGTGCACAGGGGCTTTCTCCTCCAGGCTCCATCACACAAAGAAAGGTCTCAAACTTATATTCTCCTTTCTCTCCATAAAATATATTATTGCCTGACCTGTGGTGGTGCATTGGATAAAGTGTCGACCTGTAACGCTGAGGTCCCTGGTTCAAAACCCCAGGCTTCTCTGGTTAAGGTATATGCAAGAAACAACCAATGAACAACTAAAGTGAAGCAACTATGACTTGATGCTTCTCACATTCTCTCTCTCTCCTGCTTCTCTCTCTAAATATCAATCAATAAATAAATCTTTTAAGAAAATAGGTTATTGAACACTATCCTCAATGAGAAAACTCTGTGGTTAAAGGTTTGTCCTTGGGACCAGTGACAAAGTTAGGTTTTTGTTTTTGTTTTTTAAGTGAGAGAGAGAGAGAGAGGGACAAACAGACAGGAAGGAAGAGAGATGAGAAGCATTAACTCATAGTCGCAGCACCTCAGTTGTTCCTTGACTGCTTTCTCATATGTGCCTTGACCAGGGGACACTGGGGTGGCTCCAGCTGAACCAGTGACCTCTTGCTCAAGTCAATGACCTTGGGTTCAAACCAGCAGCCATGGGATCATGTCTATGATCCCACGCTCAAGACATGCTCGGTCTATATATTTAGTTGGGTGGTTTCTGGTTAAAAAAAAAAAACAAACAAACCTGAGGGTTTTGAACTTGTGTCCTCAGTGTCCCAGGCCAATGCTATATCCACTGTACCACTGCCTAGTCAGGCAGTTTTATACTTTTTAATGAAGGTCACAGACCAAGCCAGAAGAACTTAAAGAAGCAAAGGTCCTTGAGGGGAAAATTTTAGTGTACTCCGGCATCTTATGTTAGGGTTTGATCTACTGTAAGTAGTCTGTGTAGGTGCACTAAGGAACACTGAAACTACAGCCTGGTAGATACATGCAAGTGCTGGCCAGCACTTGATAAACTGACCCAAGCTTGGAGGAAAAGCACTTCCACTTCCAAAAACCCATTATTAATTTTAACATAGTTGACTATTAATTTTTTCTTTACCATTGTGCTTTGTGGGCCTTATTTTATAAATATTTTCTTTCCCATGTTCATAAAGATAGCATTTTTTTTTCTTTCTTTTTTATAAAATCCTCATTATTTTTGTCATTATTTTTTCTTTTTATTTATTCATTTTAGAGAGGAGGCACAGAGTGACAGAGAGAGAGAGAGAAAGAGAGAAAAGGGGGAGGAGCTGGAAGCATCAACTCCCATATGTGCCTTGACCAGACCAGTGCAGGGTTTTGAACTGGCGACCTCAGTGTTCCCAGGTCAATGCTTTATCCACTGCACCATCACAGGTCAGGCAAAGATAGCATATTATCTTCTAAAAGTTTAAGTTCTTACCTTTCACAGTTGGGTTTTTAATTACATAGAATCTTTGTCTATGCATGGAGCAATTAGAAAGATCATACACTTATTTGCATATGGATAACCAATTATCCAAGCACCATTTACTATTCATTTTAAAGAACAGCAACTCTGTTTCCCACCTGAGTATTCTAGCCCAACACCAATACCATACTGTCTTCATTATTATACCTTACAATAAATCTTCATATTTCCTAAAACAAATCTCCCTGTTTTGCTTTTTTTAAGTATATTTTTATCATTTTAGCCTTACCCTCTTCCATATAAATTTTAAAACAAAGTTATAAGGTTAGTTAAATTTTATTTATTGATTTTAGAGAGAGAAGAAGGGAGAAGAAAGAGAAGCATCAATCTGTTCAAAGCATCAAAGAAGCATCAAAGAAAGATATTAGGGATACTGAGTTTAGTCCAGTAAGACAGCAGTTGCCACTGAAACAATCTGGTCTGCCTTGCAGATTTGTCTTCCTGTCCCCACCACCGCACTCCTAGAGAAGAAGTGAGAGAGCAATTTCATCATTCTGAAGCACTGGAATATCCAACACAACTTAGGGCCCGTTAGAGTGACGGACTGCAGGAAAGGCATTGTCCTGCACTTTGTACACGCACTCTGAGGTTTTGAACCTCAGCTACTGGGCTGCAGCAAAGCCAATCAAAAGGAGTCTGTTGTGTGAGCATCAGAATGAAACCCCTTGTAATTTTAGAAAAACCAATCGTAGCGATTAAGAAGAATCTCCCAAAACACTAGCAGTCTCACATCATCTAGCAAGGGCAAAAAAAAAAGGCAATATTAAAATTATTAGTTTTTTGGCTCTTTTAATATACATTTTTAAAAATATTTTTTTATTGATTTCAGAGAGGAAAGAAAGGAGAGTGAAATACAGAAACATTGATCTGTTTTTGTATGTGCCCTTACCAGGGATCAAACCAGCAAAACTTTATGTATTGGGACAATGCTCTACAGAGCTGTTCAGCTAAAGTTATTAGCCTTTAATATGAACCCATTCTGTTCCCATAAGCTAGTAAAGGTTGGGAAAAACCAAGATTGAATCATTATTCAAATTCAGAAAGTATGCAACAAGTTACATATCCTTACATATTGTTGGTAGGCATAGAAATGTGAAAATTTGGGGGATACAATTTTGCAAACTATATCAAGATTATTTTTAATTTTTAACTTGTTGACCCAAACATTGTCTCACTGAAAATCTTGTTCAATAAAATAAATAAAAAGACATACAGAGATGTATTTCCAGGAACATTTGTTGCAGTATTAATTATAATAATAAAATTGCAAAATGATCTAAATATTCAATTATAAGAGGAAGGTTAAATGAGTATGGGATAACTAAACAAATGTGTAGATGATAAATACTATACAGAAAATTATCTTTATAGTGGAAAACATAAGGTATCAAATTAAAGGTGCAACGATAAATCTGTAGTTGAAAATTATTTTTAACTGAGGGGCTTTTTTTTCCTCTGTTACTAAATTATTTATTTTGCCCTGTAGCTCCCCACCAACTGGACCAATGGGTACCATTGCCTTAGAGAGCAGAAACGCACTGGCATGCTTGAATGCATTTTTGACACATAGCAGACTTACCATTCTGAAGCAAAAGATATTTGATACATATGAACTAGGCCACTGAGAGAGAATTAATTTTATTTTTAATTAATAAAAAACATAATTGGGATATTGAGGCAGAATCTAGAAGACTAGCACATAAAGAAGAGAAAAGTTAATCACAGAATAAAAATAATGCAGTATTTAACATAAAGTCAGTTTCCTGCCTGGTAGGAAGAAGAAAAATTACCTCTTGGGCTGCAGGAAAGAGAATGGAGAAAGGGGGAGGGAGGGGTAGATGTGAGAAGAGTCTCTGAAGGGACTGTCCCCCTTCCTGGGTTGAAATTCAAGATGGAAACTTATACTCCAAATAAGTTTCAGGATTTGATAAAAGAAGGTACTTTTGTTCCACTTCTTCCATAAAGTCAGGGAGGAGTTACTTTCAGAATGCCCACTGACAACACAAAGTGGCTGCAGAAGGGTATGAATGGCTGCAGGTCAGGACAAAAGAGAGAGAGGTGGTGTGAGAGAGCCACCGCCACCAAAATCCCCATGGTTCCGGAAGAGGGAAATGGACGGGAGCTAGGAACAATGAGACAGCCAGCATGCGGCTGGGTGGGGGTGGCGGCGGCGGTGACCACAGCAGAGGATGAAGAGGCCCCATACTAAAGCTTGGGGCAGTTGGAGCTCAGCAGCAGCAGCGGACGATGACAGAACTCCTGGCAGCAATCAGGCGGTACCGCACTGCTCATGCCCAGAACATAAAGGACGTGCTAAATTAGCAGCAGATGAGTGGGGCTAGGGACCCACAGGCAAAATCCACACAAGGCAAGACCATAGGACTTGTGTGTAACACAAAGGACTGGAGTATAACACAGGACCAAATATCCATCTTTTGCAGGGACTGAGGAAGATAGGGTGAAAATCCTGAGAGGAAGCCTGAATTTTATATATAATTCCTAGAAGAGAGGGTTATCCTGAACTGGCAACAAACTGACTTCAGTTACAGAGAAATTTAAAGCTATTCTTTAATCATCCCAGATGTAACTGTAAATTTCAAAACTAGGACATCTATATACAATGGAATTTTGGCCTATCCGGTATTTATTCTCTCTTCTGATAAAGGCAGCTGAGTTCCTGGGTCCTATTTTTCCAAAGCGTGGGTGTTTCTTTGATTTTATAACCTACCAGGAAATTCATTTCTTTCCATAAATTTAAAACTTGGTTAGTTTTATTTGCAACTGAAAAAAATATATAATCCTGATTGTGTAAATTTTGTAAATGCACAAAAGCACACTGGTGCACACACACCTACATGTGGATAAAGATTAGAGAAATGAAATGTTAACAGTGATAATCTCTGTAAGGTCGGTAGATAATGGGGACCGTCAGGTGAGGAACTCAGACCGGGTACTTTTGGCTAGGGCCGCCCACAACTAAGCACACCAAAAGAAACTTCCCAGAGGTCCTTGGGAGAAGAACAACTGTCCATCAGCCAGTGAGATTTAACCACGTCATAATTTCTCACCTACCCTAGAGGACCCCTTTAAATACCTCTCACTCAGTTTAATTTGCGTGACTCCCCTAGCCTCTGTCCCCCGGCTAGGGAACCTCGGTCAGGAGGGAGTCTTTATTATTCCACACTTTGTGGCTCCGCCCCCCCCCTCCTTCTTTCTCAGCAGGGATAAATACCTTACAATCTCTTATCCTGACCCACGGCTGGGTTGGTTAGAGTATCATCCCAATATGCTAAGGCTGTGTGGTTCAATCCCTGGTTAGGGCACATACAAGAATCAACCAGTGAATGCATAAGAACAACAAATCAATGTTTCTCTTTCTCTCTCTCAAATGAATAAAGATTTTTTAAATAATGATCATTCCTTGGTTACAAGATTACATAATGTTCTTCTTTTCTCCCAACATTTCTAAATTTTCTATTCTCCACAATGAGTATGTATTATATTGTCATTCAGAATATGGAGATAAAAGTATTATCCATAACATCCAGAGAAATAACATTAGGTAGCACAATTACATTAAAAGGTTATGTCATAGGCCTTTGCTTCTCAGAGTCCTGGGCCAGCCAGTGGTTGCACACACAAGAACTCCAGGGCAGTGTGGTGTGGTAGAGAGAACATTCGAGAGGGCCTAGAGAGCTGAGAGTGAGCTCTGGCACTAACAAATGGCAGAACTTCAGTAAGCCTTTCTGTCTTCCTGAACCTCAAGTCTTTATCTGTGAAATGAAGGGTTACTCTAACTATAGAATCACAGAGGTCACTGACCTGTCAACCAAACCCTAGCTCAGATTCCAACTCCCAACATTTCTCAGATACATATGTGACGAGACAAATGGCCCAGTATGACAGTCAAAGTTTTCACTTTCAGAATACCTCTAAGGGAAAGCTATAGACACTGCTAGTTTCCCTTCTGAGACTGAAGCATAACAATACCACTTGGAAGTTTTCCATCCTGTTTTCATGGTACCTCTGTCAGAAAGAACACTTTACAACCCAGCATTGCATGTCACCAGGATGAGAGTGTAGTTAGTGTTTGGCCCTGACACCAGCCCCAGATCAGCCAAAGAATCTGAATACCACCGTGCTAGACAGCGCCTTATCTCTTCCTACCCAAGGCACACTGCCTGCTTCATCAAGCAGTCTGCCATCAGAGCCACAGACCACAGGGATGGGCTTATGGAGGGAGCTCGTGAAAGGCAGATTTACTACTGCTGCCTCAATCCAGGAAATTGCAAAGCCAAGGAAGCCCAGAGGGATGTGCTGTAATAGTCACACCACATCCTTAGTTAGTGGTTGCTGTCTTGGGTGGGGACCTTGATGGAACCCAGATGAAGTAGATGCACATAGAATGGTACAGCAGGAATTGGGGCTGTAAGAACAAAGACCAAACTATCAACTTTTATATTTGTTTTAAACTAGCCATGGCTTCACCGTACTAATTTCTCAGCTATTTTTCTTTTCTTCCATTCTCATATCTATGTCTTGCATCTTCCTCTGGGAATTTTCTTCCTCTTCCCATATATAATGTCTAAAAGTCTTCCCTGGCCTGTCGGGGACAAACTCCCATACACCAGCGTGATGCATGACCTAAGATTCTCTGCTATGTCTCAGGAGACAACTAACTCCTTGGGTTCTAAGGAAACTGTAAGCACTACACATTTTAATTCTGTTGAGTAAAAATCAACTGCCATTTTTTCTGTTCATCTTAATTTCTAACTTAAGAGAAAATCTAATGGAAATGGACTGGGTAATCTTTTCCAAGATAAACTTGAATTTTTTAACACTAAAAAGAGAAGAACTAAAATTTGAATGTAGAAAAATACAATTAAGCACACTTGCAACCTTGGCAAGTACATTAAGGGGAATTGTAGAGGGAATTAGACTGTGTGGGAGTCAGGCTCAGTCCAAAGAAAACAGGTCCAGGAATGTTTCAAGATGAGATCTGAAGAGATGGAGTGAGTCATTAAGTGAAGGGAAAGGAGAACAGAAAACACCAGAAGACACTGTCATTCCAGGGAAAGAAACTCCACAACTAGCAATGAGAAAGTTTAAAGGTAGAAATGTCAATTAAACTAAGATTGAAGAAGAGCAAAGAGGGAGAAATGATGCTTTGTCTCTGCCAAATCTAGTGTTGTTGATGGGGGCTTGGGGGAAAGCAATGAGAAATGTGGGAGGAATTGAGGAATTCTAATAAGAAGGTTATCTTCCCTATAGACTGCCTGAGAAGGGTTTTTTTCATAAGGATTAAGTCACTATTCTTAAATAACCCAAGAGGTTATGTGTTACCTTTCTGGTGCTTACTAATATAACCCCTGAGCAGGAAGTAACACAGAAAGGACCAAGAGACCTCAAATTAAAAACAAGAAGGCATTTAAATGTGTTACACTTAAAAAAATTTTTTTTTTTTTGCCTGACCAGGCGGTGGCACAGTGGATAGACCATCAGTCTGAGATGCGGAAGGACCCAGGTTCAAGACCCCGAGGTCGCGAGCTTGAGCGCGGACTCACCTGATTTGAGCAAAAGCTCACCAGCTTGGACCCAAGGTCACTGGCTCCAGCAAGGGGTTGCTCGGTCTGCTGAAGGCCCATGGTCAAGGCACATGTGAGAAAGCAATCAATGAACAACTAAGGTGTCACAACGGCAACGAAAAACTGATGATTGATGTTTCTCATCTCTCTCCATTCCTGTCTGTCTGTCCCTATCTATCCCTCTCTCTGACTCTCTCTCTGTCTTTGTAAAAAATAAAATTAAATTAAATTAAAATAAAATTTTTTTAAGAAAAACTGTTGACTCTGCTCATGAGGCTGACATTACAAACTGCATCATGGTTAACTGCCTACCCACTATTCTTACTGCAACTGCAGTCTGTTATGAAGTAGCAAACAACTAGTCATCTCTCTCTGGTGTGTGTGTGTGTGTGTGTGTGTGTGTGTGTGTGTGTGTGTGTGTGTGTGTGTTAGTATCTCTCTCTCTCTCTCTCTCTCTCTCTGGTAAATTGTTTCAAGTCACAAATGTACTTTTAATTCAATGACTCAAAGTGTCACCTGCTGACATTCTTTCCACATTCAAATCTATTATCAAAATTAGTGAGCAATGTAAGCTAATTTAATAAACAGAAAATATAAATAAAACAAAATGTGGCCACCTTGAGAGTTTAGTTTGGTGATTATTAAAAACTTCATTTCTATTTTGTTGCCAATGGGGATTTCTGGTAGGAGGTCTGTCTGATAAGCTTCAGCAACAACAGTTCCATTGAACTGCTGTAAAGGAAGTTGTTGTGACAGATTGCTTCCTGTGATGAACAAAGGGCTTTTGCTGACATGGCAAATTATGGTTACAAGGACAAGCCCACAAGTTTTGTCTTTCAGAACTGAAAGTTGTTGTTGTTGTTGTTAATTTTCACTATTTCAAAAGGAAACATTTTCAGACTTGTTCCCTAAAGAAAAATTTTAAAAAGAAGAGAAGAGAGGGACAAAGAGAGGGAGGGTAGGAATGAAAGAAGAAAGGAAGGAAGCAGCAAAACAATGGTATGGTCACGTGTTTTGAGTGTTGGTTTATTCTCTGTTTCAAAATATTAAGATGTTGGACAATTAAGGAGCCAAAAATGTTACAAGGCACATGTATATGTCGTATGTCATAAGACTAAGAATACAAGGCAAGGCCCACAATGCCAAAGATACAGGGTTTTGAAATGAGTGCAAGGATTTGTTCATCTGAGAATTTTTTTCACAAGTAGAATTGATGTGTCAGATTAAAAAGCTAAGTCTTGGGAATGAGTACATGAAGAAATAGGGTACTGCCTGACCAGGCCATGGCACAGTGAATAGAGCGTTGGACTGGAATGTGGAGAACCCAGGTTCAAGACCCTGAGGTTGCCAGCTTTAGTGCGGGCTCATCTGGTTTGAACAAGGCTCACCAGCTTGGACCCAAGCTCGCTGGCTTGAGCAAGGAGTTACTCAGTCTGCTGTAGCCCCACGGTCAAGGCACGTATGAGAAAGCAATCAATGAACAACTAAGGTGCCTCAGGGAAGAATTGATGCTTCTTATCTCTCTCCCTTCCTGTCTACTGTCCCTCTCTCTGACTCTTTCTGTCTCTGTAACAAAAAGAAAAATAAAAAGGAATAGGGTACCTTGTCCTTTATGTCCTTTATTTGTTTCTCCTCATCCTTGGTGTGAAAGAGATCTTGGGTAAGACAGAATAAAGGAGACCACTTTAGTGGGGATAAGGGAAGTCCTGAGGTGGGTGTGCTCTCCCTGAGCTTTTTCTCCAAATCAAATACCTCTTCCATGGTAGCCATGTTGAAAAGACCTCGGACGAATTACTGAAATACCATCTGAGATTACTTTCCAATAGCACCATGTAGATCTCTATTGTAATGGAAGAGAAAGCAATTCTGTCTTGATAGGAATGTCTCTAAATTTCCCATCATAGAAAATGCAACAAGCATATACAGGATGGGGCAAAAGTAGGTTTACAATTATGAGTACATGAAACATTTTATTCTTGCATTATTATTTATTATATTATTTTTCATACCAACAACTGTAAGCTTACTTTTGCCCCACCCTGTATATATATGCTTGTTGCATTTTCTATGATGGGAAATAGTGAGACATCAGGTCAAAGGCCTGATGGAAGTCCAGATAGAAAGGTGAAGAGAGGTGTTAATGGGAAGAGGGATAACAGTTTGGCACTTCAAATATTTGTTTCACTTCAACTCTGACAAGAGACATTTTGCCTTAGTGTCTAAATACATCCAAATAGAGACTCTGGTTAGGTGGCTCAGTTAAAAATTTAACCAGACATTAGACAAACATTAGAGAGTATCTCTATCATTGTTCTTTTGAAAGTAAAAGCAACCCCCTGCAACAGACTTGGTTACATAATTTGCAGGACCCAGGGCAAAATGAAAATGCAGAGCTCTTTGTTCAAAACTTATTAACAATTTCAAGATGGCAACACCAGAACATTCAACCAAGCAAGGGGCTTTTGAGTACCGGTGCTGTTCATCTGTACTGGTCACACACTTATGATGCTGACTCTGTCCTATAATTAAAATCAAATGTATATCAGTTCAATAAAGCATTGGGTGGGGGACAAATGTAAATTCCCACCATAAAAGTTCAAGAGGGGAAGCTTGATTATTGAAGTCAGAAGACCAATTATTCTCTGATATCAATGAGCTATAGGAGGTCTAGATGACTTCAATGTTATTTCCGGTCCTAATATTTTTACTATTTCACTATAGCACAACCTGGCCACTATGAACAATGAGATAGCTTACAAGTATGTCGTATACAGCTCTTGGGTATAAAAAAGGTTGAAAACCTGCACTGGATAGATTTTTGGTTTCTTTAAAATATATATATATATATACTTGTATTATTGTCAGGCCCAACTAAATTTATGCTTTTATTACAGTTTAATAATTTAAATTCTGGAGTAAAGTGAAAATACCACTGGTATTCACTGTTTATTTTATGTAATGTTAAAATGCTAGTATAAATGCATTTTATTTTAAAATTTAAAAATCAGTGAAACAAAACCTTTAATACATTTAAAATATAAAAGTTTATAAGTAGTCTGGTTGGTGGTGGTACAATGGATAGAGCCTCAACGTGGGACGCTGAGGTCCCAGGTTTGAAACCCCAAGGTCACCGACTCGAGCTTGGGCTCATCCAGTTTGAGGATGAGTTCACCAGCTTGAGCGTTGGGTCACCAACTTGAGTGTGGGATTATAGACATGACCCCATGGTTGCTGGCTTGAGCCCAAGCTCACTGGTTTGAGCAAAGGCTCACTGGCTTGACTTGAACACCCTCCATCACCCCCCATCAAGGCATTTATGAGAAGCAATCAATGAACAACTAAAGTGCCACAAGCATAATTTGATGCTTCTCATCTCTCTCCATTACAGTGTGTGTGTGTCTCTCTCTTAAAAAAAGTTTATAAATACATTATAAGACATCAAATAAAATTTATAAAAATATCAATGTTAACCATTTATTACCATTATAATAAAAATTATTTATAGATGAAATTATTTAAAATATTCAAAAATGTATTAAACACTATTTAAATTAAAATAATTAAATTAACCATAAAAGATTAGAAATTCAGGTCCTGACTCAGCAGCTCAGTTAATTAGAGTGTTGTCATGGCATGCCAAGGTTGTGGGTTTGATCCACATACAAGATTCAACCAATGATTCATTTAAAAAGTCAAACAATCGATATCTCTCCATATAAAAAAATAATTTTTAAATATTAAAATATAAAGGTGCTTTTTAAAGTAAGAAATGCAATAATAAACTTTTAATCAGTTACAGTATAAAAGCAAAGTTATCAATTTTATCATGATTAATCCGTGAGCAAAATTTTGTGCATTTTTTTCCAGCCGCTGGAAAAGTATTCTGACTATATATTAGTTGGAAGGCTGGTGAGAAGTAATTTTGTCTGCTAACTCCAAATAATTTCCTCTGGCCCTCATTTTCAATTAAGTATATTTATTAATTGATAACTTTGAGATAAACTTTGGGGCCAGCTTTTTTTCAGTGACTACAGTGCTCTGATTGATAATGATTGTTTTGTTTTGCTGATATTTTAAAAGAATTTAAAGTTTCTTTTCCTTCTCTCCAATTTTATTGTATATAAATAAACACTCTTAAGCAGAATTAGCTACATCACTTTTTAAACTACTCTTTTTATATCCTCCTTGTACAGAAAAATGTTTGAACTGGCATAAGAATTAATTTCACCATAAGAGTTTTGCAATACTACAATATTGTTGCTTATTAAGACTCACATAAACATGACCTGTCTAACATAGAGTTACATTTTTGTGTAACATGAATTGGGCCACTGATTTTTATCTCAAATCACAAATGATTCAAATTTCAACTTTTCAAAACTAATAAAATAATGGTATTACATAAACAAAATATATCAGTACCTAGGGGATTGCAAATATCACTACGTAGAAAAGTAACAGGTTACCAAACTAGTTTTACCATCATTATTATGGTTAATTTGCTTTTGTAATCCAACCCCTCACATATACACAAAAGTCAGTTTTATTTTGAAAGTTTCAAGGTTATCTTTGAGAAAAGTAGAGATATTCTACAGTAACAAAAACCTGCAATTTGAATTATCACAGTAGAATTTCAGATCAATAAGCAATTAATAAATATTTTCATTTAAGACAGGCACAGTATGACAGACAGCATAACATAAACAACTCTCCATCATGACCTCATTTTTTAATCTTTGATGGTAGTCAGCTTGGGCTATGAGGAAACCTTGGGAATGGAGGCTCATTCATAATGGAACACGATTGATGGACCTTGGATCCCTGCTACCATAGAGTGCCAAAGCAGCTGTGCACTGACTACTTCGAGACATTTGCAACAGAGAAAAGAACTATTTTTAGCCCACTTCTATTTGAGATTTTCTGTCACATAGAGGCAAACCTAATTCAAAAATCTGTGTACATAATAGGATGTTTCACATTCAGACCTAAAATATGTAACACAGGCTCCATGAAAGCTATTGGAATACTTTCTTAAGAACTAAAAAGGTAGAAACTCTTTTTATGTCTTAAAAAAAACATTGAACAAAACTTTTACCTATGGTGACTTGGAAAACAGACCACTTGCTAAATAAGAATGTAGTACAGGGGTTCTCAGGTTATGACAGTCTTGACATATGACATTTTGGGTTTACAACACTCACTCCCATAAAAACTTTTAAAAATTGAGATATGAATGTTTTGGCTTATGCCTTTAGTGTTGTATTTATGGACTACATGGGTGAACTAGTTTGGTTGCACGCAGCAGGAGAATACGTAGTAAGTGATGCATCATACCAGTGAGGGAGTTGGCGTCTCCCATTATGCTAACCTATGCCATTTTGGACAGTTAAAAGCACAAGTATTCCATTTGTGTTGACTAGGGTGTGTTTCGACTTACACTAAAATTTGGGTTACGTCACTGTCATAGGAATAGTACTGTGTCATAACCCAAGGCCCCCTGTACTTAGGAAATGGTTAGAAAAAAACCAGAATACTGGTACTGTTGACTGCATCAAATATTTACCAGCTTGAGCTAGATCTAGACAGACTTCAAGCAAAAGTAGAAAGAACTTCATTCAGCTCTGCTGAAAAGAGTCTACTCTGCCTATAACCTGCAATCAAAGGAAAATGAAAAGCTAATAAATTAGAACCTCACCAGATTTAAAAAGCCAAGCCTTTTTCTCTTTGAACAAAGCAATTGTAAGCAGTGTCTTAAAAAATACATTCTTTCCTGACCTGTGGTGGCGCAGTGGATAAAGCGTCGACCTGGGAACACTGAGGTCGCCAGTTCAAAACCCTGCACTGGTCTGGTCAAGGCACATATGGGAGTTGATGCTTCTAGCTCCTCCCCCCTTTCTCTCTCTCTCTCTCTCTCTCTCTCTCTCTCTCTCTCTGTGTGTGTGTGTGTGTGTGTGTCTCCCCTCTAAAATAAATAAATAAAAAGAAATAAAAAAAATACATTCTTAACAGTACATATGTCGCCTATCATACCAGAAATGCTTAAAGAGTTAGATTTAAGATTTTGCCTTCTCCAACCAGCCCATTGCTTTAGTTGACTTCATAACCACCATTAAGCTGATGGGAATGAGCTGAACTATAGACCAGACTCTTCCTATTAAAAAAATATATGTCTAGACAAGTATTTTGATTGTGGTTACTGGCATATGAAACTGACCAGTACCAAACTGATTGAAAGTCTACTAATTTATTGGAAAAAATTATAATGTATTTATTAATTTTAGAGAGAGAGGAAGGGGGAGAGAAAGAGTAAGACAGAAACATGGATCTCTTTCTGTACGTGCCCTGAATTGGGATTGAATGAGTTTTGCATATTGAGAGGACTTAGACAATTTTTTTTACCAAAGAATTCCACAAGTGTCGTTTGCAAAAGACTGTGATTATTCAACTCCTAAGCACACCAGACATCTGAACCAGCCAAGAGTAACAAATACGATGCAATATGCTCTCTAATGCCAACCTCAGTTGTGGCCATGGACAATCATGAATGAGAAGAATCTCCAGAAGGCAGTGACAGGAATGACAGATGATGATGAGAAAGGGACTTTTTCTCATAAATCTGGATGACTAATGCACTTTAAATAGCATTATTCACTTAGTTCTTCTTTACCTCTATTTCTATCAAACAACAAAATTATGCCTACTTCCCTCCCTACAGTGAGGTATAGCCATGTGGATAGCTTTGGTCTATAAATTGTGCGTAGAAGTGATGTATGTCACTTTCAGAAAGAAGCATTTATACCAATATGATGGAAGCATGGACTGAGTACAAAGTACTATAATACCAAAGCAGCCTGGAAGTGAACCAACACACACATAAAAGCAAGCCTCAAATTTATAGTAAAATACATTCTTTTCAAATGCTCATAGTACATCCTCTAGGATTGACCACATGTTAAGACACAAATCAAGTCTCATTAAACTGAAAACATTCAAACACTTGGAGGTTAAATAGCATGTTATTAAATAACAAATGGGTTAACAATAAGATTTAAAAAATCAAATATTTCCTTGAAACTAATGAAAATGAACATACAAAAACTCAAAATTTATGGGATTCAGCAAAAGCAGTCTTGAGAGAGAAGTTCATAGCATTACAGGCATACCTTAAGAATCAAGAGAAAGCTCAAATAAACAACTTAACCCTGCACCTAAAAGAACTAGAAAAATAACAACAAATAAAGCCCAGAGGAAGTAGAAAGAAGAAAATAATAAAGATTAGAGTGGAAATAAATGACATAGAGGCTAAGAAAACAATACAGAGATCAATGAAACCAAGAGCTGGTCTTTTGAAAAGGTAAACAAGACTGATGAACCTTTAACCAGACTCATCAAGAAAAAAAGAAAGAACTCAAATAAATAAAATTGGAAATGAAAGTGGAAAAGTAACAATGGACACAACAGAAATACAAAGGATTGTATGAAAATGTGTATGCCAAAAAATTGGACAACCTAGACAAAATGGATAAATTTCTAGAAACATATAATCTTCCAAAACTCAATCTGGAAGAATCAGAAAACCGAAACAGACTGATTACAACAAATGAAATTGAAAGTTATCAAAAAACTCCCAGCAAACAAAAGTCCTGGACCAGATGGCTTCACAAGCAAAATTTTACCAAATATTCAAAGAAGAACTAACACCTATCCTTCTCAAGCTATTTCAAAAAATTCAAGAGGAGGAAGACTTCCAAGCTCCTTTTATGAGGCAAGCATAATCCTCATTCCAAAACCAGGTAAAGACACTACAAAGAAAGAAAACTAAAGGCCTGTATCCCTGATAAACTTAGATGCTAAAATTCTCAACAAAATATTACCAAACTGAATCCAGCAATACATGGAAAATATCATACATCATGATCAAGTGGGATTTATTCTGGAGAGGCAAGGCTGGTTCAATATTCGCAAATCAATCAATGTGATTCATCACATAAACAAAAGGAAGGACAAAAACCACATGATAATTTCAATAGATGCAAAAAAAGCATTTGATAAAATCCAGCACCCATTCATGATCAAAACTCTCAGCAAAGTGGGAATACAGGAAACATTCCTTAACATGATAAAGGCCATCTATGACAAACCCACAGTAAATATCATCCTAAATGGGCAAAAATTAAAAGCAATCCCCTTAAGATCAGGAACCAGGCAGGGGTGCCCCCTTTCACCACTCTTATTCAGCATAGTTCTGGAAGTCCTAGCTACAGCAATCAGACAAGAAGAAGAAATAAAATGCATCCAAATTGTAAAAAAAGAAGTAAAACTACCATTATTTGCTGGTGACATAATACTGTACATAGAAAACCCTAAAGTCTCAGTCAAAAAACTATTGACTTGAAAAATGAATTTGGCTATGTGGCAGGATATAAAATTAATATTTAGAAATCAGTGGCACTTTAATACACCAACAATAAACTGTATTAAAGAGAAATTAAGGAAACAATCCCCTTCACTATTGAAACAGCAACAACAAAAAATAAAGTACCTAGGAGTAAATTTAACCAAGGAGGTAAAGGACTTGTACTCAGAAAATTATAAAACATTCATAAAAGAAATCAAGGAAGATTTATGGCAGCATTATTTACAATAGCCCAGATTTGGAAACAGCCCAAGTGTCCGTCAGTGGACGAGTTGATTAAAAAGTTATGGTACAGCCTGACCAGGCAGTGGTACAGTGGATAAAGCGTCGGACTGGGATGTGGAGGACCCAGGTTTGAGACACCGAGATTGCCAGCTTGAGCACGGGCTCATCTGGTTTGAGCAAAAGCTCACCAGCTTGGACCCAAGGTCGCTGGCATGAGCAAGGGGTGGCTCGGTCTGCTGAAGGCCCGCGGTCAAGGCACATATGAGAAAGCAATCAATGAACAACTAAGGTGCTACAACGAAAAACTGATGATTGATGCTTCTCATCTCTCTCCATTCCTGTCTCTCTGTCCCTACCTATCCCTCTCTCTGACTCTCTCTCTTTCTCTGTAAGAAATAATAATAATAATAAAATAAAAAGCAATGGTACATATATACAATGGAATACTATGGGGCCATGAAAAAGAAGGAAATACTATTTTTTGCAACAACATGAATGTTTCTAGAAACTCTGATGTTAAGTGAAATAAGCCAGACAGAGAAAGAAAAATATCATATGACCTCACTCATATGATGAATCTGACGAACAATTTGAACTGAGGAGCGGATTAGAGACAGAGGCAGGATCAAAGGATCCAAAAGGAAAGTGGACAGAGGGAAAGGGGATGATAGGGTGATAGGAGGGACAAGGGCATTAAAGCAAATCCTGGAGGAAAGGGGGAAAGGCATTATGAGGAGGTGGATAGGGGGGATGTACTGGGAACATGAGGGATATTAGAATCTATGTCAACACAATAAATTAATACACTTAAAAACACATAATAAATAAATTACACTTAAAAAAATCTGCTCTTCTTATCACCCTGTAATGACCCATTAAAGCCCCCAAGACAAGTTATCTCATCCCTAGCTCCGGATGTCTTAGATACCAGTTCCCCCTTTCTGTCACTGAAAATCTCGTGCCAATGGGAGTCTCTGACTCTCATGTAATGTGGGGTTCCCATTCATATGTAGGTGTTAGATTTAGTTATTTTCTCTTGCTGAAAGAAAGAAAGAAAGAAAGAAAGAAAGAAAGAAAGAAAGAAAGAAAGAAAGAAAGAGAGAGAGAAAGAAAGAAAGAAAGGAACGAAGGAAGGAAGGAAGGAACGAAGGAAGAAAGAAAGAAAGAAAGAAAGAAAGAAAGAAAGAAAGAAAGAAAGAAAGAAAGAAAGAAAGGAAGGAAGGAAGAAAGGAAGGAAGAAAGAAATCAAGGAAGATACAAACAAGTAGAAACATATACTGTATACTGTGTTCATGGTTAGGAAGAATAAACATCATTAAAATGTCTATATTATCCAAAGCAATCTATAAATTCAATGCAATTTCTATTAAAATGCCAGTGGCATACTTCAAAGATATAGAAAAAATATTTCAAAAATTTATATGGAACCAAAAAAGAACACAAATAGCCTCAGCAATCCTGAAAATGAAGAATAAAGTGGGAGGTATCATACTTCCTGATATCAAGGTATACTACAAAGCTATTATACTCAAAACAGCTTGGTACTGGCATAAGAACAGGAATACAGATCAATGGAATAGAACAGAGAACCCAGAAATAAACCCACGTCTTTATGGTCAATTGATATTTGACAAAGGAGGCAAGAGTATACAATGGAGTAAAGAGAGTTTTTTTAATAAATGATGTTGGGAAAATTGAACAGGTATAGGCAAAAAACATGAAATTAGACCATCAACTTACACTATTCACAAAAATAAACTCAAAATGGATAAAAGACTTAAATGTAAGTCATGAAATCATAAACATCTTGGAAGAAAACATAGGCAGTAAACTCTCCGATATTTGTCGTAGCAATATTTTTGCTGATATATCTCCACGGGCAAATGAAATAAAGGACAGGATGAACAAATGGGACTATATGAAACTGAAAGCTTTTGCACAGCAAAAGACACCATTAACAAAATAAAAAGACAACTCACACAATGGGAGAACTTATTCGCCAATATGTCTGATAAGGGGTTAATAACTAAAATTTATAAAGAACTTCTAAAACAACACCAAGAAGGTGAACAATCCAATTAAAAATTGGGCGAAAGAATTGAATAAATACTTCTCCAAAGAGTACATATGAATGGTCAATAAACAGATGAAAAAATGTTCAATGTCACTAATCAGAGAAACACAAATTTAAACCACAATGAGATACCACTTCACACCTGTCAGAATGGCGCTCATTAATAAAACAACATACAGTAAGTGCTGGTGAGGGTGTGGAGAAAAGGGAACCCTTCTGCACTGTTGGTGGGAATGTAGATTTGTGCAACCACTGTGGAAAACAGTATGGAGATTCCTCAAAAAATTAAAAACGGAACTGCCTTTTGACCCATCTATCCCACTTTTAGAAATATATCTTATGAATACCAAATCACTGATTTAAAAGAAGATATGCACCCCTTTGTTTATTGCAGCATTGTTTACAATAGCCAAGATCTGGAAACAACCCAAGTGTCTGCTACTGGATGAGTGGATTAAAAAACTGTGGTACATATACACAATGGAATACTATGCAGCTGTGAAAAAGAAGGAAATCTTACTTTTTGTGACAGCATGGATGGACCTGGACATTATTATGCTAAGTGAATAAGCCAAGCAGAGAAAGAAAAATATCATGTGATCTCACATATATGTGAAATCTAAGAAACAAAGTGAACTAAGGAATGGAATAGAGGCAGAGACAGGGTCACAGGGAGCAGAGGGTCAGCAGTCAGAAGGAGGGGGGATGAAGGAATGGGATCAGAGGAGGTAAAGGGATTAGTGAAACTATATATACACAACACAGGGATATAGATAACAGCACAGCAAATCCTAGAGGGAAGGGGGAGAGAGTTAGGGGCAGGGGACAAATGGAGTATAAAAAGGGACACAGGGGTGGGGGTGAGAGAGTTATATTCAGTGGGACACTTGAATCCATGTAAACACAATAAATTAAAATTTAATAAAAATTTAAAAAATAAGAATGTAAAAATTTATAATAAATAAATGGGCAGTTAAACAGACTGTATATATGTTTTAGTTCATTAAATAAAACTGCTCCATATTATTTTATGGAAATTTATGGGCTTTGCTATCAATGATCACATTATGCTGGATTCATTAATGTCAAAATTTTCTTTTTCTTTCTTTTTTGCTTTTTTCCTATGAACTTTCTAAATAAGCAAAAGCAAACTAAAAGGATTTTTGTAATTGTAGAAATCATCTTTACTCAATGAATAATTGTAATTTATGAAAAAGATCATTCCTGCCTGACCAGTGTTGGTGCAGTGGACAAAGTGTTGATCTAGAACACTGAAGTCAATGGTTCGAAGCCCCAAAGTCGCTGGTTCTGAGCAAGGGTTCGTCAGTGCAGGGTTGCTTGCTTGAGCACAGGATCATTTATCAGGGGTAGTCAACCTTTTTATACCTACCGCCCACTTTTGTATCGCTGTTAGTAGTAAAATTTTCTAACCGCCCACCAGTTCCACAGTAATGGTGATTTATAAAGTAGGGAAGTAACTACTTTATAAAATTTATAAAGCAGAGTTACAGCAAGTTAAAGCATATAATAATAATTACTTACCAAGTACTTTATGTTGGATTTTCACTAAGTTTGGCAGAATAAATCTTTATAAAACAACTTACTATAGATAAATCTATCTTTTTATTTATACTTTGGTTGCTCTGCTACCACCCACCTTGAAAGCTGGAACACTCACTAGTGAGCAATAGGTGACCAGGTTGACTACCACTGATTTACATGATGCCAAAGCTCATGGGCCTGAGCTTAAAGGTCACCAGCTTGAGCCCAAGATTGCTGGTGTGGGCAAGATTGCTACACCGCCCTGGTCAATGCACACATGGAGAAGCTCAATGAACAGCTAAAGTGAAAGCAACTACAAATTGATGCTTCTCACACTCTCTGTCCCTTCCTGTCTCTCAGGGGAAAAAAAGATCATTCCTGATTTTCATTTTTTATTAAAGTTAGTAAAATAAATAATTCAAAATATTTTCCTTTTTCCAGTATTCTCTCATAACTTTTTGTTGCCCTAACAGTTTGGGCCTGAATTTTATTTTCATAGGTTTAAAAATAGGTATTTATTTCTGCTGAATTTTGTCATTATAAGATATCTATTTTCAAAAAACAGTTTAAAAAAAAAAACCAGTTTTAGTCGATTAAATTGTATCTTACTAGGGAATAAAGAGGAAGAAATAAGGAGCACAAAACAACATGGTTTAACAAAGGGAGAAAGAAGAACACACAGAAGCTACTTGTTGGGAAACAATCCTCCATGGGTCTCACATCTCTGCACATCATGCAAGCAGAGTGGATAGTTTTCTAGATTATCTTTTAAAAGATGTTTGTAGAGAAAACAATCTTGGAAAACAGAAGGAAGGTATCTTTTGAGAGCAGAGGGCAGGTTTGTTTGCCTCACAGTATAATTAAGATAATGTTTCCAGCTGGGGCAAAGGTTGGACAGGCTTGCTTACAGCCCCCTTATAATTGGGCTTTCCTAAACTCTGAGGCATTCAGCTGCTTGTGTAATGCTCACGTGGGTTACCAACTACCTCTATGAGACCTATGGGAGCATGAATTATATCATGCCTGATGCATTATGAGAATAAAGTCCTTTTTCTTTGACCTAGGAGTCTCATATTTTTTTGCCAGCACCGACAAAACTATGGCAAGGTAACTTGAGAGCTTTTGACAGTGAGAATGGGATACTGACCAACATGACTTTCTGGAAGAGAAAGGATAAAGGATCGTAAGGACTGAATTGGGGATTCTGAGAAGACTCCCTAGGACCTAATAGTGAAGTTCTTGACCAAACAGTAAGCAAAGGCGGATGAGAGGGTGGAGGTAGGGAGTGGAGTCCCCCACTGTCCTACCTGGTCATGAATATTTGGAGTCTGAGTGACAAATGGTAGGATTGAAACAAATCAGCTAAATAGTGTTTTAGTTGTTACTCAGTCTCCCTTGGTAGGGAAGAGAAAAGGTCAAGGAAGTTCCAAACTGATAACAGGTCTTTGGATGGTCTGAAAATACCGAAACTTAATTTTGACTGAACCCTGAGTAACCTCTTGGTCACTCAAAATGAAAAGTAAGTGTACTTTAATTACTGGCACGGAGCCACTCTTTCTCTCTACACACCCCCAGATTCCTCTTTCCATTTCTTCTACTCTGACCTCAGCTGCTTTCAAGAAAAGAAGAACTGGGGTGGGGTTAAGTCTCCCAGCCCACAAGAGGGAACAAAAACTATATGTACACTTCCAAGTATGTTGTGGAAGAGAGATGAAGGACTCAAACTTCTAGGGTTCTGTGGGATACAGGCACCCAAGTCTCCCATTCTCTCCAGTTCCAAAAGGAAAGACAGTGCTCAGATTTAGTTGGCATGATTTGGTCACGGTTTGTTGTACGGAAGTGATGCTAATATAACCTTGTCTTCTAAGCCATTATTTACTCCTGATTTTCCTTCTACTTCTCTAGGATGCCCTCAGTTCTTTTCAATGGTTTCTTCTTCTCAGACCACTTCTTCGATTAAAAATTCTTAAAAGAAATAAAAGTCAGAAAAATCTAGGAAGAAGGTGCTGCCATTAGCCTCTAAGGGGAAACATGAATTTCCATAATGAGAGGTGTCCCAGCAGAGTCCAAGCTCTACGTAGATCAGGCATCCCTGATTCGACTTCCCCGTGCAGTGGGACACTTCTGCTTATCAGTAGGGCTGGCAGCCTCTTCAAGACTACTCTTGAGGTGGCTACGAGGATTGTACTTCTCAGTGCTGACACCAACTGCCACTGGAGGAAAGAAACGAGACCAACACACAAATTAGTTGCAAGAATCACACAGGCATTTATTTTATTTATTACTCACAAATCCTTTTGGCACGCCTGGGTACAGTTTACGGGGGGGGGGGGGGGGGCTCCATCGGCGTGCTCTTCTTGGCTGTCTTTGGTCAGAGCTCAGAGCGGGGTGGAGACAGTCCACGTTCACATTGAAGTCTACTGCAGCAGGGGGCCCCTTAGCTTTAGTACGTTTCTGGCCAACGCCTTCTAACAGGTGTTAATCTACAAGATTATCATCTCAAACCACCTTTTTGGGAGTTTCTCAAGAGTCTTTTTTATGTTAATCTACCAAAATGTTGCATCAAGCCACTTTTAAGATGTTCTTAGGGAAACCTCCTGTCTAGTCAACCCACAGAGTTATGACATCAAGCCTCTTCTTATCTATATGTAACTTCACACACACACTAACTGAGCCCTGCACAAAAGGCAGAATCTGTTTACCATGTCTGTACACACTATATTAATTTCTATCCAGACAGCATAACTTTATTTAATTTCCTTAATTGCTTTTAATATTACATCCTAATTATATTTATATATCTCCCATATTTTTCTATATTTCTATATATTTAATTACTATAACATATTACTGCAACAACAGGTAAGGTGAAATATTTATATTTTCAGAAGGAGGCATGGGTTGAAGATGAATGAGGGGTGCTGTCATAAGTGCTCTTGTTTTCCAGTTTCATCTTTGGTGGCCTTTCCTTCTACAATTTTATATATATGATTTCATCCAAATTGTAGAATCTATTTCTGTGCTAATGGTTCCCAAGTCTGCATCTCCAGTTTTAACACATCAAGTTCCAGATCAGCTTTTTCAAATGCTTATTAAGTCAGCTTTTCCACAGGCATGTCAACCTAATACATTAAAAGAAATACAAAAATAAACCTAAAATAATCTTTAGCTCCTTAAAAATTTCCTCCTTTCCCAACATGGTTAATAAAATCAATATCCTCAAACCCCAGCAAGAAACTCATTCCGAAGTACCTTCTCTTATACATCCATACCCAAATCCCATCCATTTTCTTTCAGAAATATAGCTAAAATACAACCATTTTCCCCCATTTCTACTGCCACTAACTCAACTCAGGTTCTTATGATTTCTGTCCAAGAATAATGACACAGTGTCCTTTCAGGTCTCTTCCCCATCATTCTCCTCTATAATCCATTTTAATGGTCCTGCCATAATTATCTTCTTATCAAATAAATATGATTACATATTTCTTTTCTTTTTTTTTTAACAGTTTACTCTAATTTTCCATTAGCTGCCCTACAAAAGCCAAGTTATTTTGTCTGGGTATAGTGCTTCTTGATATAACCCTAATATACTCTTCCAATTTCATTTCCTTCCACTCCCCACCACAACCTTAAGCTCCAAACCACAATGAACTTCTCACATATCTTTTCAAAACTCAGTGCCTTTGCATATTTTATTCTCTTTGCCTGAAATGCCCTTTCTTCCTCTTCTGTATATAACAAATTCCCATTCTGTATTCAAGACTATCCAAAGGTTACCTCTTCTGCCAAACTTTCCCTGGTGTGGCTGGCTGGCATCTACCACAGCACTTCCTTCTGTGCATTCAATTTATTTTTTCATGTGCTTACCTCTTCTATTGGACTGAATTTTTAAGGAGTAAGGATCAGGGGGTTTTCATTTTTGAGTCCTGGATACCTAGGCAAATGTCTTGAATGTAGATGAACAAATGCTTTTGACTTAATAACTTAATTTCTTCTGTCAAGTCAGGATCCGATGAATGTCTTGACCTAGATACAGTTTTTGAACAATCAAATGCTGATATTTTCAATGGTGACCATATTCCTTATTCTATACATTTTATTCTTTGAAAGCTTCATTCTTTGACAACCTCATTTTGGTTATTTTTTTCTATTTTTGTTTACATTATTTTCTTTTAAAATTAAGGTATAATTGACATTTAATACTATATTAGTTTCCATTTTACATCATAATGACTTGATATTTGTATAATAAATGATTACCACAATAAGTTCATTTTGGTTATTTAAATGAACATAATCTGCTCTATCACATAGGAAAAAAACATTTAAAATTTATTCTTAAAGGTTTAAGATGTTTGATAAGGAAAAATATCAAAACTAACAACTAAATTAGAGATGAGGAGCACCAATGAATTATCTTTGCATTTTTAGGCATCATGGAAAATCAAGAAGGTGACAATTTGTGTATATATGAATGTATTACTACTAATCACATCATGCCTTATAATGTTAGGAACTCCATTAATAAAATAAAAGTTTAATTTGAAGATCTTACAAGGTTATTCTGGCTAGTAAGATTACATATATTCTATTCAGAGTGTGAATTTCATTGGTTTGGGCCATAGCATTTTACAATCTACTTCATTTTATCTGCTCTTTTATCAAACTGATCAAACACCTCCTAAGATGTCATAGAAACAAGTAAGTGGGAAATGAAGGCCAAGAAACAATTCATAAGAGGGACGGGAAAATACAAAGGCAACATTTATTTTTTTATATTTAATGTGACCTGGTCTATATCTATAGGTTGATGACCCTTGAAGAAATCTGAGTTTTCTACATTAGCTATCCTAGGAAATGACCAGTTCTTTGAAGACAGAGAGCTTTTATTCATTTCAGTTTTCTTCAGGCAAAACATTCTGAATACACATTTGCAGAATTGTATAAAATGGAATGCTTTCCTCTTTTCTTACAAAATTTTAGATGACATTCTAATAAAGCATATTCTTCTGTTGTCTGATTTAATAATAAAATATAACACATGTGCATCAAAAAGAGTGAAAAAACTTGCTTTTATTTTTATGTCATATTTAACAGAAATAGAGAAATATATTTAGATGATGTTAAGGCAGAGAAACTTGCAAAGTAATTGCTAACTCAGTCACTGAAGATGAAGAGTTTATCTCTGTCAACTAAAAGAGATAGTATATAAAACAGGCCCTAGGAAAAAGATAAATATTTTTGTTTCACAGAATAGAGAGCTATGATTGCAATAAGAATTCACTGGTGAGCAAAGCAAAACTATAGTGTTTACCT
The DNA here is from genome assembly GCA_037038555.1 of Rhynchonycteris naso. NCBI lineage: Eukaryota > Metazoa > Chordata > Mammalia > Chiroptera > Emballonuridae > Rhynchonycteris > Rhynchonycteris naso. Next base: position 251,760,953 of record CM072996.1, on the reverse strand, counting down.
ATTACAAAGCCCTTTTAAGTCTGCAATGCAAAAGGAATAACCAAATCCAAAAGATAACTTGGAAAATATCTTCTAAACTTTCCAAAAATTTTAAATTTAACAATGTGAAAAATGAGAACCATTCTTATAATACTGGCAAGATAATCAGGTTATAAGATGTCCTCACAATTTCATGCTCAGTCTGTACTTAGCTGTAACCTCTACAACTTTTATTTTTTCTCAGTGGGCTGGGCAGTGAAACCAAGATTCGCCCTCTGGGACAGAGCCATTTTAAATACAGTGTTTGGCCTGCTCATCAGACACAAAATAGCAGTGAATCATTCATCTCTAACCAAAATTATGCTGGTTAATTGCATAGCTATCAAACTTGACAGTCAATGTTTACATTCAAAATTTGGGGTAGAAAATAAACGAGTTTTTATCAAAAGAAATATGAAGTGGACCATTAATGAAATTCTAACTAGAATGAAACTAAATCCCCTTTTTGTTTTATGGCAGTAGTAAATGTTTTAAAGATGTATTGCTTGTTGTTTTCCAGTCTGTCTTTTTCTTGACCACAACCAGTATAGCATATAATAATTCTAAAATAACAATCTCCTAAGTTGTGTTATTGTAGAGTAGTTTTATAGCCCAACCCCGAAGCAAAATAAACATCAGTAATGAATTGTTCCCATGAACCAACCTAAGGAAAGACTGTCACTAAAAAAACTAATACATTTGTAAAAGCCTAAGAAAGGTAGAAATCTGAGGTATGGTAGTTTCATTACTAATTTTTGTCATCCAAGATTTCATCCAGCTAAGGACAATTATTTAATTAGGAAATAATATTTCAAGAATTTCACTGGTTGTAGTTATAATTATTTACAATCAACTGATAAACTTGGCAATATATCAAAGGGTAAAATTGTTCATTTATTCTTCAATAGTTGTTGAAATAGAGTGGGACCCAAGATGCTGTTTAGTTTTAGCCAAAAATAGGCAACAAACACTTTATTTTTATTATAGAACATAAACGTGACTAATTCATAGCAATGTATTTTTTTTGTTTTTATATTAGTCATTTGAAATCCAATATGATTGAAATCTAATATGCTCAAAATTGGTACAATAAAAGTCATATCTGAAAAAGATATTGCTATGTTTACATGCTCTTTCTGTTGACTCCTAAATTCAGGCATTTAGTTAAACATACTTCCCTCGATTAAATGTCCTAACTTGAGTACAATTTAATAACACTTTTATTCTATACTACGTTGTATTACCTTGACATTAAATGTTGGTGACAAATCAGATGTTTTGTTCTTTCATGTACCCCAAGAAGATTTTTAGACTCAGTCACTCTTTGGCAACAAACAACCGATTAGCTTATTGATGACATACAAAAGTGAAGTAAAAAAGTAAATAAAATAAATTTTAAAAATTCTAAATGGCTATATTTTCTATTTTCAAACTAGTATTTCAGTTTAGTATTCTCTTAAATTCTTCTATTAGCCACAGTTGATTTCTTTTTGTTGTTGTTTTTGTTTGTTTCTTTGTTTGTTTGTCTTTTGCTTTTTTTTCTTTGGTGAGGGGAGGGGAGATAGTGAGGCAGACTTCCACATACACCCCAACTGGGATCCATCCACTAGAGTACCAAGCTATTTTTAGTGCCTGAGGCTGATGCACTCTAGTGGAGCTACCCTCAGTGCCTGGGACAACGCTCAAAGCAATGCAGCCAATAGCTGCAGAAGGGGAAGAGGAAGAGAAAGGGAAAAGAGAGAGGGGAAGAATCAGATGGTTGCTTCTCCTGTGTGCCCTGAGTGGGAATCGAACCTGGGACATCCACACACCAGGCTGACATTCTACCACTGAGCCACTGGCAAAGGTCTAGGTTAAAATTAAATATAGAACACCCCCCAAAAAACATTAAAAACCAATTCATAAATTAAAGTCACATAAATCCTGGAACGTACATTCTTATTTGATGTTTCAGAATGTTTCCATCAATAAATGAATTTTTATAGTCTATCAATGTCAGGGCAAATGATGAGGCTTTGTACTTAGCATGGCATCTTTCATCTTTGGACTTTGAAACCCTTTATGGGGGTTAATTAATTCTCACCACACCCCTCCGGGACAAGTTGGTATCATTACCTATTTTTCACAGTTGAGATCTACCTAGTGACAGAATAAACCAAGGACTCTTTTAGTGTGAGCTACAGCCCTACACAACGTGCTATTGGCACCTTTCTACTCCTATCAGTATCAATGTTTTAACAACCTCAACAGAAAAATTTCTCATTTAGCAACATAGTTAACTTACTTTCTCACTCTGAAAAATATACATTGCCTCTTTAAAGATTTGTTTTATTGCTTCCTCTTTGTTACAAAAGGATTTTTGACATTTTGTAACAAAATGTATAAGTTGGTACCTTGTGGAAATTAGATTGTGCATCACTTACAGTTACATATAACACTCTCAGGAAATGTCTAGCATTCAGTATCAGATCAGTTATAGGGACATGTTAAGAGTCCACATAAGCTATTCACTTAGAAATCTTTATGGTGATATTGTTACGATACAACCTCATGAACTGACTCGTGTTGGCTTGTTCAGGCTTGTGCTCTTTGTGAACTGAAGACCTGCCATAAACCCAGTTGGAACTAGTTTGTCTGCTATTGCATTATGTCTCACATTGACTGAGAAAGTAAATCTGCATATCCATTTTTCTATTGGAGTTCAATAGCAAATGTCTGCAACGGAAACAATATGAAAAAAGAAAACCAATACTTTTTTCTTATCACTTATTATTTTTCCTTTATTTCTTGAAACATCCCCAAAAACTTTAGGCTTTGTTTCCTACCCCTCACAAATCCAATAGCTTTGTTTTTCTACCCCTCACATGACTAACATTTTTCTCTCTCTCTTTTTAGATACTTAAAATACAACTGTATTCTGGTTCTAAATGATAAGGAATGGGAATGACAGTAACAAACAAGGCTTTACCGCTGAATATTTTGATGTGACTGCAACAGTCTTATAGTTGAAACTCAGTAAGGAAACAACTGCGTTCCAGGAGAGCTAAATGTGTAGGTCCAAAAAATGAAGGTATTTTTAAACTGCCACATTCACTCTGAAGCCCATTTACCTCTTCCAGCATGCCAAAGATCAAGCACAGGTTCTGCTTAGCTATATAATAAAGTGACAAACGTGCTGCACCACTGACATCACAGGACAGTTGCTTATTAAACTATACTCTGACTCTGGGCTCCATCTTCCCTAGCTCACATGTTGTCATCGTCATCCGAGAGAGTGGTGGTCTGAGCAACCTCTATATCATGCTCATATTGTGCTGCCAAAGCCAGGGCTATGACCACCTCTGGGGGGCAGAAGCAAACATGGTGACAAACTCCAAATTAGGGTTTCCAATTAATTTTTTTAGCAAGCCAGAGGAAGGGCTTTTCAAAGTTGTGGTTGCTTTAGGCAGAAATGTCATAATACTAAAGCTTCTTCTGCCAGTGGAAGACAATGATTTTGCTTTAACTCTCCTGTCTTTAAAATCTACTTTGTTGTCACACAACATGATGGGGATGTTTTCACACACTTATACCAGATCTCCATGCCAGTTAGTCACATTCCTATAAGTAACTTTCAAACATTATAATGGCACATGGGCTTGAATGTCGTAGCCATCTTTCAGTCCGCCAAACTTCTTAATAGGCCCTCTGTTGGTGTGGAACACAAACGAAAGAGCTTCAACACCCAGGGTGGCTACATACTTCTTAAATTCACCAATCAGATGATGCTTCACGAATGTACTTTTCCAAGTCCCACCATCACCACCCAATACAAATATGAACTGAACTTGGGGTTCTCCTTGGGTGGCCCTGGTGATGTTACTTCCAGAAATGTCTCTGGGTCCATCTAACTTAGCATTTCTTATTAAAAGAGATAATGCCATTTTCCTAAAAAAATATTAATAACCACAGGATTTTAAAAATTACGTTTTAATTGCCTTGTCTGGATGAAAATGCTATTGGGAGATGTCTCTGTTATTAGATTTATTCTAAGTTTGGTTTGTTTATGCTGCTTTTTTTTAATGAGGTTCTACTACTTCATTAATTCTACCAGATTATTCTACCAGCAAATGATCTTTCCCTTTCTTCACATGAACAATTCTTTCTCCTGGTCTACTTTGAATAATTTGTATAAAATACAGTACAATAATTACCTTTGAGGAAAAGATAAAGAAGACAGTAAAAAATGCACCATTTTAGGCTGACTAGTGGTGGGGCAGTGGATAGAGCATCAACCTGGTTCGAATGTTGATACCAAGGTCACTGACTTGAGCAAAGGGTCATTGGCTCAGCTTGAGCCCCCTGGTCAAGGCAATAAATGAACTAAAATGATGAGGTTACAAACTGTTGCTTCTCATCTCCCTCCCTTCCTGTCTCTCTCTCTCTCTCAAATAAATAAATAACCACTATTTTAATTTTAAAACTTTTGAAACTATACTATTCAAATATTTTATTCTTCACACTTCATGCCTACTCACTGGCCTTATATAAAAACCACCAATTTTTATTTTAGAACGTTATTAGTCATATGATTTTAGCAGTAAATATTTTGTTTTAAAATTCTGCTATACTAAAAAAAAGACTTAAATGTAAGCCGTGAAACCATAAGCATCTTAGAAGAAAACATAGGCAGCAAGCTCTCTGACATCTGTAGCAGCAGTATATTTGCCGATTTATCTCCACGGGCAAATGAAATAAAAGGCAATATAAACAAATGGGACTATATCAAACTAAAAAGTTTTTGCACAGCTAAAGACAATAAGAACAGAATAAAAAGACAAACCACACAATGGGAGAACATATTCGACAGCACATCTGATAAGGGGTTAATAACTAAAATTTATAAAGAACTTATAAAACTCAACACCAGGAAGACAAACAACCCAATCAAAAAATGGGCAAAAGAAATGAATAGAAATTTCTCCAAAGAGGACATACAGATGGCCAATAGGCATAGGAAAAAATGCTCAACATCACTAATCATTAGAGAAATGCAAATTAAAACCACAATGAGATATCACCTCACACCAGTCAGAATGGCACTCATCAGCAAAACAACACAATAAGTGCTGGAGGGGTTGTGGAGAAAAGGGAACCCTTCTGCACTGCTGGTGGGAATGCAGACTGGTGCAGACACTGTGGAAAACAGTTTGGAGATTCCTCAGAAAATTAAAAATCAAACTGCCTTTTGATCCAGCTATTCCACTTATAGGAATATAACCTAAGAACACCATAGCACTGTTCGAAAAGAAGTAATGCGCCCCCATGTTCGTGGCAGCATTGTTCACAATAGCGAAGATCTGGAACCAGCCCAAGTGTCCGTCAGAAGACGAGTGGATTAAAAAGCAATGGTACATATATACTATGGAATACTACTCAGCCATAAGAAACGATGACATCGGATTATTTATAACAAAATGGATGTACCTTGATAACATTATAAGGAGTGAAATAAGTAAATCAGAAAAAAAGAAAAACTGAGAACAGCATGATTTCATACATAGGTGGGACATGAAAGTGAGAATATGAGACATGGACAAGAGAGTGGTGGTTATGGGATGGGGGGAGGGAGGGAAGAGTGGGATAGGGAGGAGGGGAGGGACACAGGGAAAACCAGATAGAAGGTGACAGAGGACAATTTGACTTTTGGTGACGGGTATGCAACACAATTGAATGATAAGATAACCTGGAGATGTTTTCATTGTACATATGTACCCTGATTTATTGGTGTCACCCCATTAGAATTAATAATAATAAAATATATATATATATATATAAAATTCTGCTATACTAAATTAAACCATAGTACAGTATAAAGTTCACTATATATATATATGGTTTAAGAAAAATAGCAAGACTTCGCCTAACCTGTGGTGGCGCAGTGGATAAAGCGTCGACCTGGGAACACTGAGGTCGCCAGTTCAAAACCCTGCACTGGTCTGGTCAAGGCACATATGGGAGTTGATGCTTCCAGCTCCTCCCCCCTTTCTCTCTTTCTCTATCTCTCTCTCTCACTCTGTGTCTCCTCTCTAAAATGAATAAATAAATAAATTAAAAAATAAAAACAAACAAAAAAAAAAAAAAAAAGAAAAATAGCAAGACTTTTTAATATGAATAAATTACTCCAAGTTTCAAGATCAGATTAAGCCCTGTTAAGCAAATCTTAACTGTTAGATACTTTAAATATTTTCTAAAGTCCACCAATGCCCATATAGCTTGGACATGTTACAAAATCTTTTCCTCTTTAAATAGAAATATGTTCTATTTTCTTCAAATGAAAGTTTTCAAAAAGAAGAACACATATTTTGATGTTTATCGCAAATTATAATGGGATTCTTATTCTATGTTTGGATAAAATCAGTTATACTTTATTTATCATATACTTTCAAATATTTATTTTAGGGAATAGTGGATAAACCTGCCTGTTCTATCTGGTAGCTTAAAACTGGGTCAGTTTCACCATTTGGTACTAAGCACCATTCATCACCCTTATCTCTGTAACAGCTAATCTAAAGTAGTTAAGTAGTAATATATTAGCATTCCCCCTTTTAACTGATGCAGCAAGCTATAAACTTTGCATTGCAAAACAGAAAGAAAAAAAATTGTGCGATAAGCCTTACTGATTTAGAGGTAGAAAGCTTGGTAAACTATTTTCAATTCAAAATAAAGAGTCTTAAAATCATTTTTATACAATTAGTAGATTTTTTCCTGTGCAATACTAGGACATCATAGAGTATATTTAATGAGTCATGCAAGGAATGATGTCTTTTTGCTCTTTTAACGTTCATGTCAAAATAGAGCAAAGCACATCACATTCTCACACTGTAGTAAAAGCCCTGTTTCAATTTCCCTGTTCAATTGTCAGTTGCTATGTGTCATGACTTTTTACGACACAACGTGAATAATATAAAGCTTACTGTAGTGATAGTATTTGTAATAAACACTCTATCATAAACTGGTAAACTGGATTCTCATGTGCTCCTGGCATATTTGAGCACAGTTTCAAAAGCTCTTTAATTTTTTTACTGAATGCAATTCACCAAAACCTCCTCCTTCTTTTATAGAATCAACTTTTCATTGTTGCTTCTCTTGCTGACTTAAAGTGAATGAAAAACTGCTCTGGTATTATTGAAGTCAGTTTTTATAAAATATTAGCATATATATTTTATGAAAAAATACCTATGTATTTACTTGAAAGCAGACAATATGAAAGTGGATGAAGTAGATAATAAAGGAGGATATTTATTCATAATAAAACATTTCTGTGTCAAGCAACATACCAGGCACTGAGGAGACATGATGCAGACACAACCCTTCCTCTCAGAAAACTGACAATCTTGTTAGAATAGAAACTTCTTCCTTTGCGATTTATGACAAATCATTCATCACATACACACACACCCCTTCAAATTTTTATCTCTCTAGTTTTGGCATTTACCACTTTGTCTTAGATTACTACAGAGATCTCTAAAAGTTCTTCCAGCCTCTGGTATATCCACCCTCTTCATGTTCCTGGATTGATTATTTATCATAACTTCTACTTTAATTGTATTCATAAAGGATTATATAATCCTGTTTGAAAAGTTCAAGAATTAATGCCTTTGGATTTAAGTTTTAATTTCTTAGTCTCTAGCCTAACCCCCAATACTTTTAAAATCAAATGCTGAGTTTCCTATATATGACACACTTTTTCATATTTCTACTCTGAATTACACTGTTCCAGCATTTTGAATTCCTTCTGTTGAAATCCTACCCATTTAAGGTCAATCCTACCCAACAAGTTCACATGTTGCCATAAAGCCTACCCAGAATTCCTCCAGCTGAAACTGGTCATTCTCTCAATCTCATCTAAATGCTTTAAGGTTGTTTTGTTTTGTTTTTTATCCCTCTTATGGCATCAGTCAAATACTACATTATATTGTTATGTATATTTTCTTTCTTCCTTACAAGCATATAAAAAGCACCACATAACTTTTGGCATGTGTCATTTATATTGAGCACTTAGTAAACATGTGCGAGATGTTGATTAAATACAGTAAGAGGAGCAAGCAAGTGTGCAGAGATGAGAGCAAATATGTGGGTGGAAATAAATGTCATGGAAAGCTTTGTTAAAGTAAAAGAAGTGGAACCTTAATATTAAGGAAAGGTATTTTGTTCATAATTGTATCTCAAATTATAGTTTCCATACAAGAAATTTCCAATTTCTCATAAATAACTTATTCATTGACATAATATGGGGGAGGTACAAAAAGGTGTTGAGGTCATTTGGGTAAAATTATTGTGAAAATTCCAAGACAGAGAGGAAAATCAGAATATCTAAAAAAAAACTTGCTCCTAATGGCATTATTTGTATCCAGACAATTAAATGAACAGATTTGTATGTGCTGACTATCTATCTACTTTGGCCTTCTATGTTTATGGTGTCATTGTGGTAAGAAGACCCATTTGGGATTGGGGTAACTTTTCTGATTACTTGATACATGTAAACTACTTCTTTTTGACTCACATACAGTGTGTTCATAAAGCCATGGTGCACTTTTGACCGGTCTCAGGAAAGCAACAAAAGATAATAGAAATATGAAATCTGCACCAAATAAAAGGAAAACTCTCCCACTTTCATACCTATTCAGTGCAGTTTGATGTGGGCTCCATTTGTTACCCTACACACATCCAAACAATAGTGAAGTTCTTGCCACACACAGGTAAGGACGTCTGGTGTAACAGTGAATAACGTCTGTGATTCTTTGTTTTAAGTGATTTATGTCGTTGATACGTTCAATATACACATGTTGCTTCACATAACCCCAAAAGTAAAAGTCTAAGGGCATATGATCTGGGAATCGTGGTGCCCATGGCTTGACAGAACCCCTGCCTATCCACAGCAGAGGGAATGTTCTATCCAGAAACTCACGAACAATGGTGGCATAGTGTGAAAGAGCACCTTCTGGAAATTGTGGCACTGCATACAATTCCAACATGTCAAGATAGGTGTTTGCCATCACAGACTACTCCGTGAAAAAGAATGAGCCTATCACCTTATCATGCATCAAGCCACACCACACGTTCACTTTAGGGGTGTTACGTTCATACTCAACGTAGGCATGAGGATGTTCAGCAGCCCATATTCAGACGTTATGGCAATGAACATGTCCACAGATATGGAAGGTCGCCTCATCACTAAACACAGTCTTCTGCAAAAATCTTGCATCATTGTCGATCTCCTGAAGCATATCTGTAGCAAACGCGCATCATGTGGGTCTATCCGCCAGTTTGATAGTGTGCAACAGCCGCAATTTGTACCCTGTAAAACAGAGACGTTTCTTTAACACCTTATGAACTTGCTTAGGTGTAATTGTCGAGCACACGCATGCACAGATTTTTTAGTGCTCCTTAGGTAGCTATCCCATATAGCCTCTACAGACTCGTCACTCACTGATGGCCTACCAGAACGGGGTTTCTCCACCAAACTGCCGGTTTCCTTCAACTGCTTATCCCACCAAATAATGTTATTCCTATGTGGTGGCGCTTCGTTATAAACACACCGATATTCACATTGCACTTTGGTCACGGATTAGAATTTAGCGAGCCACAGAACACACTGAACTTTCCTCTGTACCGTCCACATCTCGACTGGCATGGCTGTGGGCTGCTGTGCTGTATACACTGTGTTACGTCATCATCTGCGCATGCGCACATTCTGCCACATCATCCTAAAGAAACTGGGAGGGTTTTCCTTTTATTTGGTGCAGATTTCACATTTCTATAGTCTTTTGTTACTTTCCTGTGACCGGTCAAAAATGCACCGTGACTTTATGGACACACTGTATTTCGAGGTGGACAGTCTCTTGACCACTAAAAGGTGTTGGATGTCTGGTGTTTTGGAAAGAAAAGATGAAAGGGACTGCAATTGTTCTAAGTACTATGGAGGTTGCTTCCCCCTAAAAGCAGCTGGTTTCTGAGACTTTGCTTGCTTCTTCATTGCAGTCTGTCTCCCTTCCCTCTCAAAATATAGTACATGATTCAAAAGGGATGCTAGAAGGTAAGAAACAGTGTGTAAAGAATTCATTTGCCTATGGATGAAAAAATGCTGAAATATTACCAAATGAATCCCATCCCCCACCCCAACTCTGCAATAAAGGAAAGTCTGTGTGATTCTACCTAGTTATGGTCCAAGAGAAAAGACCCTTTCTCCTCTTCTACTACCATTTTAAGGAGATGAAACAAGCAAATGTTCTTAAGGCTGTACTTAGATCTCAAGGCTCAGAAAAGGGTGAATTTCTGGTAGGGCAAGATAATCTTGGGTAGGAATTCTTCAAGCATACAAGGTCAAAATACCCTGGAGAATAACACAGTGATGTATTTGCCTAGGCTTGTGGAACAATCTGCATTTATTCAAGCAGAAGATAATGGGGGAGGTTCAAGGGCCTCCCACACTGGAAAGTGTGCTTAATGACTTGGCATCCTGAGAACTTATCCAGACGTAGCGGGAGGAAGTCTAACTCTACAAATAAGCTTCTGTGAGAATTCTTCTTACATTTCCCACTTCTGTCGAGAATGGAGCTGGCTGCACATGTGGCAGCCAGATGGCCCCCCAATTCACTCAAAAGATAAGGTGGTTGGGCCACAAGAGAAGATGGGTCAGCCTCCTACTATACACTAACAACACATCAAATCAAACTCATCTATGTAGAACTTTATTTTCGAATAGCTCAAAGTAATAGATTTTTATTGATGAAATCCAGAGTCCTGTATGGTTTCAAGATACACCCATTTCACACTCTGCTCAGAAGAATAAATCCATGTTCAAATAAACTAAAAGTTTTTATTCCTGTCATTTTTATTACATTGTAATGATTTTAAAACAGTAGACAGTACACAAATTTTAAATGCATAAGACATTAAATAAATATTTCTGAGCACTATGGTAGACTATAAAGATGCTTCCAAACACAAATTTTTTCTAAAAGTTAGCACTTTGGCTCACCCACAATAATCAATCAAAAAATAGTACTAGTTGAAGCACTGAAAGATTCTTAAGTTCCTTCTGAACCATTAGAGATAAAATTGTGTTTAATTTTTTGAGAAACAAGTTTAAGCGAAGAAAAAGTACAGTGAAAAACAAGTGCACTGGTGTAACATTTTTATGTGGCACACTTTATGTTGCAAAAAAAATCCAATATTCAGTGCTTCAACCCAGAAATAGATAAGATTCAGCCTGTCAGCAATACTTACTTGTTGCTTATTCCATCCCCACATTCCTGTTTAAATTTCTCTGACAACTCACCATTTTCTACATTAAACTTTCAAGCTCCTTTACTTGGCCTTTCTCCTCACATTACTTTGTAACACTTCAAATGGATCAAGATACTTCCTTACCTAGAACTCCAGCTCAAGAAAAATCGGTCTATTTGTAGCTTCCTGAACACATCATTCACACTCTTTCTTCCTTCAGAATTTAACTTAAGTCCTTCCCCAAGTGTTTTCTCATTTCTCTATTACCTTTCCTGAAGATGTCGATTAAGTGCAAGCTCTACCAGGGAGCCTTTCCTAACCATTTTTTTCCAACAGATCTGCACACATTCATACTCACATGGAACCTCTCCCCCACCCCCACCCCCACCCCATACTCCTCAGGAAAGGATCATCTGAACTACCATTTGGCCTTTTCCTAATGCTTCCATCTATTGCTATACTACATATATTTAATTCCCTTCCCCCACGGTAAAGGATCAGATCTACTGTCTAATTTATCCCCAGAAAAGTACTCAAATGCAGTTGCTGATAATAATGTTGATGTGACAATAATAGACCTTTGGAAAACAAAGACTAGGGTGGAATCTCTTAGGAAATTATTGGCCACCAAAAAAAAAAAAAAAAGACAAAACAAAATACATAAGTTTACCTCACTGAGAACACCATCTTTCTTTTCTAAATTCAACAGATATAAAAGTAACTTATACTATGTTTTGACTAATAGTCACCGAAGTCAGCTAGGTATAATGGTCAGAAGTCAGCTTGGTCTACTACCAGAGTTGACTTCTGGGAGTAGATGGCATCAGAAAGAGTCTGAAAAGCTAAGTAGGAAGAGTCTGAAAAGCTAAGTAGGAGTAAACAAAACAAGGGGAATGGGCAGAGGTGTCACCGAGGGTGGTTGATGGGGGAACTTCAGTCAGTTCAAATCCTCAGATAAGCATATGCTCAGATGAAATTAGATATGATTCGTTTCAGGTGTGGATGACTCTCAACTCTATACCCGCACCATAGACTCAATTCCAATTATAACCAGGGACCAGATGGTGCTCTGTGAGTGATCCCTACTGACAGGACACCATAACCTCTATTCCTCTTATGGACAATGGAGCCTTGTTACATGTTCTCTTATCTCTGTGGGCCTGTCTTGCCTTTAGTGTGTTCACTATTCATTTGATAAAGTTGTATTGTTTTATATAAAAGAATAAAACACTTACATTTTTGTGATAGAAGTCTGTAGAAAATAAAATAAGTTAAAAGTCTTTGCAGTGGCATCCAGATTTCAAATACATAATTCCAATATCAAATAAAATATATGTATATACTTATCTCCTCTCCCTCCCCAAACATCACAAAACTAATGGCAGGAGAAAGGTTTTAAAAATATATAAAACCTCAAAAACAAGGAAAACTGGAGAGAAAATAGCAGAGAGAACTGTCAAACACAGTTGAAAGCTGAAAAGCATATGATCAAGTTCGTAGTCACTGACTTCTTAGCAAACAAGAGGAACTGAAAGTGCTTGTCACTGGGAAAGTGAAGAAGCACACTATTCCCAGAACAAAAAAAAGCTGAAGGAGCTCATCACCACAAAACCAGTATTACAAGAAATGTTAAAGGAACTTCTTTAAGAAAAAAGAAAAACCTGACTAAGAAAATAGTGTAAAGAAAAAATATTCTCACTGACAAAGGCAAACAGATAATTAAAGCAGTGGCTCAACCAACACCAGAGCTAGTACAAAGGTTAAAATGCAAAAATAGGGAGACCATGTGTAGTCACAAGAATAAATTAAGCCTGACCAGGCGGTGGTGCAGTGGATAGGGTCAGGCCGGGGTGCGGAAGACCCAGGTTCGAGACCCTGAGCTCGCCAGCTTGAGCACGGACCCATCTGGCTTGAGCAAAAGCTCACCAGCTTGGACCCAAGGTCGCTGGCTCCAGCAAGGGGTTGCTCGGTCTGCTGAAGGCCCGTGGTCAAGGCACATGTGAGAAAGCAATCAATGAACAACTAAGGTGTCGCAACGGCAACGAAAAACTAATGATTGATGCTTCTAACCTCTCTCCGTTCTTGTCTGTCTGTCCCTATCTATCCCTCTCTCTGACTCTCTCTCTCTGTCCCTGTAAAACAAACAAACAAAAAAAGAATAAATTAAGAGATACACACAAATACATACAAAGAAGAAATATAAAATAATGACAAAATATAAAGAAGGGTGAGTAAAAATGGTAGGGATTTGAGAATGTGTTCAAACTTTAAGTGTATCATCTTAAAATAGGCTGCTATAAAAAATAACTTGGTATTTCCTGACCTGTAATGAACTTAATTACAAAACCCGAGTTCAAAGATAAAATTATTTAAAATGTCCAGAGAGCAACAGCCGAACATTTACTCCAGTATGGAGCTTTTCTGAGCATGATGTTGCCTTAGTCATTGCACAGGTCTCATCTCCAGGAGGCTGGACCTAACTTTATAAGAATGCCTAATTTGTTTTCCAACAAGGTTGTACCATAATGCATTTCCATCAGTAAAGTGAAAATTCAAATGATCTACATCCTTACCAGTAACTGGCTGAATCACACTTCTTTTTTTTATTAACCCATTTATTATAGGCTAGCAATGTTCCAGTTGTAGAGCTTCTGGTGGTCTTTCAATTCCTTCAGTCTGCTGATGGCAGACGTCACTGTAATGGCAGAAGTAATGTTGTAGCTCCAGACACCACCAGCTACTGCAGTGGTTCTCAAAGTGTGCACCAGGGCACACTGGTGTGCCCTAGAAGATTTCCATGTGTGCCTTATGGTATTCAAGAGAAATATGTGCCTGTTGGGGACCAAAAAACCAAAAAGTTTTTGGAGTTTAGATTTTAGGGGGACAGAGGTGTGGGGAATTGACTGTAAGCTAACAGTCTGCCCAACCCCTCACCTCACTTGCCTGATTAGGTTGCAAAAGCCTATTAAGCTGTGGTACTGCATTGTTTACACTACCCCCCATGATCCCAGGAAAGACTGGAGACAAATTTCTTCTATCCTTTGTTTGGTGTAAAGTTAAGATGATAAGTTTGGTGGGGGTTTTCTGCACTCAACACAATTCAGAGTAAAAAGAGAGGAATTCTTCAATGTATTGACGAGGAAATAAGAGCTTGCCTTTCAAATATATGCCCAAACATTGAAGAAATTGCTAGGACACATCAGGCTCATGTTTCTCGTAAACACAAGAATGAAAAACTTAATACATTCATGCCGGGACCTGCCGAATTTACTAAATCTTACTAAGAATGCATCTATATATATAAAAAGATAACATTTTTGTCATATTTTTATTTTTAACCCCTCTTTTTTTATGAATTTTAAAAAGCATAACTCAAAAATTGTAACATAAAAATGTTTTTTAATGTTAGAATAAATTTAATTCTGTCATACTTATTTTGTTTAATTATCATAAAAGCACGCTTGGCCTTTATATTTTTTCTTTAATATTTGACTTAATTATTATAACATATTTCTCAGAAATTTGTATATAGTGCACCTACAATTATTTGTAGGATTTTTAAATGCTCCCCGACTTCAAAACGTTTGATAACCACTGAGCTACAGGTTTCATATAGGAAGCACTGTGTCAGGTCCCATAGCTTACCTTTTCCTCTTGGTTTTGCCACAGAAGGAGCGAGTGTACTTGGCATGCTGGCTGATTTCAATTTTCTTCACCACTTTTCTGAGGGAAGCACCATAATAGGTCCCGTATTCACCGACAACTTTAACCTTCTTTGTGTGTTTAGCACAGGCCTCACTGCCTCACTGGAACCAACACTCGCCATGTCCTCAAACTTTTTGATATAAAATGATAATACCAGAATGAATATATAGTGATATATCATTTTACTTTTTATTTGGCCTTTTGCTTATGAATAATTGTGTTAATTATTTCTTAATTAATGAATTATTGATTTATAATTAATAAATAATTATGTGCTTATTTTATACCCGCATTTCTTCTTTAGCAAAATATTTAAATCTTTTGTTCATTTTAAAAATTGGTTTGTTTCTTATTATTGAGTTTTGAGAGTTCTTTATATACTCTAGATATAATACCTAATCAGATGTGTTTCTAACAAATATTTTCTTCTATTCTGTGGCTTGTATTCTCATTTTTACAACAGTTCCTTAGAGGAGCTCAAGGTCTATTTATTTATTTTTTTAATGGCTTTATTTTTTTTCAGGGACAGAGAGAGAGTCAGAGAGAGGGATAGATAGGGACAGACAGACAGGAATGAAGAGAGATAAGAAGCATCATCAGTTTTTTGTTGTGACACCTTAGTTGTTCATTGATTGCTTTCTCATATGTGCCTTGACTGCGGGCCTTCAGCAGACTGAGTAACCCCTTGCTGGAGCCAGCGACCTTGGGTCCAAGCTGGTGAGCTTTTTGCTCAAACCAACTGGGCCCGTGCTCAAGCTGGCAACCTTGGGGTCTCAAACCTGGGTCCTCCGCATCCCAGTCCAACGCTCTATCCACTGTGCCACCGCCTGGTCAGGCAAGGTTTAATTTTGATCTAATTTATCATTTTTCTTTTATCATTAATGTTTTGGGGGTTCTTTTTGTATTTTTCCATAGTTAGAAACAGGGAAACAGACACACCCCTACATGTGCCCTACTGAGATCCACTCGGCATGCCCACCAGGGGGCAATGCTCTGCCCATCTGGGGCATTGCTCTGTTGCGGCAGGAGCCATTCTAGCACCTGAGGCAGAGACCATGGAGCCACCTTCAGCACCTGGGGCAACTTTGCTGCCATGGAGCCTTGGCTGTGGGAGGGGAAGAAAGAGATAGAGAGAAGGAGAGGGGGGAGGGTGGAGAAGCAGATGAGCGCTTTTGCTATGTACCCTGGCCGGGAATGGAACCCAGGACTTCCACACACCAAGTTGACGCTCTATGGCTGAGCCAACCGGCCAGGGCCTCATTAATACTTTTTTAAATGTTTTTTTTATTAACTAATTTCAAAGAGAAAAAGGAAGAGAGAAAGAGAGAGAAACATTGATTTGTTCTTCCATTATTTATGCATTCATTGGTTGATTCTTGTATGTGCCCTGACCAGGGATTGAACCTGTAACCTTGGTGTGTCAGGATGATGCTCTAACCAACTGAGCTGCCTGGCCAGGGTAAGAGACAATTATTTACTCTAGGCAAAAAGAAAACAGTATGAGAAAATGAATACCTGAATATAAATAAAGATACTAATACACTAGTGACTCAGTTTTAAGCAATTATATGGTCATAATTATAAAGGCTGAATATTGACATACAGAAATTGTGATGATTGCATTGGGAAAATGGGAGGAATAGAAGTCTAATAGATAAAGCACAAAGATAAAAAATTAAAAATATAATCGTATTTATTTAACAAATATTTATAGAATTCTTACTGTATGCTGAACAGTAAGTGCTTCACAAAGGGTATTTATTTAAAACTTATATTGGCTCTATGAATTTGTACTATTATTAATTCCAATTTGCTGATGAAAAAACAAAGTCACAGAAAACATAATTAACCTCCCCACAATCAGTGATTTTTAATTGGGGGTGAATTTTATCCTCCAAGAGACATTTGGCAATGCCTGGAGACATTTTTAGTTGTTACAGATGGATGGGGATGTTACTGATACCTAATAGGTAGGAATTAGGGATACTGCTACCCATTCTACAATGCACAAGACATCTCCCTACAATAAAAAATTATCTGGCACAAAATGTCAATTCTATCTGTTAGAAAATACTGCCTAAGACCTGGCTGGATGGCTCTGTTGGTTAGAGCATCGTCTGGAAGCACAGAGGTTGCCAGTTCGATTCTTAGTCAGGGCATACACAGGAACAGATCAATGTTTCTCTCTCTCTCTCTCTTTCCCTCTTTTAAGAATAAAATAAACATTTTTAAAAAGGAGAAGAAACACTGCCCGAGATAAACAGAAATGTTGAGTGGCGGAACTGGGATTTGAATCCTAGCTGATCCTGAATATCTTATTAAGCTGCTTCTCAGTAGCAAACTAAGGATTTTATTTAGTTACATAAAGATTATATCAGAAGAAAGATCTAGAAAAGTTTAAAATAGTTGCTTCTACAGAGAGAGAACTTGGGAGGGGAAATAAAAACTAGTGGATTATTTTTTAAAGTGTTGTTTGTTGTTGCTTTTGGTTTTTGTTGTTGTTTTAAAAGATTTGAAGAACTAGTTAGATTATAATATAATCCAATATTTAAATATTAAAATAATTGTAAACATTCAAGTCATAGACTATTTTAAGCTTAAACACTGTTTCTCATATTTTAGAATTGTTAGCAAAATGCAGTTTATAAGAGTTGACTCAGTAAATTTTTGTTAAATGAATGAAAAGAAGAAAAACATTTCATAGAGGACAGAATATACAAAAAGAGAACTTTGTTTTGATTGTCATTCTGCGCATCAAGTTTCAACCTGCAGCATAATGAAGCATTTCAGACAGAAAATCTTTTAGATCCAGATTCCTAGTAAAAAAACTATATCAGATCTTCTTATAGGCAAACAACAACAACAAAAACCACCTTTACTGGATAATGACAGTTTACCAATATTTTAAAAATCCATATTGGAGTAACAATTAAGTTATTTTTAAAACTATTGACAGCAAAAGACCAATGATGACAAAGTTATTAACGTGTTTTTTGTGTTTTTTTGACAGAGACAGAGAGAATCAGAGAGAGAGATAGGTAGGGACAGGCAGACAGGAAGGGAGAGAGATGAGAAGCATCAATTCTTCATTGCAACACCTTAGTTTTTCATTGATTGCTTTCTCATATGTGCCCTGACCAGGGGTCTGCATCTGAACCAGTGACCCTTTGCTCAAGCCAGTGGCCTTGGGGTCATGTCTATGACCCCACACTCAAGCCAGTCACCCTGTGCTCAAGCTAGTGAGCCCACGCTCAAACCAACAACCTTGGAGTTTTGAACCTGGGTCCTCTGCATCCCAGGCCAACGCTCTATTCACTGCGCCACCACCTAGCCAGGCAATTTATTTTTCAAAAAACTATCACACAATGTTTAAAAATTAATATAAAAAATAGGCTCTGGCCAGGTAGTTCAGTTGGGTAGAACATTGCCCTGATATTCCAAGGTTGCAGGTTCAATCCTTGTTCAGGTCTTATAAAAGAATCAAACAATAAATGCGAAAACGTTGGAAATTCAACTTGTGCGAGTAATAATATATCTTTAACAGGATACTCTGCACAGTAAAGAAAGAAAGATACCAAGATAGTGTCATTTCTACAACAATACATTCAATCAGCAGATTGTCTCTCTTTACTCTCAGAGAAATAAGCCATCTGCACGCGTCTTCGCATCTCTATTTACTTCCCCACATCTCTATTTTCCTTCCTCAGTTATTCTGTGTTAGGTTTTCTATGTATGCCATACTATAATAATTATTTAACAATTTTTTTAAAGTTTTTCAGTTCTCAGAGACATTAAAAAATATTTTTAAAATCAGGTGTACACTTTCTGTGTTTTTAGGATGTTTTTAAAAGTTTCTAGTTAAGTTTAGTAAAATAAAATTAGTACTTTAACAAATAGTATATTTGGAAACAAATTCATAATGAAACCTAACAGTATCCCCCCCCCCATTTTTTTTTTAGAGAGAGAGAGAGAGATTGATCGAGGACAGATAGGGATAGACAGAAAGGGAGAGAGATGAGAAGCACCAGCTCGCAGTTGTGGCACCTTAGCTTTTCACTGATTACTTTTTTATTATATGCCTTGACTGGGGGGCTCCAGCCGAGCCAGGACCTCTTGCTCAAGCCAGCGACTTTGGGCTCAAGCCAGCAACCATGGGGTCACATCTATGAACCCATGCTCAAGCAGGCAACCTTTGTGCTCAAGCTGGTGAGCCCATGCTCAAGCTGGATGAGCCCATGCTCAAGCTGATGACCTCAGGATTTCCAACCTGGGTCCTCAGCATCCCAGGCCAATGCTCTATTCACTGCACCACCACCTGCTCAGGCAACAGTATCCCCTGTGGAAAAATAAATCAGTAGTTTTAGTTTGAATAAATTTTGTATCATTTTTTGTACTGCTAAATATTAACTACCTAAATTTAAAATAATATGTTGCTTTTTGGAATATTTTAATTTCTCATTAAAAAGTATCATTTTAGTATCATCAAAGGTATAGAACAAATGTTAAAAGTCTACGTAATTACATAAAATGAAATGTTTTTTCAATAAGATTTTAATGGTAGGCTAATAGGCTTGGAATTGTGTAAATAATTAAACCCATCCATCTTTCTTCCTACCACCAGTTTCCCATTCTCCAACCCTATGTAACCAGGACAGATCATTTCTTTGAGTGGAGTTCAGAAGGGCAACTTGGCAGAGGAGCTAAGGAAAAATGCAGCACATGACAACCACCCACCAAGTTAACCCAGGAATACCCCTCTTCATAGAGCTTCACAGTCAGATTAATTTGGCCTGGATCTGTGAAATCACAGAAGAGTGTGAGTTTCTCCGTGGCTGTCCCCCCGTCTTTCAGTTATAATTGACATTCAATAGTATATTAGTTCCAGGTGTACAGCATTGTGGTTAGACACACACACACACACACACACACACACACACACACACACACATAGTGGCCATTTGGCACCATATATAGTTATCACAATATTATTGACTATATTCCCTATAATGCACTTTATATCCCTATGACTATATTGTAACTGCCAATTTGTACCTCTTTCACCTTTTACACCCAGTCTCCTAACTTCCCTCTCATCTGGCAACCATCAATTTCTTCTCTATATCTGACTCTGTTTCTGTTTTGCTTTGTTCACTTATTTTGTTTTTCAGTTTTCACATATACCAGTAAGTGAAATTATATGGTATCTGTCTTTCTCTGTCTGACTTACTGCACTTACTGTAATACTCTCTAGGTCCATCCACATTGTCCCAAATAGTAAGATTCCATTCTTTTTTATGGCTCAGTAATATTCCATTGTAAATGTGTATCATATCTTCTTTAACCAATTGTTTATTGATGAACACTTAGGATCTCTGTGGCCCTTTAAGATTCTTTCCAATAGAAAAGCCTATTCTATGCCATATGTAAATCAGTATTCTATGGTAAATGATTTTTTAATGAAAAACAAATATAATCTTTGGGGGTATAAATATTAAATTTGTTAGCCCTATCCTATTTCAAATGAGAAAAGAAACTACTTTGACTTTTATGCATTCAAGTTCCCAGAACATATGAAGATGACTTAGGAGACAATCAGAACGCATTCACCATGTCTGTTTAAATTTCTTAAGGTATATGGACATAACCTTATCTCAGATAAAAGACTACAGAAAGGCCAAGCACACAAAGCTAGAATGATTATTCCATGTATTATTTACTGTCCTTCTAAAAAGAAAAGTCCTAGAAGGTAAGTGTAATGCTGGTGGCCGAGGCCAGGCAGGCTCATATTGAACTCGGGCAGACGGTAGAGGAACTGTGGAGCCGGAAAGCGAAGCACCATACCCATTCATTGGAGGCTCTCAAAGACAGGCAAGTGAATAAACAAAAAAGGAAAAGAGCTAATAAACAAAAGAAAACCTGCTTTTCACAGTGGAGGGCAAGAAAGCAGAAAAACCACACCTCTCAGTGGCAGGACAGCAATCTGGGAGAATCACCCCACAAGGGCTAGCACCCATAACCTTACATAGACCATACACATGTGGTGCTGCC
This sequence comes from Rhynchonycteris naso, assembly GCA_037038555.1. Taxonomy (NCBI): domain Eukaryota; kingdom Metazoa; phylum Chordata; class Mammalia; order Chiroptera; family Emballonuridae; genus Rhynchonycteris; species Rhynchonycteris naso. Next base: position 251,739,911 of record CM072996.1, on the reverse strand, counting down.
CCGCGCTCACGCACTAGTCAAGCAAAGTGCTTGCAGCCAGTAAACCAGCGAGCAAGCCTAACACAGATTTTTTCCCCACAGTAAGTATTAACAACAATGCTGCAGCAGCACCAAGAGCTAATAGTTGTAGAGTTTAAATCAGGGGTCCCCAAACTATAGCCTGCGGGCAGCATGCGGCCGCCTGACGCCATTAATCCAGCCCCCGCCACACTTCCAGAAGGGGCACCTCTTTCATTGGTGGTCAGTGAGAGGAGCACAGGATGCATCCGCACCCATAGTTCCCATTGAAATACTGGTCAGTTTGTTGATTTAAATTTACTTGTTCTTTATTTTAAATATTGTGTTTGTTCCTGTTTTGTTTTTTTACTTTAAAATAAGATATGTGCAGTGTGCGTAGGGATTTGTTCATAGTTTTTTTTTATAGTCCGGCCCTCGAACGGTCTGAGGGACAATGAACTGGCCCCCTGTGTAAAAAGTTTGGGACACCTGGTTTAAATTGTCAGGGTCCCTGACAAATCACAGACACTTTTTCATTTAATCCTCACATAACTTTATGAGATATGTACTGTTGTAATATCCATTTATAACTGAGCAAACTGAGGCACAAAGAGACTAAAGCGATTTGTCCAGGATAACACAACCAGTTAAAAAAAAAAAAAAGTCAAGGTCCTGGCCAAGTAGCTCAATTGGTTAGAGTGTCATCCTAAAATGCCAAGTTGAGAGTTCAAACCCCAGACAGGGCACATATAAATGAATGAAAGCATAGATAAGTGGAACAACAAATCAATAAATCAATTTATCTATCTATCCATCTATCATCTATCTATCTCTATCTCTTTCTCTCTGTCTCCCCACTTCCTCTCTCTCTAAATAATTATTTTTTTAAGGTCAAAAGAAAGGGAAAGATAAGCTGCATGCCTCAAACTGGGGAGAGAAAAAAATCCCTACATGTGTAAAATAACTAGAAGTTAAATATCTACTGAATAACTACCAAAGCAAAGAAGGCATATGCCCCTTTCAACCTTCTTTATTTTTTTCTCTGACAGAGACAGAGAGAGGGACAGATAGGAACAGACAGACAGGAAGGGAGAGAAATGAGAAGCATCAATTCTTTGTTGTGGCACCTTAGTTGTTCATTGATTGCTTTTTCATATGTGCCTTGCCGGTGTGTGGGGGGGGGGGGGGCTACAGCAGACCAAGTGACACCTTGCTCAAGCCAGCTACCTTGGGCTCAAGCTGGTGAGCCTGGTTCAAACCAGGTGAGCCCATGCTCAAGCCAACAACCTCAGGGTTTTAAACCCGGGTCCTCTGTGTCCCAGTCCAACACTATCCACTGCACCACCACCTGGTCAGGCTCAGCCTTCCATGGATAAAAAAATAATAATTTGCCATCAGAAACGTGATGAAAAACTGTCAAATACAGATTATATCAGGTCTCTAAGGAAAATTAAATTAAGATTCTACCATGAAACATGCATACTCACAAGCAGGAAAAGAAAAATAGTTAGCACTTCATCAAAACTCCATCAATGATATTTCAATGATGTCAAATCCTCACAGCAAGTGTTCTGGCTGAACAGATTTGCATGTTTACTCTTGTTCAGTTTTGCATAGTTATCTTTCCTTGAGTTGTTTGTCATTGTATGTGTGTGTGCTGCTTTTTAACAAAGATTAAATGTAAGAATTTGAAATTCTTTATACAGTTTATACCCATGCATCTTTAAATAGAATAGCAGTTTTAAAAACACATTATTAATGGAAATAAATGCACAACATAACAGTTTAATTACATGTTTTTGTTTGTTATTAGGTGGCATTGATATGTTTCTAGAAATCACAAAAACATGGTAAGTTGTGCATGCATATCTTCAAACACTGAGGTGGCACATAAATCAAGTGATTTGCAGAATCAATACCCAAATAGAAATTTATTTTCTGTTAAAGTTTTATTAGTCAAGAGCCAAGTATAATAGGAATGCTCAGGAGCTTCTATAGACAGTGAATCTATAGGCTTTTTTCTTTGTCCTGAAAATTTTCAATATCTGTTTATTATTTGTAAATATGAAAGTAATTACAAATATCAAATTCTTCATGAAAGAATAGGAAAGGTACGTCAAAAGTAGGCTCTAGCTCTTTCAAAGTCAAAATCAATCCTTTTCGGGAAGAAAAAATGTAAAAGTCCAAGGTAAGCTAGCTAATACAATTTCCTTTATATTTTTAGAAGTACAATATTAAATTATATTTTTAAGGGCTAGATGCCATATTACTAGCATAAATACAGTGTGTCCGTAAAGTCATGGTGCACTTTTGACCGTGTGACCGGTGAAAAGTGCACCATGACTTTACGGACACACTGTACATGCATTTTGGAGATAAATACTATAGTAATATGAAACAGAATTAAGCAAGAATATTAGCATATTTCATGCAAATATAAATTCAGAGCTTTGGTTTTACCAAAACTACATAAATCTTACCATTATTGATGATTACTGTATATCAAATTAGCTACGTTGGCTTTTTGTTTTCTTCTCCAAAATAAACCTCTTACAGCTATTACATTTTACTTGGTTTAATCTATAACTAGAGTAATAAACTTAATCTATAACTATGACTAAAATAATCATTTGTGTCATCTAAAAAAACAATTATATTACACTGGGGAAAGACAGAGGCAGTGGCTTGGCACTGATGAACATCAGAAATTGGCAGCTAAACTGAAGAACCTTGAAAAAAATAGTAATTTGATTGGAAATTTTTTTTAATTTTGCAAAGTAGCTGATTTTATTGCTTTAAAAATTTTTTTTTGCCTGACCAGGCAGTGGTGCAGTACATAGAGCATCGGACTGGGATGCAGAAGACCCAGGTTCGAACCCCGAGGTCGCCAGCTTGAGCACGGGCCCATCTGGCTTGAGCAAAAGCTCACCAGCTTGGACTCAAGGTCGCTGGCTCCAGCAAGGGGTGGCTCAGTCTGCTGAAGGCCCGCAGTCAAGGCACATGTGAGAAAGCAATCAATGAACAACTAAACTGTCGCAACGGCAACGAAAACTAATGATTGATGCTTCTCACCTCTCCATTCCTGTCTATCTGTCCCTATCTATTCCTCTCTCTGACTCTCTCTCTGCCCCTGTAAAAAAAAAAAAAAAATTTAAGTCTTTAAACATTTTTCAATTACAGTTGACATACATTATTTCAAGAGTACACTCCAATGATTACATATTGCATAACTTACTAAGTGATTATCCCAACAAATCTACCACCCATTGACACCATACATAGTTATTAGAATACTATTGACTATATTCCTTATTCTACACTTTACATGCCAATCACTATTCTGTAACAACAAATTTGTAATTATTTTTCTGCATTAATTTGAGAGAGAAAAAGAGAAAGAGAAGTATCAACTTCTTATTCCCCTTAGTTGTTCCATTTAGTTGTGCACTTATTGGTTGCTTCTCGTATGTGCCCTGATTGGGGATCAAACTCACAACCTTGGCATGCTGGAACAATGCTCTATCAATTGAGCTAGATAGGGTCCAATTTGTACCTCTTAATGCCTTCACCTTCTTCACCCTTTTTCCCAACCCCTCTCCAATCTGGAACTGTCAAAATGTTCTCTCTGTATCCCTGAGTCTATTTCTGTTCTGCTATTCCTTTATTTTGTTTTTTAGATTTACTTGTTGGTAGATATGTATTTATTGTAATTTTATTGTTCTTTTTTTTTCCTTCTTCTTAAAGAAGACCTTTTAACATTTCTTGTAATACCGGTTTGGTTGTGATTAACTACTTTAGCTTTTCTTGTCTGGGAAGCTCCTTATCTGTCCTTCCATTCTACATGATAGCTTTTCTGAGTAATCTTAGTTGTAGATTCTTTTCAGCATTTTGAATATTTCTGGCCAATCACATATAGCCTGCAAAGTTTCTGTTGAGAAATCATCTAACAATCTTAAGAGAACTCCCTTATAGATAACTACTTTTCGCTTGCTGCTTTTAAGAATCTTTCTTTGAATTTAACTTCGGCATTTTAATTATGATGGGTCTTGGTGTGGACCTCTTTGGGTTTATCTTGTTTAGAATTTTCTGTGCTTCCTGGACTTGTATGTCTATTTCCTTTACCAAATTAGGAAAGTTTTCTATCATTTTTTTCAAATAGATATTAAATATTTGTGTGTGTGTGTGTGAGAGAGAGAGAGAGAGAGAGAGAGAGACAAAGAGAGAGACAGACAGGACAGATAGGGACAGATAGGCAAGGAGAGAGATGAGAAGCATTAATTCTTTGTTGCGGCTCTTTAGTATCCTTACTTGTTCATTGATTGCTTTCTCATATGTGCCTTGATGGTGGGGGAGGATTACAGCAGAGCAAGTGACCCCTTGTTCAAGCCTGCGACCTTGGGCTCAAGCCAGAGACCTTGGTCTTCAAGCCAGCGACCTTGAGCTCAAGCCAGTGACCATGGGGTCATGTCTATGATCCCATACTCAAGCCAGTGACCCCACACTCAAGCTGGTGAGCCCCTGCTCAAGTCGGATGAGCTTGCACTCAAGCCAGCAACCTCTGGGTTTTGAACCTGAGTCCTCCGTGTTCCAGTCCAACACTCCATCCATTGCAACACTGCTTGGTCAGGCAGATTTTCAATTTCTTGCTTTCTCTCTTCTCTTTCTGACAACCCCATGATGTTAATGTTTGTACTCTTGAAGTTGTCTGAAGCTCCTTACATTAGCCTCATGCTTTTGGATTCTTCTTTCTTTTTATGTTTTGACTGGGTATTTTTTGCTTCCTTTTATGTTAAACTCCTGATTTGATTCTTGGCTTCATCTACTCTACTGTTGATTCCCTATAAATTATTCTTCATGTCATTTAGTATATCTTTCATTTCTGACTGGTTCTTTTTTATGATTTCCATGTCCTTTTTTATGCTGTTGAAGTTCTTACTAAGTTCATTGAGCATCCTTAAACTCTACATCTAGTAAATTGCTTGTCTCCATTAGTTTCTTTTCTGGAGTTCTGTTCTTTCATTTGAAACATGTTTCTTTGTCCCCTCATTTTGGCAATTGCCCTGTGTTTGTTTCTATGTATTTCGTAGAGCTGCTATGTCTCCCAGTCTTAGTAGAATGGCCTAATATAGTAGTATGGTTGATTGGAACAGCTTCCCAGATCACCAAAGCTGGGCACTCAAAGTGCATCTCCCCACTGCCACCCTGTGTGGACTGTGTACACCTTCCTCTTATAACTGAACCTTAATCACTAATGGCACATAAATATGAAGAATTTATCCCTTGTCCAATCAGTCGCAAGGACTGGATGTGATCACTAACTTCTGACCACTATGGAGGATTGACTGACTATTCAGGGACCCGCTCCACAGTGCAGGACTTACTTCAGCAGGGTTCTGATGCCCATTGAGTATACCCATTGAGTGTGTTGCTTGATGAGGTGGTTGGGTGGTGGTGTTTCAACATGATCTGAAGCTGGCCACTGGGTAAACTGACTCTGGGGCCTCCTGGGAGGTGCAGGCAAAGGTCAACCACGGCCTGGCCCATGTTTTTCCCAGGGCCGCCTGGCATGACCTAAAAAGCAATCTGCAGACGGTTGCTTCATGTGCTTGGCTTGGAGGTGTCTAGGTGATGTTAAGTTGTGAACCAAAACCAGCTATTGATAGTGTCTGGCAGGGGGCCACTTAGCAAGAAGTATGAGGTACACTGAAGTCAGATGCTGCTTGTTTGAGAGATTTTAGGAAAATCTGAAGCATAAACCAAGACAGGTTATTCATATGCAAAAGTCACTGGAAACAGCTTGGGTGGAAAGCTGAGTGGAGCAGGGTCTCAGGGAATCACCAGGGTGGGGCAAACAATGTGAGCCATGTTGGTGGAGACTCAGATTTCACTCCCATCTGTTGGGGGAGTGGAGCAGTGGCCTTTGCCAGCACTTCTGTCTGAGAGAAAACTGCCTCCAGGTCTGATTCTGATGCCAGACAATTCAGTTCCTCCCTATATGTCTCTGGTGTCTTTCAAGCTGCTTTAATTCCCTATTTGTTGAAATTCAATTTAGCCAGAATACAGGCAGTTCTGAATGACGGTTGTTTTGTAGTTTAGTCATAATTTTGATGTAGTTGTGGGAGGAATTGAGTAGCACATTTACTTATGCAGCCATTTTGACTGGAAGTTGGAAATTTTTTTTATTCTTTTAGATTTTCTTTATTCATTTTAGCAAGGTGACCAATCGTCCGACTTCAGGGAGGGCAGTCCTTCTTTTTTCTTTTTTAGGACAGTCCTTCTTTTGTAAGTTCTGTCCTCCCTTAAAAAGTGTCTTTCTAGGCTTGACCTGTGGTGGCGCAGTGGATGAAGCATGGACCTGCAATGCTTGAGGTTGCCGGTTCAAGACCCTGCACTTGTCTGGTCAAGGCACATATGGGAGTTGATGCTTCCTGCTCCTCCCCCCCCTTTCTCTCTCTCTCTCTGTCACTCTCCTCTCTAAAAAATGAATAAATAAATAAATAAATTTTTTAAAAAGTGTCCTTCTACATGTCCTTCTTTTTGATATTGGAAGACTAATCTGTAAATATCTGTATTCGATCAATGCAGAGTCGACCCATTGCATGTGATGTGACATATTTGTATTTGACATGACGATTCATCAAGGATCAGTACAGTGTGGTGAGACGCGATTATGAGATACATGCGCTCCGCCCGGGAGACCTTGAGAGAGCACGCGGTATACCGAGCATGCAAATGGCTTTGTGTACATAGCATGTACGACATTGTAGACTCACGATTATTTGTTTCTCAGTGAATATTCAATCATAGACAGGTAAGCACAATTCATGTTTTATTAATTCATTATCTATTTAATAATTTCCAAATACGTATAATTTTATTTACAAGTATTTTCCGAAATTGGAGTTTTAAAGTGGAAATCTAACCTCAAACCATATCTATTAATAATGCATTTTGATTAAATAGTTGCATAAAACAGACATTTTTTAATTAGAAAATGATAAATACACCCAAATATCACTCCAAATTAGTGGTTTTGTTTGATATTTAGTTTTACTAAATGAGTACTTTATCCTTACAATTATTATTAAAAATTAATAGGCAGCCCTGGCTGGTTGGCTCAGCAGTAGAGCATTGGCCCAGCACGTGGAAGTCCCAGATTCAATTCCCAGTCAGGGCACACAGGAGAAGCGCCCATCTGCTTCTCTACCCTCCACCCTCTCCTTTCTCTCTGTCTCTCTCTTCCCTTCCTGCAGCCAAGGCTCCATTGGAACAAAGTTGGCCCGGGCGCTGAGGACAGCTCCATGGCCTCCACCTCAGGCACTAGAATAGCTCAGGCTATAATAGAGCAACGGCCCAGATGAGCAAAGCATCGCTCCCTGGTGGGCATGCCAGGTGGATCCCGGTCGGGTGCATGCAGGGAGTCTGTCTGACTGCCTCCCTGCTTCTAACTTCAGAAAAATACAAAAAAAAAAAAAATTAATAGGTATGTAAGCATAATTACAATATAAAATATTACAAATGTTTTTATTATGCATTTATCATATTAGTGTATTATTATTGCAATGAATAAAATGTTTCTTTTATTTACAATATTGTTTTCTTCTATTTATTTTTGTCCTCCTTTTCATTGTAAAAACATTGGTCACCTTAATTTTAGAGAGGAGAAGAGAGAGAGAGAAGGGGGGAGAAGCAGGAAGCATCAACTCCCATATGTGTCCTGGCCAACCAAGCCCAGGGCTTTGAACTGGCAACTTCAGCGCTGTGTTCCAGGTCAACGCTTTATCCACTGTGCCGCCACAGAGTAGGCCTAGAAACATTTTATACTAACTGAGACCCTGGCTGGGTAGCTCAATTAGAGTGTTGTTTTTAACATGTCAAGGTTGCAGATTTAATCCCTGATCAGGGCACTGATGAGCAATCAATGAATGTATAAATAAGTGGAACAACAAATCAGTGTTTCTTTCTCTCTCTCTCTTTCTAGCCTGCCTTCTCTCTCTCAAATTAATTAAAACAAGAAAAGAATGAAAAAAAATTAGAGTAACTGAGAAACCAATGACATTTTACATAAAATTTAATTGCTTTTTATAAGATTTTTGAATTTAGTTGATAACTTACATTTATATTTTATTTATTTTTTATTTTTTTACAGGGACAGAGAGAGAGTCAGAGAGAAGAATAGATAGGGACAGACAGACAGGAACGGAGAGAGATGAGAAGCATCAATCATCAGTTTTTCGTTGCGACACCTTAGTTGTTCATTGATTGCTTTCTCATATGTACCGTGGGTCTTCAGCAGACCGAGTAACTCCTTGCTTGAGCCAGCGACCTTGGGTCCAAGCTGGTGAGCTTTTTGCTCAAACCAGATGAGCCCGCGCTCAAGCTGGCGACCGTGGGGTCTCGAATCTGGGTCCTCCACATCCCAATCTGACGGTCTATCCACTGCGCCACCGCCTGGTGAGGCTACATTTATATTTTAATCTTACTTACTACTGTAGCAGTTGTTGAACATATTTTAAATCTTTATTCCTTGAGTGAGTTTAGAGTGAAAGGGAGAAACATCATTTTTTTGTTCCACTTATTTATGCATTCATTGACTGATTCTTTTTTAAAATGATTTTTTAGAGAGAGAAAGGAAGAGAGATAGGGCAAGAAAGAGCAAGTGAATGAAAGAGAGATCAATTTGTTGTTCCACTTTATTTATACAATAATTGTTGATTCTTGTATGTATCGTGACCAGGGATCTAACCCACAACCTTGGTGTATCAGGATGATGCTCCAACCAACTGAGCAACCCAGCCAGGGTTTGAACATATTATTAACGCAATTTTTGAAGTGATGTTAAAGAATTATTTTATTTTGCCCTGGCTGGATAGCTTGGTTGATTAGAGCATTGTCCTGAAGTGCAGAGGTTGCCAGTTCAATCCCCAGTCAGGACACATACAAGAACAGCTTGATGTTCCTGTCTCTCTCTCTCTCTCCCTTCAACTCCCATTGAAATTAATAAAAATTAAAATTAAAAAATATTTTAATTAATATATTTTAATGAAAACATTGTATTAATTTAAAAATAATGATTTAAAATTTGTTTTAAATTAAAATAGTTGATAAAGTTCTTATTTACTTAAAAATTTCTTAGAAAAAGTTATGCACATAACCTGTTCACCTTATGCTCACCACCCCTTAAACCTTAATTAACTCTGCTGATAGTACCCACATGCTGGTATATTCAAGTGCAGACACTGATGATAGCCTAAATAAACCAATATACATTTCCAAACTGTTTCCTGGGCTTGCCTTCACCAGAGGCTAGATAAACTAAATGCCTCTCTACTTTCCTTATAATTAGAAGGACATAATTCTGGCAATTATATGTAGGTGAAAGAGTACTGAAGCAATGTCTTTTGGGAAGTTTTAATTTTATATATATATGAACAACAGTCTGGTCCCACACTTTTCCATCCATCCATCTTCTGGTCTTGAAAGAGATTGAATGTCTGGAGTTGTAGAAATCCCTTTATAGGCTCTACTAGGAAGGCAAAGAGAATTGCAATTACCCTGACTTGGATATCAACAGCAGTTGCCTAACACCTGGTGTCTTTTTCTTTAAAAGGGGGGAGGGCTTTACTTATTGATTTTAGAGAAATGAAGGAGAGAGAGAGATAGAAGGTGGGAGAGGAGCAGGGAGCATCAACTCTAGTAGTTGCTTCTCTCATGTGCCTTGACCGGGCAACCCCTGGGTTTCAAACTGACAACCTCAGCATTCCAGGTCAACATTTTATCCACTGAGCCACCACAGGTCAGGTACACATGGTTTTTTATGTGAGAAACTGACCCTTTCTGCTTAAGCTGTTGCTTATTAGATGTTCTAGTACTTGGAGCCAATAGCCTTTCTGATGCAATACCTTCAAAGAATTCATATTCTACTAAAAAAAGCATGGTCAGATTTTCTAAGTTAATGACTATTTTTAACTATAAGATATCTCTTGTCTTTTTTAAAAAATATTTTTTCATTGATTGATAGAGAGAATCATCAACTTGTTCTGCTTAGCTGTTCCATTGAGTTGGGCACTCACTGAGTGCTTCTGGTAAGTGCCCTAACCAAGTATGGAAATCTCAACCTCAGTGTGCCTGGACAATGCTTTACCCACTAGGCCACTAGGGCTTATCTCTCTTATTTTAATTCAAGAGAATATATCCAGCTACTGCATTTTCTTGTAATATTCTGATTATCAAAGCCTGGTTGTGCTAAAACAAAGGGCCAGTGACCTCTTAAAGCATCTATTTAAATGAGTTTATGCAGAGAAGTGCTTTTACTTTTGGCTGAAGAACAAGGAAAGAATGTGATTGTGTGTGAGCATGCAAGTATATGTGTATGCCTATGTGTGTGTTTAGGGTGAGTACAGTAAAAGAGAAAGCATGGCATGATTGCTTTCTTCCTTCACCTCCATTCACTTAAAATATTTAATTTCATCAGAAACTTTGTGATATAATTAATAATGAACACAAGCAGTGCTGCTTCCAGAACCTGGTGACAAAATGTAGCACAGTTTGGCCCAGCCCAGCCCTGGCTCACTGGTGGGTAGCTATGGGAGCACTGAGAGACAATCCCCTTGCCCCAACATTGTTTCTCTTGTGGAGGGTACTAGCAGTAGTGGAAGTGAAAAACTCCTTACTATAAATGATGTTCAGGCATTAGATTTTCAGGTAAAGTTTGAATAAAAGAACAAACCAACATCAGAGTATACATGGACTATCTCTTGAGAAATCGTGGAAATTTGGGAAACCAGCGAGAAATTTTTAGGAGACTGGAGGTCCTATGAGAGCAGATGAGGATAAATTTTAGGTATTAATGTAATTGGAATCCAGTCTGTAGCTCAAGCTGTAAAGAGTTTTAAAAATGGTGACTTTTGGCTAACAGAGGTTTTTGACAAACCTGAACTCTTCATTTACTTCAAGTTGCTATTAGTGGTATTGGGAAGACTCTCTAATTAAGGGAACTAACTAGTCAAGAGAAAGGAGGATCATTCAAACATCAGCAAAGCAAGAGAAAACCTATTGAAAGCTGAGTAATTAGAGAATATTCTCTGATCAAACGGAATAGAGTTCATTCTGCATTATGTCATTGGTATACTTTAGCAACTGTTTTGACAGAGTAGAATCCTCTCCCCTCCCCCATACTCCAAAACTATGTATACAATATTTGAAAGATCTTCTGTTTGCTTCCCATTTCCTCTTCTCTCTCCCTCTAATCTACCTCCCACTTACTCTCTCCTTCCCTCCCTCAACATAGTAACAAGAATAAAGACATCAACCAACAATCAACAAAGGTATATATTTAATTTCTTTTTTTTTAATTTCTTTTTATTTTATTCATTTTAGAGAGGAGACTCAGAATGAGAGAGAGAAAGAGAGAAAGGGAGGAGGAGCTGGAAGCATCAACTCCCATATGTGCCTTGACTGGACCAGTGCAGGGTTTTGAACTGGCAACCTCAGTGTTCCCAGGTCGACGCTTTATCCACTGCGCCACCACAGGTCAGGCAATATTTAATTTCTTTTATTGCCTTTTCTTAGGAAGAAGAGAGAGAAGGAGAAAGAAAAATACCGCATCAATTTTGTTGTTCCACTCATTCATGCCATCATTGGTTGATTCATGTATGTGCCTTACTGGGGATCAACCGACTGACCCACCCGGCCAGGGCAAAGGTAAATATTTAGGGAATAGGTATTGTGTATAAGTAATACTAAGCACTGTATGAAGATTTTTCAAAATAGAATAGAGGCTCTATTAAATAACTTCCACTTAGTCAAACCACTATATTAACTAATGCTCTTCATTCTCTAATGAAACACACAGACAAATGTCCGTGGCCTCTGAATGCTTACTGATGGGCTATAATTCAGTGATGGGCAATCTTTTGAGCTTGGTGTGTCCAAATTCACCAAATAAACAAGCATAACTCGGGTGGTGTGTCACTTCGAGAAAAACGGCCTAACTGGAAGTCCCAGAACTAGACGCTCTGTGCCAGAGTTCTGGTGTTTTCGCCTACAGACCTCCGGCACAGAGTGTCTACACTACAGCAAATGTTTTATCCTCGGCTACTGCACCTGGCCATGCAGGAGCCGAGGATGAAATGTCCTTCTCTGCATGTGGCCCCATACTTCTCTGGTATGAGGCCGCATGCGGCCACGTGTCATCGAAAATGGCTACGCGCGTCAGTGCTGACACGTGTGTCATAGGTTCACTATCACGGGGCTATATCATAGTCTACCTGCACATTTACTCTACCTCCATCTGAGTTACAACTACCAAGAACCTTGTTTTATTTATTCCCTTAATAGTGTCTGAGTACCCACCGTGTGATAGGTACTGTTCTAGGAGTTAAGAACACAGCAGTGAATAAAACAAAAATCCTATCCTTTGAAATTTATAAAAAAAATTAATTGTTTTAGTTTCCTAACCTCTTAATGTGAGTTTTTCTTGCTAATGTAATTAGGTAATTTAATTTTTATATACTTATTAAAAACAAGGGCAAAAATATACTTTTGCTATTGAAAATAAACTTAAAAAATGGCTACAGTGTTAAATTTATGTTATATATATTTTACTATAATTTTTAAATAGTGCAGTTGAATGTTTTGGAGAGAAATTATCATAGGCAAGAAAATGAATATATTACAAAAATATAGATGTATTATCAGCTCATATTATTTCACACGTGTCTTCTAGTTCTAGGTTTCCTTTAACAAAAATCAGAACAGAACATTGCAGATTTTGCATTTGAGAAGGATTTATGTAAAAAAGACAACCTGTAACTCTCAACAGCAGAATCATAGTCAATCATAGTCAGACAGGTGTTGGCTCAGCATTGAAAGACTGGCTAATAAATGCATATGATAGGTTTTTAATAAAAACAAAATAATTAAGTTATATATATCTAATTTTTAATAGTTCTCTACTTTAACTTTTTTTTTTTTTTTTTAGTGAGAGAGAGACAGACAGGAAGAAAGAAATGAGACATATCAACTCATAGTTGTATCACTTTAGTTGTTCACTGATGGTTTCTCATATGTGCCTTGATGTTTTGGGGAGGTACATCAAGCAGAACTAGTGACCCCTTGCTCAAGCCAACAACCTTTGGGCTCAAGCTAGTGACCATGGGGTCATGTTTATGATCCCTCGCTCAAGCTGGTGACCCCACACTCTAGCTGCTGAGCGTGCACTCAAGCCAGATGAGCCCGCACTCAAGCTGGTGACCTCAGGGTTTTGAATTTGGGTCCTTACTGTCCCAGGCTGACGGTCTATCCACTGTGCCACCACATAGTCAAGCTAGTAGCTTCAACTCTCTAAGACATATTTTCTCTATTCATGTGATTATTAAAAGCGTTTTTTCATTTATATGAATATCACCAGTCTGGATTTGGCCCTAAACTAATAATCAGTTTCTGTAGATAAGACCATTATCCTCCTAAGTTTTAGACATCATTGAGGAAAATGCAAAAATCAAGGCATTCAACTTTTAAGAAATGTGGTACTTTGTTTTATTTAACACTTCAGCTCCACTTAAAACCTTTAATAGTCCTGGCTGGTTGACTCAGTGGTAGAGCATCAGCCAGCATCTGGAAGTCTTGTGTTAGGTTCCCAGTCAGGGAACAAGGATAAGTATCATCTGCTTCTCCCTCAACCCCTTCTCCTCCCGCAGCCATGGCTGGAATGAGCAAGTTGGCCCTGAGCACTGAGGATGGCTCCATGACCTTGCCTCAGACACTAAAATAGCTCAGTTCCTGAGCAACAAAGCAGCTGCCCCAGATGGGCAGAACATCAGGCCCAGACGGGGGTTGCCAGGTGGATCCTGATCAGGGTGCATGTGGGAGTCTGTCTCTCTACCTCTCTGCCTCTCACTTGATTAAAAAAAACAAAACCTTTAATGATCAACTTGCACAGCAGTTCACTCAGTGTGAAATCACCCTCTTTAAAACAGAATATTAACTAGAAAGCTTAATTTCTGATTTGGCCTCCATTTCTGAGAACACTTAAAAAAGTCAAGATTAGCAGTCATGAATCCTAGGAAAAGTCCCTGTAGGTCAGATTTAGATGAGAGCATATTCATATTAAATTACTCTGTGTATGTTCAAACATGGCTAAGTTCCAAACAACAGAAGGGTTATGCTTATTTGCCATATTCCCTTCATCCAAATTGAATAGGCAGTTACATAACTTGCCAGGACAAGTAGTAAAAATGAGTCAGACAGAACAAGCCCTAGTAAAAATTGTGAATTAGGCACTTTGACTTTGGTGCCACACCCCTTTAGTACTCCATATACTTCCCTGTTCCCCTCCCTTGGTATCATTGCCCTGAGGGTCAACCTCATACCTCATACCTTCCCCCCCAAATGCCTCTCTCTCCCTTGTTTCTCTTCCACTCACACCGAAACTAGCTTTCCCTCCCCTCCCTCTTCCTTCCCCGTCATTAATTAAAATTTACCTCTCCAGTATCTCTCCCCCGCAGGGTTTAAAGTGACAACTACCTAATCTGATAAACCTATCTACACTAATGTTCAAAGACAGAAGGCTGGAATGTAAAGTAAATTTAAACTTGACCTTCTAAAGCTAACATCTTTGGAGTTTAACTCATTAGTGACTAAAAGTGAGAATTTCCAGAAGTACTCAGGAGAAAGAGTTTGGATAGGGTAAAGCCATTAAGCACTTGGCAAATCTCGTAGGAGCACATAAATGTTTTTAGCCTAACAGGGCTGCCAGCCCTATTCAGCGTAAATAGCAAGCCCTGGTCAGTTGGAGTCAGTAGGGGGACTTGGAAAAGAGAAAAGAATTTTCCTGACCAAGTGGTGGCGCAGTGGATAGAGTATTGGACTGGGATGCGGAGGACCCAGGTTCGAGATCCCAAAGTCGCTGGCTTGAGCAAGGGGTCACTTGGTCTACTGTAGCCCCATGGTAGAGGCACATATGAAAAAGCAATCAATGAACAGCTAAGGTGTAGCAACGAAAAACTGGTGATTGATGCTTCTCATCTTTCTCCCTTCCTGTCTGTCTATTCCTCTCTCTGACTCTCTCTCTGTCTCTGTAAAAAAAAAAAAGAAAAAAGTTAAGAATCTTTGGTTGGCAAAGAAAATGAAAGTTACAGGAGCACCACAATTAAAATTTTCTGACTTAACCTTTTATAAGACTAGCTATCCTTGGTACTTAATAAATATTTTTTAAAGTTTCTTTTTGGAATAAAAGAAATTATTTGAATTTTTTTTTCATTATGTTAAAAACACTAATTCCAAAAATCTGTACAGCTATTATTGTTGCTGTTGCTTTTTGGTTTCTAGAAATAATGATGTAAAGTTTATAAATAGTCTTCATTTACATATTTCATTCAATCCTGTGGAATACTGAAAGAACATCACTGGCTATTATGTGTGCAGCATGTCAGCTATTCTTATTCCCTTCATTTACTAAATGGGGAAAATGATGCTCCAAGAGTTAAGTGGCTTGCCAAAATTTGTACTTGGGTCCTCTGAGTGCTGTGCTCTTTCATTGTTCTGAGCTACCAGGCTGCCTCCCAACATTTAGAGTTATCTGTGCCATTGCTGTCATGTAATTCTACATCCTAGGGGAATCCTCACATTTTCAAAAGAATTCAGCTACTATCAAAAGAAAATAACCTGTTTTTATTCAATGGACCCGAGGGTAATTGTAGTCCTATCTGGTTTCCATCACTGCCTTTTTTTCTTTTTTTTTCCTAGCTATTTCTTGGTTCACTTGGAAGTGTTAGCACTGCCTCACAAAGTCTTCCTTAAGCACTCCCAGAGTTTGTGCTCCAATTACCTGTTCATGTTTTGGTGGATTACTTATCTGGCTTTTGCTCTCACCTGGGCAAAGTTCCCATCATAGTACTTACTTTGTAAGCAAGAAAGGATAATATGTATCATGGCTAAAAAGGGGAAAACATTAACATAGTGGGTACAAGCCCGAATACAAATATTTCACATTGAGATGAACACAAGAAGGCAGCTGGGAAAACATTGCTATTTACAGATTAAATTAGCCCAGAATTCATTGCTACCTTTGAGGTAAAAGTAGTCTTTTAAAATCATTGGCATTTAAAGAACACAATCTTAACATTTTGAAAAGATACAAGCTCCTTTCTGAATTACTGAAACATAGACGCTCTCCCTAGAAAAAATGCACGCGTATACATACTTGGAATTTAGTTTCAAGGGGTCCGTTCAAGATGATTCTTGGGTCCCACAAAAAAATATTCACAAGTATGGTTAGTGATGAACATTCTATGGCACACAGACCATTTGGGAGCCCAATTAAATTTGTGTTGTGGTCAGGTATCTAATTTCTTTATGGTTACTAGTAAAATTCTATGTTGATCTTTTATAACAAAAGTAACAAGTTTGTTTAAAGATTCTAAATAAAAATATTTCAGAAATGCAATGTTTTCTGTAATTCTAATCCTCAGAGAAACCATTGTTAACAGTATGAATATTGTCATATATATAGATATATGAACTTTTGATTAGAAATCAGATCATACTACATGAACTTTTGAACAGAAATCAGATTGTATTGCACTGTATAGTGGTTTTGTCACTAGATAATATATATGAGAAGTTTATGTAATCATTTCACTTTTATGGACACTTTTTTAATATTATAATTGCCAGTAATATAGCAATAAATATTCTGGATCATGTATGTAGGCATGTATGCAAATATTTCTTCAAGATAAACTTCTAAAATGGAATATGTTAAAAGATATAAACATTATGAATTATGGAAGACATTGCAATTATACTCCCAAAAGAAATAAGCCAAACTATAATCCTACCAACAATTATGGGGCATTACCTATTTCACATATTTTCACCACCAACAAATATGTCTTTAAAAATAATTTTCCTATTTGATAGTTATATATAATAGTTCATTTTTTGTTTTAATTTTATAGTTTTACTTTCAACTATTCATTGCTTTTCTGAATTTTTTTGGTAGATTTCTTATTCATTAATTTTCAATATTACTAGACAGAAGCTTTATATTTGTGTAGTTAACATTTACAATTTTTTTTTATTTCGAGAGAGAAAGAGAGAGAGAGACAGACAGACAGGAAGAGAGAGAGATGAGAAGTATCAACTTGTTGCGGCATTTTAGTTGTTTATTGATTACTTTCTCATATGTGCATTGACTGGGAGTCTGCAGCCAAACCAGTGACACCTTGCTCCAGCCAGTGACTTTGGGCTTCAAGCAGCACTCTTTGAGCTCAAGCCTGCGACCACTGGGTCATGTCAATGATCCCACACTAGAGCTGGCGATCTTGGGGTTTTGAACCTGGGTCCTCAGCATCCCAGGCTGATGCTTTATCCATTGCACCACTACCTGGTCTGGCTACAATTTTTTTAAGGTTTTAGGGGACACGTGAGTAGCTGTTGCTACCAATAAAATAAATTATATATGGATCAAAGAACAAAATATGTAAAACAAAGCCACAAAAGTTCTAGAAGAAAACATAGGAGAGTATTTTTGGTAATAGAAAATTAAATTGCTTGTAAGCATACAAAAAGATACTTATAACAGAAATAAAAATTATACTTGTAATGAGATTACATTTTGTACCTATTAGATTGATAAAGGTCAACTGGAAAATCATTTTTAATGTAGTTGTGAGTTCTACTTGTTAATATTGTGTTTTAATTTTATGTTCTATCTGAAAGATTAACCTGTAGATTTCTCTTTTGTGTACTTTTTATCAAGTTTTGGTGGCACAGCAATATATTTAAAAACCAGCTTTTCATGCCCTGCCTGTGGTGGCACAGGGAATAGAGAATCGACCTGGAACACTGCGGCCGCCGGTTCTAAACCCTGGGTTTGCCCGGTCAAGGCACATATGACAAGCACTGAACAACTAAAGTGGAAACTATGAGTTGATACTTCTTGCTCCTTGTCCTTCTCTCTACTCTCTCTGTAAAATGAATCAATAAAATAAAATAAAAATCAGCCTTTCAGTTCATACAAAACAAAAGGATTACTGGTGAAAAAGGCTTGCGTACAACCACTTAAAATGACCTTAATTCAAAACAAAAAGAAAAAGGAAAGAAAGTGGCCCACAATACTGTCTGTGGTTTGTTTACTTTTGTGAAAATTTCCAACACTGTACTCTTTATCCCTTCATACTGACATGAATTCATAAACTACGCCAAGTATTATGGAGATTGCTTTTCTTTCCAATAAATATACGAACTTACAGTGGCAAACAGAGGCAGATGTTTCATGAAGATTTTTATATTCACAAACCTACCCCACCCTCTCTACCTTACCAGCATGATACCTGAACTAGAACATTTAAAAACTCCTATTTCTGAAAATGGGGAAGGGCTGGGAAAAGAGTTCCAAGCCTCCACTTCTGTGTCTGGTTGAGCTAGGCTGGTCTTCTCACTGTTATTTATTCCCACTACTCCAGTGGTTCTTTTTTTTTTTAATTTCTTTTTATTTTATTAGACAGAGAGTGAGAGAGAGAGAGAGAGAGAGAGAGAGAGAGAGAGAGAAAGAGAGAAAGGGGGAGGAGCTGGAAGCATCAACTCCCATATGCGCCTTGACCAGACCAGTGCAGGGTTTTGAACTGGCGACCTCAGTGTTCCCAGGTCGTTGCTTTATCCACTGCGCCACCACAGGTCAGGCTCCAGTGGTTCTTAACCTGGGTTCTATCGAACCCTAGGGGTTTGATGAGTCGGTCTCAGGGGTTCAGAGAAGCCTCTGCCATGGAGGCCAGAATAAAGTAATACCATAATTTGTTGTGAGTTCATGCAACTTTGTTGGTTTTGTTCTTTGAGCAAGGTGATGTTCATGCATGGCTCATTTTGTGCACCAGTAAAAAAACATATACCTATGTCTTGAATTTGGAAAAAAAATCTTATTTATCACTAAAAAAGGGTTCGGTGAATGCGCATATGAAACTGGTGGGTTCGGTACCTCATAAGAGGTTAAGAACCACTGCACTACTCTATTCCTGCTGCTGTTCTCTAGTTTTATGTTTTCTTTCAACTGTCTTTATCTTTGATTTATTCATCCCACTACCTACCCTTCAAAACCAGTTTAAATTGCCTTCCTCCATAATCTAATTCCAGCCCATTATACATACCACACTTTCATTTGTTAATGTGCTTAAAGTTTGACTGTACTTTATTTATTTATTTATTTATTTATTTATTTATTTATTTATTTAAGTTTGGCTGTACTTTAAAGGGGGGGGGTGCTCCAGCTGAGCCAGTGACCCCTTGCTCGAGCCAGTGACCTTGGGCTCAAGCCAGCAACCTTGGCCTTCAAGACAACAACCTTCAGGCTCAAGCCAGAGACCATCCCATACTTAAGCTGACAACCCTGTGCTCAAGTTTGCAACCCTGTGCTCAAGCTGGTGGGCCCACGTTCAAGCCTGTGAGCCTTGGGGTATCGAACCTGGGTCTTCAGCATCCTAGATCGAAGTTATATATATCCACTGGGCTTCAATCTAGTCAGGTTTTGTTTTCTGTTTTTAATGAGAGATGGGTAGATAATAAGACAGACTCCCACATGCACCCAACTGGGATCCAGACAACCCCTGTCTGTGGTGATGCTCAACAGAGCTATTTTTAGTGCATTTTTAGTGCTTGGGCAGATGCTGGAACCCGAGGCTGGAACCAATCGAGCCACTGGCTGCCGGAGGGGAAGAGGTAGAGAAGGGGGATTGGGAGGAGGAGGGATGCAGATGACAGCGTCCCCTGTGTACTCTGACTGGCAATTGAACCCAGACATCCTTATGTGGGGTGATGCTCTATTGACTTAGCCAACCTGCCAGGACTAGGAACTTTATCTTAAAATTCTGCTGGGTGTTTCCCACTATGTTTACTTAGTGTTGTGAGTAAACACATTTAATGCAGAGTTACCTGAAAGGCATATTTGACTGAAGACATTAATTGCAGTTATTCTTTTAATAAATGTGAATGAAATTTCAAACTCTCGCCAAAGGTAAATCATTACTATTAATTCCCTCATTCATCAAACATGTACAGCAGCCTCAGGGGCTAAGGAACCTAGGATTGCAGCTTTAACTTTGTCTCAGTTTTCTGTTTTGGAGCCAACCATGAAGTTTTGATTTACCTAGAGCCTAACACTAGAGATCCAAGACTAAATTTACCTCCAGGTCCCCTTCCCAGAGTGGACCAGGTTACCTTGTATCTCTGAGAATAAACCCAAACAATTGAAACTGAAATGCCAAAATACAATTTGTTTATGAATTCAGCAAGACTTCCTAGTAAATTGCGGAAACCCAAATCTGTTAGTTTGCAGGAGGGGGACGGCTGCTAAGACATAATACCCTTGTCAAGTTGTAATGTGTACTTGTAAAGCCAGTAGTCGAGGCCACCATCACAGCCGCCTGGCCAGTGCAAGTTCGCATTAGATTCGGACAGTGGGTAATGAAGCAATGGAGCCAAGAACTGGTGAGCCATCAGCTTTAATTCTAGCTTGCACCCGGCAGGCAAGCAAAAACACACACTGGGCTCCAAAACCCACTCATTCAGTGCTCACAAAGCTACTGACTTATCTGAGTTTCCTAGAATCAAAGGTTTCTAGCTCACCAGACTTATTCATCTCTGTTCCCCATCTCCTTCTCCAGCACAAACTCTGCACAAACTGGCTTCTATCTCAGCACTCTGCCATCTTGGCTGCTTCTCCTGGCCTCCACGTGGCCTTAATCTGCTCTCCTCTCTAATACTAACCTCAGGAACCAAGAGAGCAAGCTCCCGGTCTGCCCCACTTTATAGCATAGATTCAAAACCTTTAATCTAATCTACAAACAAGGAAGTCTCTGACACAAACTCACTTATCTGAGACATACTGGGAGGATTCCTCATGAGAATGCACCACCCCACATTATCCAATCAATCAAGGGTGTGGGGCAAAGCTTACTCTTAAAACTTGCACGTGGGCAGTGCCATCTTTAACAAAGTGAGCATAATATATTTCATCTGCCTAACAGTACTCCTACATAGAAAAATGGATGCTCTTTATTATATTTTGGTTATGTTCAATGTTTCACTTACGTTTTTAAACTGAGATTGTTTTATTTTCAGAGGAAAAATAACAGGGCAAGAACATACATACATTTTTCAAAATTATGAGAATTTGAGTTTTCCAGAGGGCATTTGGGGTTAAAGAAGTGCTGCCCACCACAGCTTTTAAGATCACTTTACAACTGTGGGAAAATTCACTGAGGCTGTTTTCGTTGACCCTGCCATTTTCAAGTTGCTATACTGCTGCAGGGAGCAGGCACAGCCTGCTCATTATCTCTTCTTTTCTCCTCAGTCTTTCAAAGCCAAATTCTCCCGGTAGGAATATGGAAACAAGGCTGGAGGCCAGAGAGGACAAGGTAGGGGAGGGGTTCTCTAGACTGATAGGGAAAGAAAAATTCGTGTTTTTTCTCTTTTCCTTGCTCTCCCCAGAGCCTTAAAGTTCTGTTTCTGAAGTTGGAAGCGTGGGGGCGATCTGCTATATTTCCAACTTGGCCTAAAATTAGGAGTCCACACTGCAGTTTAAGAACTTTGCTGTTAGGACATCAACCTGAGCTTCTGGCTACTCCCAAGAACCCGAAAAGCAAGGCCCAAGGCGCTGGTTGTCAAGGGAACCGGAGCGCTAGTCTCCCGGCGATCTTGTCCCTAGGGAGGAGGCGGGGCCGGAGGCCTGTGGGCCAATCAGACTGAGGGGAGCTCAGGGTTAGAGATCCCCTGTCCTCCAGGAGCCCGGGAAGGGTTGAGTGACAGGAACGGGGGCGGGGGCGGCGCGGCCGCCGAGGTGGAGCCGGAGTTGTGCGGGGAACGCTGGCGGCCGCGGCTTGGCGAAGGGTGACGCACCATGATCGCGGTCCCTAGAAACCGTGGTGCCGGCAAGCAGCACTCCCTGGCTCACCAGTCCGCCTCAACGACCTCTGTTGCGCTCCGAGCCGGCTGCTGGAGTTGAGCCATCGGGCGCACGAGGGGTTTGGCGAAGCCCTCGGAGACACGCTGAGCACAGAAGGGCGGAGAGGCTGAGCGAGCGCTCCTGGGTCAGGCGGTCGGCCGGGGTCGCGGCTGGAGGGGCGTTTCCGAGGCGTGGTGGAGGAGGGGGAGATGCTGCTTCTCTTCTCCCCCTCCCCAGGCTTCCTCTCCAGCTTCTTCGGCCCACGCCCGCAGCCGCTTGGGGGAGAAGTGGTGGCTCTCGGCGCCCGCGGCGGCTGCCGGCGGCCCGGCGCGACGCCGCGTCCCCGCAGCGCGCTCTAGTAGGAGGACCCGGTCTCCGGACGAGCGGGTAAGGACAAGAGCGGCCCTGGGCTCTAGGTTGGATGTGCAGAAGTGCAAAGCAAAGTACACCGAGCTCGCCCTCTTCCTCCTGCTTTTGCTTCAGTCCCTAAAACCAACTCTTTTTTTGCCCTGGTGGAGGAAACTTTTCTTTGGTTTTCGTAGTAGGGTGTTTTAGTATGTTAGAGTGGGGGTAGGGGAAGGATGAGATAAAGTTTCATTTTGAGTTAGGTAGATCCACCTCTTCCGCGGAGGAACGCTGTGGAGTTTTGAGAATGAAACCCCAGAGGGCGAGTAAGAGATTGTGGGGTAATGGGGAGTGACATTGTCCCATCATGCCAGTACGGCTCTGCTCTGTGCGTGCTAAGGGAAGGGCTCCCGGAGTCTGTTTCTAATTTTTGTAAATGATTGTGGACATGGTGTGGTTAGAAGCCGCCCAGAAGAATGTGTATATGTAAGGGCTTGGGAAGAGGGGGTGGGGTGGTGGGGACGGGGGCCGTAGGGGCAGAGGGAGAGACACTGCCTGATGCAAGCAAGCTCTTTTATTGGTTTTCTTCATTAGTCCTCCTCCCCCACCACACCTCCCCTGCTGAGTACATGATTCTATAGTACGCAAAGCTGGAAAGCTAAACTTTGGTAAAGTCAAGAAAGTTCTTAAGAAGTTTAATTTCCTTGTGTTGTGAATTTATTGCAGGAGGGGAAGTGGGGGAAAAGACTACCACCAAAATAGACTTACAGCAAGCAATACAGGTTTCATTGGCCTTACACTTATATGATCCACACCTCCACACACGTCCAACTAATCTGTAAGACAGCTTTGTGTCATTTTCATTTAATTGCATCTTTGGAACAACAAACGCGGTGACTTCATAGGGAGCTGCCGGGAGCTGAGTTTACCTCTCAGAAAATGGGGCAATCGGGTTTGTTTTCAAGGCGGGGACCTAAACAAAATGTAGGACACCTGATCTGTGGGTTGAAGTACGCTGGTAACTAATTAGCAAGATTTAAAATTTTGTATCTACAGAGTTTATTAAAGGATGGAGAAAAAATAAAAGTCGCTGTATTATGAAACAAGTGTTGGTATTTTTCCAAATTCTTGACTGGGTTCCTAGGGTCCAAGTTTGAAAGCTTGCTTCTTCATGTTCAGTGGTTGTTTGTGGTAGTGCTATGATACAATTTGTTTCTCATTTTAATATTATTAGCATTTTAAAATTAAATGAATGCATATATTGTTTCAGTGAATTCATACAGAAACAAATTGAATGCTTTATCACCCAATCCTAAATTTATTATACTTTTCCTTAATAACATTGTGTTCTAACTTTGATGTTGTGGAGGCTTTGTGGGAGTATGTGTGGGGGAGAGGGTAAGATGGAAACTAGAATTACTAGGGTTAGTCATTAAGAAAAGGGACTAATTTATAGTGTCTTCACTTTTGCAATTGGAGAATTGTGAGTTTCTTTACCATTATCTAGGATTGTCTTTTGAATTTACATTTGTGCCAACAAAATTTTTACTGTCAGGTAAAGCCGACATACTTTTTGGAGGGTGATTACCAGCATCCAAAAATATTTATAAATAGCTTTTCATGTCACTAGTAACACACACATACAGAAACCATTAAAACCAGTGTCAATTTAAAGGATAGATTTTGATACTATGATAGGAGTAATAAGTTTTAAATACTTACACTATCTTTTTTTTCTTTAGGCATGCCTCATAAATGCAGGAAGTGAATTTGAGAATTGCTTAATCATATTTTGGGTAGATGGTAGATGTCAATCTTTTTTTTTAATTGGTTTGTTTTTTTTTAAAGAGAGAAGAAAAGAGACAGAAAAAGAGAGAAACAGCGATTTGTTGCTCCACTTACTCATGTCGTCATTGGTTGGTTTTTGTTTGTGCCCTGACTGGGGATCAAACCCGCAACCTCGGCATGTCTAGACAACTTTTTGGCATGTCTAGACAACATTCTAACCAACTGAGCTAACCCACCAGGGCAGGTGTCAACCTTTAAATGAATGGAATTTATGTGTTCTTTATTTATTATTATGAAAAACAGGTCAAATCCTTTGTTGATTCACCTTTAGTAGCTTAAGGATTGGATGGGAGAGCATTGTAGTTTCTCCTATATAAACTGAATAAAAATTGAATAAATATTTTTCTAGCTGATCTTATTGCTTAGCCCCAGACATGGAGAAAAGGACTATTAGGGGTAAGTTGCCACTGCTCCTTCTGCCTTTTTTAAAAATTTTAACTTACTGATTTTAAAGAGAGTAAGGCTGAGAGAAAGAAATGTTTATCTATTCCTGTATGTGGCCTAACAGGGGTTGACAGTTTGTAATTTTTAAATAAGCTATAAAACATTTTTTGTGGTACAATTAAATTGTAATTAATGCCATTTAAAATTAAAAAGAACAAAGCAATCAAAAGCTCAAATAAAATAAAAGAAAAAGAAATTGGAAAAAAAAAACTACCATACTCCAAGTCAGTACATTTAGGAGTTACTACTGTCAACATACACAGTATTCTTATTTTTGCATATACTTGGTTCTATTAATTAGAAAAGTGTGTTGAAGGTATTATGTTGGGTCTCAGGAAAGAAAGATTAGTGCTGATGGGGAGTGATGTGAGTCCACTGCCCTGGATTTCACAATTTCTTTAAGAACCTTTCTCTTTTAATTTGAAAATTAAGATGGTTTGAACAACTCAGGAACTGGATTTTTATAAGATAGCTTTTAATGATCAAATTGATAAAAGACTTTAAATGGCCTAAATTATTAAAGTTTCATACTCACTGTAAGAAATGAGAGTATATCTACAAGCAGAGAAATGTCTTTATGCCTAGTAAAGTTTCCTATTTTATTTCTAGTTGAGTGGCTGCATGTTAAAATCACCTGAGAAGCTATAAAATGCCTTTATGCCCAAGACTCAGCCCAGACTAATTAAACCAGAATATTGGGGGATGGGGGGAGTAAGACCATGCATCCATATTTTTTAAAGCTACCTAAGAAATTAAACATAGAGCCAACTTGTGAAGCAATATCTGGTCCTCTCTAGAAAGTCAGTATAGAAAACTTAATTCCCACAAATGCAACAACATTTTTATATTATAAATCACAAGTATTTTTTTAAAAAAAAACAAACTTATGTCTCAATCATCTATGTACACACCCATCTATAGGATTTTTTACTATTTGAATCAGAATTTCAGATACAAATATTTCTCTCCAGTTCCTTAGAGTTGCACTGTCCAGTATGGCAGTCCCAACCATAAGTGGCTAAACTTAAGTGAATTAGATACAATTTAAAACAGTTCCTTTTCCCCATTACTTGTATTTAAAATACTCAATAGCTAGTATATATATTGTGGCTAGTAGCTACTGTATTGAATTTCATCACAGAAAATTCTGTATTACCTATGGTTTTTAAAATTTGTATTCTAATTTGTCAACCTCTGAAATGAAATATATATAGTCATTTCCTTCAGATTTATAATTTTAAAAATACGTATTATTTTAAATGTTTAATTTTTTATTTTAGAGAGATGAGGGGAGAGAAGGAGAGAGATAGGAACATCAATCTGTCCCTATATGTGCCCTGACTGAAGATCAAACCAGCAACTTCTGTGCTTTGGGATGATGCTCTATCCAACTGAGCTGTCCTGCCAGGGCTAAAAACATGTATTTTTGATAGTTGTTCTTTAAGTAAGGGGAAATACCACATTTTCAATGTTATTACCTCTTTCCTCTGTGTTTTATGGTTTTCGCCTTTAAACTCAACAGAGAGGAGAAACTTAGTGTCTTTGTATTTATTATTTATATCAGAAATGCTCTGAATCTAAGCAATGGCTAGGGTATTACAACAGTTTCCAGTCTGGAAAGAGAGGAAGTAGCCATTTCACCTCAAGTGTTGTAATTAGATTCAAAGATTTTTTATCTGGTGAAGGTTTTTTTTAAAAAATAAAAAATGGAGAATTTTAGCTGTCATACCATATGATTGAATTCTTCTACAGAAAATTATCTTATTAATTTTTTTAACTGATTTTTTTTTATAATTTTTTTTAATTCATTTTAGAGAGGAGACACAGAGTGAGAGAGAGAGAGAGAGAGAGAGAGAGAGAGAGAAAGGGGGAGGAGCTGGAAGCTCAACTCCCATATGTGCCTTGACCATACCAGTGCAAGGTTTTGAACTGGCGACCTCAGTGTTCCCAGGTCGATGCTTTATCCACTGCGCCACCACAGGTAAGGCCTTTTAACTGATTTAAAAAAAAAATTTTTTTTTTACAGGGACAGAGAGAGAGAGTCAGAGAGAGGGATAGATAGGGACAGACAGACAGGAATGGAGAGAGATGAGAAGCATCAATCATCAGTTTTTCATTGCGACACTTTAGTTGTTCATTGATTGCTTTCTCATATGTGCCCTGACCGTGGGCCTTCAGCAGATCAAGCAACCCCTTGCTCGAGCCAGCGACCTTGGGTCCAAGCTGGTGAGCTTTTGCTCAAGTCAGACGGGCCCGTGCTCAAGCTGACTATCTTGGGGTCTCGAACTTAGGTCTTCCACATCCCAGTCCGATGCTCTATCCACTGCGCCACCGCCTGGTCAGACTATCTTATTAATTTTAACATGAACATGCAGATATGCTCAAGAAACTTATCTCCCCACCTGGGAATGCATCCCTTCAACAAAAATGAGATTTCTGAACATTTTAAGCTGGTTGGAAACTAACAACAGTATGTCATGAATTTTAATGGTGTTTGCCACTTGTTAACTGATGCATGGTTTAGAAGAAGCTGTACCGTGTAGTTCATTTCACTTGCAACTCCTCCTTAACACATGTTAAAAAAAAATCAAAGTTTTTTCTGCTGGTTTAGTGTGTTCTGAGTAGAAATGGAAACAAATGATTTTCAATTATAAGTTTTCTTTCTTAGCTTTGTGCATTGGCAGTATCATAACCAATGAGGTTTAACTGAGGCATGATTATTACTAATTAAAAAAAGAAAGTGTTATTTCTCCAGTTTGTTTCTTATTGGTAGATGGTACAAGTCTTGTATATAAACAAACACTTTTTTACCTACTCACATAAGACAAATTTGCATCCAGGTGTTTTGGGGGTTTTGTTGTTGTTTTTCTAAGAATGCCTGATGGAATGGTTTGTATACAACCCCATTTTCATGTATTAATGCTTTTCCACTTAGTTCTTATGGAGTCTGTGGAATGAAAGTGAAACATTTTTGTTGAATAACTTAAATTGTTTTGAATAATTATGTAACTGGAGAATGTGGTAAAAGTATTTAAAGTTGGTGGTTTTTGGAAAAAAGATATAGCCTGGGATTGATTTTTTTTTTTTTTTTTTTTAGCAAGAAAGAGAGATGGAGAGACAGACAGGAAAGTAAAGAGATGAGAAACATGAACTTGTAGTTGTGGCATGTTCGTTGATTGCTTTCTCATGTGCCTTGATGGGGAGGCGGGGGCTGCAGCCCAGGCAGTGACCCCTTGCTCAAGCCAATGACTTTGAGCTCAAGCTAGCAACCATTGGGTCATATCTATGATCCCACACTCAAGCCAGCAACCCCATGCTCAAGCTGGTGAGCCTGTGCTCAAACCGGCAACCTAGGCATTTTGAATCTGGGTCCTCAGCATCCCAGGTCTATTCTCTAGCCATTGTGCCACTGACTGGTCAGGCTATCCTGGAAATTTTTTAATATAAGGGAATGTTTTTTTGTTTTTTTTAAAATATTTTATTAATTGATTTTACTGGAGGAGGGGTGCTGTGGAATGAGAAATAGTTGCTTCTCTAACAAATTCTGTCTGTTCATTGGTTACTTGTTATATGTGCCTTCACCTAGCAAGCCCAGGGTTTTGAACTGCAACATCAGCATTCCAGTTTGGTGCTGTATCCACTGCGCTGCCACAGGCCAGGCTAAAGGAACACTTTTAAAAAATGTTATTGATTGATTTTAGAGAGACAGGAAGGGAGAGAGAGGGAAGAGAGTGAGAAGCATCAGCTCATAGTTGCTTCATTTTAGTTGTGCATTGATAGCTTCTCGTTCATGCCTTGACCATGGGGCTCAAGCAGAGCCAGTGACCCCTTGCTCAAGCCAGCAACCTTGGGCTTAAGCCAGCTACCTTGGACTTCAAGCCAGCGACCCTTGGGCCAAGCTGACAAGCCTGCAGGGTTTTGAATGAAGACCTCAGGGTTTCTGGTTGATGCTCTATCCAGTGTGCCACCACCAGTCAGGTGAAGGGAACTCTTTTAAGAAATTTTATTTCTCTTAACATCACTTAAGTATTATTTGAGCACTTTTTCTAGAAAATATATAATTTTAAAAATAAACATTTAAACTACTAAGGAATGATTGTTTTAAGTCTCAGGGTAGTCAAATATGTCTTCTGGAAAATATAATGTAATTAATTTTCTGAATTGAAAAGAAGTAATTAGTGTTTTGGTACAAAAATTTACTGTATACTACGGTTCTAAATGATAAATTCATTTCCTCGTTGTCTTTCATATTCTTGGTTTGTGCTGAGATGTAACTTTATGGAATTAGTTGAGCATAATGTTAATTAAATTCATTCTTTAAAACTTTTTTTTTAAATTTATTGATTTTAGAGAGAAGGAGAGAGAGAGAATGAGAGACAGGAACATCGATTTTTCCTTTATGTGCCCTGACCAGGGTTCAAACCGGCAACCTCTGTGCTTTGGGATGATGTTCCAACCAACTGAGCTACTCAGTTGGGGTTTAAATTTGTTCTTTACACAATGTTTTAATTTTATTCTGATTTTAGCCTCTAGACTAGTTTATGGAATGAGTTTAAGGCATAGATTCAAATGTAACACATCTCAATTTTCTATGTGCCATGTGAAAATTTACCAAAGCTAAAATGTATCCTTTTAGCTCTACTTGAAAGCTGGAATAGCTGTTTTGTTAAACCAAAAACCTAATAATTAAAATAATAAATATAATAGAAACTTTAGTTTAGGAGTACTCAATTATCAACTCAAAACTAGATAAAACTGTATTGTAGATATATTCCATTTGGTTGAGTTCATCAGAACTTTAAATTTCTGGTACTACTTTTAGGTGTATGGAAATGTAACAAGATATAGTACTTGGCAATACTGTTACTTCAGTTATAATTTAAGTCAACATGTCCTCCAGTGTTTATAGTCGTATAATTTATATAGTTACAATAAAAAAGTCTAGAGGATATTATTCTCTGTTACTAAAGGTTAATGGGAATTTCCTTAAACTTTTACATAAAAAAATTTTAATGTGGTCACATAATATATCACACCCATTGTGTAACTAAAGGTCAAACTGGGCTGTTTTTAAATTTTTCATCCAAATCTTTCTAAGTGTTTATGTTAGTACATCAAGATTTCTAACTGCAGAGTTATTTTAAGATTGTATTGAGCCTGACTGGTGGTGGTGCAGTGAATAGAGCATTGACCTGGAATGCTGAGGGTCCCCGGTTTGAATCCCAAGCCAGTTTGTCAGCTTGAGTACAAGCTCGCCAGCTTGAGTGCAGTGTCATTGGCTTGAGCACAGGATCATCTACATGATCCCAAGGTCACTGGGTTGAGCCCAAGGTTGCTGGCTTGAGCAAAAAGGGGTCACTGGCTCAGCTTGAACCCCCCTCACTCCCAGGGCATGTGCGAGAAACAATCAATGAAGAACTAAAGTGAAGCAACTGTGAGTTAATGCTGCTTTCCCCTCTTCTTTCCTATCTCTCTCTCTCTCTCTCTCTCAAATCAATTTTTTTAAAAAAAAATGGAGAAGTGACTCAGTGCATATAGTGTTGGGCTGGTGCACCAGAGGTGGCCAGTTCGACCTGCGTCAGGGTACCTAGGAGAAGCAGTCAGTGAGTGTACAACTAAATGAAACGGCTAAGTAAAACAAGTTGATGCTTTTTTTTCTCTCTCTCTCTCTCAAATCAATGGGGGGGGGGAAAGATTTTATTGAGATATTAAGCTTTAATTGAGAAATGGGTAATATTGTTTCTCTACCTAAAGTGAGCCAAATCAGTTAGTTGACTGTTTTTTAGTATCATATTCTGATGCCCAGCTCTCTTTTTAATTGTTCTGTCTTTAGTAAATATACAATGAATTCCTATTTTTTTTATTTTTGTGTGGCAGAGGCAGATAGAGTCAGAGAGAGGGACAGATAGGGACAGACAGACAGGAATGGAGAGAGATGAGAAGCATCAGTTCTTCGTTGTGGCTCTTTAGTTGTTCATTGATTGCTTTCTCACATGTTCCTTGACCTGGGGCTATAGCAGACCAAGTGACCCCTTGCTCAAGCCAGATGAGCCTGCGCTCAAGCTGGCGACCTCGGGGTCTCGAACCTGGGTCCTCCGCGTCCCAGTCTGACGCTCTATCCACTGTGCCACCGCCTGGTCAGGCAATTTCTATTTTCTTCTAAGTCAGTGGTTCTTAAGCTTTTTTGAGGTACCGAACCCACCAGTTTCATATGCGCATTCACCAAACCCTTCTTTAGTGATAAATAAAATATGATTTATTTTTCCAAATTCAAGACATAGGTATACGTTTTTTTACTGGTGCACAAAATGAGCCGTGCATGAACATCACCTTGCTCCAAGAACAAAACCAACAAAGTGCATGAACTCACAACAAATTACGGTATTACTTTATTCTGGCCTCCGCGGTAGAGGGTTCTCCGAACCCCTGAGACCGACTCGATAGAACCCAGGTTAAGAACCACTGTTCTAAGTACTTTACTATATCCACTGATTATTCACAGAGAGGACACATTTCCAAGACAGCAGATAAATGGAATAGTTGTGGTTAATTATCTAAGATCATATCAAATAAATCGATCTATTGACAAGATATATTGACATAACATCTGTGAAGAGAAAATTAAATAACATGTTAACTTGCCTTGTAAAACTTTACAAACGTGTAGGTAATTGTCTGAACATGTATGAGTTGTTTTTAGATGTAGCTGTGCATGATGTTGACCACTCCTATTTGATCTGGAGAGAGAATGTCATAGTATTTAGAGCATAGACTCTGGAGCCAGCCTACCTGGGTTTTGATTTCTGACTGATTTACCAACTCTGACCTTGTGTAAGTGTCTTAGCCTCAGCGTCTCACTGTGCTTTAGTTTCTTCATCTTCAAAATGGGGATAATAACCAGGCTTCTTTTATGGGATTGTTGTAAGGGGCAAATAAGTTAATACATGTAAAGCACTTAGAGTAGTGCCTAGTGTATACCAAGTATTTAACAAATACTAGTTATTATTTTTGGTATATATTTGCTTTATAACCATTTTTTAAAAACACTAGATAAAGGTAAATATATGAACTTAAATGTGCTTTTTTGTTTCAAAGTTATGGACCCACTTTGTTCCAGGCTACATGTTTTTTCTACTTCTTACTCGGGCTCCTTGATATATATAATATATAATGTGTACCTGATTGTCTCACATTTCATGGAATTTACGAAAATACATGTTCTCTTCAAACTACTTATTTTAAGAACAGTACAACTGTTTTGCAATTACTTTTAAAGCATAAGGCATGTTGTTTTGAGTATCTTTTCTAGTGGAACACACCTATTCTTTAAGAGTGGGTTCGATTCAGTTAAATAATGTATTCATATTTTAGAAAGATGAGTGGTTAAAGGAGTATAATTTTGAATTAAAAGGAAAAATGATTATAAAGTAAAAGGAGAGATTTTTAAAATATGGCTGTAAACATAATTTTAAAAAAAATTCCAGAAATGTTTTTGATAATATTATGTTCAAGGACATGGGTATGTATCTTCCCAAAGTATCTTTTTTTGAAAGGTAACACTTTCAGGCTTATAAATTCTAGTATATTTAAATGTACATGTTCATAGTTTTCAAAACACAGAGTTATTAATATTTGTGAATCATAAGTTTCTGTGCCTCTGAGATTGTTGTGTATTGTAACCTAAAATTATTTAGAAAGTATCTGTAGCACATATCCAAACAGATCCTGTGTATACTTTAGAACCTTTAATATGTTAATGTATATGAATCTCCAAAATGATATCATAGACATCATTTCCATTTTATTTGACAATTTAACTACAGAATTATAATACATCTTTTAACATGTCTCATCATGGGGTCACTAATTTGGGAAATGCTGCTTGAGATATTCTTTGTGTGTGCCCTATCTAAGACCGTTGCAACCATTTGTTCTGGCCCTTGCAGTTAGAAGTTGCGTTGGGGTGCTAGTAACAGATCTAGTACAACAATGGACTAAAAGAAGGTAGGATTTACTTTTCTTCTAACATATCTTAAAGTCCAGACATAATACTCCAGATCTACTATAGAAATTTCAGGATATAGCAGTGAACCCAGACATCTTTTATTTTTCTTCTTCAACTCCTTAGTGCATGGCTTTCATCCTCAAGATGGCCTCATGGTCACAAAATGGTTTCTAGCATTCTATTCAAAATGTCCTGGCCCTGGCCAGTTAGCTCAGTGGTAGAGCATTGGCATGGTGTGTGAAAGTCCTGGGTTCAATTCCTGTTCAAGGTACATAGAAGTGACCATCTGCTTCTCCACCCCTTCCCTTTCTCTCCCCCCTCCTCAGCCATGGCTCATTCGAGCAAGTTGGCCCTGGGCATTGAGGATGGCATCAAAGCCTCGCCTCGGGCACTAAAATAGCTCAGTTGCTGAGCAACAGAGCAAGAGCTCCAGATGGGCAGAGCATCACCTGGTAGGGGGCTTGCCGGGTGTATCCTGGTAAGGGCTCACGTGAAGTCTGTCTCCCTGCCTCCCCTCCTCTTAATAAAAAATAAACAACCTTCCAGGTAGACAGAAAATGGAAAAAATTGGGAAAATGGCAAAAAATGTGTGCCTTCCATCTGCGTTAGATTCTTTTAAAGAATTTTCTTGAGAACCTTACCCAATGACTTTGGTTTGGCCATGGCTACATTCAAGGGAGGCTGGGAATTGTAGTTTTGTGCTGGGCAGTTGGCTGCCCAAAATGAATTGAAGAGAGTAGGTATTACAGATCCAATTATTTTATCTCCAGACTTCCTAATATATGATCTCCATTTGTTTCCAGTTCCGATTTGGTTATAATACACATAGATGGGGGTTTGGTGTTACTCACTTCTCACTTGATATCTAACACATAAATGGTGCTGATTAATGTGTCTTGACCTAAAGGGTATTTAAGAAACAGAATTCACTTTTTGTGGAGGCTGATTTATAGCCTTTAAGATCATTTGGTACTTTTCTACTTTGCATTGTTTGATACTTAATTCCTTGAAATACTATGTCTCATTTATACAGTTTAAAAAGTCAGAGTTCAGCCTACGATTGAAATACTAAATTGAGTTATTGTTAACCTATGATAAAAGATAATTAGTGTATTTACATCCATTCTTAAGTGTTCGTGTTTGTGAAAACTTAATCTCGGTGGTGTCATGGTTTATTTACATTCAAAAATAAATTAGGAAGCAGAATGCAGTACGTAGAAAGAACACAGACTTTAAGTTTAGATAGTTTTTAGCTCTTTAGTAATTTAGTCATTTTGGATACCTAATGTAATCTCACTGTGTCTAATCTTTAAAGTGGAAATGATAATTACCATAAGGTTTTGTGAGCTTTATTCCTGAATTGCTACACATATAAAATGATTGGGCACACTCTTTACCTTTCACTTCTTTCTTCAGCTGTGTATATTAGGGGAAATAGTAACCTAAGAAATATTAATAATACTGAGACAACAGCATGGCTTATCTTTTTATCACCCAATGTATTCTAGCTTCTCTGGCATACATTGTTTTGATTAGGTCACTGACTATTCTTTTATTAGATTGTTATATTTATAAGATCTTTTTAGACATGATAGCTACATATAGGCCACTTTCAGACTAAAATGGTTGAAGTTTTAAAGGAAGCAAAATGGGCCATGTCCTCTTGAATATGTGAAAATATGGAAATTGGCAGAAAAAATATCCACAGGTTTGACTTTTGTTAAAACAGCAACAATTAGAAATGTTTTGCAAATAATGTAAATTCACTTTTGTTTTGAATGTCTTTTGTTTCTTGTCTAAAGTAAGTATGCAGCATATAGTATTTGACTGACTACTCTGTATTCAGACTTGTTTTCTGTATTTTGAGAAATACTGAAAAATAAAAGGAAAATACTTTTAACCAAAAATCTTTAAATCTAGTTTTAAAAAAAGACAACGATAAGAAAGTTAAGAAACAGTATGTATTAGAAAACAATGAATAAGCGCAGTAAAATTTTTAAGGAAGAAAGCGTAGTTTGATTTCATCAGAGGATTCACTTGGACACAGAGCTTGAATGATTTTTAAAAAATTTTTATTAATTAATCTTTAGAGAGTGTGTGGGGGGTGGTAGAAGCAGAAAGCATCAACTCATAGTAGTTGCTTCCTGTATGTGCCTTGACCAGGCAAGCCCAGGGTTTCGAAAGAACAACCTCAGCTTTCCAGGTCGATGCTTTATCCACTGCGCCACCACAGATCAGGCAAGCTTGAGTGATCTTAAAGACGTTATTAGATGTCTGGGAACTAACAGTGTATCATAGAGCAGAATAAAAGACGACTGAGTGAAGATGGTATGTGAAAGAGAGAAAAGCACGGGGACTGAAAAATATCTCGTGTAAAAGAAATAGAAAAGTGTAATGTTAAAGGATGTGCTTTAGGAGAGTCTGTCAAGGAGTATGTCACCAAGTGCCAGGTGCCACAGGGAGCCAAAGAAAGACGGCTGAAGAAAAGTAGAACAGAACAGTGTGATCAGTTGAATGTTATTACCGTCAAAAGAACCATTTTACTACACTAACAAGGAGGGGGACAGGAAGGACATTAACGCGGAGGATGGTATATACTGGCAAGATAGATGAGATTTCATAGGTTAGAAAAAGGTTTAAGATTAAAAATAGTGAAAGAAAAGATTATATGAGATTTAGAGATTAAAATGCCAGAATGAGTGGAAAAGGTATCTTCTGTTATGAGCCTCTTCTGGATGTGAAGTAACGACCCCATGGTAAAGTTGCTGGCTTTAGTCACGAGGAAAGAAACATTTTTCTGTAAGATTGTAGGGAAATCTACAAAGATAAATGTGGGCCTGCTGATGAATAGAAATGAAAATAAGGTTCTGGAAGAGAATTTACATTTATTGCTGTTATCTTCAGAAAGTGCTGTTGAAGGAGGCAAGATTACCGCCTTTTAAGTTTGATTAGGGCAATGGTGAAGAATTGGAAGTTTGAGGAGCTAGAGAAAGGTTAGAAATCATGGCTGTTTGTAAAGTAAAGGGAAGTTGACAAAGGATTTACAGGACTTACCATTTTGAAGTTGAATGATTTGAACATTGATGCCTTAAATCCACATCTGTGGAAAATGGAGAGTTAGGTGTGAGGATTATTGTAATCAGTGATGGTCAAGTAAAATATGGGGCCTTCAGTAAGAAGGAGACCTCACTGAGGCAGGGTAGATCGGATGAAGTAGAAATTGATTTTATTCAGCACTTTCTGAATTTGCTCAATAAACCAACTATTGATTGAGTCAAAGATATTTACCACTTGCTGCTTTCTGCCACTTTATTAGAATAAGCTGACAAAGAATCTTGACTCTTAAATAAAGTGTGTTTGATGTTTGTTCAGCTGAAAATGTTATGTGCATTATTTTCTCCTTGGTTCACTTAATTTGGAGTTGAGGATTATATTTAAAATGAGCCATCCAAACTATACATTCAGGGAAAGTGTTTAAATAAAAATTTCATTCTGCTGTTTGATATCCTGTTGTGGTAGTTGGGTATTTATTTGCCATTAGTGTGACTTAACTGTCAGCCTTTATACTTATTTAGTATTATGATAGGTATCACTAGGATTTAAACTTTTAAATTAGTTGGGAATGTTTTCTGCAAATTGCTTTGGCTACAAAAGAATTTTCTATCCTCTTCTTAGATGTTAGAATTATACTTGGCAAAGAAAACATTTTGAAATGAACCCTATCCTTTCATTTTTAATTCAGCTAAGTGTTCTATCCTTAATATCTAATGTGATACAAGAAGCACAATTCAAAAGTATAATTTTACCACCTGGTCTGTGGTGGCACAGTGGATAGAGCATCGAACTGGAATGCTGAGGTCACTGGTTCAAAAACCTGGGTTTGCCCTGTCAAGGCACATACAACATACAACAAGCAACAAGCAAGCAGTGAACAACTAAAGTGAAGTAACTCTACTTCTCCCTCCCTCCCTACTCCTCTCTCTGTAAAATCAATAAATAAAATCTTAAATATATATATAAAATCAACTCAGGGCTTGATATATTTTTTAATTCCTAAAGAGCATATTACAAAACTTCTTCACTAGTTGCAAATAATGGTGAATTGCCTAAGGTCAACTACTTAATTGTTGAGAGGGTAGTATACTTTCAGCTTTTCCCCTCTCTCCGCAAAGTCCCCCCTAACAAACCTGTGGTCTTCATAGCATCTTTACTCTAAACTGTTGAGTAAAGATAATAAAGTGTCCTTTTGAAAAATCTTTAAAAAATGTTTAAATAGTCATCACAGCATTATTTGTAATGGTATAAAATCAGAAACAACATAAATAGCTTGCTTACAGAGGAGAAATGGTGTAAAGTATTCTGAATCCTTACAATGGAATGTTGTGATCATTAAAAATTAGGTTGATGAGAGGTTTTTTAAAACATGGAAATATATTAACTAGAAAAAAAACTTAGTAAATAAAGCATGATTATAACCATATTTTTAGTTTTGCTTTATTTTTTATGAAAACTTTTATTTTAAAATATATATATTTTTTAATTTGTTTATTGATTTCAGCAAGAGGGGAAGGGGAGGGAAAGAGAGACAGAAACATCGAGCTGCTCTTGTATGTGCCCTGACCAGGGATTGAACCAGCAACCTCTTTGCTTTGGTACGATGCTCTAACCAACTGAGCTATCCAGCCAGGGCAAGCAAAATAGTTTTTTAATTTACTGATTTTTAAGAGACAAAGGAAGGAAGAGAAACAATGACCTGCTGTTTCACCTGTTCATGCCATCATTAGTTGATTCTTCTATGTGCCCTGGCTAGGGATCGAACCCGTAACCTTGGCCTGTCAGGACGATGCTAGAAATGAGCTACTTGGCCAGGGCCAAAACTTTCATTTTAAAAAAGGCCAAAAAGAAAATACCAAAATAAAATTAACAAAAATGCCCAAAAGGGTGATATATAAAGGAAAACCAACGTGTTTTAGAAGAAGAATAAGATTGTAAAGAATTCATGACATAAAGAATCTGTTCTGTTAGGTTGAGAAACAGATTATGATATTTTGCTTGAAAATTTTTATTTTAATGTAATACCAATTGTAATAAATCAGATTATCTTAGCCAACACTTGAGATAAACTAGAATTTGTACTTGAGGCTAAGTTACTGTTTTACAAGGATGTTTCAGTAATAATAATGATATACATACTCATAAAATGCAGTTTAAAGTAGTGAAAATTCAATTTTAATGTAGATACTACTGTTATCTCTGTTCTTAGAGACAAGGAAACTGAGGTAGAGTTAGACTAATTTGTCCAAATTTATAGATTGTTAAGTAGAAGAGCCAACATTTTGAATCCAGTATACTATTTACTTCCAAAGCCTGTGTCCTTCATCGCTACACACTGTGTATTATAATTGTGAAGATTGTCTCTAACTTTTAGCTTATGGTTAGAAGTAATGATATTATGATGGTGTGGTCATTAAGAATAATCGTGATCGCCTGACCAGGCGGTGGCGCA
Source organism: Rhynchonycteris naso (assembly GCA_037038555.1). Lineage (NCBI taxonomy): Eukaryota > Metazoa > Chordata > Mammalia > Chiroptera > Emballonuridae > Rhynchonycteris > Rhynchonycteris naso. The sequence goes on along the minus strand of CM072996.1, from coordinate 251,701,826 downwards.
GTGGATAGAGCGTTGGACTGGGATGCGGAAGACCCAGGTTTGAGACCCTGAGGTCGCCAGCTTGATTGAGCACGGGCTTATCTGGCTTGAGCAAAAGCTCACCAGCTTGGACCCAAGGTCGCTGGCTTCAGCAAGGGGTGGCTCGGTCTGCTGAAGGCCCACAGTCAAGGCACATGTGAGAAAGCAATCAATGAACAACTAAGTTGTCACAACGGCAACGAAAAACTAATGATTGATGCTTCTCATCTCTCTCCATTTCTGTCTGTCCCTATCTATTCCTCTCTCTGACTCTCTCTCTATCCTTGTAAAAAAATAAATAAAAATGTAAAAAAAATGTAAAGAATAATTGTGATCAACTCTCCATTACATTCTTAGTGCATTTAAAAAATGTCCTTTGGTTTGGTTGACAGCTGTTATTTAAAGAACCCCAAACTGTTGGTAACCTGTAACAAAGTTTCTTTTCCTTTGAATCAACTCTTTCTATAGGCTTGGGTGCTTTGTATTCGTTGGTATAAAAAGTTTCTGATAGAATCATAAAAGTTTCTGAATTTTAGTTTATCATATGGCTTTAAATTTTATACAAAATATAATTGTTGACATTTGCTCTTATTTGGAGAAGTGGCATTTGTATCTTAGAGCTCTTTGAGATGTATAATTAAAATCACTACTAGCCCTTTCCCTTAACTGTCTTCAGTTCCCTTCTTTTTCACTTAAGAGTTGTATTCTCATACAGTTAACAGTTCTTTAATAAAGTAAAACTTTTTTTTGCTCTCAGAAGGGGATGAGTACTGCAAGCTTTAATTATTATAGCAGGTAAAGGTCCTTTTCTTACTTTTAAGTATCTTATTTTTTTAGAATAGGTACAAGTATTGGCCAAAATTAAAAAGTCCAAAGATTGAAAAGTAGGTCATCTTTCTATTCTTACGTCAGGTCCTCTCCCTGTGGTGCTCTTCTGTAGACTTCATTCTCAGTAATATTACCAACACCAGGAGGAAGCATAATAATGAATAATATCACAAACTGATGTGAAAATACATGTCCCTTATTAGTATGCAAAAACAAGTTCTCTGCTTTTGGAAAATAAAGGATACAAAAAATTTTTTTTTATTGAAGTACATCTTCATGTTTCAGATTTTCCCTTTTCCTCCCTCAAATTACTTCATTAGTCATTTCTCACACTTTTGACCTCTATTCTTTTACTAGCAGTTAAAGACCTGTTAGCAATAAAAGAAAACTTGGATGTCTTATACTGTTTGTGAAATTGAAAATTTTCTTTTAACTGAAGTTGACAAATATTGGGTATAGCTGAAGTTAGGTCATTTTACAGTTGGAAAGGGTACTTAGATCTATTTTAATTCTTCTGTTTTATAGAGCATTTGGGTACAAAGAAACCCCAAGATATAGAAATTTTTGGAATATAGATATTTGGTCTATAGCAATTTTTAAATTATGCTTGATTTCTAATTTTCTAGGCTTAAGGATGAATACTGAAGGCTGAATACAGAATTACTCGTATTGTATATCTAAAGTTCTGATTTATTTTCTGCTTAAATAGAGCACATTATTGGGAAGAAAGCATGTTCTTTCTAATTATGCTTCGTTTTATGTGTATGTTTTGAAATGTAGGCAAAAAGTAGGGTACATTGGTTTCCAAAGTAAGTTATATCCAAATTACCTATGAACTTGTTAAAAATAAACATTTTGAGATACTTTTTAGACCCCCAGGAATCCATAGTTTAAAATGTGCCCCAGATACAGCTTTCTTTTAATTAGTAGAAAATAAATAACTCTTTTCAATGTATCTTTCTAGAAATCCTATCTTCCCCTTAAACAGCAGTAGATAATCATGGACATGATTTTTACATTTATTCTATTAGTTTAAAAATAGAAGTTCTTTTTGGGGATATTATATATACTCTTATTAGGTGTCACTAGCTTAAAAACAACCGTAGGGGCAAGAACCACCAGAGGTTTGAGGGAGAGGAAAACAATAATGAATGATAGACACTGAGTCAACTAATGGGCTCATACACTGCTATCCTCCTTGGGCATGCTTATATCACCTTTTTCTTCATGATTTTTATATGAAATCTTTCTAGTTTGTGATAACTAACTTATAAATATAAACCACATATTTCCACTTTTGAAAAATATAGTATGGCCATCACTCTATGGGCCAAATACACTAGTATGCACCCTATGTCCTAGATTATGTTAATTAACTACCTAACAGTTTCATGAATTTGCTATATTTTGTTTTGACATTTATTAAGGGATAATAATGATAATGCTTCTAGCTATCTGCTTTACTTTTTCACCTTAGCATATTAGTTAAGTAAACATTGGATTTTTGTGTAGGAAGAAAGAAAAAGACAAAATATATAGAGACAGTGTCTTATGTGTTAATGTTTCAGACGTGGCTTCCATGAGTTTTCTTAGAAAAATTTTATTCTCAACTTCTTTCCCTCTCAAGATCTGCCATTTTTCCTTTTCCTACCTCCACATTCAGTATCTCCCTGCTGTTCTCATGAATGTTCTTTTTATTTCCAAGAATTATAAAGGAGAAATCTTTATCGAAACTATATAGGATGAAAATCACTGTGACTTACTAAGCTGCACAAACTTTAAGACATTCTTCCCCACAATATTAAAATTCCTTAGCTTTAATACTATTTCTTTCAAATGTGATTTTAAACAGAAGAATAACTGCCTTTAAGATGCTTAAATACCCACACAGAAACAATCTAGAGGGGCAGCCTCATAACCATGTAAGATTTGACCTCACTCCATGATGGATGATTGAATGAGATGCCATTTACAGTGGTTCAGTACAGAGAAAATAAAATAGCGGGCACAACTTCTGCTTCTAGCCAAGTTGAAATAATGGGACAGGATTTACCATCCTGCCTACAACAAATAAAAAATGGACAAAACATGTGAAGCAACTTTTTTCAAGACCCTGGACATCAGGCAACAAGAGACAGTGATATCCCCAAGAGACAGAAAAACAAAGTGAGCCTTATGATTGCCCAGCTTGCTAAATCAAAGAGACTTTCTAGACTGTGGTCCATGCGAGATGTGTGAAGCCAGGTGAAGAATGGTAGACTTTCTGAATTTCGGAGATGTTGTTTAAAGTCAAGGGAGACACAGGCAGCTAGAGCTAATAGGACAGAGTATTGGAGAAGTAAGACCTTCACAGAGAAAAGCTGAGAGATCTATAGAGGTTCCTTTTGAGTGTTCAGTTGAGTATGCAGTGGCACTTACATGTTAGGAAACTTCTTGAGCTGGAGTAGAGGGAACAGTAGTTGTGTATACAAGGCCAGGAATAGTGCCTCTTTCCACAAACCACACTGTAAAAACCTCAGGATTCATTGAGCACTAGATAGAGTACACAGAAGAATTTCCCCCCAGTATCAAGAAATAATTAGCCCTAGACTGGACTAGTCTAACAAACCTATTATCTATTTTTATTTATTTTTTTGCTAGAGAGAGGGAGAGAGACAGGAAAGAGAGAGATGAGAAGCATCAACCATAGATGCATCAGTTTAATTGTTCATTGACTGCCTCTCATTTGTGCCTTGACCCTGGGGAGAAGGGATGGTGGGCTCAAGCTGAACCGGTGTCCCCTTGCTCAAGCCAGCAACTATGAGGTCATTTTGACAATCCCATGCTCAAGCCGGTGACTTTGGGGTTTTGAACCTGGGACTTCAGTGTCCCAGGTCAATGCTCTATCCATTGTACCACCACAATCAGGCTAGCCTAATAAATCTTAAAAGCTAGACCCCAAAAGATCAAACTTTCAAGTTTTCAAATAATAACTTCATCCATGAGCAAACCTCAAGTACTTTTAAATATATTCATCACCTTAACAAGATAAAATTTACAATATATGGCATGCAATAAAAAATTTCCAAGTATGCAAAGAAGCAGGAAAATATGACCTTTAATGAGAAGATAATCAAAGTGACTCAGAGCTGACAGATTAGAATTAACAGATAAGTATATAAAATTATTTTTATGACTGTTCTTCAAATGTTTAAAAGATAAGTAGACTTCTAAGGATGAAAACTATAATATCTGAGGCCCTGACTGGTTAGCTTAGTAGTAGAGTGTCACCTGGCGTGTGGAAGTCCAGGTTTTGATTCCTGGTCAGGTCACACAAGAAAAGCAACCATCTGCTTCTCCACCTCTCCCCCTTCTCTCTCTCTCTCCCTCCCTCCCCCTCTTCACCTCTCCCCTTCTTCCTGCAGCCATGGCTCTAATGGTTCAAGCAAGTTGGCCCTGGGCGCTGTGGATGATTCCATTCCCTTGCCTCTGGCACTAAAATAGCTTGGTTATCAGAGCAATGGAGCAGTGGCCCCAGATGCGCAGAGCATTGCCCCACCCCATAGCAGGCTTGCCCGGTGGATCCCAGTCGGGGCACTTGTGGGAGTCTGTCTGCCTCGCTGCCTCTTTCAATAAAAAAGAAAAACAAAACTGTAATGTCAGAGATGAAAATTACACTAGGTGGAATTATTAGTAGATTAACCATTACAGAAGTAAAGGTTAGTGAACTTGAAGACATGCTAATATAAATTATTCAAAATGAAACAAAAATAATTTTACAAATGAACAGTACATAATTGGATTTTGGGATAACTTCACGTGCTTAATATATATATATATTTGAGTCTCTAGAGGAGAAGAGAGAGAAGGCATAATGTAAAAATATTTGAATAAATAATGCCCAAAACTTTTCAAAATTTGATGAAAACTATAAACCCACAGATTCAGTGAACCCCAAACGTAAGAAATGTTAAGAAAATTACACTAACAACACCTGTAGTAAAAAAAAAATACCTTAAAGACAGCCAAAGAAAAAAAGAATATTGTGTAAAGAACAAAGATAAGGATGACTGTATATTTCTTCTCAGAGATAATGAAAACAAGGAAATAATGCAGCAACATCTTAAAAAAAAAAGAAACTGTGAACTTGGAAAAAATCTTTAAAAAATGAGGTAAAAAATGAAGACTTTTTTCAGAGTCTCCTAGTGATGAAGGAGTTCATCACTAGGAGACTGCAATACTAGAAATATTGAAGTCCTTAAGGTAAACAGGAAATGGTGTGTGTGTATATATATATATATATATATATATATATATATATATATATATATATGAATGAATGATATTTTTTTACTACCCACTGTCTTTAAAAGAGAATTGATAAAAGGCTGATAAAAGATTAATAGGCCCACTTTACAAGAATCTCAAAATGCATTAATGAAAGAATAACTATCAACATTTTGACCACTATTATGGACAAGGTGTTTTACATATATAATTTCATTTAATCATCTAACAACCCTATGATTAAATACTCTTAATTTTCTTTTACAAAAGAGGAAGGTAAGCTATAGGAAGGTGAAATACTGTGACTAGTTCAAGATTACATAACTTAAATGGCTGGGCTGGGCTTAGACTCATTCTGTCTGACTCCAAAACTTAGGTACTTTACCATGTATCTACATTGCCATCAGGGAAGTAGGAAATAGTATAGAGCAGGTGCTGACTCAAAGAGGATCAAGTGAAGAGTTAAGGAGGAAGGAATAAAGAAAAGTTGGTGGATGGCTTGGCAGATATCATCAGTTCCTCACACATGTGTCATAGATTGTTTTCAGTTGTCTGGTCAAGGCCACTCAAGTTGGCACTTCTAACTTATATTTTTTTTAATTAAAAATTTACACAGATGTGGGAGTCAATGAGTGCAGGTCTCTTTTTCTAGCTTACCATAGTTCACAATGTGCCTTTTGCAGTTATGAAATGGGGGAAGACATTCTTAGGTTCTGTTTTTCTCTTTTTAAAAGATTTTGCTCATTGATTTCATGGAGAGAGGAAGAGAGAATGAGAGGGAGTGAGATCATAGTTGTTTCACCTTAGTTGCACATTTATCGCTTCTTGTATGTGCCTTGACACGGCAAGCTTAGGGTTTCGCACTAGTGATATCAGCATTCCAGATCGATGCTCTGTCCACTCCGCCACCACAGGTCAGGCCAGTTGTAGTTCTTGTATGAAGTGGTATAATAGGTTAAAGGTTTACTAAAAACACTATAGTAATGACTAAAATAACAACAAAGTTATAGCTAAAAGCCAACAGAGGAGATAAAATAAAAATTACTGTTATTCCAAAGGCAGGAAAAGAAAAAAGAAAGTGAAAAAAATCAGTAGAGACAAATTAAAAAATAGCAAAATGTTAAAACCAACTATATCAATAATCACATTTAAAGTAAATGGCTTAAACACCTTGATGAAATGGCAGAACTTGTCATTAACTATACAATCAACTAATTTGACCTAACACAGAACACTCTACTCAACAATGGGAGAATACACTTTCTTTAAAACATAGAATGTTAACCAAGATAGTCCATATTCTGGGCCATAAAACAAGGTCTAATGCATTTAAATCTATTCAAGTCATACAAAGAATCTCTGGGAAATCCTCAAATATTTGAAAACTAATACATGGCTCAAAGGGGAAATGAGAAAGTATATTGTTCAGGATACAGATGAAAACATAGTATATTAATGTGTGGGATGCAACTGTTAAAGCAAGACGTAGGGAAAAACTTACAGTACTAAATGTCTCAAATCAGTGACCTTCAGTTTTCACCTAGAAAAAGATCAAAGTAGAAAATAGTAGAAAAGTAAGTAGAAGAAAGGATAGAATACAGATCAGAGGAAAAATCAAATATGAAGATTGTGCTCTGTTGACCAGGGACTAAAACAGAATAGTTCTATAAAATTTGCCTATCCAAAAATCTCAGTACAAAAGGAATGCTACCAATTCCAATAAGGTATTATTGATTTTGGAAATACTTCTCGCATAAACTTATTAAGGTATAGATTTAGGTTAAGAAAGCTGAAATGCTCTTTGTAAAACAGCAGACTTAAAACTTATGTTTGATTTTTCAAATTAAAAGAAAACTTAATAGGCCTGTCCAGTGATGGTACAGTAGATAGAGCGTCGACCTGGAATGCTGAGGTCCCAGGTTCGTAACCCTGGGGTCGCTGGCTTTAGCATGAGCTCACTTAACTTGAGCATGGCTCATCTATCTGGCTTGAGCCCAGGGTTGCTGGCTTGAAGCCCAAGGTCACTGGCTTGAGCAAGGGGTCATCTGCTTGGCTGGAGCCCTTGCCCCCATATGAGAAGCAGTGAAACTAAAGTGATGCAACTACAATTTGATGCTTCTCATTTCTCTACCTCCCTCTTGCTCTCTCTTTCTCAAAAAAAAGAGAGAGTGAAAACTTAATAAGAATATTAATTGTACTGATTAAGATGTAATTACGAATGAAAAGTAAGAGATTGTCATCTAGGTTCTGATTATTCACTAAGAACTTTGAATCTGCTATTGAACTATGCATTTAGTACTAACATATTTTAGTACACAGTTTGTTTTTTCAAGGTCCTAAGAATTACTTGATCCTAGTCATTGTAAATTGTAAAACTGACTCTCTCATGGTCTACTGATCCGCAACTAACAACCCAAATTTCATTGGTCAAGTGCAATTTTAGAAAGCATATGCTGTTGAATTGATTTGTTTTCCCTAACTGAATACTTTTTTTTTTTACAGGGACAGAGAGAGAGTCAGAGAGAGGGATAGATAGGGAGGGACAGACAGACAGGAACGGAGAGAGGTGAGAAGCATCAATCATTAATTTTTCATTGCCGTTGCAACACCATAGTTGTTCATTGATTGCTTTCTCACATGTGCCTTGACCACGGGCCTTCAGCAGATTGAGCAACCCTTTGCTAGAGCCAGCGACCTTGGGTCCAAGCTGGCGAGCTTTTGCTCAAGCCAGATGGGCCCGCACTCAAGCTGGAGACCTCAGGGTTTCAAACCTGGGTTCTGAGCATCCCAGGTCAACTCTCTAGCCACAGTGCCACCCCTGGTCAGTCTGACAACTTATTTTTAAATTAAACAATATAAATGGTTGAATATTGCAATTTTACATGATTCAACATGATAGTTGGGGGTATATTTTGACAATACAGGTACTGTGTTCTTAATAGCATATTTGTTAGTTAACTGTTTTCAATCTCACTTTTATTCCCTGCTGTCTGTCAGGAAGTAACTTGTCAGAAAATGACTTATGTATTAACTTGCACTCTGTAGCATTTTACAGACAATATAATATTAGACTTGGAAACATAATAAGGCCACCCCATTCACCTAATATAGGAAAAGATGACATCGTCCACAGATAGTTACATCCTTTCTGCTTGACCACTTCAGATCATTACCTCGAGATTTTCTCTGTATCAGTGATTTTTAGCCAGTGTGCCATGGCATATTGGTGTTTTGCAAGAATTTTTTTTTCTTTAAGCGAGAGGAGAGAGGATAGACAAACTCTCGTATGTGCCTCGACCTGGATCTACTTGGCAACCCGATACTAAAATACCAAGCTATTTTTAATGCCTGAGGCTAACAAACTCAGACCAACCCAGCTATCCTCGGTGGGGCCAACACTCAAACCAGTCAAGCCACTGGCTTTGTGCCCTGACTGGGAATTGAACCCAGGATGTCCATCCTCTAGGTGATGCTCTACCCACTGAGCCACTGCCCAAGGCCTGCAAGAATTTTTAAAACATGGAATATCTGACTGTTTCATGGGGGCACTGAACTCTTTTCCCTTACATTGTCAAATTAAAAAATAACAGCCAACACAGCAATAGCCATCCCATGCGAATGAATCAAAATTATACCTATATTTTTGGCAGATTGGCAAAAAATATAGTTTTTGATATGTCATAAATTTCAGTAGTTTATGTGCAATGAGATGAAAAAGGTTGAAAATCGCTGTTCTATATTATCACAAAGACTGAATATTGAACTAAAAACTATCTAATTTTAAATCATTTGTCTCAATTCTACTTTTTAAAATTATTACCTTTTTATTAAATTTTTTGGGGTGATATTGACCAATAAAATTATAGATCTCAGGTATACAATTCTATTATACATCATCTGTATATTGTATTGTGTGTTCACCACCCAAGTCAAGTCTTCTATCACCATTTACCCTCTGCATACCCTCTTCTACCTTTCTCCTCAACTCTACATTTTATTAGGAATACCATAAGAATATTACTGCTTCCAGATGGCAGATATTTTAACGTTAGGAAATAGACATACTTTATATTCCTCTCTGATCTACAAAACACAAAAACAAAAAGTCCCAGCTATTTCCAACAGAAAAGAGTTGAGATTTGATTTACAAGGTCTATCTAGGCTGCTGTCAGTTTGAATTCATCACATTGTCTTCTGCAGTCCTATATAAATAATGAGTGCTGAAAAAATATTTGTTACATAAATGTATTGGGGGGTCATGTAAATCCTTTACGGTAGTTAATAACCGGTCAAGAGCTGACTAGAATGAAGTTTAGCCATGTAGAATATTTGAGGCAGGAGTGTTGCAGACAATGCAAGGGCTTGAGTCACTGGCTGAAGATAAGTGCATTGAGCCTGAAGGGGAGAGTAAGTAAGTGGTTTTGGCAGAGAGGTAGCCTGGGGAAAATCATGTAGGGAGCTGTTAGCTTGAGTAAGGATTTGAGATTTTATTCTAAGTATGATAGGAAATCGGAGTGACATGATTAGATCTGCATTTAAAAGGGACCACTGTAACTACTGTATATTAGAAATAGATTACCAAGGAGCAAGAGAGAAAGCAGAGACTTGTCATAACCCTATTGTCATAGTTTTGTAGACCTTCATGATCCATTATGGTAGCCACATATCACCTGTGGTCACTTTTAATTAATTAGAATGAGATAAAATGTAAACGTTTAGTTCTTGTCCATTAATAAACTGTCTTGCTAAGTCATCCATTTTCCCTTAAGAATAGAATTTTTTTTTTTTCCCAGGGACAGAGAGAGGGATAGACAGGGACAGACAGACAGGAACGGAGAGAGGTGAGAAGCATCAATCATTAGTTTTTCGTTGCCGTTGCGACACCATAGTTGTTCATTGATTGCTTTCTCACATGTGCCTTGACCGCGGGCCTTCAGCAGACCGAGCCACCACTTGCTGGAGCCAGTGACCTTGGGTCCAAGCTAGCGAGCTTTTGCTCAAGCCAGATGGGCCTGCACTCAAGCTGGCGAGCTTGGAGTCTCGAACCTGGGTCTTCCGCATCCCAGTCCAATGCTCTATCCACTGCACCACCGCCTGGTCAGGCAAGAATAGAATTTTCTTAAGCTTCTATTTCCCATAATCATATTCTTTGTTACCCTAATGCCATTTACTTAATATTTTTAAAATACCTCATTCTTTGCTTAAATTTATTTCATTAAAAAGAAAATCTTATATTAATATTATTTCCTTAAATGGAAAATAAGTAAAAATGTTCCTTAAGTTGAAGTTAAGTAAAAAGTCAGTAACATATGATACACGAAAAGAAACATGTTATTAAGCATAACTGTGGTAGCATATCCTGTGTGCAGCAGTGTTCCAAGCTTAGTGCCTGTGTTGTTTAAATAAGAGAGATTAGCAAGTAAAGCAAACAAGCTACCACTAAACTGGAACTTTCTCTATGACTGAATTAGAAATATTGAAGAGAATTAAAGCAGAGTACCTTGCTTATTGTGGAAATCAATTTTCTAAACTTTAGCTGCGGAACTTTTCTCTTACTACTAATATTACCCTTAGAAATGCTCCACTTTAAACCAAATGTAATAGTCAGGGATATTAGAAAAAAACCATTTTGGAATCTGGAAATGTGGTCTGGTGATTGGAGCTGAATTTGGGTCTCTTTACCACGCTGTTTCCGCTCCTCCTGAGATATGGAAGGCTTCCAGAGTTATCACTTTTCTTCATCTGTAATTTTAATATAGTTTCTGCATGTTTGCTTATTAAAACAGCTATCAGCCTGACCAGGCGATGGTGTAGTGGATAGAGCGTCAGACTGGGATGTGGAAGACCCAGGTTCGAGACCCCGAGCTCGCCAGCTTGAGTGCAGACCCATCTGGCTTGAGCTAAAAGCTCGTCAGCTTGGATCCAAGGTCGCTGGCTCCAGCAAGGGGTTACTCAGTCTGCTGAAGGCCCGCGGTCAAGGCACATGTGAGAAAGCAGTCAATGAACAACTAAGGTGTTGCGACAGCAATGAAAAACTAATGATTGATGCTTCTCATCTCTCTCCGTTCCTGTCTGTCCCTGTCTGTCCCTCTCTCTGACTCTCTCTCTGTCCCTGTAAAAAAACAAACAAACAAAGAAAAAAAAAAACAGCAAGTAATGCCCCCCCCCCTTTTTTTTAGCGAGAGAGACAGGGACAGAGAAATACAGATACACAGATAGCGACAGACGGGAAGGAAGAGAGAGAGATAAGAAGCACAATTCTTGGTTGCAGCACCTTAGTTGTTCATTGATTGCTTTCTCATAGGTGTCTTGACCGGGAGGCTACAGCAGACTGAGTGACCTCTTGCTCAAGCCAGCGACCTTAGGCTTAGGCCAGTGACTATGGGGTCATGTCAGTTATCCCATTCTCAAGCCAGCTACTCCATGCTCTAGCTGGTGAGCTCACACTCAAGCCTAATGAGCTGGTTCTCAACACAGTGACCTCAGGGATTCAAACCTGTGTCCTTTGTGTCCCAGTCCAACACTCAATTCTCTGCGCCACCACCTGGTCAGACAAGCAGTGTCCTTTTTTTAAGTTAAACTTTTTCTTTGTATTAGATATTTAAAAAATCAAAGACATGAATTTTCTTTGTAGCTTAAGCCTATCTTAGGCTAGTGTTCTTGCAAATGCAACATGTATTCTCCTTTTCTTTGTCAAATTCCCATCTGTGAGCTGACAAAAAGACTGAAAAGTCCAGTTGTTTTTTTAAATTATTTTTTCACTGAAATCTTTCACTAATCTAACTTTTAATAATAATATATTAAGCAATTATTAATGTACCAGGCACATGTTCAAAAATCGATGTATACATTAAGTCAGCAATTTCTATTTTTCAGATCAACAAATGAATCTGCCCATTAGCTCAATTCAGAAGCCAAACCTTTCCTCTCCCCTCCCCTCCCTTCTCCTCCCCTCCCCTCCCCTCCCCTCCCGTCCTATGAAATTTGTGGGTTCGGTACCTCAAAAAAGGTTAAGAACCACTGATTTAGATACATGAAATCCCCTCCCCTCCTCTCCCTTCCCCTCCCCTTCTCTCTCCCCTCCCCTCCCCTCCTCTCTACCCTCCCCTCCCCTCCTCTCTACCCTCCCCTCCCCTCCTCTCTACCCTCCCCTCCCCTCCTCTCTACCCTCCCCTCCCCTCCTCTCTCCTTTCTTTTCCTTCTTTCCCCTCCCTCCCTCTCTCCCTCCCTTCCTTTTTTCTTTGCAGTATGTCATTAGAGAGAATAGTACATTCTATAATCTGTAAAGTTTATACAACAGTGTAGTAGACAGACATGAGAAGAGCAGGGACGATGGACCAGGTACAGGTCACCAGGGCGGAATGCCCCGGAGAGGTGTAGCAACAGGCAAAACTGGGAATACAAGGACCTGGCCCCCGAGGTAACCTTTCCTCCCCTTTCATATCTCTGGTCATGAGTTTCATTCCCTCCCTTGACCTTTTCTCCCCCAGCAAACTGCTTGTCATACAGGTTAGACCCCCTTGTAGGGGGAATACATAAGGGGCAGGAGAACAGCCTCATCCAAACCCTTGCATGAGCACTCCCTTAAGCATATCCAATACCTAGGGATAGCATCTAGACCTCAGTTGTGTTTTAGCTCCAGGCCCAGAAAAGCAGCAGAACCTGACAAGCGATGCCATGGTTGACCTCAGAAGCAGCTGTGTTGAGTAATGAACCCCTAGCACTGACCAGTCAGTGGAGACAAGGACCCTGAAAAGACATACTTGGAAAGCTGATGAATATTCTATTGAGATCCACCCCTGGGAGCTCCCTTAAAATACCTACCCTTAAAGCCCTTAGAAAGGAGGACCCAGTGTGTTCTCCCTCCCTTCCCCCCAGGTGCCTTACCTTGTCCCTTCTCTCTCCTGAGCTCTGTCACTTGTTTCCTGAGCCCATTTTCTCTACCACTCACTTTTTCTACCTCTGTGACCTTTCTAAACTTTCTCTTATATTTTGACTCCTGATTCTGAATTCTTTTTTAGCCAGAATTCAAGTACTGAAGTTGCTGAAGTGAGGTCCAGTTGCTGGGAACATTCTGGTGCCATTTTTGCTGCCACCAACAACAGAACTGAGGAGAATAAAGATACTCCACTTCCCTGGTTTTGGAGATAATGAAAAAGCTTTCTTACTGGCCATTTTGACATGTTCCTTATTCTGTTAGGTTATAAGTAGATAAAAACTCAAAATTTATAATTTTCTCATGTGTATATAATATTAGAACTGTACTAGGAGGATACTGAAAGTTGAGAGTGTGACCAGACATTTCATCCATTTAGATCGGTGGTTCTTAACCTGGGTTCTATCGAACTCTGAGGGTTCGATGAGTCGGTCTCAGGGGTTCAGAGAAGCCTCTGCCATGGAGGCCAGAATAAAGTAATACCGTAATTTGTTGTGAGTTCATGCACTTTGTTGGTTTTGTTCTTTGAGCAAGGTGATGTTCATGCACGGCTCATTTTGTGCACCAGTAAAAAAACATATACCTATGTCTTGAATTTGGAAAAATAAATCATATTTTATTTATCACTAAAGAAGGGTTCGGTGAATGCGCATATGAAACTGGTGGGTTCGGTACCTCAAAAAAGGTTAAGAACCACTGATTTAGATACATGAAATCCTTTGATTACTTGAGCACAACAGAAGTCTTCTTGAGGGTGCTCTCTGTTCATTTATGCCGTGACATCACTAACATTATAGATGATATAATATAAACCACAGAAACCAGAAGATGTTAAGCATCAGATTTTTTAAATCATAATGTTCGTATATACTGGGCCACATTCTCCTTGAGTAATGAACACAGACTATAATTAACTTACCACTATGCTCATTAGTTACATGCCATTGTTTAAGTCTTATTTGTGCAATCTAGACTACTAGAGCCCTAGCCATCTGCATGTACTACTAGATATTCTCAAATAGATAAAGTCATGACTCTGGAGGTGATTTTAGAACTATTTGTCAAATGATTATTTCTACTTGCAGCCCCAGCTGTTTCCCTCTAATTACCTGAGTGTTTACGACTAACTGATCAAGGAGAAGATTTCTCTTTGTTTAAGTGTCTGTTGTTTCTGGAAGTCTCTCTGTTTCTCTTGAATCCTCTCTTATCTCTCCCTAAAACACTGATTTACCTCACTCTGTCATATAGGCTACCTTCTACCCCTCACTGGATCTTGTGCTCCTAGTTTCTCACTGGCTTCTGAATTCCTTACACTCAGAAGGCACACAAAGCCTGTGGAGGTACACAGATGGGCTTCACACTGCAGGCCATCAGTGGAGAAAAGGTCGGCCATAAACGGAGACAGTCTTTTGTTAAGGGTATGATCTCTTTAACAATTAGTGGATTAGTGGATCAAAAATGCTTATATTCACAATAGGCAAGGAAATACTTATTTTAAATATTACTCTCCACTTAAAACAAGAAGGCCATTAAATGTAATCTTGACTTTATCATATAAATTTTAATTGAGTTCAATTTCATTCTCAAGTTCCTAGAATTTTGCCATTGTGCTCCCAAAGATAATAGAGTTTCTTATAAAGCTAGTGTGCCTCTTTAATGAAATACGTGTTCACAATTTCTTATCTGCAATTCCAGAATACAAAAATGACTAAAAAAGCAAGAGTTTTTCTAATTCCTTTGAAGACAGCCCAGACCTGAGCTTTTCTGGTCACAAAACCTGACTTGAACTGACATGAGGTTATTTGTAGTTTTTATTTATCCCACTTGGTGTCAATATTCATAGGTTTTGCTGCAGAAATGGTGATGTGTTAGATTACTGGATGCTGCCCTGGACCTTTGCCAGAAGTGTTTCATAAAATACAGTATAGGCACTGCATTAGTTACTTTTCTCAGATCTGAGAAACCTTCACTGCTAAAACACAACTGGTCCAGTTTCTCTTAAGTGGTTGGGACCCTTGTATATAAACAAGAGTATACCTAAGAGATAATAGAAGTTGGTTTTTTTTCCTTTTCCTTTGTTTTCTTTATTGCTTTTTAGAGAAAGAGGAAGGGAAAGTGAGACAGACAAAAATGTACCCACACCCAAAATTGAACCCACAGCCTTTGCGTATCAGGACTATGCTCTAACCAACAGAGCTATCTGGCCAGGGCAATTTTATTTTTCATTTTTATTTCCCATACTTTTGCTACTTTTTGTCATATTCTTTTCCTCCTCCCACCTCCATTTCTTCCTCTCCATCTTCTCCTCCTTTAATACTGTCCGTAGCTATACCCCAACTAGTGCTGTCAAATACGCTAAGAGCTCTATCTTTAAAACATTTTGATTCACCTTAATAAGTACTATATAGTTCAGTGTTTAAAATGGAATCCATAAAAGACAAAACCTTCTATAAACATTGTTCTTTCTGACAATTTTCTGTGCTTGGTGTCTTCAAAGGTCATTTGAGTTAATATTGCAGCCTTGTCATTGGGTCATTTTAGTCTCATCCTTCTTACATACGGGGTTACTACCGTACAGTAGAATTCTGTTGAATTTATCTTCAGATTGGTACAGTATGGAGAATAGGACCATTGCTCTACGAACCAGTCTTAACATAAATTATAAATTTTACTTTTTATCATTAATTTTAGCTTAGATTTTTCTGCTAATGTTAATAAAGGCTAATTTTTCAAAAACAAACATTAGTTTTAAGGAAGATAATTACCAAATACATTATGCAGGCTTATGGAAAATCTTTGGTAATAACTAAACACATAAAATCTTTTTTAAAGTAATAAAATGTAGGCTAGAAAAATCTTATTTGCTGTGAATTTAATTCATCTGTTTCCAGTGATGGGAGCGCAGGGCTTACATGAGAGAAAAATTGGACTTTAAATTTATAATCAATTTGTGTTCAACAAATCAGTGGGATTACTGTTTTAAATTAAAAGAGATGCACAATTATAAACCTTTTTTGGATCCTGATTTGAACAAGTACAACTTATAAAACCAAACCTATTCTAAATCAATGATCTCTGAAAGAGGTCGGATTAAGGAAAAGCCACTACTTCTCTGTCTCGATTTCTTTCTTTTTTTTTAATTTTTATTTCTTGATTTTAGGCAAAGAAAGGAAGATAAAGAGAGAGAAACATTGATTTGTTGTTCCACTTGTCTATACATATTGGTTGATTCTTGTATGTACCTAGACCAAGGATTAAACACACACAACCTTGGCATATCAGGATGATGCTCTAACCAACAGAGCTACCAAACCAGTGCTCAGTTTCCTTTTTATTATTCCTATTCCTCTGTTCTTCTGTGTATCTTGTATTTGCATTTGTTATTGCCTCAGTGATCCCATGAAATTTCAGCGTTTTAAAATACACCTATATGCTGACAATATCTAAATATTTATCTCTGTCCCAGACTTTCCCTTAAACTCCAGACTCATATATCAGCTATCTACTTTACATTTTTACTGGAATGTCTAATTAGCATTACAAATTTAACATGTACAAAATTGAACTCTGAAATATCTCAAACCATCTCCTCACACAGTCCTCTCTGTCTTAGTTAATGGTAACTTCATCCTGCCAATTTCTCAGTGCAAGAGCATCTATCTCAGCAAATTCCTTTGGTCCTTACCTCAAAATATTTCCAGAATTTGGTCACTTTCCACCTATCCCACAGCCATCATCTTAGGCCAAGCTACCATCATCTCTTGAGGGATTAATGCCATCTTCTCCTAATTGTCTCCTTGCTACTACTCTTGCCCTTCTATAGTCTATTACAGCAGCCAGGGTGATCCTTATAAACCAGCTCAGATCCCATTTCTCCTCAAAACCTTCCATTGGGCTTTTCCTACCCGTGTACCTGTCTTTTCAGTGACCTAGAAGACCTGTGTAGTTGTCTTATGTGTTTTCTTCCTCTCACTTACTGTGTTTCTCTTTGCTATTCCTGGAACGGTCCCCTGCCTCAGGGTTTTTTCACTTCAGACTATTCTTTCCTGGGTATCTGCACAACTTTCTCTCTTACCTTCTTAGATCTTTGCTTAAATGACAAATTCTCAACAAGGACTTCCTTGAATATTTCATTTTAAATGCGCGCCTTCCTTTTTTTAAAAAAAAAAATGTTTGTAAGTTTATTTTAGCCTAACTGACAACAGATCCTGGGAAGCAAGATCTCAAGTGCTCCTAAATGTGCACTTGCCATCCTCCCTGGTATTCACTAACCCTCCTTTTAGAGTTAGTTTCCTCTGTACCATTTATTACCTTTGATAATCTATTTATTTATTTATTTATTTATTTATTTATTTATTATCTCTCTTTTCTAATAGAATGTGAACTCCATGAGGTCAGGTGTTTTTTGTCTGATTTGTTTACTGCTGTATCTTTAGTGCTGAAAAGAGTGTCTGGCTTATACTGGGTGCACAACAAATACATACGTGTGTGTGTGTGTGTATATATATATATATATATATATATATATATATTTTTTTTTTTCTTTTTCTTGAGAGAGAGAGAGAGAGACAAGAAGGGAGAGAAAGGGTAAGAAGCATCAACTTATAGTAACTTTCACTTTGAGTGGGCCCATTCCAGGGTCCTCTTGCTTAAGCCAGTGACCTTGGGCTTTTCATGCCAGTGACCTTTGGGCTCAATTTGGTGAGCTTTAGGCTTGTATGGATGATTTTTTCCCACTTAAGCCAGCGACCCCATGCTTACAAGCCCTTGCTCAGACCAGCAACCTTGGGGTTTCGAAACAGTGACATCAGCATTCTGGGTTGATGATTTATCCATTTCACCACCACCTATCAGACTACACAATATTTGTTGATTGAATGAATAAAAACCTAGCACCTACCAATGCCTGCCACATTGAGTTTTAATAAGTGTTTAAATGAATGAATGGTTAAATAATCTAGTTAATGCATCAGCCCATTCTCTAACAATATATTTGACTTCTAGCTTTATTTTCTTTTTTTTTTTGATACAACCTAGATTCATGATTCATAACTCAATAATTCCTGGTGTAACTTTCAACTGTTTCTCTTCTATTATATCCACTGAGCAAACGTTTGGCTTCTCTGTTCTTACTCGTTGGTTGCTAAATGTAACCAGGAAAAAGCTGAAGCTCTGACCTCTGGCTCTAGGGGCAGCAAAGGAAGAGAACACTACTGGGTGCAGTAGTCTCCTTATGCGATGATTTGTGATTCTGCGGCCATATGCTGCAATGCCCGCAGTTCCTTTGCTCTGGTTAGTGTTTCAGTTTTCTGTGCTGAAAAAGTATCACTTAAAATTGCCCTTTATTCAATAGTTAGTTCAAGAATATCTAATTGGTAGAAATCAAAGGTTAGTATAGTAAGGAAGTGCTCCAATGGCTAATCTCTGAGTCATAGGGAAAGTCTGACATTGACTGCTCTCCTTTTAGAATTTTATCAAGAAAATTAAAGGAGTTTTTATAATTGAGAATTACTTTATCTGAAGTTTGCATTTCTTGCTGGCTGTCAGCTCGGGTATGTTCTCAGCATATCTTTCCTATTATTACACCCTTGCCATGTGGCCCCTCAACAGGCAGTTCACAACATGGTAATTTGCTTCTACAAAGCCAGCAGGAGAAATTTATCTGTGTTTGAATCTTTTTCCAGTCAGCTCCAATAATCTTTTATAACATGACCTAATCAAGTGAGTAACTATTCCTTGATATTCATAAGTTCTACCCACGCTCAAGGGGAGGGGATTACACAGGGCTGGTAAACCATCCAGTGGACAGGAATCTTGGCGGCCATTCTAGAATTTTGTCTATCACGGTAATTGATCATCATTTATTCACACCCCACATACATATTTCCAGGCAAAGTACTCCTATGGTTTCCAGGATTCTCATCCCATTAAAGCATTAGCTCACAGTCCAAGATCTTATCTAAATCATCTAAATTTGGTGTGTTTCATTTATCTGTGAATCTGTAAAATTAAAGAGATTTTTTCCAACATTTTTAATATAAAACAGTGGGACAGGCATGTGATAACTCTTGTAGACATCTGATTCAAAGGAGGAAAGGGAATACTTAAAAGTAAAAGGAGTCACTGATCCATAACAATTTTGAAATCCAGGTTGGCAGGTCCTACCTGGAGTTTTTAATTAGACATAATTCTTAGTCTGACCTGTGGTGGTGCAGTGGATAAAAGCGTTGACCTGTAATGCTGAAGTCACCGGTTTGAAACCCCACGCTTACCTGGTCAGGGCACACAGGAGATGCAACTACTACAAGTTGATGCTTCCTGCTTTTCTCCCCTGCCTTTGTCTGTCTCTAGCCTCTCTCTAAAATTGATAAATAAAATCTTTAAAAAAAAAGAAAGAAGGAAGGAGGAGGGCAGGAAGGGAGGGAAAGAGGGAGGGGGAGAGAGAGAAAGAAGGAAGGGAGGGAGGAAGGAAGGGAGGGGAAGGAAAGAGAGAAAAAGAAAGAAAATTTAGAAAGAAAAATTTTCATGACTCTTGACTCTGCCATCTGAGTCTCATCCTGAACCCTACTTCCTTTTTCAAAGAAGGTGCCTTATATTTGAAGATGAGTCGTTTTTTCAACCTTTTTCCTGCCAGTAAAATTTGGGAGAGTCCAACAACTTCTTTCCATTTTATATTCTGTTTCCTTTTAGTCCAAGTTGGAAGTGTTTATGCTGAAACCATTTTCTCAAGAACTCTGGGTTTTACAGGTACTTACTGCAGTAGTCAAAAACTGCACCTACAAATTTTTTCAGGGTAATACTTTTTCTGTCTTTGCCTCTTGTTGAGATGGCTAAAGGACAACTCTAAAGCTCACCTCAGATTGTTAAAACTTTGAAAGGGCTCCACTTCTATGACCTTCAGAAATTTTAGTAAAAATCATCTTTTTCTCAATTGTGTTTTTGGCAGTCATTTCTGACTTTTAGCATCTTGTTATCTGCAGAGGTTGGACATTTTCTAGATCATCTAGTTCTGATTCATTTCTCTTTAACAGCTCTTTTCTCAATTGACCTCTCTCTTCTTGCATTTCACTATAAGAAGCAAGAGAAAACCAGGTATCACCTTTAACACTTCACTTGGAAATCTCTTTAGCTATATATCCGTCTTTGTCAGTTATAAATTCTGTTTTCCATGTAACTGCAGGACATGGTCACCATGCGTTCTACCACTACATAACAAAGATCCCCCTTCACTTTCTAATAGCATGTCCCTCACATCCTTTGTGCCCTCACCAGCTGTGTCTAGTTTTAAGTCTAAATGTCTATTATGGCATTCTCTGTTTTGGTTCTTAAATATTTCCAAGC
The DNA here is from genome assembly GCA_037038555.1 of Rhynchonycteris naso. NCBI lineage: Eukaryota > Metazoa > Chordata > Mammalia > Chiroptera > Emballonuridae > Rhynchonycteris > Rhynchonycteris naso. The sequence goes on along the minus strand of CM072996.1, from coordinate 251,681,437 downwards.
TTTTGCTCTCTAATTTCAAAGTCACTCTGACATTTTTAGTTATTGTTACAGCACCATTCTACTTTCAAGTACTAAAATCTGTACTAGTTTTCTAGTGTGACAAATTACTACAAATTTAGTGGTTTAAAGCAATACAAATTTATTAGCTCACACATCTTTTTGCTCAGGAGTCTGGGTTCAGATTAGCTGGTTCCCTTTGCAGGACCTTGCCAGACTGAAATCAAAGTGTCACCTGGGACTGATGTGATCTGAGGCTCAGAGTTATATGCCAAGCTCATTGGTTGTTGGGAGATTTCAGTTTCTTGTGGTTGTAAGAGCATTTTCTTGCTGGTTGTTGAGTGGAGTGCACTGTCAGCACTAGAAGCCACCCTCAAGTCCTTGCCTGTGCCATTCTATTTAGGCAGTTCACAACATGGAAGGAATCTTGAGGCAATCTTAGAATCCTGCTTGCCACTCTGATTTGTTTACTACAGCATAAAGGACAAATACAAATTCTCTTACTTGGTTTTTTGGCTTTATACTAAATTTGTCTCCTTTAGTGGTTGTCCGCTCTGAGATATTTTAAGGCTATATTTCTTGAGGAAAACCAATGTTTCCTAAAACTGATCTTAAGAAAAGTCTGTGTGTGTAGAGGAGGGCTTGCTCTAGAAAGACAATCCTCAGAACCAAAATTCTGCCATTACATTGTTTTGTTGGCCCCACTCTGTTGGTGAGGAGACATATAACAAATGTGAAATTTGGGATTTTACTTTATTCCTCAATTTAAATGATACAGAGAGACTGAAGAATTTCAGAGTTTTTCTTCTGGTTTTTTGAAGCTGTCCTTTGAAAGCAGGGAACAGGCATATGTGATTTCTATTTAGATAAGTAGTTGACATGAGCCAGAGACCCAGAAAGGTAATTTAGACTTGTGTTTGTTTTCGTTTCTTTTCTCTCACTGAGAAAGTACAATGGAAAAGTTGACAAATATGTATTGCTTCAACTTCAATAAAAATGTTTAGATACATGCTGTTTTCTACCTTGAGCAACATCCAATTAAAACACTGAATTTTCTCTTTTTCTCCTTAAAATGCCATTTTTTGCCATTCTTTCTTAATTATATTAGGCAACAATGTTTTTTTTTTCTCTACCACCTGATCTATACCTCCTCCTAATGGACAGAAATATTATTGTATTCATTTTGAGAGATTAGCTTTAGTCTTTTAGAGCTCTAATAGCGCTTTTATTGTTTCTACTTTGTATATATTTGTCTTTGCGTTGCTCATTCTGGATCAAAAGTTAAAAAGTAGAAATAACTTCATGTTATTTAAATTGTCCTGGAATTACTGTAGTTAATCATTTTACCTAATGCTTTAGGAAATTAGATATCTAGAGAAAAACAGAAGATGCTGTTTGGAGTAATGGATTTAAAAAAATGATTGTGTCACCAACCAACAAATTCTAACTTTATATCCATAAGTCATATGGCATCTTAGATGTACTTTTGCTGTGTAAGGAGAAATCTTCCCCCAGTCATGAATTTTTATAGTTTTTGTTTTTGTCTTTCTTTTTGCAAGAGAGACAGGGACAGACAGACAAGAAGGGGGAGATACGAGAAGCATCAGCTCACAGTTGCGGCACCTTAGTTGTTCATTGATTACTTTCTCATATGTGCCTTGACTGGGGAGCTCCATCTGAGCCAATGACCCCTTGATGAAGCCAGCAACCTATGGCTCAAGCCAGTGACCTTGGCTTCAAACCAGCCACCCTGGAGTCATATCTATGATCCCAGGCTCAGCGCACTCAAGCTGGTGAGTCCACGCTGAAGCTGGATGACCCTGCACTCAAGCCAGAGACCTTGGGTTTCGAACCTGGGTCTTCAGTGTCCCAGGCCAACAATGCTCTATCCACTGTGCCTCTGCCTGGTTGGGATAGTTTTATAGATTTTTAATCTAATGGGAGAAGTTAACTTTTAGAAAACAAAATTTAAAAAAGAATTAAAGAAAACTGTGTTACCTGAAGTTGGGTCTTGGTTTCTTTTGACAATTAAAAAAAAAAAATCTAAACAGGTTAATGGTTCAAAGACTAGGAATGCTTTTCTGGCTTTGGTCTGGCTTAGTTTTTCTTTTCTCTTTTTAACAGTTTTATTGAGGCATAGTTGACATAAACTAAACTGTACATATTTAAAGTGTACAATTTAATAAGTTTTAACATATATTTGCACAGTGAAACCATTATCACAATAATGAACGTATTCATCATCCCCAAGCATTTTCTCATGCCCCTTTATAATCAATCCTACATGCCTCTCCGGAGGGCAGTGCCACCCTCAGGCAATGGTCTGCTTTCTCTAACTACAAATCAGTTTGCAGTGTTTAATAATTTTGTAGAAATAGAATCATAAATCATATACTTTTTGTCTAGCTTCCTTTACTCAGCATAATTATTTTGAGATTCATATTTTTGTATGGATCAATAATAGTTTATTCATTTACATTGCTGAATATCCCGTTGCAAGAATATACTAAAATCTATTGATCCGTCATCCTTTCACCTGTTGATAGACATTGGCTTGTTGCTAGTTTTTGGCTGTTACAAGTAAAAGCCGTTATGAACATTTGCATGTAAGTCTTTGTTATGCCTATGTGCTTTAATTGTATTGGGAAGATATTTTGAAGTGGAATGGCTAGTTCATATTATAGGCTTGTATTTAACTTTTTAAAGAAACTTTTTGAACAGTTTCCCAAAGAGTACCATTTTACATTCCTACTAGCATGTATCAGTTTTGGGTCCTCCATATCCTTGTCATTTAGTTTTTCATTTTAGCCATTCTGATAGTTATTATGTAATTGTGTTTCATATTTTAATTTTTATTTCTCTGATAACTAATGATGTTGAGCATCTTTTCATGTGCTCATTTGCCATTTGTATGTCTTCTTTTTTTGTTTTTTGTATTTTTTCGAAGTGAGATGCGGTGGGGAGGGACGCAGACAACAGATTCCTGCATCTGCTTGACTGGGATCCACCTGGCATGTCCACCAGGAGGTGATGCTCGGCCCCTCTAGCGTGTGAGGCAGAGGCCATGGAGCCATCCTCAGCGTCTGGGCCAACTTTGCTCCAGTGGAGCCTTGGCTGCGGGAGGGGAAGAGAGAGAGAGACAGACAGGCGAGGGGGAAGGGTGGAAAAGCAGATGGCCTCTTCTCCTGTTTGCCCTTGCCAGGAATTGAACCCAGCACTGCCACACACCGGGCCGACACTCTACCACTGAGCCTACTGGCCAGGGCTGTATGTCTTTAAAGAAGCGTTTATTCAAATCTTTTTTCCATTTAAAAAAATGGGATTGTTTATTTTATTATTATTAAGTTTGGGGGAGTTTTTTATATATTCTAAATACAAGTCCTTTATCAGTTATGTGATCTGAAAATATTTTCTTTTAATTTGTGGGTTGTATTTTTATTTTCTTGACAGTTGTTTTTAAAGAGCAGAGGTTTCTTTTGTTTTGTTTTTATGCTGTGCTAAGATAGAATGGACCACCTCAGCAGTTTCTGAGGCTAATACATTTCTGTCACCACAATTACTTTAGCAAACCTCGCTTCCCTGACTTCTGCAACATCATGCAAAGGTTTTAATTTTGATAAAGTGCAATCTGTCTTTTTCTTTTATTGATCAAATATGTAGTGTTGTATCTAAGAAAACTTTTTTTATTCAGGATTACAGTGATTTTCTCCTAACTTAAGAAAAATTCCTCCTAGGTATTATAAACATAAAAGTTTAATTAAAAATTATTTTAAAATATTCTTATTTAATGAAAACTCCTAAAATCTGGTTCTTAAACTATTAAAGTCAATTTGAAGTGGTTTTTGTGATTGAGTGTATTATCACATATTCAAACTTTGTTAATTAAACTTCAACATTTTGAAACTGCATTTGTATAATTTAAAGCCTATCTTTAAAGTATTCAGAAGTCTAATTAACAACAACAAAAAACCTTTCCATGTATTTAAATAAATAAATCTTTTTTTTTTCTTTGTATTTTTCTGACGTAGAAGCAGGGAGGCAGTCAGACAGAGTCCCACATGCGCCTGACCAGGATCCACCCGGCATGCCTACTGGGGGCGATGCTCTGCCCATCTGGGGTATTGCTCCATTTTTGCCAGAGCCATCTAGCACCTGAGGCAGAGGCCATGGAACCATCCTCAGCACTGAGGCCAACTTTGCTCCAATGGATCCTTGGCTGCGGGAGGGGAAGAGAGAGAAGAGAAGGGTGAGGGTGGAGAAACAAATGGGCGCTTCTCCTGTGTGCGCTGACCAGGAATCGAACCTGGCACTTCCACAACGCTGGGCCGACACTACTACTGAGCCAACCAGCCAGGGACTAAATAAATCTTTTTTTTTGTTTGTTTCATTCTAAAGCCCCAACTCATTTTATTTTTACTTTTTACAGGTCAGAGAGAGGGATAGACAGGGACAGACAGACAGGAACGAAGAGAGATGAGAAGCGTCAATCATCAGTTTTTCATTGCGACACCTTAGTTGTTCATTGATTGCTTTCTCACATGTGCCTTGATCGCGGGCCTTCAGCAGACCGAGCAACCCCTTGTTGGAGCCAGCGACCTTGGGTCCAAGCTGGTGAGCTTTTGCTCAAGCCAGATGGGCCTGTGCTCAAGCTGGCGACCTCGGGGTCTTGAACCTGGGTCCTCCGCATCCCAGTCCGATGCTCTATCCACTGCACCACTGCCTGGTCAGGCATAAATCTTTTAATGAAAGAAAATTTATAGCTATATTAAGACTTAAGTTCTCTTATATGTCCCAGTGGTATTTTGTACATTTTAAAATATCTCAACTAACTTTCTTAATTAACATTATTTAAATTGGAATCACAAGGCCAATCTGTTTTCTAACTGACCTTATTCTCTTAAACATTATGAACAGCTGAAATACCAAATATGTACAGATTCTTTAATTTTTATTTTATTTTATTTATTTTTTATTTATTCATTTTAGAGAGGAGACACAGAGTGAGACAGAGAGAGATAGAGAAAGAGAGAAAGGGGAGAGGAGCTGGAAGCATCAACTCCCTTATGTGCCTTGACCAGACCAGTGCAGGGTTTTGAACTGGCGACCTCAGTGTTCCCAGGTCGACGCTTTATCCACTGCGCCACCACAGGTCAGGCCAGATTCTTTAATTTAAAAAAATATTAATATATGTGTTTGCTTCTCTTAAACTTTTATAAATTTAATTGTAAATTTTTCTGGGTAAAATATGCCTGCAAAGTTGGGGATTGCTTTCCAATTTACTATGATTTCTTACTGCTCAGTAAGGAGTTCTAAGCCAGAATGGTGAGTAGATCTTTGCCCAAACTAGTAGCCACACAAGAGCTCTATTTTATAGTAGTTTTGTTCTTAAAATAAGATACACTTAAGACCCTTATTCTTTAGAGTCAATTTAAACATTCCTAATTCATTAGTTTACTCCTAGACAGGTTGTTATATTACGTGATTGGTTTCAGTTAATCTGTTTACTATTTCATTTTGTTCAATTCACTTATGTGTTTCCTATCTGTGAGTACCCCAAATCCTTCAGGATTAAAATGACATCTGTTAGAATCCCTTTGTGGTTTCGTCTGTGGGCACAGTTTTAAGGTCATGAGAATAATACTTTTATTAATCAAAAAACATAATAATGGTTCTAGTTATGAAATGTAATAATTATTTCTTATTTGAAAGTTTTTTCAAAAACTGTTTAGTTATCATGCCCACAACTTTGAAGAAAAATAAACTGAATAAAATGGTTATTTTTATTGTAAAGCAGGACTATCTTAATAGTAAATTATGCTAATCGTGTGTATGTGCCCTAAGTTATCTAGTACTATATCTACAGGAAACAATTGAAGTAATAGGCTTAAAATTTTTTCCCTCACCTATTGGTTGACTTCAGGCTATTTTTTCTCCACTTTTTTTTTCATGTCTCTTCCACTTTTGTATTTCTTTCATTTCCTTTTCTTTTATTTGGACATAATGATTTGGAGAGCTATAATGAAAGTGCATAAAAATAACAGAGTTGATAATGGTTAGCAATCGCCAAATAGTGATGGCAGACAATTTATAAGGTATAGTTTTGTTGTTTGATTTTTAGAAAGCTGCTTTGACAGTACCCTAAACCTTGAGATTAAGTGATTACAGAGTGAGGCAATTTTTTACAATCTTAGTCATATTTGCTAATAAAGCTATCAATTGAAAATATAAAATCTAGCCTGACCAGTCAGTGGCACAGTGAGTAGGCCATTGCCCTGGGATGCTGAGGACCCAAGTTCCAAACCCTAAGATCTCTGGTTTGAGTGTGTGCTCATCCAGCTTGAACAAAAGCTCACCAGCTTGAGTGTGGAGTTGCCATGGGATCATGTTGAAGCCCAACATCACTAACTTGAGCAAGGAGTTGCTGGCTTGGCTGGAGCCCACCCTCCCCAACCATCAGGGCACATATTAACAAATTAGAAAGTAATCAATGAACAATGAAGGTGTTGCAATGAAGAATTGATGCTTTTCATCTCTCTCTCTTACTGTCTGTCTTTCTTTTCCTCTCACTCAAAAATATCAAATCTGCCTGACTAGGCGGTGGCGCAGTGGATAGAGTGTCGGACTGGGAAGTGGAGGACCCAGGTTCGAGACCCCGAGGTCGCCAGTTTGAGCGTGGCCTCATCAGGTTTGAGCAAAGCTCACCATCTTGGACCCAAGGTAGCTGGCGTGAGCTAGGGCTTACTCGGTCGACTGAAGACCTGTGGTCAAGGCACATCAATGAACAACTAAGGTGTCGCAATGAAAAACTGATGATTGATGCTTCTCATCTCTCTTCGTTCCTGTTGGTCTGTCCCTATCTATTCCTCTCTCTGACTCTCTCTCTGTCTCTGAAAAAAAAATAAAATCAGATCTATTCTTTTAAATAGATGACATTGTTTTACAAAAACAAATGTTTCTTCTGTGTTTCAGAATTTTAACAGATTCCAACCGGAAATGCATAGAGAAATGTCACTGAATAGAAACAATATATTTCATTAAAAATGATTACTAGAAGATTGCCCTGGCCAGGTAGCTGAGTTGGTTATAGCAACATCCTGATATGCCAAGGTTGCTGGTTAAGTCCCTGGTCAGGTACATACAATAATCAACCAATGAATGCATAAATAAGTGGAACAACAAATTGATGTTTCTCTCCTACTTCCTTTCTCTCTAAAACTAATAAATTAAGGGGGAAACAAAAGAGGGTTAATAAAACATAAGACCTGATTGAATCAAGCAACAAAAATTGTGTTAAAAAGTTACTTTTGGCCCTGGCGAGGTAGCTCAGTGGATAGAGCGTCGTCTTGGCATGCTGAGGTCACAGTTTCAATCCTCAGTCAGGGCACATGGGAAAAGCAACCAATAAGTGTACAACTAAGTGGGACAATAAGGTGATGCTTCTCTCTTTTTTTCCCTCTTTCTTTCTTCCCCCTTTTCTTTCAATCAATTGAAACAAATTTTTTTTTAATTAAAAAATCTTTTTAATGCAGGCTCATCTGGTTTGAGCAAGGCTCACCAGCTTGAGCCCAAGGTTGCTGGCTCGAGCAAGGGGTCACTTGGTCTGCTGTAGCTCCCTAGTCAAGGCACTTGTGCGAAAGCAATCAATGAACAACTAAAGTGCCTCAACAAAGAACTGATGCTTCTTATCTCTCTCCCTTCCTGTCTGTCTCTCCCTATCTGTCCCTCTCTCTGTCTCTGACACACACACACACACACACACACACACACACACACACACACACAAATATATATATTGCTCTGGCTGGGTGGCTCCATTGAATAAGGCATGGTCCCGAAGCACAGAGGTTGCCGGTTTGTTGCCCAGTCTGAGCACATACAGGAACAGATCACTGTTCCTGTCTGTCTGTCTGTCTGTCTCTCTCTCTCTTTCTCTCTTCCATCCTCTCTCACTAAAATCAATAAATTAAAATTATTAAAGTAAAATTTTTAAAGTTACTTTTACTTTATTTTCTTATTTATAGGAAAAATACTATTTGACCACTGTTTCTTTAAATATAAATAAAGCCAGTATATTTAGATTTAAAACTTCGTGTCTGTAATATACAGGCCGGGGCAAAAGTAGGTTTACAGTTTGGATGGAAAATAATGCAATAATTAATAAATAATAATACAAAAATAAGCTCTGTTTCGTGTACTTACAACTGTAAATGTACTTTTGCCACACCTGTATGCTATCCTTTGCTTTACAATACAATACAGAAGATAGAATCAAAAGCAACTTATTTTGCCCATCACTTCTCTCATTCACTCACTTTCTTTCACTAGGGGAAGTTCTTCCCTTACCTCTATGTAAAAACTCACGTTCATAATTCTCTTTTTACTCTTTTATAATAGTAATAACTACAATGACTTAACTGGAAAACACAGTGTCAACTCCATACTTAAAAGTGCTTAGTCAGTATAATAATCAACACTTCAGTCTTCATTCAAAGCGAAAACTTTTCTCTCTCCTCTCTGGGAGTGGCTGTGGATAGGAGACAGTGCGGTTGGCTTCTCTTGTTGCTTATCTCCTCACCCACTTGCAAGTTGCTGTATCTGATCCCATCAAGACTTAACCTGGGAGAAGGAAGAAAGGTAGAGAGGCAAACAGTTTTTAACCTGACTCCGGTTGTGAAATGGCTTCATTCTTTTTGAACTCAATGTATACTTAAGTGTGACCCTTTCTCTTATGTACTTTTGTGGGTTCTTCAGAATCCTTCACTGAAACCCAGTTACCTGTGATACTTCAGAATATTTTCTCCTACTAGCCAATACCTAATTGTTCCTCCTCCTCTTCTCTCCCTTAGAATTTCCTCTTCTTCCCCCTTTTCCTCCCCCTGCCCCCATTCTTCTAGTGGTACCCAGGGAACATTGAGTGGTATCCTGGGTAGGGCTTCTTTTTAAAAGCCTTTTTGAAATATAATTCACATAGCATAATATTCACCATTTTAAAATGTATCTTCAGTGGTTTTAAGTATAAGCACAGAATTGCAGAACAGTTAACCACAATATACATTTTTGGCACCTTTAAAGCATCTGGACAGGATTTCATAGCTCCAGGCTAACCCTCTGTGTATGTAGCCTTGCTTCTTGCCCTGTTCCCCTGGCCCCCTACCCTCCCCCCCGCCACACACACATACACTCTTTCTCTCCCCCCCCTCTAATGGAAGAGTAGCTAGTTCCTCCTACAGCATGCTGCCTCACTCTGACTCTTGTGTGCCTGCTCCTCCCCACTGGCTGCTGCCTCCAAGTGACAGCCAAAGCCTTTAGTTCCCTCAATATCAGGTCTCAGTCTGTGGTGTCCGCCCGAACACTAGGGAACACACATCACACACCCCGCTTCTCCGTTGAAGCATCCTTCATTGGCTTGAGGTGAAACAATGACACTTTCCCCACACCCCTTCTGTTTGAGGGAAGCAAAAAAATGAGCACAACTCTCCAAAAAATTTCTCCTTATGCAATTTTTTCTCTACTTTTTATCTCTGTGTGTTGAATTTAGAGCTGTCTGGTTCTCAGACATATTTCTTCGGAAATTTGCAACAGGATCGTCTTTTTCACAAGTCATGTTAATAATATCTGATAATTGATATTATCTCAAAGCCTGTTGAAACTTCCAGTTTAATATGTTTATTTATAGAATATATCATTTAGAACAGTAATTTTCAACCTTTTTCATGTCCTGGCACACATAAGCTAATTATAAAACTTCTGTGGCACACACACAATATATATATTTTTGCTAATATGATAACAGATATAGGTATAGTTTTGATTCGTTCACACTGGATGGTCGTTGTTGTGTTGGCTGTTGTCATTTTTTTAATTTGAAAATCTAAGGGAAAAGAGGTCAGCGCCCTGACTAGTCAGGTATTGCACGTTTTAAAAATTCTTGTGGCATACCAGTTGAAATCGTTGATCTAGAAGAGAACTCAGATATTTCTTAGAACGTAATAAAACTTCTATTCCCCTTTAATAAACTGAATTTAAAAAGCTCTCCTCCCCCCTCTTTATTTTTTTATCAGGTAATAAAGTACATGACAGTCCTCGAGAGTTTTGGTGATAGTGAAGGGATCTGAATAAATAATCATACTTTTTATACGAGCTAAACGAAAAAAACTGTTCTGGCTTTTCAAAGCATTATCTTACGTCTTTTAACTACCACATTGTGCAATTAAGTAGGCACACCTTGAGGCAGGCTCTAAGCATAAAATACTACTTTAGAAGACATTTGGAAAGGGAAGAAACAGGACAAGGCTGGCCTCATATGTAGTTAGAGCTACTTTTTTTAGTTTGAGTTAAATTATCATAAATGTAGTTTTAAAAAGTATTAGCCTTTTTCTTAGTTAACCTTTTATAGGTTAATTTTAAAATTTAATAAGAGGTGTAATTTCAGAAAATAAGTAACATTTTTCATCCCCTCTAGCTTCTTTTCCAAACCTATCTGCTTCTGCTTACCATAATATATCCATTGTACACTATGCTTAAATTCGTTTGGTCTAGGTAGAAATCTTAGTAATCACTGTTAAGAGCAATTTTATTTTTGAAAGTATCAATTCATAAAAATCTATAAAGGAGGTTTGACTAGCTGCATTTCTCCCTTCCAAAATTAAAATAGGATTACTGAAAACCATGGAAAACCTTTAATGTTATCAACATATTAGATACTTAATTAAATGCAATTGAAAAAATTGACCCTACAAAAATGTTACCACAAAGGTACCTTTCTAAATATTTGTAGTCTTAGATTATGAAACATGTTTATAGGCATAACCTCTTTCCTTGTCAGAGTCACCCTAAAACATCATTGTTGTTGTCATTGTTATTATTATTATTATTATTAGTGTTACCAATGGGAAACAGGTTTAGAGAAGAAGTGACTTTCTCAGGGGCAGATGGTAAGCTGGCATTGTTGGGGAGGAAGAAACTTTACTCTTTAAGGTTCTTTTAGTCTAATAATTAAATCTACAAGAGACAGATTAACAAGAGATAATAACCAAATTTAATTACGTACATACCTATGGGAACCTCATATATATGAGTGAGTCAGAGACCCCAACAACACAAGAGGTCAGAAACAGAAAATTAAAACCAAGTCTAATATGACATTCTGAGCTAAGGATGAGGTAAGGCTCCTTGAGGCTTCAGAGGGAAGGAAGGTCATTTAAAGGACAGTGTGAAGAACAGATGTTGGGTAATCAGATGTTTGCCACATCCTATAGACAAAGGGAAAAAAAAACCTAGTAATAGCTCTCACTATAGAAGAGACCCCAAATTTAATCTTGAAGGGGAGGTAAAAGTTTCTTTTAAGCCTTCAGAGTCTCAATTTTCCATCAGCTCAAAATTATCTGTGACCAAAGTGGTGTATTTTGGCAAGCCTGTTTTGAACCTCTTCAAAACAAAGTAGCAAAGTTGGGTCTAGAAATAGGTAGTTAAGCCCATTCAGTAAACTCACTCAACAAATGGAAGAGATCTATTTCATCTTACAACTTCTCCCACTATGGCTGTAGGGTCTGCTCTCTATTCCTCCTACTCTTTTTACCTGGATGGGGAGTATGAAACCTGCACCTGTAATCTGAAAGGCCTTCAGTGCTTTAATCACCTGCACCTTGGCTTCTTGGGACCATGAGTCCCCTCTATCCTCTCCCATGAAATCGTAAGCATCGCTATTCTCTAGTTCTGTCTCTGAGGTTTAGTATTGTGCTAGGGTAAGTGGGTTGTTTTGAGGGTTTTCTCTTTTTCTTTATAATTCCTTTACCCTCTGTGAGTTTAAGTGTAGAATTGTATTTAGATTTAAAGCCATATTGAGGACTTAGGTAGTCAGGGACCGTATAGTTTCTCATCACAAACGTAGATCTTTGACTACGGCAAAAGCAGTAAAGTTGTTGATGTGTAGACCAGTAGTTTTCAAGCTTTTTACACTTGGGGACCACTGAAAATAGGAAAATTATTTTGGGGACTCTTAAGGCAGAAATCACCCTGAGCATAAGCGAATTCGACTAAGATCATTAGGCCTACAGTCTTCATACATAAAGGTGTATAGTTACCTCTTCGTAGACTGGCATGAGATTTCTGGCAGACTGGTCTGTGGACCAGCATTTGAAAAACACTGATGTAGACATCTGTTACCTTTGCTTCCTAGGTAATATGCACGTGTCACTAGCTGAGGCCCTGGAGGTTCGGGGTGGACCCCTGCAGGAAGAAGAAATATGGGCTGTATTAAATCAAAGTGCTGAAAGTCTCCAAGAATTATTCAGGAAAGGTAAGTTTTCTTTGTTACATAATTTTAAATATTGGGTAGCTGAAAAGAGATAAAGGGGCAGAGTACAGAAGCTTTCTCTTATCTTTCTTAGAGCTAAAACAGCTCAGATCTCATCTACCTTTATTTGAACATCTTCAATGTACTGATATTGTGCTAGAGACTGAAACTGATGATGATCAAAACCAAAACATTCTCTTTAGGGAGCTTATGTTCCAGTGTGAAAAATAGCTATTGATAAAATAGCTACATAAACCAATGTAAAAAATTCAACCATGATGAGGGCTATACAGGAGGGGATTTGGGGACTCAGTGAGAACCCATAATAGGATTTTACATGGTCATGGGGGAGAAAAGGAAGGCTTCCCTGCATAAGTGACCCCTAAACTAAGACCTGAAAGAAAAGAAGTTAGCCAAGTAAGAAGGAGGGAAAAACATTCCTGGCAGAGAGAATAAAAATGCATCCCTGTAACTCTAAATTGGAGTAAGGTATACAAATAACTACTTTGTTGAATAACTACTTTGTTGCTTCCTTGTAGAGGTAGTTGCCTGCTCCAAATGGTTGTGTGGCATTTTGGGGCTAGAAAAGTTAGGGAGTCACCCACTGATTGTCCAAAAACATTTGATAGCATGCTGAAAAGCTTCACATGAAGATGATGTTTGTCATTTATATTATATGACCAACAGCTATGTAGAACAGTAGATAAAGAAACTAAGCTTCATCTAAAGAAGCATCAGTCTTTGATTTGAATGAATTAATCAGGCAGAATAAACATAAAAATAGATGAAGTAATAGTTCTCAAATTATGGTTTCTGGATGAGTAGCATCAGCATCACCTGAAAATTTACTAGAAATGTAGATGCTTAGGCACACTGATGACCTAACTGAATAAGAAACTCTTGGGGTACATACAGCCCAACAGTTTGTGTTTTAGCACACTTTAAAGAGGTTCCAATGTATGTTTAAATTTGAGAACCATTACAAGTTTGAATTGCTAAAGACCAAGAGCATGGGAACCTTTTGGAAGCTGTGTAAGGGTGACCACTGTGCATACAGATTGGGGATGGGTGGTAAAGCTTTGTTCTTGTTGCCATTCTGTTGCTGTTGTTTTCCAGTCCAGGGACCGGCACTTAGAACAGTGTTAGGTCTCACCCAATTCTGTTATAACGTAGATGTTTGAAGACCTTTGATTAGAATCAGGATAAATATAAAGAAAATTCATTTAATGCCACTTAGCTAAAATTCTGCTATTTAATATATGCTGTTGCTTTGACTTGCTTTATTTAAAAACAGTGTTTCAAAAAAATTGAAACTATAGGCACTCTAGAATACAGAACAGGTAGTCATGCTCCAAAGATGTAGTTGATAAAAGGATATGTTGGTGGCATTACTCAGCTAATTATCAACAGTCAATTAATATTTAAGAAACATCTACTTGTGAAGTATTATATAGAAGATCCCAATAAGATGTCACTGTTGCCTTTCAGGGCCTTCTTTATTCAGATCAGAGCCATGTAAAAAGTTTACTACTTCAAAACATTGTGCCAGCCTGACTTTGGATAGAGGGTCGGCCTGGGACTTTGAGGACCCAGGTTCAGGACGCGAGGTCACTGGTTTGAGTGCGGGCTCACCAGCTTGAGTGCAGGGTCACTGGTTTGAGTGTGGGATCATAGACATGACCCTATGGTTGCTGGCTTGAGCCCAAAGGTTGCTGGCTTGAAGCCACAGGCTGCTGGCTTGAGCCCAAGGTCCCTGGCTTGAGCAAGGTGTCACTGGCTTGGTTGGAGTTCCCCTGGTAAAGGCATATATGAGAAAGCAATCAATGTACAACTAAGGTGCCACAGCTATGAGTTGATGCTTCTCATCTCTTTCCCTTCCTGTCTGTCTGTCCCTGTCTGTTCCCCCTTCTTGCTTATGCTAAAAATACAAAACAAGCGAACAAAAAAACATTGTGCCAAATGAGTGATAGAGACAATAAGCAGTGCAGATGTTCATTCAGAGGAGAAAGAGATACTACCTCTTTTTTTTTTTTTGCCTGAGCAGGCTGTGGTGCAGTGGATAAAGCATCAGACTGGGACGCAGCGGACCCAGGTTTGAAACCCCGAGGTTGCCAGTTTGAGCGTGGGCTCATCTGGTTTGAGCAAAGGCTCACCAGCTTAAACCCAATGTCTCTGGCTAGAGCAAGGGGTCACTTGATCTGCTGTAGCCCCCAGGTCAAGGCACATATGAGAAAGCAATCACTGAGAAACTAAGGTGCCACAACAAAGAATTGATACTTCTCTGGCCTGACCAGGCAGTGGCGCAGTGGATAGAGCATTGGACTGGGATGCGGAAGGACCCAGGTTTGAGACCCGGAGCTCGCCAGCTTGAGCACGGCCCATCTGGTTTGAGGAAAAGCTCGCCAGCTTGGACTCAAGGTCGCTGGCTCCAGCAAGGGATTGCTCGGTCTGCTGAAGGCCCACGGTCAAGGCACATGTGAGAAAGCAACCAGTGAACAACTAAGGTGTTGCAACAGCAAAAAAAAACTGATGATTGATGCTTCTCACCTCTCTCCGTTCCTATCTGTCCTCTCTCTGACTCTCTCTCTCTGTCCCTGTAAAAAAAAAAAAAAAAAAAAAAGAATTGATACTTCTCATCTCTCTCTCTTTCAGTCTGTCTGTTCCTCTCTCTGTCTCTGTCACACACACACACACACACACACACACACACACACACACACACACACACACACACACACGAGATACGATACCTTTCTACTTTCTACTTTGTTAACCTGGCCATGACTCATAGAATATAAAGCATCTTGAATGCTCTGAGTACCTGAGGGATTTCTTCTTTCAAATTTCGTATGTTTAATAGAAATTGAATGTCTGAATGTGAAGTACTTGTCATTGAGTTGTAATTATTGCATAAAATATTGGCACATTACAATAAAGAGATTTACTGGACGTATTATAAAATTAATTGTGAGGTGGCTGTGTCTTAATGTTCAGTGCAAGCTGGTTACCATAAGGCCTTCAGTCCAATTCACAAAGTAATGTCAGTAACACAGACAGATTGAATTTTGATTCTTTGGCAGTCTGGAGATTACCAACTATTAGAATGTCGGTTGGAAATTTTCTATTTATTTGGAGGAAAATGATGCTTATTTAGTTTATCTGAAATCTTTGATTTTTTATTTCCTGTATTTGATAGCACACTGTCCTTTTTTGCCTTAAGAGTTTTTCCTTACTCTTACAACAAATCAAAATAAAATAATTACAGATTTCCCCTTTTATACAAAAGTAGAACATTTCTATGAAAACTTTTCTTAAGCTGGAAAGTGTAAATCAAAGACACAAGTGCCATTAATTTGTATTGAAAATTTTTTTGAGTGTTCCCAAATCCCCTAAATTATTTATCAAATTATACAAAATATGTTTATTACATCTAGGTTTATGGTGTTTAAGTAACTCCGTCACAAGCTCTCTCAGCTTTCCTGATTACCTTAGGATACCCAGAGTACGTGGAGATAAAACACAGATGCCCACAGACTCAGTTGAAAGCCAGGGGAGCTGGATGCTGAGTGTGGTTCTCAGTGTCACAGAACAGAAAGCGTTCGTCCATACTCCGCTAACAGAGCCAAACACTGAACACTGATCACTGCGGTGGAGGCGCCATTCAGCAGAACGGGAACTGATTCTCTAAAGCTCGGACTCCCCTGTGGTGTGTGGCTTACAGAGTATATAAGGAAAGATCACAATAAACTGTGCAGTTGGGTGTTTGGGGTCTTGCTGGGAACTGATTGGTTGGAGCTGAGGAAGAGTGATAAATCATTTATTTCAGTCTTGAGGACAGTTCTGAGATATGTTTGGTATCCCTCCATCCGACCTCCTGGGAAAGTGGGGGAGGGAGTAGTCATTCCACCTTGCAGCTCAGGAATCAAAACGTAACTTAGGTCAAGATATTATCTTTACCTGCTAGAGGTATAGACCTTGTGATCATCAGTCAGATCGGGGTTATTGTCTTCTGCGTCAGGGGTTGCTGATGATCCAGAGAAAAGGCTAGATCTTTAAAGGGTAGGGAGGGAGATGATTTTTAGAGCTAGCCTTTAGAGCTAAATTTAATCAAAGTTATAAGAACCCTCGAGTTCACTGGGAAGCAGCTTGGCAGTACCACTCTCACCGCCCTGGGTGCCCTGCCTCTATAGTGGCTCTCTGCAAAACAACCACAGAATGCCATTTTTGCCCCTTTTTTGTAAAAGTGAAAATCCTCTTTGGATTTCTTTCAGTTAGCAAAAACAAGTAGTATTAATATAGATCTTCATTAAAATCCAAGAGGAGCAAAACAGACTTTGGAAAAGCAGGGGATCCAGGTATCAGTTTGCTTATTTTGTGGATGAATAGTAGTGATTGTGGCTCTCCAGTAAACCCTCAGGAGTAATGCTAGCGTTGTTATGGGAATAAAAGCAGGTGAAATACAGTTGTCTCTGAAAAGTTTGCTTTACTAAAATGCGTTTTCCCTTCCTAGGTTTATCTTTTTGTCTCTTAGTTTTAGTTCTTATGAATGGCTTTATCTTCCTAACTTTTTAACTTGTATGTTATTCATGTGTATTTTTCAATATTTAAAGTGAAAGTTGACTTTTCTATGAATAAGAGGCTGGTAGTAAGCATTTCGACTGGGGGTTGGGTATTGAACACAGGTCAAGAAAATTTTTATTTCTTTATGGTTTGAGCCTCCTTGCAATTTAAGGCTTTGGACATTTTCTTTTAACAAATTTGTTGTAGTTATTATTTATAGAATAATCATATCCAAGCATGACTTTGTTAAAAGACACCATATTTAAATAAGTTTCTCTTCAAAGGAGGAAATGTAAAACTTCTTTTACATGTATAATTCCAAAGATTTAGATGATAATGGCAATAATAATTTCTTTCTTGCCTTATATATATTTCTTAGTCTTATTATCTTGAGACTGTTAAAATGTGTGATCTGTGTAATTACTTTTTTAGAATTTTTTGAGAATGGTCTTGCACAGAGTCTATTTTTGTCAATAATCTGGAAATTTGGAAGGAATGTATTTTCTGTTTTTAGGGTATCACTTGCGCTTCTTCATGCCTGTGCTTTGAAATTTTTTCTATGTCCTTGTTATTTTGTGTACTTGACCTGTCAAATTCTTAGGGATAGTTAAAATCATCCACTATAGTGATGTTTTTGCCTGTCTTACTACTGTCATCATGTGTTTTTATGTAATTTTGTGATACGTATAATGGCTAATGACTAATTTACATGGATTGGGTCATTTATTGATATAAAATAAGTGGGTTTATTTTCTTTTTACTATTTACCTTAAATTCTATCTAGTCTGCTTCTAACATTGCCACCTCTGCTTCCTTTTCCTTGCTGTTTACTTAGGATATCTTTCCTCCTTCATTTTCAAATTATCTGTATTGAAACTTAGTTATTTCTTATAAATAGTAGATAGCTGGATTTTACCTTTTTTGTCCAGCAGATGAAATGTTACTTATTAATATGAAAATTGAATGTGGCCAATGAAATGAAGATTCTTGAGAAATTTTATCAAGGGTATCAAGGGTCTTCTCTTCTTAATTATATGCTTCTCATTCCATCTTATTAACTGATTGGAAAGCATAGCTTATGTCAGAGGAAGCATATACATTTATGGTTTTAGTTTTTACATTTATTAAATCTGGGGACAGCGAAACAAGAAAAGGGGTAGAATGGAAGAAGCAACAGGAGAGAGCCTAAGCAGGACTGCTTGGCTCTCCAGAAACCTTATGTGAAAGAAATGAGATTACACTGGGAAGTCAGAGAAAAGAGGGCCTTGGAGACAGGTTCAGGGGCTTAACCCTGGACGAGTTGCCAGTGGCCACTGGCCCCCTGGTTACAACTCTTGTGGGGAACCTTAGAGTTTTGGAGCTGCACGCCTTTTGGGGAGGATGAAGGGTAATAGAAAGGCACAGGCGTGCGTTCCTAGGAGGGAGAGCACATGCTAACTGAGTCTTTTGTTTTGAGGGTTTTTTAAAGGCTGGGAGTTTAGGGGAGGCTTTTGGGAGGGTAGATCGCAACAGAATATTGGCTAGCTTTTCCAGGTGTGCCCTTTCAGGTTCGTGAGCTCTACCTGATGGGTCAGCGCTGGGGCTGGGGTCATAGCAGTTAGTTGGTCTTGGCGTCACCCACCTGGTTTAGCTGCTTTTTTGGACCTGGAGCTGAAATACAATTTAGACCTAGATGTTATCTCTAGGGAGGTGACCTTCTGTGTCTGGCTGTAAATTGCTCAGCCAGTTTGTTCAGCTATCTGTCTCAGTTTCCTCATTCTACTTGCCAAGGAATTTTCCTAGCTTCTTACCATCCTGTCTCATTGGTAACAAAAAACGATGTTACTCACACACACAATCTGAATAATCTTTAGAATGAAGATTATTGCTACTTTGGAAAAATTTGTTTGAATTATATTAGTTACCCAAAACAGTGATTTCTTTTTAATTTTATTTATTGAATTTTAGAGAGAGGGGTGAGAACAAGAAGAGGGGAAAGTGAGTAAAGTGGGGAGAAGCAGAAAGCATCTATTCCTGTGTATGATTTGACCAGGCAAGCCCAGGGATTCAAACTGGCGACCTCAGCATTCCAGGTCGACGTTTTATCCATTGTGCCACCACAGATGAGGCCCAAAACAGTGATTTAAAAAATACCTATATGGAATTAGTGCTGTTTGCTGAAAATAGGTCTTTTGAACCCGTGGAATTTAAAAATATTAGTTGATTGGTTGTTGTGGAAATTGCCTAAGACCCAATCTCCTTGTTCAAGCAAGGTTATAAGCCCAATAAATATCCTATTACTATGTCTCTACTCATTTCTGGTTCCCTGTTTAATATATAAAATAATAAATTCAGAAAATTAGTAAATTAAAGAGTTAAAAACAATAAAATAAAACATTTTGATAAAGAGAAATACTAAAAAAATGCAAAGTACTAAATAAAAAATTCAAAGGAATCAACAAGTGTTCTGGAAAAATTGAGAAGACCATGCACATTTCTTACTGCTTTTGGGAAAGAAGTTTGGTTATGGTTGCAGAGAGCAGGACACATAGAATTATCTGACTGTATTTCATTCTAAACACTTATTTATAATATGCATGAGTGAAACTACAAATTACTATAGATAACTGGGACAGATATCAAATAAATGTCTCTGCTCTTCACTCATTAAAAAAGTGTGTAAAAAATTAGAATTTATAGGTACCCATTTAAACAATCTTACTAACGAAAGAATGATCTATTATTTTATCAACAGAATTACATGAAATAATTAAGTTCTTCCTGTTTTTGTTTTATAGAATTGCTTTCATTTAATCAATACTTTCAGAGAAATACACTTGCTATTGAAAGGAAAAGAACACATGTAAGAAATATATAAAATCAGAATCATACATACATATAGTGTAAACGTAAAGCCAGTAGCCACGGCCACCATCACAACTGCCTGGCCCGTACAGATTCGCATTTGATTCGGATAGACAGTAATAAAACAACAGAGCCAAGAACTGGTGGGCCATTAGCTTTAATCCTAGCTTGCACTCGGCAGGCAAGAAATTCACACAATGGGAAAACACTTTCCTTTCCATTCAGGGCTCCAAAAGCCACTAACCTTATCCAAGTTTTCTAAAATCAAAGGTATCTACCACACCAGCCTTATTCACCTCTGTTTCCCATCTCCTCTCTGCCCAAACTCTACACACACTGGCTTCTCCTTCAGCACTCTGCCATCTTGACTACTTCTCCTTTCCCCACGTGGCCTTTCTCTGCTCTCCTACAGCATGGGCTCCTTCTAGAATGTAATCACTTTTCTCTGGAACAATGTGATCTCTCCTTTAAAACCTTTTGTTGTGAAAGGCCTCCCCAACACATTAATATAATCACGCCCATCCCAAGCAAGAAGGGCAACTAATATTATTACCTGGGTGACGGACTTCCATGTGGGCAGCGCCATCTTTAACAAAGTGAGCATAATATATTTATATACTCAACAGTATATATATAATAGTATGTATTTATTTATAAACTCAAACTCTTCTAGCTGGAAAGATATCAATCCATTTCACCTAAGTAATCATTTTTAGAGATAAGGTAATAAAACCTAGTTGAAACAACATACTAGAATTAATATTGTCAGGACAGAAATGTTATAATTATTTTCAAGTAAGTCTTAATGAGCAATACTTATTTAGAGCTATAAAATCACTTTATGTATACATTACAATAAAGTTTTTAAATTGATAGATTTTTCTGTGAGCATAGCAACAGGAACAGGATGTTTAGAAAATATCTGATGATAAAAGTGACGTCACTTTATATTATACAGATATTGAAAAAGTAATAAGGAATATTATTAATAAATTTGTTGGAAAATTTAATAACACATGAAATGGACACCTGAAAAGACACAAACCACCAAAAGCTCATTCACACACACAAAAAAAGAACCTAAATTGCTGTTATCTATTAAATTTTTAAAAAGCAAGTCTGTATCAAATGCTTGAAGAAGAGGGAGAATGAGGAGATACTTCTCAACTAATTCTTTGAGGTCAACACTACTATAATATCAAAATCAGACAAAGACGTTAGAGAAAATAAAACTATAGACCAATATACTTTATGAACATTAATGCAAAAAGTTTTAATAAAATTTTAACAAATTGAATCCAATAATATGTGAAAGTTATAATCCTATACATCATGATCAAATAGAACCTAGGAGTACAGCATTGCTTTAACATTCACAAATCAATCAGTGTAATTCACCATATTTATAAACTAAATAGAAGCGAAACCATATGATCCTCTCAATAGATGCAGAAAAAACATTTGATAAAATCTAACATCCATTCTTGATTTTAAGAAACCTACCAATAAAAAAGCATTACCTCAACCTGATAAAGGGCACCTACAAAAAACTTATAGGCAGCATCATACTTATTTAAAAATTATTTAATTTATTGTAACGTAGATTCAAGTGTCCCACTCAAGATTAACTCCCTCACCCCCCAACAGTGTACCCCCATTATACCACCTTGGACCCCTTTCCCCTGACTCCCCCCTTCCCTCTGGGATTTGCTGTCCTATTATCTGTATCTGTGTGTTATGTACAGTATATATAGTTTCACTAATCCCTTCACCTTCTTTGATCTTGTTCCCTCACCCTCATTCCCTCTGACAGCTGTCCCTCTGCTCCCTGTGGCCTCACCTCTGCCTCTGTTCTGTTCCTCAGTTCCCTTTGTTCATTAGATTCCACATATAAGTGAGATCTATGATATTTTCCTTTCTCTACCTGGTTTATTTCACTTAGCATAATAGTTTCCAGGTCCATCCATGCCACCGCAAAGGTAAGCATTCCTTCTTTTTACACCTGAGTAGCATTCCATTGTGTATATGTACCGCTGCTTTCTGATCCATTCATCCACTGATGGACACTTGAGCTGTTTCCAGATCTTGACTATTGTAAACAATGCTGCAATAAACATGGGGGTGCATATCTTCTTCTGAATCAGTATCTTTGGGATCTTAGGATTTATTTCTAAAAGTGGGATAGCTAGGTCAAAAGGCAGTTCCATTTTTAATTTCCTGAGGAAATGCCTTACTGTTTTTTACAGTGGTTGCACAAGTCTGCTGGTGGGAACCAGCAGTACAGGAGGGTTCCCTTTTCTCCACAGCCTTGCCAGCACTTGCTGTGTGTTGATTTGTTAATGAGCGCCATTCTGACAGGTGTGAGATGATATCTCATTGTGGCTTTAATTTGCATTTCTTTGATGATTAGTGACATTGAACATTTTTTATATGCCTTTTGGCCATCTACATGTCCTTTTTGGAGAAGTACTCAGTTCCTTTAGGCAGCACCATACTTAATGGTGAAACATTGCATGTCTGTTCTCATTACTTATATTCAGCATTGTACTCAAAGTTCTAAACAGTGCAGTAAGGCAAGAAAAATAAGTTAAAGCCATCTGGATTAGAACAAAAGGAGTAAAACTGTATTTATTTGAAAATTACATAAATGTCTACTTAGAAAATTTGATGAAATCCACAAAAAAGTCTCTAGAACTAAGCGAGTTCAACAAGTTGCAGAATACAAGATTAATATACAAAAGTAATTAATTTCAAATACTATGTATTCATTCATAGTAGCAATGAACTAGAATATGAAAATTTAAAATACCAATATACATTGGTAAAAATATAGAATATGAGTTATGAAATAATTAGGAACAAATCTGACAAAAAGGTGAAGACCTATATAATGAAAACTAAAAAGCAATGCTGAGAGAAATAGAAGACCTAAATAAATGGGATGACCATGCTGTGTTACTGGATCAGAAAACTCAGTATTGTTTTCAATAGTCTCTGAATTCTTTATATATTATATTCAATGCAATCCCAACGGCTTCTTTTGGTAGAAATTTGTGAGTTGATTCTAAGATTTGTATGGCAATTCAGTAGACTTAGAATAGCCAAAATAGCATTGATATAGAACAGAGTTTGAGGACTCATTACCTTATTTTAAAATTTATTATAAAGCTACATTAATCAAAATAGACAAATAGATTGCCGTGGCCGGTTAGTTTAGTGGTAGAGCTTCGGCCCAGCTTGTGGAAGTTCTGGGTTCGATTCCCAGGTCAGGGCACACAGGAGAAGTGCCCATCTGCTTCTCCTCTCTTCCCCCTCTCCTTCCTCTCTGTCTCTCTTTCACTCCTGCAGCCAAGGCTCCATTGGAGCACAGCTGGCCCAGGCACTGAGGATGGCTCCATGGCCTCTGCCTCAGGCGCTATAATGGCTCCTGCTGCAACAGAGCAACACCCCAGATGGGCAGAGCATTGCCCCCTGGTGGGCATGCCGGGTGGATCTTGGTCAGGCGCATGCGGGAGTCTGTCTGACTGCCTCCACACTTCTAACTTCGGAAAAATACCAAAATAAAAAACAAATAGATTAATGGAACATTATCAGGTCCAGAAAGAGAGCCACATTTATATATATAGTCAATTAATTTTTGAGGCTGTGCAAAAGATAGTCTTTTCCATGAATAGTGCTGTAATAATGGGATATCCATATACTAAAAAAAATTTAAAAACTATTTTTGATTCTTAACTCACACTGCATACAAAAACTAATTCAAAATGGGTCATAGATCTAAATAGAAAACTTAAGATTGTGAAAGTTCTAGAAGAAAGCATAGGACATAATATCTGTGACCCTGAGTTAGGGAAAGAGTTATTAGATATGAAACCAAATGCATGATTCATAAAAGAAAGCAACAGTAAATTGGACTTTATCAAAATTAAATGTATTTCCTAAACACATTATTAAGAGAATGAAAGGAGGAATTAAAGGAGAAAATATTTGCAAGTTGTATAAATGAACAAAAGGTTTATACTCGGAATATATACATATATATATTTATATATTCATTTTACAAGAGGAGAAAGAGAGCGAGAGAAGGAGGGAGGAGCAGGAATCATCAACTCCCATATGTGCTTTGACCAGGCAAGCAGGGGATTTTAAACGAGTGACCTCAGTGTTCCAGGTCAACACTTTATCCACTGCGCCACCACAAATCAGGTTGTACTCGGAATATATAAAGAACTCTTGAAACTCAATAGTAAGAAACAAACAACCTCCTCCCACAAATTGGGCAAAACATTTAAATACATACTTTCCCAAGGAAGATAGACAGACTTTAGATTTCAAATAATAATAGTAAATTATAAGTCATCAGGGAAATTTAAAAATCTTAACATTATTAATCATCAAGAAGATGTAAATTAAAACCACAGAAATACTAGTACACATCTAGTAGAATGTTTAAAATTTAAAAGACTGACCATACCAAGATTAGCAAAGACTGTCGGCAAGTGGAACTTGTATGCATGGCTAATGAGATTGTAAAAGGGTACAAATTTATGTTTTGGAAACTGTTTAAAAGTTTCTTAAAAGTTTAAGTATACACATGCAACCCCAAAGAAATGAAAATATATGTCCATAATACATATTGCACATGGACAGTGTGATGGTGGTTATCAGAGGGGAGGGGACGAGAGGGTGGTGGGAGCTGAAGGGGACAGAATATACAATGAGGGAAGGTGCTCTGACTGTGGGTGGTAGGCACACAATGCAGTATACACATCATGTATAATAGAGATAGACACCTGAAACCTGTATGATTCTATTAACCAATGTCACCCCAGTAAACTTAATTTAAAAAAACAACTTTTTTTGCAGTAGCCAGAAGCTATAAACAAACCAAATGTTTATCAACAAGCGAATAGATGAATAAATTGTGGTACATTCATGTGATGAAACACTACAGCAACAAAAAAAGAGTGAATGAACTATTGATACATGCAACAGCGTAATTAATTTCAAAATACTGAATTATGCTGAATGAAGGAAATCAGACAAAAATAATACATGGTGTGTGATCCTAATTTAAAATTCTTGATGCAAACTAAACTGTAATGATGAAGTTGATTGGTGGTTACTTGAAGAAAGTTACACAAGGGCTAGGAAGCTGATATTACCAAAGTTTATAAGTAAACATTTAGGTGGTGAATATGTTTATTATCTTGCTTGTAGTAATAGGTGTATTCATGTCAGAACATCGAATTTTACTCTTTCAGTATGTGCAGTTATTTTATGTCATTTATGACTTAATTAAAGCTACTTTTAAAAACATTTCAAATGTCGTCCAAAAATTGTTTAGTTCTAAATTTAGAGCTGGATTTATTTCCTTATTAATTTGAAACACATTGTTTTTAAAAGAAAATGTTTTCCAATCAAAATTCACATGTGGATAATGGCTTCTGCACTGGAATTTGCAGATAGAATTTGATGTCTTGTTAAAATGTGGTTCAAGAAGGTCAAAACGATACATTTTCATAGGCAAACTGAGAGTATTTACCCCCCCCCCCAGGAAACCTCATTAAACAAATTATGAAAAGATCTGTTTCAGGCAGAAGGAGGAAGAAAGGTTCGAAAAAGAAGGAGAAGCAAATAAGTCAATGTGATGGTAGATCCAAACAATCATTACTTGTATAAAACCTTAATAATAATGATGTTACTTCAAAATTATTATTAAAATAACATTTAGATTGGTGTAAATGATAGAAATTAAAACAGTTTAAGGGTTTGATTTTGCTACTGAGAATGGTAGCGATATTGACATTAGAGTTAGCATAGTCAAATAAATATTCTTAAAGTTGGTGAGGATAAACATGAAACCAAAAGAAAGAAAATATAAAACTTTCAGTCTGGTAGAACCAAAAGAGAGTAAGTAACTCAGGGCATGACAAGGGAGGCATAGCACTGAACTTAAAGTTTAATTCTTGATTTTTTTAAACCTTTATAGCAGTGGTTCTTAACCTGGGTTCTATCGAACCCTAGGGGTTCGATAATTCGGTCTCAGGGGTTTGGAGAAGTCTCTGCCGCAGAGGCCAGAATAAAGTAATACCGTAATTTGTTGTGAGTTCATGCACTTTGTTGGTTTTGTTCTTTGAGCAAGGTGATGTTCATGCATGGCTCATTTTGTGCACCAGTAAAAAAACATATACCTATGTCTTGAATTTGGAAAAAGAAATCATATTTTATTTATTACTAAAGAAGGGTTTGGTGAATGTGCATATGAAACTGGTGGGTTCGGTACCTCAAAAAAGGTTAAGAACCACTGCTTTATAGGAAATAAAGTTTTTATGGATTAAAAGCTTTTGCTTAAATACTTGTATAATGTATGAAGCTTTTAAAAGACAAAACCTAACTTGCCTATTTTACATTTTTAATTATCTACAATCATAATGTTGTTGTTTAACAGGGAGCATTAGTTGTCTTTGACATGCTACATCTTGCCTTGCATTTTTTATAAGGCCAGAATTAACAGGTTCTTCAAGTTAAATCTGTTTGAACCTGATAAAAATTACCCCATTTGTCCCCTGAAAACAAACTATAAACATGAAATTAATTTAATATCTAGCATTTTTAAAATGAATAAACCTCTTCTCTTCCACAAATATACAGTCAGTACACTTTTCTGATTTGAAATTATTTGATTCTAAATTTAAAAACAGGCCAGTTTTTAAATTTAGAATCATACATTTACAAGGGAAAGTTGATAATGGGTCGTGCTCTCTAGCTATAGTGCCATACTTACCAATATATGTAATTTTATTGTATTTTTTTTGTAATTTATTTATTGATTTTAGAGAGAGCGAATGAGAGAGAGAGAGAGACAGAGAGAGAAATATGGATCTGTTTCTATATGTGCCCTGTCCAGGGATCAAATCCACAACCTTGGCATATCAGGATGCTGCTTTAACCAACTGAGCTATCTGGCCAGGGCATATTGTTTTAATTTGTATACTCATAGGGATTTGTAAAAATACTGAGGTATAATGTATACTGTAAAAAGCATATTTATTTAAAAAAATATTTTTATTAATGGGGGGAGGGAGAGAGAGAGAAAGAGAAGCATCAACTCCTTGTTCCACTTTAGTGGTCCCATTTAGTTGTGTACTCATTGATTGCTTCTTGTACATGCCCTGACTGAGGATCAAACCCGTGACAATGCTTTATCTACTGAGCAACACATCCAGGGAAAGCATTTTCTTTTTTTTTTTTACAGGGACAGAGAGAGAGAGTCAGAGAGAGGGATAGACAAGGACAGACAGACAGGAATGGAGAGAGGTGAGAAGCATCAATCATTAGTTTTTCGTTGCCATTGCGACACCATAGTTGTTCACTGATTGCTCTCTCACACGTGCCTTGACCGCAGGCCTTCAGCAGCCCAAGCAACCCCTTGCTGGAGCCAGTGACCTTGGGTCCAAGCTGGTGAGCTTTTGCTCAAGCCAGATGGGCCCGCACTCAAGCTGGCGAGCTTGGGGTCTCGAACCTGGGTCTTCCGCCTCCCAGTCCGATGCTCCATCCACTGCGCCACTGCCTGGTCAGGCGGAAAAGCATATTTTTAATTGTATAGCTTCATAAATTTTATGACTATATACACCCATATGACCACCACCATCACCATCAGTGGATCCTAGAACATTTCTTGCACTCAGGAAGGCTCCCTCCTTGCTCCACTGTAGTCATTCAGTTCTGGGTACCAAGAGTAATCATTATTGTGACATATCACATAGATTTAAGTTTTGCCTGATAATAAATATCATACAAGTAGAATCATAAGATGTGAACTCTTTTGTGTGTTCTGCCTTCTTTTACTCAACATTCTAAGATCTGTCCACTTTGTATAGCCAAGCTTTTTAAAGAAAACATATTACAATTACTTTACTCTTTTCTCAAATAAAGAAATTAAAAGATGGCTTTGAGTTTGTATCATTTAGTAACAAGTTAAGATTTTTACTCTTTTAGGGTGATGTGCACCAGTCATGGTTAACATTTTTATGAGAAATGTATCCTTCATATTTCTTTTTGAAAAATGATATAGTTTATCATTCAAATAAGCCTCCTTCCCCCTATTTCCTTTAAGAAGTAAAGTTTTTAATGTAAATAGAGGGGTGATATCTGAAGAGCAGGAGAGAATCACATTAGTGATCATAAAAATATTTTTCATAAATAGATACAGATAGAGTTATGTGGAATCCTGTCATCATAAATAAAGCAAGTTCCTCTCTAAAAAACTATGTATTTTCCTCTTCCTCTGGAAACTGAAAATACATATTAATCTTCATTGACCCTTTCATTGAGTTCTCCAAAACTGAGATAATTGCTAGTCACCACTTGATTTATTGGTTTCTCAGTCTTTGTATAGATTCCAGACCCTTGAAATTATAAAGAAGTTTTAATTATTTGAATTATGTTACCTTTTCTCCCCTTTGCTTTATGCAAATAGCAGGGGACAAAGAAGATCTTTAACTTGAAACTTCATATTTAAAAAACCCAAAGTCCTTCTGCTTTATAAAAGGTGTTTACCATAAAACGTATTTCCATTGCTAAATACCTCAGTTGTAGTTTATTTTGTCTGGCAAAATACAGTGAGGCAGCTGTGATCTACAGAGGCTGTCATGAAGTCTTTAGATGACAAATGCCAGTGCTTTAGGAAGCGTAGTGCTGAATTCCATGGTTGCTTCCAAAAATTCAGTAAGCTAGCAATAAAATCATGTTTTTAAATACTTTATCATTCAAGATTAACATTTTTACAACTGTTTGAATAGGATGATCAAATAATATATGAGTTGTATATTTTAAGAAACTACCTTGAAGCAATTCTTCTAGATAGCCACTGCATAAAATAGTACATTTATGTGGACTAAGTTTGCTCTCAAAGTTTGGATCTTGCTTGCAAAAATAGAAATTGGTATTAATCCCATGATCTTTTCTAGGTAGTGGTTGTATGCTTAGTGATACATTCATCTCTCAGACAGAATGGAGGAGTCAAACTTACTCCAAGGCATGAGGGGATACAATATAGGTACTAATTGGATTTACAGAAAATATCAGAGAAGAAATAAAATGCATAAGCAAGTTCATTTGTAGTTTCTTTTCCTTTATGAGTGGGATTTTAAAAAGCTAAATAAAGCTTGGCTTGAGGTGACCTGAGTGGATTAAGCATCATCTTGGAACTCTGACATCGCTGCTTCGAAACCCTGGGCTTGCCCAGTGAAGGCACATACGACAAGCAGCAAGCAAGCAAGTGAACAACTAAGTTACAGTGAAGCAATGAGATGATATTTCTTTCTCTCCTCACCTCCTCTCTGTAAACTCAATAAATAAAAAAAAAAATTTATTTAGGCCCTGGCCAGTTGGTTCAGCAGTAGAGCGTTGGCCCAGTGTGTGGAAGTCCCCGGTTCAATTCCTGGTCAGGGCATACAGGAGAAGTGCCCATCTGCTTCTCCACCCTTCCCCCTCTCCTTCCTCTCTGTCTCTTCCCCCTCCTGCAGCCAAGGCTCCATTGGAGCAAAGTTGGCCTGGGTGCTGAGGATGGCTCCATGGCCTCTGCCTTAGGCGCTGGAATGGCTGTGGCCACAATGGAGCAATACCTCAGATGGGCAGAACATCGCCCCCCAGTGGGCATGCTGGGTGGATCCCGGCCAGGCGTATGCGGAATTCTGACTGCCTCCGCACTGCTTTTAACTTCGAAAGAATACAAAAAAGTAAATTTTTTTTTGTTTACAAAACCAATAAAGAGAATGTTTTAGGTGGGTGAGGCAATTTATTTCTAAATGCACAGTCAGTGACATCCTGATTTGGTATAGTTTATTCAGTTTCTTCCTTATAAACAGAAGAGCTATTTAGTCTCACTTCTAGTTTAAAATTATTTCAGATAGTCATTTGTCTTTCTAATATGAAATGACTTTATTAGAATTTGCATAAAACAGTTACCTGTATGCTGAACAGGTGGTGACGCAGTGGATGGAGTGGAGGACCCAGGTTTGAAACCCCAGTGTTGGCGAATTGATCAGGGCTTGCCAGCTAGAGCATGGGGTCATAAGCATAATCCCATGGTCACTGGCTTGAGCCCAATGTTACTAGCTTGAGCAAGGGATACTTGACTCAGCTTGAGCCCCCAACCCCTGCCTCGTCAAGGCACGTATGAGAAAGCAATCAGTGAACAACAAGGTGCCTCAGTTACAAGCTGATGCTTCTCATCTCTCTCCCTTCTTGTCTGTCTGTCTTTGTCTGTCTGTCTGCCTCTCCCTTTCTCTTTCTCTGAAAAAAGAGGAAACAAAAACACAAAAAACAGTTACCTGAAGAACTTTTTGGCTTGTTAAGACTTTTATAAAATGTCTCACTTGTGGCTTTATAAGATTATATATATGTGTGTGTGTGTATATATATGTGTATACACACACACACACACACACACATATATATATATACATATACATATATATTTGAAGTATTGGGGAAGGATATAAGCCATACATACTCCACGTCATGACGTTCTTACTATCAGTTGACATACAAATGGAACCAAGGACAAAGTCAAGAAGCAACTTAATTGAGCTATGATACCATTTTATTAGTGATCCTTATATGTGTGTAGGTAGATTGATATGCACATCTGAATCCCCAGGAAGCTTTAAAAAAAATACTGTGGAGAATGCTGTGCCCTTTCTCCAGAATTCACATAAAAATTGTCAGTGACTTAGGAGACAGGAGGCATGTATGCTTTCTTAATTACCTCCAAATTCCCAAAGTCAGGTGCTTTGGAAATAACTTTGTTTCAATATTACAATTAACAAAGCTGACACTTCTTTTGAATCATAACCGTGAAAAAAATAACAAAATAATAAAGACTGGAAAACAAAATTAAAGATCCAGAGTATTCTCTGGAGGAATAATTTAGAGTTCTTGGTGTTTGAAAGTTTAAAGAAAACTTTGTCTTTGTAGTGGAACTCTTAATATTCAATATAATCTTTTGTGTGTGTGTGTATGATCAGCAAAATCCAAATTGATAAATTATTATTAATTAATTATAAGGACAGAGTGTAGCAGTAGGACACCTTTAAAGGGTTTGGGACTTATGGAATATAGTATGGAATTATCAACTAATTATTTTCAAATATTTCAGTTGTATCAATACAAGGGCATTGTACCTGATCATTAGGAAATTCATAATTTCTATTGTTAAGCCACTTATATTCTAGAAGAAATACATGAAAACAGTTACAAAAGCATTTTGTTTAGTATTGTGGCATATAATTTTTGGGTGTGTACTTTTTATTGTTGAGGATAAAGATGGTTGGTGGAAAAGTTGGAAATCAAAGGAAAGCGAAGGAATAGCTCAAAGGAATAAAGTGAGTAGATTCCTCCGATTATGATACAGTTGCCAAGAAGATTTGCTGAAGAAGAAAGCAAATTCCTAGAGACTTACTTTCTTATATATCCATATTGTCAACTCAGTTAAGCCCTATTACTTGTAATAATAATAATTAATTTAGTTTACTAAAATAGATTGCCTATATATCACTTTTGATAAACTTAGGTCTCATTTGTGTTTTGCTACCAAAGGTGCATTGTTTGGAATTACCTTGAGTCTTTCAAGTATATAACATAACGAAACTATTAGAAGCCTAAATGATTAGAAATTATACCAAAGTTCCAGGGGTATGGCTTGGATAGGTGGCTTGTATGTTTTAAGGACTTAAAAAATAAATAAAAATTAAAATATTATGTGTGTTTGTGCAACAACGTATCTTACTAAAAAATACAAATTATCTTTTTGTTCCATATTCTAGTGAAGAAAAGGTCATAAAATAACGATTTGGAACAACAAATTTGCATAATTTCATGTTAATCAAACTACTGTAACTTCTACCACAAATAACATTTTTCTAAAGCTATACACTAATGCTGTAGTTGATATATGTACATTCATATATTGAATAAATATCTTTGTTTGATCATTCATGTTATACCTGAAGATAATGACTAGATACAGTAAAATACCTATTTCATATGTGGAGTTACTCAATAAGTGATGGTCAGCTTGACTGTAAAATTTTAAACCAGTTTTTCTAAACTGGGGATCTAGGTTAACTAGGAATACCTTGTAATAAATAGAACACTTTTATAGAAATACAATGTGTCCATAAAGTCATGGTGCACTTTTGACTGGTCACCGGTCAAAAGTGCACCATGACTTTATGGACACACTGTATATTCCCTAAGAAACTAAAGTAAAAATTAGTACTATTTTAGGACACTTTGCACCTTAAATCATCTGTATTTGTATGACTTCTAGGTAAGAGTTTTGTAAGGTCTGGGACCTACAACATCAAAATATAGGTTCTTGAGGATGAAAGGCTTATAGGAGTTTATGAAATGCTGTTGAATGCTTGGCTATATCAAGAAAATTTACATGTTGTGAAATGACTTTGAAAAGGCCATCATTATCAATTTACATTAAATATATGTCTTAATTCCAATCATTTGCATAACTTTATTTTCAAAAAGGGATTGCTATTCCATGAAACTAAAGTGTTAGCCTGACCAGGCAGTGGCACAGTGGATAGAGCATTGGCCTGGGACACTGAAGATCCAGGTTCAAATTGCGTGGGCTCACCAGCTTGAGCATGTGGTTACTGGCTTGAATGTGGAATCATAGACATAACCCAATGGTCGCTGGTTTGAGCCCCAAAGGTCACTGGCTTGAGCAAGCGGTCACTCTGTCTGCTGTAACCTCCCAGTCAAGGCACATATGAGAAAGCAATCAATGAACAACTAAACTATGAGTTGATGTTTCTCATCTCTCTCTCTTCCTGTCTGTCCCTCTCTGTCCCCCACTTCTCTCTTGCTAAAAAAAAAAAGAAAAGAAATGAAACTGATGTTTTAAAAAGCAGTAACAGCCTGACCTGTGGTGGCACAGTGGATAAAGCGTCGACCTGGGAACACTGAGGTCTCCAGTTCAAAACCCTGCACTGGTCTGGTCAAGGCACATATGGGAGTTGAGCTTCCAGCTCCTCCCCCCTTTCTCTCTTTCTCTCTCTCTTTCTCTCTCTCACTCTGTGTCTCCTCTCTAAAATGAATAAAAAAAAAGAATCTTAAAAAAAAAATAAACTAAAAAGTGGTAACAATTTTTATGGAGAATTAATAAAATGTGAATATTGAATCAATCTGTAGCATATAGTGTAATTTTCAATGACCCTTAAATAATTTATCACAAAGATTTATTATCAAGAAGATATTACAGGGGAAATATTTTAAGTCATTTATTTTTAAAAGATTTTTATTTGTTGAGTTGATAAGGAGTTCAATTTGTTGTTCCACTTATTTATGTATTCATTTGTTGCTTCTTGTATGTGCCCCTACCTGGGATCAAACCTGCAACCGTGACGCATAGGGATAACACTCCAACCAACTGAGCTGCCTGGCCAAGACAATTTATTTTTGTTTATTTGTGCATTGTTATACCAGATGATTGATTTAACAATGTATTTATTTTTATGCCCATATAGTGTGACTTAATCAAATCCTTCAGAGTTTGAAGGCGTGGCCTCTGTATAGGTTTTTGCCAAGAACCCTGATTGCATATAAAATGGGATGACAACAGTTACTCTATTTGTGTCTAAATAGACAAAGGGATTTTTCAGGTGAAAAGCTGTCATGGTTGTTCTAATCTGTAGATGATTTTGAGACTTTTGGTTAGTTTTCCCTTATCATGTTTGTTACCCAGTTCTGATCATTTCCCTAATTTTCATACCATAAATGGAAAGCCAAAAAATAAAACGAAAGGGACCATTTAAAGGAAATGGCAAGATCTTTCAGGCAAAATTGTGCGGAGTTCGGTCTTGGTTGAAGGGGACATTGGAAGGAAGCTGTAAGGCCATTTCTTTTTTTCTTTTCTTTTTTTTTTTTTTACAGGGACAGAGAGAGAATCAGAGAGAGGGATAGATAGGGACAGACAGACAGGAATGGAGAGAGATGAGAAGCATCAATCATCAGTTTTTTGTTGAGACACCTTAGTTGTTCATTGATTGCTTTCTCACATGTGCCTTGACCGCGGGCCTTCAGCAGACCGAGTAACCCCTTGCTGGAGCGAGCGACCTTGGGTCCAAGCTGGTGAGCTTTAGCTCAAGCCAGATGAGCCCGCACTCTAGCTGGTGACCTTGGGGGTCTCGAACCTGGGTCTTCCGCATCCCAGTTCGATGCTCTATCCATTGTGCCACCGCTGGGTCAGACAAGACCATTTCTTTGCATATCAAATTTCTCTTTATTTCTAACTTTACCTCTAACTGCTTGAAATTCTGTTTAAGCAACTTTTTCTGTGGAATGTTGGTAAAGTCTATAAATAGATCATTTACTGAAATCAGTTCAAATCAGATTTACTCTTCCATAATAATAGCACTTTGGAGGGCAATCATCACACAACTAAAATATTATGGGATATTAAATTACAAGCCTCTGGAATTCCATTTTTATATATTCTTTTGTCAGCTTTTTTTGAAAGATTTTGAGTACATTTGCCTTAAATTTCTTCCTTTTAGTTAGACAATGAGAGTAAATTAGACTGATTCTAGCCACGATTCTAAATTTTCTCACTAGTACATTTGCATAACACTATAATTATTTAAAAATATGTTTTCTGGGTTTTTTTTTTCCTAAAGAATTTAGTACTTAAAGTCGTGCATGTGTTTAGGGAATGTGACAGCCATGTAGTTTGTTGTCATAGGTGCTTTAGCTTTATGAAAAGCCATTTAAAAGTCACATATGAAAACAATGAAAATATTTGTGTCAACTGTGTGTGTGTGTCTGTGTGCAGGTTTTAACAAGTAAAAATATATCCAACCTTGGTGATTGTTTCTCACTCTGATTCTCCACCATTCCTCTTTCTAAAACTCCTGCTGTTTCATGTACTGTGCAAACAATAATTTTCTGTCCCCATGCCTTTGCTTTGGCTCTTCTTTGTTGAATCTTCCCCTTAACCATGGTTGAATCTTACTCATCTAAAGGGCCACGTGTGAAAACAAAAAGAACAAATTGTCTTTTCATTGTAGTTGAGTTGATTCTGCTGTTGTCTAAGTCACTTTTATATTCTCTTTATCTTTATGTATACATTTAATTTCCCCAATAGTACTGTGGACTCTATGAGCAAATGACCTGTAATGTTGGGAAGATTACGTTTAAATATATATAGTGCTTAAATAATGGTTTACTATAGATGTTCACTAAAAACAAACAAAAGTTTCTGTATAAAACAAAAGTTAAAAGATACAGTTCTTGCCTGACCAGGTGGTGGCGCAGTGAATAGAGCGTCGGACTGGAATGCGAAAGACCCAGGTTCGAGACCCCGAGCTCACCAGCTTGAGTGCGGGCCCATCTGGCTTGAGCAAAAGCTGGCCAGCTTGGACCCAAGGTCACTGGCTCCAGCAAGGGGTGGCTCGGTCTGCTGAAGGCACGCGGTCAAGGCACATGTGAGAAAGCAATCAATGAACAACTAAGGTGTTGCGACGGCAACGAAAAACTAATGATTGATGCTTCTCACCTCTCTCCGTTCCTGTCTGTCTATCCCTATCTATCCCTCTCTCTGACTCTCTCTCTCTGTCTCTGTAAAAATAAATAAACAAACAAACAAATAAATAAAATAAAAAAGATACAGTTCTTGCCAGAATAATAGTTTTGCTGACCTTGGTTGTTCTGTGAAGTGAATAAACCTCTTAGTAATTTCAGAGCAATAAGCAATTATGAATTGCTTTTACCTTCAATAGGTTTTGTTCTCTGCCACCCTGTCAGGGAAGGTATAGTCTGTGGCCAGGGATGAGGAGGAGGAGTGTAGCAAGCTCTTTCTTGGTCTGAGTGAGTGCCAGCATCCAGGATGGCAGGACAGGCCACAGCAGTTAGACTTCGGGGTGGCATTCATATAACAGGTATACCAGAAATCATGATTCTGAAATTTAAGGAATTAAGCCTGAGAGTTAGAATCCCAGCCTTCTATCTTAGGTTCATGACTGGATACTGGGAAACTGCATAGAAAGGCTAATACAAAGAATTAATTAAAACAGTTGGGTGGAGCTTGATGGTGACGAGTGAAAGGAGGCGTGTGATAAAGGAGATTACAGCACGCTTATTGCACAGATGTCCAAGAGAAGAAGAACCTGGAAAAAAGGCAGAGGAGGAGCAGTCTTAATGTAGGTGTACACCAGGGCTCAGACCTCAGCCTTCCTCCCTTTTCTGTCATAACTCACTTTTTAGTAATCTTATCCAGTCACAGGGCTTTAAATGGCATGGCATCTCTTAGGCCAGTTACTTCCAAAATATGTCTTCTTGACACCTTTTCCCCAAACTCGAGCTCCAGCTGCCCCCTGGACACCCTCATCTGAGTATCTGACAGATGTGTTGAACTCAGCAGGTCCCAAAGTAAAGTTCTAACCCCTGCCTCAGCAACCTGCATTGTCTGTATGTAGTCTTCTCTGTCTCAGCTGTGGTCCTTCATTCTTTCCATTATGGAGACCAAAATCTTGGAGTCAGCCTGACTCCTGTCTTTCTCCTTCACATCTAGTCTGTCAGTAAGTTCTGTGGTTGCCGTTCTTGCTGCTCTACCGCAATGAAAATATATTGACTTTCCAGGTGGTTCTCACAACCTCTGACACTACCACTCTGGTTGCAGACCACCATCATCTCATATCAGATATTAGCGCGCTGCCCTCCTATCAATCTCATAGTGTTTGTTCCCTTTAGCTGCTCATTTAAAAAGGATTTATTATAGTCTTACAGTGTTGTGACATGTGATATCTCAATATTTTAATTAGCATTCTTTGGCAAAGAAAATACTGTGCTGCCTTGTTTGAGCTCTTCTCTAGCGAGGTGGTGTGGCACTTGTTCTTAAGATACCTAAGAAGAAGTTTTTAACAGAAAATGCATGAAGTGCCTGTGAAAGGAAGCAATCTACCTAGGCTTACCAGCTGTGAAGATCCATTAAAGCGTATTTTGCCTTAAGGCTTGCGAGCCATATTTTCAGCAGCCTGATGTGTGGATGGGTCAGACTTTGAGACCACTGGTCTGTCACTCAGCTTCAGTGCCACATAAGATGTGCTGACTGATTAAAAGATGCACTCAAACACACTTACTTCCTTGACACAGTTATTAAAGACATGTTTCAGGTTCATGAACATGCAAGAGAACATGTATAGTTGGCTTTCTTAATCTTCAAAGGAGGAATGAATTTTAATTGTTCACTTTTTTATTGACATAAAGATCAGACTCTTGACCATAAGTAGAAGTTAAAAACTTAGAAGGACAAATGATTTAGTTCCAATAAAAGTAGTTATCAGAAACACATAGATACTGTTTGATAACTGTTCCATAGACTTTTGTCAATTTCTTATTTGAATTAGATATCGGTGTAACTCATTCAGATTGAATAATGCATTGTCAGTCACCAGCCTTTTGTAAATTTCTTTTAGCAATTTTTTGAGTCTATCATTTCATTCACATTGCAGTTACCTTAAAATCTATGTTAATTTATTTTTGAAATGGGAGGACAAAATAAAGTTTCCTGTAGTAAGTCTGTTTTGTTTATCCTAATGGATAGCTTTACTTTTAAAAGAGGACTGATGAATTTTAAGGCATTTTTTAATACTCTTAAACATACACTCTTAGGCACCCACATAAGTAAACACAAAAATATAAAACTAGAGATCCATTATCACATTTGATAATATACAGGCTGCCCTGGCCAGATAGCTCAGTTATTTATAGCATCATCCAGATACACAGAGGTTGCGGGTTTGATTACCCGTCAGAGCTTAGAGGAAGAGATGGATGTTTCTGTCTCTTTCTCTCTCCCCTCTTGCTCTCTCTCTGAAATCAATAAATATTTTTTAAAAGAAAAAGATAATATATAGGCTCTCTGAAGTTCTAGTGAAATAATGAACAAATGCAAACGAAACAATCTATTCAGAAAAATATATCCTTTGGTACACAAGAAAAGAGACTTTGATTGTATTTGAAAGTTTTACTAATTCTAGATCTGATGAATTATCAAATTAATTATTTTCTTTTTATTTATTTATTTATTTTTTTAGGGACAGAGAGAGAGTCAGAGAGGGATAGATACGGACAGACAGACAGGAATGGAGAGAGATGAGAAGCATCAATTATCAGTTTTTTGTTTCAACACCTTAGTTGTTCATTGATTGCTTTCTCATATGTGTCTTGACTGCGGGGCTTCAGCAGACCTAGTAACCCCTTGCTCGAGCCAGTGACCTTGGGTCCAAGCTGGTGAGCTTTTTTTTGCTCAAGCGAGATGAGCCCGCACTCAATCTGGCGACCTCAGGGTCTTGAGCCTGGGTCCTTTCACATTCCAGTGCAATGCTCTT
The DNA here is from genome assembly GCA_037038555.1 of Rhynchonycteris naso. Taxonomy (NCBI): domain Eukaryota; kingdom Metazoa; phylum Chordata; class Mammalia; order Chiroptera; family Emballonuridae; genus Rhynchonycteris; species Rhynchonycteris naso. The sequence continues at coordinate 251,643,331 of CM072996.1, read as the reverse complement.
TCCACTGCGCCACCGCCTGGTCAGGCTCAAATTAATTATTTTCTGTTAGTTTCAGACCACTATAAACTAAATCATAGATCTTAACCTGGGGTCAATAAATAGGCTACAAGAAGATCTATGAACCCTTTTGTAAACTGAGTTTTGTTTTTATAAGTAAAATCCTTAAAATAGATCATAATATTCACCATATTCTCAAAGAAATTCATGATTCTTCCACAAAAGTTTAAGAACTGGCCTGACCTGTGGTGGTGCAACAAGTAAAGTGTGAACTTGAAACGCTGAGGTCCCTGGTTTGAAAACTTGGGCTTGCCTGGTCAAGGCACATATGCTTACTGCTCCTTCCCCCTCTGCTCTCTCTCTTTCTCTCCTCTCTAAAATGAATTTAAAAAATAAAATAAAATAAATGCTTAAGAACTACTGACTTTTATCTCTGTATCTATCTGTCTGTCTATCTCACTGTTAAAGTATTTAAACCGGTTTAAGTCTTATGACTGACAGAGTTATCTAGTTATAGTTTTTAAGATTTACCATCTAAGTTTTGAGATATTAAGCCAAATCAAGACCTTGTTGTTTTTAATGCTAGCAGTAGTTGATAGATGAACTCTCCTTTGACTTTGTGTATGAAACTATACAATTACTGTATAATGTGGATAAGCTGAGATATTCATTTAAGTGATCTGTAGCTCCTCTGATTATAATTTTAAGCAATTACCTTTTCTTTTTTTCTTTATTCTGCCTGGTTACAAACCAGTAAGCATAGCAGACCCTGCGGCCCTTGGCTTTATTATTTCTCCATGGTCTCTGCTGCTGCTGCCATCTGGTAGTGTGTCATTTACAGATGAAGACATTTCCAATCAGGATCTCCGAGCGTTCACTGCACCAGAGGTTCTTCAGAACCACTCACTAACGTCACTCTCTGATGTGGAAAAGGTAACTTTCAATGTGAAGTCTTTTTTGCTGGATTTTGTTTTTTATTTGGTTGGGGGAGGAAAAATAAAAAAATCAGGCTACCCTACCTCAACCCTCTGAAGAAAAAGCATTGATTTTAAGTGATCGTGTATTTTAAGAAGTTAATAATTACTTTAAGAATTCAAAATTGTTTTATAAAACTTTATGGATCCAAGAAAAAATTTGAGCCATCATTAACTGATGTTTAAAATACTTATTAAATACCTGCCGTGTATAAAACATAGTGCTCATTAGGAAGATAAAAAATAACCCAATTGATACTAATTAATAGGTATTGAATAATCTGTAGTACATGCCAGAATGAAGTGAATGCTATATAGAAGTATAAAGTATTGGGAATATACAGAAGGAAAAAATAAACTTTAGTATAGAGCAATATTACAGAGAAGATGGTGTTTATATTGGGCTTTGTAGAATGAATAGGATTTAAAAAAGTGAAAATTAGTAGAAATGGGCATTTCACTCAGTATTATTAGTATGTGGAATAACAGGTAAGAAATTATCCCCTGTGATGGGGAATGTTTGGTTAGACCAGCTAGGCTGGAGCACTGGCTATCTGGAGTCTATGGTTAGGGAACAAAGGAAGCTGTAGATCTGAATAAGGAAGACTCCAAATGCCAGCACTTGAGACTTTCTTCTGAGGCAGTGGTGAAGTATCCTATTTTTAGGAGAGGGATATGATATGATGTTTTTATTTTTTTTAATTTCAGAGGGTAAGTTTGAGAAAAGTGAGTAATTAGGTGACATGAACGATTGTACAGGCATCTGTCTGGAGAGTTTAATAACGTAGGGAAAAGAACTGAATACAGGGTACAGTGGAAGCAAAGCTGACAGAGTTTGACAATTCATTTGATGGAATAATGAAGAAGAACAGGTTTATGATAGAAACATTCAGTCTGAGGATAGATATACCACTGACATCAGAAGAAGATCTGATTTTATTGTCAAGGTTGAGAAAAAAATTTGAGACAAGTATAATATATATATAGTAGACGATAATAATTTAGACATGAAACCTTGGAGAATTCAGTATCGCTTACAAATATCATTTCTCGTACATTATTCCCAGAAGTGTGAAAATTAACATAATAAGTTGCTAGTAGTAAAATTATTACATCCAAAAGTGTGAAATCTTGTCTGACCCTGCTTTGTTCTCTGTTTACCACCCCATGCATTCATAGCAGAAAAAGTGCTAATCAAAACTGCAATGAGATTTTTTTTCACTTTTCAGATTGTCAAATATCAAAATATTTGTAATACATTCTGTAGACAAGGCTTGTGAAAAATCTCATGTTACTGGTAGAAAGGCAACATCTGTGTAAAAAACTGACAACATGTATCAGAACTACAGATGATTTACCTTTTATCCATAATCTCTGAATCAATTCAAGAGAAATATTTGCATGTACAAAATGACTTATCACAAGACCATTTGTTAAAACATTAATAGCAAAAGTTTGGAAAAATCCTGATTATCCATTAGTAACACTTGATCTTAGCCAAAAGGCTGAGAAGCTATCCATTAATAATGACAGACTGGCTAAATAAACAGTGCTACAGCCACAAAATGGAGTTCTATGCAGTAATAAAAAGGATGAGAGGATCTCTAAGCATTGATATAGAAATATCTCATTAAATTTAAAGTGAAAGTAATTTTTAGAGTTTCTGACCTTTTCTAAAAAAAAGTGAAAATAAGGCTATATATTCATTTTTTCTCGTTTGCATAACAAAACTGAAAATAATTAGGAACTAATAAAAATTGTTATATGTAGTGTTTGGGCTGGAGAATTAGGGAGAAAAGCCTGTTCCAATAAGTTCTAGTCTTATTTTCTATTTTAAGAGTTCTCATTTTAATAAAAAATATGAAATGATTATTTTCTCAAATCATGTGTTATACTTTCTTTGGGAAAAAAAAGATTATGAATATGTAGTACCAAGTTTTTAAATATTATTTTACAATAAAGTAAATTTTAAAAAATTCTGTTCCTAGATCCATATTTATTCTCTTGGAATGACATTATACTGGGGGGCTGATCATGAAGTACCTCAGAGCCAAGTAAGTCAAGTCCTCACATCTGTACAATTTTACACTTTTTATAAAGCTCTTCCACATGTTCATTACAGTGTTATTTACAGTAGCTAAGATAGGGAAGCAGCCCAAGTACCCATCAGTAGATGAATGGATAAAAAAAGATAGGGAAGCAGCCCAAGTACCCATCAGTAGATGAGTGGATAAAAAAGCTGTGGTACATATATACAGTGGAATACTACTCAGCCATAAAAAAGGAAATCTGATCTTTTGCAACAGCTTGGCTATCCCTGGAGAGTATTATGCTAAGTGAAATAAGTCAGTCAGAGAAAGACACGTACAGGATATAAAGTATATAATTTTCTAACCACTATGGTGTACACCTGAAAGTAATACAAAATAATATTGAATATTAACCATCATTGAAAAATAAACTTAAATTTAAGAAATGATCTTTCACATATTTATATATGTTCTGCAGCATACTGTTAGGCACATCAGCATTTCTATCCTGGTTGTTCAAATTAATAATGTCACACTTTCATAGTGAAATAGTAATAAAATACTGGAGAAATTATTATTTTTTTAGCATGTTCTTAGAATTATAGCAGTCACTACCCAGGTTTCAACAATTCAGCCTCCTCAGAAATTATAGCAAGAGAAATGGGAGTGTACCTTGTATCATTATATTTACAAGATTTAAGCACACTTACCAGTGGCTCTCTTTTCTTTTTATATTCAGCCCATCAAGCTCGGAGACCATCTCAACAGCATACTGCTTGGCATGTGTGAGGATGCGGTTTATGCTCGGGTTTCTGTTCGGACTGTCCTGGATGCCTGCAGTGCCCACATCAGGAACAGCACTTGTGCACCTTCATTTTCCTACGTGAAACAGTTGGTAAAACTGGTTCTGGGCAATCTCTCTGGGGTAAGCTACAGTTCCAGTTGGTATATATGGCCATAGTTTTAAATTTAGCATATCACAAAATTTCTTTTAAAGGTAACATTTTCTCGATGAAGACTATGAACAGGAGGCCCAATTTCTTTTTCTAATGTTAACTGTTTATTTGAAACAATAATTAAAATTTACAAGCCTAGTACAATTACTTAGTCTTCTAAATTTTATGAAACCTAGTCTTTACTTAGACCCTTAAGTCAGCAAGTGTCATAGAATCACAGCATATTAAAGCTGAATATGTTTGCTTTTGCCTCACATTCTGCCTATTGTGAAAAATACATTGATATGCAAAATGAGCTTTAGAATTATTTAAATGTACTTTCTGTTGCTTTATTCTTCTTTCTTGGACACTTATTTGTCTTGACCCCTTAGGTGTTCCTCAAACCCTCCCCTCTTTCACTGGAGACTGGCACCTGGTGTAGCGGGGAGGTTGGGGTGAAAGAGTGTATGTGTGTATTCCTGCCATATTGCCCCCGACCTGGCCTTTTCCACTTTAACTCTTGTCTTGGATATGAAGGATCGCAAGAATGACAAACTATATTTAATTGTCCAACCTCTGCATTTTTAAAAAGATTTTATTTATTCATTTTAGAGAGAGGGGAGAGAGAGAGAAAAATAGGGGTGTGGTAGCAGGAAGCTTCAATTCATAGTTGCTTCTCCTTTGTGCCTTGACTGGTCAAGCCTGGGGTTTTGAACTTGTGACCTCAGCATTCCAGTCAACGTTCTATCCACTGTGCCACCACAGGTCAGGCAACTTTTGCATTTCTTAAACTATATTCTGCCCTATTTGCTCTAGTTTGGGTACATCTTTGGTTCTGATATCAGATCTATATCTAAACTTTATCTATTCTTACGCGCTAGGGTTATGGTCCCTGAGTAGTGGTCCCTGTCCTTTGTGTGAGCTACATATTTACAACTGTCACACATGTTCCTACTGGCTTCCTCATCCCTAGGGATTTAGTTCTGCTGTCTTAACCAAGATGTCATGTGGCTAGCAGAATGAAGTATATCCAAATTTCACACACTTTGCCAGATGGTAAGAAACAGGCTCACATATTCTTCTAAGTAAATGATTTGTAAACTGTACCTCATGGAGCGTTTGCGATTCTGTAATGAAGGGGAATAAAGGTAGTAGAGGCTGAGTGAATGGGGGTTCTTGGCTCCTTATATCCCTTCCTATCCATACATGTTCCACTTTTATTTGATTTATTTGTTTATATTTCTGCATGTGATTTTTTGAACAAAGGTTAAGATACTAAAAAAAATAATAATCTATGGAAGTCCTTTATCCAAACCAAAGTTTCAAGCATATTTTTGTTATTAAAAAATTTCTCTAGCCTGAACTGGCAGTGGCTCAGTGGATGGAGCATCAGACTGCGATGCAGAGTACCCAGGTTTGAAACCCTAGGTCACCAGCTTGAGCGCAGGCTTACCCAGCTTGAGTGCAGGTTCACCAGCTTGAGCACAGGGTCGCTGGCTTGAGCATGGGATCGTAGACATGACCCCTTGGTCGCTGCCTTGAGCCCAGAGTTTGCTTGCTCAAGGTTGTTGGATTGAGCAAGATGTCACTCGCTCTACTGTAGCCCCCAGTCAAGGCACATATGAGAAAGTAATCAATAAACTACTAAGATGCCACAACAAAGAATTGATGCTTCTCATCTCTCTCCCTTTCTGTCTGTCCCTATCTGTCCCTCTCTCTGTCTCTCTCTCACTCTTTCTTGGAAAATAAAATAATATTTTCTATCATTAAATAAACTTGAGGAAAAACTTTAAGGGAAATTTTTTTTCACTGCAGAACTTCTCAGAACCTTGATTACACTAGGCCGTATTACTGACGTTCAAGAGAGAGAGCAAATAAGTGAAACAGTCCCCAAACTTATTTGGATCTTTTTTCAGATCTCATAACACTCTCTTTGAGAAATTGTTGATCAACATGAACAACTTACCTTTATAAATAAGAAAATTGAGACACAGGGCTTCTTATTAGTCAATACAGGTATCTTTCTACTTATAACACCACACCTCCTTTGAGACTTTTGTCCTGTTTGCTGAGTTTGCTCTTAAAATAAAATTGTCAGAAATATTCTTCCTTCTGTTTCCATAAAGAAATATCACTCTATGAAATTCAGTTACCCATCTAATAATTTTCCATATTAGATAAAAGATCTCTATCCTTTTTAGGATTTAGTTCAGCTTATTACAATAACTGTTGCTCATCTGCGTATGTAACCTGTGCTAGTTACTATGAAGTACACATTTGAATAGTATAAGACTCTTCCTTCTAAGAGCTCTTATTTAAAGTTCTACAACCACTTGCTTAATTAAAAAATGCAAAGAAAGGTATGAAAACTAACTTAGGAAATTTTTTCAAAGCTATGAGAGATTGAGGGGAAAAAATACAAGTTATGACCTCATTGAAAAATAGCACTTTGGACTAGATTCTGTAGTAGATAGAGTAATCGAGGCAGAAGGAAGTACACTTGAATAAATGCTGTCAAATTGGAAAGAGCAGGGTGTCTTTGAAGACAGTGATAAGTCTGATATGGGATGTGTTGTGGGCTTGTTTAGTGGGAGAGAAGAATGGAAGGGTAGATAGGAATCAGTATATAGAGAGCCTGCTATTCCAGAGGCAAATTTCTACTAAGTAGAAATGAAAGGCTCCCCTCATCTTTACCGTGTGCTTGCTAGCCTCCCAGGCTTCACTGGGCAGAACTAACTCCTACACTGTGCTAAGTGGTGTATGTGCTTTTTCACATCTAGTCACCATCACAATCCCAGATTACACGAGATAATTTTAATTTTATCCTCATTTTAGAGATAATGCGCTTGCTAGCCTCCCGGGCTTCACTGGGCAGAACTAACTCTGACATTGTGCTATGTGGTGTACACATCTAGTCACCATCACAATCCCAGATTACACGAGATAATTTTAATTTTATCCTCGCTTTAGAGATTATGAAACTAAGGCTAGGGAAGATTAAATAATTTACCCATGGCCACACACATGGTAAATGACATGCATTTGGAACCTGGATGTCTCTGACCCCCAGGCCCATGTTGTTAGCCATTACTCTTCCCTGTGGTTGCTGCTGCTTCCCGTAGCTGATGGAACAAGCTCGTCTTGCACTCAGTGTGGCCTTATGTGACCATACTTCTTACTTAAAATTAATTAGCATTGAGTAAGAGTCAGCAGGCTAGCTTACTTGTCCTGGTTCTTCCACTGGTTTAATGTTAAACATTTTTTTCTCAATTTTACTTATCTGTAAAATAGTAAAAATAGTACATACCGTACGCCCATACTACTGAACTGTTGTGAAGGTAATTATTTCAATGTTGATGAGCTGCTTCCAAGGTTCTTTGAAATTTTCTTGCTATTTTTTCCTTTAGCTGTAATAAGAGAATAATAGTCCTCGAAAAATAGTTACCCCATGAGGTTTTTTGATGACTAAATAACATAAAGAATGTAAAGCACTAAGGTAGTGCCTGCCTTATATTAATTACTCAATAAATGGCAGCTGTTACTAATAGCAGTATTGATGCAGGGATTCCCAAAGATGCAGTTCATTCTTTATCTCCTCAGTTACTGACAACAGAGTGCCATTTGGACAAGTACCATTTACATAACTTAAATAACATCATTTAAAATATATATATATACAATTAAATCTTCTTACAGTTAAGAAACAGGATACCTTGAATATATTACTTTAAGCAGTTTTTCAATCCATACTCAAGTTTCACTAAGGGAGGAATGTTAGAAGGTGTGTACGTGTGTGTGTGTAAACAGAGGTAGATGTGCGTTCTTAGTGCCAGATTTAAGTAATGTCTCTTCACCATTCTCTCTTCTTCTATTTATTTCTTGAAATTTTCACTCTAATAATCATGTGAATAAACCCATTGTTCTAACTTTTCTCCCTGATAATGTGAAATTGCTCGAACTTGATATGCTTTATTTTAACCAGTATCCTCAGTTAGAGTTATTATAATTTAAGACTTTTAAAACATTTTGTTATAAAGGGAACTCAATAGAGCATTGATTTAAATTTCCATTTAGTTTAAAGCGTTTCTCAAATATAGTTTATGGCAGGGAAAATCTAGAAAATTATTTTTTTAAATAATTTAAATCAGTAACCTCAATGTAGTGTCACAGTCAGGTAAAAGCTTTATTATACCAGAATTAATATTGTTTTAAAATTATAATCTAGCTTGAGAGATGAATGTAGTTATCAGCTTGGGAAAAAAACCAACTCAAGTTTACTGTTTTCAAGTGGAACTTATTTTAACTACTTTAATTTGGTTAACTTTGTTCCCTAGTTAGCAGATTATTCTTTGATAACTGTTTTTTGCTTATATTTCCTGATGATGAATTGGCCAGAACTGAGCTATATAAATCTTATCCAAGGAATACAAATTAACAATAACAAATTTACTTAATGCTGTACCCTCCAAAAATTGCCTAACTAGTGTCTTGCTATAGCCAGTTACCCTGAAAAAATAAGGGGAGATTCTTTTGTCAAACTTGCTTTTTGATCACCTATGTACAGACGGATCAGCTTTCCTCTAACAGTGAACAAAAGCCTGATCGAAGCCAGGCTATCCGCGACCGACTGAGAGGAAAAGGATTACCAACAGGTAAGAGTATATTAGTAGGAATTTTTAAGCTTTAACCTTATTTTATTGTTTTCCTTACAAAATCATTTACTTGCTTGAAAATTGGACCATTGTAACCGTAATTAGACTATAAGTGTGCACAGTAGAAGCAGGAAACAGATAGGAACACTACTTTTATTAATGTACCAATTCATTAAAATTATGCAGAAACATTATTAATATACCAAGACTTGTCCTGCCTGGTTGGCTCAATGGTAGAGTATCAGCCCATCGTGTGGATGTCCCGGATTCAATTCCTGGTCAGGGCACATAGGAAAAGCACTCTTCTGCTTTTCCACCGTTCCCCCTCTTGCTTTTCTCTCTCTCTTTCTCTCTTTATGTCCTGTAGCCATGGCTCTATTGGAACGACTTGGCCATGGGCACTGAGAATGGCTCCATGGCCTCTACCTCAGGTGCTAAGAAGAGCCTGGTTGCTGAGCAGTGGAACAAGGCCCCAGATGGGCAGAGCCTCGACCACTAGTGGGCTTGCTGGATTGATCCTGGTCAAGACACATGCAGGAGTCTGTCTGTGCCTCCCCTCCTCTCACAGAATAATTCCTTTCCCCATTATTATAGCAATCATACCAATTATTTGTTTTATCATGGTACTTTATATTGAAACATTTTAAAGCAAGACGAAAACGATACATAAATATTTATTACTATAAATGCTACTGAAACAAGAGTTTCACAAAGCAACATTATTCTTACTGCACATTTTATTTCCTATTCTATTTTTTTTTTTTTAGTAACCCACTAAATTGATTTCATGACAAATTAATTTTATGATTTGCCTTTATAAATACCTTCTTAGGTTATATGATGCTTGTTTAAAAAGAACCGATGAAGAATGATTTTACTATTTGCCAATAACATACAATCATGAAATCTATTTTTTATGGAAATTCCAAACATGCAAATTGAAAGTCAAGTTTTAGGCTTGGCTTATTTATAAATTGAACTTTTTATTTTCTGATTAACTTTGTTCTCTTTACTTCTTATCAAGCAATATTGACAATTAGGATAATCTAAACATTAACAAAAATATTTTGTTTTATGGGGGTTTAAATATATTCTAATAAAATATTCTGATTGGTATAGTTTGATTAGAAGGGTAAGATTCCTAACTTTTCAGTTTAATCACATAATCAGAGCATAGCTATCTTATTTAAAATCTATGAGAAATTCTTTAAAAACTAAATATAGATGATTGCTTATCTGGATCAAATATTTTGTGTAATTCGGAACTCTCATATGTCTGAGAGGGAAGAGTGTACCCTGAGTAAGTGTACTTGTTGTTCATGAAGAAGTCAAAAGCAATGACAGTGTTTCTAATGGAGTGATTCTATAGTGATGCAGTTAGTCAAGTGTCTGCTTTGGTACTTTTATTTTACTTATTGTGGATAAAGACTATTTTTCTGAAAAGCTGATCTTAGCTTTTTATGTCATTAATATTATCAATTTATTTCTGGTTACATAAGGCTCTTTTCTAAAACATATTATTAGTTTATGTGGAGGTAAAAATAATCTGAAGGCAAACTTTGTTTAACTTAGTTTTTACAGTGCTTTGGTGGCAATTCAGAAAGAAATGTTAGACTTTTCTTGTGGTTCTTTAATATGCTTTGTTCCCGTATATAAGAAACACCCCTTTTTTAGATAAAAATCTGTTTCCCTTTATTTTAAAATTATTCGAGGATTTGAAATATGATACAGTATAAACCTTGGTGCTAAGAATAGCAGCACTTTGTTAATTCATCAAATTTTCGGTCAGTTCTCCTGTTTTAGAACTAAATAATAGCAGAAAATTATGGGTAAATGTCAATGGCAAGCTGAAAGAGTCTTTTTTTTAGGAGAATATGAGTATTTTAATAACTAAAACATTTAAGAAATTATTTTGGTTTCTCTTACTTATCTTTCCAGTTTATCTTCCTCTCTTCCCGCCTCTTTCCCTTCCCGCTCTGTTCTCTCCCTCCCTCTCTCCCTCCTTGCTTCCTTATTTCTTTCTTATACTTTCTTTAATCTTTTCCTAGAATTCCTTTATCATCTATTGTCAATTAAGTGGCCATGTTATGAAACTGAAGTGTGCTTGTTTGTTACTTGTTTACTTAGGAAACACAGTATTACATTATTAATTTTTAAGGTCAGTTGGTATTTTTTCTAACAATAAAAAGTGTTATATGTAAGAAAACCTCATTTTATCCCTATCTATTATGATAGAAAAGAAAAAGATCACCCAATTATATTTAATTGATTAAACTTAAAAAACTCTCAAGTGTTATTAACACAGTTTAGATAATATTACCTTCAATGATTCAGTCTTATTGCTACAGACATTAATTATTAAATAATATTTTAGAGGTAGGAATTAGAGATTGAACTGAGACTATACGTACTTACTATATAACATACCTGAAATACCAGGTTATTTACTTATAATTTACATATATATTTTTTTAAAAAGCCATATGTTAAAACTTACTATACTTGTAGATGCCAAGGAGAGGTATAGTTTTTGTATGTTTTGATTGAATGGGTGTGAAAAAAAGTTTTTAAAGTATTAGATATAATAATATATTTGTAATATAATTTTTAATAGTTTCATAAAGAAATAAATATATATGACTGTGATTTACTTTTTTAGGTAATGTATTTTAAACCTTAAGTTGTATGCAAAGTAAAAAGGAAAACTAGTTTACTATATTGGTTCATATTTTTAGACTATTTTCTTATTACAACAAATACATTAGAAAGTTTAAAGCAAATTATTATTGTCTTTTTTTGTGACTTTGTTTTAATAATATTGAGAAAGATTTAGTAATATTGCTTAACAGCCCTTTAAAATTCTATGATTAATAGACTGTCCAAATGCAGATAATATAGGACTAATGTTAATGATTTAAAAAAATTAACAGAAATCTCTATATAGAGTTTATTCCGTGTGACCGGTCAAAAGTGCACCATGACTTTATGGACACTGTATTAAAGGACACTGTAGTCCTTTAATCTTTTTTTGGAGAATGAAATCTCTCCTATATCTAAACTCAAGAGACTTTGTAAGGAATTAATTATCACTCAGAATAAACCAAATTTTGTTTATGTTTATATTTTGGGTAGAATTAGAGGTCCTGATAATTAAACAAACAATAGTCTTTTGGATCACATGTAATGTAAGAAAATTTCTCAGCTTGTCTTAGCCATAGCTTTCCACACTAGTACTGCTCAAGGGTTTCTTAATTTACCTTTAACAAATTTATAAAGCCATATCTCAAAAACAGAATCAAAATAATATACCAATTATAACCATTACCAGACAGGAGCACTCAGCAGTTAATAGTCAGGGGCATATAATAATATAAAAGCTTTAAGATTAGCAAAAAAGTTACCTTATGAAGAAGAAATATTGCCCTAGGTGTTACTTTGGGGCAATGCCAGTTCTCAACTGTCAGTGGTCACTTGCAGCAAAGCAGCCTTGTCATGCTACATTAATAGTAAAGCATTCTCTTTGATGTGAACCAGCCGACAGCCTTTATCTGTTGATAGCTTTAGCTTATTAATTATGCTCCTAACCACAATTTTTAATAAAGAAAATTTCATAATGGGCAGTGAGGTACAGATGTAGTTTAAAAGAAGTAAACAATTTTAAGGATAATGCCTTGTATCTATGTACTTTGATTGTTCAACTGAAACTTAACAATAAAATGTCTCGTCTATGAATAAATGACCTTAAAAAGTCCCTTCTTATATCTTACCTCTGAGATCTGTCACAGAAGCTAAGGCCCAAACTAGTGGGCTGTTTGCCCCCACTTTGTTATTTAATACTACCAATGCTGATAAAACGGCTTCACTAAGCAGAAAGAAAGCAAACATTTCCTGCCAAGCTTAAGGTGGAACCCTACACCATGATCAGATCAGCATGATACAGCTTCAGAACTCGGGCGTATTGATAATATCATGTTTCTTTTTTTATATACTTGAACACATTTGTGAAGACAGATGGGGAATCGAGGAGCCTCTTTTAATACTGAAATGTCATTTTGAAGTTAGCTTCTAAGAGATGCTGTGAATTTCTTGTCTGTGTGTGAGGGGAAAGGTAAATGATGATATGATACCCAGTTAGAGATAATGTTCATAATTAGTAACAAAACAAGTTAAAATAAAGTGTACTCTACCGGGAAGATTTCTTTCAACTTAACTAAAATGGAATGTTTTGGCCTTGGCCGGTTGGCTCAGTGGAAGAGCATCAGCCATCGTGTGGACGTTCCAGATTTGATTCCCAGTCAGGGAACACAGGAGAAGTACCCATCTGCTTCTCCACTCCTCCCCCTCTTGCCTTTTCGCTTCTTTCTCTCGCTCTCTTTTCCCTTCCTGCAGCCATAGCTCAATTGGAGCGAGTTGGTGCCAGGTGCTGAGGATGGCCTAGTGACCTCTGCCTCAGGTGCTAAGAAAAGCTCAGTTGCTGAGCAATGAAGCAACTCCCCCAAGATGGGCAGAGCATTGCCCCCTAGTGGGCTTGCTGAGTGGATTCCTGATCCTGCACATGCAGGAGTCTGTCTCTCTGCCTCCCCTCCTCTTACTGAATAAAAAAAATAATAGTAAAATAAAATAATAAAAAAAAATAAAATGGAATATTTTATTATTAAAACTTTCTGCATTCTTAAAATTGTTTATTCATGGCTCTTCAAGGTGTATTTATTGATCCCCTTTTAGTTTTTAGCAAGCTATGTACTCTCCAAAAGGAAAATGTTTATGATTTTAATTTAAATTTGTATGCTCATAATTATATATAATCTAATGTTGTCTTTAAACTTTTCTCTGAATTCAGAACCTCCTCAAGAAACAGAAAATCTACCTGTAATCACCACTTACTCTGTTTTGTATTATGTGATATTTTTATTATAGAATAAACCTAAAATTTTCATAGGAGAACTTTTGATTCTTGGTTTCATGATTTCCTCTCAAAAAAAAAGAAACTCTTAAATTTCTCCTTAGTAGATAATTATATGCTGAGGAAAATAAGCAGAAACAAAAGGACAGCAAAATTAGAATTTTATGTTGCCCTTATTCAGAGCACTCGTCATAGTTCATATGAGTGAGTTCATTTATTCTGTCTTTTCAAAGAAGAAGGTATAACAAGTTATGTCCACATTTTTGTAGACGAAGGAAATGCAAAATATAGATATTAAGTGGCTTGCCCAAGCTTATGGATTAAATGGTAAAGCTAGAGTTAAAACCCAGGTTTTTTTACAGTAATCTTTCTGGTGGATTAAGCATTTGCTTTAAAGGGTTTCAAAAAGTTATGTAATCAATCCACTCCACAAGCATTCTTTTGAAATTTCTTTTATCAAGAACCAGAAATACAAAAGCAAATAAGACATGGTCCCTTATGTTATGTTCTAGTTGGGGTTGGGGTGGAGGTGGGGAAATGAGTGGGAGTGATGATGGATATATAATATAATGGATAATTTTAATACAATGGAAGAAATGTCCTAACAGAGATCCAACATGCTCTGTCAGTATAATGGAAGGAAGTGCTAACTCTACCAGAATGGGGACATATCAGTGAAGTTTTCACATGAAATTTTTTAAGAGTAGTTCCAAAGACATTGCTTTCAGAAATAGCATTTCTTGTGACCAAAGTGGATAGCGAGCACAGCCATTAGGTGTACTTAATGATTTACTTCAATGTTGTTTATTACTTGTTAGATAAAATAATTATAATAACCTGGGCCATGTTTAGAAAGATCTGGATAGCAGTTGCAGACATTGCGTTTTTTCTAGTCTCAAATACTGTTATTAAGTATAGTAGCACTAGTGTAAAAAGTCACTGATCTAGTGGACTTAAGCATCTAATAAATGAGCCTAGAATCCCATGTTTCTTCTCACTTATATAGCCAGATTCTATATGAACTCTCATTTTGAGTTTTCAGAGTAGTGGAATTTTATCCCTAGTGATTTAGCAACAGGAAGCAACCATGATAATATATTGCTACATGTGATCAGTGTTGGGACTCAGCTGGTTCTCACCGGTTCAGGAGAACCCACTACCTAATTTTTTGTTGAGTTTGGCTAACCAGTTGTTAAAATGGCACTTGTAATCAGGGTTCTCTAAGGTGGGCGCCTGGGCAGCCACCCAATATGGAAATCACAAATTTACATTCCTTACTCTTTTTTAACATTCATCGGCGCAACAGCATATTCTAAGCGCCCATAGTAATGTTCATTCCATCCACAGGTGAAAAAAATTTGACGAAACTATGCTTGTAATATTTGTTCATCATTATACTTTGGCCTGACCTATGGGTGGCGCAGTGGATAAAGCGTCGACCTGGGAACACTGAGGTCGCCAGTTCAAAACCCTGCACTGGTCTGGTCAAGGTTCATATGGGAGTTGATGCTTCCAGCTCCTCCCCTCTTTCTCTCTCTCTCTCTCTCTCTCTCTCTCTCACTCTGTGTCTCCTCTCTAAAATGAATAAAATAAAAATAAATTAAAAAAAAATTTTAAAAACTCATACTTTGCTGAAACACTACATTTTAATTCCCTTGCATTTGTTACTTCAGTAAACAAATATATCACTTAAAGAGAAAAAGTGCCAAACAACCTGAGGGTGATAACATGTATTGTTTTTTGTCAGGTATTAGTATTTTTTCATTAATATTTTAAAACTCTTTTTTATAACAATCTAGTTTTGTGTACCTCTTTTATTGTTCTTATTTAAGAATTCAGTGCATAAAATAATGAACTAAAAAAAATAATAAACTACCTTTTGGTATATTGTTTTTATACTTAAAACGATCATTAGGGTAGAGAACCAGTAGTTAAATTATTTGCATCCCACCACTGCATGTGATACAATATATCAGGGGTCTCCAAACTTTTTACACAGGGGGCCAGTTCACTGTCCCTCAGACCGTTGGAAGGCCGGACTATAAAAAATACTATTAACAAATCCCTATGCACACTGCACATATCTTATTTTAAAGTAAAAAAACAAAACGGGAACAAATATAATATTTAAAGTAAAGAACAAGTAAATTTAAATCAACAAACTAACCAGTATTTCAATGGGAACTATGGGTGCGGATGCATCCTGTGCTCCTCTCACTGACCACCAATGAAAGAGGTGCTCCTTCCGGAAGTGCGGCTGGGGCCGGATAAATGGCCTCGGGCCCGTAGTTGGGGGACCCCTGCTATATATATTGTATCCACCTTTGAAGTATTAATCAGGCAAGGACCGTATTTTTTGCTTCATAAGATGCACTTGACCATAAGACACAGCTAGGGTTTTAATGAGGAAAATAAGAAAAAAAATATTTTGAACCAAATGGTGTGTTAAAATATTTAATAAAATACCATATTTTTTGCTCCATAAGACGCACAGGCATTTTCCTCTCCACTTTTTTTTTTGGTGGGGGTGGGGAGTGCATATCTTATGGAGTGAAAAATACAGTACATATCTAGTTGTGTAGTTAAGGTTACTGAATATTATTAACATGACAGTAAAAACATAGCATTTATAAAGCAGTAGTTATCCAAAAGCTACCTTATTTGCAATTAGTCTTAGGCTTTATTGTTAGCTTTTGGAAAGAGAAAATAATATAACAAAGACCCTAACATATAAGAGAGCTTAACAGAGAAAAACCTGTGGCCTGAGTGGAGTAAAGGAAGTGGAGATTAAAACGAAAAGGATTCGAGAGGCAGACCAAAAAGGAGCTTAGATTTTATTTCAAATGCAATCATATGTCTTTGAGACTTATTGAACAAGGTAGTGACATCATGAAATTTATATATATATATATATATTTAAATATAGAGTTTTTTAAATATGTTTTTTAGCGAAAGAGACAGAGAGGAACAAATTGGGGCAGACAGACAGGAAGGGAGTGAGACGAGAAGCATCAATTCTTCATTGTAACACGTTAGTTGTTTATTGACTGCTTTCTCATATTTACCGTGACCGGGGGCTACAGCAGAGTGAGTGACCCCTTGCTCAAGCCAGCGACCTTGGGCTTTAATCAAGCGACCTTTGTGCTCAAGCCAGTGACCATAGGGTCATGTCTATGATCCCACACTGAAGCCGGCAACTCTGCACTCAAGCTGGTGAGCCCACTCTCAAGCTGGATCTCAAGTCAGCAACGTTGGAGCTTTGAACCTGGGTCCTCAGGCTGACACTCTATCTATTGCACTACCACCTGGTCGGGCATGATCAGGTGGTAGCGCAAAATATCTTTTATATTTTGAAAAGGTAATTCTGGCTGCTGAGTGGAGAATAGTTGGATGAAGGAAATAGAAGTGAGGAGGTCTTTTCAGAAGCCATTGCAATTATCTACTCAAGTGAAGATGATAACTGGGAATAGGGTGATGCCAGTGGAATCGAAAGAAGTCACATGGAATAAGATAGCCTTGAGATTTAAGTAGCCAATACACTGTGATAGATTTGATAGACAGAATGAGGAAAATGAAGGATTTCGGGATGGTGCCCATATTTCTGTCCTGAGTAGTCTGTTTGTTGATGGTGCCATTTACTGAAATTAGAAAGGCTGGGATAGAATGGACATCTGGATGTGAGAAGTAAAAGATTAGTTTTAAGCATGTTCATTTGAGGTGCTTACAATATATACTGGTCACAAAAATTAGGGGATATTTCAAAAGGAACATGAAGTGAAAAAAAAGCATTTGATTTTTTTTTATTATACAAGAACATCAGAAAAGCAAACAAGTCAAAGAAAGTTGTTTGATTATTCAAATGAGATGCAAAACCAACTTTTATTTCATTGGTGAAAATGCCCTATACAAAAGGCTGAAAGTACTGGAGTATGTGCACATTCCCTGATCCCCTAATTTTTGTGAGCAGTGTATATCAGTAGCAGTTCCAATTACAGGGGGTCCTCAGGTAATGATACAGTTTCATTCCTATAATAATGTAACCTGAATTTTGGTGTAAGTCAAAACAAACTTTTGCCTAAGTCACTTACCTATCCTAACACAGTTGTAAAATCATAACCTAGAACATAAAAACACAACTAAGCCACAGAAAAAAGGACATATAAATATACTGTACTGTAAATTGTACTGTAGTAACAGAAAAAAATGACAAAAAATGAGTGTAAAAAAATTTCTTACCTTTATTCCTGTGGTTGGCTTGCACACTGGCACGGGCATTACAAGGTGGAAGAGAGTGACCTATTGGGAGGAGGAAGCTGGAGAGGCAGGAGAACCTGCAGAAGGAGCTGGAGATACTGGGTCATGTGAATTAAGATTGCCTAAGGAACATGCAGGAAACCATGGGGGTCATATCTATGACCCCACACTCTAAGCCAGAGACCCCGCGCTCAAGCTGGTGAACCAGCACATAAGCCTGAATAGCCTGCACACAAGCTGACGACCTTGGGGTTTTGAACCTGAGTCCTCTACATCTTAGTCCAATACTCTACCCACTGCGCCACCTAGTCAGGCTGAAGATGTTTTGTTTAGTTAGTATAAATTTTGTGCACCAATAGGAATGACTCAATAGAAAGGGAGAGTAGGAGTTATAAAGTAAAAGGAGGGGGAATTAAACAAGTATTAGGAACTGGTCTTCAATTGTCAGGAAATTTCATCATTTTAGACTACAGGGGAAAGTTTTTGGACCCACATAAATGTGTAGAATTAGCAGGAAAAAAATGAGAAAGTTCTCCTGGTCTTTTGGTGGAATATGAGACAAAATCATCAGGTATAAGAGAAGAGTGAGCTAAGGAGGGAAATTTGAAGAATGAGGGAAACTGAAGCAGTCGTTGTGGAGAGTTAGGAGAGTAAGTAAATTTACTATTAACACGTGATGTTGAGTATCCAAAGTGGTTGGCCATTAATTTATGGTGTTTCCAAAATATTCACATATTTTTGTCTTAAAAAATTAGAATGACTTACTGGTTTGAACTACATCAAGGACTAAAGAATAAATAAAAATGTTGGTACTTTATCCCAGTTGACAAATATTGATACATTGTGTTTGAGAGAAAAAACTATGTTAGTACATAATAGTCTGCTATGAGAATATTAAGTTTCTTAGATAGTTTGAACAATAAAATTATCTGGATTTCAAATACAATCACGTTTTCTGAAAATATTTCTAATCATAATAAAACTTTCATACTTAAGAATTCCAAATACTGCAGTCTTTTTTTTCCATTCAGAATATAGCAGGAATTCATTGTTTCTTCTTTAACCATATTTATTTAAATATCTAGAGAATACCAGGGCTTCATATTGAAGTAATACATGTTTGAATTATATCTCTAAAAGTTACTGACCAGGCTGTGGTGTAGTGGATAGAACATCGGCCTGGGACTCTGAGGACCCAGGTTCGAAACCCTGAGGTCACTGGCTTGAGTATGGACTCATTCAGATTGAGTGTGGGCTCACCAGCTTGAGCACGGGGTCCCTGGCTTGAGCATGGTATCATAGACATGACTCCATGGTCACTGACTTGAACCCGAAGGTCACTGACTTGAGCCCAAAGGTCATTGTCTTGAGCAAGGGGTCACTCGCTTTGCTATAGTTCTCTGGTCAAGGCACTTATGAGAAAGCAATCAATGAACAACTAAGGTGCCACAACAAAGAATTCATGCTTCTCACCTCTCTCCCTTCCTGTCTGTCCCTGTCAGTCCCTCTTTATCTCTCTGTCTTTCTCTCGTTAAAAAAGAAAGTTAAAGGAGTAAACTGGACATTCTATTATTGCCCCAAATCATTTCATGGATGATTAACATTCTGCCAACCTGGATCAGAAACTTTTATCTGTTTTTTTAAAAACAAATAATTCACCTTTGATGAATATTAAATGATACTACTCAAAAAATAAAGTTCAAAGTATTATTGATTTCATTAGATAAGAAACATTAGACCTTGAGTAGTTATACAAACATAGTATCTCTTTTCACTTCCACTGTCACCACCACCATGGTCATTCCATTCCATTCCATCACCATTCCATCTCTGATACTCCATTTGGAGAATGTAGAAAATTGTCACCACTTTTATTGTCCATAGTAAGGTTACATTCCAGTTATTTTCTAAAAATTCTGTGCATACATGATAGATTCTTATCATTCCAGGAAGAAGCTCTACTTCTGATGTACTAGACATACACAAGTCTCCATTCTCTCATCAGACCTTTCTTAACAAAGGGCTTAGTAAATCTATGGGATTTCTATCCATCAGAGACACACAAGATGAGGAAGATTCTTTCAAAGACATTTTCTCAGAGAATTCTGGACATGAAGATTCTGAAAATACCTGCTTTCCTTACCAGTTTAAAACTAGTGGCCCAGAAAAAAAAGCTATCCCTGGCATTGATGTGCTGCCCAAGAAGAAGATTTGGGCTTCATCCATGGACTTGCTCTGCACAGCTGACAGAGACTTCTCTCCTGGGGTGGCTGGCAGATACCGACACTGTCTCCCTGAGGCAATCCCAGCGCGGGCTTCAACCACCCCTAGAAAAAAGGAGGCAAGGTACTCAGATGGAAGCATAGCCTTGGATATCTTTGGCCCTCAGAAAATGGATCCTATGTTTCACACACGAGAATTGCCCACCTCCTCAGCAATATCAAGTGCTTTGGACCGAATCCGAGAGAGACAAAAGACACTTCAGGTTCTGAGAGAAGCCATGAATGTAGAAGGTTAGTAATTTTGTGTGTTTGAGAGAGAATTGAATTGAAATATTTAAAATTGTGTTTTGAAATAAAGAAGGGTTATTAAACCGTTCCACAAGTCTTTTTTCCACTGCCAAACCTTTGTATCCAGGTTAGTCTTACTTCTCTATCCATTTCTGCTCTCCCTTCTACCAAAACCTTAATCAAAGCATACTGCTTCCACAAAGTCATCCCTACTAAACATACCCAGTCCAGTCACTTTACAGTCTCAATATTTGGGGTAGTATGTTTTTAGATTGTAAGCTTCTCAGTGGCAGGCACCATGTTTTCTGCTCCTGGTTAATCGTCCCAGTACTGTTTGTCATGCACCGTCTTGTGGAGTCTTCCATAAAGGGTTGGTTCATAGGAATGAGACAGAGGCAGAAAAGTGTTCCCAAATCTACAGGTTCAAAATACAAGTTTGGGGGTTTGACTCTTGGAGATTATAATTTGTTTTGTATGCAGTGAAGTTTTATATCTATATTTTGAAAATCATAATATTCAGTTTTATAGTTTTACCCTATTTCCCCATGTCTAAGATGCTCCCATCTGTAAGATGCACCTTTATTTTCGGCCCCGAAATTTGAAAAATAATGTATTACATAAAGTTACTGAACTCAGGTTTTATTCATCATAAAACTCATACAACTCCTCATCACTGTCAAATCTCCCATCCATTAGCTTGTCCTCATCTGTGTCTGATGACGAGTCACTGTCTTCATATATTGCCTCGTCCTCAGTTCCATCCATGGCATTTGAAATTCCACAGCCACTGTAGAAGAGACACAGTTTTTAGACCCCAAATTTTTCAAAAAGGGGTGCATCTTATACATAGAGAAATACGCCATTTTGTAACTGCTGAGTTGTACTTCTTAACCCCTTCACCGTTTTCACCCAGTCCCCCAAACTCCCAGCTAACAACCATCAATTTGTTCTATCTATGAGTTTGTTTCTGTTTCGTTCATTTATTTTGTGGTTTGTTTGTTTGTTTTAGATTCTACATATAAGTAAAATCATACGGTATTTGTCTCTCTCTGTAAGGAAGGAATCTGTGTACCACTTAAAACAAACATCTCATTTTGAGAGGCCCAGAGTAAACTAGTTTGCCAAAGCAGATACATAATACATAACAGAGCTGTATTCTAATGCAGGTCTCCTGAGCCCCAGAATAAGATTTTTTTTCCACTTCTATTCTGATTTCAAACAGAAACCACATACTTTGTCAGGAAAATTTTACTACCAGGAAAGGTGGACATTCAGCTAACCACCTAACAAACCCTTTAAGTCTCTTTCTAATTAATAAAATGATATTTTTAAGTACAGAAAACCATGATAGCAATATGAAAGAAAGGTTCATAGTGAGGCACTTTTGGTTGTTTCTACAGTAAACCGCACTGGATAGGGGTTGAGGTGGATCTCCCTTGTGACACATGCTGTGCTGTGGGGGGTAGTGTTTTGTTGGGGCTTTACTGAGGTAGGCTCTGTAAAATGGCTGTCCTGTAACTGACGAGGTAAGGGAGTAAACTATCAAAAAGCAGTGGTTGGCATTGAGTGCTCTAATTTCTTTGTGAACAAAATAAAGTTAAGAACAAAAAAGATCCCAGGAAAGAAACTATAGTTGAAGTTTAAAAATCAGAAATAGAGAATTATTGCCATGATTATTAAGTTAACACAAACTTTCAGATACTTCTCGATATACATAAAACAGTAGGGAAGGGGCAGGAAGAAACATAATAGTGAAAACTGGTTTTAAAATTTGATGCCACTCGCCTGACTAGGCGGTCGCGCAGTGGATAGAGCGTCAGACTGGGATGCGGAAGACCCAAATTCGAGACCCCGAGGTTGCCAGCTTGAGTGCGGGCTCATCTGGTTTGAGCAAAGCTCACCAGCTTGGACCCAAGGTCGCTGGCTTGAGCAAGGGGTTACTCGGTCGGCTGTAGCCCCCCAGTCAAGGCACATAAGAGGAAGCAATCATTGAACAACTAAGGTGTCGCAACGAACAACTAATGATTGATGCTTCTCATCTCTCTCCGTTCCTGTCTGTCTGTCCCTATCTATCCCTCTCTCTGACTCTTTCTCTGTCTTTGTAAAAAAAAAAAATTGATGCCACTCTTTTATTGCTTTATTCTTTTCATTCTACTCTTCTCACCTCACCATGGGACTGTCCTATTCTATCTTTTTTTCTTCCTTGTTTACAGTATTTTCTACTTTCTCTACTTCATCTCAAGATCTGAGACACTTGTCTGTTTTCTAATAGGAATATTTGTTGTCATCTCTCTTGTGATGTAATTACCACACATTTCCTATCCATTGCTCTGTGGGTTGGCAGCACATTCCTGATTATGAGACAGTGACTTGAACCAGTACTGTGAGTAAAGTACTGTATGAACAGCACTCCACGCCCTGGGTAGGGACCATGAATAGCATTTTGCTTCCAACAGTCAAAACTGCTCTGTATTCTGTATAATACTGGAAGGGAAAGTACGAAGAACAGATAAAATTAAGTCCTACAGAAGTGACTATTGTTAATATTTCTTATTTAAGAGTTTTAAGTAAATCTACATCAAAATTAAATACTATTTCCTGTCATCCAGTGCTGTGACTTCTGGTCTTGCCTAATTTGCTGTTCTGTGACTGCCCTGTGAATACAGCTTAGTTTGTGTTCTGCAGCTGGAATATGTAAACATTCACATACATGAACCTGTTCTCATTTGTGAGATACCTGTTGTTTTATTTCCAAGAGAAGATTGAATTTGAAAGTTCATAAATTTTTTTAAGTTATATTTAAGAAAAGCAAGCCTGACCAGGCGGTGGCACAGTGGATAGAGCGTCAGACTGGGATGCGGAAGACCCAGGTTCGAGACCCCAAGGTCTCCAGCTTGAGTGCGGGCTCATCTGTCTTGAGCAAAAGTTCACCAGCTTGAGTCCAAGGACTCTGGCTATAGCAAAGGGTTGCTTGGTCTGCTTAAGGCCCGCGGTCAAGGCACATATGAGAAAGCAATCAATGATCAACTAAGGTGTTGCAACAAAAAACTGATGATTGATGCTTCTCATCTCTCCCCATTTCTGTCTAACTCTCTCTCTGTCCCTGTAAAAAAAAAAAAATTAATTAATTAAATTAAATAAAAAAAGAAAAGCAAGAGATGGATCCATGAACATTATGGTTTATCATGTAGGATACTTCTAATGACATTTTATGGAGAGAAAATATTTTCAAAATATACCTCTTTTCTAATAAGCAAGGATTTTTTGTGGTGTCAGTCAAATATCACATATAGTTTAGATCTTAATGATTTAATTATTCTACTATTAAGATACAAATATATTTCCAAAGAGCACACTCTAACATGATAGATCCAACACCTTAGGCAGAAAGAAGCATTGTCTTTACATCTCCAGGGAGGAGCTGTGAAGAGATTTATTTACCCTTTTAGACCAGCATTGTCTGATAGAACTGCAGTGGGTGATGTGTTCTCTGTCTACAAATTGCAACTCAGTAGTTACAAGCCACATGTGACTCTGGAGTGCTTGCATTTTGACTAGTACAATTGAGGATCTGAATATTTTAATTTAATTTATATACCTGCATGTGGGTAGTGGCAACTGTATTAGAATAGTGCAGCTTCAGACCATTCTCAAATAAAGTTAGTTCAGTATAAAATACTAATATTTAATTGAGGAAGTACTGGTTTGAGAAGAGGTGGGCAGTAAATTATTTTTTAATTAAAATACAAATGAGAACAAATATTTACTTTTTATGATTTATCCAAGGGGAAAAAGGAAATTGCATTTACTTTATTTATTCGTTTGTTCATTCATTCATTCATTTATTTTGAGAGAGAGATGAGAAGCATCAGTCTCATAGTTGTGACACCTGGGTTGTTCATTGATTGCTTTCTTATATGTATTTTGATGGGGGAACTCCTATTGAACAGTGACGCCTTGCTCAAGCCCAGTGACCTTGGGCTTCAAGCCAGCAACTTTTGGGCTTAAACCAGCAACCATGGGGTCACGTTTGTGATCCTACATTCAAGTCAGTAACCCCGCGCTCAAGCTGGTGAGCTTGCACTCAAGCTGGTAACCTCTGGGTTTTGAACCTGGGTCCTCAGCATTCCAGTTCAAAGCTCTATCTACTGAGCCACTGACTGATCAGGCTAAGATTGCATGTTTAAACACTAAAGAAAGTTAAAAGGTGAAACTAGTTAAACTTTTCATTGTCTGTATTCATAGTCACATAATACTGATTTTGGGGTCCACAGAAATCATAGATTACTTTACCAAAAATTAGGAACCTAATTTTAATCTAACACATACATAATAAACATAGACCCAATTTGTCTTTGACACCTTCTGAGAAGTGTGGATTGATATGTTTTAAAAATGCTTTAAAATGGATCTTACTGGCAATATCATTGTGATTTTTAAGACCCAGCAATTTTAACCTCCAAAAATAGTTATTTATTCCAGCCTGGTCAGTGCCTTCTGTTTCCCATGGACTGTGAAAATGGCTTTTTAAATTAATCTTTCAGCTACAGTTTGTTCTTTATTTCCCTGCCATACATTTCTTCTCTGCCTTCAGCCATTTCATAACTTTCCATCATTTGAGCAGAATAGAATTTTAGCTCCTTGTAGATCATGGTGTGTGAGGCTCTCCATGACTATCTCTTGGGTCTCCTCTTTGAGCACTTCCCATGTCACATTGCTGCCACCACCATGTACACATCCTCTCTGTTTGTCTCTATCTCCCCCATTTTCCCCCCTCTCGCTCCCTTCCTGCGGGCAAGTTTACATTTCTGTGCCTTGATTCACACAGCTTTCTGCCTTGAGACTGTCAAGGCTCTTAATCACTGCCTGGTTCAGGAAGCTTTCTCTCAGTTTACCAGTTTAGGATGAAGGCTTATGTTTTTCATTGAAATTATTTGTTTTGGAGAGCTTGTTTTTTCTCCTGTAGGACATCAATTATTTGGCCTAGCCTAACCCATAAGTGTATCTTTAGCATCTACACATAATAGGTACTCATAATTGCTTGTTAATCAAACTGTGTATTGCATTGTGGCTATCATTAAATGTTTAGTATTTCAGATACGGGATACAACTGTATTCTCTGATGAATTATAGTGAGAAGAAATCCACCTCCTCCTCCTCTGTTATGTCTGACTCTAAGAGAAAGTCAGATTCTATCAGTCATGGCTTGACTTACAATTGATTTCCTTTAGAACTCTATACTATTGGAAAGCTTTACCAAGGTCAGTGAAGCCATACGACAGAGGATCCTGGAAGATGTGGGGATAGATGTACAGCCAGCCCAGATGCAAGTCAGGGCCCAGATTTGTGGTTATTACACTACCGCAAGACCCCTCTAGAGAAGACTGGAGGCTGTTCATTCTTTTTGACATTCTTACACTGCACAGATTGTCTATAAATAATGGTTCACTGTGCATTTCTCCACATATTCTTCCTCATTTATATATATTCATACTTTCATAAGTTACGCCCCTGGTTAAAATTTTACTGATCATGTCTTGCTCTCAAGAAACTTAGAGTATATTCTATTCATATATTCTGCAGCATGGTATAATATAGAATGCAGCAGACTCCACTGAACATCTAAAGGTACACATCTAATCTTCAGAGATTAAGTCCTTAAAAAGAAAGCATAGAGGAAAACAGCTCATGCATGAATAATGTTATTCTTTTTGTTTCTCTACTTTATTTGAAAGTTGAAATGTTTTAAAGTTTTATACTTCTGAGCTACAAAACCAGTCATTTTGTCCATTTTTTCCTTAAATTTGTGCCTGTAATTTGAATCGTGTATTAAAGGTAAATGCCAAGTAAAAAGTGATTATTTAATTCTTGATGTTGCATTTGCCTGAATCTAGCTTTTTGCATGTTACTTGTCTGAGCTTGAATATATGTCACTTGTAAATGGGGTGTTTAGATTGCAGTTTGTACTAGCTTAGATTCCTGTGAATATGAAAATTATAGATTTGAATTTCATTTGAAATAGTTTTACATAAATTCCAAATATCATGCAAATCCTTATAATCTCCTTAACATTAAAATTACAGTGTTCGTGATCATATGCCACAACTTTGTATGTTTAA
This sequence comes from Rhynchonycteris naso, assembly GCA_037038555.1. Classification (NCBI taxonomy): domain Eukaryota; kingdom Metazoa; phylum Chordata; class Mammalia; order Chiroptera; family Emballonuridae; genus Rhynchonycteris; species Rhynchonycteris naso. Next base: position 251,616,957 of record CM072996.1, on the reverse strand, counting down.
AGTATGTTAAGTGGTAGTTGAAATGATGACTCTTAGTTGTCAGAAACTCAGGACAAAATATTTTAGCCTGTTGAAAAGGTACTCTTTATTGTTACTATTTAAGTGGAGCCAATATGCTATTAGAGCTGAAGTGAATTTTGTTTAGAGAATCAGATTACAGTTAAAAAATAATAAAATGTCAGGTTTTATACCTTGTATTTGACAAAAATAGTATACTCTTAGTTATAGAAGATACTAATAGAAATTAAAAGATATCTTTCAATGTCAAAGTATGTATGATAATGAAATCTCTATACCTAGACTTCTATCCAAATGTTAACTCTTTAAACCATTCTTTCCTGATTCCTATTCTTCTCACCACTATTTCAGAAAATGTACTTTGGAGAGGATGTATTTCCAAATGGTCTATGTATTTATCTACATATGTTCACACACACCCAATTTGATGCTTCTGTTTGGTGATGTGTGTCCAGGCTGATTTTACTCTCTGATTTGGTTTTTTACAGTTATTATTTCTACACTAAGATTCTTATCTACTACTTCATTTTCACATCTGCAAACAAAATGCTCATTGGAAGTCACAGAAGGAAATTGTTTAGTGAAATGATGAATAATTATGAACATAAATGGAACCTAGTACATTGATTTGTACAATGTAGGCTTCCTTGAAATATTTACTAGTTGAGATAAGAAATTTGCAAACCAAAAGTTAGATATTGAGTCTAAATTTTTATCCCACAAAAGGCAAATAGATTCAGTTCTTCAATTGTAATAATGATAGCTTAAATTTAGAAAGTGTATATTCATAGATTCTTGATAGGTCCATTACACACGATTCAAGAATTTTGGCATTCAAAAATCTTTGTAATTATACACACACACACACACACACACACACACACACACACATACAGGTCAAAAGTGCACCATGACTTTATGGACACACTGTGTGTGTGTGTGTGTGTGTGTGTGTGTGTGTGTGTGTGTGTGTGTGTTTACTTAGCAATACCTCTTTGTTTACAAATGAGTCTAGCACTTTCTAATTAAAATAATATTCACTAGGTTTTGTTGATGTTGGAAGATGGCCATGTGAAAAATATATTCTGTTTTCTTGTTTGTTCAGACATTTTCATAACAAAACGTTTAGTTTTTTTAATTAGTTCATACTACCTTCCTGGGATCTGGACCAAATCTAAAGTGCTAATATTATACATTTAATGTGGCATCTTAACCCTCCAAAAAGAATAGTTGTTAATAATGTGAAGACATCCCATGGAAAATTAGGAATTACCCATTTGCAGACCAGAACAGAGGAGGAAAACCATTCTCTTTCTAGTTTGTATCTACAGGATACCTTTATGCAGGTCCTCCCAGAAAGCCAGCAAATGTTCTTGCCCAAACGATCTGTAAGCATGGAAAATGTGCTGTGCTGTGTATACCAATAATGCAGGGTACTCGAGGTAAAAGACGTAATTTTATAATAATTTCTGACATGGTTAAGTTTATTATTTAATTCAGAAATGGAAAGCCTATACTTACAAGGGCTAACCTTTCTTGTAAGCATGAGTAAGTAGTAAATTTTGGCTCGGAACTTTAATCTGATTAGAACTTATAAGCATTGGTCTTATAAGCATGATTTCAATAATAAATATTGCCTGGGAACTTTAATCTGGTTATATCTACCAAGCCATTACATGAAAGGAACGTGGCTAACAACATTTTAATAGATCTATTTTAGAATATAGAAGCTCACAAAAAAAGATTCTTACTACTTTAAATAACATACATACCCACTCCTGCCCCAATCTTAGGGGGAACAGATGTCTTCTTACCCCTGATATTTCTTCCAAGCTCGTCATCCAGTTAGTTTCAGGAGTTCTAGAGCCTTGTTTCTGTGAAACATTGAAACGTCTTAAGGCAGTTCCCTTTCTGCCCCAGCTGTGGTCCTGTGAGCATTTATAAACCAGTAGTTCAGCAAGGGAAGATGATTTATTGTTGTGTTTTAAGAGGGTTCATCAAAGTTACCTTAATTTATCTTACAGAATTCAAGTATAAAAAAGTTTACTAGTGTTGTCAGAGTAAACTAAAGATAAAAGAAAGCATATGGAGAAAGGGAATATGGACACATAAAATAAGAACTATAAAGCACCACCAAAGAATGAAAATTAAAATTTATTCACTGTCTTACAGCCACTCTGCAGAAATAGTAATGAAACAGTAAATTCATTTAATATGGCATGTGAAATTATTATTGTGTGGTATAATATCCAAGTGACTGAAGTTTTCCACTTAAGGCATAAGTCTACTTAAGTAGACTTCTTGTGACTTCTTATTATCTTCGTAAGGTAAAACGAGATTACCTCTGTGCATCTGGGCCCACTTGCTGGCCTTGTTGGCTTTTCTGTATGTTGCAATGTTGGGTTTGTAATTTGGTCAAGTTACTTTGGGAAAATTCCTCAAAAACCTTAGCATGGAAGGTCTGTAAAAATAAAACAAAAAATTCTTTGGTTACCCTTGAAAAAAATAATCCTTCTTCATAAGTAATCATTTAACTATGTTTATTAAAGTTAAGTAGTATTATATACATCTGCAATCCTGTCAAATCACATTAATCTCAAACCAGAGGATTTTTTTTTAACTATAAGTTTTTCCGTCAGATTCCCTGTGGTACAGTGGAGTCGTTTATGAAAGAACGCTGTTAAATACTTGGATTTTCAATTCCAAAACTTTTTCCATTTATTATAGTATTATCTGATCAGTTCACTGTATACATAGCTGGACAAAGGAGGCGTCTGCTATATTATTCCTACTTCTCCAAGTCAACGACAAAGAACAATTAATTCACAGCTTCTTCTGCATCAAATCCATAGCCAGTCATTTATCCTTCTTCTCTTCTCCTTTATTTAAAGCTCTGTCTCTCAGCAAGATCGCCCAGTTCTTCCAGCCATTATTTGAATCCTGGTTCTACAGGCCTGATGGTTAGAGTGCCATTTAACTATTTCACTCATTCATCTCTTTTTCTTTTAACAATCTCTGTTGAAAAGTTTGTAGCACAAGGAATAATTCATTTCTGAAGTCCTAGTTCTCAAGTTTGTAAACCAGTGAAATAGAATCCCTTACATACCTTGATTCTGTGCTACCATACATTCCACATTATTCTTCAGATCTAGGCGTTGCCCATGATCTGCTTTCTCTGGTGCCAAGAAAAATCCACAAAGCCGTTCTGATTGGTTCCAGTACAATTCATGCTTTTGTAGCCTAATCTAAACTTCTCATGGCTACATAAAAGCTTTCATGTGGTTTTTACTGACTTACCACATTCTTCACAGAATTTCTTTTCTCTTTCAAGCTCCCAGCTAAATAGGCTCCCAGGAAGTGATTCACTTTTTATTATCAGGAGTAAGTCACCTTCCTGATATGAGTATTCTGGAATTCCCTCTGTAGTTTTATTTTCCCTTGTCCATCATTGCTTTCTCTTAAGAAGAAAAGGATCTTTCGCCTTGCCAAACAAACCAACCCACGTGTGTGGGGTTTTTATTCCATCTCTTCCTGTTTTTCTCAGCACATTTTTTCATCAGTTTTTCTTTACAAACTTAATCTCCCCCAATCTACAGGGCTGTTATCGACTGCTTAAAATCATGCTCAGACATTCCATTCTGACCAAAAGACTCTTATTACACATTCAGTCTTTAAAAAAAAATTTCTTCCTCAAACCCCTAAACTAATTGAAAAGGTAATATGTACTCATTTTCCCAATTCTTTACTAGCTGGTCCTTCTTTAACCCCTTCTGCTTTGGCCTCTGACTTGTCTATGCAATGGAAAACCCTTTTGAAGGTCACCAGAGACCTTTGTGTAACAGTTATATTTGTCGATTCATTCATCCATTCATCCATTCATTCATATTCACTCAGAAGATATTTATTTTGTGATTGTTAGCAGACATTTGGCAGGTACTAGAAGTACATCTAAAAACAGACACTCCCTTTTGTCAGAGGGTTTGTAATCTAGGTAGAGAAAATAAGTAGAGAATTGCTATGCAGTGGAATAGTTGCAACTAGTTACGTGTAAAGCAATATGAAAGTAAGAAAAGCATTGTCCAACTCGGCCTTTTGGTGGTCATGAAAGCTTTTGTGTTGAAGTTTAGGTTTCTCTTAAAGGGAAAATAAAAAAGTACCCAGGTTTAAAAAGAGGGAGGAGGACAGCATTCCTAGCAGAGAGAGTATCTTTAGGAAGGAACCTAAAAGTTTATATGCTTTTGGTTATAAAGTTACAAATTTGCATAGGAGTACAGAATTTGGTGAAGTGTGTGGCTTTGAGGCCGTTGGAACAAGGGTTTTACCTGTGTTGAGTTTTTAAAGTTCTATTTAAGTGTTGTGTACGTGTATATTTTGGGGAGTGGGAAGAAATTCTATACTTTTAATCTGTGTCTAACAAATAAATCTGTGACTTTACAGTATCAAGAGCCACTGCTATAAATGTAGATGAAGATCAGGTTATAAAAGGCTTAGACTATCAAGCTAAAAAGTTTTTAATTGTATCTTAAAGAGTCTAGTTTGAAGAAGTTTAAGAAATAGAGCAATATGCCCAGATTTTTGTTTCTGTAAAGTTCACTCTCTGTAATGTAAATTATAATATGAGATGAGCATGACTGCAGAAAGCAGAATGTAGGACACACGAAGGAGCCCAGGCATGAGTGGAATAGTTACATGAGAACTATGGTGAGTATGAAGAGGAGCAGGCAAGTCAGACACATTTTCAAGGTAGAATTTAGCTTTTAGTGAGACACACACTGCACAACCCTCCCCAGTTTCCCCCACTCATCTTATTCTGGTGAAACTAAACATCCTATCTTGAATTAATTTTTACTTCATTTAAAATTTGAGCCTGACCAGGCGGTGGCGCAGTGGATGGAGCGTCGGACTGGGATGCGGAAGACCCAGGTTCGAGACCCCAAGCTCTCCAGCTTGAGCGCAGGCCCATCTGGCTTAAGCAAAAGCTCGTCAGCTTGGGCCCAAGGTCGCTGGCTCCAGCAAGGCGTTGCTCGGTCTGCTGAAGGCCTGTGGTCAAGGCACATGTGAGAAAGCAATCAATGAACAACTAAGGTGTCGCAACGGCAATGAAAAACTAATGATTGATGGTTCTCATTTCTCTCCGTTCCTGTCTGTCTGTCCCTGTCTGTTCCTCTCTCTGACTCTCTCTCTGTCCCTGTGGGGGGAAAAAAATTGTAAAATTTGAACCTAGGACTGTGGCTTTGTATTTTCTGTCCCTTATAGCATCTATCGGAGAGTTACACATAGTAAGCATTCAAAACTGGTTGTTCATGATTCCATATAGCATCTCCTCTGTGGTAAGATCTTGGTGTATATTAATTCATTTAATGTGCACCACAACCCTACCAGGTGTACACTATGATTACTCCGCCTTTGCAGCTGACAGTCATTCACATGCACATTAAATTACCTACCTAACATCACACACCTAGCAGTTAGTGAAGCTGAGATTAAAACCCATGCAATCTGCTGTTAAGAGCCCAGGCTCTTAACCAGTATGCAGACTGCCTCAAAATTGGAATTGAATTGTTTAAATGCCATCCAGGGATTTGTAAATTTAAAGCATTATATAAAATGTTCTCATTTCATAAGAGTAAACATGGTATTTGATTTGTGTGGAATAGCTAATGCATTTGCTTTCTAATCTTTTTTTGTTTTGTTTTGTTTTACTCCTTTTAGAACCAATTCGAAGATACAAAACTTACCACAGTGATATCTTTAGTACCTCCAGTGAAAGTCCATCTATTATTTCCTCTGAATCAGATTTCAGACAAGGTGAGAGCCATGTCAAGAAGCAAAGTGTTTTTAAGAAATAATGATGGCTTTTTTATTTTCAGTAGGGTTTAGATATGAGGTGGCAAAAGAATAATTTTATATAAGATTTAAGAATTATGAAAAGCTGCCAGTTACTCATTTTAACAATATTATAGGGGCTTATAGCAGTTTCATCAAACAACAATGTAGTCATTTTCATAATATAGAAAATACCTTATTTTTTAAAAATAACATGATTTAGCCCTGTTTATGTGGCTCAATGGATGAAGCATTGTCTCAGTGCCCTGAGGTTGTGGGTTCTATGCCTGGTCAGGGCACCTATGAGAAGCAATCAAACATAACTAAATGAAACAACTAAGTGGAAAAATGAGTTAATGCTTCTTTACCCCCCCCCCCCACGCTCTCTCTCTGTCTCTTTCTCCTTCTCTCCCTTCCCCCTTTCTCTCTCTGCCAAATCAAAGGAAAAATTGAAAATAAGTAATAACATGACTTACCTCTAGAGTGTAATGGCATAGTTATTAATTTGATTATGTGAATATGATTTGAGCCTGACAAGGCAGTGGTGCAGTGGATAGAGCATCAGATTGGGATACAGAGGACCAGGTTCGAAATCCCGAGGTCGCTGTCTCATCTTGAGCATGGACTCATCGAGCTTGAACATGGGTTCACCAGCTTGAGGGTGGGATCATAAACATGACCCCATGGTTCCTAGCTTGAGCTCAAAGGTTGCTGGCTTGAAGCCCAAGGTTGCTGGCTTGAACAAAAGGTCACTCGCTCTGCTGTAGCCCTCCCCCACCCCCATTGATTGCTTTCTCATATGGGCCAAATAAAATCAAGGCACATATGAGAAAGCAATCAATGAACAACTAAGATGCCTCAATAAAGAATTGATGCGTCTCTTCTCTCTCCCTTTCTGTCTCTCTTTATCTGTTCTTCTGACTCTCTCTCTGCCTCTGTCAAAAAAAATATGATTTGACTATGAATCTGTGTCTGCTAAATACTTGAGTTTTTAATAATATTACTTCCTGTTATCTGTGTTATTATTCCTTTTTCATTTATGATTAGTGAGAAAAAGTGAAGCTTCAAAGAAGTTTGAATCCAACAGTGGTCTCCCAGGAGTAGATGAAACTCCAAGTCAAGGCCAGTCACACAGACCAAGGTATGTGACATGAAAATAATATATTCCAGTGACAGGTTTGTTTGTTTTTTAATTAGAATTAAGTCAAATTTTTTAAAATTATCCTATTTTCTCCATTTTCCTTTTTCTCTTTAAGTTCTTACAAATTTCTTCAGTTATGTGAAAGACATTATAGTAGTTTGTGCATTATTGGAATCTTAAAATTAGAATTGGCTCTGATGTTATGTTATAGTTTGTGCTTGACTTTTGCAATGGTCAATGTGACTATAAAATAACTTATTAACAGGAAATTCTGAAGCATGGCATTAAACATGTGTAAGAAGATAAAGAATATCTTTTTGAAGGTTGAACTGGTTCAACAAGCAGGATTTTACCTAGTATTATTTGTTGAATGAATAATAAGTAGGTTGCTACTAAGTAACCTGTTCTTCAAAAAGTTAATTATTCACTACATTTTTCCTGGTTTCAAAGAGGTTCTTATAATTTTTTTTAAAGTCCAGTTGGGGCTATTAGATACTCAGCTTTTTTATAAGGTTATTAGATGTTATTGTTCAGACTTATAGCTATTTATTGGTTTACTTTGTTTTAACTGAAAAGTGTCAAGGCAGTAGAGAATTTATTGATATGTATTTTTTTCATGTGTGCACAGGTCCCTTATATGACCAAAAGTATATTTAAATTAATGTTAAGCATTAACTTAAAATTTGTAATGTGATGCTAAAGAACCAGAGGTTGCTTCAGTATTTACTCTCACACTATGGGAATCCTTTTAAATTCATTATCTCAGTGTGTTTAATTCAAGTGCCGCTGTGTACAAACAAGTCACTTGGAAATTAACAAAAACTTGCCCCTTAGCTAATTAATTCTGGCAGACACTGTTTCACAGCCGTAAACTATTAATAGACCAGGTAACCCTAGCCATGTGATTAAAGGTTTCAACTACAAGTAATTAAATACATTGCACTAAAATTATCTTTAATATTCCAGTTTCTATTAAATTGATGTAATTTTCTTTTCTCTCTTATACCTTTTTAAATAGTTCATGATGTTTTATTTTACTTGAGGAAAGCTCTAATAAGTATATATTCACCTAAAGTGATGCTATATTTGCATAATAGCATTATATTACTATAACCCCATTGTGGTTATAGTAATTTAGACAAAGACAGATGTATGCTTGATATTACACAGTTTTCTTAAAGAAGCAAGTGTTTGTGTATGAACACCAGTAAGAAGCAGATACTAAATTGCACTGAGCTCTATGTTGAACTAAGGAAGTCACTCTTCTCTATATATGTAATTTGGAGAAAACATATAAATAGTTAATATGATGCCCTCTTAGCTTAATCAAAAGTATTAAAAACAACTGGAAGAATTATTGGCATTGTTTGTTAAAATTGATTGGTTTTGTAGTCAACTTGTTAGTCATATAAAAACATAATCCTCCAAATAAAATTACATCATTTTGTGCATCTTATTTCAATTTTCTCGATAAGGTGCCTCAAAAGTATCAAGGTTATGAGACTATCTTAGTTTTGACTGTTCCCAAGTTTTAGATAGGAAATATTGACATTAAGGCCACCTTAGTTCTCAAATCATGGTTTAGTGATACATTATATTTTATTTCACACTTTGAAGGGAAAATCTCAGTGTGCTGTTTATAATACATGTGTTGGATAAAGGATATAGGTGAAAGAAAAATATTTCGAGAAATAGATTGTTAGGTCTGTGTAAATGTTACGTTTAATGCAAGATGATCAACTTTACTTCTATTAGAATAGGACTACCCATCTCCTTTATCTGCCCACAGAAAAACACAACTAAAATACTGTCCATATTTCTTATTGAAGTGCAGGATTTTCTGACTAATGTACAGAAGTTCCTGATAATATTCTTAACATGCTGATACACAGTCGGGAGATCTGGTTTTCTTCTTTAGGTCACATTTGTGAGATCTCTAAATAGAGTTGTATTTAAACATGTTACATAGTTCTCTATAAAATTTTCCATTTCCTTTAGCTAGAATGAAGTGGAAAAACAGATCCAGACAGTTCTATTGATTCGATTTGTAAAACAGGGGGTGGGAACAGATTAACAGGAAATTATGAGTCAGATGCCACAGAATGAGTATTTTTGGATTCTGAGCTATCAAAAGTGTCTTTCAGTGATCACAAAGGATATTCAAAGCTGTTTGCCAGAGAGCATCGCTAAGTTTCTTTTTGTGTTAACTTTTGAAGTACAGTTTATACATAGTACAATTCCCACTGCTTCTATGCCTTTCTGCTTGATGAGGTAATTTTTTTTCCTGACTCAAAACAACCTTTTTATTCGTTCCCAAATGATTCAGATTTTCTGAGTTTTTTGTTTGTTTTGTCTCTTTGTTTTGTTTTCTCACTCACACTCTTCAGTCATTTGGGGAACTTGTACGAAATGATGTGTTGAAAGAGATAAAATTATAGTCTTTTGCTATTGTTTGTAGCTCTGGTATAAAATAATTTGACAATAAAGCTAATATATTTGATGAAAAATAACAGGTGTGAATTAAAATGTATGGATTCAATTTCCTTTCATTATCTTTGACTCCATTAAGTGAGATTTATGAGTCATAAAATTATATTCACTCATTTGCTCATCAAATGATTGTTCAGCACCTACCATGTAGGGCCCTTGTAGATACTGGAAACAGAGTCCTGAACAAGACAAAAACAGTCCTTCAGGGGTATTTCTACTGCTAGAGATAGCCAATAAACTGCCTGAAAACAAGTAAATAATGCACCATTGGATAGTGATGCTGTTTTGGAGAGAAATAGAGCAGGCTAAAGGGATAGAGTGCAGGGTATGATGTCCAAGTTCTGTGTTATATAGGCAGGACGATCAAAGTGGTATGTCCTAAAAGGTAATATTTGCAGAAAACTATTTGAAATGAGGGAGTGAATTATGCAGACAAAAGGAACAGGAAGAATAGAGAGGCCCTGAGGTGTGAGAGATCCGTTGTGTATTAGAGGAATAGCAAGCAAGCAAGGCAGTGTGGCTGCAGTGGCAGAGTAAGTGAAGGGCAGAGTGGATGATAACCCGCATCCGAATCACATCAGACCTCAGAAACTGAGGGGAGCACTTGGGATGTTATTCTGAGTGTAATAGGAGGACATTGGATGGTTGAAATAGAGAGCCAGAATCTAATTTACATTTTAATGGGATTATATATTTCTGTCCTGTGAAGGGCAGATTAACAGGAGTAAAAGACCAGTTAGGCAATTATAGCACAGCCTGTGAGATGGACACGGCACAGATGTTAGTGACAGAGAAGTCACTTACAACTGTCTAAGGTTCTGTATTCAGAATTTGCTGCTTATTGAATGTAGGTTTTGCAAGAAAGAGGAATTAAGAATAACTCCAGGTTGTTTGCTAAGCAACCAAAGAATGATTGAAAAGGGGTTGGATGTCGGGAAATTGTATCAAGAATTTAGTTTTAGACTTACTAGGCTAAAGATGCATATTGAATTCAGGGGAGAGACTGAAGTTATAAGAATATGAAAGGAAATTTAAGCCCATGTGACTAGATGAGATATAGGTATGGAGTGTATAAGGAGACTAGAATGATCTGAAGGTCTGAGTTCTGTTGTAGTCTAACATAAAGAGATTGGAAATAAAGGCAGATCCAGCAAAAGGCATGAAGGAAGAGAAACCAGTGAAGCAGAAGGAAAATAAAAGGAGCATGGTTTCCAAAAGTCAAATGTTTTAAGAAGAGGAAGGATTGAGCAACTATGGCATATGGAGCTTAGAGATCAAGAAAACTAAAATTGATATAATTCTCCCTTTAGCTTTGGTAACATAAATGACAGTCATTTTTGTAACCAGTTTCGGTGGAATAATAAGGACTAAAAGTATTGGTCAGAGTCCAAGAAAGTGAGAGAGATAATTATTTTTTCTTTTCCTTTTTTTAGCCCATTGGTTTTGAGAGAGAAGAATGGAAATATGGGAAGCAAGGAGGAGAGAGAGAGAGAGAGAGAGAAAAGCATCAACTTGTTCCATTAAGTTGTGCACCAGTTGATTGCTTCTCATATATGTCCTGACCCAGACTCAAACTGGAGACCTTGGGGTTGAGCCAGCACCCTTGGTACTCCAGGACAATGCTCTATGTATTGTGCCACTGGCCAGGATGAGATAAAATTTAAATGACAATTTTGAATATATTTACTCTAAATAACAGCAGGAAAATGGGATAATCTAAAAGCGGATGTGGACCCAAAGGAGGATATTTTATTCTGTGTAGGAAATACTGTAGCATGTTTTTTTACACTAATGGGAAAAATAACCTAGTTCACCAGACTATCGATGCATAGGAGAGGACACCTGCAGGGGAAGGGAGAGGGTGCAGTCCCAAGCACAGTAGGGGTTTGGACCCTATGTAAGTGTGCAGAACATCCGTCCACTATAACAGAAGGGAAGGCAGAACATATATATATGTAGATTTGGAAAGTTTGATGGTATAAGGATTAGGAAGTTATTTACTGATTGCTTCCTTTTCACCAAGAAAAGTGAGGAAAAGTCATCAGAGAGAGGAAGAAGAAGAGAATATGGAGCTTTCAAAAGAAAAGGAAAAGAAGATGATATAAATTAGTTCTCTAAGAAAAGGAGTAGCCAGGAGTGTTTGAGAGCCAAGTGAGGTCAATCAGCTGGTTCTGCAGTTTCATGAGAGTTCAGGAATGATTTTAATGGTAGGCCTTAGGTTTTAAGCCATGCAAGGGCAAGAGAGGGATAGCAGCCAGAGAGAAAGTGGTAGACTCAGTGGGTTAAAATTCCTGATGGAGTCAATGAATTATTTGAAGAAAACTATTAGAGGAATTGAGCTAGAAAAAAAGAGGTATTATATAGGGAGGGTATTAGAGAATAGAGATAAGAAATTTGAGAGGTGGTATAGTTTTTGTGGATACCAGCATGACCATGGGAGTAGATTGTCAGCTGCAGCGGAGGAGGCAGTGTCAGAGGACCCATCAGTCTGTATGTGCAGCACCACCATGTATGATGCAGAAGTAGATGGGAAGAAAAAGACTGAGTCGTGCATTTAAATTGTTAATGAATAAGGAGGGAGTTGACCAATAGGGCAATAGATGTCTAGAGCAAAGCAGAGCAGTGAATGGTGTGATTTCATATAATGTGCTTCAGGGATGCTGGGGACTATTGGAGGAGGGACAGCAATCATCTGGAAGCTGAAACAAGTATTAAGGGGAAGCTCAATCCCGCCTCCAGGCCCTTTAGTTCAGGACTATAAGAATGAAACCGCCCCAATCTGAGAGAACTGCAGCAGAAGCAGTTTTCTTAGGATGCTGAATGTTTAGAAAAGAGGTGGATGAAATAGACTTACCCTCTGAAAGTGTGGACAGCATATTATATCAGTACCTTACAAGTAGAATGGAATTGTTACTGCAAGGGTTTTTCTGAGATAACAAAAGTACAATTTGTTTAAATTATTGATTGCTTCATAAATTACTGATTTTTTACTTAACATGTTTTTTTCTTGATTAGACTTAAAATAATCGTTTTCTTCCCAATTCTTATTATTCTTCTCTCTTCTATATATCAGACAATATGAAACACCCCTTGAAGGCAACTTAATTAATCAAGAGATCATGCTAAAACGGCAAGAGGAAGAAATGATGCAGCTCCAAGCTAGAATGGCCCTTAGACAGTCTCGGTTGAGCCTGTATCCAGGAGACACAATCAGAGCTTCCATGCTTGACATCACCAGGGATCCTTTAAGAGAAATGGCCCTAGAAACAGCCATGACCCAAAGAAAACTGAGGGTAAGTTGATTCTCCAATGTTTGCATCTGCACTTAATCCCACAGGAAAATGTTATGCAAAGAACTTTTAAATAATCTACAGGTATCCTAAAGTTACCTGTAGATGAAATTGAAATCTCATGTTTTAAAGGTGTTAAAAAAACTAATTTACTGATATTCAAATAAATATTTAGTTGTTTTTTTATTTTATTTTAAAAATGATATTAGATTGGTTTAGAGTACTTTGACTATATATTTTTAAAGTATATGTGTGTTCCTTAAAGTCACCTGGCTTTATTCAGTACTGAAGACTGTTTCTTTTGTTTTTTGGTTGTTGTTTTTTTTAATGTGAGAGGAGGGGGGATAGATTCCTGCTTGCACCCCAACTGGGATCCACCCAGTAACCTTCTGGGGCCCATCTGGAGCCATGCTCGTAACCAAGCTATTTTTAGCACTGAAGGCTCAACAGAACCATCCTCAGTGCCCTGGGCCAGCATGCTTGAATCAATCAAGACATGGTTGTGGGAGAGGAAGAGGGAATTTAAGGGGAGGGGGAGAAGCAGATGGTCACTTCTCCTGTGTGCCCTGATCGGGAATTGAACCCAGGACTTCCATATGCTGGGTCAGCACTCTACCACTGAGCAAACCAGCCAGGGTCTGTGAACTGTTTTTAATATTAATACGTTTATTATCTCACAAACCAAAAAAGTCAGAGATAGACATTCAGAGTTGAGTCAGAGGAATACTATTCTCAGAATTATGACAATAATTTACTTTATAGTCATGTTAACTCCAACTATTATATCCTCATATCATACTAAATCGCATGGGCTTCCAATAATTAGCCACATATAAAGCATTAAAAAAGCACACATATATGCAGATCTTTTTTTCTAAATCATAGAATTAATGCATAACTTTGGCTCATTAACTATTCATAAATGATAATCTATACCTTTACAGCATGCCACTAGTATATGTCATCTCACTATAACCTGTGCTTTCTTACCAGGCAGCCAGTGTCTGGCAATTCCAGAGACACTTTATCAGAGGCATTCTTTATCAATAACTAGAGAACTAAAGGTCATTAAAGGGTCACATAGTGGTGTGGGTTTCTTTGTTGTTGTTTTCTGAAAAAAGAAGGAAGAATATGTTTTGGAGGCTGAGGAAGAGTGCTAGTATTTGGAAAAACAGTTTCACAGTTGAATTAATGTCCTTTCCCAGAACATAAACTTTCAGTTAATTTTTTTCTGTATTACTCTTGGTGCAGACACTTTTGAACTAGTTCATACTCTGTTGCCTTAGTTGGTCTGCATTAGATTCTCTGTTTCCCGTGTGGGACTATTCTGATTTTTCCTATTCTATTTCTATTCTTATTTAAAATGTATCCTATTGGTTTGTTGATTATTAACAAGCCCTTAATGTTAAACTTTTACTTAAATGGTATCTGTCACATGTTCCACATGTGTGTTAGATAGAATTCCCACATCAAGCGATCGAATGAGCTGTACAGGTAAATGCGAAGAAGAAACTAATAAAAATAAAACTGTAAAACCTCTATTAGTTGAAACCCACACATCACCTGCCTTTGGCCTCCAGATTAGCCTTGCTTTCTTTTTACTTTTTACCCATTTGGGCATAATTTTTTCATCTATTCTGATCCTGCTCCCACCTGGAGTCTTTCTTTTTAATTGAATGTATTGAGGTGACATTGTTTTAAGTTATCTCCTGAACCAATTCTTCCCTCTTGACAGAAACCCCTGGATATACAGGAGGTTAAGGGAAACAATAGATTGAGAAGCAGTGAATGCAGTGTGAGGACTCCACTTTCTGCCATTCCTCAGTCCCTCAAAGCCCCCCAGCTCCAGAGATATTATTTTCTTACTTGAAGCAGTAATGGGAGGCAGAGACTCTGATACTTATATTATCTCTACTTGTCACTATTTAGGATAAAAGAATACAGTGTCACAGGGTTCCGAGAACATAATTACAGATGAATATGTATATTTTGTAATCACAAAATCATAAAATGTATATTTTACAGTCAAATATTTTATATTTTGTTTTTTAATTATAACTTGTTTTAAGACAAATTGGGCATCACTGTATAAAACAGTGAAATTCTGTTCAGTCACTTCGCATATTATCAATATTAAACCACATCCTTAATGAGCTTTTGATAATTCTGTTATTTCAGCAATTAAGACTACTATTGGGTTTCTTTTTTCTTTTTCAAGAGTCTGAGTCATTCTAGGGTCTAAAAAGTAAAATACTTGTAAAACATTATAAAACAAGACTTTACAGTTGACATCACTGTTAGGAAACAGAGCTGATATCAGACAAACTTCTGTTTACACTTAGTGGAAGGCACCTTCCATTCTCATCCTTGATAAATGTCACTGTACTTTATTTAAATTTATGCATTTGTGTCAGGTAACCTAGTTCTAATCAATGGGCTTTACATGTAGGTTATTTTTATTATTACATTATTTCCTTTCAAGGAAAGAGGTAGAATAAGTTGTAAAAACTATTAATTTTACTTTATGTGATTTGCAGAATTTCTTTGGCCCTGAGTTTGTGAAAATGACAATTGAACCTTTTATATCTTTGGATTTGCCACGGTCTATCCTTGTAAGTAAACCAATTTGTGTCTCTTTCATAAAATAATTTCATCCATAATTTTTAAAAAAATCAGTTGAAATTCTTACAAAATCAAATAAATGCCTTTTTTTTTTAATTATAGACCAAGAAAGGGAAGAATGAGGATAACCGAAGAAAAGTAAATGTAATGCTTCTGAATGGGCAGAGACTAGAACTGACTTGTGATACCAAAACAATATGTAAAGATGTATTCGATATGGTCGTGGCCCATATTGGCTTAGTGGAACATCATTTGTTTGCATTAGCTACCCTCAAAGGTACTAAAATACTTTAAATTCAGAATACAAATGAAAACTTGGCAACAGGTTGACTTCCTATACCTGTTATACCCAACCTTGTTTTGAGAAATAGTAACTACATGGGCACTCAGCATTGGACAAGTAGGAGTTAGAAACCTTCTCGTAAAGAGATGCACTATTTTAGTACTAGTATCTTTTTGCATATTCTGAATTGACCATGAAGATATTTTTTTAAACTTTGACTTTATAAAAATAAATCTTAATTGTTATATTTTGGGGACCATTATATATGTCAATTGCCTGCATATGTACTCAATAATTTAGTATCCTGCTAATATGAATTGAATATATAGCAGGACCCTATTTCTGAATCTTCTCATCAACTTCTTTACCCTACTACTCTAAAATATACACTGTTTTTTAAAATGTTGTCAGTTAATGACTGAAAATAAGTCATTTCACATATTTTTCCAGCATTATATCCACTGAACTCTGACTTTCACACCTACAGTGGTCTCAGCAGCTTCAGTAGAAACCACTCCTGTTTCTCAGTGAGAATTTCCAGAGCAATAAGAAGCTTTTTTGGAGTTGAGTTTTCATAAATCTCTTTAAATCATTACATTTTTAAATTACTCTTTAGTATTTTAGATTCCTGTTTACCTCAAAATTTAACTTAGAAAGCTTAGACCACAAAGTACCATAAGATATAACTGAAGGATCAAATCATCCTGAAACCCTACAAGATCACGATAATGTCATCTTTGTCATAAGGGAAATATTTCCTTCAATTTAGTTTATGGAATTCTATTCTTAAAATCTGTTTATTTTGTAGAGTCAATCAACAAATATTCAGTTAGTGCCTACTGATGTTCTATCACTTTTATTAATTATAATTTTACACTAAACAGGTAATACTACCTAAATAATACTCAGTTATTTAGAATTTATTTACAAAACACCTAATTTCTTAACCATTAAAGATAAGTCAGATTTTACTGAATAATCTTTTATTTGGAGATAGGCAATAATACTTAAATGATGACATTAAAAAATAAAATTAGGGATGATATCAGAGTAATGGCAATGTGAGAGATACTCCTGATCTCTCCCCTTGTAATTTCAACAAATTGAACAACTATAACAGCAAAGGAACCCCATGTGGGCTCACAAGCATGCCTGAAAGATCCATGCACCAAATGGACTAAAGGAAGAAGAAATCGAATACCATGACTACACAAGACAAAGATGTAGTTCAGAAAGAAAATGAAAAATCTCTAGAAAAAATCTCAAACACATGGAAACCTTGGAGTTAAATGATAGAGAATTCAAATTGAAGTTCTGAAAATACTCAACAAGATGTGAGAAGACACCAATAGGCAACTTAATGAGCTCAGAAAATAAATTAATGAACAAAATGAATACTTCACCAAAGAGATTGAAACTTTATAAACAGAGATGAAGAACTCAATACATGAATTGAAGACTGAGGTAGCAAGTTTAGCTAATAGAAGAAGCCATGTAGAGGAAAGAATCAGTGACATTGAAGACAGGCAACTAGAGATGCTACAGAGAGAAAAGGAGAGAGACTCACAAATTAAGAAAACAGAGAGAGCTCTATAAGAATTGTCTGACTCCATCAGAAAGAGAAGTATTAAAGAAGAAGAGAGGGAGAAGTGAATGGAGAGCCTATTCAAACAAATAATTGAGAATTTCCCAAGCTTATGGAAATAGCCTTGAATTCCGGAAGCAAACAATGCCGAGTTACCACAATCCAAACAGACCTACTCCAAGGCATATCATAATAAAATTGTCAAAAATCAATGACAAAGAAAGAATCCTCAAGGCAGCTAGGGGAAAAAAAGAACGTAACATATAAAGAAAAGCCCATTAGGTTATCATCAGACTTCTTAGCAGAAACTCTACTAGCCAGAAGAGAGAGTGAACCCAAACATTCAAAGTACAGAAAGAATACTACATCTATCAAAGTTATCCTTCAAATATGAAGGAGAAATAAACCTGTTACAGATATACAGAAGCTAAGGGAATTTTTCACCAGAAAACCCCCACTGTAGGAAATACTCAAGGGGGTTATTTGACCAGCTACAAAGAGAAAACAAATCAAAACTACAGGTAAAAGCTCCAACAAAGTCACAATAAAAACAAGAGTAATCTGTGACAACAATAACATAAAATTGGAGAGGATGAAGATCTGAAGTAGCAAAGGAGGATGGAGTGCAGAAGCACTCATAAGACAAAGGACTCTTATACATATGAACATTTTTATCTTCATAACCTAATGGTAACCACCCACAAAAAATCTACTACTGAAGCACACAGCTTAACAAAGAAGAAACAGGGAAAGAAGTATGGATTACCACCAAACAAAAACAACTGGCAGAAACACAAAAGAAAGGAACCAGACAAGACACAGAGCTACTAGAAAACAAAACATAAAATGGCTATAAGAAATCTTCAAGTGTCAGTGCTTACCCTAAATGGCAATGGATTGAACTAACCAACAGAAAGGCACAAAGTAGCAAATTGGATCAAAAAGCAAAACCCAACCATATGCTGCCTTCAAGAGTACATACCTACGTTTCAAGGACAAAAGTGGATTCAAAGTGAAAGATTGGAAAACGATTCTCCAAGCAAATAATGTCCAAAGAACAGCAGCTGTAGCCATAGTCATATCTGACAATGGTGACTTCAAGACAACAAAGGTAACCAGAGACAAAGATGAACATTTCATAATGAAAAAGGGGACATTGTATCAAGAAGACATAATACTTCTTGTATATGCACCAAACCACAAAGCACCAAAATATATGAGATCTACTAACTGATCTAAAAAATAGAAGCAAACAAAAACACAATCAAAATTGGAGATTTTAGCATACCATTGATGGCTTTAGATAGATCATCCAAATAGAAAATCAGTATAGAAATACCAACCTTAAATGACACTTAGACCAAATGGACATAGTAGACATTTATGGTACATTTCATCCCATAATGTCAGAGTATACACTCTTCTCCAGTGTGCATGGAACATTCTCAAGGATAGATCATATGTTGGGCCACAAAACTAACATCAACAAATTCAGGAAGATTGAAATTATACCAAGCATATTTTCTGATAATAAGGCTTTGAAATTTAAATTCAACTGTAAAAAGGAAGTAAGGAAACCCACAAAAATGTGGAAAATAAACCACATACTTCTGAAAAATGATTGGGTCAAAGAAGAAATAAAAGTAGAGATCAAAAGATATATACAGACAAATGAAAACTATACAACACATCAAAATTTCTGGGATGCAGTGAAAGCAGTAATAAGTTTATATCATTACAGCCTTATATCAAGAAACAAGAGAGATCTCAAGTAAAGAACCTAACATCCCACCTTCAGGAACTATAAAAAGAAGAATAAAGGCAACCCAAAGTCAGCAGAAGAAAGGAAATGGTAAAATTTAGAGCAGAACTAAATGAAATAGAAAACAAAAAAACTATAGAAAAAATTAATACAACAAAGAGCTGGTTCTTTGAAAAGATCAATAAAATTGACAAACCAGTGGCTAAACTTATCAAGGAAAAAAGAGGAAGGGATCATATAAACAAAATTATAAATGAAACAGAAGATATTGCCACAGACATCACAGATATATAAAGGGTCATAGTAGAATATTATGAAAGATTATATGCTGCCAAATTCAACAACCTAGAGAAAATGGATAAATTCCTAGAACTATACAATCTTCCTAGACTGAAGTCATGAGTCATGAAGAAGTGGAAAACCTAAATAAACCATTCAATAAGATACAACATCCCTTTATGTTTAAAACACTCAATAAAGACCATATATGACAAACCATTAGCTAATATCATTAAAAATGGTGAAAAAATAAAGGCTTTTCTTCTAAAATCAGGAACAAGACAAAGTTGTCCACTCTCTCCACTCTTATTCAACATAGTCCTGGAAGTTTTAGCCAGAGCAATCAGGCAAGAGAAAAATGTAAATAAAAGGCATCCATTTTGGGAAAGAAGAAGTAAAGGTATCACATCACGTTTTGCAGATGACATGATCCTGTATATAGAAAACCCCGAAGACTCCACAAGAAAAATATTATTTTAGAAACAATAAACCAATAAAGTCACAAGATACAAAATCAATATACAAAAGTCCACTGCTTTCTTATATGCCATGATCAAACATCGGAAAATGAACTAAAAAAAACCAATTTCTTTTACAATTGCAACAAGAAATAAATAAAATAAAACAGGAATAAACTTAACGAAAGATGTGAAGGACCTATTTACTGAAAACTACAAAACATTATTGTAAGAAGTTGAAAAAGACACAATGAAATGGAAAAATATTCTATGTTCATGGATTGGAAGAATAAACATAGTTAAAATGGCCATGTTGCCCAAAGCAATGTACAAATTTAATGCAGTCCACATCAAAATTCCAGTGTCTTTTTTTTTTTTCTGAAGTGAGAAGCGGGGAGGCAGAGAGATAGATTCCTGCATATATCCAACCGCAATCTACCCAGCAAGCCCACCAGGGGGCGATGCTCTGCTCATCTGGGGCTTTGCTCCATTGCACCTGGAGCCATTCTAGCACCTGAGGCAGAGGCCATGGAGCCATCATCAGTGCCCAGGCCAACCTTGCCCCAGTGGAGCCTTGGATGTGGGAGGCGAAGAGAGAGAGAGAAAGGAGAGGGGGAAGAGTGGAGAAGCAGATGGGCACTTCTCCTGTGTGGCCTGGCCAGGTATCAAACCCGGGACTTCCACACACCAGGCAAACACTCTGCCACTGAGCCAACCGGTCAAGGCCCCAATATCATTATTTAAAGAAATAGAACAAAAATGACCAGGTTTGTATGGAACCATAAAACCTTAATAACCAAAGCAATCCTGAGGAAAAAGAATGAAGCCAAAGATATCATCACACTGCCTGACTTCAGATTATACTATAGATCTGCGATAATTAAAAAAGCATGGTATTGGCAGAAAAACAGACATACTGACCAATGGAACAGAATTGAGAACCCAGAAGTAAAACCACATACATATGGACAAATCATCTTTGAAAAAGGAGCCAAAACAAGAAAAGAAAGCTTCTTTAATAAATGCTACTGGGAAAATTGGAAAGCCACATGCAAAAGAATGACACTTTACTAGAGTTTGTCCCCTGCACAAAAATCAATACAAAACGGATCAAAGACCTAAATATAAGATCCAAAACAATAAATTACATAGTAGAAAATATAACTACTAAACTCATGGACCTTTGCCATAGAGAAAAATTTATGAATTTGACCCAAAGACAAGGGAAGGGAAAGCAAAAATAAATGACTATATCAAACTAAAAAGCTTCTGCACAGCAAAAGAAACTGACAACAAAACAATTAAGCAGCCAACTAAATAGGAGATATTTGCAAACAGCTTCGATAATGGGTTAATATTCAAAATATATAAAGAACTCACAAAGCTCAGCAACAAACAAGTAAGCAATCCAATAAAAAAAATGGGGAGAGGACCTGAACAGATACTTCTCCCAAGAAGACATACAAATGGCCAACAGATATATGAAAAGATGCTCATCTTCACTAGCTATTCAAGAAATGAAAATCAAGACTACAATGAGATACCAACTCACACCTGTTAGATTGGCTATCATCAACAAGACAGGTAATAACAAGTGTTGGAGAGGCTGTGGAGAAAATGGAACCCTCATTCACTGCTGGTGGAAATGCAAATTAGTATAACCATTGTGGAGGAAAGTATGGTGGTTCCTAAAAAAATTAAGACTAGAATTATCATATGACCCAGTAATCCCTCTACTGCTTATCTACCCCCAAAACTTCAAAAACATTGGTGCATAAGGACACATGCACCCCCATGTTTTTCGCAGCATTATTCAGAGTGGCCAAGACATAGAAACAACCAAAGTGTCCATCTGTAGAGGATTGGATAAAGATATGGTACATATATACAATGGTATAATACTCAGCCATAAGAAATGATGACATAGTGACATTTATGACAACATGGATGGACCTTGAGAACATTATACTGAGGGAAATAAGTAAATCAGAAAAAATTAAGAATTGTATGATTTCTCACATGGGTAGAACATAAAACAGACTCATGGACATGGATAAAAGTGAAGTGGTTACCAGGGGGAAGAGGATGTAGGGGATTTGGGAGGGGTGGGGAAGGGTGTAAAGAGGGACAAATATAAGGTGGAAGAAAATGATTTGACTTTGGGTGGTGGGTGTGCACCTTAATCAACAGTTCAGATGCTACAGAAATGTTTGCCTGAAACCTGTGTACTCTTATTGATCAGTGTCGCCCTGTTAATTTCCTAAATATAATTTAAAAATAAAAAAAAAGATAAAATGTTGGTATACAAAAATAAATTAAATAAAAATAAATGACTATTGTTCTTCCTAGATTTCCCTTGGTAGCTCAATAATAATAAACAATAACTAATATTTATTGAATGTTTATCATGTGCCATATATTTTACCAAGTGTTTTATACCCATTATGCCATTTTGTCCCTACAACAGCCTTATAAAGCTGGAATTTCAGAAAATAGCACTATCCTCATTTTGCAGACAAGAAAATTGATAGCTAGAAAGGTAAAATTTATTCATAGTCACACAGATAGTAAATGATGTGGCCAGTAATTGGATCTAGGTCTGTCTGTCTTCAGGTCCCTCATTCTTAAAAGACTGACCATATTGCCTCCCACCCATATTCAGTGCCTCAGAGCTTCCTGTCATACTTCATAATCTTATTTTATTCTCCTGTGAAAGTATTTTGTGCAAATCTGACAAAAAAAAAAAAAAAAAGAAATTGAAAGAAAACATGGAGGTATTTTTATTTTATCTGAATGTTTTCTTACTCTGTTTTAGATAATGAATATTTCTTTGTTGGTTCTGATTTAAAATTAACCAAAGTGGCCCCAGAGGGATGGAAAGAAGAACCAAAGAAAAAGAACAAAACCACTGTTAATTTTACTTTGTATTTCCGAATTAAATTTTTTATGGATGATGTTAGTCTGATACAGTGAGTACACAAAAGTTTCTATTTTTCTCTTTTTGACCCCTGAGCTTTTGACCCATTAGTTTACTGATACTAAATTATTTTATTCTGATCTATAATAATGTCTTCTTTATCATAAAAGAAATAATTTCTTCAAAATAATGAATTAAATTATTGTGGTTTAAAAACTTAATAATAAACAAACTTATCTTTTAATAATAAAAATTACCCCAAGGTTGAGGATCAAGCCCAGGAGTCTTGTGTTTATATTTATTTTCCAGACATACTCTGACCTGTCATCAGTATTATCTTCAGCTTCGGAAAGATATCTTGGAAGAGAAGATGCACTGTGATGATGAGACTTCTTTATTGTTGGCCTCCTTGGCTCTCCAGGCTGAGTATGGAGATTACCAACCAGAGGTGGGACTTACTTGTTTTCTCCAGGACCACTTTTGCATTGGTGTTCTTATCCTCAGTGTAAAGACTGAACCTGTTTGAAGTGCTTCCTGTTTAGATCTAGAGGTTTTTGAGGCTAGTTTGGTACTTACAAATTGATGTGCATCAGTTATATAAAATCATACAATGTGGGATTTTGTCTTCTTTTTTTTTTTCTTTTAAATTTTTTAATTCATTTTTAATAGAGAGAGGAGGGAGAGAGAGGAAAGAGAGAGAACAGGGGGAGGAGCAGGAAGCATCAACTCCTATATGTGCCTTGACCAGGCAAGCCCGGGGTTTCAAACCAGTGACCTCAGCATTCCAGGTTAATGCTTTACCCACTGCACCACCACAGGTCAGGCCTCTCTTCTTTCCTTTCCTTTCCTTTCCTTCCTTTTCCTTTTCCTTTTTCTTTTCCTTTTCCTTTTTCTTTTCCTTTCCTTTCCTTCCTACTCTCTCTCTCTCTTGCTCTCTCTCATTCTCCTTCCTTCCTTCCTTCCTTCCTTCCTTCCTTCCTTCCTTCCTTCCTTCCTTCCATCCATCCATTCTTCCATCCTTCTCTCCTTCCTTTTCTTTTTTCTTGATTATCCTACTTCAGAGTTTTGGGATACATAGCACCTTACCCTTCCTTTTCCCAATTTCTAACTGATAGATACTAGACACAGAGTTACTAGTCAAATCTGGATCAAAGGGGTCTTCTACTTTCCACATGGATCCGTGCAGTGACGTGCTGGCCAAATGATCTAGACTATAAGTGGATCTAAGGAAGCAAGGATAGGAGACTGTGCCTCTCAAGCAGCATCCTTAACAACATTAACCCTAACTATAGTGACATTTGGACCTTGGTTGTCAGTCTCTTCTCAAGTTTGTCAGTTGATTCAGTCCTTCGGTCTCACTGAATAAAAAAGAAAGACCAATGCATTTTCTCTGAAACTCACTCCTCAAAGAGAGGTCTAACTAGATGTGCCTTATCTCTTGGTCGAGGCAAGAACTTTTAAGATAAGAGGAAGAAAAGAAACAGAATCACTTACAAAAGCATTCTCCTTCTAGGTTCATGGTGTTTCTTATTTTAGACTGGAGCATTATTTGCCTCCCAGAGTGATGGAGAAACTTGATTTATCCTATGTTAAAGAAGAGTTACCCAAACTGCATAATACCTATGCAGGAGCTTCTGAAAAAGAGACAGAGTTCGAATTTCTAAAGGTAAGCATGCAAAATTACAAATAATAAGCTTTGTATCTTTTTCAATGTAAGCAAGATGCCAATAAATGATAATATGCATTATCTTATTTTATTAAATACTGACTAAAACTATGGTATTTTAATCCTCATTTTGTAAAAGAAAGAACTGAGACTCAAAGAGGAAATGTAATGTTCCCAAAGTCAGTGGCTGTTTTGTGGGACAAAACTGTTATTTGAACCCACATCTATCTGGCTATGGGTTCCATGCTTTATGCTTTTTGTCTCATCTGAAAAAGTCTTTATCTAACCCACAGTGACAAAGATTTTCTACGTCTTATAGTTTTAGCTCTTATATTTAGATCTGTTGTTAATTTGGGGTTAATTTTTATATATCGGGTGAAGTAAGGGTTGGGATTCATTTACTTACCACATGAATATTCAGTTGTTCCAGTAACATTTATTGGAAAGACTATCCTTTCTATATTTAACTATATTGGTACAGGTTCTGTATCTTTCTATCACCTTTTAGCAAAGTCTGTGGTATTGTTCCAACAGGTCTGCCAAAGACTGACAGAATATGGAGTTCATTTTCACCGGGTGCACCCTGAGAAAAAGTCACAAACTGGAATATTACTGGGAGTCTGTTCTAAAGGTGTGCTTGTGTTTGAGGTTCACAATGGAGTTCGCACATTGGTCCTTCGTTTTCCATGGAGGGAAACCAAGAAGATTTCTTTTTCGGTATGTCCAATTTCACCCTGTTTGGTTATATTTTAAATGTAACATTAATTGACTTTACTTAAGTAAACTTTAAACCCTATCTATCATTCAGTAAAGCTAATATGTCTTAATACTTTTTTGCTCACCTTTCTTAGCTGTAGGATATATAATTGAGGTTTATTTGTTTTTGGTTTTCTTAAGAGGTGATTTTTCAAAAAAATTTATATGTTCCTAGCTGGTTATATGCTCAATTAACTTTAGTTAAATTACAACCTAGTTACTTCTGTTAATTCAGAACTTGTTCTAGAGGAGCACCGTCTCACATAAGGAAACCCCGTTAGTGTGTTTAAGATAAGTAACTATCTTAACCCCAGGGAGCTTTGTCTTGCTCAATAATAGGTCCTTCACAAACACTGAATTTGAGTCTTAGTGGTCCAAAAATTTTTGGATTTTATGAACTAATACCAGAATTTTATGCAGTTTAAAGTTTTAGTGTATACTCTCTATAGACATAAAGTTAGAAAAGTGATTTTTAGAAAATCATGTTTATGAAAGATAGTAAGCTATAAAGGCATATTTTGATTCTGAACATAGTTGGAGTATCTGAACGTTGAAATGCAATTGGCACACCCCAGAGGCTAATCAAAACTATTTTCAGTTACTTACTTTCCTAATGATATTCAGGAAGTACTGATATCTTTAGTTTATATTCGAGCTGAAATATGGTCTCACCAGAATGTTTATAAAAATAATAATATGAAGGTCCCAATTGATTGTATAATCTTCAACATAGAAACACTTGAAATCAGTTCTAGACCTAATGGTTAGTTGCTTGGTTTCCTCTGAAACCCAGAGGCACCACGAAGATTACCAGATAATGTGTTCTCTCAGTGAAGTCCAGACCATCCACATCTTCTCAGGATTGTCAAGACCAGAAACATACTTGGATTTAACTTACTTTCCCCAGTGGAAATGCTACCAGAGCAAGTATCTAGAGGGAACCTTAGACTAATTAAACACAAATCTAATTTGGACACTTTTTAAAAGGTAACAAATCAAATAATCATTCAGCATTCAGCTCACTGTCATTTGCCATGCTAACACACCAGCCCTACCATTAATAGAACTAGTTGTGATTAGCTTATTTTTAAAGCTCTCCAGTGGCCACATTCCCATGTAAATTATTATGTTTAGCTAATTCATCTGAAGTGCTTGCTCTTACTTAGTGCTCTCTCTCTCTCTCTTTTTTTTAAACGAGAGGCAGGGAGGCAAAGACAAACTCCCGCATGTTCCCCAACTGGGATCCACTCAGCAACCCCCTACCAGGTGATGCTCTGCCTGTCCAGGCCGCTGCTCTGTTGCTAAGCAACCAAGCTATTTTAGCACCTGAGGTGAGGCCATGGAGCCATCCTCAGTGCCCGGAGCTAACTTTACTCAAATCATTCGAGCCATGGCTGCAAGACTGGAAGAAATGGAGTTGGGGGGAGGGGATAAGCAAATGGTCACTTCTCCAGAGTGCCCTGACCGGGAAATCAAACCCAGGACTTACACATGCCTGGCTGATGCTCTACTTCTGAGCCAACTGGCCAGGGCTTTGAGCCCCGCCCCCCTTTTTTTCTTTTAATAGCCTCTGGGAAGATGGAAACGTCACCCTTTTTTTTTTTTCTTTTTCCTCTAATACAACTGAATTCTCTTGAGCACATTTTTTGTCCAGTTCATTGGTTAACACTTAGAATCAATTACTCTTATAATTTATTTCAAACCTGTATGGCTTTATAGCTGTGTAGGACAACAGCTTTGGGATTTGACAGTGGTAAAATGGTACGTTAGAAAAAATATTTCCCAACTACTTGAAGAGTTACTTGATAAATAGCTAATAGTCAAGATACTGGTTTGGTTGTACCATGTCTTTAACTCTTCTCTTGTACGTGCTAGTTTCCTTTTTTAACAAAGAGTGTAGTGTATGCTCTAACTGGACTAAAGCAGTTCTCCAAATACATTAGTCTTAGATTTCAGCATGTTGAATGCTAGTCTTTCAGGACACACTGATCACCTTCAAACCTCACCACATAGGTCGTAACATTTTGGGATGCCCTCTTACACAAAAGAGATTGTTTTTCAAGAAACATCAGGTTGGCTGTGGCTGGTTTACCCAGTGGTATAGCATTGATCTGGCATATGGATGTCCTGGGTTCAATTCCCAGTCAGGGCAAACAGGAGAAGTGACCATCTGCTTCTCTGCCCCTCCCCCTCCCTCTTCCACTCCTGCAGCCATGGTTCAATTGGTTCACATTCATCAGCCCCGGGCACTGAGAATGGCTTCATAGATCCTCTGCCTCAGGTTCTAAAAACAGCTCAGTTGTGAGCATGGCCCTAGATGAGCAACACATCAGACCCAGATGGTATTGCCAGGTGAATCCTGGTTAGGGCGCATGTGGGAGTCTATCTCCCTTCTTCTCATTTGGAAAAGTGGGGGGGGGGGAGAAACATCAGGTTCTCAATCAGGGCACATACAGGAGCAGCTCGATGTTCCTGTCCCTCTCTCTCTCTGCCTTTCTCTCTCAAAAAGAAAAAAAAAAAGAAAGGAAGAAAGAAACATCAGGGAAATGAGATTAATTTGTGATTTTTCTTCTTTCCCTGAATTTGGTAAGAATCACTTTCTCTAAATGCTGATTTGTTCATTTTTCAGCCCAGTTTTGTTATCCAGTACCTCTCCATTCAAAAATCTTCTCTTAATTTCCTGCGAACTTCATCGCAGGCTTCATACCACCAGGATTCTTCTTGACCAAATCACAGCTCTTTTTATATATTAATAAATCAATTTTTGTTGAACTTCATTTTCTTTTTATTTTTTAAGATTTTATTTATTAATTTTATAGGGAGAGGAAGGAGCAAGAAGTATCAACTCATAGTTCCTTCACTTTAGCTGTTCATTGATTGCTTGTTGTATGTGCCTTGACTGGGCAAGCTCAGGATCACAAACTGGCGACCTCAGCATTTCAGATCAATGTTCTATCCACTGCGCAACCACGAGTCAGATGAACTTCATTTTCTTTAGCCAACAGAATAGAGCAATATTTCTTATACTATCTTTTTCAATTAGTTTTAGTGTTTGTGAGCATTGCAGTAAGCTGAATAATCTCATTAAGGGAAACTTTTCTGTGTTGATAGCTGGCATATAGTCTGATTTAGGCTATAATTTTTGAAAGTGGCAAATAATATTAATTTTATTTATTTTCTGAATTTTAATAATACAGGTTTACATTTTCTCTTTTTGTGTGTGACAGAGACAGACAGAAAGGGACAGATAGGAAGAGACAGGCAGGAAGGGAGAGATGAAAAGCATCAATTCATCGTGGGCACCTTAGTTGTATATTAGATATTTGGGAGGACAGCTCCACATTTTTTTTTTAACTCAAAGTTTTGTCTTTATTTATTTTTACAGGGACAGAGAGAGAGTCAGAGAGAGGGATAGATAGGAACGGAGAGAGGTGAGAAGCATCAATCATTAGTTTTTCGTTGCCGTTGCAACACCTTAGTTGTTCATTGATTGCTCTCTCACATGTGCCTTGACCGCGGGCCTTCAGCAGACCGAGCCACCCCTTGCTGGAGCCAGCGATCTTAGGTCCAAGCTGGCGAACTTTTGCTCAAGCCAGATGGGCCTGTGCTCAAGCTGGCGACGTTGGGGTCTCAAACCTGGGTCCTTCCGCATCCCAGTCCGACGTTCTATCCACTGCCCCACCGCCTGGTCAGGCCTTAGTTGTTTATTGATTGCTTTCTCATATGTGCCTTGACCGGGGGGCTACAGCAGAATGAGTGACCTCTTGCTCAAGCCAGCAACCTTGGGCTTAAGCCAGCGACCTTGGGGCTCAAGCCAGTGACCCCTCACTTAAGCTAGTGAACCCACGCTCAAGCCACATGAGCCTGAGCTCAAGCTGGATGAGCTCATGCTCAAGTGGGTGACCTTGGGGTTTCAAACCTGGCTCCTCTGTGTCCCAATATGATGCTCTATTCACAGCGCCACCTCCTGGTCAGGCAGGTTTATATTTTCTATACTTTTATTAAATGTAGATCAAAGAATACTCATGCCTAATAATGTGAGATAAAAATAATATCTACATATTAATATTTGTTTACAGAATCTGGTCATGTAATAAAATGATAGTAAAATATCCTAATTACTAATTCCCCTGATTAATATTGTAGAAGAAGAAAATCACATTGCAGAATACATCAGATGGGATAAAACATGCCTTCCAGACAGACAACAGTAAGGTGTGCCACTACCTCCTGCACCTCTGCTCTTCCCAGCATAAGTTCCAGCTGCAGATGAGAGCAAGGCAAAGCAACCAAGATGCTCAAGATATTGGTAAGGAGAAGCAAACTATGACAGATGACGCCAGGTGTATGCATGGTTTGTGCCACAAATTTTAAAAGAACTTCTCTGTTTAAGATGAAAATTACAAGGTATACCTATGTTAAATGACTAAGTCAAGTTTATAAAGGTGTCACGAATGAAGCTGAGATTTTAACTTCATACTCATTTTAGAAACAGCACCCAAGATCAGTTAGGGAATACCCATTCAAATATCTACTTTGTGCTTATCATTAGGCTAGCCTAGCTGATGTAAATATTTTAAAAGTTTTTTTGTTTATTTTTAAATATTTATTATTTTTATTCTCTTCTCATAGTAAACTTAAACACTATTTGGGAAGGTAAGACTAATATACATGAAACAGTAAATAATACAAAACAGAGGTTCAAAGTTTGAATAACAGATTATATCATAAGCTCTATAATCACTACAAGAGGAGTGGGGTTTCAGAGACTAGGGAACTTGAGTGGTGGTACTTGAATTGGAAGTTTGAAGGATAGAAATAAAATAGCTTGAAGATAAATGGAAAGGCTTTCCAGATGAGGGAAAGAATATGATAAGCAAGGCAGGGGATCCGGGAGTAGACTTCATGCACGGTGATGTTCCATAATGTAATAGTTTTGGGGGTGGCACATTTCTCACCGTTTTTACTTGGGTGCATCCTGTTCTGAGACTGGGATGAATAACCACAGTACCCAATATAAATGGTCAGGAAAGTTGTTTTAGTTTCTTGTGAAAAGGAACCAACAGAAGAAACTAATGCAGCTCTGAAAGAATATCTTAGAACCAAAATATTTAAAGGTAACTTTACAAGACCACATGTAGAAATAAAGTTATATAAAATCTAGTTCTGCATAGTATATTGTTATAGACTTCAAGTTAAACACTCTGAAGACTTTGTTTAAAACTTTTATTGGACTAACTACTCATGACCTTGTACAACAGAGCTTTATAAATTCTTTATCCGAACTTTCTCACATCCTGAAATGTTACAAAAATATATATTCCCTGTTGAATTAGAATGAAGTCATGGCGATCTGAGAATAGATGTTTCTCAGCCTTTCAAAAGCAAGATGGTAGGGGATTATTAAAAATGAAGATTCCAGAAACCTACCTGAAACATGGTGGATCCTAATCTTTGAGCATTGGGTCCCTAGAATCTGTATTTTAACAGTCTTTCCTCAGTAATGATGATTATGCATGCTAAAATATGATAACTACTGCTATAACCTCATTACTCCTTTTCTTTCCCTGCCTTGCTCTGCTAAATTTGTATGCTCTTACACATTCGATAGTGAAATATCAAACTTACTAGGGCTATCAGTTTTTCTTCTTGGGCTCATATTCTGTTCCGTACCAAGCAGAATTGTACAATTGAAGGTTACATTGTTATTGATGTGGTATAGCCCACTGTAGTAAAAAAGAGTCAGAACACAAACTATGATACTCAGTGTTTTTATACTGAAGAACAATATAGTGTAATCATAACAATGTAGTTAAAGGTCATGAACTATGGAGCCAGATGCCAGAGTTCAAACCTCACTCTATTATTTATAAGTTCTGAATCTTGGAGGCTACTTAAACTCTCTGCCTTTAGTTCACTGTCTGTGAAATAATTGTCAGAATGATAATACTTAAGCATAAGGTTGTTCTGAAGATGAAGATATTTTAAAGCACTTTAAAAGTGCCTGGCATCGTGCAGATATTGAATAAATCCTCATTACTATCATGACCAGGATTAGCACTGTTTTACCACCAGTATTGCTAATAAGAGTAGGAGTAGTATGACCTTCCGGAAATACCTGACTTTCTGGAGTCTCGGTTTCTTCATACATGAGGTGGGAATGCTCGCTGTGTCTCACAGGTTTGTCTGAGGAACACAACAGCTGTGATTCCTTGAACTTTCAGAACTTTCATATGGGAAAGTACTTTAGGACTTTAAGATGGTACTATTTACATTTTCCCCCCAGATTTTATTAAACTTTCAAAGGAATTATTTTCTGGTTAGAATTGGCTTAGAGATAGCTTAACTATCTGTACTAGACAAGTGAAAATAACTAATGTTATTTATAGGATGTTGAAGGACTAACAAATATATGTTTCTTCTTTAGAGGTATAGAATTTTGGTGCTAGAAAGAACCCTAGAGGCCAGTAAGTTCAAAATTTTAGTGATGAGAAAATAGTTTCAGAGAAGGTAGTGTCTTACGTAACCTTAGAGTTAGAGGTCCAATAAGGCTGGAACCTCAGTCTCTTAAGTTCTAATTCAATACTCCTTTTATTTTGATGATCTTCCAGAAAACTAATTTGCATGTAATTAAGTTAAGATTAATAACCATTTATTGAGCACTTATTGCTTATAAGATACCATGCTAGGTGCTCTAGGATAACTAAAATAACTGAAATTCCTCTCTCAAAAGGGCATACAGTTAAGTCAACATATAAAAAATTACAAAACAGTAAAAGGGACTGAACAGTAACACGAAGATTAGGAAATGTAGTCCTGGCCAGATAGCTGGGTTGGTTAGAGCATTGTCCCAATACACAAAGGTTGCAGGTTAGAGACCCGGTCAGGGCACATAAAGGAACAGATGTTTCTGTGTCTCTCTCTATCTCCTTTCATCTCTTTCTCTCTCCTTTCCTCTCTCTCTAAAATCAATCAATAAATTATTTTTAAAAAATTAGTAACTTCTAGTATTAGGAAGTGTGGAGTACAGACTGTGTGGAACTAGCAAGGCTTTGAATTCAAGTTTGAAACATTAGTATTAGGATGTAGGCTCATTCTAATGTTTTATCCCATCCTGGCTACGTTACAGTTCTTTCCAAGTGTAAAGCAGTAGGATGAACCAGGTGCTTATGATTCCATCCCATAAATAATGCAGTATTTTAAGTCTTACCCAGGAGTAGGCTCTGAGTAGGTTTGGATAGAATAATTCCTGATATTTTCAAAAGAGATATATCCTAAACTGAACTGACTGTCCCTATTTCTGCCAAAGTTTAGTCTATATTTTCCTTAGGGGTGAAGAATCTATTAGATATAAAGGTATTTTCTGGTACCACATTTGATCTTAGTCAAAAGGCCAAGAAACGATGGAAAGGTATTTCTTGGTAATTGAATCTGTAAGACTCAGTTTTGCGTCTTTTATTAAAGTCTGTTCACAAACTAAAAGAAAATAGCAATAATGCTATGTGCCCTAATAAAAACTCTGTGTTTTAGGCTGAAGATCATTCTGGGAATTTTTAAACAAAAATCTGTTTTTATTCTTACTGTGATGGTGTTTTAACTTGCTGTCCAGTTCTTCAGAGAAAGAACGTTGAAGTTTCCAGATGTCAATGAGACGTGTTTATTTAAACTTCATCCTGATTCATGAATATTACAAACCTTCAGTGTTTTCCCATCTGTTTACACCTGAGATGAAATATTATTAATCTCCCTATGAATTAGAAGATAATGAAACACTTTAAAGATCTAAGCCAGAAACAGTTGACATTTTCTTTTTTAAAGGAAGTTTCACAGCTGTTTTGCATAATGGTCAAGCTGTATTCTTCAGAGTGCCACATGGGTTGGTACTTTACACGGGGGTGACAAATGGGATAGCTTGTGATATGGATTTCTAATGCATGAACAACTAAACCATTTAAAATTCTGTGCTCCTGCTCCTTTATTTACATGAAAGGATTTTGATGCAAAACATCTGTGTTGCAATACTTCTGTTAATAGCCTCAAATATTCTAATTCTTCCATGACATTGGTTCTCCAAAATACCATAGCGAAGCATTTGTTTTAAGGTAGCTCTAAATTTAGCCACTAAATGGAGCCTTTAGATTTTATTTAGAAGAAAGGAATTTAAGCATGAAGAGAATATCAGCTCCTTGATCATGTTAATTAACAGAAACCAAGAGAGAGAAGACCAGTAATATTTGATTCTCCCATGACTCTTGTGCCTCAGTTAAATCATGAAAAGTCAACTTTTACCCACTTAAAATGTACAATTCAGTGGTTTTTAGTATATTCACAGAGTTGTGCAACCATCACCACAATCTGCCATAAGCTTTAAAAATGTAATAATCACCTGACCTGTGGTGGCGCAGTGGATAAAGCATCGACCTGGAACGCGGAGGTCGCTGGTTCGAAACCCCAGGCTTGCCTGGTCAAGGCACATATGGGAGTTGATACTTCCTGCTCCTCTCCTTTTCTCTCTCTCTCTCTCCTTTCTCTAAAATGAATTTAAAGATCTGGGGGAAAAATGTAATAATCAAGAATTTTGCCTCTGGGCAAAACTCCTCTGTGCAGCGTCTTTCGTAGGCACGGTCTCCCCACTGAGCTGCTCAGGTTCAGTTTTCTCTCTCCCGGTCCTTGGTTTGCTGGTATTCTAACAAACACTCGACTAGGGTTAGAAATTTCTCTGTCAAACGTCATTCTCATTTCTAACTGAGACCCATAACTGGGAACTTGGGGTCAGCAAGCCTGAAGCCCAAACATTATTGGATCCAAGGGACTCATTAGATAAAGTAGGAGATGCTGACCAGGCCCTGGATTTGAGAAAGCTGCAAGGATGGAGAGACGGTGTGAAAACCAAGATCTTCCAACCTCCTTTGTAAAGCCCTTGATTTCCACACTTGGAAAGCTTCCTATTTATGCTGGTGATCAAAACAATTTAAAACCGCATGCTTTATTTTATTTATTAAAGTAACTCTTCTCATAAAGGTACTGCAGTGTTTCCATCGTGTTAAGCAATCCTATTTCCTTGTAGAGAGAGCTTCGTTTAGGAGCCTGAATCTCCAAGCAGAGTCCGTTAGAGGATTTAATATGGGACGAGCAGTCAGCACTGGCAGTCTGGCCAGCAGCACCCTGAACAAACTTGCCGTTCGACCTCTGTCAGTTCAAGCTGAGATTCTGAAGAGGCTGTCCTGCTCAGAGCTGTCGCTTTACCAGCCATTGCAAAAAAGTGCAAAAGAGAAGAGTGACAGAGCTTCCTGGGAGGAAAAGCCTAGAGGGATGAGTAAATCATACCACGATCTCAGTCAGGCCTCTCTCTATCCTCATCGGAAAAATGCCATTGTTAACATGGACGGGAGTCCATCACAAACCATTGCGGAATTGGTAGGAAAACCATTTCACCAGATGGCAAGATCTGATACAGAATCTTTGGCAGGATTCACAAAACTTAATAAGTAAGAACATACTTAACTAACCAAGACTACATATTTGTAAATTCTGCATTTCATACATTTGTTTTTGTTTTGACGCTTTATTATATTCATCGTATTTTTTTTTACATTGACACTTCCTCCTCCTACCTTCCTTTTCCCTCTTTAGTTCAAAGTCTGTTGCAAGTTTAAATAGAAGTCCTGAAAGGAGGAAACATGAATCAGACTCATCTTTTGAAGACCCTGGTCAAGCATATGTTATAGGTCAGCATAACCAAGCTTACCTCTTCTCCGCCACCCCCAGCCAATCTGGTGCTGCTGCTCATAGTGAAGTGAACAAGATAATGTAATTTACCAAGAAATTATTTTTGGTTCTGCATCCTAATTGCCAAAGCTGTTTGTGAATATAAAATTACAGGCTACTTAAAATGCACCAAGTCAAATAAAAAAAATGATTTAACAAGTGATTGCTTCATGGCACAGACTACTAGTTAGTTTTCTCTTGGTGGCAGTTACAAGCCCTGACCATGTTACCAAGAGAACCCAGACTGAGAACCCATGGCTTTGCATGCCCTTCCCTGGGCTTTCCTTACAAGCCTGTGTGAGCAGATGCCACTATGCTGTATTTTTTTTTTAAGAAAGGTATATTTAGGGTACTTTCAGCTTAGCATGAATAGAATTGTCTCTAAAACATAATTTTATGTGCTATGCTTGGCAGGTAGAAATCTCTAATTGATTAAAGAGTTTCAGATTCTCCCAGCTAGTTGGGGCCTACAAATAAGTATAGAAGTTGTATGTTTATGAACACACACTACCTTATAAGGTAAAATAGTTCAGGTTTCCTGTTGTTTTATGCACCTTAATGGGGACATGCACAGGATCAATCTTTTAGAAGCGTCAATATTTAGGCACAGAGGTCAGAAAGATTGCTCCAAATAGGAAGGAGCTGGGAGGCAAAGGGAAAACCAAGAATAACCCTCTTCTGCTGTTGTTCAACCAAATGATACTAATTATCTCTCGCTTAGACCAAAGTTTGATATCTAACTCCACATACATAAAGGTATCCTGTACTTGGATTGGGGATATATGGAGTTAAGTGAAGTCAAAAAAGAACTCTACACTGTAGCAGATACATATTTGCAGGAAGCAGCATTACTTTAATAATACAGGCTTACACAACTTTCAGAGATGATGCTATCATCAATTTTAATTGAATTAATTTTAAAAATCTTTAAACAGATAAAATGCAAGATTTTATCCTATTGGTTACCTTATATGTTCAAAATAACCTCAGAAGACACTGTTTTGGGCTTTTAGAAAAAGCTTTTCAAAGTATATTCACTGTAACAGGATCTCTTATAGAGTCTAAGCTCTTTTAACTTAAGGGTTTGGTCTACATAAAAATTCATCACATATCAGATATAAATATTCCATAGAAGAGCACAGATAAATAAATCTCACCCATGAAAGAAAATTAATTTTCTGCATTTGTTTTTTGATTAATATTATTCATTCTTATTGAATATTGGGTTTTCTCTTAACATTTGAACAAATGTTTTTAAAACTAACTTCAGTTTCATCATTTGATATTTGGCATATCAAAATGTCACTGTCAGAAACAATACATTTGTGTTTAAATTTTCCAAGTTGATATGCTTAACTTGGACATTAAAAATAGTAGATAAGTCCATTGTGGAAAGACATATTTTTCTGAATATAAATAAAAGAAAATATTGCTACCTTAATGTTTTATTGCTTTTTATGAATTTATCAGAAAAAATTACTTCTGTTTCTAGTATCTGACCGTTTTATAAACTGTCTAATAATTTAATTTATACCACAGGAATGACTTTGCATAGTTCTGGAAATTCTTCATCCCAAGTACCCTTAAAAGAAAATGGTAGGTTTATAAAATGTTTTCCCCCTTTTTTTCATCATAGTTTTTCTCTTGTACCTTATGAGTTGGTCTTAACCCTAATAATGAAGTGTCTACAAGTTCATGCCAAAAATTTTAGAACTTATATTCGAGTCAAAGGAGAATTGTATTTTGTAACATTGTAATGATGTGCTGGGACCTATAATTTAGGCTAACACTAATGAACTAGAGAACTAACAAATTAAAGATACACTAATTGGCAAGCTAAGATAATTCAGGTGACAGGTAATTTTGATTAAAAAGAGTTTTAACTGAGGCGGTTATTTTAAAGAAATGCTTGACCTTGGCCTTATTTAGGTGGCTTGACATGGACAAGCATTCCAGGCCAAGGGTGTAGGTCAGAGATGTGATAGGTCCAGGGTGCTGCCTGAATCTCAGTATGGAGGCTTGTGAGGGCAAGGCTGGAGCTCAAGAACTAAATAGGAACTAGCTGAGTCTTTAGTTTAAGTGCTATAGGAAGAATTTGAAGACTTAAAATACTGAGATTTATAGTTTAGAAGAGGTCTTAAGAAGAAACAGTTATGGGAAGAAATTTTGTTGCAGTGACTTTAAAGTCAGTGGATTCAATATTCTTAGACTTTAGGCTATAAAATACTTTAATGGACAGTATCATATTTGACCTTTCTAACACCTTTCATGGATATAAAGTTTTATTACTATGCATACACTACTTTTCTCCAAAAATGCTTCGGTCTTCCCGTCAAACTCTTGAGTTTTAATTAAATATTCAGAATCTGATGCAAAAGAAGCAAAATGCTAATCAAGTGTTTTAGTATAATTAAATTTGATGAAGCTTTAAATTTAGTTGTAATTTGCCTGAAAACCAAGACAAAAATGAAGGCATAAGAGTAAGTTGAACCAGATAAAACTGTTTTTGTAGATCAATACTGTCAAACACCAGCATGCTATCTTCTATAATTCTTATTTTCTAATAGATATACATATACCAGGTCTTTGAGAGAGGAAAATTTGTGTTGGAAGTAAAATTGTGTCATAACGTAAAAATATACACAACATTTTAATTACTCATAGCAAATGTAGGATTTTTTTCAATGTTTATTTACAAAACATTAATTTTTAAAAATCTGAGGGCATATCAATAAAGAAAATGTTAGTGAACTTGTACTTGGACTTGAGTTACTAAGGCCCTGATGTTTGTGTATGCGAGCGTGTGTGTGTGTGTTTATGATAATCAAGTGTCTTACAAGGACTGAATTTAGAATATCTGTGTGCCTAAATAGCTCAATTATTAAAATGTCTGTAATGGTGGTAATTATTGACTGACCGTTATTGAGTGCTTTACTCTGTTCCAAATACTTTGTTTAGTCCTCATTTAATCTCCACAACAACCCTATGAGGCGGGTGGTGATATAATTTCCTTTTCATAAATGAGAAACTAGACCACAGAGAGGCTGAATTGTACAAAAGGTCATAGAGTTAGCAAATGCCTGTTCCATGATTTAAATGCAAAAGTCTGTTTCCAAAGCCCATACTCTAATCTACTCTTTAAACTGTCTCCTAGCATAGTAATGCCTAATTATATTCTTATGTATTATTTCTACCAGCTAAACTAGTTAAAGAAGCTGTAGAATTAATTATTCAAGTATAAGAATTTGAAATGTGTTTTAACCTAGCTTCTGATGGAAAAGAAGATGAATTTACATTAGATACCGCATGAGCAGCATGTGAAGGGTAGTTTCTCTATTTAAACCTTTAGAAACTTCATCTTGCCGCCTGTCCACTACAGAGGAAGAGTGGATTTACCTTCCCATGGATGTCTGCCCCAGTTGCCTTATAGGCAAGTGTATGGTTTCTTCGGTTTCTCTTTGAGTCTGCCCAGTCAGTCCTGAATTAGTGCTCTTTCGAAAATTGAGTTTTCACCTAACAAGTCATGGCAAACATGTTTTTTCAAATAAGGTGACTGGTAATTAAAAATTGAAGTACTGTCTGATCAGGCAGCGGCACAGTGGATAGAGCATCGACCTGGGACACTGAGTTACCTGGGTTCAAAACTCCAAGGTCACCGGCTTGAGTGCTAGCTCTTCCAGCTTATGCACAGGCTCACTGGCTTGAACCCAAGGCCGCTGGCTGGAGCAAGGGGTCATTGGCTCGTCTAGAACCCTCCAGTCAAGGCACGTATAAGAAAGTAATAAATGAACAACTGAAGTGCCACAACTATGAGTTGATGCTTCTCATCTCTCTCTCTCCCTTCCTGTCTGTCTGTCTCTCTCTCACATTCTAAAACATGTTAATTACTTGACCATGAATCAAATAATCAAATATATGACTTCTTATTCTAATTTCAGTGTTCTTCCTTGCTGGTCAAAATTATTAGAAGAAAATTAGAAGTGAGCATCAATTAATATTGAATTATTCATCAGTTAATA
This sequence comes from Rhynchonycteris naso, assembly GCA_037038555.1. Lineage (NCBI taxonomy): Eukaryota > Metazoa > Chordata > Mammalia > Chiroptera > Emballonuridae > Rhynchonycteris > Rhynchonycteris naso. The sequence continues at coordinate 251,578,077 of CM072996.1, read as the reverse complement.
CAATGACCAAACAAATAAAATTTAATTAGAACCTGTTATGACTTTCAGAGTCCCTGAAAAAAAGTGAAACTTGAAAGAGAAGATAAAAAAGGCATGAATCTTCTAATCTCATGAAACAGATATGGAAAGGATTCCAATTTTTTTATTGTCATTTCAAAAAAAAAGATAGTTTAATCTTTCCAACAACATACTTCTTATATCTCTTCTTAAGAGAGTGAAAACAAAAATGTAGTACTTTATAAGAATTAGGTAAAATTGGTTTTCAGTATTTCCCATTTTACTTTAATTAAAGGTTTTATACATTGAGATGTAACTTTTACCTAGAGTTGTCACCTTCCTTCCTGTCCAAACCACAAAAGTGTGGTCACTCAACAAAAACAAATGAAAAAAAACAAAAAATATCATGTAAAATAGGTTATTCTGTTGCAGAGGAACTGGTGCAAACAGGAAAATAAGTCTTTTTCCCCAATATTAAAATTGATTATTATTTGTTATTATTATTTAGCAGCGAGAGAGACAGACAGGAAGGGAGAGAGATGAGAAGCATCAATCCGTAATTGCGGCAGCTTAGTTGTTGTTCATTGATTACCTCTCATACGTGTCTTAACTGGGGTGGGAGGTAGAATGGACTCCAGCCCAGCCAGTGACCCCTTGCTCAAGCCAGCAACCATGGGATCATGTTGATGAGCTGTGCTCAAGTCAGCAACCTTGGGGTTTTGAACCTAGGACCTCAGCTTCCCAGTTCAACACTATCCACTGCACCACCACTGGTCAGGCTGATTATTATCTTTAGGAGCAATCTTAATTCCCAGTAATAAATTGTACAAACAGAAGTTAAGATCTTAAAAACAAGTTTTTTACTCTGATGTCAAGAACCAATATCATTTTATATGCTAGTTTTTTCCATATAAGGTTTAATTAGAATATATGCAAAGTTTTTTCCATATAAGGTTTAATTAGAATATATACAAAAATAATAAAAATAAAAGTCCAAGATGCTCATGAAGGAGTCAACAGACGTGGGAATTAACCAGAAGTAAAAAATTGAGTCATCTGAATTGAGGACTCAGAAGAACTTAAGAGTTTACCCAAAACAAGTATTTTCATTTTATGGATGAGTTAAATGAATCCCCAAAATGTTACATGGCTCCAAACACTGAGCTATTTAGTACTGGCACAGAAATAAGACACCGAAGTTTCCATTATGATCCTCCATACCTATTACTGGAGCAGTTATTATGTTAGTAGTATAACAATAAAAAATACAATACCTCTCTGTTTTTATACCATTATAGTGCTCCTGACCCATCATCCCCAGAATTTGGGTCTTTTTTTCCTAGGGTGAGTAATAGATTTATCCAGGGCTTTCTCTACCTGTCGTCCAGTTAATCTTAGAATCAATGGCATGTAAGTGCCTTACAGTTGACAACAGTTTATATTTATAACCAATGAATTAGTTTTGCTTACAAAAAATATTGTTGACTCATACATGGCTTTGGCCTTACTAGAAATATGATCTTACTGGGAAATTCAATTAGTTTATTCATAGATATATTTATCATTAGTATCAACAGTTAATCTACTCAAGATTATGGACTATGGATTATGGACAACTCAAGTTATGGACTATGGATGTCTACATGAGGCTTCTGAAATGAGAAAGGCAGCATTGGAACAACAGTCTCCAATGCAAAGAGGGTATTCATTTTATTTCTAAATTATACATTTAGTGTATTAAGATACTGTCTCAGTAACATTGAGACTGACACTGATAGTGATGTGGTACTGAGAGAAGCGGAAATCTCAAGTTGAGGCTCTTTTTTACTTTAGAATATTTGTAGGATTTGCTGGGTCATGGAGTATATTAATGTGAATTTAAAAATTGTTAGGGATTTAAAGATGAGTGCTCCTTGAATGTTTATACCTGAATGTCTGTTTCCCTTTAGTAATTAAAATAGCTCACTCTGACCTGTGGTGGTGCAGTAGATAAAGGATCTACCTGGAATGCTGAGGTCGCCAGTTCGAAACCCTGGGCTTGCCTGGTCAAAGCACATATGGGAGTTGATGCTTCCTGCTCCCCCCCCCCCCCTCACTTCTCTCTCTCTCCTCTCTAAAATGAATAAATAAAATGGTTTTTTTAAAAGAAATTAAAATAGCTCAGAAATGTCTTGGTACCTGATATATCTAGCTACCACATTTTAGAACTTCATAAATTCTATTGGTCCTCATTAAATTCTGTAAATACTTTTAAATTTAATTAAATTAAATTTAATTTAAATTATATACCCTCAGGTACTTTCTCCTCCCTCTCTTTTAAAACCAGTGAAAAACTATATGGGCATCTACATGATTGTAATACAAAGATACGTAACAACTTGGCATGTGCACAGTACTATCTAGTGTCATGTAGTTAGTTGCACACCAACATTTTTCTTTCTTCGGTCCTCACGTTAAGTCACTTTATATGGGGGTAACTGGGGGAGGCATCCCTATTAAAAAGAGTGAATTAGCAAAGCTTCCATTTTGGAAAGAATTTTTTGAGAGAGGGATAGATAGGGACAGACAGACAGGAATGGAGAGAGATGAGAAGCATCAATCATCAGTTTTTTGTTGCAACACCTTAGTTGTTCATTGATTGCTTTCTCACATGTGCCTTGACCGCGGGCCTTCAGCAGACTGAGTAACCCCTTGCTGGAGCCAGCGACCTTGGGTCCAAGCTGGCAAGCTTTAGCTCAAGCCAGATGAGCCCACGCTCAAGCTGGCGACTTCAGGGTCTCGAACCTGGGTCCTCCACATCCCAGTCCGACGCTCTATCCACTGCGCCACTGCCTGATCAGGCTGGAAAGAATATTCAGTTCCACTCTACTCAAGTTCTGTACTCTATACAAACTGATTTATGGCATTTCCCTAGAACTCTTTCTGCCATTTTTCCCTCTCAACTTTTGCTAATGCCTTTTACTTGTTGCTGTACTACCATCTCCATAATCCACTTATTAAAACCTTAACCCCCAAATAATAAATTTAATAAAATTTTAGATCCTAACCCATTTCCTTGCAGTCTTCTCTTGCAGTCTTCTTTATTTCTAGCAGGAAGAAGGTTCTCCTTTCTTTTGTCTTTTGACCTGACTCATTTCTTCACTATGCAACTATTTCACTAAATGTTTTAACATTCTCTTTATCAATCAGGCTAGATCTTTGCTTGTCTAGTAAAGATTTGGTCTGATTCAGGTCACATTTACTATGCTAACGGCTTTCATATACATTATCTCATTTTATGTTCCCTCATTACCTAGTGAGGAACTTTGACAGGAAAATTGTTCAATAGACATTTGAAGGATTAAAGAGTAATTTAATAAATGAATTCTTAAACTTCATTGGTAAATCCTTTACTATAGAGAGAGCTTAATCTGCTGCTTCTAGTTAGGAAAGTAAATAAGCAAAAATACTGCACATTTAGAGAGAGAGAGAGAGAGAGAGAGAGTGTGTGTGTGTGTGTGTGTGTGTGTGTGTGTGTGTGTAATCCAATAATGTTTACCTAGCCAAATAAGTAATATAAATAACCAGTCTTGGAAGTGCCTGTGCTGGAGATGAAAATAAAGAAAATGGCGTTTTTATTCTTTCAATCAACAACTTTGACTTTTAGCAAATAATCCTTAGGAATATTAAGAGTATCAATTTTATAATTGAAGGCAAAAACTCTGTAAGAGTAAAGGACTTTGTCTTCACAGTGGTGACAAAAGTCTATTTATTTTATTTTTTTATTTTTTATTTTACAGGGACAGAGAGAGTCAGAGAGAGAGGGATAGATAGGAACAGACAGATAGGAACGGAGAGAGGTGAGAAGCATCAATTATTAGTTTTTCATTGCCGTTACAACACCTTAGTGGTTCATTGATTGCTTTCTCACATGTGCCTTGACCGCGGGCCTTCAGCAGACCGAGCCACCCCTTGCTGGAGCCAGCAACCTTGGGTCCAAGCTGGCGAGCTTTTGCTCAAGCCAGATGGGCCCGCGCTCAAGCTGGCGAGCTCGGGGTCTCGAACCTGGGTCTTCTGCATCCCAGTCCAACACTCTATCCACTGCGCTGCCGCCTGGTCAGGCTCTTTGTTTTGTTTTATGGGTTTTGTTCTACTGTATTTTGTATTTTATTTTAGCTAAAAATTAGAGTTATTTTAGGATAAAAGCATCTTGGATGCTTGAATGATAATATTAAGCTAGGCATTAACTCACTCATGGAGTTTCTACTTAAACATATGTACCTAATATATATTGAGGCTGTTCACACAATTGTCCAGTGATTTGAAGGAGATATTTCAATAAATTAATTAAGAATACTGAATTACTCTTTTATTGATTATAACTGAGTTTATAACTGAATTTTGGTCAAAAGAGAAACGACAAAACGGACATATATACTACAGGACGTAGCAAACTTGCACTAAGACTTAGTGTTTAAGGGAAAAGGATAATTTACTTCAGAGAGCAAATGATTGTTTTTATTTTCTGAAATTAAAGGACCTTATTTCTAGAATGGGAAGTATTACATACATCATTTAAACATTGATACATGTGTACAATAAAGTCACTACTTGTTTTATAGCACAATACAGTTTTAAATCCATGGGTAAATCATATGTTGGCAGATACTCTATTTTTCAAAAAAAGCTTCAGTATGCTTAAGCACTATGTAGAGATGAAGAGGAAGATTTAATTTACACTGGTTTGCAGTGGCGCAGTGGATAGAGCGTCAACCTGGAATGCCGAAGTTGCCAGTTTGAAACCCTGGCTTTGCCTGGTCAAAGCACATTGGACAAACTATGAACAACTAAAGTGAAGCAACTATGAGCTGATACTTCTTGCTCCACCAACCCCCTCCTCTTTCTGTAAAATCAGTAAATCTTAAAAAAAAAAAAAAAAAGTTTAATTTACAAAACTATCTGAGTGTGTTGAACTCATTTATCATTACTACCTCATACACAGAGTAGTTTGCACTATCAAATTATAATTGACATTAAGGATATTAATTTGCAAGGTTCTATAAGTTAGGTGGCTTAAACAACAAATTTATTATCTCACAGTTCTGGAGACTAGTAGTCTGAAATCAAGGTGTTAGTAACATTGATCTCTTTTCAGGCCTTTCTCCTTGGAATGTAGATGGCCATCTTTCTCTCTGTCTTTGAGTGGTCTTCCCTCTGTGTGCACACGTCTGTATTCAAATTCCCTCTTATAAAGACACAAGCCATGTTAGATTAGGGACTGCCCTAAATACTTCATTGTATCTGAATTACTGCTTTAAAAACCTGTCTCCAAATATGGTCAAATTCTGAGGTACTGGGAGTTAGGGCTTCAACATATAAATTGGGAAGTGGCAGGAAGAAGGATCACAATTCAGCTCTTAACAAGAAAAGTGTGTGTGTGTGTTTCAAATGATTGGATTGTTAAGTGAATGAAATAATATTTGTTATTAAAATGAGAGTTAAATAACATTCATTGGTTTAATTTACAAGATACTTTTGAATGATCAATGACTTAAAAAAACCTCAAGTGGAAATACATTTAATAGTAGTAGTTAACTAGAATTTACTAAGTACTGACTTAATCGCATTTTCCTAAGCAATAAAACTATTTGTATTGTTGAACAAGTCATGAACTGTAATTCCTTATCCACAAATAATGATTAAAAATCTCTTTACCTACTTTATGAGATTGTTCTACAAATAAGAAATAAATGAAAGTCCTTTATACTGTAAGTGGGCTAGCCAAGTCATTATTGATGAGATTTTTAAAAATCATCTCTTTTTATTGCTATTTAACTCTAGTACTTACCATGAATATTTTGCTCATTATAAATAAAAATGTCAACCACTTATTAGTAGGAAATTCTTAACATATGGAGCATTGTCAAATTCAGGAAGACAATGGTGATGCAACACAGTCAGAAAACCTGCATTGAAGGTTGGGCTCTGGCCAGTATGTACCAGCTGAGCAAACCTGTTCAACTTATTTAACTTCTTGAGATTTACTTACTCATTTCTAACTGAAGCGCACTTATTTCACAGAGAATCATTTATAAGGAATAAATGTGATAACATACAGTCCTTCTGTAAAGTATCAAAACATAAGATGATGTCATCATATTATTAAAATGTAATTTTAGAGTGAGCAATCTGTTAATGAGCTTTGTTAAGATTTAAATTGGAATAAGCAGACATTCTTAATGTCTGAGCATGTTATGATTATTTCATTTTAAAATTATACATTTTCAATAGATGTGCTGCACAAGAGATGGAGCATAGTATCTTCACCAGAAAGGGAGATCACCTTGGTGAACCTGAAGAAAGATGCCAAGTATGGCTTAGGTGAGTCACACTGAGATTCTTTTTTGGTTGTCAAATCATCTTTAATTGAAACATTTTCCTCTGTAGTTCTTAACTGGCTGGGCATTCCACTGCAGCACTGTTGATGTCATGAGGGTGACAGCCATCAACATTGCAGCCCACAGACTGGGCAGTCCCCAGAATCTCTTCAGTGGGTCCAGAGAGTTCTCTAGCTAAAGATCGGTGCCACATCTGTCGAGCAATGTTGACAATCTCATCAAAAGGGATATGTCCACTGTGCTTAATATTTTTGTTTCTTTCTGTCTCGTGGTAGTTCTCTAAGGGCTTTGATGATCAGAGAGGAGGCAGAAGACACTACCTCAATCTGGGCCTCTCTGTTCTGAATGTTTGGTTTCACTGTAATCCTCAGACCTTTCCAATCACCAGTTGCTTTGGCGATGTCATCACCAACCTTTTTAGGGGACAGGCCCCAGGGGAGCAGTCTTGGGGGCCAGGGTAGATGTGGCACCAACTTCTCCGCCATGCACGTCAGGTATACAACTTTGGTCTCATTGGCGTGGAACTTCGGTGGCATAGTGGAGGCTGCTGGTATCAGATGAACCCAGATTCCCACTGTGAGATTCTTAAAGTCTGTAGCAGCATGACCTCTTTTCCCTTAGAGCAGTGGTTCTTAACTTGGGTTCAGTCTCAGGGGTTCAAAGAAGCCTCTGCCATGGAGGTAAAGACACACTTTGTAAAGTCGGGATGACACGCCCCGCTTGGCCATCACTTGCTGCAGAGGATCACGTTACATTGCTTGGCCAACCAGTGCTACGGGGAATTTAGTGCGCACAGTAGTCAACGGCTGTCGTAGTTGTACGTCGTGTGGTTTCTTTCTTAATATCTTAATCCATAGTAAATATGTCGAGCAAAAAAAGAAAGTGGTTGGACGAATATGTACAAAATGGATTCACATGTATCACGGAATGGAATGGGAGTCAGCGTCCTATCTGCATGATATGCAATGCCAACTTAAGCAACTCTAGTCTTGCACCGGCAAAACTAAATTTGAAAAAAAAAAAAAACATTTTATTTATCACTAAAGAAGGGTTCGGTAAATGCGCATATGAAACTGGTGGGTTCGGTACCTCAAGAAAGGTTAAGAACCACTTCCTTAGAGTGTCAAAGAAAAATATGGCAACAGCCAACACAACAATAGTCATCCAGTATGAATGAATCAAAATTATACCTTTTTTTTCTTTTGCCAGATTAGCAAAAAATACACTTTTGGTGTGCCTCAGAGTTTTAGTAATTGGTTTATATGTGCCATGAGATGAAAAAGACTGAAAGTCACTGGTCTATAGCATAGCATTGGCATTGAGGCATAACCTGCATCTGATCAGCGCACTGGCCACTCACCCACAACCCTTCACTCTACCTACAATCCTGGTCAGGAAATGCTTTTAAGCAATACTTTCACCAAACTTAATAGTTCCATTTCACATGTGTTCCCTATTAATCATATTTGCTCTGACAGTCTCCACATTTCTATGTGTCAAACAGGCTAATCATTAGTAACTGAAAGCACCAGTGTAACGAATATGTTTTTTAAATGTGCTATTCCACAGGATTTCAAATTATTGGTGGGGAGAAGATGGGAAGACTGGATCTAGGTGTATTTATTAGTTCAGTTACTCCTGGAGGACCAGCTGACTTGGATGGATGCTTAAAGCCAGGTACTTTTACATTAAGTAATTCCCTAAGTACTTACTGATCAGCACAAATTTGCACAGATGTCAAAACTGGAACTTGGGCAAAACAAAAATAATGGAATGTGTGATGTTTCTGTTGTTTTGCATGAATTTCTCTGTCATTGAAAATACCAAATTGTCTATTTTTACAGGAGACCGCTTGATATCTGTAAATAGTGTGAGTTTAGAGGGAGTTAGCCACCATGCTGCAATTGAAATTTTGCAAAATGCACCTGAAGATGTAACACTTGTTATCTCTCAGCCAAAAGAAAAGATGTCCAAAGGTAATATTCTGTTTCATTTTTACAAGAAATATAATACCTTGGCCTGATGAGTAAGCTGCTTTTTTCCTTCCTGTAAATTTTAAAGTTATAGTTCTGATTGTTTTCATTTTATAGATCAGTATAACTTTGAATTATTACTTCCAAGATTTTCCATCTTGTTCTTCTTTAGTAATAGAGTTGACCCTTGAATAATCCAAGGCTTAAAGACGCACAGTTTAAAATCTTTGTATAACTTTTGTCTCTCCAAAAACTTAAGTTGTCTTCCCACAGGTAATTGTTTCCAGAACCACCATGGATACCCAAATGACGATGCTTAAGTCCCCTATATAATATGGTGTAGATCAATGCATATAATCAGCCTCCACATCCGCATCCTCCAACCACAGATCTGTTCAGAGGTCAACTATATCTAATTAAAAATGGATTTGTTGTGCAAAATTGATTTCACTTAAGTAAATTCTCCTGAGTACCTGGTGTTTTCCCTCACTTAGGCCAAATCAGAAGTGAAATTCTTTATCATTGCCTATGTACTATAAAACACGGCAGATAGAAATACAGTATCTACGAAGTCCTGTTCTGAAGCAGATTATAAAAAGGAAAAGATAACATACTACAAATTAAAACAAGACCATTTTGTCTCAATCCCTGCCATTAGCATGTGTGGGAGATAACCTACTTGATGAACATCAGATGGCTTAAGTTTGAGCCATGCCCAAGCCACTTACTAGCTCTATCGCTTAACTCCTTTCAGCCACAGTTGTTTTGTTTTTCTTTTCTTAAAGAGATCTCAGGCCTGCCTTGTCTGCTTGACTCAGAGTGGTTACAAGGATGAAGTGGTAGGGCAGTGTTTGTGAAAGAAGCACATACCACGCTTGCAGTGCAGTGCCGTGCAGTTCAGTGCGGCCCAGTCCAATGCTGTGCAGTGCGGTGCGGTGCGGTGCAGTGCAGTCTAGTCCAGTCCCGTAGGCAGTGGAAAGGTCTCCAGAGTCTAGTCAGATTTCTCTCTCTGCCACTGAACACTGTATATCTTGAGTAAATCACTTGAACTTGCTCTAAGCCTTACTACTCATATATCAAATGATTAATATAAAAGTGTTTACCTTGTAGACTGAAAATTAAATAAGATAATGCATGTGAAAAATTAGCACATTGCTAGGTACATATTAAGAACTTAAATGTGAGTTTCAGATGAAATTAGTAACAGTATTTTTAAAAAACACTGATGTGCTATATACATGTATATTATTTTCATCCTCAAAATACTGGGAAATGTATAAAATAGTAATATATTAGGTGAAAATCAAGTTTAGACATTGTGACTGTGGTTTCTTTTATTTACTAAATATTATATATGTGTTTTATATATATTATATATATATAATATATATATAATATGTACATATATAAGTAAAATTTTAGCACTTGTTTACTGTGAACAAACAACAGATTAAAAGAACCACCACTGCCCAAGAGTTTATAATCTAATTGTAGTCTAGTCATCTTAGGCAAAGGAAGATGATTATAATTGAAAATGTTTTTTAATTAAGTGAGAGGCAGGGAGGCAGAGATGCAGACTCCCACATGCTTCCTGGTCAGGATCCACCCAGCAAACCCCCTACAGGGTGATGTTCTGCCCATCTGGAGCCACTGCTCCATTGCTTGGCAACTGAGCTATTTCAGTTCCTGAGGTGAGGCCATGGAGCCATCCTCCGCACCTGGGGCCAACTTGCTCAAACCATTCAAGCTATGGCTGTGGGAGGAGGAAAGAAAAAAAGAGAGAGAGAGAGAAAGGGGAGGGATGGAGAAGCAGAAAGTCACTTTTCCTGTGTGCCCTGACCTGGAATTAAACCCGGGACTTCCACACACTGGGCCAACACTCTACCACCAAGTTTTATCAATTTACAGTCTGCCAACTAGATATGACAGTGCTCTACACCACCATCAGTAGTGTGAGAAATTATCAGTCCTTCTCATTTTTGTCAGACAGACAGGTAGAAAATTGCGTTAAACTGAATATCCCTGATCAACAATGAGAATCTCTTTTCATGTATTTATTAGTTATGGGGATTTTACTCCTAATTTCCAATCTACATATATGATACCCTGTTCCACAAGAGTTTTAAACTTTTTCTTACTGACTTTTAGAAATTCTTTTTATATTAAAGATATTAACTCCTTGATATTTTATTGTTGTTATTGTTCCAAATATTTTCTTTCCAGCTGCTCATTTCTGTTTAGTTTTCCTCGGCTTTCAGTGCTACATAAGAATTTATAAGAAGCTTTAAGCTTCTTATAAATTTGTGTTTGTAATTTTTTTGCATATGTCTCATGTGGTTTGTATCTTACTTAGGAAAATTTTCTTAAGTGGCTTTTGATAAAAACTATATATAAGTTCCTGGCCAGTGGCTCAGTAGATAGAGCGTCAGCCCGGCATATGGATGTCCTTGGTTCAATTCCCAGTCAGGGCACACAGGAGAAGCAATGATCTGCTTCTATCCCTCCTTTTCTCTCCCCCTTCCCTTCCTGCAGCCAGTGGCTCTATTAGTTCAAGTGTGGCCCCAGGCACTGAGGATAGCTTGGTTGGTCTGACCATCAGCTTCAGGCGCTAACAATAGCTTGGTTGATTCAAGCATCAGCCCTACACAGGGGTTGCCAGATATATCCCAATAGGGGCACATGTGGGAGTCTGCCTCACTATCTCCCCTCATCTCACTCAAAAAGAAAATAAATTATATATAAGAAATTTGGTGTTGCCTTTCTTGATAATTATTTAAAGTCTAAACTCTAAGTTTGGTAGGATGTTATAAAATAAATATTTAAATAACCATTAAACAAAGAACAAGAATTTTTGGAGACCCAAATTATCTCTAGTTAGGGAATCAAGAGTCTTAACAGAGGAGACTCACTTGAAATAATAGGTCTTAGAGAATGGAAATGGGGAGCCAAGGTGAAGGGGGTACATATAACACATGTCAATAGTCATTGGAACATTGTGTGTGTGTCACTAACCTGTTATTTTCCTTGATGGATTTTGACTTACAGCGCCTTCTACACCTGTGCACACTGCCAATGGCATGAAAAGTTACATGAAAAAACCTTCCTACATGCAAGACCCTGCTATAGATTCTTCTGAGGATCACCGCTGGCCTCGTGGTGTCCCGAGGCTCATCTCAGAGGGCTCTTTTGGGCTGTCTGGGGCGCTGCGGGAAGGAAGCCTGAGTTCTCAAGATTCCAGGACTGAGAGTGTCAGTTTGTCCCAGAGCCAGGTGAATGGTTTCTTTGCCAGCCATGTAGGTGACCGAACCTGGCAGGAATCCCAGTGTGGCAGCCCTTCCCTGTCTGTGATATCCAAAGCCATTGAGAAGAAGAGGACTTCTACTGACAGTAACCAGAGCAAAGCAAGAAAACCAGGCATTTCTGATGCAACAGATTATTCTGATCGTGGAGATTCAGACATGGATGAAGCCACTTACTCCAGCAGTCAAGATCATCAAGCGCCAAAAAAGGCATAGTCTAATTTGAATATTTTCTTTTTAATTTAACAAAACAAACAACAGCAAATATGTTACAGAGTGTAATACTCTACAGTGAACTATTTATATTATTCTGGAAAGGAGGAATCATTTGTATAATATGCTACTAACTGTTAATGCATTTGATGCTAACTTTCAGAGAAATTAGCAGCTTTGAATACTAACTCTAAAATGGCTATTTTCTGACAATTTGTTACCTGATAATACAAAAGAATTAATAATCAGATTATAATTATTTTTTACAAATTGTACATCTCTTGCATAATTTATGTTATAAGAGAATTTAATACAAGAAAAATATTGTTCTTAAATAGTTCATGGAATGGCCAGTTGACCTTATTATTGATAACCTAAATTCTTCTGAAGTTCTGGATATATAACAATAACAAAAACAACAATATGGAAAATTTCTTATTTCTTAGAAATGATATAAATTTAAGCAAATTCAGAAAAGAACCTGAAGAGCCCTTTCTTTTTTACTGAAAAACCAACATTCCTCATAAAGAGGATTATGCCTTGATAAATGGAGCTCAGCTGTTCTGGCTATATTTATATTGGATTTGTAAACATAAACAAAGTAAACATGAACCTACTCATTTTAAAAACTTCTAAGTTAAAAGCTATTGCTTAGCCTGACCAGCAGAGGCACAGTGGATAGAGGATCAATAGGCCTGGGACGCTAAGAAACCAGGTTTGAAACCCCGAGGTTGCCAGCTTGAGCACGGACTCACCTGGCTTTAAAGTGGTGTCACTGGCTTGAGCGTGGGATCATAGACATGACCCTATGGTCACTGGCTTGAGCAAGGGGTCAATGGCTCAGCTGTAGTCCCCCCCCCACCGCCCTGTCAAGGCACAAGGCACATAAGAGAAAGCAATCAATGAACAACTAGAGTGCCGCAACAACAAATTGATGCTTCTCATCTCTTTTCCTGTCTTCCCTGTCTCTCTCTCTCTTTCTCTCTCTCTTTCTCTCTCTCTCTCTCTCTCAAGCTACAGCTTAATATATATTGACTTTTTAAAAAGGAAATGAGAATACTTTCCAAATTCAGGAGTATAAAAAGCATTGGACAAGGATTTTAAGCCAGGTTTGAACTGGGCTCTGGGCTTCCCTCAGCCATATCTGGCTGTTTGACCTGAAGCAAGCCCTTGAACCTCCCAGACCTCAATTTCTTCAACCATAAAATATGAAGGCATTGGGTTAGATGATCTTGAAGATCTCTTCCAAACCTCATGATTTTTTTACTTCACTTTGTCCCTTAGTATCTTGTTTTTTCTTAATTTTTCTCAAAAAAAATATATTGAATCATCCAATAGTAATTCATTTTGAGTCTAACAAGAAATCCTTTTGTTTGTTTTTCTTTGTTAAGGAATCTTCCTCCTCAATGAATACATCCAACAAAATGAATTTTAAAACTTTTCCTTCATCACCTCCTAAACCTGGAGATATCTTTGAGGTCGAACTGGCTAAAAATGCTAACAGCCTGGGGATAAGTGTCACGGTACTGTTTGACAAGGTTTTCAATGTTTTCTCTTCTCTACTTCCAGCAGCCTATTGTATTCCAGTTTATTAATTGAATTATTTTGCTTCAAAAGTGAAACTTGTCAAATACTTCCAAAATTAAAAATTGAACCATATATAAAACAGTTTTCAAATTTTGAGTGTACTAGTCACTTTTTCCTGTGGTTTCAAAGAAATTAGACAAATGCTACCTTTCCTACATGGATTTCATCATACTTGCTTAATCTGACATAAGACTTGGAAAATAATAAAATAAATAAGTATGCTTTATATACATTTGATAGCTTTTGCATGAGCATGCAATAATACGTTTTAACGTACGTCATAAACAGTTCAAGTCTAATGGATATGCCATTTCTCTCTATAAACATGATTAGTATTTTAAAATTACAGGTTATAGAATATATATGTATTGCTACGGTAGTTACAATATGAGCATAGACTACTTGCCAAAATTTGTTAATGAGTATACTATACTCTAAATGGTAACATTATCATGCATGATATTTGAAGGATATTAGTTATGAAAAGCAATTTAGAAACACTGAAGAAATAGCACTATTAGTATATTGGTATCAAAAAGAAGACAAAAATTTCTAACACTTTTAAAAGTATTACTCTTTTCCTTTTGCTCGTAACTTCCTTTGAATTTTACCTTTCTGTATTCAAGGGAAATAAAAGCTGTATGTCCATGTGAGATAGAGAATCTACTCATTATCTCTCATCTAAACTATAAGCAAACTTCTCTACCAAAACCTTTCAAAATGAAAAATAATAGTCTTTGACTCATAATATTTGCTTTCAGGTTAGCAAATGTGATCGGTAGTATATTATTCCATATGCTGTTTTTTCTGACAGTTCTCACACTAATTTTACATAGATGAATTTTGCTTTCTGCTTGCTCATAATGCATGTATAGACCTAACAAAGGAAGAGTAATTCTTCATATAATTAAGATCTGGCATGTTGTTATTTTCTGAATAAGGAGTTTACCTAAAAACTAACTTCTTTAACATTTGGAAAACTTAGCTGAAAATATTCATGGGCATTGAAATAATTGCATGTGCTGACATGCTGTGGCTGCTTTCGCTGATAAATTGAATGTTTTCTGGGTCTCAGATTTGAAAAATGAAGTATGAACTTTTTTGTATTACAAAATGTTATTGCCTGACCTATGGTGGCACAGTGGATAAATCGTCGACCTAGAATGCTGAGATCGCCGGTTTAAACCCTGGGCTTGCCTGGTCAGGGCACATATGGGAGTTGATGCTTCCTGCTCATGTCTCTCTCTCTCTCTCCCCTCTCTCTAAAATGAATAAATTAAAAAATAACTTAATATTATTATACTTGTCTTTTCCCACTTAGGGAGGTGTTAATACCAGTGTCAGACATGGCGGCATTTATGTGAAAGCTGTTATTCCCAAGGGAGCAGCAGAGTTCGATGGTAGAATTCACAAAGGTAGAGTATTTGTGTGTGTGTATGGGAATTATATATAGGATTTTCACTTCAACAAATAAGAAATTTACAAGTTGATATAGACCTTAAAATTTTTTGTAATATAAAATAAGAACAATACAAATTTTCAAGACTCCTTGATGTCATTCCAAAAACTCTTCTTTCCAACTTATTCTCTAGTATCAGAAAATATCTTTACAGTGTTTTAATTCATGTTTTGTACTTTCTAAGAAACAAATTACCAGGAAACGGGAGAGGGATGGTACCTTTGTAAAAACACTGACATCTACATTTTTTTTTTAATTTCGTGAGAGGAGGGGAGATAGACAGACTGACTCCCACATGCACCCTGACTGGGATCCACCCAGGATGCCCACTAGGGGATGATGCTCTGCCCCTCTGGGGCATTGCTCCATTGCTAAGCAGCCGAACTCTTCTTAGCATCTGAGGCACAGGCCATGGAGCCATGCTCAGCTCCCAGGACAAATTTGCTCCAATCAAGCCACGGATGCAGAGAAGAGAGAGAGAAAAGCGAGAGGGGGAAGGGTGGAGATGCATATGGATGCTTCTCCTGTGTGCCCTGGCCGGGAATCGAACCTGGGATCATCCATATACACTGAGCCAACACTCTACCACTGAGTCAATCAGCCAGGGCCAACATTTCTAATAAGAACTAAGTTAGTTCTCTCCAATTGCTCTACATTTGTAGTTCAGTTTATCATTTACCACGATTCAAATCAGTTTTGCAGTATATACAATATATTGTTCTAAAATGCACCTAAAATTAATTATAGAATTGGGAAATTAAAGAAACTGTGACACAGTTTTGTCCAGAATTTGTCTCAGTCTCTTCTCAACAAAGTAATACAAAACAAGATTACAAGGTATTAAATAGCATGATTATGTTATATGATTTGGTTTTTTCAAAATTAATGCCTGTTTTATAGGTGATCGTGTCCTCGCTGTCAATGGAGTTAGTCTGGAAGGAGCTACCCATAAGCAAGCTGTGGAAACCCTGAGGAATACAGGACAGGTAACAGATCATTATGCCAAACTTTTAAGATGCCTTAGAAGAACTTAATAATGTGAGAATAATATCAATTTCATAGAGATCTCCAACTTGGTAGTTAAGAAATGGCCTGGCCTGACCTGTGGTGGCGCAGTGGATAAAGCGTCGACCTGGGAACACTGAGGTTGCCAGTTCAAAACCCTGCACTGGTCTGGTCAAGGCACATATGGGAGTTGATGCTTCCAGCTCCTCCCCCCTTTCTCTCTCTCTCTGTCTCTTACTCTGTGTCTCCTCTCTAAAATGAATAAATAAATTAATTAATTTAAAAAAATAAAATAAAAAAATTAAATTAAATTAAAAAAAGAAAAAAGAAATGGCCTGACTGGTGGTGGCACAGTGGATAGAGCATCGACCTGGGATGCTGAGGTCCCAGGTTCAAAACCCCAAGGTCGCAGGCTTGAGCTTGGGTTCATCCAGCTTTAGCACAGGCTCACCAGCTTGAGCATGGGACCATTAACATGATCCCATGGCCGCTAGCTTGAACCCAAAAGCTGCTGGCTTGATGAAGCCCAAGGTCGATGGCTTGAGCAAGGAGTCCCTGGCTCAGCTGAAGGCACATATCAAAGGGAGTGAATGAACAACTAAAGTGACACAACTACAATATGATGTTTCTCATCCTTCTCTTTTCCTGCCTTTCTCTCTCTCTTTTTTCTTTTTGCAAGGGCAAAAAAAAAAAAAAAAAGGTAAAGAAAACAAAAAGAAACCAATCCTGATATCGTAGTATTTTTTTTTCTTCCATATTAGGAAGCAAGTGTTATAACAGAAGTTTTCTTTCCTGAGGAAAACTGTCTTTCTGTATCCCATTTAGCCCTAATATTAGCAGAGATCTGACATGAGGGATGGTGGAGATTGCATTTTTAAAAATTTTTGTCAGCATCCACCAATAGTGATTTTCACTTCTAGTCATTCTTGATCCCAAAGGCTAAATTCATTTTGCTCAAATACATTCTGAGTCAGAAATTTAGCCAATTATTTATAATGGTCTTTATATTACAGTACAGTAGTAATTTTAATCTAATGTTTGTTACTTTTTGTAATAGAATTTTTCTAATTATCTTTTTATACAAAAAATAACAATCAATGAACAACTAAGGTGTCAAAAACAAAAAACTGATGATTGATGCTTTTCATCTCTCTCCGTTCTTGTCTGTCTGTCCCTATCTATCCCTCTCTGACTCTCTCTCTGTCTCTGTAAAAAATAAAAAAATAAAAACTTGATTTTGAAATTTTCAATCCCTTGCTTTTGTCCCTCTATTTTTTCTGTCTGTCTCCCTATATTTTGGTTGACCAGATACTTACTTGAAATGATTTTATCATCAGTTATACAAAGTATCTACTTTCTTATAATTCTTATTAATGAAGTGCTTTTTTATTTATCCAGTTGGTCCATCTCTTGTTAGAAAAAGGGCAGTCTCCAACATCCAAAGAACCCACCTCTGTAACTGCACCATACACCCTTCCAGATTCAGGTGGCCAAGGTCAAGGCCCAGAAAAAATGAAGAAAATGACTCCTGTCAAAGACTACAGCTTTGTCACTGAAGGTCAGGCCTTGGGACACTGTCATCTCAATTTTCACTTATTCTGGGCTTACTCAGAATTTGAATTTTGCATGTTGGATCACAATTCATTTTTTAATTATTCTATAGATAATCTAATGCAGCACTACACTGAATTTTTAAAAAAGACATATTTAGCTGCTTTTAGAATCTGAAAGACTTTGGATAATGAAGTCATGTGTGAAATAGATTATGGTTATATAATAGTACCTTAAGTACTATTCAAAATCGTATTTTTAAGGGAAATAATACAGTCGTCCCTCACCATATCGTGGATCACTTTTCGCAGGCTCGCTGTATCACAGATTTTAAAATTGTATATATCTAATTTTGTATCACGGATTTTTCACTATATCGTGGGATTTTGCAGTGTATAGGTATTTTTACATATTTATTATTTTAATTATTTTTGCTGTAAAATAAACAAAATAAGTATGGGAAAGGTTAGAAACAGTGTGGAAAAGGATTATAAGACTATGGGGAGGGTTTATAAAGCCTTAAAATATATATAAATAATAAAATAAATTTAAGGTGCTACTTCCTGGATTTTCGCCTATCGTGGGGGATTCTGGAACCTCACCCTCGTGATAGACGTGAGACCACTGTATATAAAAACTGCTGAAAATGGCTTTAACCCCATATGAAACCTTGACTCTTATACTTTCTATATTTTTATTGAATTTTATAGACTTGACAAGCTAACCCTGAGTAGAAATGCACCTAATAGCCCCTAGATACTGGGCTTTCTTACATACGTTGAGAGCCCTTAAACATACCACTAATTGGTAGTAAATATGTTAATTAAGGATGATGTAGTAGTGAGCTTTTCCTAATGCTAAATGTGTTCATAATACAGAAGATCTCTTTATTCTCATATTCCATTTATCTTCCTTACAAAATTTTTATTTATTGACTTAAGAGAGAGAGAGAAACATCGATTTGTTCTTCCACTTATTCATGCCATCATTGGTTGATTCTTATATGTGCCCTGACCAGGGATTGAACTCTCAACCTTGGCATATCTGGATGATGCTGTAACCAGCTGAGCTATCTGGCCAGGGCCTATCTTTCTTTTAAAGGGCATAAATGTCTTTTACTTTCTAAATGATGGTGATGGTATATATAGTCATTGTCTTTTATTTTAAATTATTCTTTGATTAACACAAATGTTAGCAACTCTGAATTAGTCCTAAAAATAAGGAGAAAAAAATAACCTAGCCTATATTTTTTCTGATTATGAAAGTAAAATTAGAATGCCCTCTTGAGCCTGACCAGGTGCTGGCTCAGTGGATAAAACATCAGTCTGGGATGCTGAGGACCCAGGTTTGAACTCTGGGGTGCTGGTTTGAGCCCAAAGGTCACTGGCTTGAAGCCCAACATTGCTGGCTTGAGCAAGGGGTCACTGGCTCAGCTGGAGCCCCCCAATAAAGGCACATATGAGAAAACAATCAATGAGCAACTAAGGTGCCACAGCTATGAGTTGATGCTCCTCATCTCTCTTTCTTCCTGTCTGTCTTTCTCTCTCTCTCTCTGGCAAAAATAATAATAATAATAATGCCCACTTGATCTCACTGCCCTATATTCTTCCTTTATCATTCTTTCTTTGAATATTTTTTTTATTTTCTAGTTATTATTAAAATTTTTTTTGTTATTGCATTTTATTGGATTATGTTATTCTGTCCCAAAACATCAGAATGTCATCTTCCCCATGCCCTTCCCTGACATGTTTATTGTTCTCATTGGTGCTCTCTTATTACATACCTCAATTTCTCTTTTCTTCTCCTTTCCTAGATTTTGTCTTTTGTGTGTGTGTTATCCTACAGTCTTTTAAAACACATGAAATTAAAACATAATTTTATGTCAGAACCCTGATTTCAAAATCCTCTTTTTTGTTCAAGCTGTCAGTTCATGCAGCTTAGTTCCTTAGGGTTAGCTTTTTAATTGATAGAGTGTGAAACAGGATTTCTGCTTATAGAATAAGAGTGCACTAAGTGTATATAATGCTGTAAATATGGTAGAAAGATAGGCTTTTTAAAGTGTGTCTAGCCTTGGCCGTGTTACTCAGTTGGTTGGAGTGTCATCCAGATATACCAAGGTTGCAGGTTTGATCCCCTGTCAGGGCAAAGACAGGAAGTGACCAATGATTGTGCAACTAGGTGGAGCAACAAATGAATACTTCCTTCTCTTTCCCTAACTCACTTTGTATCTCTAAAATCAATCAATGAATTCATAAATAAATGGAACAAATCGATTTTTCTCTTCCTTCCTTTCTTTTTCTCTCTCTCTCTCTCAAATCAGTAAATAAAATTTTTTAAATATGTTTAAAAGTATATATGTTTGTGTGTATATATAGCATGTTAAGAATATTTTTTTTTATATCTTTTCTCTGCAGAGAATACATTTGAGGTAAAATTGTTTAAAAATAGCTCAGGCCTAGGATTCAGTTTTTCTCGAGAAGATAATCTTATACCTGAGCAAATGAATACCAGCATAGTAAGGGTTAAAAAGCTCTTTCCTGGACAGCCAGCAGCAGAAAGTGGAAAAATTGATGTGGGCGATGTTATCTTGAAAGTGAATGGAGCCTCTTTGAAAGGACTGTCTCAACAGGTGAGGCCCCCGCATGCGGAGTATAGCATTTTAAATGGTGAGATAGATTGGCCTTTTAGAACGATTTGGTCATGGTGGTTTAACTGTAGCTTCATATATCATTCATGGTACCCGCAGGAAGTTATATCTGCTCTCAGAGGAACTTCCCCAGAGGTATCCTTGCTTCTCTGTAGACCTCCACCTGGTGTGCTGCCGGAAATCGACCCTGCTCTTTTGGTGAGACCTGTAAAAAGTAATTTATATTTTCATAGAATATCAATTGAGTGATTAATTCAGCTGTAATGATTTCATCATTGCATGATCTCCTGGGTTTTATGCCAGTTACTTCAACTAAGAGTGTTATCTTGTGTGTATCACTTAACCTCTGAGTACATTCTATATTTGTACTATAAAGTAATTCAATTCACTTTCTCTTCTCTCCCTTCCAATTCTTGGATTCTAAGATTCTAGGATTTTAGAATTTGTTTTCTAGGCATAAGTAGAAAAAGACATAAAATAATGGTGACAATAAAAACTTTTCTTTATTTCTTCATTGAACCAAATTGAGAAACATAATCCTCATGCTGAGCTAGATTAGATAAAAATGAGGGGTTTTTTGCCTTTATTTTTAATACTGCAGTCAAGTAAACAATATATGTTTGTTCATTTCCTTTTCTTATATCAAGAAATAGCTAAAGGATCCAAAGTCTGTTTTGATGGTTATTTGTACATTATATACTGATGGGTAAGAATCTATATATAGAAGAATAATACAAGTGAAGAAAGACAGCCTTTGGCCTGTCTACTTAAAATATAGTGTTCCATTTCCAGTGAACATGACCCTAGGTGTCATTGCCCCAGAAACTTTAACTCTTATATCAGAGAGAGGAGAATGTTAAAAGAACATTAATAGGAAAGTAACACTTCTGTAAGGTGCATTATAAATAACATTTTAAGAAACTACACTGATTTGAGGCACCAGTTAGGAACTGGTGGAACTCTCTTGATGAATTTTATAAATTGATACAGTCTTTATGGAAAGCAATCTGGAAATACTTAATAGGGCCTTCCAATTTATCTTGTGTGCTGATTTAGAGCATTCTATTTCTATTATATAGAAAACTACAAGGAAATAATAAGAATCTCTGGGGAAAGTCTATATACAAAGAAGTTCTAGATTTCTAATAATAATGCAAAGCTAGAAACAACTCTGTATCGAATAAAATAATTCTGAAATAAGTTAAAGGTACACCATCTGTAGGATTCTTACATAATTTTATGCAATTGTTATCGAAGCATATTTAAGACCTCAGAAAATACTCATATAAACTTACATTTTAAAATCAGGATAAAATAGAATATATATTATACCTCTAATTCTAATTTAAAGTATAAGTTGTATAGCATTTGCAGTTGTTATTTTTATATGTGATTTTTCTCTAATGTACATTACTTACATTATCAAAAAATAATTGAATATTTTAGTCAGAAGTACTTTTGTTTGACATGTTCATTTTCAACTAAGTGTTCTAAAGTTAATACAAGTTGTCATACTCTGATCTCTTCAAATGTGTCCATTATAGACGCCACTGCATTCCCCCGCACAAGTGCTTCCAAACGCCAGTAAAGACCCTTCTCAAGCAGCGTGTGTGGGGCAAGGCACCGGCTCAGACGAAAATGAAGTATCTGACAAAAGCAAGAAACAGTGCACATCCTCATCCAGGGGAGACAGTTACAGTGACAGCAGTGCTAGTGGAGAAGAAGACATAGTGAAAGCTCCAGCCAGGATGAGCTGGAGTTCAGCTTTACATCAGACTCTAAGCAACATAATATCAACACAGTCACAAAATCAACAGGAGGCAACCAAGAGTCAAGAAGATACCGTTTGTACTATGTTTTACTATCCTCAGAAAATACCCAGTAAACCAGGACTTGAGCACAGGTATTGTCAAGATGCATAACACTCCAGACAGCTGGTAGTTGTTAGTAACAGGGGAAACAACCTACATTTCTCCAAAAATGAAGTATGCCTATATGTGAACCTCACAATGATGAAGTATGGTGACTTTATTGTGACTGACAGTTTCAGTTAGCAAACCAGTAAGCTCTCTAAGCGTTCATCTTGAGCCTTGCTGCTCCCTTGAGCATATTTACTAAGAATTGGGAACGTTGCTTGTTTTTCACTATCATTCAGATTACTTAATAGAAAGAGAAGGAACTTTTTTTTTAGACCGTGATATGGTAGAAGAGTAGGGAGTAAAAATATAAAGCGAAGTGGTGTGGAGGAAGGGTTAAATAGTTTACAAAAGGTACAGAGAGTACAGAAGATGAGGAAAACGAAGTAATTGAAAGCCTAGAGGCATAAAAAGAGAAGACTTCATCTATACCTAATAGTGGTTATTCATACATTTCACTGTTTTGTTAATGTCTTTGTGTATATCCAGGTCCAACCATATTTATTCAAATATTTTTTCCCTATTGTATCATCCAAAATCATCACAGGAATACGACTTATTTGTTTTCTATTTCTATTTTTAATGTATTGCAACACACATTAGGCTGCTGATAGCATTAGCCTCAACCTTGAATTAAAACTAGAAAGCAAAAGTAAATTTATTTAATCTGTCTTACCAATTTGTGTATCTTATAAAGAGCTTTAAAATAGAACGTGGACTGAGACTAAAATTTGGTAATGTTAGCATATAACAGATGTGAAATAAATTCATAGTCCAGAGTCAGATAAAAAGTAGGTAGGCCTGACCAGGCAGTGGCGCAGTGGATAGAGCGTTGGACTGGGATGCGGAAGACCCAGGTTCGAGACCCCAAGCTCACCAGCTTGAGTGCGGGTCCATCTGGCTTGAGCAAAAGCTTGTCAGCTTGGACCCAAGGTCACTGGCTCCAGCAAGGGGTTGTTTGGTCTGCTGAAGGCCCACGGTCAAGGCACATGTGAGAAAGCAATCAATGAACAACTAAGGTGCTGCAACGAAAAACTAATGATTGATGCTTCTCATCTCTTTACATACCTGTCTGTCTGTATTTATCCCTCTCTCTGTCCCTGTAAAAAAAAAAAAGCTAGGATTTCAATCAAAAGCAGAAGTGAATATTTGTTAAACATTTTCTGTTTGTGGCACAAACTTATTATATTGACATTGAAATGTATTTACAAAATGCCCTGCTTCTTTGTCTCTGTAGTGATCCTTCCCTTCTACCACCGGGTCTGACTCCAGAGCCACTCCAAACAGAATCTGTTTCCACTAATTTCACAGATGAGTATCATATACATCACACTTCTGAACCAGCTAGGCAAGAAAGCTTGACATCTTTGAAAAATGACTTTGAAAACCACCTTGAGGACTTAGAGCTGGTGAGTTGTTTCCTTTATATTAAGAAAATTCCCAAAAAGGAAGAAAGAAAAAGATAATTCCATAGTAGTCACACACAATTTCCCTTTAAGAAAAAGACTGTCTTTTAGAGTAAATTAACAACATGTCTAGTATGCTTCTCTGCTGAGAATTAGGGGAAAAGAGAAAAATATCTAGGTGCCAATCCTGTTTCTGCCACTGACTTGCTGCTACTTGGCAGATACCTATGGAAAAACTACTCAGTTCTCCTGAGTCTTAATGGTTTTGGCTATAAAATAGAGCTAGCAGCTTCATACAGTTGTGGTGAGGACGAAATGGGTTCACTATACATACAGCACCTAATTCAATATTTGTTTTTTGCTAAATTCTGATGAGTTATCTATTAATTTTTAATCAAGATTGACTGTAATATTTTCTATTCCACATTTGTTTTTCTGTGCTCAAATGGACTCCTTTATATTGTACTAATAGCCCTAGAACTTCTAGAAATTCAGTTTGGAAGTCAAATTTTCAAAAATAATATCCTTTATAAAGATGGAAAGTCAATCTTTTTTAATACGGTTTTTATTCATTTAATAAATGTATATTGTAGGAAAATTAGAACACAAAGAAAGAGGAGATTATAACCCCCCAAAGAGGAGATTATAACCCCCCAAAGAGGAGATTATAACCACCCCAAAACTATAAACATTTGGGAGTTATTCTTTCCATATAATTTGTTTGCCTATAAATATATGTGGGTATAACATCTATAGCTTCAGTTTCATTTTCAGAGTGAAAATAACCTTTGAATGATTTTCTTAGAAATCTGTCATCACTCCTGTAAGCAACCTTTATGTCTCAGCTGAAGTTTTTTTCTCAAAAAAAAAGTTTATACAACTAAATACATAAAGTTGTGATATTTAATCACCCAAAGACTTTATATTTATAAAACAAGAAAACAAAACTTTCTTTTGTGGCTCTTGGCATCTATCTTGATTGCCTAGAAATATATGAAAAAAATTTTGAACCTTCTCCTCAAAAAATATTCTTTAATGATCAAGGTATAACCACTAATGTGTCCTTTATTCTGAAAATACAAGAATTGAAGTGTAAATTCTGTCTCGGATACTTCTAGACAAACTATTAATGTTGTATTTAAACCCAACTTTTATATTTGGGGATATTCTGTCTAGAGTTAGATAGACCTGGTTTATTCATTTGGATGAAATAAGTAACCTTTTAAGTTTGGTTTCCTCCTGTGTTATTCAGTGGAACTAATAGTCATCTTTCTGTTTGTCTATAAGGCAAAATAAACATCCTAAAGGAATCACTGTTTTCTTCCCTTAGGAAGTAGAACTCGTCATTACCCTAATTAAATCTGAAAAAGGAAGCCTGGGTTTTACAGTAACCAAAGGCAATCAGAGTATTGGTTGTTATGTTCATGATGTCATTCAAGATCCAGCCAAGAGTGATGGAAGACTAAAACCTGGGGACCGGCTCATAAAGGTGAGACATTATGTGGAATGAATTGGTGGTGGATGATTGGCCAGAGAGCAAGACAGCTGGAGAAGGGAAAACAAGAAGGTTGAGTTAATATAACATTCTATTTCTCTGTTTGTTATATGTTTTTCTTCTCTACCTCTTAAATGTAAAGGCGTTTAGCCTGGCCAGGCTGTGGTACAAGTGGATAGAGCGTCGGCCTAGAATGCCGAGGACCCAGGTTGGAAACATGGGATCATAGGCATGACTTCATGGTTGCTGGCTTGAGCCCAAAGGTCGCTGGCTCAAAGCCCAGGGTCTCTGACTTGAGCCCAAGGTCTTTGGCTTGAGCAAGGGGTCATTGCCTCAGTGGTAACCCCCGTCCCCCATCAAGGCATATATGAGAAAGCAATCAGTGAACAACTAAAGTGCCACAACAACAAATTGATGCTTCTCGTATCGTCTCTCTCTCCTCCTGTCTGGCTGTCTGGCTGTCTCTCTCTCTGTCTCTCTCTCTTTCTTGCTAAAAAAATAAAAAGTAAAGGTGTTGATGTAGTTAAGTTTTAGAAATGCTTTAAGTTTTCTCTCTCTTTTTAATTGATTTAAGAGAGTGAGGAAGGGAGAGAGAAACATCAATTTGTTGTTCCAATCATTTATGCATTCATTGGTTGATTTTTATATGTGCTCTAACCAGGGATGAACCAGTAACCTTGGTATAAATTTGAACAATGTTCTAACCAGCTGAGCTACCTGGCCAGGACTTTTTTTTTTTCCCTGTTAATTTTTTTTTAATTTTTTTAAGTTTAGAGAGAGAGAAAGAGAAACATCAATTTTTTTCTTTCTCTTATTTATGCAGAAGAACCCATTGATTGGTTCTTTTATGTGCCCTGACCAGCATTTGAATCCACAGCCTTATTGCATTAGGATGATACTCCAACCAGCCGAGCTATCCGGCCAGACAGGCCTTAAATTTCCCTTTTGAATTTGCAGGTCCCTTTAATCCCAGTTAAAGCATTAAACAAGTTATTTTGGGTTTCAGGGACAGAAAGTTTTTAAAATTACTGTGGTGATAAATTTCCTATATTAGCAGAATAATGATGTACTTGTTAAGTATTTTACATTATCACTTCATTTATAATTACTTGATCACTGCATTTATAATTTCCACAGTACAGGAAATTACCAATAAATTATAGACCATTCTCTTTATGTAATTTCCTGTACAAAAAAGTTAGGGGGATTACTGTATTTTCTTGACAACTTCTTTTTCCCAACAATTATAATCCTGCTTTTCTTCTTTCTCATTTTTGTAGGTTAATGATACAGATGTTACAAACATGACTCACACGGACGCAGTGAATCTGCTCCGAGCTGCACCCAAGACAGTCAGATTAGTCCTTGGACGAGTTCTGGAACTGCCCAGGATGCCTGTGCTGCCTCATTTGCTACCTGACATTACATTCACTTGCAACAAAGAGGACTTGGGTAATGCAAATTCAAGCTTAGTGCAGGGTGATCTTTCTTGATTGGATTAAAAATAAGTGCTCCTCAAGGTAAGGAAACTTTTTTTTTTTATTTCCTGAAGGTTTTTCCTTATCTGGAGGTCACCACAGCCTTCATCAAGTGATGTATATTAGCGATATCAATCCGAGGTCAGTGGCAGCGACTGAGGGTAGTCTCCAGCTATTAGACATCATCCACTATGTCAATGGAGTCAGCACACAAGGCATGACCTTGGAAGAAGCTAAGAGAGCATTAGACATGTCACTTCCTTCAGTGGTGTTAAAAGCAACAAGGTACTACTCTGCAATTATTTGTGGGCTTTGTTTGTGTGTGCTTACACATTTCAGGCTGTCCATTTTGCTTATGTTCTCTTAAAAGATATTCCTCAAGTAGTAATCCATAGACTAATCTGGGAGGATTTAATAAAGTTAGACTTTCTGATAGATAGGAGATTCTCAGAGCAATTTAAGGGAATTAGTATTTGGATACATATTTGCAGTTATTAATAGGATGGTTACCACATTTATCAGTTAAGATGTTTTCAGTTGCAAGTAACAGAAAATACTACTCAACTTGGTTTAAAAAAGAAAGGAAGTTTTCTGCCTTATATGGTTAAAAAGATTATATAGTCATCAGGTAAAATTTGTTAGGCCTGTAGTTCCATTTCTTTGCTGTTTTCATTTATTATCTACTTTGTGTATGTGTTTTCTTCGTGATAGTCACGTTTGTGTCCGTTTTATGCCTCACACCTCCATTCTACACAACACAACCCAGAGCATCTTCAATTAGAAGTCTCACTCATCACTTATGTAAAGCAAGGACTGTGTGCTGATTGCCTTAGACCTAAATTAGGGTCAGTCCCTGAACTGAAGCAAAATCATAAGACTGTATTGATTGGCCCAGACCAGTGTTGGGAAAGTTAGTCCTACCTAAACCTCATGTCTACAACCAATGAGGCGTAGAATTGCCACATCCACTATACCTCATAACAATTTCACATCCTAAGAAATGGTAATGGCAGCTTTGCTTTCACTTAAAAATGAAATAAATTGAAAATAATGTGTATATTATTTTCAAATAACTACAAATACAGTGGCTTCAAACAACAGAAGTTTATTGTCTACATAGTTCCTGAGGTCAGAAATACAAAACAGGTCTCAGCGAGCTAAAATCAAGGCAGAGTTGTATTCCTTCTGTAGGCTCCAGGAGATCATTCATTTCTCTGCCTCTTCTGCTTTCTAGCCATTGCCCCTACACCTGGCCCACTGCCCGCTCCCGTAGCAAAGCCAGGAGTCACCCTACTCTGCATCTGCCATCACATCTCCTTCTCTGACTTTCTCACTCTTTCATTAATAAGGACCCCTGTGATTACATTGAGCCCAACCAGATAATCCAAAATAATCTCCTTCTCAGGATCCTTAATTTACACACATCTGCAAAATCCCTTCTGCCTTTTAGGTTCCATATTCACGTTCCAAGGATTACAATGTACACATGGGGTGGGACATCATATTCTGCCTACCGCAATATACATAAATCCAGGCTTTTATTATATAAAGGGAAGCTGCACATTTATATGTCTGTGATTCATGGTAAGTTTTACCTTGTCTTTCCAAATATAGGAACTATTAATTAAATCATTTGATAGTAAACTTATGTATTCCTTGTAAACCTTTAAGACACATTGTGTACTTTTTTCCTTGAGTGTAATTTCTGACTGTCTTTTCTTAATATATTTCTAAAAGTTAAATTTGGCATGAAGTGCTTTTCTTAGATGTAGCTGAATATTAATTAGTGGGGAAGAGAGAAGATTCAAACACCCCCTGGGAAATATTTTTGTGAAAATTAACATCTTTGTTAACTACAGATCTCACTGAATTTTTTTGCCTCAAAATCATAGAGCACCCTTTACCCTAGCTCTTGAAATGAGTTTCTTTTATCTTCCTACTTTTGCCTTTTCTGTAGTCGCTAAAGGTATAGTAGCAGTAGTCCCAATTACTTTCCTCTTTGTTCTTCTTCCAGCTCTCTCTCCCCTGTTGTATATATCTGCTGTTTTTAATATCCACAGGGTAGCAGTAATGGAGGGGTGTGTATTTATGGAAATTATTTGTATATCAAGAACTGTGCCTTGGCCAATTGGCTCAGTGGTAGAGCATCAGCCCTTCATGTGGATGTCCCGGGTTTGATTCCTGGTTAGGGCACACAGGAAAAGTGCCCATCCGCTTCTCCATCCCTCCCTCCTCTCATTTCTCTCTCTCTCTCTCTCTCTTTCTCTCTCTTTCTCTCTCTTCCACTCCTGTATCCATGGCTTCATTGAGCAAGTTGGCCCCAGGTGCTGAGAATGGTTCCGTGACCTGTGCTTCAGGCACTAAAGAAGAGCTGGGTTGCTCTTTAGAAGAAGAAGACAGGCAGAGCATCCCTTTGTAGCGGGCTTGCTGGCAAGATCCCAGTCAGGGCATGTCTCTGCCCCCCCTCCTCTCACAAAATGTCTCTGCCTCCCTTTCTCTCAAAGAATTAAAAAAAAACACACACAACTGTAAATGGTCTGTGATTTTACCCTATTTGCAAGCTAATAAGTTGGCTAGTATTTGTTTCTTGCATGTTGACAGGATATGAAACTCCTGGATTAGAGACAAAATATTTATTGCAGATGGTATTGGTATCAGTTCAACACATGCCCTAAGTCACATAGAGATGACATAGGTGGATCTAGTGGATTCCTGCACACACAGTGGGTTATATCACAGGAGAGGACTACTTTAAGAAGAGCCTGGGAACCTGCCCCTTTATGGCAGGCTCCTAGAAAGCCTGCGTTTTGTTTAAGAAAGAGGTTATGTCATTCCTCAAGCTTGCTTACCACAAACATAGCCTTGAGAATTAGCCCAGATAAAAAGTGGTCACGGCCTTGCATTTCTGGGGTACCCAGGAAGAATTGCAGGAATGCTTAGGGCCCATGGTTAATTGCTTCTTCCAACACCGTATACCTAAGGCAACCTGCCTTTATTCTCAAGTATCAGCAACAATAAATTGGCTTACTAAGCTTCTGTTTCCAAGGCCTTTTTTACTGTTTTTCACATTGGATAGTACTTCTTATAATCCTTTTAGTATATTATATTTTTATCTAGATTTTCACTTTAAATAACTTAAAAGTAAAACACATCAAAAGCTGAAGGTTCATAAAACTTAGTGATTTATGATTTCTAAGTTATTTTTGACCTATCGTCTGAGTGACAAAGAACCAAGTTATTAGATCGCGAATTTACCAGCATGTGAAATGAGAGGGGAAGTAAAGTGATATGTTGAACTGAAACCTGAAGAGAGATTATATAAAGAAGTGATTCTCAATCTTTTTGTGGTCAGTATTATCTCCCTCCAAAAAAATACGTAGGTGAAGACTGTCAAAATTTTGTCTGTAGCTTTTGGGAGCGCCTAGACCCTCTGAAGCCCATCCAAAACAAAGCTCCTGACCCTAATTAACAAACAGTTCAAAGGATATTGCAACAAACATCCTAAGTAATTTACAATTGCCTTTTCATTTTTTTACAACACAGAGATGGTCAGCCAGTGGTCCCAAGTTCCAAGAAGTCTGCCGTTTCAACTCCAAAGTCAACCAAAGCCAATGGTAAGGATGCATTCATTTTACGATGAGTAGTTATGGAGAGGTAACTACACTTTTCCCAGAAGCAGATATGCAGACCACCACTAAAATGTTTTTATTGCTGTTAGAGTATTTTGCAGGATCTCTGGCCACCTTGTAAGGTTATAATGAGGCATAAATACAACATGAACTATCACATTGATTGTCACATAATAATTGATTCAGACAATTATTTAGTTTCTTATCTGCTGGGCACGGTTCAGAGCACTGTGAAAACACAATGAATAAACAAGTATCTGTCTTACATTTTAACATAATAATGTAAATTATAGTAGTAGTTGTGACAGCAGTTAACATTAATTTAATGCTTATTCTGGACTAGATAATGTACTACTATATCTCCTGGAAATAACATTAAAAGGCATTCTTCAGCCTGACCAGGCAGTGGCGCAGTGGATAGAACATCGGACTGGGATGCGGAGGACCCAGGTTTGAGACCCTGAGGTCGCCAGCTTGAGCGCAGGCTCATCTGGTTTGAGCAAGGCTCACCAGCTTGGACCCAAGCTCGTTGGCTTGAGCAAGGGGTTACTCGGTCTGCTGTAGCACCACGGTCAAGGCACGTATGAGAAAGCAATAAATGAACTAAGGTGTCGCAACAAAAAACTGATGATTGATGCTTCTTATCTCTCTCCATTCCTGTCTGTCCCTATCTATCTGACTCTCTCTCTGTCTCTGTAAAAAATAAATAAATAAACAAACAAACAAAAAATTTTAAAGGGCATTCTTCAGCTCTTTGTAACAACACCCACAAATTTATAGGAATTTATTCCTAAAAATTTATTCTAACCATCTTTCTAGATGGAATTATTTTTAGATCATTCTCAATTAGAAGTTTTTGAATACACTTACCTGTATTTCTTTCTTTTTTCTTTTCTTTTTAACTTTTACAAACTCTACCATGTCTTTCAAAATCTCTTGAAAATATAATTTAATGAATTAAGTTGGTTTTAAATATGACTTTAACAGTAAGAGACTATCATCTTATTTTCATATATGTATCGAAGTTTTATACTGACAACTAAGAGTTTAAATTAACATTTGGTTTAGACATATATTAAAAGTCCTGTCCACTTACATCCAAAACTTATTTATTTTGTTAAATTGATAGTCCAAAAGCTTACTATTTTCTTAAATAGTCAAGTGAATCAAGTTTATTGCCTATGATCTCTCTCCCATTTGGCTGGGATAATTCATATTCAGGACCTGACACAGAACCATTGAGCCTGAACTGAGTTTTTATGCAAGCTACTATCTTTCCAGAACCTGGCTTTTTCCTATTCTGATATTTGATTCCGTCTAGTTTGTTTTAAATCACTTTGTGACATGACCTCTTCAATGTGCTTATGAAAATAAGAGTATGTGCAGATATGGGGTTTTCTTTCTTCATGTTGATGTTCCTCTTGTGGTTCTGACTGGCTCATTCCTTACTTTCTATTTTGTTCCTTTGAGGTCATCACACCTTGGAGCCTTGTGGCAAGCCTGCCCTCACTCCTAATAATTCATTCTCTAAGGTAAGTGGAAGGCCGCCTTCTTTATGTCCTACTTCCTTATCTAAAGAACCAGCTTGTCTGTTTCTTGAACCAAACCGATTTCACATTTAAATATTTTCCTTTTTTAGAAACAGATTTAGATAATAGGAATATACTTTAGTGAAATAATAACCTTGTTAAGTAAAGTTCACGTTGTCAAGCCCCCACACAAGTAACGCAAACCTTCATTTGGCACATAGTTGTCTTCTAAATAAGCTAATTACTGGGATTTTTTTACAAATGTGTACTATTCTTTTGGTTGCCTTTGATGCCTGGAAGAGAAGAATGTTATTAAGAGTGAAATTTGTCGCCTGACCTGTGGTGGCGCAGTGGATAAAGCGTCGACCTGGGAACACTGAGGTTGCCAGTTCAAAACCCTGCACTGGTCTTGCTGGTCAAAGCACATATGGGAGTTGATGCTTCCAGCTCCTCCCCCCTTTCTCTCTTTCTCTCTTTCTCTCTCTCTCTCTCTCTCACACACACACACTCTGTGTTTCCTCTCTAAAATGAATAAATAAAAAGAAATTTTAAAAAAAAGAGTGAAATTTGTCATTTGCATTAATGTTGACCAGCCAGAGACTCTCAAATGACAAATCTCTGCTGCTAATGAGAAGAACGGTAGTATCAAAAGAAAGAGGATTACCTGCTTTTTGAAAGACATGGAAAATGCTTTGCCAATAATAAAATGAAAGCCTAAATCATTTATTAGGAGCACAAGAAAGTTGCTGGTGATTTAACAAAACTATTTTATCACATAACTAAATTCTAGTCTGGGCTCTTTCTTTCATAAATCCTGTATGCCCATATGTTTGGCCAACATTTTGTTTAATAATTTTGTTTGGGTGTGAAATTACATTCTAAAATAATCATAGCTGGATCTTCATTTTGTTAGATTGTTTAATCCTGCACACATTCTATACAGTCTCTTCTGAACCTCGCTATTTCAGTGTTTTTCCATGTAAAATCCAGAGTTTAAGGATTATGCCCCCTTATAATCTGAAAATTTTATCATCTCAAAATTTCTGAACATGGACCGCATTGAAATGAAGGAGGAGAAAATGAATTTATTGGCCAGAAGCCCAAAATTCTGTGCCGTTCATGTGACTGTGATTATCTCAAACTTGTGACATGGTTTAGCAAGGCCTGAAAAGATATTGCAGATTACAGCAGAAGAATTAGTGGGCATAAGTCATTGGAACAAAACAATAAAAATTTCTTGGTATTTGTATGATTGTGGATTGAGATATAGCAACACTCATTGTTCTGTTTATTCACAAGTTCTTCAGTTTTGAATTTTTATGTATTTTGAGTATTAGTCATCCAGTATAGTGCTTATTTTCTTTATAAATATCAGCATGTTGAAAGGAGATGGATAGAGTTTCTGTTTAAATTAACATAAAACCCTAGAAACTATAACTTTTGTTATTCATAGATGCAGAGAATTTTTGTTGGAGTTAAAAATCTTCCAGAAAGTTGCTCAAACAATATTCGGGACATTGAGAGGCAGTGTGCAGTACCTCCCTAATACTGGAACTTCATAAGATAGCTACCTAATGATTTGTTTTGGTTTTATACTTTAGGTTAATGGAGAAGGAATAATTGAAGTTTTGTACCCTGAAGGAAAATGCTCTACTTATCAGATGAAGGGATCAGCAAATTTGATTCTGTCCAAAGGTAGTTTTCCCAATCAGTCATCCACTTTCTCTAAATGCCCTAATAATTCAGGTAGAAATATTTGGTATCCTCTCTTATTTGCCTTACATGTTCCCATAATTGGTCTTAAAAGGAGAGACTATTGTTCAAAGAAACAAAAGAACAATGTGAAATTAATTATTAGCTGCATTAATGTACATATGTCCAGGGTTTCTTCTCATCTCTAAGATTAAAACTATTTTTAAATTATTGAAAAAATAGCTGTTTTGAGAGCTTGTTTGGACATTCTAGCAGGAGAGTGCAGCTACTTGTATACCCTTGACTGAAGAACAGTCCCCTCCTCTATCGAGAAAGGTCATCCTCTTCTTCTACCCATTGCACAGCTTCAGGAGGGATAAACATGGAACGATGAGGGAGAAAGAAGACACCCACCTAGCCAGCTAGATCAACCAAATCAACACTGGCAATCGATGGGGTGACAGATGTCAAGCCAGACTGCACTCACTTCCAAAGATAGCTGTTTTGTTTGATAGTGTTTCTTGTATTCTCTGAAGGAGCCATTTACAGGCTACCTAATTTAGAAATTTTTTTTTCTTGGGGACATTTATGCTGCTCTGTCATATCATTAATCTTTGTGACATATTTTGTTTGAGTGTCTTTTACGAATTAATTTGGGATTAATTTAGGGGAAAATAAGCATTATTCACATCTCATAAAAAGGTGTATAACAGACATTGATTTTGCTTTGTTCTTTATAAATTGCATTTGTCTGGTCTTTTGTCATGGCATCCAGAGTAGTTCTAGAACTAAAAATGATTCAGGCCCCTATTGTGTACACTTCTTGTCTAGTTGTGCCTACTTTTCAAAGTAGATGCTTAAAATCTGAAGTACCTGGTATATTCTACTTGAAACATTATCTTTTTCTTACATCAATATTGTTAAAGTAAAACCCTGTGTAAATTACTGTTTTTCAAGAATCTGATGAACAAGAAGATGATACTTATGATGATCGTCAAGAAGCAGAAGTTATCCAGTCTCTGCTGGATGTTGTGGACGAGGAAGCCCAGAACCTTTTAAACCAAAACAATGCGACAGAAGGTGCCCGTGTTCCAGGTAGATGAGCCAGAAGGAATCAGCTGGTACACTAGGAGTACAAGAAGACCTCTAGGGAGCATTTTAACTCCTCGTGACCTCTTTTTTTCTCAGGTGCATTGAAAACCAATGGGAAGTTATCTGAAGAGAGAGCAGAAGATACAGACTGTGATGGATCACCTTTACCTGAAGATTTTACAGAGGTAAGGATAATACTTAAATGAATACCCTATGATGATGCATCTTGTTAGATTTATGGATCTCTTTGCTTTAAAACTTGCTTTCTCTGCTGAGGCCTTCCCTCTCCCTATCTCCCAACTTCCCTTTTAGACATGAGGTAAAGATAATATCCTGATGGCTACTTAGTAAGCACAGTAAGAATGAGAACTGTCATTTACTCATTTTGGAGAAAGAACTTGCCTTTAAATCTTTTAACTTCTTTTGGTGAAGATTTTCATTCAAGAAAAGAGGTGTCAAAAAATATAAAAAAATAAAAATTTGACTTTTATCTTTGAATGCTCCTTCCTGCCCCTCAAAGACCCTTGGTCTTAATTATCAAGGAAACATCTAATTCTTCCAATTATTTCACAGTCTTTGCTATGATTACATTGAGATTTCAGTTGAGACTTGTTTAAAAAGACTTGGACAGCTGATTGGTTCATAGTACATTGAAATAGTTGGATCCAAACTGGTGAGAATAAGCTATATAAGAATTAATGCTCAATATATATTATAAAAATTCACCAAAAATTAAAAAAAAGAAGTTGACACCATCTGAGATTATTGTCTGTTTTACTGAAACATTACATTTAGAGTGAAATGTAATGTTTACAATTAAATGTCATCCTGTCCCAGTGAAAAAATGATTACTCAAGTTTTTTCAAATCAAACAAGAGGTAGGAAAGAAAGAAAAATATTAGTAGTTTTCAAAAACATAATGATAGCCTTTTCAAATTCTTACCTAAGGCTTTAAGACTTCAGATTTTCTGAGACATTGATCTGACTAAGAAAAAACATGAAATGGATAAATTATATATCAAGCTGCTCAAACTAAGTAATACCCTATTTGTTAAGAATCTGATTTTGCTCAGTAGTCTAGAATAATTTCTCTCCGTCTTCTTGCTCTTCCCAGCAGACATCTTCAAAATTATTGAAACTAAACTTGTTTGGATTTTTATAATAGTTACCATGCATATACCCATACACAATCTTATACACACATGATTAAGTTCATTAAACATTTATAAATAATTAATGTGTGTAAATACTAGGAAGCGTACATCTGTTGAATGTGTATTTCTTAATCTGAAAAAAAAGATTACACAAATATTGACTATCTCAAAATGTATCATACTGTAGTGGTGTGTGTATTAAAAGTGTACCTGCCTGACCTGTGGTAGGGCAGTGGATAAACTGTCGACCTGGAATGCTGAGGTTGCTAGTTTGAAACCCTGGGCCTGCCTGGTCAAGGCACATATGACAGTCAGTTAACAACTAGGGCAGTGGTTCTCAAACTTTTTGAAGTCAGGGTGCATTTAAAATCCTACAGATAATTATAGGCGCACTATATACAAGTTTCTGAGAAATATGTTATAATAATTAAGTCAGATATTAAAGAAAAAATATATACAGTCCAAGCGTGCTTTTAGGATAATTAAATGAAATAAATACAACAAAATTAAATTTATTCTGACATTAGAAAACACTTTTATGTTACATTTTTCAGTTATGCTTTAGAATTCATAAAAAAGGGGTTAAAAAGTAAAAAAAAATGACAAAAAAATTATCTTTTTATATATATAGATACATTCTTAGTAAGATTTAGTAAATTCGGCAGGTCCTGGTGTGAATGTGTTAAGTTTTTTTATTCTTGTGTTTATGAGAAACATGAGCCTGATGTGTCATAGCGATTTCTTCAATGTTTGGGCATATATTTGAAAGACAAACTCTCATTTCCCTGTCAATGCTTTGAAGAATCCCTCTCTTTTTACTCTTGTGTTGAGGGTAGAAAATCCTAATTCATGTAAATAGGATGTTGAAAATTGTAGTAAAATGTTCAAAGCTTTTTTAGATATTGCCACATATTCTTCTTTTATAGAAATCCAAAAGGCTTCAAGAGACAATTCTGTATGTTTAATCATCAATCCACGATCAGTGGATATAGCTGGCAGTTCTTCTTCTGTTAATGTTAAACCAAAATCACTTCAAGCTTCCATGAATGGGTTTCTAATCCAATAGGATTGTTCAGTGTTAAGTGATGGAAAAAGCTATAAATTAAATTCTGCCCGTCAGCCTTCAAGTCCTATTTTATTTACACTTAACTTTTGCTCACTTCCAGAATCGGATTCTTCAATTTCACACTTCTTTTTGAGAAATCTATTCATTTTATTTGTGTGTATTTATCTAAAAATAATATAATGATGTGTTAGTAATAAATATAATAATGATGTGTTTAACAAAAAGAGCGGTATTTCCATAATGAAATGGTGTAATAGAGTATATTTATTTTTATATTTGGGCACATGCTGCAAACCAGCACAGCTAGTAATTCCAGGTCCCGAGTGGGAACCGTGTGGAATTAAGAAAATACAGAGTCAGGAGGGCCCTGTAATTGCTGCTGGCAAGAACAAAGTGTGTCCTAAAACTGCATCATGCTTTATTGATAGGGCAAAGTGGGCCATTAGCTAATCAGTGAGATCTTTGATCATGTTTCCAAGGCAACCCAAGAATTTTACCAAGTGCAGAAAACCCCCACCATACATATCATCTTAACTTTACACCAAACAAAGGATAGAAAAAACTTGCTTCCAGTCTTTCCAGGGAACAGGGGGGTAGTGTAAACAATCCAGCACCACAGTTTAACAGCCTTTTGCAACCCAATCGGGCAAGTGAGGTGGGGGGTTGGGCAGACTGTCAGTATACGGCCAATTCTCCACACCTCTGTCCCCAAAAAATCTAAACTCCAAAAACCCTGTTGTTTTTTTGGTCCCCAACAGGCACATATTTCTCTGGAATACCATAGGGCGCACCAGTGCTCCCTGACACACACCTTGAGAACCACTGAACTAGGGTGAAGCAACTATGAGTTGATATTTCTCACTCCCCCCCGCCCCTGTCCCCTCTGTAAAATTAATAAATAAAATTTTTAAAAATTAAAAATAAAAGTGTAGCTTAAAATATATGTACTGAAGCTTCTTTTAACTAAGAGAACAAATAAAAATCTTTAATCTCCATTTCAAAATATATCCGATGTCTTTTCTTTAAAAAAAAGTTTTATCAGCATATTATAGATTATCATTTATCATGCGCTAAAAAAGAGAAGTTTATAGCAGAAGAGTTTATTCAAGTTATTTTTTATTTTAATATGAAAATATTACATCATTGTAAAAACTATTTCAAACAGAATCATCTAAAAGTGCATTGTTTTCTTTTACAAACCAAGCCTCATCTTCATGTGAGATAGCATTTAAAATTTTGGTTTTTACCTTTTCGTTATGCATATGAAAACATTTATATGCATCTATGATTTTTTAATATAAATTATAATGAATGGTTTTAAATTTGGTTCTCACTTTATAATTATTCTCCTCCTCCATATGAGTACATAAAACTCTGCCATATGATTTCCAATGCTGTTCTAGTATTCTGTTGCACAGATACACTTTTATTTATTAACTGGCTCTGAATGGATCTTACATTTCATATTT
Source organism: Rhynchonycteris naso (assembly GCA_037038555.1). NCBI lineage: Eukaryota > Metazoa > Chordata > Mammalia > Chiroptera > Emballonuridae > Rhynchonycteris > Rhynchonycteris naso. Next base: position 251,540,043 of record CM072996.1, on the reverse strand, counting down.
ATTATAAACAACACTGCAACAAGAATTTCTATTTATACTGTAAACTTAATTTAAATTATTTTTATTGTCTCTGGCCAGGTAACTCAGTTGGTTAAGAACATTGGCTTGATATACCAAAGATGCAGGGTCAAACCCCAGTCAGGGCATATACAAGAATCAACCAATGGATGCATAAATAAAGTAGAACAACAAATCATTGTTTCTCTCTCTCCCTCTCTCTCTCTCCTTCTCTCCTTCCTTCCCTCCCTTTCTCACTTCTCCTTTCTCTAAAAAATAATAAATAAATAAAGTACTTAGATGCTGTGACTGTTTCTCCACAGACACCACCATTTCCTGTTTTCCAACCCTGTTCATGACAACCACTCCCAACGCTGTCATTTCAAAGGTTTATATTATTTGTCGGGTTCCTGCAGGCATTAGAGTTTGAAGACTATCTTACTCTGCTTGGACTGTATAACAAAATACTATAAACTGGGTGGCTTAAAAAACAGAGATTTATTTTCTCACAGTTCTGGAGGCTAGAAATACAAGATCAAGGTGCTGGCAGGGTTGGTTTCTTGTGAGAGCTCTCTCCTTGGCTTGCAGATGGCCGCCTTCTCACTGTGACTTCACATGGCCTTTGTGCGCTTCTGGTGTCTCTTCCTTTTCTCATAAAAAATCTGTCCCTTTGAATTAGAGCACCATCCACTGGACCTCAGTTAGACTTAATTACCTCTGTAAAGCACTGTCTCTAAACATAGGCACTAGAAGTTAGGTCTTGGGCCTATGGATTTTGAGGGGACACAGTTCAGTCCTTAACAAAGTTTTTGCTTTAGCCAACTATAAAATATAATTAAATAACATTTCATGCCTGGCCTGTGGTGGTGCAGTGGATAGAGCATCAACCTACGATGCTGAGGTCACTGGTTTGATAACCCTGGGCTTGCCGGGTCAAGGCACACAACAAGTAAGCAATGAACAACTAAAGTGAAGCAATTATGAGTTGATAAGTCTCACTCCTCAAATCCTCTCTCCTCTCTCTGTTAAATCAATAAATAAAATCTTTAAGAAAAATTTTTCGTCATTCACAATAAGTTATAAAACAAATAAAAGCTCTAGGCATAAATTCAACCAAAAATGTACATGATGTATATTAGGAAAATTTTAAAACTTCACAAAGAAGCGTAAAAGAAGTATTAAAGATGCTCTGATTGAATAGCTCGTTTGGTAGGAACCTTGTTCCAGAGCACAAAAGTTGCCAGTTCAATTCCCAGTCAGGGCACAAGAGAATCTCTAGGTTTCTGCCTCTCTTTAAAAAAAAAAAGTATTAAAGAAAAATAGTTCTTGTTCTTTGATAGAAAAACCCAAAATTTAAATTCTTTCTGGTTTTGACCATAAATTAAATATGGTTCCATAAAATATTTTTATTTTCTTTTTTTTACATTAGAGGCCAGGGTGGCTTGTTAAAATGATTTTAAAGTTCACATAGAAGAATTGGGTGTAGAACTATCCAGGACCAATCTAAAAACTAAGTTTCATAGAGGGAGAATGTTCCTACCAGTTGTTTGAAAACATTATATAAATTGTTCTGCTACCAAAGTACAGAGAGATATGCCAGATTTTTGCTTTGAGAACTCAAAATGTTTAAAACCTAATATTTAGGGCCAGTCCATCCTTAAAAATAAATTAGAACTTGCACAGATAGGACTTCTGCTTTAGAAGAGATTTTAAATAATGGTAAGCAAACAAAGTAAATAAATTCAGGAAGGGAAGAAACAAAGTACTGAGATAATTCATGAAAAGGTTTTATTAGATGAAACTCTGTTAAAATCACTATGGAAATTGTTTTCATAAGGAAGCAAATTCCAAAGAGACAAATATGACTAATGTCCATAGCTGTAAAGAAGACTGAGCCATTATTCTGGAAAAGTTTTCAATTTTATCCTCTATTTCTAGAATATTGCCTGCACTTGAGTTGTTTTGAAAGTTCTTAGAACTTCTGAAAATATTCAGATTTTTGTAAGTGCACCACTTTGGGATTACCCTAAATGAATTGTAGGATATAGTGAGTTGGTTCTTAACAGTATATTCTACAACCCTCAAAGTTTATCATGTGCCAGAAGTTAAGCTGCTAAACATTGGTATTACGAAGTGTATAGAAAAGTCATTAAAAAAGAAAAAGATTATCTGGCAGCTACTAGTGCACAGTCATTGAATTTGTCACTCTACTGACATTGACTACCTCTTACTGAAGTACTTCAGGCCAATATCCCTGTCTTATTTATGAAGGAAAGGATGAATAGGAGTCATTGATATATATTGTTGTAAATTATCTAAAGTTTCAAAACTATTCACTTAGCTATTGCTGAACTGGTTTGACTCTGATTATGCTGGGAATTGGGGTAAGAACGGATGTCAGGGTTTCTGTCCTAAATTTACTGTATAGTCTAGTAATCAATTTGAGAGATAGTCGTGATGACAACAAACTACCCAGAGACCAGATGATATGCTCCGAAGGGCAAACAGGAGGCAACAACCCTGGTCAGCAGACCGGAGGACTGAAACTCCATACCCAGCCTTACTCAGATATTTATTAGCCAGAACAAGTAACTCAAAGAAGTAGACAGCAAAAGTTTTCATGGGGTGAAGTAAAGTACAAGAAACATTCTAACTACTAATCTCTCTTCTGAGAGCCTAAACATTCTTGTTTCTGAATCTTATCCTGCTGTTTTGTTGATGTTTCCAGCATCAGATCAGAGAGACCCTGGATTCTTGTCAGCTCAGGGCCTTTGCCCTAAGGCACCTCTCTGCTTTTAATTGTTTACATTAACTACGTATTTTCATAGCATATTCCTACAGGAGATGTAAAATAAGTGAATGTAATTTTTTTAAAAAAACTATAGTCATCTGACAGGCAGTGGCACAGTGGATATAGTATTGGCCTGGGATGCTGAGGACCCAGATTTGAAACTGCGGGGTCACCAGCTTCAGCATGGAATCATAGACGTGACTCCATGGTTGCTAGCTGGAGCCCAAAGGTTGTTGCCTTGAAGTTCAAGGTCACTGGCTTGAGCAAAAGCTTAGTGGCTCAGCTGGAGCCACCCAGTCAAGGCAGCTAAGGTGGCACAACTGCAAGTTGATGCTTCTCGTCTCTCTCCTTTCTTGTCTGTCTCTAACCTCTCCCTCTCTCTCTCACTTTCTCTCTCAAAAAAAGAAATTTTTTAAAAATATATAAATATAAAACTATAGTAAAAACATGTCCCGATAAATATTTATATTGAGTACAGAGAGGGTTATAATGAATTGAGGAATATTAGGGACTACACAGGAGTAGGTGGGTATGGTTATTAAAACTTCTTAGATAATTAACATTTTAAAGATATTTGATACGTGATAACTGACCAGTGGTGGCACAATGGATAGAGTTTAGACCTGGGATGTGATCCCAGGGTCACTGGCTTGAGCAAGGGGTCATTGGCTTAGCTTGAGCACTACCCCCTGGTCAAGGCATATATGATAAAGCAATCAATGACCAACTCAAGTGACACAACTAGGAGTTGATGCTTCTCATCTCTCTCCCTTCCTGTCTGTCTCAAAAAAATATATATTTACTATATATATATATATATGTATTTATAGTAAATATATATTTACTATATATATATATGAGATAATATGGTAAAGAGCATCCCATATATTTATTTTTTTATTAGAAAGAGGGAAAAATATCAATTTGTTGTTTCACTTATTTATGCATTCATTGGTTGATTCTTGTATGTGCCCTGACCCCAGGGATCAAACCTGCAACTTTGGAGTATCAGCACAATGTTCTAACCAACAGAGCTACCTGGCCACAAAATTCTAGTTATTCTAAAAAAAAATTTTTTTTAGTCAGAAAACAATACAGAATTTTCACTGACTCCCCGTCACCTACAAGATAATCATGCTTGACTATAAGATCCAAGCAAGGCTGGCTTTATGGGTCTTCAACCAGTGCCGTCATATAGAGCCCTGTGCTTAGAAGAGCTTCATGCTTATTTTTAAAATAACGCTGTGCCATCACCATCTTGAAATTTGTGATAATTTTTCTCGAGATACCATAATTTCATTTGACACTAAGCACTGTAAATTATGTAGCTGGTTCTGGATCTAGGAGAGATCTCTTCTACTTCAAGTTGCTGGATCTGGATTCTCTGAGCAGTAGGATTACAAAGTAACCTTAAAATGGGCTGGCCATGATAAAAATCTTAAACCTTTTCCTGAAGGAGTACATAACCACCTCCTCTTCCAAAGAACCTATAATCCATAATGAGAAGACAAACTGAAGGTCACTCTCCTTAACCTAATCCTACCCCTTATAGGTGAACTTCGCAAAAATAGTGGGAAATTGCTTAATACACATATCACTCTAGTATTTTTTCCAGTTGTCTCACTACTTTAATCTTAACAGCACTTGACTTTTTTTTTTTCTATTCTTTTTTGACAGAGACAGAGAGGGGGATAGATAGGGATAGACAGACAGGAAAGGAGAGAGATGAGAAGCTTCAGTTTTTCACTATGGCACTTTAGTTCATTGATTGCTTTCTCATATGTGCCTTGACTGTGAGGCTACAGCAGACTGAGTAACCCCTTACTCAAGCCAGCAACCTTGGGTCCAAGCCAGTGAGCTTTGCTCAAACCAGATGAACCTGTGCTCAAGCTGGCGACCTTGGGGTCTCGAACCTGAGTCCTCCGCATCCCAGTCGTAAGCTCTATCCACTGCGCCACCACCTGGTCAGGCAGCACTTGACTCTTATAAAAGGCTTTATACTTTTCAAAATTATTGCACACAGTAGATTCTTAGACCAGGATTTTGATGGAAAATCAGAAATTTAAATGACTTGGGAAAAAAATTTAATACAGGCAGAAATTATCAACTTCTAAAAATATAAGGTCTAAGAAGGTTTCTTTTAGTTGTTCAGTGGATAAAAACAACCTTTTTTCTTACAAGTTCTACATTTTCCTCAAGTAAATGGAAATTGATACTAGGATAGCTTAATTATAGACACTTTAATTCAAGTGTATAACTAAAAGATCTTATTAAATGTTTTTTATATTTTTATTAACTAAGTGAGACAGCCTTCTATGGCTCAGACATAAGCATGTATGGCCATGCAGTTGTAAACAGATGTGATTCTTGCTCTACTGGAGCTTACAGTCATTTTGTTTTGTTTTGTTTTGTTTTAATGGGAGAGACAGGGAAGACAGGAAGGGAGAGAGATGAGAAGCATCAATCCTTTGTTGCGGATCCTTAGTTGTTCATTGACTGCTTTCTCATATGTGCCTTCACTTGGGGGCTCCAGCCAAGCCAGTGACCCCTTGCTCAAGCCCATGACCCTGGACTTAAGCCAGCCACCTCTGAGCTCAAGCCAGCAACGGGGTCCTGTTCACAATCCCACACTCAAGCTGGTGAGCCTGGCTAACCCTCAGGATTTCAAACCTGGGTCTTCTGCACCCCAGGCCGATGCTTCATCCACTGTCCCATCGCTGGTCAGGCGAGCTTACAGTCTATTGGAGAAGAAAAGACAATGCACAATTAAACACACTAATAAACATGCAATGACAAGTTGTGATAAGATCTATGAAGTTTTGTTTTGTTACAAGTGCTAAAAAGAGAGACCAAGGAAACCTACTTTAGACTGGTGCTTAGGGAACAGTCTCAGAAGGAAAAGACATGTTGAATGAAGAAATAGTACCTTCTATAAGAAAAGCTTTGTGGTGAAAAGACATGAGTGATTTTGAAGAACTAAAAGAAAGACCTGTGGGTTTGAAGCCTAGTAAGTGAAGGGGAGAGTACAACCAGGTGAAATGGTAGCAGTAGCCAGGGACCAGATAATTAGGTCTTGAAATGAAAGGAATTTCTCATTTGTTAAGATAATTTGGCCTGATAAAGACTGAAATGTACAATTTATTATCCATGTAAGAAAACAACTTAATATCTTCTTCCAGTTGTACCAAACTGCACCTGCAGTACCTGGGTCTGAGACACCTTACTCAGTAGTATGAGCCAGTTTCCTGTTTCCTGCGGAGAGACCCCTCACTTTAATAATAAAAGGACAGAACAATTTAACACATTGGAAATTACCAAAATTTTTCTGGGTAGCCCATTTTTCAGATTTTAAAATTGAAGTAGTGTTAAAATATGCCAAATACGCAGATCTTGATCATTGAATGTCATATGAACAGTAATATGAACACTAACTGCATATAGGATGTAATTAACAGGAAAAATTTGAACATTATGAGATTCTTTATTTTTTACAATTGCCTAATTTGACTTTGATCTCTCTTTATTGTAGTCTACCAAAATGAATGGCTGTGAAGAATATTGTTTAGAAAAAGTAAAAAGTGAGAGGTAAGAAAATTTTTTTAAATATAAAAATTGCATTCTTTTTTTAGAGGTGCTCTGAAGATTTCCTTTTAGATGTTGATTAAAATTAATTTGTTCTTTTCCAATAAAATGAGAATTGTCACATAAATGAAGGAACTATGGCTGAATATTAAGAATGCTTTTAAAATACTGTTATGAGGAGTTACTAGTGACATGTGTCAGCATTGCTCCAAAAAAGCAGTCTTCTCTTGAGCATGTGAAAAAAGAATGGGAAGAAGGTCTAAAAGGAAGTATGTCAATAATGATATTGAATATCTTCTCCTGGTAGGATTATAGGTAATTTATTTTTCTTTTTCTCTATTTTTTCTATACTTTATAATTTTTTTAAATAAGAAAATAAAACTAAAAAAAATGAACATTTTAAAACTCCATTAATTATTTTTCTTTTTGAAAACAATTTCTAATAAGATTTTTTTTGTAATACTAAATGGTGGCTCAAGAAAAGTTATATATATTGTTGGCCAACAAAGTGGATGTACATAAATTTTGCTTTATATTAGATGATAACCAAACAGCCAAAGGGAGCTATTTGCATTTTTCTTAGAAAAGCAAATTGACAGTGAAGTTTTCACTGGGTAAAGTTAGACGCGGGTACATATTGTGCAGTGTTATACTTAAAAGGGTAGCAGGTACAAGGGGCTGCTGCTATTCATTGTAAAGATACCAGCTCTGCCCTGCAGGACAGGGAAAGGGGAAGAAGAAGTAAGGGTGAATTAATGTGCTCTTTCCAGGTAGCCGTTGGAAACACTATTACATAGAAATTTTATTTGCATGTTACTAATTCTTGGATACACTTTTAAAAAAAAATCTCTGAAATCATGAAGGATGCCATAGTTACAATAATATTAATTCTTAATGCATATAAAATAATAATGTATCTTACAATGATGGATGTCAGAAATTCAAAGAACTGTGGTACATACCCTTTGACCTAGCAATTTTATTTCTAAGACTTGGTCCCACTACTATATGTGTGCAAAGACATTTCTATAAGAAAATCTATTGCAACATTGTTTATAATAGATGAAAAGTAAATTAAGGAATACTTGACAATGAAATACTAAGGAAATGGTCAAAAATTAGAAAGAAGAGAATGAGTCTGGCGAGATGGGTCAGTGGATAGAGAGTCATCCTGGCGTGCCAAGGTCACAGGTTCAGTCACTGGTCAGGGCACATATGAGAAGCAACCAGTGAGTACACAACTAAATGGAACAACTAGGGGAACAGTGAGTTGATGCTTCTCTCTCTCTCCCTCCTCCTTTCTCTCTCTTTCTCTCTCTCCCTTCCCACCCACTCTCTCCCTTCCTCTCTCTCACAAATCAACAGAAAAAGTAAAAAAAAAACGTAATGGAAGGATGGAATTATTTCCAAAATATATTCTTGAAGACAAAATATTCTTGCTAGAAGACAAACTTCATGAATGCAGAACTTTCAAATTAAATATTAATTGTGACACACATTTAGGGGAAATAGAGGATAACGCCCACCCTGAAAGCAATACTTGCCGTTATTGATATTTTGGGACATTAGACAAATGTACTTGCTTTGTTCCCCTGGATATCAAAAAAGTAAAAATATGTATTCAGGTTTTTACATTATTCATTTTCATCTCATCTTAGTACTAAACATTATTCTTCTACCTGGTTTGTGTTTCTAGCCATTTACCTTACCAGGGAGATGGCAACTGTTCTGCACCCCTGGAAAAGGAGAACTTGCACCAAGTTTTATTACATTAAGTAAGTGCCCAGATACAGGAGTGTCCTTCTAGCTCCCAATTGGAGCAAAAGAAAAACATCCATCACTAGGGATTTCTGTAAATAAAGTCAAATGCATTCGTGCAGTACAATAGTAGGCAGCTGTTAAAAAACAAGTGAGAGCTATACTGACACAACTGTGATCATCCATCCATATTGAAAGGTGGAAAAAACTACCGCCTTTTCTGTCCCCAAAAAGATTCCTTCAGTCTAAGGTTCAAAGACTTGGGATTTGATTAAGGATAAATTTTAAGAATTGTGGATTTGGGATTTTCAATCAGATAATCTATTTTAAAATACCATAATAATTTTAAAGGAAATAATTGGTTCTAGGACATAATACTTACATATTTTGGGGATAAAACTAAAGATAATATTACAAATGTGTTTTATTTTCATAGGTTAACTCAAAAGTTGCAAGAAAGGCAGACCGATGATGACGAAATAACATGGGGAAGTGGTGAACTGCCAGTAGAAACAAACCACGAAGATTCCGCTAAAGGCAAGAATTTTATTAGGTTTTTTTTTTTATCAAAAACAATGGATAGAAAAAAACAAGCATTTGAAAATTATAACTTTCAGACTGAATGAATATGTTATTTTATCAGATTGTACATTATTTGATTTTACTCAAAAAGTTAAATCACACAGGCAAAAAACAATACTCATTTATATAAGCAGAAGTTTGCGTAGTTGTAGGCTAAAATTGTCAGTGGTTTGGAGTAAAACAAACAAATAAATGTATGACTACTTTAAATGGAAACACAAAGTTACAGATTTGCCATTCTGGAATGAGAAGTCAAGGAGCAAGTTTTTTTTTATATTAAAATAGCTAGAATAATTCAAAGATAGAAATTTATTACACTTGAATTGCAACTTCATTTTGAAAGAGCTGGAGTCAATTGGTCTGTCCTCCCTATTACTCATCTCTCGTTTTATAACTGGGCCACTGAAGAAATGAAATTCTTATCCAGTTTCATTTCTCTTTTTTCATGTAAGGAAATTTTATACTAATGCAGTGAAAGAGCATGGTTTTGTCATTTGAAGCCTAGTTTAAAAAAATTAAAGAAACCTTACCAGGCAGTGGCACAATGGATAGAGCATGGACCTGGGACACTGAGGACCCAGGTTCAGAACCCCAAGGTCACTGGCTTGAGCACGGGCTCACCAGCTTGAGTGCAGTGTTGCCAATTTGAATGTAGGATCATAGACATGACCCCATGGTCCCTGGCTTGAGCCCAAAGGTCACTGGCTTGAAGCTCAAGGTCTCTGGGGTTAGCCCAAAGATCTCTGGCTTGAAACTCAAGGTCACTGGCTTCAACGCAAAAGTTGCTGGCTTAAAGCCCAAGGTCGCTGGATTGAACAAGGAGTCAGTAGCTCCCCTGGTCAAGGCACATATGAGAAAGCAATCAATGAACAACTAAAGTGCTGCAACTATGAGTTGATGCTTCTCATCTCTCTCCCTTCCTGTCTGTCCCTGTCTCTCTCTTTCTCTTAATCTCTGTCTCTCTCTCAAGTTTACAGTTGTTTCATATGAATGAATTTTGTATTCAGAGCTAGTCTTAACCCCAGCCAGATGTTAAGCTTCTTGAAGTATCTCGTACAGCTTTGTATCCATCCCCACAGTGTCTAGCATTACTACCTGTGTAGTGGCTGCATCATCAAAATACTTTGATCAACTGATTGACATAAGTAAAGTGACACTTGTGCAGACTATTGCAAGATATCTCTTGTACATTTTTTCAAGATAATAATTACCTTCTGTTATAAGCAGTTCCCATAGAACAGGTACTAAATTAGACACATACCTATTCTAAGACACTGGTATCACTTGCTCGATAAACTCCTGATGACCCCAAGGGCTTCGTTTGCATGGGGAAAATTATCAAATACCAGAGATACTGGTACTGAGTACCAAGACTGGGTAGAAAAAGGGAGGGCAGTGTGTATAGTGCGTTGCCCCGTTGTAAGGAATTTCTGAAGCATCTCTCTTCTTTTCCCTGTATGTCATTTAAACGCAAAGTAATAGAATGACTAGATACATTTCGTCAAGAAAACAATGCTGTTTGAGTTAAGAGCCTTAAGAGTTTCTGAATGGTCAGTTAGGTGTCTCCTTGAAAGTTGAGTATGAGGACCTTGCTTTGGCCAAGATTTTCTTGTGTTGATTATGCTGATCTGCCTACCTATTAATGCTAGTGCCTTATTAATTCTAAAGACTGTCTCACTCTTGTAAAAATAGATGAGGTGAGACTAGACTAAATTTAGTTCCCTTATTGGCTAAATGAGTTCTGGGGGGAAATTTTTGCTAATCAAGTGCTGTCTTCTTAGATCATCCCTTTCTGACAAATGAGGAGCTTGTTGCCCTTCCCATCGTCAAAGTGCTTCCTTCTGGTAAATACACTGGTACCAAGTTGAAATCAGTCATTCGAATGTTGCGGGGTTTACTGGATCAAGGAATTCCTTCTAAGGAGCTTGAGGTAAGTAACTACTGTCAGTGGGGTTTTTATGTGTCTTTAGGGGGAGTTCCTCAAACAAAATTTTAGAGGTTATAAGAAATTGAAAAAATTTTTCAAAACAGCTTTACCACTTGCCTGACCAGGCGGAGGCGCAGTGGATGAAGCCCTAGACTGGGACACAGAGGACCCAGGTTCGAGACCCTGAGGTCATCAGCTTGAGCGTGGACTCATCTGGTTGGAGCAAAGCTCACCAGCTTGAGCCCAAGGTTGCTGGCTTGAGCAAGGGGCTACTTGGTCTGCTATAGCCCCATAGTCAAGACACATACAGTATAAGAAAGCAATCAATGAACTACTAAAGTGCTGCAATGAAAAATTGATGCTTCTCATCTCTCTCCCTTCTTGTCTGTCTGTCCCTACTTTCCCTCTCTGACTCTCTGTCTCTGTCAAGAAAAACCCAGCATTACAACTTAACTTTCAACTATAAGTACCATCACGTCATATCTATCAGTAATTATTTTTATTAGAATCCTAATACATAGTATTGATTTACAGAAATCATTTTTTTTTGTATTTTTCTGAAGTGAGAAGCAGGGAGGCAGAGAGACAGATTCCTGCATACACCCAACTGAAATCCACCTGCTAAACCTACCAGCGGGCGATGCTCTGCCCATCTGGGGCATTGCTCTGTTGCAACTGGAGCCATTCTAACACCTGAGGCTGAGGCTATGGAGCCATTCTCAGCACCCGGGCCAACTTTGCTCCAGTGGAGACTTAGCTGTGGGAGGGGAAGAGAGAGATTGAGAGAAAGAAGAGGGGGAAGAGTGGAGAAGCAGATGGGCACTTCTATGTGCCCTGACTGGGAATTGAACCCAGGACCTCCACATGCCAGGCTGATGCTCTACCACTGAGCCAACCGGCCAGGGCCTAAAGGAACCTTTACAGCCGGTTTGGAGCTTGATAAATCTCCCTGAAAATTACTTTCTCTGCTTCATACGTAGGGATAAGTGTTTTGTTTTATTTTAAGTCAATTATCAATTCCAGTCATCCTCTGAGCTTAATAATTAATACACTGTATATGTGGTTTATCATTAGCAACAGTTTCTAATTTAATTTTTTCATTGATTTGAGAGAGAGAAAGGGGGTGAAGGGAGGGGAGAAGAGGTAGAGGAGAGAGAGAGAGAAAGAGAGAGAAGCATCAACTTGCCATTCTCTTACCAGCCCTGACGAGGGCAGGGTGGGTGTCCAACCTGCAACAGTGCACCGGGTTGACACTTTATCCACCGAGCCACAACCTTTATCAAGTAAATCTTTTATTTTCCTCCATTACAGCATCTTGTTAATTTCTTCAAAGCACATATCACAATATTTGCTTGTTTACTTCTTTACTACCTCTTTCTCCCAATAAGATATTAGCTCTAGTATAGCCAGGATCATATCTTTTTTTCTCACAACTGTATTCTAAACACTTATCTCTGTGCCTTGAATATATAGTAAACATTTTCAATACATTTTCAGTTCAGTGAGTGGATGGGTGGAGAGGTAGATGGAGGAATGGATAGGTGATGGTTGGATGGAATGAAAAGTGAAAAATAATTGACTTTAGAATATAATATTGTCTAAGTACAAGTCTACTACATGTAATATTCTATGACCATGCAGACAATATTGTTAAGAAATTTTGCTCTATCTTATTACTTTAAGCCGAAGTTGGTTTTATAAGTTGTGTTTTTTTCTAAATAATTATAGACATTTTTTAAATTGAGGCAAAAATTTAGTTAACTACAACATGTTAAAGATATTTTCAACAATATATTTTAACAGCTGGTGTATTAAATTAGTATTAGGAACTTGGGCTTATTTATGTAGACAAGAGCTATCTATTTATTTTCACTTCTGCTCACAGAATCTTCAAGAATTAAAACCTTTGGATCAATGTCTTATTGGACAAACTAAGGAAAACAGAAGGAAGAACCGATATAAAAATATTCTTCCCTGTAAGTTCCCATTTGGCTTCAAATCATTGAATTGATTTAAAACTTTTATGCTGGTTTATCCTGTCTACCTCTCACATAAGATTTACATTAGTAACAAATCTAAGTACACAATATGGATTCCTTTTTCAATTATCTGTGTACTCTGAAAATCATTTAGAGCAATATTAAATATTTCTTTAGACATTCATGAATTATTGCTAGCATTGTATGTGAAATTAGTGATGCCAAATCGGTATTTTTAAAGTCTTTTTAACAATATGAATTTTCTTCTGGATGACCAATTTCTTAGTTCATTTCACAGCTAACATCTATGTATTCTACGCACTGTAAGTTTAGAGGAATGTCTGTGGTTCATAACAGCTATGTACCTGCATGTGGATACAATGGTACCACTAGGTTGCATTGTACTTTGACTTATTTCAGGGACAAGAAGGAACAAAAGAAAACAAATCTTTTTACCATGTTTTATCCATCTTACCAAATATTTGATGTTTCTTAATTATATATGAACATACATATATTGCCAAAAAGTAATGTCTAGCAATGTCTTATAAAAATTGTCAGCCATATTTGTATATATATATTAGCACAATGGATTACACATATGACACACTGACCCAATCTTTGCCAGGAAGTAATAAATCCAAAGATAAACAGACTCAATAGTGACAAATCATGCAATAAATAATAATAATAAAATTGCATTTTTTCAATCAAGATGGAAAACAAAATTTATTTTGGAAAACTTCTTGTAAGAAGTGAATCTTAGCATTTTTAAATTATGGTTTGGCATAAAATAGATGGTAATTATTTCAGGCAAAAAAAAAATGGCTAGTCTATTATCTGAAAGTCAGAGTGGGATAAGCCATAAATTCAAAACTGCTGAGTGTGTTTGTTTCTGCATCGTAAGAGATACAAGTCAAGTAATAGAAAGGCAGTTGATGGAGGATTTTGAAACCTATTACTAAAAGTCATAATTTGGTAATCATAAAAATTACCAGTTACGCTTATAAATATTTGAAATAGAAATTACCTCTAATATAACTACATACAAATTAATTCTTTTGGGTAAGATGGCTTATATATACTTTTCACTGGGGCAGCCTGTTTTGAAAATTTATATTTTGACTACATAAAATTGCAGTCACACAAAGACAAGAGTCTGTACACCTAGAGAATAAAGTGAGCTCCCTTTTTATTGATTGTTTTATTATTTTGGCTGCTTATTAGAAAGCATAGAACTTAATTAGATAAGTATTTTAATAGTTTCACTGGGATACTATTTTTGCTTCAGGAAATAATTTTTCTGCATTGTCATTTATTATTAAATTCATTATTGTCATTAAAAATAACAAAGTTGTGTTTGTTCTCTAGTTATTGAGAACTTCTGAATGCATTTGTTAATTTATTAATTTTAATTTCTTCAGCCAAATCTATGTAAATATCAGTTTTCTGTCAGAACCACATTAGGTATACTTGTGACATGAATGAAATGAGTGAATATAAAGTGATCTGTGTTACAATTTGAAAATATGCCTTTATTAAAATGTTTGCGATTTCATCTATGGTTATGAGGAATTTCTCATAATCTTTGATTCACCCTGTTTATAAAGCTCTTGGTTAAAAATGCATGAGATAGATGGCTCTGTTCTGTGCTGGGACATTCACAGATGATGCTACCAGAGTGCCTCTTGGAAATGAAGGTGGATACATCAACGCCAGCTTCATTAAGATACCGGTGGGGAAAGAAGAGTTTGTTTACATTGCCTGCCAAGGACCTCTGCCAACAACTGTTGGAGATTTCTGGCAAATGATTTGGGAACAAAAATCCACAGTGATAGCCATGATGACCCAAGAAGTAGAAGGAGAAAAAATCAAATGCCAGCGCTATTGGCCTAACATCCTTGGCAAAACGACAATGGTCAGCGACAGGCTCCGGCTGGCTCTTGTGAAAATTCAGCTGCTCAAGGGCTTTGTAGTAAGGGCCATGACCCTCGAAGATATTGAGGTAAGGGAATGTAATCTTTCCGTTTACTAGGGGCTCATCTCCTACCTGGAGTGCAGGCCTGGACTCTTTCCATGTGTATCAGCGTATTTCTCAAAAAAGCCAGTGATTTCTTGGTTCCCATTTCAGTGGAGCTAATGCCACCTTTTATTTTTTATCTGATGTAAAGTTTTTGTTTTTTTGTTTCTTTATTTGTTTTGTTTTTGGTTTTTGGCTTTTTTTGAGAGACAGAGAGAGAGGTACAGATGGACAGGAAGGGAGAGAGATGAGAAGCATTAACTCATAGTTGTAGCACCTTAGTTGTTCATTGATTGCTTTCTCATGTGTACCTTGACCGGGAGGCTCCAGCTGAGCCAGTGACCTTGGGCTCAAGCTAGTGACCTTGGGCTCAAGCCATCAACCATGGGATCATCATGTCTTTGAGCCTGCGCTCAAGCCAGAGACCTTGGGGTTTCGAACCCTATCCACTGCGCCACCGCATGCATGGTCAAGCGTGATGTAAGTTTAAGTGTGACCCTCTCCATACGTTCTGCTAGTTTCCTCCAGTATGTACTGTATTAAAATGAAAATAAGAATTCAGAGCTTTTTGTGTCTTCATCCATTATCCTTTCTTTAATGATAGCACAGAATGACTCAGGCATGTGCTGGAAACTCAGTTTTTTTAAATCAAACCTCTAAGTTGACTCAGTAAAAACCGTTTATTAAAAAATCTTTAAGTAGAAAATATTCCTCCATAAAGACAACATCTTTGGTAACACATGGACAATTGTAGCATAAGCATTTGTCATTCAAGTGATTCCTACTATGGTCACCCACCACTGAATTAATTCAGCTTGAATTAGACAATTGGATATACCTTAAGTAACGTATACTGGAGCTACTACTGTTTCCTCACCTCCACACTATTTCACTCCTGCCCGTAGTAATCCTTCCTAGATGTGATAGTGTGTTTTCTATTGGAATTATAGCTTTCTTTAAGAAAGAGTGATTTACTTCCACAGAAACAGCATACTAGCTCTGAGTATTGACTCAGTTTTGCTGGTGGCATGAAAATATAGCCTGAGAATTTCCTTTGTGATTTTTGATTTTACAAGGAATTAAAGTTTAAACCTTCTTATTCATTTACACCAGCTTACATTACTTAATGCTAGCACAAGTGTTCGATATTCCTTAAGTGATTTACTTAATCAACACATGTTTATAGAGCTCAGACCCTGATAAAGAGTCTAGGCATTCAGCAGTTAACAACACAGACAAATAGAAAACCCTGCCTTCATGGAGCTTACTTTCTAATGAGAAGGTTCTGGTGCTGAGGCAAAACTGAGAAGTGTTGAATGAACCACAGGGGTATCTGCAGGGAGGACCATCTTAGTCAGAAAGAGTGAGTGCAGACGTCCTGAGACTGCCTTGTGCTTCGTGTTCTTAAGGAACCCCGGGCATCCCAGTGGCCAGAGCAGAGTGCTGGGAGAGGAGGCTGGGTCTGAGAGGTAGCTGGGCCAAATTTGTAGGGTTTTTAAGTCATTGCTATAACTCTGGCTTTTTTCTGGGGTGAAGTTGAAATAGGATCATTAAAAAAGGTCATTATCAAAATGTGTGTGTTTTTTTAGGACTTCCAAAAAGTAGTCTTGCCAATATTTACAATGTGGACCTAGCAAAGGCCCTTCCATGTGTTTGTTTTTGATGGAGTCTCTTTTACTGTTTTATTTTTCATTTGATTTGATCCAATGGAAAAGCCAAAACTTACAGGGACAAAATAATATGAAAAACTAATTACATGTGAATCATATGGTATGCCTTAATAGCCTTATTCTATTGTATCATTTCAGACAGGAGAGGTACGGCATATTTCTCATCTGAATTTCACTGCCTGGCCAGACCACGACACCCCTTCTCAGCCAGACGACTTGCTCACATTTATCTCTTACATGAGATTCATTCACAAGTCAGGCCCAATCATCACACACTGCAGTGCTGGCATTGGACGCTCAGGGACCCTGATATGCATAGACGTGGTTTTAGGGTTAATCAGTCAAGACCTTGAGGTAAGTCCAAATGTAGGCTGAGCAAGCATTTGACCAGAAATAACAGTGGAATCTAATTCTTTAATAATGTATTGTGATCTTGCGGTCATTTTTAAGTTTGTATGAATGCCTTAATTTTCTAACGATATAGAATTGTATTTTTGTAAACATTCAAAACTGCATAGACTATAATCAAAAAGGAATAATACTTAAAATTTATAATTGTTTTACTGAGTTTTTTTAACTATATGCTCAAAAGCCCCTTATGCAGTATTGCATTTTACTCTTTATATAGCCTTTAGGTTTCTATAAGATAAAGTCAATATTGTTAGCATACTTTTAGGGATAGAAATATTGAAGCGCAGAAGAGACTATTTTGAAATACACAAGCTTATACTCCTTTTTTTGTTATTGTTACTTTTAAGTGGGAAATGTATATTTTCTTAAACAAGTTGATGCTAAATAGTTATCTCTAAACAATTACTACCAATTTAAAAGTTATTACTAAATAAAAGCTAATGAGTATATTACTTAAAACCTAAATTAGTACAAATGTAACTTCAAATGTTAGAATATTGAACTATACATAATATGTAATTAAAATGTTTGTCTTTTAAAGAATTTTGGTTAGAAACAGTTCTATCTTACAGTTCATACTCTATTATATCTACCATAATAATTTAAGGACAGCACAAAGAATCTCCTTCGCCATTGTTTCAAACTGTTAAATATGAGAGAAAATAAAAAGATTGGGAATTTTATTCTGAAAAGAACATAGGAAAATTAGTTTTTATTGTTTTGTTTTGTTTTGTTTTGTTTTTAATTAGAAATTAGTCCAGTTTCAGGGGGACAGGAATTTCTGCGGGGGATTATCAAATGATGGCAAAGTCAGTTCACCAACTTTGCCCCTAGTAGTTTCTGCAGACTGCTAGAAAGGGAAGGAGAATGGGGTACAGAAATCTGCATAAGCCACTGCTCTGTGAATCGGTGGGGTTCAAAGTCAGCTCTCCTGTTTCCCTAATGTATAGACTCACTGTTTTGTTTTGTCTTGTTTTGTTTTGGGCAGTTTGACATCTCTGACCTAGTGCGCTGCATGAGACTACAAAGACATGGGATGGTTCAGACGGAGGTCAGTCTTGGCTTTTTCTAATGAGGACTTTCTTGAAGATTCTGGTATTTTAAAAGTTCCGGTTAAACCATTTCGCTTTTGAGGGTTCACATATTATTGCATAAATCCAAAGATTTATGGTAATGAGGGACTTTTTTTTAAGCATGAGGACTAAATAAAAATGGTTTTAGGCTATCTTTGTTAAAATGTTACTGTTTAATTGTAAAAATGAGGACAGGCAATGTCTGCCCTGAATAGATTACAGAGCATGGGGTGGCATGTTTGGGGCAAAAGTGGAGGGTGGTGCAAAATAGTATGTAATTAGTGCCATTCCTTCCCCATATCCAACCAAAGGATAGATGGCAACATTCTTTTTTTTTATTACAGAGACAGTCAGAGAGAAGGATAGATAGGAACAGACAGACGGGAACAGAGAGAGATGAGAAGCATCAATCATCAGTCTTTTGTTGCGACACCTTAGTTGTTCATTGATTGCTTTCTCATATGTGCCTTGACCGCGGGCCTTCAACAGACCAAGTAACCCCTTTCTCGAGCCAGTGACCATGGGTCCAAGCTGGTGAGCCTTGCTCAAACCAGATAAGCCCACGCTCAAGCTGGCGACCTCAGGGTCTCGAACCTGGGTCCTCCACATCCCAGTCTGATGCTCTATCCACCGCCGCCTGGTTAGGCAGATGGCAACATTCTTGAAGAAAGTCCGCAGGAGGGAATGGTTTCAGCAACAATGACTAGGAGGCAGGAGGGCAGGCTGGGTTGCTCCACGTGGACAAGGCACTCTTGGGGAGAGGGAATGGGTGGGTCCATTTGTCCTCTGTTTCCATCATTTTCATTTCACTCTCCTGCTATCCAACCAGCGTCTCCCTCGCTGACCTTGTGCCTTTTACAGGGACTGTATTAGTTTAGTTAGCGTGTCTGCCTGCACCAAGCAGTACACTAGCCTTTTTGTCTGTATTGGCAGGAGGGGTGTGGAAGCTATTTTCATATATCTATCAATTCACATTTCTCTACCTCTTGAAGTATATAGAAGTTAACAGTCTTTAAAATTCAAGTTTGCTTACTTTCTTTTCATATACCTTTTTTTTTTTTTATTCATTTTTAGAGAGGAGACACAGAGTGAGAGAGAGAGAGAAAGGGGGGAGGAGCTGGAAGCATCAACTCCCATATGTGCCTTGACCGGACCAGTGCAGGGTTTTGAACTGGGGACCTCAGTGTTCCCAGGTCGATGCTTTATCCACTGCACCACCACAGGCCAGGCACTCATATACCTTTTTAATTCAAATGAAATCTCTCTCCCAAATATTAAGTTCATTTACAGTCACACTTTCTTAGGTAAAGAAAACATAGTGGCCATTATAAGCAGATCTTTAGACCCAGGGAGTTCACTGGTTTGGCAGATACCATTTGAGTGCCTACTGTGTACCAGGCACTCTGCTGATGCTTGGAGCACCTCAGTGAATAAAGCAAACATTCTGCTAGAAAAACAAACATCTTCTAGTGGGGCAATGATGAGAAAGGCAAATAATAGACACATTCAATAAGTAAATGACACAGGCTATTTGAAAGCTATAAGTGCTTTAAGAGGGAAAGAAAGTAGAGTAGGGTACAGAGGATGAGTCAAGCATGTTGCGGTTGCTATTTCAAGTAGGTGACAGCACCAAGAATAACACTGAGAGATTTGGAGAAGGTGAAGGAAGGGGTCATGTAGATACCTGGGAGTAAGAGCCTTTTAGGCAGATAGTAGGACCACCTGCAAGAAGGTCCAAGATGGGAGTGGGTCCTCCCATGTGTTTAAGAAAGGTCGGGGCCAGTGCGGCTAAGGTGGAGAGCGGAGGGGACAGGTGGGAGGGGAGGTGACGTGACGGAGCCAGGGCTTGGCTTTCCTCTGAGTGAAATGGAGCCGTGAAAGGATCGTCAGTATGGAATGACATGATCTGACTCACATTTAAAGGACCACTCTGGCTGCTGAGCTAAAACGAGACCCAATCTGGAGAGGAGGATGCAAGGTTACAACTGGAGGTCAGTTAGGTGGCCAGCAGTGGCAGCCCAGATTGGATTAGTGGGCGTGGCTATTTGGAGTAGAGAAGGGGGGTTGCTGATGGAATGTTTGTGGTGTGAGAGAAGGTTAAGGGTGAACCTTTGGAAAATGTGAGAAAGCTAAAAGGTAGATGAGCAAAAGTAAATAAAAGGGTTACTTATATTCCAACACTGCAGAGTTAACGTTTTCGGCAACATTCTCACATACTTTAGTCTAAGAAGGGACACACAGGTGTGCTTGCTCACGCATGCGACTCTTTTTAATGTGATTCAGCTATAGTTATTGTTTTATTTTCTTCCATTTACTATACTGTAAATTTTTCAATTTATTTTCAGACTCATTAATTCCTTGTCAAATGACAAGAAAACTCAGCTGCCTGTACATCAAGTTAACAGAGAATAATTCCACCAAAAAAAGTTAGTTTTCAAAAAAACATTGATTTTCATATTCTACAGTTCCAAATATTTAAAGAAAAATATTTTGTGTAGCTTTTTGGGTATTAATTTCTTGATATTTCAAAACATCAAAATGAGTTCAATAAATCTAGAAGAAATTTTGTAGGAAGTTTACTTTTCCATTATAAAAGCGATCACAAAAAAACTAGAAGTGGCCCACCAATCAGAGACAGCTTCCGTTAGCACTCTGGGATATTCCTACCCATTTCCGCCACCCCACCACAAGGCTTTTCCCTTCTCATTTTATCCACCTGGTTTTTGTTTTTTATCATTTTTATAACACTGCACAATTCTATATCCTGCTTCTCACTTAAATATTTTCCATATTTTCAGAATTACTCAACATCAAATAGTGGTGAAGCTCTATTTATAAAATACATTATTTATCTAAGGTCTTCTCTCTCTCTTTCTCTCTGCTCTCTCTCGCCATAGGATCAATATATTTTCTGCTACCAAGTCATCCTTTATGTCCTGACACGTCTTCAAGCTGAAGAAGAACAAAAAGAGCAGCCACAGCCTCTGAAATGACCTGAAAGAACAGCCTCTGGAAGCCTTTCTGGTTATCGCCTTAACTTCCAGCAGACGCTCCTGTTGTCCATTAAAAGCAAAGAGCGCAGGGCATCAAGTCCGTACAATATCATTATGCTCATTCTCCTCTACCTTAGAGGGGCATTCTTCACAACAATAAATCATGTGGAAATGCTGTATTTTTACAGCTACTTTATTTAACCTGTGATAACTATTTTTTAAAAATTTAACACTAACTGAATAGTGCAGCTCTTAGGGACAATTAAGGTAGCATTTGATTATAGTGGATGTTGTTACAGGATACACTGCATCTATTTTTAATGTACCAATCTTGTTTATAGAAAAATTATTTTCCAGTATTTTAATAAAGTAGTTATTTTATAGGGGATACTTAAAACCAGTATTTAAGCTTTAAACATCGGTAGTGTTGGCATAGAAGCTAAGTAGCAAATGTTTACTGTGTCAATTTCTAATGTTTACTATATAGAATTTACTGTAATATATTTACATACTTATTCATGAAAATGGAGTGGTCAGGTACATTTGTAACTGCATCATCTATTTGTTATGCATCATCTCACTTTGTAAATAAAAATACACTTTAGAACATGAACAAGGCAAAAGTGTGTACAGACAAATATTTTCAGTGTGTTATTTTTTTAACAACGTCCAGGCTCCTGAGAAGTCAGGAACTGCTGCATCCCAAATGCCCATCTCCCCACTTGGCCCGACGACACCAGCCACAGGGACCTGGAGTGTCGTCAGGATCCTGGTAGAGTTTCATCAGGGTCTGACACAAGGGACAGGTTCTGACTGACAGTAGCTAAGAAGTTTCATCTCCCTTCCTGCTGCCGCCTGTGTGGGGCCACTTACTGTGCCTAATTCAGAGTCTTTTCAAGTTCTAGTGGTGAAGCTCAGAACACCTCAGATGACAAGAAGTAATGGAAGACAGCAATATCACACTACCTCAGAGACTTATATTTGGTTTTGCCTCAAGGGAAAGAGATCAGCCTCAAGAGCATGCTTCTGATTGTCGTAATTGAATATGTTTAACTCACTCCTCATTCTGATAGCATCCTTCCCCTCAGCATGAGTTGTGGATGCCTTCCCAAGACCCAGGGGACAGCTGGCTTCATCCTCAGAAGATTGACCAATTCTCAGCTAGTTACCTTGCAGTTCTGATCATCCCCAAGGACAACAATTTGCTGAGACCGACTCCTTTGTGTCTGAGGCTACTTGAGGGTAGGAGACAGTGTCAGTCCATGTGTGAAGCCTTAGTGATGGGTCTACCTTCTCACTAGGTAGCAGGTTTGAACCCTATGTCAGAAGTGGCTTCAAATCTGGCAAAAAGCAGCCACACCACCTCCATCTTCTTTACATTCAGAGCTGTTTTTATAACTTGGGTTGTAGCTGAAGACTTCATTTTTAAAAAGGGGATAAAAAGATTTCTGTTGCTTTAAAAGACATTTGGAAACCTCCTGTTTTGAGTGAGTTGGAATCACGAGGCCCTGTTTTCCTGTCATAAGTACAGGAAAGTACGCCAGCAGGGCTCGAGGAGCTAATACAGCTGGAGGTGATTATCTGCCGTCTGAAGTCAGCAGAGACTGGAGAGGGGGAAGCTGAAGAAAGATCCCTCCTGGAAAGAATGTAGCTAGGAAATGGAAACTGGGAGGAAAATCTGGTCTCGGTTTACAGCCCCTGGAAATTTCGTTACAGTGAATAGGTCACTGCCCTCACCTGGGCCCTGGCTCCACTGTCATGGAAGGGGTGAGCCATCTGCTAGGGCCACACTGGCTCGACAGCATGGCAAGGCCACAGAGCCAGGGTATCGAATGAATAAATACAGCTGGGTTCTTCACCCACACTAGATAACTGAACACTATAAAATATACCCCCCCCCAACATATAATGACTCAGACGTAATCATTTCCAGTCTGACAGTTCTGGGCAGAAGAAGAGTTCTGCAGGCCAGTGCTCCCTCAAGATTTTCAGGAACCCACACTGTCGGAGTTTCTGTAATCAACACATACATAGCTTCCAGGGACGGCCTGGGAGTTGTCTCCATTCCCCCAGCCAGACAAGAAAGAGCATGGAGGGCCACTTTTGGGAGGATTGCAAGCATGGTGAGCAGGCCTAGAAGCAAAGCACATGACTGTCATTCCATCAGCAAGAACTGGTCAAACAGGCAGGGCCTCTGGTACAAGGAAGCTGGGAGATGAGTTGAGCAACCACGTGCTTTCCTGTGACAGGCCACTCCGCCATAGAAAGGGAAACAAATCGTGATGGAATTATTTATAAAACTGAAGTGGTATGTTCTAAAAGAATGATATCTTAGTATAAGTCCTGAGCATGGCAGGATTAGAAACATTTTGTCCACAAATCAAAACTTTGGTAGATACCATTAGTAGAATATTTCTGAATTATCATGATAAATAGGAGAGAAATGGCTGTTGAGAAAAAAATCAAGTGTTCACATCTGTGGTTCCTGATACCCTGCTAGATCTCTTGGTTTTAAAATAACTGATCATCAAAATGCAATAGGATGAATCCAGGAAATTAAAAAGAACAGCTCACCAAAGCTATCTTCTGATAATAAATGCCTTGAAAGTAAGAGAATGTGGGCCCATTTTATATAATTCAGAAATAATTCAAGGTACCTTATGATGGTGGGAAAAAAATGTAACAAATTATGTATTGACCTGCATAATTTTTTAAGCTAATTTAATGTTAATATATTAATTTGGAATTGCATTTGATTGCAAGTAACCAAAACTAACCAAATATGCTTACACAAATTAGAGCTTTTTTTAAGAAAACAAACAAAAAACAGGTTTATAAGAAGGCAGTTTCTGGGATTGATTCTACAGTTCAACAATGTCAACAGATACATAATTATTTGGGCCTTTCAGGGTGCGGAAATGGCTGCTGCAGCTCCAGCTATTACATCCACATTCCAGGAAAAAATGGCAGGAGAAAGGGTTAATCAGGCCTGGGCTGGTTGGCTCAGTGATGGCCTGGGTTTGATTCCCAGTCAGGCACACAAGAGAACCACCATCTGCTTCTCCATCTCTACCCCCTCATTTCTTTCTCTCTCCCTCCCTCCCTTCCTCCGTTCCTCTTTTAACCCCTCCTGCAGCCATGGCTCTATGAAGCAAGTTGGCCACAGGCACTGAGGATGGCTCTATGGCCTCCACCTCAGGCACTAAGAAAAGCTTAATTGGAGCAACGGAGCAATAGCCTCAGATGGGCAGAGCATCACCCCCTAGTGGGCTTGCCAGCTGGATCCTGATCAGGGCGTATGTGGGAGACTTATCTCTGCCTACCCTCCTCTCACTAAATTTTTTTTTAAAAAAAGAGGGTTAATCAGTGCCTTGTCAGTGCAAGAAAACAAAATTTTCCAAAATTCACAAGTAAACTTCCACTCTTTATTAGCAAGAACTATGTCACATGGCCATCTCTAGCTTCAAAAATGTTTTTAGCTAAGCATATTGCCATCCTGAACAAAATCTTGCTTTTGTTAATGAAGACAAAGGAAACAATAAGCAATAGATGCTGGGGAGCAGCAAGCAAGGTGCCTTTCCAGTTCTGCCAGTTTCCGTTTCTTTAGTAGAAGACACTATCAGTGTTTAAAATCATCCTGACCCCAGACCTCTCTGCATTTGTCACTGTTGAAAAGGAGATTCATAGAGAGAAAGTATGTGAAAGTAGTCTTCAGCTTTGCAAGATTAGAAACAAAATTTTATCCATTTGCGCAAAAGTAGTTATATTCTCTAAAGGTCAGCAAACTCAGGACACTCCCTGATAAACCACGTTGCCAATTTTTTAGCTTAGCTGTCCTAGCAGAATGAACAAGCCTGGACATTCAGGTGGGGCTTCCCAGGTGGGAAAGTACACACACACAAAGGCTGAGATGTGATTCATTAAACTGGGTGAGGCTGGGTTACCCTTTCTATGCTGGGACTGACTAATTGTGACTGCAGAATGAAAAAGGGAGGACATTTATGCTCACTCCCCATGAATTACAAGTGTTTTCACACTGCCTATGTTTCAGGATGTTTAGGATTGAATGTTACACATACACACACATATATAGTTTTGGGGTTTGGGGGGGCTTTTTTTTTGAGAGAGGGAGAGAGAGAGAGAGTAAGTCCAGAGGGACTGCCATTTGTCCAAGGTTGCCCAAATAACAGAACTGGGATTCAATCCCAAGTCTGCCTGTCTTCAACCCATAACTCCAGAGACATTCCAGCTCTTTAAGGAAAAAACAGGAAGTAGGCCCAGCAAAGCCCACGTTGTTTCCACGTGCTGCCCCAACTGCCCAGCTGGCTCTTCTCCAGACATAGAGTTCCTCATTCCACTGAACCTTGTTTCTCTGGCCCCACTTCTGAGCTTCATATAGGCCCTGGCTTTTGTGAACTCAATTATTTAGGTCAGTTATAATACAATTTATTCAGATAGAACTTTGTAATGCCAGTGGTCAAGGCCAGGCAGGTTCATATTGGATTCAGGCAGAAAAACTGCAGAGCTGGAAAGAGTTGGGCCATTCCACTTAATAAAGTCTCAGGACAGCAGACAAGCACACAGGCAGGGGAAACCACCTCTCAGGCAAACAAACAGCAAAATGGCCCCTCACAGTGGTGGGCAGGCAATCTGCGCATCCACAACCCCCACCTGTCTCCAAGCACAAGCACCCATAGCCTTACATAGGCCATACACACGTGCCGCTGCTATGCACCCACACACCAATCAAAGTGCTTGCAGCTGGTAACCCCATGAGCAAGCCTAACACAGCTGCCCCACATTCTAGCCCTTTAGGGTTGCTTGCCTCAATAGATACATTACATACATTCCAAAAAAAAAAGAAAACAAAGGTATCCTTCACAATGTTTCCCTGAGCACTGCCCAGGGAGTTAACTGGAGGCCCACCTCCAACTGCCCACCCCATGGTGCCAACAAGGCCACCCATCTTAGGTGGGGGCCTGTACAGTCCAGGGCCATGTTCACTGAAACCAAAGATGTCCTTGGTATGTCTCTGCAACTTGGTGAGAGCAGCTTCCTGGTACAGGAGGGCCTCCACCAGAGCTGCCCCCTCCCCAATCAGGGTCTCTCATGCTGTCCAAAGGTGACATGTCCATCCAACAGGGAGCCAGTGCCCCCCTCTGGTTGCATTACAAGAGTCAGTCCACAATAGACAGCCCAGTTGTCTGTGCAAATCACCAAGGTAAAGGTCTGTTACAGGCAAGGAGGCTAACATAGGGCCTCAGGCCTCCCCCCTCATCCCTGCCATCATGGCAGCTCTGAAGACGCTGCCCCAAGGAGGAGCATGTGGCAACAGTGGCCAACCTCTTCACCTCTGCTCCGGAGAGCATGATGCCGTCCACCTCTATGCCCCACAGTTGAAGTAAGCCTACCAGGGGCTCAGCAGGTACTCTTTGCTGCTGGGTTTTTACCTTCTGGATGAGCACTGGTCAAGCTCTGAGTATGGGGACAGTAGCTTCAGCCTGAGCCTCCTCATCCTCAGAAGAGGAGCTGGAAATGCCTACTCCCACCAACTCAAGGACACTCTGCCAGCACAGCTCCATCTTCAGCTCCTGTGGCTGCCAGCTCTAGGCCTCCTGAAGCTGAACCTGCAGTTGTTCCTCCAACAACCGCCACTACCAATGTTCAACTTCCAGGCAAACTGCAACTCATGAACCCATTCAGCCTCCTTCTCCAGCGCTTGCTCCAGTTCGAGCTGTTGCTGATGCTGGGTCCACAACTCACCCTGGAGCTCTCAACCTCGGGCTAGCTCTAGCACAGAGCTTTTGGTTTCTTCTCATAAAGCTGTAAAAAACAGCCAGCCCATAGTTCCCAAAAGGACAGCCATGGGAACCCATAACAACAACCAGTCCTCTACCCCACCCTTCAGGGGTGGCTGTGGCTCTACAGCCATCTGCTTCGAATCCTGCCAACTACGCCAGATGTAATGCTAGTGGCCGAGGCCATGCGGGTTCACACTGGATTCAGACAGAAAAAATGCAGAGCCAGAAAGGGTTGGGCCATTACTTTTAATCAAGTCTCACAATGGCGGACAAGCACACAAGCAAGGGAAAACTGCTTTTCAGGCAAACAAACAGCAAGAATGGACCCTCATAGTGGCGGGCAGGCAATGCACCATATGCAAATCCTCTTGAGCATAAGCACCCATAGCCTCACATAGACCATACACACATGGCGCTGCTTCGCACCCACGCACCAATCAGGTGAAGTGCTTACAGCTGGTAACCCCGCAAGCAAGCCTAACACAGCTGCCCCACAAGCTTTTTTGTAGTTACATTCTTCATTCTAAAGTTAACACATGGCCTGCTGGACAACATGACTGTTTCCAGTTCTTCTCAGTGACACATATACAGACTGCCTGGAGATGGCAGCCTTCTGACATGACTACTTTTAAACCCTTACATTGATAGCTGTTGTTTCTGTCTGAAGGGATAGCTTTTGGTAGACCTGTACCCACACTGTCCTGACTATGGTAAAGGCTCACCATGTTGACCATGTTTAATTCCTTTAGAATGGAGTGTTGGATTTTACCATTTTATATTAGGTTCCTCTGTAGAAAAACAATTTAGAAAGTCATTTTTTTTGTGGAGTCTTTAAAAGTCCTGGTAAGGCTCATTTTCAACTTGGGAATCTGTAAATGCACAACTCTGCCATGTTCACTGCGGCAATCTATTCCCGCTAGATTACTTGTTACTGCTGCCAGTGCTTTGTGCTAGTACACAACGCAGGCCAGCTTCTCAATACACTTGCATTTATCTTGGGAATCCCCAAGCAGTCAAGCAGCACCTGAGAATTGACTTGTCGTGAGTCTGTATAGTTCTTTTCCATACAATTACACTGTGACAGCTAATGGGGTTCTTTCTGTACTACCACAAAGGAGTGCTTAATTGTTTTGAAAACACCATAATAATCAATGTCATTTTATTAACCCCCAAGTTCTCGGAAATACTCAACAAAATAACATTTTGAAGTTTCATCTCAGGTAATACACTTTCTTACACATTTCAAAACTTATATGAATAAACAGAAAAAAAATAAAACCACATGGAATCCCAACAAAAACTCATTATATAGGAAATCAGTGATAAATATGGTATTTCAAATCAGTAAAGAGATGATGAATGATTCAATATGTAACGTTGGGGCAATTAACCATAAAAGATTGTTAATATACCATACAGAAAAATAAATTCAAAATGAAATTAAACATGTACATATTTAATCAATACAATTAAGGGGAAAGTATATGGGAAATATAATTAATGTAGGAATGGAGAAAGAGGCTGGGTTCGATAATGCCAGGCAGTACATAACAGCTAGTAAACACATTGCATAAACCCCAAAAAGGAACTTCTTGAAAGGGGCCAAATACATTCTCACGAAGGAATCTTTTCACAATTCACGCTCTACATAAATATATAAACATTCTAACACTGGACAGATATTAAGGTCATAAACATCTTTTAAAAGAATAATACAGCTTAATGTGTAAAAAAATATAAAACTCCTGTACAGCAAAAGACATTATACAAAAACAGAGGATAAAAGAGTTGGTAAAATGTTGACGAAACATAGGACAACGGGTCACTCTTCATAACATGTTAAAATATAATAGAAAAGCAGGCAAAGGACATGCAAAGGCAAGTGGTCATGAAAAATACTTGTAACTTTTAAAATGCAATTCTAAATGAGAGTTTGAAAAATAAAAACTGACCATCTTTCAGAGGGTGTGACTGTGGGAACTGGGCCCGTGCAGGCCCTGCCAATGTGCACAGTGTGCCAGAGAGCAGTCTGTGCAAGTGTCCCAGTGCAGTGGGCCTGGCAACTCCAGTGGTAGGAAGGGAACCTACCAAAGGACTTGCAGAGGGCACTGTGTCTGTAGCAGCGTTGTAATGCCAGTAGGCTGGAAGCTATCTAAATGTCCAGGAGTAAGGAATGGTTAGATGAATGAGTCCTTTCATGCAGTGAAATATTTCTACGAAGCCACTGTTCTAAAGAATGAGGTAGGTCAACACAGACTGTCATGGAAAGATGCTCTATGACGTGTCATTGAGTGACTTAGGAAACAGGATATGTGGGATAATCCCGATGTTTCTAAAGTGATACAACGTGTAGAGGATATACCCGTGCCTATCACTGGGGAATGAAAATACGGGACACTAGCCTTTTAACCTCAAGTGTCCATTAAATTTCCCCTAAGTATGCATTACATACATAATTCAAAAAGACTTTCAAGCCCTTCAAAATTAACAATCATTTGAGAAAGCCCCATTTTTTTTTGTAAGAGCTGTATATAATCTGTGTACTTACTCACCAACACTCCTGAGGACCTTCCCAAAGTCAAGTGGGTTCAGACTCTGTCCCTGCCCTAAAGTATGAGATGACATCTCACCTACACAGATTCCCTATTTTGAGGGATCAAAATCCACAATATGAGGACAACTTCACATAACGACAACTACTACTCTGCTGTGTGGGAAGACAAGAACACAGCAGGCAGTAAATATGTTGGGTAAACCCCAAAAGGACTCCCTGAAATAGTCAGAATACATTCTCAAAAAAGGATCTTATGACAATTTGCAATCCACACAAAAACATCAATGTTCCCACAGGCTCTTCCAATGAGATCCACACATTAGCCCTGCACTATCTTTATTGGCTGCAGAGGAAGCTGGCATCTAGTCCGGCCAGCAAGCCCCCACTATGCACATGATGAGATGTGGTTTGTTGGCTCAAGAGCCGTGTGGAGATCCATAGGCTCTGATGGTCCAGGAGTTACAGTGACGTCTTCATTCACCTCCAGGAAAGTACTGGTCTGTGTAGGAGAACTGGATTTCTTGTTATGGCAGCCTTCTACACAACCTGGGTTCTTTTTTCTGTGTTTATTCTTCAATCTCCTTTTGTACATCTTATATGCTAGGTGGTAAAATATACAAGTATTTAACAAATCACTTTATAAAGACTATAACTCGGTGACCTGGTGTACTTGTCAATACTTTCGGAGTTCATTTGCTTTGGGTCACATATGTATAAACCCATAAGAAATAAGGAGAAGGGAAAGAAAAACAAGAGGAAACTATGAAATAAAATAATTCAATGTACCAGCCCTGGCTGGGTTGTTCAGTGGATAGTGCATTGTCTAGGCCAGGGGTCCCCAAACTACAGCCCACGGGCCACATGCGGCCCCCTGAGGCCATTTATCCATCCCCCGCTGCACTTCCGGAAGGGGCATCTCTTTCATTGGTGGTCAGTGAGAGGAGCACAGGATGCATCCGCACACATAGTTCCCATTGAAATACTGGTCAGTTTGTTGACTTAAACTTACTTGTTCTTTATTTTAAATATTGTATTTGTTCCCATTTTGTTTTTTTACTTTAAGATATGTGCAGTGTGCATAGGGATTTTTTCATAGTTTTTTAATAGTCCGGCCCTCCAACAGTATGAGGGACAGTGAACTGGCCCCCTGTGTAAAATGTTTGGGACCCCTGGTCTAGGCACACCAAGGTCGCAGGGTCCATTCCTGGTCAGGGCACATACAAGAAGCAACCAATGAGTACACAACTAAATAGAACAATTAAGTGGAACAGGGAATTGATTCTTCTCTCTCTCTCTTTCTCTTTTTCCTTCCCTCCCTGGTCCCTCCTCAATCAATGGAAAAATAATTTTAATTTTTTAATTGATTTTTTGAGAGAAAAACAGGAAGGGAGGTGGGAAAAGAGAAAACAAGAAGCATCAACTCATAGTTGCTTCACTTTAGTTGTTCATTGATTGCTTCTCATACATACCTTGACAGGGTGGCAGTTGCTCAAGCTGAGCCAGTGACCCATTGCTGAAACCAGCAACCTTGGGAACAAGTTAATGATCTGGCTCTCAAGCCAGCAACCCCACACTCAAGCCAGCGACCTCAGGGTTTCAAACGAGAAACCTCAGCATTCCAAGTCAATGCTCTATTCACTGCACCACCATCAGTTAAGCAAATCAATGGGAAAAAATTTAAATAACAATTCGGTGTATTAAAATGGCAATTTCCATCTTGAATGGACCATTTGTGGATGAGACTTAATCATCAAGTTACTGACAGCTCATGCATTTATTCACTTTGTCAGCAGCTCCTGCTGAGTGCTTCCAGCGTGTTGGGCATGCCCCTGTGTGCTGGAAGATAGCTAGGATAACACATTCCTTCCCTCACAGTCTCACCATGAGAAGGAATTAAAACTTGAGTCTAAGACCAGGAGTTTTATTGTTAGGATTTCTCTATCTTGTGGGAAAATTAAACCCCAAGTATTACTTATATTGACTTATATTAGTATATAATCAGTTATATCAGCAATCACCAAGACTTACTCAGAGCCTGTTCCCTGACAACAGTAAAAATTGACCATGGCCCAAGATTAAAATACATATGTGTGTTCATATCTGCACATCTATATATTTTTTTCATTTACCTTCTGTGAATCTACAGTGATTGACCCTAAAATGATGTGTATTTTTGGCTGTATGGATAGGTAAACATACAGGGTGGGGCAAAAGTAGGCTTACAGTTATATGTAAAATACACACAGAGTTTATTCTTGTATTATTTTTTATTAATTATTGTATTTTCCACACAAACAATATAAACCTACTTTTGCCCCACCTTATATATATATAAATACATATATACATATATAAGTAATTTCAACATTTCTGTATATATTGTATTTCATAATTTAAAATCATGTCATAACCATTTAGCACAATTCTTAGTCACAAAAACACTGTGGAATAATGACATTTATCTCTTGATGAAACATCATAAATGTCAGTTTTGAGATAAATGATTGCTCCTGGAGACCAATCAATTCCTGAGATCTAAGTTCTGACAGTACATTTTTGTGTATGTGTGAAGCATACTTGTTTATAACCATAAGCTCAGTTTCCCATGTTTTTTTATATTTTTCTGTGAAACTTACACTTTGTAGCAAAAGATCTTTTTATACACCACTTTTCCCAAAAATGTCAGGCTAAAAATGTATCACAAGAGCAGCACATGCATGCTTGGATTGTAAAGTGAGTTAGTAAGTTGGGAAAACAATTTTCAATCAAGCATACCCCATGGTGGCTCTACCCACCTGCAACCATGAGAACACCATCCAGCAGCTGGAAGAGTCCATAGGCCAATGGGAAGCTAAGCATCTGGACCAGCTGCTCAGCAGTGAAAGATAACTGGAGCATGGTGATGCACATTTGAATATTCTGAGCTCCAGTTTCCAAGGAAATTGTCCTGCACCTATAATAAAAACTTTTGTCAAGAATTGCATACTATCAATAAGGACTGTTCTTAAATGTTCTCTTATAAATAGAAATAAATGTAAGCTTAGACCACTAAAAATGTTCACTCATTCAGTAATTACTTGCTGAGTGCCTACTCGATAGTGGGCTCCTGAGAGGCACTTGGAAGTAGGGCCCTGTGATTCCTGCCCTAAGAATCGGCTTGAAAATCAAGGTATACACCCAGGAAAAGTTCAGTAACACAGAGGCAGATTAAGGTCGGTTGAGGCCCCGGGCACAAAAGAAAATATTGGGCTCCTTTAAAAAAAGAGACAGGGAAAATAAAAATACATGTTAACCATATTTTTTAAATAAATAAAAAATATTATGTACTATGAATGTTAAAATTGCACATATGAAACCAAACTTGGTGTCATTAGTAAGAAGTATAAAGTTGGGGTTTTGCGGGGCCCTTCAGAAGTCGGGGCCCAGCATGTGCGCCCGGTGCGCCCACTGTTAAATCCGCCTCTGCAGTAATACCACCTGACAAATCGGGCAGGTGCTATAGAAATTTAGAAAAAGAGAGTCAAGGGCTAGAGAAAGCTTCATAGAGGAGGAGTGGGGTTAAAAGATGAAAAAAGGGGAAGAGGCATTTAATGTGGGACAATGATTGAAATTAAAGTTCAAGGGACAGGTATTAGCTTGGCCTCTAAGGAGGCATTGCACCTGCTGTAAGCCCATCTGTGTAGAGCAGAGGCTTGGAGGAAATGAGAAGGAAAAGCTGAGTTAGAGACATGAAAGAGTATCAACTAAAAACCACTTAGAAATAAACACAAAAAACTTTAAATAAAAACCAAATGTCTAAAATGATTTCTTTGGTGGGGAATTTAGTTATAAGTATTTTTCTACTTTTCTATATTTATTGGTTTTCTAATTACAAAAAACTAAAATAAACCTCACTGGAAAAAGAAAAAGTAGACCCTGGCCAGGTAACTCAGTTGATTGAAGCACCATCCTCTTACACCAAGGTTGAGGGTTCAATCCCTGGTCAGGGCACATACAAGAATCAACCAATCATAAATAGATGGAACAACAAATTGATGTTTCTCTTTCTCTCTCTCTCTCTCTCCCTCCCTCTCCTCCCTCTTCTCTCTAAAAAAACAGGGGGCGGGGTAGAAAAAGCAGAAGGAAGAAAAAGGAAGACAAGGGCAGGAACTTGGGGACTGGGTTAAACAATTTCATTTGACTTCAATTTACAAAGAGAGTCTTCTTCAAGTTTTATAGATGCAAGGAAGAGAAGAGGGTGTTTCAGAAGATAAACCAGCATCTATGTAGGCTGGATTGGAATGTGGGTGTGTAATGTGGGAGTGATAATGTCGTCACTGGTGCAGGACAAGTTCTACTGCTCTTATTTTATTTCTATTTACCCTATTGTTTGCTATGCTTTTTTCAGACTACCCTAAGTTCTTTCAGGGCCCTATCAAAAACTTGATATACATAAGCTACAAGCTAGACCTCACACCCAGACCACTCAGTGGGCAAATGCAGTATCTCAGTTCTGATCGTTCTTAAGCCATCAGGTATGAAAAGAACAAGATTGTTAACTATACATTGCTATAGGAATACCTGCTCTCCAAATTCTGTTATATTTCAACCACTCACGCAGTCTGTATTCCTAACTTTGGAAACAAACCCAGGTCCAAATCCTAACTCTACCACATTCTCTAAAATGACTTCTCTGAAGGGTTTGCTAATCTGCAAAATGAGGGTACTGATAATATCTGTCTCTCAGGCTTGTAGTAAGTAAACAAGATACACCTGGTGAAACCTCACCCAGTACTTGGTAAAATACTAAATGTTTCCAAGTGAACTGGAAACAGCATAAAGCCAGTTAAAATTTTCCCAAAATCTACCTTTGGGATTCAACTGCATAGTTTATTTTTCTTCAATAATTCTTTTCTGATTTCTTTTTTAAATGAAAATAGTGAGACAGCCTCCCTCATTTGCTCTGACTGGGATCCACCTCTAGGACTTCAGCGCCTAGGACCAATTCTCAAACCAAATGAACCACTGGCTGTGGGAGGAGAAGAGGGAGAGAAGGGGGAGAGGGAGAGAAGCAGGTCGTTTCTCTTTTGTGCCCTGACCGGGAGTCAAACCCAGGACATCCGTACACCAGACAGAAGCTCTATCCACTGAGCCAATGGGTTAGGGCCCTTCTCTGATTTTAAAAGTAGTACATACTCAATGAAAAACATAAAAAATATACCAAATATATTAAGCAACTAAAATTAGTCTTAATCCACTACTCAAATACTTAGCATATGGTATATTTCTTCCAGTATTTTTCCATGCATAAAATTATTTTTCTTCCTTCTACAAGATAGGAATCAAAATGCATACTGTTTTCTGTTCTTTTTTTTTAACTCAAATGTATCCTTTAAGTATTTTTAAAAGCCTAAAAATTTGTACATCATATTCCATCATATAGCCACATCATCAGTTAAACACTTCCATATTGTTAGATATTTAAATTGTTTCTATTCTGCATATTTATGAATAGCACTGCAATTAACTTCCTGGCACATCAATATTTGTGCACTTATCTGACAGCTTCAGGAGAGTCTTAGAAGTAAAATCACCAAGTTAGCTATAAATATTTAAAAGGTTATTGATATGACTGGTCATTTAGAGAGCTTATGCCAATTTGTTACCTCCAACAGTACATAATAATGTTCATCTCATCTGGTCCAATAACATGAAATATTACCACTTATATTTCACAGCATTTATAAATTATATTCCCCAAGTTGTAATGATAATGGTTAAGGTGACTTCTCAAGCTTGCTTTTTCTTTCCTTGCCCTCCATTAGCAGCACTTTTTAAAAAATTAGCTCAAATATCTATGCTTACTCTCAGAAACTTGTTCATCCCTAGTATGATCTCTGTATTTAAAGAAACCACTTCACCCATCCTACATAATAACTAGAATATGAAGAGAAAGGTGTCCACACCCCAATCCTAATTTCACAAATTACAATTTTCATCAATTTGGCCTTTGCTTTCATTTACAGAACAAATGACTATAATCTTTCCCCCCTCTTCATGCTGAGCTGTCTGTTCCATCCACCTTGTAAATCAAAACTCTTTGTGTTTCCAGACACAGCCAGGAAGCAAAGTTTACCAATGGGCATGTGTTTTAAATTTATCCCTTTCAAAAATGTCTATGGATAATGTAACTGTACCTCTGCCAAGAGTGGTGGGTAAGAAGTGCCAGCAGAAAGCCCATGACATGGCCAATCAAAGGAAAGATGAAACTGATGGTCAGTAGGATGAGATCTGGATTCCAAGATTCTTTTGCCAGCACCACACCAGCAACTGTGACCACCAAAAGGAGGACCCCACCAACAATGGCCCCAATCTAAAGCAAACCAATAAAATAAGTACACATAAACATCATGGTATTTATGTTCTATGATGCAAAGTTCATCACCACTCTAAAAAGCTTGGAACGTAGAAATTTTAGAATAAAGAGAGAAAACCACCAAAAATTCCAACCTGAGGTCCAAAGTGGTCAGGTGACTTGGCTAAGCTAGAAACTGGTAAGGCTCAACACAAATCTAAGTCTTCTTGTTTTGTTTTGCTTTT
The DNA here is from genome assembly GCA_037038555.1 of Rhynchonycteris naso. Lineage (NCBI taxonomy): Eukaryota > Metazoa > Chordata > Mammalia > Chiroptera > Emballonuridae > Rhynchonycteris > Rhynchonycteris naso. The sequence goes on along the minus strand of CM072996.1, from coordinate 251,504,326 downwards.
TGTATTTTTCTGAAGTGAGAAGCAGCAAAGCAGAAAGACAAACTCCCACATGTGACCCACCGGGATCCATCTGGCATGCCCACTAGGGGGCAATGCTCTGCCTATTTGGGGTGTTGCTCCATTGCAACCAGAGCCATTCTAGCACCTGAGCCAGAGGCCATGGAGCCACCCTCAATGCCCCAGCTAACTTTGCTCCAACGGAGCCTTGGCTGCAGGAGGGGAAGAGAGAAAGAGAAAGGAGAGGGGGGATGATGGAGAAGAAGATGGGCACTTCTCCTGTGTGCCCTGGCCGGGAATCGAACTCGGGACATCCACATGCTGGGCTGATGCTCTACTACTGAGCCAACCAGCCAGGGCCAATCTTCTTGTTTTATGATGAGTATCATTTCCCTTCAAGTAGAGGATTTGGCCGGAAGTAGTTAGTCATGGGTCGTAGTTTTCATGGATAATACATATTTGTAAAATACGTAAGTAAAACCTTACAATAAATATCCAACTCCCCTATACAAACCTCTTAGACATGATCTGGTAACCTCTTGTCTGAGATCTGCTTGGCTTGACCAACCATCACTCTCTTCCCGCCACCACTTCAACAACCAGTGGCTTCCTACTGCTTTGATGCCTGCCCTTCTCTCCTCCAAATGAAATCTACCATCTTTTATTAGACAATGTGAGTCAATTAATGTAATAAGAGAGGTACTAACAAATACCTTGATCCTCTCCCAAATTAATACTGTCTCTTTTTTGTTGTCGTTGTTTAACAAAAGCAAACAAACAAAAATTATCAACAGAAAAATTTCCAATGGCTTGAGTTTTAGATCGAATAGAAAAGAAGCAATAAATCTGGGGAAAATCAGGATCTTGGCCAGCTCCCATTCATTCCAGGTAGACCGCGAACAGTGCCCCTACTTACAGCATCAACCTTGATTTGAAATGATTCAGGTTGTAGAAGAAAGTAGTCATGGGCAACCAAAACAAAATGAAAGCAACTCAGTGTACCCTAGATGTGCTCTGGGGTCACTTTCACTGTCCAAATACGGGGACAGACTGGGCCCTCACTGCAGAGGAAGATGCTGGGACACACAAAGTAGGCTTCTAATTATAAAAATCCCTCTGCATCTTTCAACCAAGAAGAAATGGGGGTGAATTAAAAGTTTAAAATTCTACAAAAGCAATTTGTTTAGGAAAAAAATCAGATCTAAAATTAAAAGAGGATTAAGAACAGAGATTGAAGATACACTGAAATAGTGATTAAATTATCCTAGGTTATTTTGGGTGTTCTTTTTTTGTTTTTACTAAGGTGCTCTAGAATATTTATGCATATTATTAAATATCTTCTGCCACAAAGCCTATGGAATAGCCAAATGGAAAGGGTTCTAAATTTGCTCTTTACAGATAATAAAACTAACATACAGAAAGTTTATCTGATTTCTCCATTGACTCTGACAGACTGTTAGAGGATCTGGAAACACCAATATCATGATTTGTTGTTGTTGTTAGATACCTTTTTAAGAAAATAATCAAAACTAGAGTGCTTGAAAAGTAAAAGGTTCCCATGATCATATTTTCTTTTTTTTTTTTTTTTATAAACAAAATTATAACCATAAACTGCTACAGTGGAAATTTTCTCCTGCTGAAATAACACAGTCAGTCGTGTGCAATCCAAATGCACCACATGGAAGCCTTCCTCCAGCTCTCTGTACACAGCTGACTTCGCTATTTGTGCCCCCTTCCTCGCGTTTCTCGTCTCATCAAAGGCAGGTGGGGTTCGGCCTCATGCCAGACTGGGAAAGCAGTGCCCATCTGTGCAGGCAAATGGAGCAGCTGTGTTCTGTCAGCAGAGCCAAGCAGCAAGAGCTTACACTAGACCAAACAAACCATAAACTCCAAACTAAAATGGACTCATATATTTGCTGAACCTCCAATTATCCCCAAACATTGACTTCCTTATAAATGTAAAATATAACTAAAACATTTTTAAACTCTTCATGAAAGTAGCACATAATACAATCCTAGGTCTTCTAAAACAATATGTAACTGGAAAATTAAAAAGCATCCCAGGAGATTAACACCCTTGTTGAGAACATCTTCTCTCTACCTAGGTATTTTTAAAAGCCATTTACCAAGGACACGTGCTTGATTCTCCGGCAGACAAAAGACAACCCTGAAAAGTCAAGAGTGCATAGGAGGTTTCGGTCACCATGACTCTGTGGTCAGACTCCACAATGAGTTCTGGATGATTTCATCATGACAGTGCATGTGGTCCACTGCCCTCGCCCACAGGTACAAACTACTGCTTTAGAAGGAATGTTTCTGAGAGACAGCCCTTCGCCCTGCTCTGCCAGGAAGCCCGCTCTACTCCCCGCACCCTGGCACCACCACACGCACACCCGCACAGCACATGTGTTGAATAGATGGGCTTTGGGTTCTCTCTCTTCACACACAGCCCTAGCTTTTTTGTCACTTCAGCAAGAGTCTCACAACTTTCGGGGTGTCATAAGTCTCAAGTTACGGGTCTATGGGAGTGACAAGCAAGGCTTAGAGAAGTGGAGGAAATGTGAAGGTTGGGTCCAAATATGCAGGACGTATAAGGAAATTGCTGGGTGTGGGGCTGTATCTGACCTGCTCATTTGTTTCAGTCATTGCTACATCTGTCTGTCTGTCAAGTCTCTGAGCCTGAGGCTGTGCTGACTGCCAGGCGGAGCTGCTTACCTTGAGAATGATTTTGGATTGTTTTGTCCACCTGTAATTTACATAGACACCGAAGGCCACAGGAATGGTCAGGCACACTAGGGAAATTCCTGAATAGAAGAAAAATCCGTCAGATGGTATCCCCTCTCATCCTAACTGGCTAGGTCTCAACCATTTCTATTTAAATTAGATAAAAGCTTTAATTAAAGCTGCATTTTATTTCTGCATACACCTCCAAAAAAATTTTTTTTTTAATCTTTGGAAGACAATCTTTGAGGGAGTGTGATTCTAAGGAATGATACTTAGATACTTAATGATACTTAAATGATACTTAAAGGTTCATCATTTCTCTCAGAATCCCTCTGACAATCACACGACATTTTAGAGACAACGGGAAATGTAAAGGTTAGAAAATAGCAGGACCCTTTTTAATCTGTGATATTCTTCGCCTCTATATATGGTGGCGCCCTCTACCCCCACAGCTCTTACTCCCTACTTGAAGCCAATGGGTCATTTGCTTCACAAAGTAAGAATACCTGTTCCAGACAAAAAAAACCCAGCATTTGTTACACATATACCAAAGTGATCTCTGATATTTTCTAAGTGTAGCTAAGTACCCAAAGGCAGGAAGGAAAAACATGCCTTTTAATTAACACAAGTGAAAAAAGGCTCAATGGAGCACGTGTCAACTTGCCAACAGCATTTGTGTGCTGACATTCCTGGTGACTCTTTCCAAATCCGGCCAAATGCCTGAAGTACTGGCCCCAAAGTTATATGAATTGCTCATATTTTGAGTTTTAATTACTTTATATAAATATAATTATAAATATGCTATCAAAACAGAATACATTAAGTAGCTTACTGATCAGAAAAGTTTCCACATTAAATCATGATTTCACTCAAATTTTACAAATTCAATGGCCTCTAGCTGTTATCAGAAGATGGCTCTTATCATGGTTTTCAAATGTGGGCCATGGGTTGTGAGCCTTCCAAGTGCTTACTTGAGACTCCAGAATGACACTTTAGAGTTTGTTTATTTGTTTGTTTGTTTGCTTGTTTGTTTGTGAGAAAGAGACAGAAACAGACAGGAAGGGAGAGAGATGAGAAACATCAACTCATAGTAGTGGCACTTTAGCTGTTCATCTATTGCTTCTCACATGTGATTTGACTGAAGGTCTCCAGCTGAGCCAGTGACCCCTGTGCAAACCAGCAACCGTGGGCTCAAGCCAGCGACCTTGGGCTTCAAGCTGGCAACTTTTAGGCTCAAGCCAGCGACCAGGGGTTGTGTCTATGATCCCACACTCAAGCCAGCAACACTGTCCTAAAGCTGATGAGCCCATGCTCAGGCCAGTGACCTGGGGCTTCAAACCTGAGTCCTCAGCATCCCAGGTTCATGCTCTGTCTACTGCACCACCACCTTGTCAGGCAACACTTTGGGGTTTTAAGAATCACAGCTTCTACCAGTTTTCCAAAGACTCTGACCAAACTAGAATAGGCAGGTCATTTCACCAAGTTTTTCTTCCAAGCCAAGTGAGTACATAGAGCAGGGGTCCCCAAACTTTTTACACAGGGGGCCAGTTCACCGTCCCTCAGACAGTTGGAGGGCCGGACTATAAAAAATACTATGAGCAAATCCCTATGCACACTGCACATATCTTATTTTAAAGTAAAAAAACAAAACGGGAACAAATACAATATTTAAAATAAAGAACAAGTAAATTTAAATCAACAAACTGACCAGTATTTCAATGGTAACTGCGGATGCGGATGCATCCTGGGCTCCTCTCACTGACCACCAATGAAAGAGGTGCCTCTTCCGGAAGTGTGGCGGGGCCGGATAAATGGCCTCAGGGGGCCGCATGCAGCCTGCAGGGCTATAGTTTGGGGACGCCTGACATAGAGGTTGCTAGGAAAAGGGCAGAATTTATTGAGAAATAATATTCAGGAAAGGAGATAATGAAAAAGATATGAGTGATAGTTGTGATGTGGATGTATTTTAATAATCAATAGGAATCACTTATGTTGATCAGTAAAGAAGTCAAGGTTCACAGGCGATGTGAAAGGCAAGAGTTGTGGGAACTAGGGTCTCATTAGGGCCACTGTGAGCTAGTTAACTGTTTGGTCAGAATGAGTCCATTTTGTATCAAGGAAGTTTTCTGGTTCAATTTTCAAAAGTGAATTCTTGTAGGAGTTAAGATGTTGGACTTTGCAGTCAGATTACTGAATCAGAATTCTAGTTCTGCCCTTAGCAGCTGTACAAACTTGGTCAAATTACTTAACCTTTCTGATCCTGAACATCTAGGAAATGGTACTAGTAATAGAATCTGTACCGTAGGGTTATTTAGAGAATTAAATTATAACATAAAAATACCTGCATAAAGAAGACACATAGCAAACAATAGCTATTATTCTTACCATTGCTGTTTCTATTTTGTTTCACAAGCTCATACAGACCTATGTTCTGGTATGGAATGATGAAATCCTGCTCAAGATTCCAGGACAAGGTGTACAGATAAAGGCAGAGTGGCATCATTCCCAGGGCAGCCACCGTGGAACAGGTTGTCATACTGATGCTGAAAGTAAAATTAAAATAATGTGTAAGAGGGAGAGTTTGAAAGGAAGAAGTTAGTCCCCTAACGAAAAACAATTCCCAGACACAACTTCCTAGAGATAGAGATTACATGGGGTAACTTACTTGAAGCTTGCTCCCATCTTATAATTCAACAGATGATGGCTACACTTGCGGTCTAGAAAATGATTCCCAGCAGTTTTTGACATCTACCAACTAATTTTTATTCACTTGAGAATATACTTTTCATAAACATTCTGCTAATTATAATAATGATGTTTTCCTTATACAGTTCTTTTTTATTGATATAACTTATAGACCATAAAATAAATCATTATAAAGTGTTTTTAATATGTTCACAAGATTGTGCAACAACACTATTTCCAGAATATTTTCATCAAAGCAAAAACAAAACCAAAAAAACCCTACCCGTTAGCAGCCACTCCCCATTCCTTCTTCTTCCAGTCCATAGCAAGCAAAAATCAATGTACTTTCTGTCTTTACAGGATTGCCTATTCTGGACATTTCTTATCAATTCAAGTAAATGTGTTCTGGCTTCTTTCACTTGGCATGTTTTCAAGGTTTACCCATGTTTTAACATGTATAAGTAGTTCAGTCCTTTTTTATGATTGATGTTACCATGATTATTGTAATTTTACTACCCTGTATGAAATAAGTTATTGCTTCATAAATTTGTAATACATTTTTATTTTTTCCAAATATGTAAGGTCTTATTTTTTAAAGTCTTTGCTTACTGTGATTGGAGAAAAGTGCTTGGTTACACAGTAAAATACATATACACATGTAATAAGAGAATGAGAGCGGGGAGCAGGCTTTAGGAAAGGCTCCCCCTCCCCCTCTCAGAGCTGGGAGGAGGGAGGAGGGTGCAAGGCATGCCGGGGAAAACTCAGATGAAGGGCTGCTGAGGAGCCAGGGGATTCAGTCACACTGTGAAAACTCAAAAATAAAAAAGAGCTTCCAACTGACAGCGACAGGCCAACAAGAGATCAGGAGGGATGAGAACTTAAGAAGGGGATTTTGTACCACCCAACTCCCCCCCATCTTTTGTGTCTCCACCCCAAAGCGACCCTTTCAATTTCCCACCTCCACCCCCCCCCCAACTCCCAAGCTGGGTTTTCTTTCCTCTCTCTGGAAGAATCAGTGAAAGAATAAATTAGTAAGATTAGGGGAAATAAGGTAAATGGAAATGAGATGTCCTCGGCCAACTAAATATTTTATCTCTAAATTGCTGGAAAAATAATTACGTAATCTGTTTAAGCATGTACACTGTTTATGGACACAATGAATGCTGCTCTACCTGATGAGCAGGGGCAAACAGCACAACCCAGGGGTAAGCAAGGTTTCATTCACTTCAATGCCAGGCCCCCGAAGTCTGGGGGCTTTTAAATGTTCATTGCTTAAGTTTGCACACCAGACTGCCCTTCACAGAGCATGGCCCAATGTGTGCCCATGCACAAATGTCTGAGAGACTGGAAGCAGAGGAAGGAGCCCCTCAGCAGAGATACAAGGTCTTCTAACACTTCATTGGGCCAGTAGGTTGCGCATCATTCTTACTCATAATATACACCACCAACCTTGCCAACTAATTACCCTGCCTATAAAACAATTATAATTACTTTAATACTTTCTATCACAAGAATGTTTATTATACTGTTGGCCAAGCGTCAACCATTTTACTTTAATAATATTAAATATAACCCTTCTTCACTTTCATGCATGGGAGGTAAAAATGCAAAATGGGTACCCTTGGAGGGGGTTTGGTAATATCTGCAAAATTATACATGCATTTGCCCTTCGACCCAGAAATCGCATGTCTGGGAGTCTATCTCAAAGATGCGCTGTCAAAACTATGAAAAGACATGTGCCCAAAAGTAAAGGTTATTTTTCAGCGTATCTGGTTACCCGGCAGCAACATTCCAGAGAGTGGAAACAGAAACTGCAAGGCCTCTGGAAGCTTTCACCTGGAAGTCACACATGTTGCTTCTGCCATATTCTATTGGTCCGAGCAAGTCAGCCAACCAGCCCAGAATCCAAGGGATAGGAGAACATGCATGCCTCCATCCATGGGAGTACCAGCCTTATCACATTGCAAAGGAAGGTACATATGAGAATGGACAGACTTTGGGCCATGCTTTGCAAGCTATCACAAATACTGAAATATTCCCAGGTAAAATAATAGCTGGAGTTTGCCTCTAAATAATCCACAGGGTGACTGAGGAATAGAGATGAGAAGAGTGGGCCATATGTTGGTTACTGCTGAAGCTGGGTGAAGTGGAGAAGGAAGGGCTTCATTATGCTATTTTATCTACTTTTATATGTATTTAAAGTTTCTACAATAAAAAGTAAACAAGTGTCCCTTGCATCTTTGTGGGGGACTGTGCAATATTGCCACCAGTCTGGTTAGGTTAGGTTTCCTCTCTCATGTTTTCCTAGGATGGGCTAGTACTATACATACACTTAAAGCATTTCCTGGCCAGCCCTCACTGGCTGTGGGCTTTTCCATCCTCAGTACTGCGATGTACCATCTATCTGCTCTTCAAGTGTTTGCTCTGGGGGATGGCTGCCCTCTGGGCACGCTTTTATTGGCATTACTTCGTTGCTGCACACATACTATACCATGCATGAGAGCTATGCACCTGTTGACATGACCGAGACTGTGATCTGTTAGAGGGCAAGGACCTTATTAACCTCTCCATCCCTAGGAACCTGGCATAGTGTCAGGTTGCAAAACTCTGGAGGAGCTTGGCTCTGGCTGGGTAGCTCAGTAGAATGTCATCCCAATACACCAAGGTTACAGGCTCAATCCCAGGTCAGGGCACATACAGGAGACAACCAGTGAATGCACAAATAAGTGGAACAAAAAATTGATGTTTCTCTCTCTCTCTTTCTCTCTCTCATTCTTTCCTCTCTAAAATCAATCATTAATTAAAAATTTAAAAATAAAAAAACACTGCAGAATCTCATTATATCCTTATTGGATAAATACATGAATGTAAGGATGAACCAATATGTCAATACAGTGGTGCTAGGAAAATGTCATCTTCCTTCTTCATGGGTCATGGGACTGCAGGTGAGCCTTGAAAATCTTAGTGACTTGACTCTGAACCCAAATGGTAGCCAACCCTTATAGCAATCCATAGGAATGCTATAATTAAAATATTGCTTTTCTAAGTACAAAGGTAACATTTTAAGGAACAGGTCCTTATCAGATTTTTGCCCTTTTCAGAGATCCAGACTTAGGTAATTTACAAGTATTTGTATACATTCCTTCCCTTCTTTCATTTTTCTAGTAAGCAGTCCTATTTCATACATGTTTGTTTAATAACTAGAGACTTATTCTTTGTTTCTTCTTTCTGAAATAATCACACAATACACATCACTCAAACACACAAACTTGGTTGTGGTTTGTGTGTGTGTTTTTTTCTCCTCTTAATATCATAGACATCCTTTCAGGACAACACATATATATTAAGTTTATTATTTTTAAAAATTGCAGAGTACAACATAATATAAATATAGCATAATTTCTTCTATCACTTTGCTAATGAATACATTGCTTTGAGTGCTTTTCCATTATAAACAATGTTATAATAAACATTCTTGCACATATTTCACTTGAAATAATTCTTTTATTTCTGTAGAATAGATTTTCAAAAGTAGAATTGCTGCCAAAAGTCTGTTTGTTATTTTAAATAGTACCAGATTGTTTTCCAAAAGGACGGCTGCATTTCACAATCTTGCCTACACTGGATGTGACCAATTTCTTTTCATTCTCATGAGAACATTGAAAAATGCATCTTGCTGTTAGCTTGTTACACACCCAACTCTCAATGAAGTTGTTTTCTTTTGTGTTTCTGGCCTTTTGAAGATCCTCTCTAATAGCCTTGCTTATCTGAGTCTTGCTTTTCTCAACTTGTAGGAGTTCTTTTAAAATTACAGTATATATCATCATGTGTAATGCAAGTATCTTTGCCAACCTTGGTATATACTTTTGACTATACTTATGACTTTTGCCATAATAAATAATTCACACTGAGATAGTCAAATCTGTCCATTTTTTATAGCCTCTGAGTTTCTTGTCTTATTAAATATTTCCCCCTAGCCTGACCAGGTGGTGGCACAGTGGACAGAGCATCAGACTAGGATGTAGAGGACCCAGATTCAAAACCCCAAGGTAGCCGGCTTGAGCGTGGGCTCATCTAGCTTGAGCATGGGCTCACCAGCATGAGCTCAGGGTTGCTGGCTTGAGCAAAGGATCATAGACATCACCCCATGATCACTGACTTAAGCCCAAAGGTAGCTGGCTTGAAGCCCAAGGTCACTGGCTTAAGCAAGGGGTCCCTTGCTCTGCTATAGCGCTCTGGTCAAGGCACATATGAGAAAGAAATCAATGAACAACTAAAGAGACTAAGGAGCCACAACGAAAAATTGATGCTTCTCATCTCTCTCCCTTCCTGTCTGTCTGTCCCTATCTGTCCCTCTCTCTGTCTCTGTCACAAACACACAAAAAATTATCCTTATTTTGAGGTTATTCAAATATTGCCCCTACTTTTTACTTTTTTATAGGTTGATATTTTACATTTATATTTTTAACTCTTCTATTTATTTATTTTTTTTTACAGGGACAGAGAGAGTCAGAGAAAAGGATAGATAGGGACAGACAGACAGGAACAGAGAGAGGTAAGAAGCATCAATCATTAGTTTTTCGTTGCCGTTGCAACACCTTAGTTGTTCATTGATTGCTTTCTCACATGTGCCTTGACTGCGGGCCTTCAGCAGACCGAGCAACCCCTTGCTTGAGCCAGCGACCTTGGGTCCAAGCTGACAAGCTTTTGCTCAAGCCAGATGGGCCCACGCTCAAGCTGGCGAGCTTGGGGTCTCGAACCTGGGTCTTCCGCATTCCAGTCCAACGCTCTACCCACTGCGCCACCACCGGGTCAGGCAACTCTTCTAAAATGTATATAGTATATATGTTGAAAGGTATGAAATTAATTTCTTTATTGAGAGGTAAATGTATAAATAATATTTACTAAATAAACAACTTTCCACTAACTGGAAGGACCAACTTCATTAGGTATTAAATGCTCAAATGTATTCAAAATGTTCCTTTTCCTTTAGCAAATACCAAATTGTTTAAACTATCATGTTTTCACAGAGTGTTTTTAAGTATAATAGAGCAGATACTTCAATATAAGTTTTTCTTTTCAAACATTTCTTTGCAGTTCTTGGAAACTGTATGCAGTTCTTGCATACAGTTTATTCCATATGAAATTTAAAATCATTTTAGCCTATAAAGAATACTTACTTCTTCCTAGCTAGATAGCACATAAAGGAAAGCAGTTTGCCACCATTCTCAAACCTCTGTCTCCATGAAGAGAGGTGTCTGGGAAGAGTGTGTCTGGAAAGCTTTTACAAATTCTTAGTCTGTGATAATGCTATATTCCTTGGCTCTTTGACTGACCAAGTCTTGTCAAAGAATACCATATGATATAACTGTCCTCTTGAACTTCTCGAGAACATGCACACCATTTACGCCGTGCATGGTTCTGGCTCAAATAGCAGAAACATAAGACTCATGGTTGTGGGCAACAAAGCATGAGATTTACATCAGGTAGATTCTAATCCTTGGTTATGTAGGTTACTGCCTCTGTCCTTTAATTGTTCAAGCCCATGATGCTCACGGGAATGGTCAAAGATAGTGACAGATGATCTTGGTATTCTGCCAACTGCTATAAATGACAATGAAGCTGGAAAAGCACACAGTGGGCATGTTTGAGTGCACTGAAAAGTCACACCTTTTGTTTTATTGCCAAGAAATTCCAACGGAGTATAAACAGAAGGACGTGGCTAACTGGGTTTCTCAGCTGTTCACGTATAAATTGTTGGCAAAGTCTTACTTCGATATAACAAGATTCCACTTGTGCTACCAATGGCAACACCATCCCTAAACTATTATAGAGAATAAATAATGAGACAGATTCAGCAAGTTTGGACAAACAAGTAAGTCCTGAACCTCCCTTAAACATGGAAATTATATAGATACATTATGTTAAAATATAGTGTCAATAGCATACCATTTTGCAATCAGGGTTTAAATTATTAAAATGTTTTAGTTTTAGAACAATAAAATCAGAAACTCTGAACTTCAAAACTATGAAAGTACACACTTCTGCATTGGAAAAAAAACCACGTTTTTCATTATCTGGCTAGCAAGATGAAAATGGAGTATGCTATAAGAACAGGTCAACAGTTTGGGCCATAGGAAAGAGTTCAGCCTGGCCAGGTAGCACACGTGGTTAGAGCATCATTCTAATACACCACGGTTGTGGGTTTACTCTACAGTAACAGCACATACAAGAATCAACCAAAGAATATATAAATAAGTGGAACAACAAATTGATCTCTCATTCTCTCTCTCTTTCCAATCAATAAGGCCAGGTTTTCCATCCCCAAATTTGTTACTCCTATCTGTTGCCTCTCAGTTACAAAAACTAGCACTTACTAAGCACTACCTGCTAAGTATTATACCTTGTGCTTTTAGATACATTTTCTCTTTTCATCTACAAAATAACCCTGTGTGTAGGTATTATTTTCATTGTATAGACCAGGAAACTAAGGTACAGAGAGTTACAGAAACTTAAATGAAGTCAATCTACTGTATTTCCCCATGTATAAGAAACTCCCATATATAAGATGGACCTTAATTTTGGGGCCCAAAATTTGAAATAAAATGTTTTATATAAAGTTATTGAACTCAAGCTTTATTTATCATAAAATTCATACAACTCATCACTGTCAAAATTCCCATCCATTAGCTTGTCCTCATCTGTGTCTGATGACGAATCACTGTCTTCAACAATTAGCGCAAAAAAGCAGGAAATGCAAGTAAAATATCTACAGCCACTGTCTAAGACGCACCCAGTTTTTAGATCCCAAATTTTTCAAAAAGTGGTTCATCTTAGTGCCTGACCCGTGGTGGCGCAGTGGATAAAGCGTCGACCTGGGAACACTGAGGTCCCCAGTTCAAAACCCTGCACTGGTCTGGTCAAGGCACATATGGGAGTTGATGCTTCCAGCTCCTCCCCCATTTCTCTCTCTCTCTCTCTCTCTCTCTCTCTCTCTCTCTCTCTCTCTCTCTCTGTGTCTCCTCTCTAAAATGAATAAATATAAAGAAAAAAATGGTTCATCTTAGACATGAAGAAATACGGTAAGTCCTGCCTCTTAGGAAGATCCTCAGTTCTCCACTAGGCCATGTCAAACAAACCTGGAGAATCGGAAGTCCTATTTCCAGAGCCTCTGCTAAAGAACCAAGAGCTTCCTTAAAGATCAAAAGTCAAAACTGGCCACTGAACCCCCTCAGTCTCCATTACCACCGGCAGTTAGAACTCCTTCTCTGCAGCTGAGGACACAAGTATATCCTTGGTTTAAAATGGACCTCACATATCAAACCTTGTCAAACTAAAGACATGGAAGCTGTCTTGAGTTGCACCAGTAAACTGATTGCATTTCAGGAGGAATGTCTGTAACACTCGCAGGCAATCAGAAACTTTCCTTCCGTCATTCACCCAGTGTTTATCAAACACCTCCCACCACCGGCCTGGCACTGAGCACAGAGATGAAAAAGCCCTCCAGCCACTGACAGACCTAGCGGGTGAGGCTGGTAATAAGTAGCCCAGTTATTGAAGCTTTTCAGTAGATGACAAAAAAGAATTACGTATTCAGTGTTGTGAGGACAAAGAGGTGAGGCATCTCTGTCAAATAGTTTCAGGAGAAACATTCAAAACTGAGGTGGGAGGAGGACACTCAGACTTTATAATTTGCTTTTCTTTTACTATTGTCACATGACACTTAAAACTCAAAAGAACCTCAGATCCACTCCTGGTTTGTAGCCAAAAGAACTAAAAGCAGGGACTCCAATAGATATTTACACACCCATGTTCACAGAAGCACTATTCACAATAGCCAAAAGGTGGAAACAACCCAAGCGTCCATAGGCAGAAGAAATGGATAAACAAGAGTCTTTAAAAACTCTCAAAACAAAGGACCCAGCGTGCACTGTTCCTCTCGAAGAACTCAAGTGGTTTCCCTTCCCCCCTTCCTCCCTTTACTTCCTCCACAGCTCCAAACTCTAAGGGTCCCCACTGAGACTTGCAACCAGGGGAGCAGTAGGCAGTGGCAGAGGGTCCCAGGCTAACCCCCAAACCTGTCTCTATGGGCCCCTTTTCTCTGACTTCTCAGTGAGCCAGAGCATCCCTGCCTATGCTCTCCTATGGTTGCTTCTATCCTGGACCCTTCCTTGTTGCACTGCCTCCAGCTTTAATAAACATACTCTCAAAATAAAAAAAACAAAACAAAATGTGATAGGTACATACAATAATTATTCAGCCTCTTAAAACAAAGAAATTCTGACACTTGCTACAACACTGATGTATTTTGAATCCATTATGGTAAGTAAAATAAGTCAGACATAAAAAGACAAATATTTAATGATTTCACTTATATGTGAAACCTAGAGTAGTCTAATTCATAAGACAGAAGGTAGAATGGTGGCTGTGGGGTGCTGAAGGAAAGGGGGGGTTCATATTTAATGGACAGAGCTGCAGTTTGCGAAGATGAAAAATTTCCAGAGATAGATGGTGGTGATGAGTGCACAGCGATGTGGATGTACTTAACGCCATTGAAATATACACTTCAAATGGTTAGGATAGTACATTTTCTGTATGTTTTACCCTCATAGAAAAAATAAAGGGCCTCAGACCATCTAACCCATTAATTTCACAAATAAGGAAACTGATATCTTATCCAGAGCAGTAAATTGCTCAAAGACACACAGCTCTTTGAGCAGAGACTAAAGCACAGCCCTCACTACTGTGCTCTCTTGCCTACCCTACAGAATAACAATAACTCACATAGCGTATCGTGCCTGGTGAGAGTCTAACCACTCTATGTATAGTAACACATGCAGTCCTCACAACAACCCACGAGGTAGGTTAGGTTTCTCCCTATTTTAGAAGTGAGGAAACTGAGGCACAAAAATTTACATAATCTATGGAGATGACCCAGTCCCCAAATGACAGATCTACCTACTGGTTCTAGAGTTGTGCACTTAACCACTACTCTGTAATGCCAGACCTTAACTTTCTATGTCCTACCCTTGAAGGCAAGGATTCTGTCCATCTTAGTACAGTAGGGCAAAAATACTCCTAAATGTCCATGCCCTCTGTAGTGTGACTGTATTAGCTTAACACATCAAGAGACAGACTATATATCTCTATTCCTTGAATCTGGGCTGGTCTTGAAATTTGCACTGGCCAATGGAATGCAATGACAATGATCACAAACTGGTTCCAAGCCCTTACCTCAAAAGGGCTTGTATGCTTCTTGCCTGACCAGTAGTGGTGCAGTGGACAGAGTGTCCACCCTGACCTCTGAGGTCTCTGATTGGAAACCCGGAGGCCAGTGGCTTGAGCACAGACTCGTCTAATTTAAGCACAGGTTTACCAGATTGAGAGCGGGATTGCCAGCTTCTTTTTCAGAACCCTGCCACTATCATATAATTAGGTCTAGTCTAGCCTGCTGGAGAATAAGAGACCACATGGATTAGAGCCCAGTTATCCCAACTGAGGCCATCTAGGACCAGTCTATATTTATTTTTTTCTATTTAGAGAAAAAGAGAGAGGCGGGGCAGGGGGGGAACAGACAGGGAGGAAGATGAAAAGCATCAACTCATAGTTGTAGCACCTTAGTTGTTCATTGATTGCTTTCTCATATGTGCCTTGAATGGGGGGTTCCAGCTGAGCCAGTGACCCCTTGCTCAAGCCAGCAACCTTGGATGGGTTCATGTCTATGAACCCACACTCAAGCCGGTGAGCCCTCACTTACTAGATAAGCCTATGCTCAAGCCAGCAACCTCATGGTTTCAAAACTGGGTCTTCAGGTCCCAGGCCGATGCTTCATCCACTGTGCCACCACCTAGTTGGGCAGACCAGTCTATATTCAGCCAGTCCCCAAACATGTGAGAGAGCCCAACAAGATCAGATGTCCAGGGGCAGGATCATTTCTTAGGTTTTCAATACATATAGGCCAATTGCTTTCCCAAACAGTTATAATGACCCCATTTGACTTGGGATCGGATGCAGCAGATGTCTTTCCACACTGTGGGGACAACATGGCAAAACAAAGTCCCAAAGTGTAGGGTGTGTTTAGAGAATAGTGAGTAGCCCACTAAACTATAGACCAGGGGTCAGGAACCTTTATGACTGAGAGAGCCGTGAACGTCACATATTTTAAAATGTAATTCCATGAGAGCCATACAACGACCTGTGTACGTTACACATTATCCAATAAAAATTTGGTGTTGTCCCGGAGAACAGCTGTGATTGGTTCCAGCCAACCGCAACCATGAACTGAGCAGTAGGAAATGAATGGATTGTAATACATAAGAATGTTTTATATTTTTAATGTTATTATTTTTTTTAATTAAAGATTTGTCTGCGAGCCAGATGCAGCCATCAAAAGAGCCACATCTGGCTCAAGAGCCATAGGTTCCCAACCCCTGCTATAGACCAATTGTGTTTAAGGAGTTAATGGGAAATAAACCTGGAAAAGTAGGTTAGACTTGGCTTAATTTCTACCCAATTTAGTAGGTGTTGAGAAGCCTTTATATGTATCACATGTTCATTTTCTCCTTACAATATATAAAGAAAGTACTATGGCTTATAGGAACAGAAAAGAGGTCACAAGTCAGGTTTAAATATAGGCAATCTGAGCCCAAAGCCTGCCTTATCCACTTACTACAAAACCATGATGAAGAGACTAAAGGTGGAGAGAACATTATAAAGATATTGCAACTGGCCCTGTCTGGATAGTTCAGTGGGTTAGCACATCAGCCTTATACACAAAGGCTGCTGGTCCAATCCCCAGTCAGGGCACGTACAAAAACAGATGTTTCTCTCTTTCTCCCTTCCTCTCTATCTCTAAAATCGATAAAATAAAAAATAAAAATAAATAAAAAGATACTGCAACTGTCCAAGAAAGAAATTTTGAGGGCCTGACCAGAGCAAATGGCAATAGGGGGAGATGGGAAGCAATGGCTCTGGGTGACATACATGCAAGAGGATGGGCTACAAGACTAGACAGCAGGTTGAGCGAACAATAAAGGTGAAGAAGTGAGGGAGTTAGAGGGGAATGCTAGGATAATGAGTCTGGGTGACTGGGAAAATGATTGGTGTCATGATCAGATACTCAGAATGCAGAAACTGGTTCAAACATGTTGGTTCCGAAATGCCCTGCATGGGTTGAACACGTGGAGAACTGCACATAGATCAAGTGAACACAGACTTAAGGCATGAGAAGCCTGCTTGGGGTCATCCGCAAAGAGCTAAATCTCAATTTCCTCATTTGTAAAATGAAGTTGTTGTTTGAAATGCTGGATTTTATCCAGCAGGAAAAACATTATTTCTATCCATGACCACCTACTGAGTTTTGCTGAAACGTTATTTTTGTTGGTAATCAAGTGGGAAGAATTGTAATGAACTTGGATATTATTTCACTCAACAATACTGAATTTTCAAACAGACTTAAGAATGGCGAGCATGGGTTTGGTGGCTGGAGAGGCTGTGGTGTAGGCACTGCAGTATTTTGACTAAGGTTATGAGTGCCTGGAGTACAGGAAGTGGCTGAGGCGCTGGTGGAGGAGGAAATGCACAGATACCGACCTGAGCTAGCTGGTAGCCCCAGATTACTCAGCTTTTGAAATTGATGCAATGAGAAATGAATTTGAAAGACTGGCTGCCCAACAACCAATTGAATTGCTCAGTATGAAACAATATAAACTTCCAGAAAAATGATATTACTGCATGGCAAGAGTGTGTTGACAATTCTATAGCCCAGGTAGAGCATCAAGAGTTGAGAATCTGGAATGGTCTACAGCCATACCACCCTGAATGCACCCAATCTCATCTGACCTCAGAAGCTAAGTAGGGTCGGGCATGGTTAGTACTTGGATGGGAGAATCTGGAACTAATGTCACAGCATGGATACAATGCCTAGAAAGTATATAATGAAAATCAAGTTCATATGATTGAACATGCACAAAAAGAACTCCAGGAGTTAAGGAAACATATTCAAGATTTATATGAGCAGCCTGACCAGGCGGTGGCGCACTGGATTGAATGTCCGACTGGGACGCAGAGGATGCAGATTCGAACCCTGAGGTTGTCAACTTGAATACGGGCTCATCGGGCTTAAACATGGGTTCACCAGCTTGAGTGTGGGGTTGCTGGCTTGAGCATAGGATCATAGACATGATCTCATGGTTGCTGACTTGAGCAAGGGGTCACTCGTTCTGCTGTAGCCCCTAGGTCAAGGCACATATGAGAAAGCAATCAATGAACAACTAAGGTGCCACAAAGAAGAATTGATGCTTCTCATCTCTC
This sequence comes from Rhynchonycteris naso, assembly GCA_037038555.1. NCBI lineage: Eukaryota > Metazoa > Chordata > Mammalia > Chiroptera > Emballonuridae > Rhynchonycteris > Rhynchonycteris naso. The sequence continues at coordinate 251,486,608 of CM072996.1, read as the reverse complement.
TCTCCCTTCCTGTCTGTCTATCCCTCTCTCTGTTTCTGTCCCTGTCTCTGTTGCACACACACAAAAAGGATTTAAACGGGCAGAACATGCAACTCACAGCTGGATCTAAATTAAGAGGAATTGAGTCAAACTGGGTATATCCCTGGTCAGTAAGAACTTTGAAATTGAAAGGATTATTGTACAATTAGAAAATGAAGTCTTTCACCTGACCTGTGGTGGCGCAGTGGATAAAGCGTCGGCCTGGGAACACTGAGGTCGCCAGTTCAAAACCCTGTACTGGTCTGGTCAAGGCACATATGGGAGTTGATGCTTCCAGCTCCTTCCCCCTTTCTCTCTTTCTCTCTCTCTCTCTCACTCTGTGTCTCCTCTCTAAAATGAATAAAATAAAAATAAATTAAAAAAAAAAAAAAAAAAAGAAAGAAAATGAAGTCTTTCAAATAAAGCAACAACATGGAGAGGCCGACAAAAAAAAAACATCCGACAAGACTTCTGAAAAGACAAATGAATTTGGTGGGTAGATAGGAAGGCAGGTTGGGCTTTCACAGAAGATCAGGTGCTGGCCTGTGAAGGATACCAACATCTTAGGGAAATCATCAGAGTTTAGAAACCATAAAAAGTGGACTGTTATATTCTATTCATACAATAGCAAAATAAAAAATTTCAACTTTGGGGAATTTTTTAATGAAAAAAAAATACTGAATTTTCTTCTTTTGCAACTTTTACTGAGATTTAAGATTTAATTTTTTTAAAAAGATTTTATTACTCTTCTATCTAAAAGCTTTGAAGGGCCTGACCTGTGGTGGCGCAGTGGATAAAGCATTGACCTGGAAATGCTGAGGTCACCAGTTTGAAATCCTGGGCTTGCCTGGTCAGGGCACATATGGGAGTTGATGCTTCCTGCTCCTCCCTCTTTCTCTCCCTCTTTCTTTCTTTCTCTCCCTTTCTTTCTCCTCTCTAAAATGAATAAATGAATTTAAAAAAAATTAAAGCTTTGAAGATTACATATTTAAACCCCATTTTAAAATGTCATTTCTTAAAGATTTATTTTTGCTTTTTGTTTTGTTTGTTAGACTCAAAATCAAAAATTTAAAAGTGAAAGGGTAAAGTAGTTAATATTAATTACAGACCCACTATGTGCCTGGCATTCTGCATATATATTTTTCTCCCTAAAATACAGTCTGTGAGGAATAAGCAAATTTAACCCCATTTTACAAATGAGGAGATGAGGTTTATAGGCTAAATAATTTGAACAAAGTTGAAGCTAATTAAGGGAAGTAAAATGAGCGTTATTTTTATAGACTTCCTACTCCTTGGTGTTTTTGTTACAGTGTTGGCTAATAAGAAATGAAGGTAATAAACTCTCTCTTTCCCAGAACAGAAATGGTTGAGAACACTCCTATCCAGAACAGCAGATCTAGTGTGTTAGTAAATGGCATGGAAGGAAGTATCTAAACTATAGTCTGATGAGAAACAGATATGAATTCAAATCTGAGTCCTGCCATACTCATTTGTAGCATTTAGCAACCCATTAACCCATCTGAGTCACAATCTTCTCAGCTGTAAAATTCAGAATAATTGAAGATCATGTACAAGGTTATCATGAGAACCAAGAAAGAAGAGAGAGAGGATACAGGAAAACATCTATCTACTCATGCCCACCAGGATAATCAATAAATGTTGCCTTCTTCTTTTCAAAAACTTTCAGATCCCATGGGATGAAATATCGACTTTATATAAACATTATTTCCAAGTTATTATGTTAATGATCATCTTTATTGAATTCAGATTAACCATGCATATCAAGTGTGGCTAATTTTTGAATTAGCAATGCATCAAGTGATACTCTTCAAGCCTCTGATAAGTGGGTCACTAAAAACATCGCCCTTGGTCTGCACCCATTAAAACGTATAGGTGAAATGCATTTTATATGTTACACATTTTCAGCAGAGTCAGGAAACTAGAAACCTGTAACTGCAGCTGACTCACTAACATTGACTCCCAACTCAGTCAGCACCTCTGATTCATTCATTCATTAAATAATAAATCTCAACTAAATGACAGACTAATCAAACAAAGATTTAAATTTATAATTAGTTCTCTCTCTGGGCAGGACATAAAAAAGTTTGTTCATCTAGGAAAATCCCTGTGTTTTGCTCTTCCATTTTTCCAGTTGTGGCTCTTTCATTTTCTCCTCAAATGCTCTCTTTCTTTTCCCCCATCACAACATATATGTGATTAATTTTTCCACATTAAAAAATAAATAAATAATAAAGCCTAATGTTTCCTAGGAGTATTTGTTTCCCCCATATTTAGGAATAAGGTCACTGGCTTAAATGAAATGAATGAGATTCTCCTGATGAATGTTAAGCATGTAAAAAGCAATGAAAAAGAATGTTTTTAGTCATAAGCCTTTCTGTTGCTCTCCAAGTCAACTCAATAGGCCACGACCAGCAGTTAAAACAGGATGTCAGACACAAAGCCTTCAACTCATTCATTCAGTTCCCAAAACACTTATCTCATAAAATAGGTGCGCAGGCAACACTTGCCAATTAGAGCTACAAGGACTTCACTCTGGTTATGCCACCACCTCCACCATCACCACGACAGCTTCCGAACCACTGTCATTCGCTTCCTGAGATTCTCAGCCTAGGTCCTGACCTGGGAGATTGTGAAGCCTTTTGTTAAAGCTGCCAGTGAGGGTGAGAATGAGTTCATGCCTAGGAAGGGCAGTTGGGTAAGGAGGAGACCCGCTTCCACTATTACACAGAAGCCAAATATCACTATTCAGAAAAGCAGTTGCCAATCAAACAGAGTTGCCAGTCACAGCAAAGTCCATTTTAAACTCAGAAAGGAAAGTCTTTCTAGGACTGAACAAGTCTCTGTAAAATGTTTTCCCACTTGGATCTTCACCTAAAAATTGGCAGTTTTCAACACAAAAAGTGTCATTTAGCTCCCACCCCCAGAAAAAGTGTCATCAGGAAGCCTGAGCTCCCCAGTGTGACTTACCTGAGATCCATATCTCCGTCAACCCAGAAGGTGAAGATGTTAGAGATGGTCCCCCCTGGACAGCACCCCATGACAAGCACAGCAATAGCGTGGATGGGCTTCAGAGAGAAGGTGATGACCAGGAGATAGGCTATAAGAGGCATGAACCCAAACTGGCAGAGCAGTCCCACAGCAATGCCCCAGGGTCTCCTGATGTGCAGCCATAGTTTCTGGATCTCCACAGAGCACCCCAAGGAGAACATGAGCAGGCCCATCATCACGGCAGACACCACTGTGAAAACAAGCTCCAGGTTCCCCAGCACCTGCAGCCCCACTGGCAGCTCCTCCTCTGAACTGTTGGCAGGGCAGGCGGAGCTGCCGGAACAATTTGCTCTCATCTCCTCATCTCCTTAAGGCAGCATTACAAATGAACATCTGCTGAGATGGCTGGGCAGGTCTATCCTGCCACGTCTAAGTAATAATGCAACGAAGTCACGCGTGGAGAATCATTCCGATAGCTATTGGCCAGCTAGGTGATTCATCTTAATCTGATCAATTTCTTTACAGCTGGCATTATAAAAGCAACTGTCATGGCTGTGAAACATACAATAAACTGTGGTAAGTAAGGCTTTCCACTTCTGTTCTTACTCACTACTGAATATTAAAGTGAAATGAGACAAGCAAACTTATTGTCAAGTGGAATGGTTGGCCAATGTAGTCAGCATCACATGGTGTTCCAGGAAAGTAGGATGGATGCCAAGACAATTTCACAAAATTCAATGGGGATTTCAAAGAGCTGGGATGCAATGTTTTGGAGAGAGAGGCTAATTCCGGGGGGGAAAAAAGGCAATTAAGCCAAAGCCTGGCGTCATAGCGTTAGTAAAGCAATTCTGTTGAAAATATTAAAGCAAAAGGCTGCCAATTAAGGAAATGGCAGAGAGAGCTAAGGATAATTGCCAGAGAGCTTCAGAATTAGTCTCGGCTTTTCTTCCTTCTATTTTTATTAGAATTTGTGTCAAAAGTCAATAATGAAACCTCTGTAAGAATAATGTGACCTGATTATGTCTCATGAAACGTGTAAAAACTTATTTCTATATCCAAAATCATTTAAGGAAGCAGTCGCTTTCTTTTGGAAAATAGTGTTGGCTTTGTGATACCACACCCTCGGGCCGCCCGGTGGGGTTGGGGAATTCTGTCAGGCAATATAGTAAAGAGTGTGTCTGAAGCCTGAACACGGTCCAAACTCAGCCTCTAACCACAATGGCGGGGGGCCTCTCAGTGTGTTCTAACCAGGCACCTGCGAAATCAGACGAGGAAAATAGGGTTCTGTGAAACTAAACCTCCAAAATAGGAGAGGCCACACCCTTTCTCATAGAGAGCAGAAAGGTTATTTGTGGGGCAAAGGTTGGTGACAAGGCACACATTATGAATGCCTCCTCCTGTCTTCATAGGAATACTAGCTACCCATTGTTCATTTTCTGATTCAGAAATCATTTTTCATGACAAAATGGGCATGTTAACTGTGATAAAAACACAAGCTGAATACAAATGTAAAATGAAAACTATTTGAAGAAAGTGTAAACTGCCTTAGGCCAATACGCTGTAAAAGCAGCTCTGAAGGCAGAACCTTGCTGCAGGCCACCAGAGGATAGCATGATGACCTGCTGTCCCCAACTTGCATTTTTGTTTTTTTATTGATTTTAATTTATTGTGTTTACATAGATTCTAGTGTCCCCCTGAATGTATCCCCTCTCCCCCGTGTTCCCCTCAACATCCCCTTTACCCCCCTCCCCACAACACCCTCCCCCCTTCCCTCCAGGATTATCCCATCCTGTCATCCCCTTTCCCTCTGTCCGCTTTCCCTCTGGTCCCTTTGATTCTGCCTTTGTCTCTATTCCGTTTTATGCTTGAGAACAAGCTAACTAAAGTTTACACCAAACTTGGTGAATCTGTCAGAAGGCAACTCAGAGCCATCTGTAGTACATCTGCACAGAGCCAAGCGGAGAAATGGACACTTAAGAACTGGGTATGTCTCTGGGAAGCTCTGTGTTCCCAGCTTGAATAACACAGAGGTGTGGTAGAGCTGAGGAGAAATGGAGGAGGGAGAAAACTAATTTTCTGGAACCTACTAGTCAACAGGGCATGCTAGGTGCTTTATGCATATGTGTCTGAGGGAGCAAAACTTCCCTTTTTAAAGCTATTTCGTAAGAGAAGGTATCAGACAGTTCTTTCTGGATAACACCCAAAAGTTTCTTGGTGGACCTTTGTTCCTGGCAGAATCACTTGAATGACCCTTCTAAGTTATATAATTTAAGTTTAGTAAGCACTTTCATTCCATTTTTTTATTTTTAAATTTATTTATTTATTTATTTTTACTTTATTTTTAAGTGAAAGAAGGAAAGATAGTAAGACAAACTCGCACATGTGCTCCAACCAGGATCCACCCAACAACCCCATCTGGAGCCAATGTTTGAATCAACCAAGCTATCCTCAGCACCAGGGGCCGACAGTAGAACCAATCAGGCCACTGGCTACAGGAGGAGGAGAAAGAAAGAAGGGGGAAAGGGAGGAGGAGAGAAGCAAATGGTCGCTTCTCTTGTGTGCTCTGACTGGGACTCAAACCCGGGACATCCATATGCCGGGACAACACTCTATCCACTGAGCCAGCCAGCCAGGACCTAATATTTATTTATTGATTTTAGTGAAAGAGAAATGAAGAGAATACCAATCTATTCTTGCACGTGCCCTGACAGAGGATCAAAACTGCAACCTCGGGGCAAGATGGCGATGGAGTAGGTGGGCGTACCAACTTCCAACTCCCAGAACCAAAGTGGATTATAACTTGATTTTAAGAACCATCATCTGGAGAAACCAACGTTGAACTGGACTGAGAAGACTCATCAACCGGGGAACACTGATGAAGCAACATTGAGACTGGTAGGAAAAGTGAAAATGCGGAAAGGGCTACCCAGCTTCCCAGAGCAAAAGGCAGCCCGGAGAGACTCGTGTGGCGGGAAGAGAGGCTAGTGGAGAGGTAGGGACCTGACCCCAGGAACAAAGCCCCAGCCTACAGCCCCAGAGCCTAGAAGAGGCGTATGGACAGTATTTAGCTGTGAAACAGGTTAGGAGACAGTTGTCTCAGACCCAGGATTCTTCTTAAAGAGACGGTGCAGAAAACCTCTCTCACAACCACTCACCTGGGTCTCAGGGAGACAGGGAGAGAGGAGAGGACCAGAGCAGCGGGAAGAGAGTGCAGTCTGGAAGGCACAGGGAGAAAAGCTTTGAGGGACAGCCACCCTAAACCTTGGGCTGAGTCACTCCACAAATCTGAAACAATATTTCCCCTGGAACCAGCAAGGGGAAGCAGGACACCAGCCAAACAGGCTCCCCTGCAGCAATCAGAGCACAGTCTCTTAGAAGGAAGGAGGTTCAGGACTACAGTATGGAGTATTAGAGTCTGAGCTGCAGCACCCCCAACCACACTGCTGAGGGCTTGCTGGAGGGCGGGCGGCGGCGAGACGTGGAAGCATGGTTCTGTTGGCAGGGGCAGAGGTCTAGTCCAGCGAAGGCGGAGGGGACACGCGAAAGTGGTCCAGTGGCTGTGGGTCCACCTGCGACCCCAACTGTGGGGGAAAAGCAGGAGCCCGGAACAGGCAGAGATCCACCGCTGGGCAGGGGTGGGCAGGCACACAGCCCCACCCGTCCTCTGAGGCTTGAAGTCCTGCACGAACTGGCTTTGCCCGCGGAGGTGGGACGGAAGCCTGGGCTCGCAGTTGAGCGCACCAGCAGCGCTGCCAAGGAGCCAAGGTTGGCGGGGGTGGGACGGAAGCCTGGCTTGTGGCTGAGGGCATAGCAGCAGCCCCTCCTGGCTGGAGGAACCGGCTGACAGGGACCCGCAGCTGACCAAAAGTGCTCACCCTTGCCCTTGGTGCCCAAGCTTGTGACCTGAGTGTGGTGTGCAATCCCACCCGTGGGAGAGGGGCAAAGACCAAGACTGGCTGAGGCTTATAAAGCCTGGCATGAGAACACAGCACCTCCCATGGAGGAGAGGCGGAAACCACAGCAACAGCCACAGTGGCCGGTGCAGGCAACACCCATACCCAACCGCCCTAGGCAGCCGCAGATGGGGTGGCAGGCCTGCAGACAGACCACACCTAGGGAACATAGAGGCAACACCCATTGGACTCCAGTAGCCAAACCCTTCTTACACACAGACAAAATGGAGAGGCAGAGAAATGCAACCCAAATGAATCAAGAGAAATCCCCAGAGAAGGACCCGAATGAATCAGATATAACCAAACTACCGGATGCAGAGTTTAAATAATGATAGTTAAGATGTTCAAAGAGCTTAGAGTAAAAATGGATAGTCATTACAAAACCTAAATAAAGAGATAGCAAGTATAAAAAAGGAAATTGAAATAATACAAAAGAATCAGACAGAAATAACAAATACAGTATCAGAACTGAAGACCACAATGGAAGGAATTAAAAGCAGGATGGATGAAGCTGAAGATCGAATCAGCGAGTTAGAGGACAAAATAAACAAAGGAACAGAAGCAGAGCAGAATAAAGAAAAGAGACTCAAAAAAATCTGAGGAAATTCTAAGGGAGCTCTGTGACAACATGAAGAGAAATAACATCTACATCAAAGGGGTTCCTGAAGAAGAAGAGAAAGAACAGGGGATAGAAACTTTGTTCAATCAAATTATAGCTGAAAACTTCCCTAAATTAAGACTGGAAAACGTTTCACATGTTCAAGAGGCACAGAGAACTCCATTAAAGAGAAACCCAAAGAAATCTACACCAAGACATATCATAGTTAAAATACCAAGGATAAGTGATAAAGAGAAAATTTTAAAAGCTGCTAGAGAAAAAAAGGCTATCACCTACAAAAGAGCCCCCATAAGAATGACATCCAACTTCTCAACAGAAACACTTGAGACCAGAAGGGAATGGCAAGATATATTCAAAGTAATGCAGAACAAGAACCTACAACCAAGACTACTCTATCCAACAAGGCTAATGTTTAAAATTGAAGGACAAATAAAGAACTTTCCAGACAAAAAAAGCCTCAGGGAATTTATTAAAACCAAACCAATTCTTCAAGAGATGCTAAGGGGCCTGTTGTGAATAGTTTAAAGGGGAAAAAGAATATAGCAAAAAGAAGAATACAGCTTTAAAGAATAAAATGGCAATGAACAATTATATATCAATAATAACATTAAATGTAAATGGATTAAATGATCCAATCAAAAGACATAGGATAGCTGCGTGGATTAAGAAACAGGACCCATACATATGCTGTTACAAGAGACACACCTTAAAACAAAAGATGCTCATAGACTGAAGGTAAAAGGATGGAAAAATATATTTCATGCAGATGGAAATGAAAAAAAAGCAGGGGTAGCAATACTTATATCTGACAAAATGGACTTTAAAACAAAGGCTGTAGTAAGAAATAAAGAAGTATACTACATAATGATAAAGGGAACAATTCAACAGGAAGATATAACTGTTATAAATATCTACGTACCAAACATGGGAGCCCCGACATACATAAAGCAGACTTTGATGGATATAAAGGGTGAGATTAACAGCAATACTATAATAGTAGAGAATTTCAATACCCCACTAACATCACTGGATAGATCCTCAAGAAAGAAAATTAAGAAAGAAACAGCAGACTTAAAGGATACAGTAGATCAACTCAATTTAATAGATATCTTCAGAACTTTTCACCCTAAAGCACTAGGATATACATTCTTTTCAAGCGCTCATGGTACATATTCTAGGATAGACCACATGTTAGGACACAAAAATGCTCTCAACAAATTTAAGAAGATTGAAATCATATCAAGCATTTTCTCTGATCACAATGCCATTAAACTAGAAATTAACCACAAAAGGAAAACTGAAAAATACTCAAACACTTGGAAACTAAATAGCATGTTATTAATTAATGAATGAATTAACAATTAGATCAAAGAAGAAATAAAAAAGTTTCTAGAAACCAATGATAATGAGCATACATCAACTCAAAATTTATGGGACACAGCAAAAGCAGTACTGAGAGGGAAGTTTATAGCACTACAGGCATATCATAAGAAGCTAGAATAAGTTCAAATAAGCAACTTGATCCTGCATCTAAAAGAACTAGAAAAACAACAGAAAATAAAGCCCAGAACTAATAGAAGGAAGAAAATAATAAAGATCAGAGGAGAAATAAATGACATAGAGGCTAAAGAAAGAATACAGAGGATCAATGAAACTAGGAGCTGGTTCTTTGAAGAGGTAAACAAGATCGATGAACCTTTAACTACTCACCAAGAAAAAAAGAGAGAGGACTCAAATAAATAAAATTAGAAATGAGAGTGGAGAAATAACAACTGACACAACAGAAATACAAAGTATTGTGAAAAAAATACTATGAGAAACTCTATGCCAAAAAATTAGGAAACCTAGGTGAAATGAACAAATTTCTTGAGTCATATAATCTTCCAAAAATCAATCTGGAAGAATCAGAACCCCTAAACAGACCAATTACAACAAATGAGATTGAAACAGTTATCAAATAACTCCCAACAAAGAAAAGTCCTGGGCATCACAAGTAAATTCTACCAAAAATTCAAAGAGGAACTAACTCCTATCCTCCTCAAGCTATTTCAAAAAATTCAAGAGAAAGGAAGACTTCCAAACTCTTTTTATGAGGCGAGCATAATTCTGATCCCAAAACCGGGCAAAGACAACACAAAGAAAGAATATTATAGGCCAATATCCCTGATGAATTTAGACACTAAAATTTTCAACAAAATATTAGCCAACTGGATCCAGCAATATATGAAAAAAATCATACACCATGATCAAGTGGGATTTATTCTGGAGAGGCAAGGCTGGTTCAATATTTGCAAATCAATCAATGTGATTTATCACATAAACAAAAGGAAGGACAATAATCACATGATAACTTCAATAGATGCAGAAAAAGCATTTGATAAAATCCAGCACCCATTCATGCTCAAAACCCTCAGTAAAGTGGGAATACAGGGAACATTCCTTAACATGATAAAGGCCATCTATGACAAACCCACAGCAAACATCATTCTAAATGGGCAACAATTAAAAGCAATCCCCTTAAGATCAGGAACCAGGCAGTGGTGTCCCCTTTCACCACTCTTATTCAACATAGTTCTGGAAGTCTTAGCCACAGCAATCAGACAAGAAGAAGAAATAAAAGGCATCCAAATTGGAAAAGAAGAAGTAAAACTGTCATTATTTGCAGATGATATGATATTGTATATAGAAAACCCTAAAGTCTCAGTCAAAAAACTACTGGACCTTATAAATAAATTCAGCAAGGTGGCAGGATATAAAATTAATACTTAGAAATCAGAGGCATTTCTATATACCAACAATGAACTTTCATCAAAAGAAATGAAGGAAACAATCCCCTTCACTATTGCAACAAAAAAAAATAAAGTACCTAGGAGTAAATTTAACCAAGGAGGTTAAGGATTTGTACTCAGAAAATTCTAAAACATTGATAAAAGAAATCAAGGAAGATACAAACAAGTGGAAGCATATACCATGTTCATGGTTAGAAAGAATAAACATCATTAAAATGTCTATATTACCCAAAGCAATTTATAAATCCAATGCAATACCAATTAAAATACCAAGGACATACTTCAAAGATATAGAACACATATTCCAAAAATTTATATGGAACCAAAAAGGAACAGGAATAGCCTCAGCAATCTTAAAAAGAAAAAATAAAGCAGGAGGTATCACTCTTCTGGATATCAAGGTTTACTACAAGGCCATTGTACTCAAGACAGCCTGGTACTGGCATAAGAACAGGCACATAGATCAATGGAACAGAACAGAGAACCCAGAAATAAACCCACACCTTTATGGACAATTGATATTTGACAAAGGAGGAAAACACATACAATTGAGTAAAGACAGCCTCTTTAACAAATGGTGTTGGGAAAATTGGACATCTACCTGTAAAAAAATGAAACTAGACCATCAACTTACACTATTCACAAAAACAAACTCAAAATGGATAAAAGAATTAAATGTAAGCCGTGAAACCATAAGCATCTTAGAAGAAAACATAGGCAGCAACTTTCCAACATCTGGTGCAGCAATATATTTGCCAATTTATCTCCACGGGCAAATGAAATAAAAGGCAGGATAGACAAATGGAACTATATCAAACTAACATGTTTTTGCACAGCTAAAGACAATAAGAACAGAATAAAAAGAAAAACTACACAATGGGAGAACATATTCGACAGCACGTCTGATAAGGGGTTAATAACCAAAATTTATAAAGAACTTATAAAACTCAACACCAGGAAGACAAACAATCCAATCAAAAAATGGGCAAAAGAAATGAATAGAAATTTCTCCAGAGGACATACATATGGCCAATAGGCATATGAAAATATGCTCAACATCATTAATCATTAGAGAAATGCAAATTAAAATCACAATGAGATATCACCTCACACCAGTCAGAATGGTGCTCATCAGCAAAACAACACAGAATAAGTGCTGGAGAGGATGTGAAGAAAAGGAAACCCTCCTGCACTGCTGATGGGAATGCAGACTGGTGCAGCCACTATGGAAAACAGTATGGAGATTCCTCAAAAAATTAAAAATCGAACTGCCTTTTGACCCAGCTATCCCACTTATAGGAATATACCCTAAGAACACCATAGCACTGTTGAAAAGAAGAAATACGCCCCCATGTTCGTGGCAGCATTGTTCACAATAGCGAAGATCTGGAAACAGACCAAGTGTCCTTCAGAGGACGAGTGGATTAAAAAGCTTTGGTACATATATACTATGGAATACTACTCAGCCGTAAGAAATGATGACATCGGATCATTTGTAACAATATGAATGGACCTTGATAACATTATACTGAGTGAAGTAAGGAAATCTGAAAAAACTAAGGACTATATGAGTCCATACATAGATGGGACATAAAAATGAGATTCAGAGACATGGACAAGAGTGTACTGGCTATTCAGGGGGAGGGGGAGGTTATGGAGGGGGTAGGGAGCAGGGGGGGCACAGATAAAACCAGATAGAAGGTGATGGAGGACAATTTGACTTTGGGTGATGAGTACGCAATATAATCAAATGTCAAAATAACCTGGAAATATTTTCTCTGAACATATGTGCCCTGATTTATCAATGTCACCCCATTAAAATTATTTTTTAAAAAAAAGAAAACTGCAACCTCTGTGCTTAAGGACGATGCTCTAACCAACTAAGCCATCTGACTAGGACCTGCATTCCTAATTGAGGAGATGTGATAGCCACTTCAGTGATTTGCTCAGTGTTCAGCACTGACAGCTGAAGGGCGTGTGTGTGTGTGTGTGTGTGTGTGTGTGTGTGTGTGTGTGTGTAAATTTGCATATTGTCCTGAAGGAGCTTTCTAGAGGGAAAGGTGACTTTGACCACTACCCATTTCCAAATAACTGATATCTACTGGCAGGAAAAGATAACCACAGTCCAATAACCCACCATGAAAGGTTTGTGTATCTAAACTGGTGACAAGTTCCTCCGGATCCAGTCACCCTGGCATAGTTGTCACAGAGTGATAGAAGACACAGTGACTGAGAGTATGTGGTTATAACCTAAAGCAGTGATGGGCAATCTTTTGAGCTTGGTGTGTCAAAATTTACCAAAAAAACGAGCATAACTCGGCTGGTATGTCATTTCGAGAAAAACGGCCTAACTGGAAGTCCCAGAACTAGACGCTCTGTGCTGGAATTCTGTGGTTTTGGCCTACAGACCTCGGCACAGAGTATCTACACTACAGCAAATGTTTTATCCTCGGCTCCTGCAGCTGGCCGTACAGGAGCCGAGGATGAAACGTCCTTCTCTGCATGCGGCCCCATACTTCTCTGGTATACGGCCGCATGCGGCTAGTCATTGAAAATGGCTACGTGTGTCAGTGCTGACAGATGTGTCAGGTTCACCATCACGAACCTGAAGGAACTTTGGGAGGCTAGGTCCTAGCAAACAGCCATGTTGAGTGCCAGGATCTGGACCAGAAGGTAGCAGTAAGTAATGACCCACTGGGCTGGATGGGACCAAAAGTTCCCAGCTGAAACCACAGCAGCCAAAACCATGGCCTACCGTGGACTGGTCAGGTTTTCCCAAGTTTCCACTTGGGTCTGGAAAGGAGACTTTTTTGGAAGAATAAAGCCCTGAGGTTATTGCTTAATTTGTAAAGAATATATTAAATAGGGAATTCTAAACTTATTGACATGTAAGAATTCAACAATTAGAAAATTTTAACAAGTATGACCAAACCTATATCCCAAGCTAGTAAGGTGGGTCATGAGATTCTGTTGGGCAAACAAATGTGCCAGGCTTCCTCGCTTGCACTTTGCCTGATTGGTGCATGAACACAGGGCAGCACCATGTATGTATGGTCTATGTAAGGCTGCAGGTGCTTGCCCTCAGGGAGGCCGATTGTAGATTGCAGATTGCCTACCGCCATTGAGAGGGCCACTTTTTGCTCTTGTTTGCCAGATAAGGGGTTCCTCCCACCCTGCAGCCTGTTTACTCGTAGGCCCTGAGAAAGGGAAGCGATTTGCCCTGCCTGTTTGCCCATTCGCTGTTGCGAGACTCTAATAAACGGAATGGCCCACTATTTTCCAGCTCCATAGTTCCTTTACGGGGCTATGGAATTGTTCTCCAAACTGAAAATTGCCGCAGGGGAAACTCCTAAAAGCTGGAAGGACAGAAAAAAAGTCCTGTAGGTTCCAAAAGAGTTTAAGTAAACTCATAAGAGATAGATCCAAAACAAGTTGAAAGAAATTGGTAGGGCAGTGAGGGGATATCTCCTGTTGGGCCCGTGGGCTCAATTAAAAAAAAAAAAAAGAAGAAGAATTTAGTGGTAAAGAAGTAGACAATTTACTCAGATACAACACAAGGTAAAAAGCTTAATTCTATATTTTTAAAATCAAACTTCAAAAATGAAAATACTCCCAGCCCTGGCCAGTGACTCAGTGGGTAGAGTGTCAGCACAGCATCCCAGGTTCAATCCCCAGTCAAGGCACACATGAGAGGTTAACCATCTGCTTCTCCCTTACTCCTTCCCCCATACCCTCCCTCTTCCCCACCCACAGCCCAAGTGGCTTGGTTGCTTCAAGCATCGGCCCCAGACGGGGGTTGCCAGGTAGATACCAGTCGGGGAGTATGCGGAAATCAGTCTATCTTCTCTCACTTAAATTTTTTTTTTAATTTAAAAATAAATAAATAAAAACACTCTTGCCTCACAGAGGGAAAAAAATGAGACCAATAACTGAAAAGAAAATTCAACAAATGGGCATAGAAGTCAGTATCATCACTTCTCATACTTTTGGTTAAGATCAAGTGTAGGAATCAACATCACTAATAATTTTTAGTGTATATTAAAATATGTGTTGCCTATCAATAGGAAAAATATGTGCTAATAACCATTGTCACAATAAGCCTAAGAAGCTGTCTTAATAAATAAGCTGCAATACTAGCAAAAGTGTATTTTTTTTATTTCTTTTTATTTATTTATTTTAGAGAGGAGACACAGAGTGAGAGAGAGAGAGAGAGAGAAAGGGGGGAGGAGCTAGAAGCATCAACTCCCATATGTGCCTTGACCAGAGCAGGGTTTTGAACTGGCGGCCCCAGTGTTTCCAGGTCAACGCTTTATCCACTGCACCACCACAGGTCAGGCCCAAAAGCGTATTTTTTATTTGGGGCTGATATTCCTATATACAAAGGCATTCTTAAAAATACATTCTTATTTATAACAGCAGTACTATTTATAAAAACAGAAGACTGGGAACAACTTAAACATCCAATGTGAGACTGATTTAAGTAACTTATGATACAGCCATACAATGAAATAGTCTGGAGCTATTTAAAATGTAAAGATTTTAACCAAGAAAAACATTTCTATTAAAAGGTTAAGCAAAAGTAAAATCAAGACCAAATGGTATAGATAGAATTCTCCCAGCCATGTTACAATAACAAGCACTAAGAGACTAAATGGAAAGACTGCTTCTGCTTGTGGGACTATGCATGATTTTTTTCTTCCTTATATATTTTTTGTACTATCTAGTATCTTTGAAATGGCTGTTTATTACTATTTTTATAATCTACTGGTTTTTTATGATTATATAATAATTTCCAATATTTTTATAAAGAAAAAGAGTAAAAACAGAGGAAGTTGTGGTTATTTCAAGCAGCTCCCTATGTGTTGATAACAACCTGATGATTCCATGAGGAGCCAGACTTTTTGAGATGGCTCAATCACTGTCTCTGTTCCCGTTTTTATAAGGTAGCCTAATAAATTCCAAAGCTTTCAGGTAACAGACACCTGCAGAAAATGAAATGCAAGAGTATGAGAAGAACTGACGGGCCAAGTCAAGAACTAGAGAAGCGTGGTAAATGGACTCACGATGTGTTTAGCCTGAAATAGCACCTGCTACATCTTCATGGTAAAATAAATGAAAGGGAAAACAAAGCACCACCATGTCAACAAAACCAGCTGGAAAGACCTGTTTACCCTGCTCGAGTGGCATGTTATTTATAATAGTATTTGTGGTCCTTTACCCAACAATCTTTTTTCACCTCAGCTCATCAGATCAGTTGTTATTAAAGTTATAACCATAAGTGCTCATAGCCTGTTAAAATCCTAGAATTATTAGAAGTCCACAAGTTATAAAAAATGAGACTAATGGAATTTGTCAGCCACAAGAGCAAATTACTGATATTGATTTTATATGATGATAACAGTAACAGCACCTGACCAGTGGTGGTGCAGTGGATAGAGCTTCAACCTGGGACACTGAGGTCCCAGTTTGAAACACCTAACTGAACTCTAAAATTTTTAAAAAGAATTTTTGTGCTTCTCCTAGAAGTTTCTATTTCTGATCAACATATGCTTCACATTCATTGAGAATTAATTTTAGAGCCAGCATTTAATTGGGCATGCAGAAAAATCAATTTGGAGGTATCAAAGTTCCCCACTTTGGCCATTTCAAGTTGAAATTTTCCCATTTCGGTAGATACTTGCAAGTTAACCTGCAGGATTATTAACGAGGAGCTGGTGTTCTTGGGGTTTGTCGACCTCAGAGGTACGATTTCCTATGTTAACTTTAGTTTTCTTTGTCCATCTGCTCTCTGAACAAATTTCTAGGGATATTGTGTAGTAGGTTCAAGTGTGCTGCTTGTGGGTTGAGTGCCAAGGGAATTTCACCTCTCATGTCATCTCAAACCCTCTTACATGTCTTGATTTCTCTCCCCAGCTTCCTCATACAGACATGATTCCTCGGAGCGCTAGGTAACCAACCTTCATGTGCATGACCCTGGACAAGTCAATTATCTAATTACAGTTGAGTTTCAAGTCCCTATGGGGCTCCTACACATCATGAGGAGTGATGCCCTCTGATGCTTCAACAGTGATTCTAAGTCACCTAAGAATAACTGAGATTTAGGCTGGAGGGAGGAAGTGCCCCTTATCTTCAGAGCTGAACAAGTTCAGGCTCTCATTTATCAAGCAAAAGCTTTCTTTGTTCAGACTCACAGTTAAATAGTTCCAATTGAAAAAGGCCAAAATTAAAAAACAGCCATCATTGTTTATTCCCCTGTCCTGACTTAGCTTGGGTTCCTCAACCCTTAACCATTAGGTTCACCTTGACCATTTCCATAAACAACTCAAATAAAGTCAGGGCCTCCTACCTCAAAACAGGAAGGTCCAGAATTCCAAGAGAAACTCACCCAAGTTTGCCAAATGCAAGACAAGAATCCATTGAGACAAAAAGCACCGGTCTGAGCCTGCAAGGTGGTCCTAGATGGGCTTCTTTGAAATCCCACTGACTACACCAAGTAAATGTCAGTGTAAGAAGCTTCTAAACCTATTGTGATAAGGTGCCAAGGAATTGCAAAACTTGTTAATATTTGTATTTTAAAAGGAAGAGTCAGGCCCATTTACCCTTCCTGAGGAGAAAAATAAACCCAAGAGAAAGAAATTAAAGGGGCAAAAATTAGTAGTTAATCATAGTTTAACTTAGTTCTCTGGAAGGACTTGCTAGACAGAGCAAAGAAGGTAAACTTATCTGAAAATTTCCTCTTCCCCTTCCTTAAGAGCCTTTAGGAGACAATGTTTACATATCTTAATTAAAAATTTCTACACTGATTGTTGGTCAAATAAGTTTGTAAATATGATATATATGTTTGCTCGTTTATAGTTTGCATTGGGTGTGGGGGACAGGCTGTAAGCAGGCAGTGTCTTTATAGCCTAAGGCTTAGTTTTAAGACTAAGCTGTTCCCACCCTAAGTGACTTTGTATCAGAGACTTCCTTGTTTGTATATTGGATTAAAGGTTTGCTTTCTACACTATAAAGTGGGGCAGAGGAGCCCATGCTGGAGGAGAGCAGAGAAAGGCCACGTGGAGGAGAGGAGAAGCAGCAGAGATGGTGGAGTGCTGAAGGAGAAACCAGTTTGTACAGAGAGAAGGAGATGGGGAACAGAAGTGAATAAGGCTGGTGAGCTAGAAACCTTTGATTCTAGGAAACTCAGATAAGTCAGTGGCTTTGGGAGCCCTGAATGGAAAGGGAAGTGTTTTCTCACTTTGGGTATTTTTTGCCTGCCAGGTACAAGCTAGGATTAAAGCTAATGGCCCACCAGTTCTTGACTCTGTTGTTTTATTACCATCTGTTCGAATCAAATGCAAACCTGCACGGGCCAGGCAACTGTGCTGGTGGCCGTGGCTACTGGCTTTACACTGATTCTAACTCTTCCCCCCCTCCTGGAGTCCTGAGAGTGACGTATAATTCTAGACAAAGGGATCACGAGCCCATTCCCCTTGCTTGAAAAACCTGCATTCCATACATTTTATATGCTTTCTAATAATCATCCCTTTTGAAATTCTTTATATGTATAAAACTTGTAAATTAAGCAAGTGGGACTAGCTTATTAGGTTTCTTAATAACAACATATAGGTTTCCTAATAAGCTAGCCCCAACACTTTTAGCAAAGGTAATTTCATTTAGCTTCTCTCCTTATCCTAAGCTAAATGTTTCATTTCCCACTATCATGGCGACAGGGATGGGTGGTAGACCATAGAAGATTTGGGAATGTCTTTGCTGGGTATGTAAAACATTTATCACTACTGTGTTATCTTGTAGTCTTGATGTATGGGAATGATTTTTTCTTTTAATAGATTCTATAGATAATGTTGTAAACTTGTTAGTAATTGACTATTGTACTATGCTCTCCCTCCTTACCCACCCCAACCAGTACTTGATTTTGTATAAAAGAAGGCTCAGAACTGTATGAGAGCCTACATCAGGGGTCTGGAACCTTTCTGGCTGAGAGAGCCATGAACGCCACATATTTTAAAATGTAATTCTCTGAGAACCATACAATATCTTTAACACTAAATACAAGTAAATGTGTGCATTTTATGTAAGACCAACACTTTTAAAGTACAATAAGTCTCTGAATTCTTTTTACTAACATTGTTATGCTGTTGCTAACCAATGATAAATAAAATACTTCTTACCATTAATGCGACTTCTGGTGCTGCATGGTTTTGCTGATAGCTTTGTAGTCTGGTTGATATGTGGTGAGGTTAAGCTTCATGCAGGCATTGAGACTTCCATCCGTTAAATGTGATGATAGGTTGATCTTAACGTTCTTTAGATGTGAGAAGACTGCTCACATGCATATGTAGAGCCAAACATTGTCAGTACAGCAATGCTCACATGCTGCAGTGTGTGGTATGTGACGGGAAGCGCATTCCAACTTTTGACAATCAGCTCATCTGCGGGTTGAAGTTTTTTCATTTCTCCCCACTTGTGTTTGCTCACCAACTCTGCTTGCTGTCGTGCAAGTCTTTCCAAATCTTCATTCAGTGACTTGAACTTATTCACCCACATGTCTGAGGCCTTCAGGTCAGCAGCTTGTAGCTCAAAATCTCTGACAGAGACACTAGGGATGTAACTCAGGTCGGCGCTGGCCACTGCACACTCGTGTGGATGGATGATAAACTTAAAAAGACGAGTGCGTTCACGAAATTCTCCAAAGCACACTTTGAATGGCTACAGGAGATTAGATGTGAAGCCCGCTAGCTGCTGGAGATCAAGATGTTGAGCAGGGTCACTTGTTGTGCATGCATCGTTAACTTTCCCAGTTTTTCAAAGTGTAGTAAACGACCTGTTTCAATGTCGGCGATGAAGAGTTCCAGCTTGTTTTCAAGTGCAAACACTGCTTGTTGAAGGGATAACACTGTATTTCCAACGCCTTGCATTTTCACATTGAGCTAGTTCAGATGTTCAGTCATGTCCACGAGATAGTAAAACTTCAGGAGCCACTCAGTGTTAGCTAACTCAGGATGCTCGACGTTTTTCATTTCAAGAAAAGTCCGGATTTTGCTCAGACAAGCCGCAAAATGGCTGAACACCTTCCCTCTTGACAACCAACACACATTGCTGTGCAGAAGCAGACCAGGATAATTATTCCCAACTTCATCCAGCAGTGTTTTAAACTAGTGATCATTTAAAGCTCGGGCAACAATAAAGTTGACCACCCGAATGACCAGCGACATCACCTCGCCAAGCTGATCGCCACACATCTGAGCACAAAGTGCCTCCTGATGTAGGATGCAGTGAAAACTTAGGATGGGTCTCTTTTCTTGTTCAAAAAGCGCTATGAATCCTCTGTTTTTTCCCACCATGCACAGAGCACCATCAGTACACACTGAAATAAGTTTATCCATTGGTAGATATTTTTCTTTAGCAAACTCAGCAAAAACTTAAATAAATCCTTCCCTTTTGTTGTCTCTTTCATAAGCAAAACAGCAAGACTTTCCTCACATAGTGTATCACTGACAGCATACCTTGCAATCACGCTGAACCAGGATAAATGGCTTACGTCTGTTGACTCATCCAATGTGAGAGAAAAGAATGGTGCTGCATTTATGTCCTTCACTTGTGTTGCCTCAATTTGATTTGCCATCATGATGGTACGATCATGAACTGTTCTTGCCGACAGAGGCATGTCTTTTATTTGTTTGATTATCTTGTCTTTATCCAAAAAGTCGTCAAAAAGTTCATTGGCAACATCAAGCATGAATGTTTTGGCATATTCCCCATCTATGAATGGCTTTTCGTTTCTCACAATTGCTAAAGCACCAGCAAAGCTAACCAAATTTCAGTCACCTTGTTGGGTCCAAACACAGAGTTGCTACTGACTAGCTTGCACTATGCACAGTAGCTCTTGACATGCTTTCTTCCTGCTGTCCCCCACTGTATAGTTCAATGCAAATGTAGTATGGCATGTTTGGAAGTGCCGCTTTATATTTGACCGTTTCATCGATGCAATTTTATCATTGCATATTAGACACACTGCAGAACCTGCTCTCTCCACAAAGGTGAATTCCTCTGTCCATTCCTGCTGAAAAGTATGATACTCCTCATCTTTTTTTCTTTTAGCCATCTTCTTCGTCAAAAGGGTTTCTGCAATTAGCTAACTGACTACTTGATTAAAAGGAGGAAAGTTTACTTCCTGACCTCACAACGACCTGTGTACGTTACGCATTATCCAATAAAAATTTGGTGTTGTCCCAGAGGACAGCTGTGATCGGCTCCAGCCACCTGTAATCATGAACATTAATAAATGAATGAATTGTAATTCATGAGAATGTTTTATATTTTTAATGTTATTATTATTTTTATTAAATATTTGTCTGCAAGCCAGATGCAGTCATCAAAAGAGCCATCTGGCTTCCAAGCCATAGGTTCCTGACCCCTAGCCTACATGACTTGGGACCATGCCTCATGTAGCTAGCCAGCTAATTAATAAACTCAAATTTCTTCTGTAACCTGCCTTAGTGTCTCTATGTAAGCTGCAGATTACAGTACTTAATAACACTGTTTAAAGCCAGTAGTCATGGCCACCATCACAGCCACCTGGCCCATGTAGGTTCTCATTGGATTCAAACAGATGGTAATGAAACAATGGAGCCAACAACTGGTAGGTCACCATCTTTAATCCTAGCTTGCACCTGGCCGGCAAGTAAAAACACACACTGGGCTCCAAAACCCACTCATTCAGTGCTCACAAAGCTACTGACTTATCCGAGTTTCCTAGCATCAAAGGTTTCTAGCTCACCAGACTTATTCACCTCTGTTCCCATCTCCTTCTCTCCGCACAAACTGGCTTCTTCCTCAGCACTCTGCCATCTTGGCTGCTTCTCCTCTCCTTCACGTGGCCTTAATCTGCTCTCCTCTCTAAGCTAACCTTAAGAACCGAGAGAGAGCAAGCTCCCGGTCTGCCCCACTTTATAGTGTAGAAATCCAAACCTTTAATTCAATCTACAAACAAGGAAGTCTCTGATACAAAGTCACTTATCTGAGGCATAATGGGAGGATTCCTCATGAGAGTGCACCACCCCACATCAACCAATCAGTCAAGGGTGTGGGGAAAAGCTTAAAACTAAGCCTTAGGCTATACCGACCCAACCTACCCATAGCCTGTCCCCCAACACACATTAATATCAACAAATATCATGTGGACAGTATAAGGCCAGGAGCCGCCATTGTGGCCATTCACATGCAGGTTCCCATTGGATTCGGGCTGACGGTGAAGAAATGGCAGAGTCGGAGGATGGTAGGCCATTCTGTTTATTGGTGTCTCACCAATACAGGCAAGCCACAAGAGAAGACAAGGGAGAAGCAGAAAACCAGCTTTTCCCATGGAGGTCAAGGGATCAGGGAGGCCCCTGCAATGGAGATAGCAGGAACCGAGAGAGCTCAAGCTACTGGTCTCTCCCATTTTATAGCATAGATAATCCAAACCTTTAATCCAATTATACAAACAAGGAAATCTCTGTATAATGGGATTTCTCAGGAGAGTGCACCACCCTACATTATCCAATCAGTCAAGGGTGTGGGGAAGAGCTTACTCTTAAAGCCAAGCCTTAGGTCATAACAACCTGGCCTGCTTTCATTACAGCCTTTCCCCCACACCCATCCCAAGCACAAGGGCAAATAATATTACCTGGGTGACGGGCTTCCAAGTGGGCAGTGCCATCTTTAACACAGTGAGCATATTATATTTTATCTGCCCAACAATCCACCCCTATGCTCACTTTACTACCCACAATCTACACTACCGGCATCCCTGTACAAGGAAATTAAGTACATTACACAAATTACAGCAGTAGCACAAATCATACAGTTTCAACAATTACAAAGGTACATTGCATAAACAGAAACAGTACCAACTACAGCAATAGGATTAACAAATCAAAAGCTATCGGCGAAATGACAGAGCTGTCAACGGCACCAAGAGAGGCAAATCTTTTCCCTCTGGCAAAATACAGGCCAGAGTTTTATCTGCAGACAGCACCGTAGCTGGTACCAGAGGCCGCCCTGAGCGGGCATACCAAACCTTATTGGCCAATACACCAGCATCTGCTGGTTCTATGTGTAGTAAAATAGGAGAACTCATTATCGGCCATAAAGAAATTACAAAGGTGCCCTTCATTATGCTGTCCCCCTGAGCACTCAAAGGATAATACACTTCTACCTTAGGTGGCCAGGTGCTGGTTGCCCAAGGAGTTAACTGGAGGTCCACCTCTAGCCCCTTTCCCCATGGTGCCAACAAGGCCACCCATCTCAGATGGGGGGCCTGGACAGTCCAGGGCCAAGTCCATTGAAGCCGTTGGCCTTTAAGAAGGGCTGTTGGGGCAGGCAAGAGCACGTTGCCCTGCTGTCCAAAGCCTGGCTTGAGTAAAATGTCCTTGGTGCGTATCTGCAACTGAATGGGGGCAGCTGCCCGATGCAGGAGGGCGTCCACTGGAGCTGGGCTCCCACGTCGAGGTCTCTCATTCAAAATCCGGAGTACTGTCCATAAGCGGCGTGTCCATCCAGTAAGGGAGCTGGTGCTCCCCTCCTGTCGCAGTCCCTGCTTTAAGAGTCCATTATACTGCTCAATGATACCAGCAGCTTGGGGGTGGTAGGGAACATGGTATTTCCAGTCCACCCCCAGCTCTTGAGCCCATTGCCTCACCATTGAACCAGTGAAGTGGGTACCGTTGTCACTTTCAAGGACCAGTGGTCGCCCATATGCAGCACTCAGGCGGTCCAAAGCCTGTATGACTGCCCTCTGGTCAGGATTACGGGCGGGATAAGCAGCGAGCAGACTGGTGGCAGTATCTACACAAGTGACCGCATACTGGTACCCTTCTGACTTTGGTAAGGGTCCAATGATGTCTATCTGCCATCGTGTCAGTGGAACATGACCCCTCTGGATCTGTCCAGGTGACACCAGTGGTCTCCGAGGGTGCTCCTTGGAACACACTGCACATTGCTCACAAGCTGCAAGTACCTCTGCATAGGACACAGGCAAGTTCCACGCCTTAACCGTAGCCCACATAGTTTTCTGTCCTGCATGGAGCAGGCGCCGGTGGAGCCATTGCGCCACATCACCTGCAGGTGCAGTCTCTAACCATCGCACCTTTGCCAATGTATCTGCCTCATCATTCCCAGGATGGGCTAGAGGGGCATGCCCCGTGACATGATATACTGTCACCTGCTTCTGGTGTCCTATTTCCCATAAGTCCTGCCACATGGCCTGACCCCATAGTGGGCGGTGCATTACCATCCACTGGTTAATGTGCCAAGTAGCAATCCAAAGGGTTAGTCCACGATATACAGCCCAGCTGTCAGTACAGATCACCAGAGGTGAAGGTTCATTGTGGGCAACTAGCCAAACAGCTCTTAATTCTGCCCATTGGCTGCTTTGGCCTGTACCCGTGTCCATCCAAATAGTCTCAGTGGCCGGATGGAAGGCTATGGCCGTCCACTTGGCAGGTTGTCCCCTGCTGGAACCATCAGTATACCAGGCATCCTCAGGGATGGGCACCCGCCCCTCCTGGTAGGGACTGACTTCAGGTTCTGCCTCCTGAGCCCCAGCTGCACCTGACTCTAAGGTTGCATAGGTGACTGGACCCAAGACTTCCTGCAGTTCTGCCCTCAACGGGCTGGTGCTAAGAGCACAGCGTTGTTGCAGGTAGGCACCCCACTTGGCCAGGGTGGACATTTGGGCCATACCACTACGTGGTTTGGTCGCCCAATCTCTCACCCATCCTGCAATAGGGTATGTTGTCTTGACTGTAACTGGTGTTGTGGTTGTAATACTCTCAGTGGCCAGGAAGGCAGCATACACAGCTGCCAGCTGCTTCTCCACTAATGAGTAACGAACTTCAGCACCTTTCCACAATTGGGACCAAAACCCAATAGGTTGCCGTAAGCACTCTGTTCATTGCCACAAGCCCCATCCAAACCCCTCCGAGGTTACATGAACATCTAGCTCACAGGGCCTGGCAGGATCAAACACATTCAAGGCCTGTGCCACCTTGACAGCTCTCTTAGCTGCTGCAAATGAACCTTGAGCCTGCTCAGTCCAATCCCAACGAACCCCCTTCCGAATAAGGTTGTACAAGGGGCGTAGTAACTGAGCCAAATGGGGTATAAATGCTCGCCAATACCCCAACAGACCTAAGAATTCCTGTAACTGTTTTACCTTAGTGGGCACGGGGTATGCTTGGATCTTATCTATAACTGCGTCAGGGATAACTTTTGTTTTACCCGACCAGACAACTCCCAAGAATTTAACAGATAACCCAGGTCCTTGTAATTTGTCCTCATTGACTGCCCAGCCTAATGCTTTCAAATGGGATAGCAGGGTAGGGACTGCTTGCTCCAATTCTGGAAGAGAATCACTAGTTAACATAATATCATCAATATAATGATACATGCGAACTGCCTCTGGCTGTTTCCATTTAGCCAGGTCAGCAGCCACCAGCCCATGGCACAAGGTGGGGCTATGCAAATAGCCTTGGGGTAATACTGTAAAAGTCCATTGTCTCCCTTCCCAACTGAAGGCAAATTGGTCTTGACTCTCTGCAGCTATATCAATGGAGAAGAAAGCATTGGCCAAGTCTGCCACAAAATGGTATGTCCCCAACTCATGGCTTAACCGATCCATCATGTTAGCTATCGAGGGAACAGCAGCGTGCAAAGGGGGGTACAACTTTGTTAAGTTCTCTGTAATCTACTGTCATTCTCCAGGTTCCGTCTGGTTTGCGCACAGGCCATACCGGGGAGTTGTAAGGACTGTGTGCTGGCCGAATGATCCCCACCTTTTCTAGTTCGAGGATTGTCGCTGTGACTTCTTCATAACCACCTGGCAGGCGGTACTGCTTGGTGTTAGTCACACGCCGAGGGATGGGCAATTGCAAAGGGGAATGTGATGCATGTCCCCGCAACACTGCCTTCACAACCCTGATCCGCAGCAGAAACTCCCCGGCTGTAGTTTCCAACCATAGTCCTTGCAAAACATCTATCCCCAAAATATATTCAGGAATAGGAGATACATACACCTTATATGGCTTAGGAGGCAGTCTTCCTATCCCCAGTGGAATAGTTATTGGCTTCACTTGAACAATTTGGCCCCCATAGCCATCAATGGCCACTGAGGTCCCAGCAAACCGCTCTGGGTTCCCATAGAGGAGGGAACATTCTGCACCTGTATCCACCAAGGCCAACACCCGTTGTACATTGGAAGGGGACCAGTGGAGAGCCAGTTCCACGTGTGGCCTCCGGTCCCCGCCCATCCCCGTTAGACGGGTCCCTCGGCCCTTTTCCTATTCAAACTGGTACAATGGGTCTTGGGATTTCTCCTCTCCCTCGGCTGTCTCTATCATATAATCTTGTAACCGAGCTGCCCGCGCACCAAATGTTTTATTGGTAGCTGCTGGGGCCCTTCGTCTCAATGGCTGGAACTTCTGTTCTGGTTTAAGCTGCCGCCAAGGCTCCAAAAGAATTTTATTAGACTGGCCATCCAATTTCCCCTTATCTGCTCCAGCCGCAATCAAATCTACCCACATCTGTGTTCAGGTAACCTTTATAGGCCCGTTTCCCTTGTTAGTTGGGGGGGCAATATGGGCAGCAGCCCTCACTGCTTTATGATCTCTAGTGGCTTCCAACTCTCCCAAATCTGCTACCATCTGTGTAACTGCATTGATGGGCTGCCCCACATAGGGGCCCAAGATAGCCACAAGTGACCCAAAAAGGGCTGACGGGGCGCTAGCAAGAATAAATTCCCTCATGTTTGCCATAAACACTTCCTCATCTGGCCCACGGGACCCAGGGTTGAAAACAGCATTCTTCATACCTAGTTCCCGAAGGACCTTTACTAACTCGCTGTAGCACTGCCACCGACTCATTGCCCCTGCAATTCTCCAGCATTCTGCCAGACCATACGAATGGCAGCCATCACCCATTCTAATAGGGTATGGTCTCCAGGGTTGCCATGGCAGTTCTGAAGACGCTGCCTCAAGGAGGAGTGTGTGGTAATGGCGGCCAATTTCTCCATCTCTGTTCCGGAGAGCATGATGCCATCCACCCCTATGTCCCATAATCGTAGTAACCAGGCTACCAGGGATTCAGTAGGTTTCTGCCTAAATTGTGCCCCCAACTCCATCAGCTCTGCCTGGGTATAGGGCCTGACCACAGAGTGTTCCATTACCTGGGCAGGAGGCTGTGGCTGCCCCTGAGGGACTCTAAGCTGCTGGGTTTTTACCTTCTTGGTGACCACTGGTCGGGCTCTCAGTGTGCGTATGGCAGCTTCAGCCTGAGCCTTCTCATCCTCAGAAGAGGAGTTGCAAGCACCTGCTCCTGCTGACTTAAAACCAGTCCACCGGCACGGGTGCTGCTGCTCCTTTGGCAACCGTTTAGGCTCCTGTGGCTGCTGGCTTTTGGCCGGAAGCTGAGACTCGAGCTCTTGAATCCGCAGTTGTTTCTCCAACAACTGCCGGTGGAAACGTTCAGCTTCCAGGGCAAACTGCAACTCGCGAACCCGTAATTCCTTCTCCAGTGCTCACTCCAATTCCAGCCTTTTCTGCCGTTCGATTTGCAATTCATACTGAAGCTTTCGACCTCGAGCAGCTTCTTTCACAGAACTCTTGGTTTCCTCTTTAGTAAAAAACACGCAGCCCACAGCTCCTAAAAGGATAGCCATGGGAAGCCAGAACTGCAACCAGTCCTCTACCCCACCCCTCAGGGGTGGTGGCCCCATACCGATCTCCGAATCCTGCCGACTACGCCAGT
Source organism: Rhynchonycteris naso (assembly GCA_037038555.1). Lineage (NCBI taxonomy): Eukaryota > Metazoa > Chordata > Mammalia > Chiroptera > Emballonuridae > Rhynchonycteris > Rhynchonycteris naso. The sequence goes on along the minus strand of CM072996.1, from coordinate 251,459,435 downwards.
TGTAAGGCCAGGAGCCGCCATTGTGGCCATTCACATGCAGGTTCCCATTGGATTCGGGCTGACGGTGAAGAAATGGCAGAGTCAGAGGATGGTAGGCCATTCTGTTTATTGGTGTCTCACCAATACAGGCAAGCCACAAGAGAAGACAAGGGAGAAGCAGAAAACCAGCTTTTCCCATGGAGGTCAAGGGATCAGGGAGGCCCCTGCAATGGGGATAGCAGGAACCGAGAGAGCTCAAGCTACTGGTCTCTCCCATTTTATAGCATAGATAATCCAAACCTTTAATTCAATTATACAAACAAGGAAATCTCTGTATAATGGGATTTCTCAGGAGAGTGCACCACCCTACATTATCCAATCAGTCAAGGGTGTGGGGAAGAGCTTACTCTTAAAGCCAAGCCTTAGGTCATAACAACCTGGCCTGCTTACATTACAGCCTTTCCCCCACACCCATCCCAAGCACAAGGGCAAATAATATTACCTGGGTGACGGGCTTCCAAGTGGGCAGTGCCATCTTTAACAAAGTGAGCATATTATATTTTATCTGCCCAACAGACAGCGCCATCTTTAACAAAGTGAGCAGAATATATTTTATCTGCCCAACACCACGTTAGCATAAAGATGATTTCAAGCTGAATGCAATTGAAAAGTGTCCTCCTATGCTTGGAAGTAGGACATAAATTTGTAAAGGAGTCTCCTCTCCTCTCTCTACCAAGAAGAACATAAGTTAATCACTGAGCAGATGTCTAGGCCCTTATCAGACCAAAGGAATTTACAAAACAAACCTTGCTAAAACTAGTCCTTATCTACAATTATATTTGTCTTCTCACAATTTGCTACCCCTAGAAGCTCAAACTTCTTTTCCTTTGTCTTGTCACTTCTCTAAAAATGCACTGTTCTTTTGTTAAGATGCTATAGAAGCCTGTTGGGCAAATGAGTTTGGAAAATTTGTATTTTTTTTAGTTTGCTCACTTTTATTGTTAAAAAATGGCACTGTGTTTGCCCTAAGAGTAGGGCAGTTGATTGCAAAAATACCTTCCTGCTTGGAAGGGGCCTTTATTTTGCTAATGTTTGTGTTGGGCAGATAAAATATATTACACTCACTTTGTTAAAGATGGCGCTGCCCACATGGAAGTTCGTTGATATTAATGTGTTGTGGGCGGGCTGTGGGCAGGCAGGATTCTTGTAGCTTGGTTTTAGAAATGAGCCTTGGTTTTAGAAATGAGGCTTGGTTTTAGAAATGAGCCTTTCCCACCCTTTTTGATGTAGGGTGGTGTACTCTCATGTGGAATCCTCCCATTACGCCTCAGATAAGTGACTTTTTGTATCAGATACTTCCTTGTTTGTATAATTGGATTAAAGGTTTTGAATTTACACTATAAAGTGGGGCAGACCAGGAGCTTGCTTGCTCTCAGTTCCTGAGATTAGAATTAGAGAGGAGAGCAGAGGAAGGCCACGTGGTGGAGGGCAGGAGAAGCAGCCAAGATGGTGGAGTGCTGAGGGAGAAGCCAGTGTGTGCAGTTTGTGCAGGAAAAAGAGATGGGGAACAGATGTGAATAAGTCTGGTGAGCTAGAAACCTTTGATTCTAGGAAACTCAGTGTTGGGCAGATAAAATATATTATGCTCACTTTGTTAAAGATGGTGCTGCCCACATGGAAGCCCATCACCCAGGTGATATTAGTTGCTCTTATGCTTGGATGGGCATAATTATATTATTGTGTGGGGAGGACAGGCTGTAAGCAGTTCGGGTTGTTATAGCCTAAGGCTTAGTTTTAAGAGTAAGCTTTTCCCCACACCCGTAACTGATTGGATGATGTAGGGTGGTGCATTCTCATGAGGAATCCTCCCATTATGCCTCAGATAAGTGACTTTGTGTCAGAAACATCCTTGTTTGTAGATTGGATTAAAGGTTTGGATTTCTACACTATAAAGTGAGGCAGACCGGGAGCTTGATCTCTCTTGGTTCCTGGGGTTAGTATTAGAGAGAACAGCAGGTTAAGGTCACGGTGGAGGAAAGGAGAAGCAGCTAAGGTGGCGGAGTGCTGAAGAAGAAGCCAGTTTGTGCAGAGAGAAGGAGATGGGGAACAGAGGTGAATAAGGCTGGTGAGCTAGAAACCTTTGATGCTAGGAAACTCGGATAAGTCAGTAGCTTTGTGAGCACTGAGTGGGTTTTGGATCCCAGTGTGTGTTTTTACTTTCCTACCGGGTACAAGCTAGAATTAAAGATGATGGCCCACCAGTTCTTGGCTCTTTTTTTTCATTACTGACAGTACGAATCTAATGCGAAACTGCATGTGCAAGGCGGCTGTAATGGTGGCTGTGGGCACTGGATTTACATTTGGCGTAGTCTGTGGCAGAAATCGATACAGATCTACCGGCACCATGGAGGTGCATGGTAGAGGACTGGCTGCTCTTATGGTTCCTGTTGGGCAGATAAAATATAATATGCTCACTTTGTTAAAGATGGCGCTGCCACATGGAAGCCCATCACCCAGGTGATATTATTTGCCCTTATACTTGGGATGGTGTGGGGGAGAGGCTGTAATGTAAGCAGCCCGGGTCATTATGGCCTAAGGTTTGGTTTTAAGAGTAAGTTCTTCTTCACACCCTTGACTGATTGGATGATGTAGGGTGGTGCACTCTCCTGAGGAATCCCATTATACAGAGACTTCCTTGTTTGTATAATTGGATTAAAGGTTTTGATTCTATGGTATAAATTGGGCAGACCAGTAGCTAGTTCTCGCTTGGTTCCTGAGGTATTAGAGAGGAGAGCAGATTAAGGCCACATGGAGGCCAGGAGAAGCAGTCAAGATGGCAGAATGCTGAGGGAGAAGCCAGTTTGTTAAGAGTTTGTGCTGGAGGAGATGGGGAACAGAGGTGAATAAGTCTGGTGAGCTAGAAACCTTTGATTCTAGGAAACTCGGATAAGTCAGTAGCTTTGTGAGCACTGAGTGTGTGGGTTTTGGAGCCGAGTGTGTATTTTTGCTTGCACACCAGGTGCAAGCTAGAATTAAAGCTGATGGCTCACCAGTTTTTGGCTCCATTGTTTCATTACCGACTGTTCGAATCTAATGCGAACCTGCACTGGCCAGGCGGCTGTGATGGTGGCCATGGCTACTGGCTTTACAGTTTGTTGGAGGAGAGCTGAGAGAATACAGGGTGCTGAAGAAGAAGCCAGTTTGTGCAGAGAGAGAGAAGGTGTGCAGATGGAGATCCATAGCTGAGAGGCTTTGGGAGCCCTCCTGAGACTTGTGGGGGCCTTTGATCCTAGGAGGAAACAGAGAAGATTCTTTTCCTCTCTAGTTGTGGAATGGGAGAATACATCAGGGCTATGGGAACCCTGAGTGAAAGGAAAGTGTTTTCCCTGTATGTTTGCTCTTCAGCCTGTGCGAGACTTTAATAAAGTAATGGCCCAGCATTTTCTGGCTCCACTGTTTCTTTACCATCTGCCCAAATTCAATGAGAACCTGCATGGCCATGATGGTGCGTGGCCATTGGCCATACAAAGCCCAAGTTCTAACCACCTGTCGGTTACTCATCTCTGAGTGCACCCATGTTTATGTACATGGCACATGTCAACAAATTGGTTTGTTTTTCTCCTATTAATCTTTTAGTTTAATTTACAGGGGGAGAACCCAAATTGAGTAGAGGAAAAAGACTAATGGGTAGAGGATTAATGCATCCCATTTAATCTTCTGAACACTATTATGCAGGTACCATTATTGTCCTCATTTACTCAGAAGTGGAGAGGTTAACAGAGGTTAAACACCTTACCAAGGGCTAAGCTAGTAAATGATAAGGCAACATGATGGGAGTCAACTCCAGAGTCTATACTATATATAAATAATAAGTAAAATAATAAAAGTTCATGAGTTTCATTCATGAGTAATAACCAATAATAATACTAAAATAGTATTCTTGCGATTCAAACTACGTATCACATCCTGGTCACTAAAACTCACCTAATTAACCCTTTAAACTCATGTGTCTTAGCACATGCTGAAATATAAATGTCATTCAATGTAGAGACCATTCATCCCTTCCTTATGTACTTTCAAAAGAGCTTAAATCCCAAAGCCAGAGCCAGAAAAGGTCAGAACTGTTGTTTTGTTTTGTTTTTTTCTTCACTCTCAGTTGCTAGGCCAGGAGGACATGCACTACTTAGTACACTGGCTAAAATTAATTAAAATAAAGGGTGCTGCTGAGCTCAGGCTCCTGGTACAAACTTACATTTTTTTTATCTGATCTTTTCTAGCTACTATGCTTGGGACATTTAAAGTGCTCAATAAATATTAGCTAGAGTGTTGGCTATTATTGTGAAAAACATCTGCTTCTAATCCAGAAAAGTAACAATGTCAGCATAAAAAATAAATACATAAATTTCCCTCTGCTCCTGCTTCCAATTTGCGATTTTTTTCAAAGCTTTGTTGTTAGTAAACTTTAGATTTTCTTCCAATTACTAAAACAGTCATGAGGGGCAAAACAATATGTATATATACTTGTCATCTAATTCCATGGTCAAAGGAGATCACTATTAGAAAATAACTTTCCTTTTATCTTAAAGAAAATTATGTCAGCTATTATTATTACTTTTGCAAAGTAATTTCAATATTGTTAAACTACCATGCTAGAATTCTGACAGTCTCTCTCCTGGGAACACCTGAGCCTCTGTGAAACATATCTGGAAAAGGAGATGGTGCTAGTAATGCAACCCAGGAGCTGTTTGGTCATTTGTTGGGTGCAGGTGATACTTTATCTTACCTGTTCTACATACTTGATGAGAGCAGGAGGCTTAATTCCAACAGGACATACCCGTATGGTGAGCAATGTCTAAAATAATAAGCGAGGGAGTCTGCTTCTGGCACTTGGAAGAAATTGCTTTGACAGAGTTGATTTGATGCAGAAAAGAAATGGTACCTGCAATCAGTCTGTGAAGAAGATTACACCTACATTCCAATGCTATGAAGGTTTCAAAGAGAAACACAAGCCTTTAAGGTGGAGGTAGGTGATTCGAAAATGAGAAGAATTGAAACTGAAAGAGGTACATGAATGGAGGGTAAAAGCCTATCAGTAGAAAATTCCAAAAGAAAGACTGAGATTCCTGGTATATTAGCAAGCTTTCCTTCTTTAAGGGTAATAGTAATAGATCATGCCATAGTTACAAATAAAGTAAGTCAAGCCTAACCTGTGGCGGCACAATGGATAAAGTGTCGACCTGGAATGCTGAGGTTGCTAGTTTGAAACCCTGGGCTGGCCCAGTCAAGACACATACAGGTGCCTGACCAAGCAGTGGTGCAGTGAATAGAGCATCGAACTGGGACATGGAAAACCCAGGTTCAAGACCCCGAGGTTGCCACCTTGAGCGCGGGCTCATTGGGTTTGAGCAAGGCTCACCAGCTTGAACCCAAGGTTGCTGGCTCAAGCAAGGGGTCACTCGGTCTGCTGTAGCCCCCCAGTCAAGGCACATATGAGAAAGCAATTAATGAGTAACTAAGGTGCCACAACAAAGAATTGATGCTTCTCATCTCTCTCCCTTCCTGTCTGTCTGTTCCTATCTGTCTCTCTCTCTCTGACTCTCTCTGTCTCTGCCACAAAAAAAAAAAAAAAAAAAGACACATACAGGGAAGCAACTACAAGTTGATGCTTCCCACTCCTCCCTCTCCCCCTTTCTCTCTCTCCTTTCTTTAAAATCAATAAATAAAAACTTAAAAATAAATAAAGTAAGCAAAGGTCACTAGGTTCTTTTCATAGATTATATCTGTGCAAAGAAACTATAAAAACAGCTCTAAACCTCCCCATCAATGCCTCTATTGTCTTGTTCCTATCCCTTTGTCTCCCAAATGAAGCAAAAAACAATTGTAATTGGATTTCACCTTGGGCTCTACAGTGGTGGATATGTGGCTCAGTGAAGTCTGAATAGATCAGCAACTCCCCTTTACTCCTGAAACCAAGGGAGAAATTGCTAGCTCTGTGGCCCAAGACCATCTGCAACACTAGAGAGCCCAACCTTTTTGTGTGTGTATGTGTATATATATATATATATATATATATATATATATATATATATATATATATATATACCATGTTCTCTCTTTATCATAGTGTATCAATTGTGTTCATGTTAATGGCATATAATTTAACAATTGATTGCAAGATCCAGACTAAAGATAAAGACTATGTATCATCCTGAAATCCTGGACTTGGACGTGATGTAGTAAGTGGGTTTATATATTTGAAAAGAAGGGTGTGAGTGATTGTGAGTAGCCAAAAGGTTATGGGAGAAATCTGTTAATTGCTATCCAGCATTCATTTTCTTCCTTTCCTGGAAAAATAGTCTGCATTTCTTTTGGGGAAATACCCCACCTCATGATTCTCAGCCATGCGATTTGACTCAACCTTCTGGTTTAGCAATGTGTCCTGAGTAGCTTAAACCAATTAGTTAAGTCATGGTTTCTCAGCCTTGGCACTATTGAAAACTCTTTGTTGTGTGGGGCTGTCCTGTGTATTGTGGTATATTTAGTAGCACCCATGGATTCTACCCATAGATGCCTTTATGATACCCCACAGTTACGATAACCAAAAACGTTTCCAGGTGTTGCCAAATGTTCCCTAAAGTGGAGGGGTAGGCAAAAATCATCCCTCATAGATAATTGCTGAGCTAAACTCACCCCTCATTTTACTAATCAGGGATATATATATATATATATATATATATATTCTTATTATTTTTCCACTTTTATTGAAAAATAATTGACATATATTACTTTACAAGTTTAAAATGTACAGCATGATGATTTGATATACATCTGTTGTGAAATGATTAACACAACAGGCTTAGCTAACATCCATCTTCTCACATAGATATAGGAAAAGAAAAAAGGGGGAGGGGAATGTTCTCATTGTGATGAGAACTCTTAGGACTTACTCTCTTTCCTATATATCATACATCAGTGTTAGCTATAGTCGTCATGTTGCATGTCATATCCTTAGTACTTATTTAACCTTTAACTGGAAGTTTATTACCTTTAGCTCACCTTCCTTCAATTAGGTTTCTTGATTTCAAAAACACTATTAGGAGGTATATTTTATTTAATATTTATTATATATACCAGGAATTACTGGAGTAAGTCTCAACAGCTCTATGAAGTAATGTATTAGTTAGGGTAAAGATGAAATTAATGTAATAAAGTGATCCCCAAATACAGTGACTTAGAAAACAAAGACATTTTTCTCATATTCAACTGTCTTAATGTAAGTAGGTCAGGTTGGGAAAACTTCATATAATCATCCAAGGACCCAGGCCCCTTCAATCTTGCTGTTCTACCATCACTGTCTACATGGTCTATATTACCACCACATCAGGGTTCTGCTCACCAGTCAAAGGTAATGGAGAAGGCCTTTTAAGGTTCAGATTTGAAAGTGGTGCACATCACTGACACACATTCCATTGGCAAGAACTTAGCCATACTCAATTATAAGTAGCAAATGTGGTCTGCACAGTTATGTGCTCAGCTACTATACTCCTATGGACTAGATGTTTGTTCCCCCTCAAAATTCATGTTGAAGTCCTAATTCCCAATGTGATGCTATTTGTAGGTAGGGCTGTTAGGAGGCATTCACGAGAGAGGATGAAACCCTCGTGAATGGGATTAGCGCCATTATAAGAAGAGACATAGGAGAGGTGATTTCTCTCTCTGCCCAATGAGAACACAGCAAGAAGGTGATGGTCTTTAAATCAGGAAGAGGGCCTTCACCAAAAACCTGACCCTGATCCTGGACTTTCAGCCTCCAGAACTATGAGAAATAAATGGTCGTTGTTTAAGCCACCCAGTCTTTGGTATTCTTTTATAGAAGCATTACCTAAGACAACCATGGTAGCTATAAAAGAAGGGGAAAAGAACTTTGGCAGAAAACTGTCAGTCTCCCCATGTTATCATGTTATAAATGAGGAAGGACAGGGACAGAGCTAAAGTAACTTTCCCAAGGTTATATGGCTGGCAAGTGGGACTGGAATGCAAGCAGTCTGTCCAGCATTCAGAGCCCATGCTCTCAAACTGTATCAACACTTTTTAAATGTTTAAACAATAACTAAAATAAGAAAAGCGTTTTACCTAGCAATCTGGCATACATATGCTTGTATCTATGCATGTTAATGTGACTATGTTTCATGAAACAATCCTTACCCTTACAACAGTCAGTGAACTCTGATATTTCTATTCTATATTATTTCATTTTTAAAATGTTACTCAGGCCCACAAAACTTGTTTTATAGCCCTCCAATATCTGGTAATTGACAGTAGGAAAAGAGTGTACTGCACTCAATTCCAGTAGGAGAGTTGGAAGTCCTTGGAAGGTCACTGGAGAATTCACAGTATGAACTATATGAATAAAAAGGCTAGATTATAAGGTTTGAAAACAGGTAGGCCCAGAAACTCCAGGAAGCCCAGAAAAATGGCTGATGATTGTTGTTATGGGAAGGGTCTATGAAGATGCACCTGATATCACTGTTGATGTTGCTTCTACCCCTGTCACTGGGAGCTGGCTCCATGGCCATTATCACTGAAAGAAATTCCAAACCAGCTTGGCTTCTGTGTCTCTCACTTCAGAGTCCAAGTCCCAGGAGGAAGCAGCCAGTTGTCATGCTTTGACCACATACTCAAGCCCATGCTTTGAGGATCAGGCAAAGCAAAAACCTAGATTTTCACCTCACAAAACCATAGAAATTAAATTAGATCATGAGCAGTTCAATGTCTAACATACTCATAAACCACTGGAAGTATAAATTGGTACAGTCACTTTAGAGAGTGATTTGACATTATTTGTAGAACTAAAATAAGTATCTAAGACACAGAAATTCCTTTTCTTTTCTTTAAATATATCTTCTTTTTAATGTTTATTTTATTGATTTTAGAGATAGGATTAGAGAGAAAAGAAAGAAAAACAGAAACATCAATCTGCCCCTGTACTAGGCATCAAATGGCAACGTCTGTATTTCAGGATGATGCTCCAACCAACTGAGCTATCCAGCCAGGGCTGGAAATTCCTTTTCTAGGCCTACCATCAGAATTGAAATTCCCATACAATGTACTTAAAGAGTCTTGTTTAAATTTGTTCACAGAAGTATTATCTATAACAATGAAAACTAGAAACATATAGATTTATCATTAAAAAATGAATAGAACTGGGCCCATTGTTCATCTTTAGATCCCAGCACCAAGCACTGATGACTATCAGAACCAAATAAATTCTTGTTGAAATGAACTGTAACTAAATGAACTACTGATCAGAAATTATTCAGTGAGTGATATGCAAGGCCAAAACAAAATGTTCAGAGGACCTACAAGTTAGATTGCCAAAAAAGGGGACGCACAAGGCCTGATGAGCTTTATAAGAAGTTTAGCTTGACCAGGTGGTGGCACAGTAGATAGAGTATCAAACTGGTATGCTGAGGACCCAGGTTTAAAACCCCAAGGTCACCAGCTTGAGTGTGGGATCATAGACATGACCCTATGGTTGCTGGATTGAGCCCAAAGGTCACGGGCTTGAAGCCCAACGTTGTTGCCTTGAGCCCAAGGTTGCTGCCTTGAGCCCAAGGTTGCTGCCTTGAGCAAGGGGTCACTGGCTTGGCTGGAGCCTCCTGGTCAAGGCACATATGAGAAAAAAATCAATAGACAACTAAGATGCTGCAACAACAAATTGATGCTTCTCATCTCTCTCCCCTCCTGTCTCAAAAAAATTTTTTTTAATAAAGAAGTTTATCTATGCACCTGCAAACAGATGGGCTGATACCTTGGTGGCATCAGCGGAGAGCTACGGGAAAGGGTAAAAGGCAGAAACCATAGGTCAAACCAAAAACACGAGGCTAGTGTGTTCCAAAAGGAAAATTTATTTAAAAGTGCCTGGGTACAGGTGGACTGAGACCAGCAAAGGGTGTCAGCCCCAAGGAAGGGATGAGGCATGGGTTCTATGAATTCATCAAAGGGCCTTGGGCAAAGGCAGCTGATGTTGCTGCATCTGACTCAACCATTCCTTATCCGCATCCAGCTGCAAGGGAGGTCTGAGCCAGATTACTGAGTAGGCAAGTCCTTCTTCCTCCTTCAGCCCTGCATTGTTCTTAAGATGGTGGATGAGTAGCCATTTTACCACTCAAGTGGGTATCTGATACAGGGACTACTGCAGGCATCTGCTGACATGGGGACTGGTTCACATGCTCGGATTAGCATATCCTGGTTACCCCAGGAACACTTCCTAGATCTTCCTGGGGTGAAGGGAGTAGCTTAAAGGGAGGGGAAGATTGGGTGAGGGCCCAGGGCTGTCAGGGGTTAGGTGGGGAAATCTGTCACATTCCAAACTTAAAATAGAGCCGAATTGCTCCATACCAGCCATATCTTCCAGAATTGGCCTTCTCAATAGGCCATACAGGCAGCCAGGCCAAAGGTGGACACAGCAGGTGGCTTAGCAACATGGGTTTTGGGAAAAGGTCGGCCTTTGAATTCACATGGGTCTAACATTGCTGCTGTTGTCTTAATTTCTTAAAAATCACATTTATATAAGACAGTAGTAGAAAGAAAACTAGTTTTTAGTTAATAGGTCTGGGTTTTAGTCTACTCCTGATCTATCCTAATTTGTTGTGTATCCTTGAGACATTTTCTTAATTTCAGTGGAACTCATTTTGTTATTTATTTATTTTAGGTGAGACAAGGGGAGATAGTGAGGCAGACTCCTGCATGTGCCCTGACTGGGATCCACCCAGCAACCTTGTCTGGGGCCAATGGTAAAGTACTGAGCTAGTTTTAGCACCTGAGGCTGATGTGCTCGAGCCAATGAAGCTATCCTCAGTGCCCGGGGCCACAGTTGAACCAATCAAGCCACTGGCCATGGAAGGAGAAAAAGGAGAGAAGAAGATTGGAGGCAGGGAGGGAGAAAAGTAGATGGTTGTTTCTTCTGTGTGCCTTGACAGGGAATTGAACCTGGCACATCCATATACCAGGCCGACGCTCTATCCACTGAGCAATGGCCAGGGCCTCACTTTATTTCTTTTTTAAAATTATCAGTTATAAATGTATATTAAAGTGTAAAACAAAAATTTGTTTTTAAAAACAAATTTTCTGACCTGACCAGGAGGTGGTGCAGTGAATGGATAGAGTGTCAGCATGGGACACTGAGGACCCTGGTTCAAAACCGTAAGGTCACTAGATTGAGTGTGGGCTCACCAGCTTGAGCGTGGGCTCACCAGCTTGAGCATGGGGTCTCCAGCTTGAGCATGGGATCACAGACATGATCCCATGATCGCTGGCTTCAACCCAAGGTCATGGGCTTAAGCAAGTGGTCGCTGGCTCAGCTGGAGCCCCACCCACAGTCAAGGCACATATGAGAAAGCAATCAATGAACAACTAAAGTCCGCAACTATGAGTTGATGCTTCTCATCTCTCTCCCTTCCTATATGTTTGTCCTGTCTGTCTCCCACTCCCTCTCTCTCTCTTGCTAAAAATACATCCAGCCAGGTAATAAGGTTAAGACACCAGAAGCACCTGAAATACCTACTGAATCATCTAACAACACTAAATTGTGCCTAAATATAACCTTTCTTTTTTCTTTTCATTTGAGAGAGAGATAAGAAAGGAGAAAGGAAGGAGAGAGATAAGAAGCATCAACTTATAGTTGCTTCCCTTTAATTGTTCATTGCTTTCGGTACATGCAATGTACATCAATTGACTGGGGAACTCAAGCCAAGCCAATGACCATGGGCTCAAGCCAGAATCCTTGAGATCATGATAATCCTGTGCTCAAATCGGTAGCCCATGCTCAAGCTGACAAACTCATTCTCAAGCCAGTGACTTCAGGGTTTCCAGCCAGAAACCTCAACATTCTATCCACTGTGCCACCACTGGTTAATCAACTAAATATCACTTTCATATCCAAGTGTGTTTCACTGAATTCAAATTCTAGGAAAATGGGCTCATACGAATCAATCTTTCCAGCTAATCACTCGTCATTCTCCAGCTACTCGTACAAATGAGTTTTCCTCATAATAAATAAGGTCTTTGTATTTCCATGTCACTTTCACATATGTACGTGTGTTCCACATGCTCCAGGGCATACCAGAGACACAATCTGAAATTATGCAGGAAGAAAAAGACAATTTTTTAGGAGAACAAAACTTAAACAAGTTGTATTAGCTACATTATGGGTACTACATGAGAATAATAAATGATATCTCACTGAAAATTGGTAACTGAGGAGCTACTAAAAAGAAATCCACAATTTTTTTTAACCAAACACATGTTTTCACAGTTTACCATTTTTCAAAGAATTTTTCTCTCTCTCTTTCTTTTTGGTGCCTCCTTAAAATCTCATGGATATATATTTTAAATGTTCTTCAAAATAATGTCCCTGGCAACACGTCTCCTCTTCCCTCGGCACAGTTTTCCAAAAATCAAATGAAGCGCACAAATGACTCATTTCCAGATGCATTTTCATCTAACCATACTGTTCTGTGATACCATGGAACAAGCAGGTGGCAGGGACCCAGAATATCTGTCAGAGCTGTCCCCTGACACACCCAAGCAGGTTCGTTCCCCAGCAGGATTCACATGCCTGTCGGGGCTTCACACAGCGAAAGGCTGCAGCCCCTCACCCACTTCAGACTGGGAAAGCACAGAGCACAGTTCGATTGTGAGGTGACTGTCACTTAGGTGGGAGAGGTCTTCTCAAACCAACTGGCTTTTCCTTTAGGGAAATCTGGATTTGCTCAGCTGCATTTTCCTGATATTTCAGCTTATTCAGGCGCTTCATTTCATATTCCCTTTCCAACTTGATGTCTAAAAAATAAATACATGAAACAATCCAACTGAAAATTTTCACAAGGCATAACTGAGTCAAAACTGATTTTTATTACACAGCATAATTCACATACATAAATACTAAACAAGAGAGGACTATATATATATAGGTGGTATAGATATAAATGAACATATTTAAATATTTATCTGATAAATAAGCAAAAGACATAAAATTTTCAATTTATTGAAGTAGTACTTATTGAACATACCTTCTGCAGAAGGGAGCAGATTATCCTTATTGATTTTACACTTTCTGAGTTCTACAGGACCACCAAATGTAATTTCTTGCAAGAAGCGAATCTTGATTTTTGTTAGTTTTTTGTACCAGGTTTCTGTAAGCAGTGCAAGATCCCAAGGTTGCTGTCTGGAGCAAAAATTCATTAATTCACTCAACAAAAATTTATGAAGCATCTACTATGGGATATATAGAGGACAGCAAATTAATTCTCGGTTTTGTTTTCCACTACACATTTTGGTTTAGGGATTTTCCAGAGTTGCAAATCTAGCTGGGAGAAAGAGCCTTATATTAACTAACATAAAACTATATTTAAAAATTACCATAAACTATAATGACAGAAACTTTTGTTCATAATGAAGGCTCTCTGGAGTCACTCCAATTTTCCCATGTCTTTTAAAAGGATTTAGACTTTTATGGCTAATCAAAAATATGGTCACATTAGGGAAGGAACAAAGGAAACAATCATGCACTGAGCAAAGTTTGCTTGGCATACACCAAGACTTGCCTGTGTGATCCTATTTCAATCCTTACAGCCACTAACTACATAGGTACAGAAGGAAATTGAGACTTACCAATTAATTAAAAACGCAAGCTGGAGCTTAGCCTAGGTATATTTATTTAGAAGCACTAGCACCAAGAGAAACCTTGGAAAACTGGAGGAGATAAAATCCCAAACTACAATACTTAAAATAATCGCTATGAAATTTAAATAAATTGTTTTATGTATCCTAATTAGAAAACTTAAAATATCAGCCACAGGCAATGAGATGTTTCTCATCTACAGTCAATATGACTTCATATGCATGAGGAAAGGGAAAGAGATGTCTGGTATGAACAGGGAAGTGAGAGTATTACACGCGCCATTTTTTTTTTTGTTTCAACCTCCAGCTCCTTTGCTACTTTACTGTCTAACTTTAAGGAGTGACAATTGAAGGCACTGGCTGTTGCCTCAGTGGTAGAGCATTGGCTTAGCATATAAAAGTCTTGGGTTTAATTTGTTGCCAGGGCACACAGGAGAAGCAACCATCCGTTTCTACACCCCTCCTTCTCCCCTCTCTAAAATCAGTAAATTATTATTATTATTATTATTATTATTATTTAGTGAGAGAGAGAGCAAGAGGGACAGACACACAGGAAGGCAGAGAGAGATGAGAAGCATCAATTCTTCGTTGTAGCACCTTAGTTGTTCATTGATTGCTTTCTCATATGTGCCTTGACTGAGTGACCCCTTGCTTAAGTCAGTGACCTTGGATGCAAGCCAGCAACCTTGGGCCTCAAGCCGGCAAACCTTTGGGCTAAAGTCCATGATCCCATGCTCAAGTTGGCAAGCTTGTGCTCAAGCCATGATCTTGTGGTTTTGAACCTGGGTTCTCAGCATCCCAGGCCAATGCTCTATCCACTGCACCACCACCTGGTCAGGCAGTAAATAATTTTTTTTATTTACCCTTGAATAGGACTGGGTTGTGAGGTTGGAATGGAGATATAAGAAATAGAATTTTTGCCTGACCTGTGGTGGTACAGTGGCTAAAGCATCGACCTGGAATGCTGATATCTCTGGTTCAAATCCCCAGGCTTACCCAGGCAAGGCACACATGAGAAGCAGCTACTACTACAAGTTGATGCTTCTGGCTCCTCCCCTCCCACTTTCTCTCTCCTCTCTCTAAAAATCAATAAAGTTTTTTTTAATAGCATTTTTATTTTCCTTGCAAATGCTTCTATATTGTTTGTATGTTTTTAGTGTTTTTTAAAAAATAATCTTCTAAAAATACTTAACCAAAATTTATTTTTTAAAGAAGAAATAAAGTGAGTAATAGTCTAATAAAAATAAATAAAAATACTTGACCAATAAAAGTTGAAAGTAAGCCTGACCCATGGTGGCACAGTGGATAGAGTGTCAACCTTGGATGCTGAGGTCCCAGGTTTGAACTCTAAGGTTGCTGACATGAGCACGGGCTCACCAGCTTGGGCGCGAGGTCACTGGCTTGAGTGTAGAATCATCGACATGACACTGTGGTCTCTGGCTTGAGCCCAAGGTCACTGGCTTGAACAAGAAGAGATCACAGGCTGGGCTGGATACCCCCCCTTCCCAATCAAGGCCCATATAAGAAGCAATCAATGAACAAGTAAAGTGCCACAAGTAGGAGTTGATGCTTCTCAACTCTCTCCCTTCCTGTCACAACCTCTCCTTTTGCTCTCTCTCTCTCTCTCTCTCTCTCTCTCTCTCTCTCTCAAAAAGCCAAAGGTGAGTAGTTGCCTTAGCAAATGAACTCCAAAGAGTGCTACTACCAATCCGTTCCTCTTCGTTTAACTGCTCTTATAAAACATATGATATAAAATACTTTCTTAGGAGCATGAGAGAAGGTACTTATCCTGCAGAAATTATCTGGCATTGTCTACCAAAGTATACAGGATGAAAAACTGACCTTCCCTGGCCCTGGCTGGTTGGCTCAGTGGTAGAGCATCGGCCAGGTGTGTGGAAGTCCTCGGTTCGATTGCCCGCCAAGCACACAGGAGAAGCACCCATTTGCTTTTCCACCCTTCCCCCTCTCCTTCCTTTCTCTTTCTTCCCCTCCCACAGCCAAGGCTCCACTGGAGCAAAGTTGGTCTGGGCGCTGACAACCGCTCCATGGCCTCCGCCTCAGGTGCTAGAATGACTCCAGCAGCAACAGAGCAACTCCCCAGAGGGGCCAAGCATCGCCCTCTGGTGGGCATGCCGGTTGGATCCCTGTTGGGCGCATGCGGGAGTCTGTCCCACTTCTCACTTTGGGCGGGGCGGGGGAGGGGAATATAAAAGAAAAACGGACCCTTCCTACCAGCTAATTAATGCTCTTGTTAAGATATATCTGACACCAAGACATTTTTAGATAGATTTTCACTATCTACGGAGATATTTTAAGGTGGTGGGCAGTAAGTAATACAAAGTGTTACTTTAGAGTAAGAAGACTTCTAATACTGTCACTTTACTACTTGACTGTGTCGATCAAACCATTTTTCCAAACCTCAGTTTTCTCATTTGAAAGGTTTCTTTTGTTGTAAAGACCAAGTAAGATAATTTATATATTCAGATAATTTATATATTCCTGTAAAAAGCTGTTTCCTTAAAAAGACAAACAGTATCCAGACACTTGAAAATATCTCATACAGTCTAGTACCTATCCCATGAGGAGGAATACAAGGGTGTCCAGTATTTTTATTTTAGCAAGGACTCTCCCCATCCCACGTCAATACTTATCCTAATAAAAATACTTACATTGTAAAACTGCCTCGCAGAATATTTTTCACTGTGTTCTTTCTTGGCAAGCAGTAAGCCATGGTAAATTACTACCGTCTAACTTCCCAACACAGGTGTCTTTTGTAATAATAATGACTCGGATACTCTGTTCACTTTGCCTGAAATGATTGCAACACAGCTAATAAATGGCTTTACCATGAATATTTTTTAATGTTCAAATAATAAAAAGATAGAGAAAAAGCATTTCTGAATGTCAGAACGTCCCTAATAAAATGTTCAGTGTAGCTCAACTCCTGACGTATAACTGTTCTTTTTTATTTCCCAGTAACTCGTTTTATCACTTCTTGTCACATAAGGAGAAAATGCCAGGTTAATAGCATCGTCTGTTGCGTCGCGGTCCTCTGTCACTGCTGCAGCCTGCCAAACTGGCTCCAAACCCACGTCACCAAACAAGCGGCAGACTGCAGCACTGTTAAGTGATAAGGGGCTATGCAGGAAAAGAAACTTGCTGTCCCTCGACTCAACCCTTTAAAAACTTCAAACTTTCCCAGATTTTCCCTCTTTGAAATACCTGAATTTTAAAAAGCGTCACTCCCACTTCCCCTCCCACGCACGTCTTATAAGCAGGTCTTCCCTAGCCTACCCCCGGCCCGGAGTCTAGAGCCCCCCCCCCTCCCGACCCCGACACACACACACACACACACACACACACACACACACACACACACACACACACTGGAGCCTAGAGCCCCCCCCCCCCACTCCCGACACACACACACACACACACACACACACACCGCCCGGAGCCTAGAGCCCCCACGACCACACACACACACACACACACACACACACACGCACACCTAATGCGCAGCCTTGTTTCACGAGAAACAGATCAGTCGAACAGGTGGAGGATTCGGTCGCTTCCTCCCTCCACGCCGTCCACCCTCCCTCCCACCCTCCGCACCTTCTTCCCACCACCCGCCGGCGCGCCCTCTCTACCAGGGCCTCGGGCGCGGATCCCCAAAGGGGGCACCAGCGCCTGCCTACCAGCACTCGGGCATCTCGAAGGGTTGCGATCCCCAGCGGAACGAGCGCAGAGCTCGCCCCCAACCAGGAGAGCAAAGCAGCGCACACGCCCCCAGCGCACCTCTTCCTGCTCGCGTGGGGAGCCAAGACCTCACCAAACCGCTGTGTGGTTTGAAGCCTGCCAGCGACGGGTCGGGCGACAGGCCCGGAACACGCACCCCGCGGGGTCCCCTTCGGGCGGGAACATCGGGGTTACACCGCGGAAGACCCGCATAAACTAAGGAACAAAGCCCTCTAGCGAAAGAGGGCGGTAAAATAGGTCTTTCTCTGGAAACAGTAGTGAGTGTTAGATTATATTGAAGCTACTCGAGGACTTCATTTAGGTATCGTCTGGGGGCCTTACTTAAGCAAAATGTTTTCCATTGTGATGTGTTCATTTATGAGCGAGTCTCACTGTCACGCTTGAGCAGCACAAGCTGCTATTGTTCACATGCCCTGGGTCAGGACAGTTTTAAAGGCTAAAACTCAAAACCCGTATGTGGTATGTTAGGTGTTTGTGTTAAGGAGTTAAGATAGGATCAGAAAATGTGGCCAGTTTCTGAAGTCGTTATAGTGTGGTGCTGCAGGATGGATCTATAGATTTTAATATATTCGATGATCACCACTTAACGTCAAATGAAAATAGCTTACCTTTCCATTTTCCATGAAGGTTTTGAAGTCAGACCTGATTTGGAATTCTAGTTCCGCCACTTGCTGTCTTTAAGATCTTTCACTACGTAAACTCTCTAACCCTTAATTTCTTCTGTCAAACACATATAATACTCTCTATCTCATATAGGGTTGTTGTGAGGATTAAAAATTGTGTCAATAGGCCTGACCTGTGGTGCCACTGGATAAAGCGTTGACTTGGAATGCTGAGGTCGCCGGTTTAAAACCCTGGGCTTGCCTGGTCAAGGCACATATGGGAACTGATGCTTCCTGCTCCTCCCCCTTCTCTCTCTCTCTCTCTCTCTCTCTCTCTCTCTCTCTCTCTCCTCTCTAAAAATGAATAAATAAAATTTTAAAATAATTGTGTCAATAAATTCTCTGTACTCAATTATCTAATTTTGAGTTTAGTCACAACTCTATTAGATAGGCAAGGATACTTATTACTCCAGTTTTATAGAGGAAGAAGGAACTTCAAGATTAAAGTACTGCTCAGGGTCACACGGCTAGTGAGTTGTAGGGCCAACTTTTAAAGCCAAAACATAGAGCCATTTTGGCGCTAACAGCTACCTCTGATAATAGCTCCTGCCTAATTAGAATAGACTGGCAGGGTTGACCTACCTTTAGAAGGTGTTTTTGTTCCTCCCAGAAACTAGAAGGTGAGGACTCTTCTATTTTAGGAAAAGGGAGGAGTGAAGGTGGGTGTTAGTATTGAGCACAAAGAATGCTGAAGCCATTAATGGATTGTGAAATCAATGTAATAGATTTTTATCTTAGCCAGTAGAGCTTGAATATATTTTTAAATTTTTTAAATTGATTGGGGAGGGGAGCAAGAGAAAAGCATCAATTAATTGGTATACTAATTTTATGCATTTATTGGTTGATTTTTTTTAGGGTGGGGGCAAACAGTAAGGGCGATGAGAAGCATCAACTCATAGTTGTGGCACCCTATTTGTTCATTGATTGCTTTCACATAGGTGCCTTGACAGGCGGGGGCAGTGGGGGGAGCTCCAGTGAGCCAGTGACCCCTTGCTCAAGCCACTGACTTTGTGCTCAAGCCAACTTGAGCTTCAAGCAAGTGATCATGGGGTCATGTTTATGATCCCATATTCAAGCGAGGGACCCCGCACTCAAACTAGCAACCCTTCACTCAAGCTGGTGAGACTGTGCTCAAGCCGGATGAGCTGGAGCTCAAGCTTGTGACCTCGAGGTTTCAAACCTGGGTCCTCAGCATTCCAGGTCAATGCTCTATTCACTACGCCACCAGCATTAGTTGATTCTTGTACATGCCCTAAGGATTAAACCCTCAACCCTGAGCAATCAGGAGGATTCGCTAACAAAATGAGTTACCTGGCCAGAACCTAGAGCATGAATGTTATTTTTTATTAATTTTTTAAAATTTTTTATTTAAGTGAGAGGTGGGGAAGTAGAGAGACAGACTTCCACATGTGCCCAGACCATATCCCCCTGGCGACCCCCGTCTAGGGGACATCTGGGGCCCATTCTCAAGATATTTTTAGTACATCTTCTGTGCTGGGATCAACAAACTCCAATCAACTGAGCCACTGGCTACGGGAAGGAGAGAGAGAGAGAGAGAGAGAAGGGGGAAGGGGTAGTGAGGAGAAGTAGATAGTTACTTCTCCTGTGTGCCCTGACTGGGAATCAAACCCAGGACTTCCACACACCAGGTCAACACTCTACCACTGAGCAAACCAGCCAGGGCCAGGCTTGAATACTTTTAATAAATTCACATAGAATGGGGAGAGGTGGAATGAGAGTACATTGTGCAAATAAGTATTTTTTTGTGGAATTGTCATTTCTATTATACATGTGCACTTGTACACATACCTTTGTGTGTGTGCAGTTTCAATGTAAAATATAGTTCTTGGAGTGGGTCTAAAAAGTCTGCATGCCACTGTGTAAGATCATTTAATTTGAGAGATGAAAATACAGAGACCAAGTTGCTGAGGTCACAACAGGTGGGCAAAACAGGTCACCTTAGAATTGAAGTGACACATCACCCATGGCCTTCTTTTAATAGATGAAGAAATTGAGACCCAGGGAGAGGATGTGATGGGTCCAGGGCCACACTGACATAGATCAGACAGCCTGTGATTTCTCCATGCAGGAACACCAATTGCATATATATAATTATACAATTATATGTAAGTTATGTATATATACATATATACATTGATATATACAGTGGTGGGATTTAAATAATTTAACAACTGGTTCTCTGCCCTAATGACCATTTTAAATATAAAAAAAATATGCTGAAAGGTAGTTTATTATTTTATGCATTTAATACTTAAATAAGAATAATAAAAGATGTACACAAAACTATATTGTGTTATAGAAAGTTTTAAAACATTAATGAACAATATTAAATAATACCTGACAAAAAACAATAAAAGTGTTATTTAAGATATTTCCATATTGCTTCTTAATTGGCATCCTCATTTGCAATTTTTTTCACCTATGAACGGAATGAACATTACTACAGGTGCTTAGAACTGTGATGGCGAACCTATGACAGCATGTCAGCACTGACACATGTAGCCATTTTCAATGACACGTGGCCGCATACCAGAGAAGTATGGGGCCGCATGCCAAGAAGGATGTTTCATCCTGCACCACGGCCAGGTGCAGGAGCCGAGGATAAAACATTTGCTGTAATGTGTAGACACTCTGTGCTGGAGGTCTGTAGGCCAAAACAACAGAATTCCGGCACAGAGCGTCTAGTTCTGGGACTTTCGATTAGGCCGTTTTTCTCGAAGTGACACACACCCCGAATTATGCTCTTTTTTTTGGCGAATTTTGACACTCCAAGCTCAAAAGATTGCCCATTAATGGCTTAGAATATTCTGTAGCTCAGATGAACATTCAAAAAGAGTAAGGAATGTAAATTTGTGATTTCTGCATTGGGCAGATGCCCAGGTGCCCACCTTAAAGAGAACCCTGATTACAAGTGCCATTTTAACAAACAGTTCACCAAACTCAACTAAAAATTAGGTATTGTGTTGGGCAGATAAAATATATTATGCTCACTTTGTTAAAGATGGTGCTGCCGACATGCAAGTTTTAAGAGTAAGCTTTTCCCCACACTCTTGACTGATTGGGGTGGTGCAGTCTCATGAGGAATCTTCCCATTATGCCTCAGATAGGTGACTTTGTATCAGAGACTTCCTTGTTTGTAGATTGGATTAAAGGTTTGGATTTCTACACTATAAAGTAGGGCAGACCGGGACCTTGCTCTCGCTCAGTTCCTGAGGTTAGCATTAGAGAGGAGAGCAGATTAAGGCCACATGGACTAGAGGAGAAGCAGCCAAGATGGTGGAATGCTGAGGGAGAAGCCAGTTTGTGCAGAGTTTGTGTAGAGAGAAGGAGATGGGAAACAGAGGTGAATAAGACTGGTGAGCTAGAAACCTTTGATTCTAGGAAACTCGGATAAGTCGGTGGCTTTGTGAGCACTGAATGTGTGGGTTTTGGAGCCGAGTGTGTATTTTTGCTTGCACACCAGGTGCAAGCTAGAATTAAAGCTGATGGCTCACCAGTTCTTGGCTTCGTTGTTTCATTATCAAATGTCCAAATCTAATGCGAACCTGCACTGGCCAGGCAGCAGTGATGGTAGCCTGGGCTACTGGCTTTACATATTCTGACAAACCGGTGTGAATGAGCTGAATCCTACCTCTGTACACACACACACACACACACACACACACACACACACACACACATGTAATCCCTGACAATTGTGTTTAGTTATTTCTTTTGTGACTCAATTAGAAAAAATATGATGGAAGTTACAGAGTATGACTCTGAGACTAGGTCATAAAAGGTATGGGGCACTTCTTTCTCAGCTCACTTACCCTGGAGGAGACTGGCTGTCATTATTGAGAAGATGATCAAGACACCTTATGAGAAATTCCTGTGCAAAGGAATCAAGATCTCTAGCAGACAGCTGGTGGGAATCAAGGCCTCTTGCCACTAACTATATGAGTTAGATCTCGGAAACAGATCCTTCAAGGCTCAGTCAAACCTACAGCCCCTGTTTCTACACTGAAATTTCATGGAAGACCCTGAGCCAGCTCACCTAGCTAAGCCATTCCAGGTTTCCTGACCCTCAGAAAATAAAAGATAATAAATATCTAGCACTTTAATTCTCTAACCTTCGGGGCATTTGTTACAGAAAAACAAATAACTGATATACCATTGTGTCTTATTGTAGAAGGAATATTTTATGCAGAGGAAAACAACCATGTTTTTATAATTTTGATATTAATAGTTTGATTAAAATGAACAGTAAAACACATTATGCTTTACAGGTATTTTCTGGACAGCAGCTTATTTTGCTAAATCTCATCTAGAACCAGTTAAGACCCTTAAAAATTGTCAACAGAGAAAATAAATAACCACCACTCCCCCACATGTATTTAGAAAAACAAAGATAACACTAAATTCTATAGAAGGTAGAAGAATATCCAATAAATACCTGGTTTTACTCCTCATAATGACTATTTCAGTATTTTTTTGAAATATTATATTATTTCTAAAACTACCTACACTTTTCTCCTTCTCTCTTGCCTTTCCCTTCTCCCTTCTCTCTTTTCTCTTTTCTGTCTTTCTATTTCTATGTAAGATCTCTCTCACCTTGCTTTTCTGGTGACATGCATATCTTCCACTGGGTAAGCCTTCACTAATTCCATCTATTCTGCAGTTAGCAAGTTTCATTTAAATTGGTTATGAGGGCATTGCTGCCACCTAGTGTTAAAATTAAGGTACAAGGAGAAATGCAAAAGAGATATAATAATCGTAACACAAAAACAATACTAGCGAATAACATTTACTATACTTTGGGCCCTGTTCAAGATATTTCGTATACATTGTTCCATTTAAGTATCACAACAATAGCCCGACCAGGCGGTGGCGCAGTGGATAGAGCGTCAGACTAGGGTGCCGGAAGACCCAGGTTCGAGACCCCGAGGTCGCCAGCTTGAGCGTGGGCCTATCTGGCTTGAGCAAGAGCTCGCCAGCTTGGGCCCAAGGTCGCTGGCTCCAGCAAGGGGTGGCTCGGTCTGCTGAAGGCCCGTGGTTAAGGCACATGTGAGAAAGCAATCAATGAACAACTATGGTGTCTCAAAGGCAATGAGAAACTAATAATTGATGCTTCTCACCTCTCTCTGTTCCTGTCTGTCTGTCCCTATCTATCCCTCTCTCTGACTCTCTCTCTGTCCTTGTAAAAAAAATAAATAAGTATCACAACAATAGATGCTATTATTGAGTGATGTGATTTTAGGGAGAAGATAACAGTGAGGCATCTCAATGTGAATAACTTGATCAGTATCATAGGATTTAATCAAAGACTATCTGATTCTGATATTTTGTTCTCTCTACAACACTATACATTCTCTCAGGATTATAATTAGTGCAAGATTTTAGAGTATATGATTATAAGTATTTTTGTAACTGCCCATTTCAAATATGTTGTTAATTTCTCATTATATATAAATATTTATTCTAATTTCAAAGAGTGATATTTTAGCCTGATTGGTGGTGGTACAGTGGATAAAGCATCAACCAGAATGCTGAGGTCGCTAGTTCTGAGCACAACTCATCAGTGAGGGGTCACTGGCTTGAGCAAGGGGATAGTGGCACAGCCCTGGTCAAGGCACCTACAAGAAGTTCAATGCACAACTAAAATGAAAGCAACTATGAGTTGATGCTTCTCACCTTCTCTCTCCCTTCCTATCACTCTCTCTCAAAAAAAAAAGTGATGTTTTATTTCTTTTAATTTAATTGATAAATAACAGATGCAGCCTTCACTCTTCTTGTGGCTTCATCCAAAACTTCTCTAATAATGTTACCAACTCTAAAATAATGATAAAGCTATTCACCTGAAAAAAAACTTTAAAATCACCAAAAAACTTAGCACTGAAAGCCCTAAATACTTTCAACCCTTCTGTACTAGCACCTTCCTATTCTCTCACATCTCTAGCCACCCTTTTTTTACCGAACTGAGCTGGGGATCATCCATTTGATAGGTGTCAGCCAAAAGAGCACACCAAGTTAATTTTGTGAGTAGGAACTTGATCACAAGCCAGCAATCAAAGAGCACCTTGGGGTGTTCTCAAAGCACTGTCCCTCCTAACAAAAAGAACTGCAGAACTTTATAAAGCCAGTTGCTTACATCATGGCATGTTCAGGTATGTTTTTGGGTAAACATGTACAGTACATGAACATGGCTATACATATATTGCATGTACAGAAAAATGGCAGATAAGCTGTGCCTTGAGTGGAGAGTTCAGTATTATAATGAGCATTTAATGAGAAAAGTTCCTGCTGAGGTCTCTGGAAGGGTCTCAGGCAGTTTCAGGTGGTTTCTTAATCTTTACCTTCTGGACATGAAGAAAAACACCTCAAACAAGCATTGTTGGATTTCAGACAACAATGCTTCTCACCTTCTCTCTCCCTTCCTATCACTCTCTGCAAGCAAGCAAGCATAGTAATTATGTAGGCTTCCTCTAAGTCAGGCATCCCCAAACTACAGTCCTGCAGGCCCCATGAGGCCCCCTGAGGCCATTTATCCCCCCCACACACACACACCCCACACACACACACCCCGCACTTCCAAAAGGGGCACCTTATTCACTGGTGGTCAGTGAGAGGAGCACAGGATGCATCCGCACCCATAGATCCCATTGAAATACTGGTCAGTTTGTTGATTTAAATTTACTTGTTCTTTATTTTAAATATTGTATTTGTTCCCGTTTTGTTTTGTTTTTTGCTTTAAAATAAGATATGTGCAGTGTGCATAGGGATTTGTTCATAGTTTTTTTTATAGTCCGGCCCTCCAACGGTCTGAGGGACAGTGAACTGGCCCCCTGTGTAAAAAGTTTGGGGACCCCTGCTCTAAGTGTTTGACCCTTGTATGTAGGCTACACCTTCACTTGTTTCCCTCTTTCTAGTTCTCTTTAAATTCATGTATGCCCAGTTGTGTACACCCTGCTTCCTCTGCTCTCACTACTGTTACAGTTGCTTCTCCTTGGGTGGCCCCCAAATCTGACTCTCTAGTCAGCCTTGCCTTCTTTCCTGGATTCATAGCTTGCCTTCCCATCAGTCTGTGGGACCCCCTATCTGGCTATCCTGTTTAGACAGAAGTGTCGACATATACATGATATAATCCATCACCTACGCCCTACAGCATCTCTTCTGTTTCTATTTCTGGGGTTCACAGTTTTGGAGGAAAGACTTCCCTAGAACAGTTAAAGGAAAAAAGTTTATAAGGCTACAAAGTAACTTGCTTACAATTACACAACCACAATCATGTGTCACTTAATGAACATCAAGAATACATTCTGAAAAATGCATCCTTAAGTAATGTCATTGTGGAAACATCACAGAATGCATGTGTACACACTTAGAAGGCATAGCCTACTACACACCTAGGCAATATGGAATATAGCCTATTGCTCTGTAAGAGAGGAAGAATAATTTCCGTCTACCCTGTGAGTTCTTGCCTGACACATCCCTGTGATAAAAGACAGTAACAGGCACTGGCCAGTTAGCTCAGTCAGTTAGAGCAGTATTTTTGAACTGCAGGTCTGCTAGAAATGTTGTGCCGGTCCATGAAAGAGTGAATTACCCTAATGTTGAATGAAGATTATGGAGTCTGTAAACTGTGGACCCACAGTTGAAAAACACTGGGTTAGAGCTTCATCTGGAAACCCCAAGGTTGCCAGTTTGATCCTCAGAGCATGTACAGGAAGCGACCAATGAATGCACAACTAAGTGGGTCAACACATAAATGCTTCTCTCTCTCTCTCTTACCCTTCCTCTTTGTCTTTCTAAAGTCACTCAATTAAATAAATAAATAAATAAATAAATAAATAAATAAATAAATACTGGATTGCATTGTAACTTGAAAACACAAAATTTTTAAAAATAATAATAAAAGACAGTAACAAGAGAAAAACAAACCAATGTTAAATAGCATGTATATATCCTGGGTGACATCCAGGAAAACTGAGTAACTTGCCAAAATAGACGAAACCACCACCTTAAATATCACCTCCAGCTGAAGACAGATGGTGTTAGAGGGGGGCAGCATCGGTTTCCACCTGAAGATTACCAGGCAAAGCTCAGTGAAATGGGCTCAGGTTGTTGCACATATTTAAGTAGTTCTCTTCCACATTAATAAGAGTTTCTAGAGATAAGGTCATCCCCTTCTTCCAGGTACTTTAAGGGAGACATCCTTACAGATGGAGATTTCCCTTACAAATGTAAATGTCTTTTAAAAAATATTTTTAAAATATTTTTATTTATTGATTTGAGAAAGAGAGAGATCATTTGGTTGTTTCACTTACTTTACGCATTCATTGGTTGGTTCTTGTATGTGCCTTCACTGGGGATTGAACTTACAACCTTGGTGTGGTATTGTAATGATGTTCTAACCTGGTCAGGATTGTAAATGTCATTTGAAAATAACTTTTACATGGTTTTCAGACCTTCTCTCTGTCCACTGTTTCTTAAAATTAATCAGCCCAAAATAATCCTTATGCCAAATAGACATATTTTGGGGTGGCAAATTCTGTTTTGCGACAGCTCCTGGACTGCAAACCTGTTTGTTGGGCAAACAAGTGTGTTAGGCTTGCTCGCTTGTACTTTGCCTGATGGTGCATGAGCACGGGCAGCACCGTGTGTGTATAGTCTATGTAAGGCTGCAGGTGGTTGCCTGCCCTCAGGGCGGCAGATAATAGATTTGGGATTGTCTGCCGCCATTGGGAGGGGACATTTTTGCTGTCTTTGCTGGAGAAAGGGTTTTTCCCCTGGCCTGTTTTTGCTTGGAAGTCCTGAGAGAGAGAGTGAGAGAAGTGGTTTTCCCTGCCTGCTTGCTTGTACACCATTGCAAGACTCATAA
The DNA here is from genome assembly GCA_037038555.1 of Rhynchonycteris naso. Lineage (NCBI taxonomy): Eukaryota > Metazoa > Chordata > Mammalia > Chiroptera > Emballonuridae > Rhynchonycteris > Rhynchonycteris naso. The sequence goes on along the minus strand of CM072996.1, from coordinate 251,432,471 downwards.
ACAGAATGGCCCACCATCCTCTAGCTCCACAGTTCCTTTACCGTCTGCTCGAATCCAGTGTGAACCTGCACTGCCACCAGCCCTACACTGTACAACATGTTACTGTACTGAATACTGTAGGCAACTCTAACACAATGGTATTTGTGTAATGTGCTGTGGTGTCACAATAAGACAGCTATTATGTCATTAAGCAATGGTAACTTTTAGCTCCATGTATTCCATTCCTTGATGACTGAAAGGTCATTATGCAGTGCATGACTGTAGTAAGTTGCAGAGCCAAATTTATCCCAGGTCATTCTTACTCCTGACCTACATGGACAAAACAATAAAAATAAAAGCATCTATAGAAAATAACCTCAGCCCTGGCCAGTTAGCTCAGTGGTAGAGCATCAACCTGGTATGTGGAAGTTCTGGGTTCTATTCCGGGTCAGGGAACACAGGAGAAGCAACCATCTGCTTTTCCACCCGTCCCCTTCCCCATTCTCTTACTCCAGCTCTCTCTCTTCCCTTTCTGCTGCCATGGCTCAAATAGTTAGAGTGAGTTGGCCCCCTGGGTGCTGAGAATGGCTCCATGGCCTCACCTTAGGCGTTAAAATAGCTCAGTTGCCAAGCAATGGAGTAGTGGTCCTAGATGAGCAGAGCATCCCCGGTAAAAGCTTGCTGGATAGATCCTGGTCGGGGTGCATGTGGGAGTCTGTCTCTCTGCCTCCCCATCTCTCACTTAACAAAAAATAGAAATAAAAATAAATTAAAGTAACGTCACAGAATGGATCTGATCATAAATTCCAAACTGGACAGGGTCATAGTGGGTAGCCATGCCCCAGGCATATAACTTCTTTAGTAAGAGGTTTTAAGCCAGCCCAGTTCATTGGTCATGTGCATCTAGGTTAACACACCTTTGAAATACCAGAAGTAATACCCATCAGAGGGGGATTAACCTGTAAGAAAGTACATAATTGTATTAACTCTCCTATCATCCAATTCTCACATTGCTTACTCCAGTGTTTCTTAGGGATCCTCCTTAATTTCAAATGCATAAAAGAAACTGCAAAACTTATTTTCTGGAGCTTTTGAGATTTTGTACCCTGGCATGTGTCATCAGTTTGATTCAAATAAATTCTTATTGAACTTCTGTACAGGTTTGGAGATTTCTTACTTTGACACCAATTTCCTTTGAGTTCTCTGGGTCCTCTGGCTAGACTATACATCCTTCTGTCTGTTGGGCAAACAAGTGTGTTACAAGTGTGGTAGGCTTGCTCACTTGCACTTTGCCAAATTGTTGCATGGGCACAGGGCAGCACCCTGTGTGTATAGCCTAAGAAAGGCTGCAGGTGCTTGCCCTCAGGAAGGCAAATTGTAGATTGCGGATTGCCTGCCTAATTGGGAGGGGCCATTGTTTGCTATTGTTTGCTGGAAAAGGGGTTTTTTATCCATCATGCTTTTGCTAGTGGGTCCTGAGAAAGACAGAGAAGTGGTTTTCCCTGCTGGCTTGCTCGTCTGCTATGGGAGACTAATAAATGGAATGGTGCACCATCCTCCAGCTCCACAGTTCCTTTGCCATCTGCCCAAATCCAGTGTGAACCTGTATGATCACAACTTCTGACCTTACAGGCACCATGAACCAATATCTGCTATAGAGTGATTTGCACCAGGACAGCTGCATTTGAATTCTTCCACTCTGCAAGCATAAAGGATTGGTTTTAAAGATGGGAAGAAAGATGAGCCCTGGCCAAGTTGAGTGTCCAATACCAGATCAGGGCACATACAAAAATCAACCAATGATGGCATGAATAAGTGGAACGACAAGTTGATGTTTCTTTCTCTTTCTGTATCTCTAAAATCAATAAATATAGAAAGAAAGGTCTTTCTTTACATATTTTAATACAGACAGCCATTGGGGTGTTCAAATGTCACCATATAAAGTACAGATGAAACAAAGAATTTATCTGCTTCAGTTTGACATTTCAACTTCAGACTAATTTGTGTCACTTTAAAACAGTGGTTCTTAACCTGGGTTCTATCGAACCCTAGGGGTTCGATGAGTCGGTCTCAGGGGTTTGGAGAAGCCTCTGCCGCAGAGGCCAGAATAAAGTAATACCGTAATTTGTTGTGAGTTCATGCACTTTGTTGGTTTTGTTCTTTGAGCAAGGTGATGTTCATGCATGGCTCATTTTGTGCACCAGTAAAAAAAACATATACCTATGTCTTGAATTTGGAAAAAAAATCATATTTTGTTTATCACTAAAGAAGGGTTCGGTGAGTGTGCATATGAAATGGTGGGTTCGGTACCCCAAAAAAGGTTAAGAACCACTGCTTTAAAAATAACTATGAAAGTAGGAGCAATTAGGTAACTAAGATGAGATCTCTGGTTATTCATTAAATATTTGTTAAAATGAATCACATTTTGACCAGGTGGTGGCACAGTGGACAGAGAATCAGACTAGGACACGAAGGACCCAGGTTCAAAACCCCGAGGTCACCAGCTTGAGCACAAGCTCATCTGGTTTGAGCAAGTCTTACCAGCTTGAGCCCAAGGTCACTGGCTTGAGCAAAGGGTCACTCGGTCTGCTGTAGCCCCCTGGTCATAACGTCAGTGGCTTAAGCAATAAAGAATGTTAATAACCTCACCTAATGAGAAGACTGGAACAAAGCAATACTGATGTGGTGCAGCTGCTCAGTCATGTCCCTAGGTTCCAAGTGCTTTTCTTCTTTCTTTTTCTCTTTCTTTCTCTCTCTCTCTCTCTCTTTCTTCCTTCCTTCCTCCCTTTTTTTCTTTCTTTCTTTTAAAAGACAAAAATTTAATGAAAATTAGTCAGTGAGTATGTAATACTGGAAGGGGCTAAATAGTTACATGGGGAAGTCAATGTTACATATTATCATCATCTAATTCATCTTCTTCCTTCAAAGATCCATTAGCCTTTAGTTATTTCAGCAACCCTCCAGTCCAAAAGCTTTATCCTTAACTTTGTGTCTATGTAAATTATTTTTGCAACTTCTTTAACAGTATCACAGCAGGTCATTTCTTTCATCTGGAGCATTCATTTCTATTTCTGTCTTTGTAGCTTACTGGCTTTGCCAATAGCACAGCCCCAATAACCATATGAAACACCTGATGGGTCAATCATGTAGAGTTGTGCACAATCATTCACACTATAAAACCCTAACATGAAATGGCAGCCAAAAGGTCTAACAGCACTGTGGAGTGTATATGCATATACATACATGGCCACTCTGTCTGCAAGATGTTTTAGTGGAATGTATAGCCAAAGTTAGATCTAAAGTTAGAAGCTTCTTCTCCTGCAATGTCTGCTAAAGAGCGAGCATCTGTCAACAAACCAGTCATTACCATTCCATCAGGCTGATTTTCGGTCAAATAAGTTTGTAAATATGATATAGTTTGCATTGGGTGTGGGAGACAGTCTGTAAGCCGGCAAAGTCATTATAGCCTAAGACTTAGTTTTAAGACTAAGCATTTCCTGCCCTTTAATACTAAGATCTTTTCAAAACTAAGCTTTTCCCCAACCCTTGACTGTTGCGTGATGTGGGGTTGTTCACTCTTATGAGGAATCCCATTTATGCCTCAAATAAGTGACTTTATATCAGAGACTTCCTTGTTTGTATATTGGATTAAAGGTTTTGATTTCTACACTATAAAATGGGGCAGACCGGGGCTCGTACTCTCTCTTGGTTCCTGAAATTAGCGTTGCAGAGGAGAAGCAGCCAAGATGGCAGAGTGCTGAAGGAGAAGCCAGTTTGTGCAGAGAGAAGGAGATGGGGAACAGAGGTGAATAAGGCTGGTGAGCTAGAAACCTTTGATTCTAGGAAACTCGGATGAGTCAGTGGCTTTGGGAGCCCTGAATAGAAAGGGAAGTGTTTTCCCCACTATGTGTGTTTCTTGCCCGCTGAGTGCAAGCTGGGATTAAATGTAATGGCCCACCAGTTCTTGGCTCCATTGTTTCATTACCGTCTGTCCGAATCAAATGTGAACCTGCATGGGCCAGGCAGCTGTGATGGTGGCTGTGGCTACTGGCCATACACTGATCAACATTAAAAAGTCATTTGTTGAAATCCTCTTCATAAGGTTTAGAAAGCACTAATTTTTCTACCCCAATGACAACGCCATCTTTACATCTGACTCCAGGAGCTGTTCTACTATTTTCTACAGCTGTCATAGCATAATCAACTTAGAAAACTCTTTCATGAGGAGAGAATGTAGGGGCTGACAGGTCATATCCAGTGCCGACTGAGCTCATCCTGGTATAAGCAGAGGGGTGTGCAGGGTTTCAGGGCCTAAAGTGCTCACCCTATGCTGCTCCAGATGCTTTCTATCCTTCTGCTCAGCCATCCTCCTCTTGTTACCTTTGGTCAGTGTAAGAAAGCTCCAAACCTGTGGAGAATTTTTGTAAAAACTTATTTTAGCCAAATGGATGACAATGCTGGGAAGCAAGATCTCAAATGCTCTGGAGAATGATACGTAGTTTTGCAGTTTCTTTCATACATTTAGAATTAAGGAGGGAATACAAGGTAGATTACATGGAGGTGGGAGAAAGCAAGACCAAAATTGGATTACAGGATGGTTAACACAATTACATGCTCTTTTAAAGGTGGTTACTCTTCTAAGGGGTCTGAAAAAGAGGAGTTTCCAAGGTGTGTTAAAAATGCACAAAAACAATGGACAGGGCTTGCTTAAAGCAAAGATAAACCTTTCATTAGGGAAGTTATATGCCTGGGGCATGAGAACCCACCATGACCTGCCAAATTAGAAATTTCTGATCAGATCACCCTGTGAGGTTACTTTTGGTTAGATGAATTACAATGCCCCTCTTTCATCAATATTTTTTTCATCTTTAAGCTTGTCTTCTTATTGGCACATGACAGTGGCCTTACATAACCTTTTAAGACACATTTAAGCTGGAAAGAAAGGTCAGGGGTGATGCTAGCAAATTCATGTGTTTCTCTCCTCAGTAGGAAATAAAATATTTTCTAGAAGCTCCAAGGACACATTCTTTCATGTCTCTTTGGCCAGAGCTTTGTCTATGACTACCTCAGCTATAGAAGAAACTAGAAAATTGAGTAGCAAGTAAAGAAGAATAAAATTACTAGAGTTGACTTAGATAACTGAGTCATGAGCCTGGGGACACATTTAATCACTGGGCAGTGTTGGATTATTATTTTATTTTATTTATTTATTTTTCAGAGACAGAGTGAGAATCAGAGAGAGGGATAGATAGGGACAGACAGACAGGAACGAAGAGAGATGAGAAGCATCAATCATCAGGTTTTTTGTTGTGGCACTTTAGTTGTTCATTGATTGCTTTCTCATATGTGCCTTGACCGTGGGCCTTCAGCAGACCAAGTAACCCCTTGCTCAAGCCAGCGACCTTGGGTCCAAGCTGGTGAGCTTTGCTCAAACCAGATGAACCCGTGCTCAAGCTGGCGACCTCGGGGTCTCAAACCTGGGTCCTCCACATCCCAATTCAATGTTGTGGGGCAGATAAAATATATTATGCTCACTTTGTTAAAGATGGCATTGCCCACCTGCAAGTTTTAAGAGTAAGCTTTTCCCCACACCCTTGACTGATTGGATCATGTAGGGTGGTGCACTCTCATGAGGAATCCTCTCAGTATGTCTCAGATAAGTGACTTTGTATCAGAGACTTTCTTGTTTGTAGCTTGGATTAAGGGTTTGGATTTCTACACTATAAAGTGGTACAGACCTAGAACTTGCTCTCTTGGTTCCTGAGGTTAGTATTAGAGAGGAGGGCAGAGAAAGACCACGTGGAGGAGAGGAGAAGCAGCCAAGATGGCGGAGTGCTGAGGAAGAAGCCAGTTTGTGCAGAGAGGAGGAGATGGGAAACAGAGGTGAATAAGTCTGGTGAGCTAGAAACCTTGATTCTAGGAAACTCGGGTAAGTCAGGAGATTTGTGAGCAGTGAATGAGTGGGTTTTGAAGCCCAATGTGTGTTTTACTTGCCCACCAGGTACAAGCTGGGATTAAAGCTGATGGCTCACCAGTTCTTGGCTCCATTGTTTCATTACCGACTGTCTGAATTAAACGCGAATCTGCATGGGCCAGGCGGCTGTGATGGTGGCCTTGACCACTGGCTTTACAGATGCTCTATTCACTGCACCACCGCCTGGTCAGGTGGATTATTATTTTAAAAATATGTTAATCTTTACTTAAATATTTTCAGGAACACAGGGGAAAAGGTTAATATCATCTAGCACAGCAAATACATCTTTTAACATCTCTATCCCCGATTTCCCACTTCTTATATCAGTTGCCTTACTTCTTCCTTTCTCTAAAAGAGAAAACACATTGTAATTCTCCTCATGATACACTCCTTCAACTCCTAACCCCTATTCATTTCTAGGTCTTTACTTCTGTTTCTCTTTATCTCCTTCTAATATGAGAAATCTACCTTACTATGTTAGTTATCTATTGGAGTAACAAATAACTCCAAATTTTGTGGCTTAAAATAAAATAAACATGTTATCTTAGTTTCTCTGCCTCAGGAATTTAGAACCCAACCTTTGAGCCCTAAGTTACTCTCAAATTCCTGAGGCACAGAAACATCAACATAAACCTCTTTCATGAGGTTGTAGTCAAGGTGTTGGCAAGGACTGCAGTCATCTGAAAGACTGAATAGTGCTTGATGATGGACTTCTAAGATAGCTCACTCATATGGCAGGAAACTGACTTGAGGCCTTAGTTCCTCATTCCATTGGACTGCACATCATGGTGGCAACATCCCTCAAGGCGAGTGACTAAGAAAGAGAGACAACACACAGGTAGTCACAATGCCTTTTATGACAGTCTCTGAGTCATACTGTCACTTCTACTTTATTCTGTTTGTCAGAAGAGGATCACTAAGTCCAACTCACACTCAGTGGGAGAGAAATTAAGTTCTTCTTGAGTTGTGGCAAAGGATTTGTGGACATGTTTTTTGAACCACCACATTTACATATCATTTAATTTTTTATTATTGTATGACCAGGAACCACCATCATGGCCATTCACATGCAGGTTCGCATTAGATTCGGACAGTCGGTAATGAAACAACGGAGCCAAGAACTGGTGAGCCATCAGCTTTAATCCTAGTTTGCACCTGGCAGGCAAGTAAAAACACACACTGGGCTCCAAAACCCACACATTCAGTGCTCACAAAGCTCCTGACTTATCCGAGTTTCCTAGCATCAAAGGTTTCTAGCTCACCAGACTTATTCACCTCTGTTCCCATCTCCTTCTCTCTGCACAAACTGGCTTCTTCCTCAGCACTCCGCCATCTTGGCTGCTTCTCCTCTCCTCCATGTGGCCTTAATCTGCTTTCCCCTCTAATGCTAAACTCAGGAACTGAGAGAGAGCAAGCTCCTGGTCGGCCCACTTTATAATGTAGAAATCCAAACCTTTAATCCAATCTACAAACAAGAAAGTCTCTGATACAAAGTCACTTATCTGAGGCATAATGGGAGGATTTCTCATGAGAGTACACCACCCCAATCAGTCAAGGGTGTGGGGAAAAGCTTACTTTTAAAACTTGCACGTGGACAGCACCATCTTTAACAAAGTGAGCATAATATATTTTATCTGCCCAACAATTATACCTCAGGTTTGTTTGTTTCTTTGTTTTAGTGAGAGAGACAGACAGAGAGACACAGACACAGGAAGGGACAAAGATGAGAAGCATCATCTTGTAGTTGTGGCACTTTAAGTTGTTCAATGATTGCTTCTCATATGTACCTTGACTGGGGTATAGTGCTCCAGCTAAGCCAGTGACCCCTTGCTCAAGCCAGCAATCTTGGGCTCAAGCCAGTGACCTTCGGCTCAAGCCAGCAACCATGGGTTCATGTTCATGATCCCATGCTCAAGCTGGTGAGCTTGTACTCAAGCCGGTGAGCCTGCACTCAAGCCAGGAACCTTGGGGTTTTGAACATGGAAACTCTATCCAGGTTTATGCTTGTTGGGCAGATAAAATATATTATGCTCACTTTGTTAAAGATGGCACTGCCCAGGTGGAAGCCTGTCACCCAGGTGATATTAGTTGCCCTTATGCTTGGGATGGGCATAATTATATTATTGGGGGGGGGGACAGGCTGTAAGCAGGTCGGGTTGTTATAGCCTAAGGCTTAGTTTTAAGGGTAAGCTTTTCCCCACACCCTTGACTGATTGGATGATGTGGGGTGGTGCACTCTCATGAGGAATCCTCCCATTATGCCTCAGATAAGTGACTTTGTATCAGAGACTTTCTTATTTGTAGATTGGATTAAAGGTTTGGATTTCTACACTATAAAGTGGGGCAGACCGGGAGCTTGCTCTTTCTCTTGGTTCCTGAGATTAGCATTAGAGAGGAGAGCAGAGTAAGGCCATGTGGAGGAGGCCAGGAGAAGCAGCCAAGATGGTGGAGTGCTGAGGGAGAAGCCAGTTTGTGCAGAGTTTGTGCAGAGAGAAGGAGATGGGGAACAGATGTGAATAAGGATGGTGAGCTAGAAGCCTTTGATTCTAGAAAACCCGGATAAGTCAGTAGCTTTGTGAGCACTGAATGAGTGGGTTTTGGAGCCCAGTGTGTGTTTTTACTTGCCCGCCAGGTGCGAGCTAGGATAAAAGCTGATGGCTCACCAGTTCTTGGCTCCGTTGTTTCATTACCAACTGTCCGAATCTAATGTGAACCTGCACTGGCCAGGCAGCTGTGATAATGGCCGCGGCTACTAGCCATACAATGCTCTATCCACTGTGCCACCACTGCTCAGGAGAGTTTGATCTTTTTGCAGTGCAAAGCAAACCCTGTTTCCCCTCAAAACTAACATAGTCATATTCTCCAAGAAGGAAGAAGATCAGATCTTAAGCACCCCCCCCAAAAAAACCCAATAAGAACAAAAACAAGACAAAAATAAAACTACTCTAATTCTAAATGGACAGTGAGATATGTGAAAAGGGAATGGGACATTTCAATATAGAATTCTAATTTAAAAATATCAGGGACTTATTAAGAAACCATGGGAAAAAGAAACATTTTTCTGGATGTTGGGTCTTCTCAGAGATATTATAAATTAAATGACCTTGCATGGAATGGGGGCACAATGCAGTGTGTAGAACGTATTATATTGAGTGGGACACTTGAAGCCATGTCAACACAATAAGTTAAAAATTAAGAACGGAAATTCCCATTTCTTACCACTAAAAAAAATTTAAGTGACCGTCAATCATACACAATGATAACCCAACCCTTGCATTTGCAGTTATATTCATAGCGTTTTCTGTGCTGCAAATCAGTGCCACAAACTTTAGCAGTCTAAAATTCCACCCAGTGATTATCTCACAGATCAGATCCTGGCATAGCTGGGTTCTCTGCCCAGAGCCTTACAGGTTGAAATAAAAGCACCCGTTGAGCTGGTTATCATCTGATAGACACATTCTCCCAGAGCACACTGTCTCTTCAGAGTTCTGACCAAGCTCGCAGAGGCGGTTGGCAGGATTTAGTTCTTTGTGGTCACAGGATTAAGGTTATGTTATCTTGCTGGCTGTTAGCAGTGGCTTCTCTGGGCTCCCAGAGACCAGCCTCAGGTTCTAGTCACAACATGGCTGCTAAATTCCATGGCAGCTGAACAGGGTGTATACACAGGTAGTTGATAACTTTGGGAGCTGTATTAGTTTACCAGATCTGCCATAACAAAGTATCACAGACTCTGCGGCTTAAACAAATAACAGAAATTTACATCCTTGCCATTCTGGAGGCTAGAAGTCAGATCAAGGTGTCAGCAGAGTTGGTTTTATTCTGAGGCCACCCTCCTTTACCTGTAGAAGGCCATCGTCTCCCTGTGTCCTCACATGGTCTTCTCTCTGTGCGTGTCTGAGTCCTAATCTCTTTATAAGGACACTCAATGTACTAGAACAGAGCCCACCCATAAGACCTCATTGTACCTTAATTATCTTTTTAAAATATCCTATCTCCAAATACAGTCATTCTGAGATGTGGGGGTTAGGACTTCAATATATGAAATTTGAAGGAACACAATTTAGCTCATAACTGGATTCATCTTAGAATTCTACCTTCCATACATACATTTTGGCTAAAGGAATAAGGCCAATGTTGACTTTTATGAAAGTTACTGGAAAGTCATTGTTACATTCTATTGTGGGTTTCAAGTCTTTTTTTAAAAAAAGATTTGTAAAATGTGAAGCATTCCCTGGAATATGAAGTATTATTCTGAACATCTCCAATTCCCTGAGATTTATAATGCCATACCTGTTTTAAATATGCAAGGAAATGCTTTAAAGCTACTTGGTACATTTTAGAAACTTTGCTTAACTTTGGGATAGAAATTAGTTTGTTCTAATATTGTTTTATCATTTTATCACTGTTATTTCTTTTCTCAATTATAAAACATATTGGATCAACTTTTAAAAGTGTGTGTGTGTGTGTCTGTGACAGAGCCAGAGAGGTACAGAGAGAGGGACAGATAGGGACAGATATAGAGGAAGGGAGAGAGATGAGAAGCATCAGTTCTTTGTTGTGGCACCTTAGTTGTTCATTGATTGCTTTCTTATATGTGCCTTGACCAGGGGGCTACAGCAGACCGAGTGACCCTTTGCTTAAGCCAGTGACCTTGGGCTCAAGCTGGTGAGCCTTGCTCAAACCAGATGAGCCTGTGCTCAAGCCAGCCAACTTGGGGTTTTGACCATGGGACCTCTGCGTCCCAGTCCAATGCTCTATTCACTGCCTTTGGCCTGGTCAGGCCAACTTTAAAATTAAAAGCATGTTAGAGGCCCTGGCTGGTGACTCAGTGGATAGAGCATTGGCCCAGCATATGGACATTCCAGATTAGATTCCTGGTCAGGGAACACAGGAGAAGTGACCATCTACTTCTCCCCTCCTCCCTCTCCCCTTGCTCTTCTTCCCCTCCCACATCCAGTGTCTTGATTGGTCTGACCATTGGCCCTGGGTGCTGAGGTTAGCTCTGACTGAGCTCAATAGCCTCAGGCACTCAAAATAGCTTGGTGACTTGAGCATCGGGCCCCAGATGAGGTTGACAGGTGAATCCTGGTTGGGGTTCATGTGGGAGTCTGCTTCATTATCTCCCCTCCTCTCACCTAAAAAAAAGCATATTAAATTACTATGCCTACTAATGAGTGGCAGGGGTTGGTACCTTGAAAGTAGAAATGGAAGCTGAGAAAATAATTTAGAATTAGTGACTATATAACAAATGTCACCCAAATAAATTCAATTAAAAGAAAAGAATTTGTGACTATAGTTAATAATAGAGCATTGTATGCTTGAAAGTTAAGCAGAATAGATCTTAAGCATTTTCACCACACATAGGGAGTTAGGGATGTTAACTATGTGGAGTAATGGATTTTGTGAGAGGAGAGGGGTAATTTCCCCCCACCTTTTCCTCTTAGTTCTTCTGGCTTGTCTCATAACCAAATCGACACGGGACAGATTCACAGGAGAAAATACCAAATTGATTATGCATGTATATACAGGGGGTCCATAAGAATATAGGACCCAAGGATAAATCAGGCAGTTGAGTCTAATAATATGCCATCTTGTGCTAAGGAGAAAGTGGTGGTGGTGTGATTTGAGACTTCAAAGAGCAAGAAGGCAATTCACATAGAGATGAAAGTCAAATGTTTGGTAAACATATGTTTGTTGAGCCCGCTTTAACAATAGGACACAGAGGGGACTTCATCAAATGGGCCTTGCTAGGTTCCTCCCAGTCTATCACCTAGTTCATTTTAAACCATGGTGGTGAAGGCACCCTTCCAGGAACAGGTCCTTTAAATTCTTTTAGGCAATTAGAAGGAAGGTTAAAGGTTTTTACAGAGTCTTTGGTTTCTTAAAAACAACCAGCATAAGATAATCAATGCCTCCCCAAATAGGCATATTTTGGGGTGGCAAATTGTGCTCCCCTATCCCCTACAAAGTATTTATTTTCTTGATTTTGGTAATTATTTAGTAATGTATATGTATATCAAAAAAGCCTTAAAAATAAATTTGTCTTAGAGAATCATAATCATCATACAAGGTCGGGTGGTTAACTCTTTTGTGGACCAGCATGAAATTTCTACCAGAGGGGCACTGGTTCACAGACCGGAAACACTATTCTATACTTTGAAATAATTCCTTGTTTTTAAATTCTGACTTTAAGTAGATTGATATTTATTGCCTATGAGAGTTTATATGTATTCTAATTTTAGATTTTGGCTTAAAAAAGAAATCTTAATTATTTTAAGACAGCTTTCACAACTAACGGAAGGAAAGGTGATAATTTCTTTTTCATATTTCTCCAAGCTGAGAATATATATATTTCCTACTTGACTTAAATTTTTAAGGGGAAAAAGAACTTGTCTTGCATATTGGAAGAGAGAAAAAAATGGGACAAATTTTAGACTAAAGAGGCCAAATCACGGAGTCTTACATACACAGAGTGTTCAATGGATGAGTGTCAAGTTGGCTTGAATCTAATCAAATTAAAGCTTAAGATGAAATATGAATCACTGAAATAAATAAAATTAAAAAGAGTATTATGAATATGGTAAACCTGGTATATAAATCTTCAAAAGAAGTTTTAGGCCTGACCAGGTAGTGGCACAGTGGATAGAACATCAGCATGGTACACAGAGGACCCAGGTTCAAAACTCCGAGGCCGCTGGCTTGAGCACATGATCAGCAATTTGGGTGTGGGATCATATACATGACCCCATGCTCACTAGCTTGAGCCCAAAGGTAGCTGGCTTGAAGCCAAAGGTCTCTCGCTGGAGCCAAAAGTTGCTGATTTGAGTAAGGGGTCAGGTTACTGGCTCTGCTTTAGACCCCAGTCAAGGCACATATGAGAAAGCGATTTCTGTATTTGTGGTAAAACCATTCTTTTTTCTCTTCTTCTCCTTCTTTTCCAAGTGAGAAGAGGAGAGGTAAAGAGACAGACTTCACATGCACCCTGACTAGGATCCACCCGGCAACCCTGTCTTGGGGCCAAGGTTCTGCCCATCTGAGGCCATGCTCACAACTGAGCTATTTTTAGTGCCTGAGGCAGAGGCTCCATGGAGCCATCCTCAGCATCCAGGGCTGATGCACTTGAACCAATCGAGCCAAGGCTGTGGGAGAGCAAGAGGGAGTAAAAGAGAAAGAGAGAGAGAGAGAGAAGGTCTGGGGTGAAGAAACAGACATCCACACACCAGGTTGACGCTCTACCACTGAGTCAACTGGCCAGGGCTAAAGCCATTCTTAAATGATACTTAAAATGAATATTTGTGGCCCTGTATGGATGGCTCAGTGAATAAAGCATCAACCCAGTGCACCAGAGGTCAGGGGTTTGACTCCCCCCTTTCAGGGTACATCCAAGAAACAATCAATAAGCCCACAAATAAATGGAACAACTAAGTTAAACAATGAATTGATGGTTCTCTCTCTCCCTTCCCATAACCTCACTCTCTCTTTCATTACCTTCTTCTCCTCTCTCTCTCAAATCAAGGGAAACACTAAAAAATGTGTATTTGCTTACAGGTAGTATTCTCAAGCGAGGCAATATAACATGTATGGACCTGAGGCAAACTCCCCGAGTTCAAAATCTTCTTCCATCCCAACGAGGAGTCCTCCCATGAGGGAGTTATCTTGATGCCTTGGTTTCTCATCTCTAAGGTGAAAATGATTATGCTTACATGGTACTTATGTGATAAGACTGTCATGACCACTTATTTGGTGAGTACTTAAAAAAATACCTTCCCTGTATTATACATTAAACATAAATTCTCATTATTTTATCAGTTTAAGAAGTAAAAACTTAGTAGTCTTAAAAACTACAGGATCCTGAGACACTGGTGTGTCAGCGCTGGAGAGCAGTGCTGCAGTTGTTGCTGTGGCTGGAAATGAATGAGGCAGCGACAGTGGACAGGACAGCAGACGTCTGCCCCTGCAGCAGCTGCTCCCGGGTCTCCCCAAGGTGGTACGGGTCATGACTGCTCTGCAGCGCAGCCGGGCCTGCATGGGCCCAAGGCCACGGAACCCCAGCCCTGACATCATGTTTATTGAAACAAAGGTGTGTATCTTAAAGACAAGCTCATTCTACCATTGTCACCTGAGTTTGAACTCAGACAAACAACAGCTGATGCCAACTCAAGAAGACCTAGAAATAACACAACTGAAAATTGGAGGCAGACAACATCAACCCTAGACTCAACCAGCTCTACAAATAACACACCCAAACACACAGACATAAGGGGAAGACAAAGAAGTGCTATAGAAATGAATCAACAAGAGAAACCCCCAGAAAATGAACTGAGTGATATGGAAATAACCAAACTACCAAATGCAGAGTTTAAAATAATGATTATTAGAATGCTGAAAGATCTTAGAACAACAATGGATGGACAAAATGAGCACATAAATAAAGAGATTACAAGCATCAAAAAGGACATTGAAATAATAAAGAAGAACCAGTCAGAAATGACAAATACAATATCAGAAATGAAGACTACACTAGAAGCAATTAAAAGCAGGATGGATAAAGCAGAGGATCAAATCAGAAATTTAGAAGACAAGATAAACGAAAACACAGAAGCAGAACAGCAAAATAAAAAGAGGCTAAAAAATCTGAGGAAACTCTAAGAGAGCTCTGTGACAACGCAAAGAGAAACAATATTTGCATCATAGGGGTTCCTGAAGAAGTAGAGAAATAACAAGGGATAGAGACATTGTTCAATGAAATCATAGCTGAAAACTTCCCTAAATTGATGCAGGAAAAAGTCACACAAGTTCAAGAAGCACAGAGAACTCCATTAAAGAGAACCCCAAAGAAATCCACATCAAGACACATCATAATTAAAATACCAAAGCTAAGAGATAAAGAGAAAATATTAAAAGCTGCTAGAGAAAAAAGAGGTTATCATCTACAAAGGAGCCCCCATAAGGATGACATCCGACTTCTCAACAAAAACACTTGAGGCCAGAAGGGAATGGCAAGAAATATTCAAAGTAAAGCAGAAGAAGAGCCTACAACCAAGACTTCTTTATCCAGAAAGGCTATATTTAAAATTGAAGAGAAATAAAAAACTTCCCAGACCAAAAAAAAAAAAAAACCCTCAAGAAATTTATTATAACCAAACCAATGCTGTAAGAAATGTTAAGGAGCCTGTTGAAAACAGAACAAAAAGGGAAAAGAATACAGTTTTACTCTTTTAGAGGAATAAAGCTTGAAAGAATAAAATGGCAATAAACAACCACATATTAATAATAACCTTAAATGTAAATGGATTAAATGATCCAAAAAATAAACATAGGGTAGCTCCATAGATAAGAAAACAGGACCCATACATATGCTGTCTACAAGAGACACACCTCAAAACAAAAGATACACATAGACTGAAGGTAAAAAGATGGAAAAAAATATTTCATGCACATAAAAATGGAAAAAAAGCTGGGGTAGCAATACTTATATCAGACAAAATAGACTTTTAAAAAAAGGCTATAGCAGTGGTTCTTAACCTGGGTTCTATTGAACCCTAGAGGTTCGGTGAGTTGGTCTCAGGGGTTCAGAGAAGCCTCTGCCATGGAGGCCAGAATACAGTAACACCATAATTTGTTGTGAGTTCATGCACTTTGTTGGTTTTGTCCTTTGAGCAAGGTGATGTTCATGCACGGCTCATTTTGTGCACCAGTAAAAAAACATATACCTATGTCTTGAATTTGGAAAAAGAATCATATTTTATTTATCACTAAAGAAGGATTCGGTGAATGCACATATGAAACTGTGGGTTCGGTATCTCAAAAAAGCTTAAGAACCACTGGGCTATAGTAAGAGATAAAGAAGCTCACTACATAATGATAAAAGGAGCAATCCAACAGGAACATATAAACATTACAATGGGGAACAAAATTTTTGTTGCATTCACAAAAACACTTGTTCTTCCTAATTCAAATGTGCTGATCTCAAATCTGAAATTAATTTTTCTTTGTAAACTACAGTTTTTTTGCAATTCAAGATTTTAAGTTTTCATCTTATTGTAAAATTTTCAACATTTAGTTTAACATAATGAAGTAGAATGGCTTCTTGGGCATCATCTTTGTGAAAATATAATTACTTATATAATGCAGTAAATACACTAATACACTAAAAGATATGATTGCATCAGAATTTGTCTACAATTTCAAAATAGGACATATGAAAACACTTATTTTAATCATAAAATTTGCACAAAATGTATTTAAATTCTATTCAGGCAAAAATTTGCGTTTGTAGCTCTTGCATTTGTGTATTTGTTGAGGACAATCTCATTTGATGCTCCAGCAGTAGTCTGCTCATCACTAACAGCTCCAAGATTTTGGGGAAACTTATCAAGGTGACTGTTCAGGAAGTGAATCTTAATGCTCATGTTACATCCAATGTCATAAAAAGCCAACTTCATCCTTTGAACCAGAAGTTCATAGTTTTCTGCTTTTTTGTTGCTAAGGAAGGTCTTTGTAACTGCCACAAAAGACTGCCATACTGCTTTCTCCTTCTTATTCATCTTCCTGGCAAATTCTTCTTCATGTAGTAGGGTTCGAATTTGAGGTCCATCGAATACACCTGCTTTTATCTTCTCGAAAGATAAGGCAGGAAAAGCAGAAATAATATGTTGAAAGCATTCACTTTCTTTATTTGAAGCCTGAACAAACTGCTTCATTAAGCCAAGTTTGATGTAGAGTATGGGAAAAATGATGCTGTCTCGATTAATTACAGGTTCATCAACAATATTTTGCATCCCTACTTCCAGAGCTTCACGTTTTGGCCACTCCTTCTGTGTCCAGTGTTTCTTCCAACCTCGGCTGTTCCACAAACACAGAAAGCAAGGATACTTCGTGACACCTCTCTGTTGTGCTAGCAGAAAATTTACCATTTTAAGATCCACACAAATGATCCAGTTATGCTCTTCCTACTTCAGAAAGTCGAGGACAATTTTTCTGTCATTATAATCTTCTCACAGATGAGTTGAATAACCAATTGAAACCGCTGCATAAACATTACCTCTGTGTAGAACACATTTTTTACTCCATTTAGAGCTGTCAAGAAATAGCCACCATTCTTTTGGACTGTAAGTGGTAACACCTAGCTGGCTAAGAAGACTACTGATATCATGGCAGTAAACCAAGTGTTTGTCTTCGGAAAAAAATCCACAAAAATTTGTTCACACTTTCTGAAACGGGATACTTTAGCTGACTGGTGAAGTACATTCTTTTCTTGAATACTGGAGGCTAATAACTCAGCTACTTTCTTTGATAGGCCCAAATCTCTTCCTAAGTCATTCAATTTTGGTTGGCTAAACTGCTGAGGGGTTAATGACAGCTTGGCATCAGAAGACCCTTCAGATTCTACAACCATTTCCTCATGCATCTTATCAAAATACACTTGATCACCATGTTCACTTTTTTCGTCCTTAAAAGAAATAAAACCATTGAAAACTGGAACCAAGAGTGTCTCAGAGTGTGGGATAGGTCGTATTGCTGAAGAAATATTAGGATATGTGATCATATGCTGTTTTTTCTTGCTGATGCCCTTTGTATGGATCAGACAGAAATAATAGTCACTGCTGTGGTCCTTAGGTTCATGCTAAACCATGGGAATACCAATGGGAATACCATTCCTTTGTGTTTTTCTTTTGTCCAATCACAAAGCATTTCCTCACAATTATGACACACAATATGAAGAGCCCAATTCTTGTCTTGATCACCAAGGGGAACTTAAAAATAGGCAATATATGCACATGTTACAAATAATGAAATACTGCGCCTTTGACATTGAAGTGTGTAACAGCCACATATATAACAGAAGGTGTCAGGACTATTCTTACATTTATGCCTACTTGAAGAAGCCATGATTCAATCTTAAAACAAAAAAAGAGGGTGTTTTTATCAGATAATAATTTTTTACATTTAAAAACAACTACAATTATGTAAAAGTGATGTTTGTAAAACATTAATTGCCTTGTGGTTATGTTCAATCCAAGAATCATTGCCCTTTAACTCAATTGAAAAACCAATGCATGCCATTAACTGAAACCAATAGAAATTAAAACTGCATAAAAACTAGAGCATATACCGAATACCAGATTTTAGATTTGGAATCAGTGATGCAGACATATATAGAAACAGTTCTAAAACCTCATGCAACAGAAAATGAAAAGAAAATTGTTCCCCAGTGTTATAAATATCTATGCACCTAATGTAGGAGCACCTAAATATATAAAGCAGACTTTGATAGATATAAAGGGCGAGATAAACAGCAATACTATAATAGTAGGGGATTTCAATACCCCACTAACATCACTAGATAGATTCTCAAGAAAAAAATTAACAAAGAAACAACAGACTTAAAGAACACACAAGATCAACTGGATTTAATAGATATCTTCAGAATCTTTCACCCTAAAGCA
The DNA here is from genome assembly GCA_037038555.1 of Rhynchonycteris naso. Lineage (NCBI taxonomy): Eukaryota > Metazoa > Chordata > Mammalia > Chiroptera > Emballonuridae > Rhynchonycteris > Rhynchonycteris naso. Next base: position 251,414,069 of record CM072996.1, on the reverse strand, counting down.
GCAGGATATACATTCTTTTCAAGTGCTCATGGTACATTCTCTAGGATTGACCACATGTTAGGGCACAAAAGCAGTCTCAACCAATTTAAGAAGATTGAAACCATATTAAGCAATTTCTCTGATCACAATGACATGAAACTAGAAATCAACCACAACAGAAAAATTGAAAAATTCTCAAACATATGGAAACTAAATAGCATGTTATTAAATAATGAATGGATTAACAATGAGATCAGAGAAGAAATAAAAAAGTTCCTAGAAACAAATGATAATGAGCATACAACAACTCAAAATTTATGGGACACAGCAAGAGCAAACTAAGAAAGAAGCTCATAGCAGTACAGGTATACCTTAAGAAGCTAGAAGAAGCTCAAATAAACAACTTAATCCTACATCTAAAAGAGCTAGAAAAAAAAATAGCAAGTAAAGCCCAGAGGTAGTAGAAGAAAGGAAACAATAAAGATCAGAGTGGAAATAAATGACATAGAGGCTAAAGAAACAATACAGAGGATCAATGAAATTAAGAGCTGGTTCTTTGAAAGGGTAAACAGATTGATGAACCCTTAAACAGATTCACCAAGAAAAAAAGAGAGAGGACTCAAATAAATAAAATTACAAATGAGAGTGAAGAAATACCAACTGACACAATAGAAATATAAAATACTGTAAGAAAATACTATGAAGAACTGCATGCCAAAAAATTAGACAATCTAGGTGAAATGGACAAAGTCCTTGAAACATATAAACTTTCAAAAATCAATCTGGAAGAATCAGAAAACCTAAACAGACCAATTACAACAAATGATATAGAAACAGTTATCAAAAAACTTTCAATAAACAAAAGCCCTGGGCCGGATGGCTTCACAGGGTAATTCTACCAAATATTCAAAGAAGAAGTAACTCCTATCCTTCTCAAGCTATTTCAGAAAATTCAAGAGGAAGGAAGACTTCCAAGCTCCTTTCATGAGATGAGCATAATTCTGATTCTAATACCAGGCAAAGACAACACAAAGAAAGAAAATTATAGGACAATATCCCTGATGAACTTAGATGCTAAAATCCTCAACAAAATATTAGCAAACTGGATCCAGCAATACTTGAAAAAAATCATACATCATGATCAAGTGGGATTCATTCTGGGGAAGCAAGGATGGTACAATATTTGTAAATCCATCAATGTGATTCATCACATAAATAAAAGGAAGGACAAAAATCACATGATAATTTCAATAGATGCAGAAAAAGCATTTGATAAAATCCAGCACTCATTTATGATCAAAACTCTCAGTAAAGTGGGAATACAGGGAACATATCTCAACATGATAAAGGCCATCTATGACAAACCCACAGCCAACCTCATACTCAATGGGCAAAAATTAAAAGCAATTCCCTTAAGATCAGGAACAAGGCAGGGGTGCCCCCTTTCACCACTCTTATTCAACATAGTTCTGGAAGTCCTAGCTACAGCAATCAGACAAGAAGAAGAAATAAAATGCATCCAAATTGGAAAAGAAAAAGTAAAACTATCATTATTTGCAGGTGATATAATACTATATATTGAAAATTCTAAAGTCTCAGTTGACCTGATAAATGAATTCAGCCAAGTGGCAGGGTATAAAATAAATACACAGAAATCAGAGGCATTTTTATACACCAGCAATGAACTGTCAGAAAGAGAAATTAAGGAAACAATTCCCTTCACTATTGCAACCAAAAAGTAAAGTCCCTAGGACTAAATTTAACCAAGGAGGTTAAAGACTTGTACTTGGAAAATTATAAAACATTAATAAAAGAAATCAAGGAAGATACAAACAAATGGAAGCATATACCATGTTCATGGTTAGTAAGAATAAACATCATTAAAATGTCTATATTACCCAAAGCTATTTATAAATTCAATGCAATACCAATTAAAATACCAATGACATACTTCAAAGATTATAGAACACATATTCCAAAATTTTATATGGAACCAGAAAAGAACACAAATAGCCTCAGCAATCTTGAAAAGGAAGAATAAAGAGGGAGGTATCACACTTCCTGATATTAAGTTATACTACAAGGCCATTGTACTCAAGACAGCCTGGTACTGGCATAAGAACAGGCATATAGATCAATGGAACAGAACAGAGAACCCAGAAATAAACCCACACCTTTATGGACAATTGATATTTGACAAAGGAGGTAAGGACATACAATGGAGTAAAGACAGCCTCTTTAACAAATGGTGTTGGGAAAATTAGACAGCTACCTGCAAAAAAAATGAAACTAGACCATCAACTTATACCATTCACAAAAATAAACTCAAAATGGGTAACAGACTTAAATGTAAGTCATGAAACCATAAGCATCTTAGAAGAAACATAGGCTTTAAGCTCACCGACATCTCTTGTAGCAATATATTTGCTGATTTATCTCCACGGGCAAGTGAAATAAAAGACAGGATAAACAAATGGGACTATATCAAACTAAAAAGCTTTTGTACAGCTAAAGGCAATAAGAACAGAATAAAAAGACAAACCACACAATGGGAGTACATATTCGACAACACATCTGATAAGGGGTTAATAACCAAAATTTAGAAAGAACTTGTAAAACTCAACACCAGGAAGACAAACAATCCAATAAAAAAAATGGGCAAAAGAAATGAACAGACACTTCTCCAAAGAGACATACAGGTGGTCAATAGACAGATGAAAAAATGTTCAACATCATTAATCATTAGAGAAATGCAAATTAAAACCACAATATCACCTCACACCTGTCAGAATGGCACTCATTAAAAAAACAACACACCATAGGTGCAGGCGAGGATGTGGAGAAAAGGGAACCCTCCTGCACTGCTGGTGGGAATGCAGACTGGTGCAGCCACTGTGGTAAATAGTATGGAGATTCCTCAAAAAATTAAAAATGGATCTGCTTTTGACCCAGCCATCCCACTTTTAGGAATATATGCCAAGAACACCGTATCACAAACTGAAAAAAAGAAATGCACCTTCATGTTTATGGCAGCATTGTTCACAATAGTGAAGATCTGGAAACAGCCCAAGTGTCCGTCAGTGGACGAGTGGATTAAAAAGCAGTGGTACATACACACAATGGAATACTATGGGGCCATGAAAAAGAAGGAAATCTTACCTTTTGTGACAACATGGATGGACCTGGAAACTATTATGTTAAGTGAAATAAGTCAGGCAGAGAAAGAAAAATATCATATGACTTCTTTCATTTGATGAATCCAAGGAACAATGTGAACTGAGGAATGGAATTGAGACAGAGGAGGAATGGAAGGGACCAGAGGAAAAGAGGACAGAGGGAAAGGGGAGGAGAGGATGGGATAAACCTGAAGGGAAGGGGGGAGGGCGCTTCTGGGAGAGGGGCAATGGAGATGTTGAGGGGAATAAGGGGGGGCGAGGATGCATTCGGGGCAACACTAGAATCTATGTAAACACAGTTAATTAAATAAAAATGAAAAAATAGGATCCTCACAAACTGTGGTCTATTTACTACTGATTTAGGGCCTACAGAAAATCTGCTACTGTAATCAGTAGATCTTGAGAAGATGTGAAATGCATTTGGTTTTTAACTCTTCAATGAAGAAAATGTCATATAAAAGCAAAGAGTCATTTACTGAATCTGAATTTATCTCTTACCCCATATCAGCAACTATCAACACATTTCCAATATTGTTTAATCTATCACCTTCCCAATAAATACTGGGTAACTTTTTTGAAGTCATTGATAAGTCACTTTAATTTCACACATGAAAGTATTAAGTACGTGCCTGACTGCTGGTGGTGCAGTGGATAGAGTGCAGGGCCAGAACACTGAGGTCGCCAGTCTAAAACTCTGAGTTCAGCAGCTAGAGCACAGGCTTGGCTGCTTAAGGATGGGGTCACTGGCTTGAACCGCAGAATCATTGGCACGATCCCAAAGGCCACTGGCTTGAGCAAGGGGTCACTGGATCAGCTTGAGCCCAGTCCGGTCCTTTCCCTGGTCAAGGCACATACGATGAAGCAATAAATGCACAACTAAAGTGAAAGCAACTATAAGCTGATGTTTCTCACTCTCCCTCCCTCTCCCTTCCTCTCTCCCCTTTCCTGTCTCTCTCTAGAAAAAAAATTAAGAAAAGAAATATTATATATCTATAACTAGCATATTTTTAAAAAATTTTCTGATATTTATTCTGAACGCAAGACCTCAGATTGAGGGCTTATTAATTGCACTTGAAAAAGTATGAGTTTTGGAGCCATCTAGAGCAGGGGTAGTTAACCTATTTATAAAAACCGCCCACTAGAAACTGGGTTAGAATTTCAGTTTCACCACTTCTTAGCTATCTGACCAGAGGCAAGTGACTTACCTTCCCTGCACCCCAGTTTTTTTCACCTGCTAAGAGGAGCAGATCAGCAGTCAGCATCCAGTCTCCACATTTGTTGTAAGAAATAAATAGCAGAGCAATGGTGAGTAACAGCTATTCCATACTAAACAAGCTAGGAACTGCCCTAAGCACTTTTCCCATAGTATCTTTAGTACTTGGCACTTGGCACTTGCCCAGTGCTCAACAATGTTCCCTTTCAGTCCCAGAAGCAGGTTTTATAGTGGTAAAGATGACAGAGTCAGGGCCCTGGTTATGGGAGGCTGACAAGAAAAAACAGTATCTGTGGGGAAGTCCTCCACAAAGTGTGGACAAGCAGTGATTGAAGAAAGCCTTCTAAATTTGCAGAGGATTCCCAGTGTTGGGAGCAGGGAGGGCAAGGGGTAAGTGGAGGAAGGAATAAAGCTAAAAGGAAGCAAGGAGTCAGGAAGAAAGGAAGTACCTGTCTTGTGCCCCTCCTGAGTGCTCCACACACTCACCCTCCTGACTTCACACAGCCCCTCCCCAGAGTTATTACTGCACTTACCCCTGGGCCCGTAGCTGGTCCAAACTCAGGCCTAGTGCAGGGCAGCCAAGCTTGACACTAACAGTGATCTCAGCATGCTTGCTTCATTCCAGATGGCCACACTATGCCCTTTTCAAATTATCTGAATGGTTTTTTCTTTTTTTGGTTTTTGGTTTTGTTTTTTTTAAAACAAAACTAGCATCTGGTATGACATGTTAGATACTTTGGGAATGGGAAATTGAGGATGGGGAGTAGAAACAGAGAGGTGACCTGAAGTTGGCCCCCAAAAGACCATGGCTCCTATTATCTAAGAAAATAGTTCCCAACAACCCTTAGGCTTCTGAGGTTCCAGTTACTGTTTGCCTGCAAAATCAGGGCTAGTGGCACGGACCCATCTGCAGTCCTGACCACCTCAGAGTGTGAGGACTGCTTGACCTTGGGAACCCAGCCACTTCCCAGGAAATGCTCAGATCAGCAATTAGCGATGAACAGATTCTAAGAGCTAGAAAGGGATGATTCTAAAATCAATGTTAATTGGAGAAGAGGGCCTTCCCTCTTTTCTGTTTTTCTCTCCAGAGGGCTTTGTGTCTAAATTGGGCTTAAATGTTCAGTAGGGGATCTAAAAATACTTTTCAAAAGGGAACCTGTGGACTCATAAGAATTAAGTAGGGAGTGGTTTTAAAATGCATATTCTGAGGCCCAGCCACCAAAATTCAAATTTAGATGGTTTGGGGATAGGGATCAAGAATCAGCTTTTTAGTTCGATTCCCGGCCAGGGCACACAGGAGAAGCATCCATCTTCTTCTCCACCCCTGCCCCTTCCCTCCCTCTCTTTCTCTCTCTCTCTCTCTTCTCCTCCCTTCCTGCAACAATGGCTTGATTAGAGCAAACTGGCTCCGAGCGCTGAGGATGGCTCCATGGCCTCTACCTCAGGCACTAAAAAGTGGCTCTGGTTGCAAAGGACTAAGGAACCCTAGATGGGCAGAGCATCAACCCCTAGTGGGATTGCAGGGGTGGATCCCTGTCAGGTGCATGCACGAGGCTGTCTCTGCCTCTCCTCCTCCCACTAGAATAAAAAAAAAAGAATTGGCTTTTTAAAAATAGGTGTCCATCATAATAACTAGATGTGGTTGCCGGTTACTAGACTTATTGTGATAATCACTTGGTAAGGTATATAAGTGTTGAATCACTGTATTGTACCTGAAACTAATATTAATATGTATGTCAACTATAATTAAAAATAAATTTTACAATTAAAATAATAAATAAATAAATAAATATAATACTAAAAAGTAATAGTGCCCAGGTGTTTTTGGACATTTCTCCAAGAATGGCCTGAAGGTCATTGCATCAGATGAGCCCATGGAGTCTTGTGAAAAACTCAAATTTCATGGACATCCTGAATTTTAATCTGTATGGACAAAGTTGGGGGACATGAAGAAGGAAGCCCAGGACTCTGCATTTTAAAGGGGCTCCTAAGTAAAGGTTTACTGGTAAATTTTAAGAACCACCTGCCTAGGGAATAAAACAATGTCCCCTTAGCTGGGCCATGACTTGGACCATCTATTTCTGTAAAATCTTATTAAGCTACCTTGGATGTGTGTATGTTCATGAGGAAACCCCAACCCCAAGATGCAAGTGAAGAATAAGAAAAGACAGGGCACTAAGGATAGGAATTAAGTAAAAAACCAACCATGCTTTTACATCAAAGAATTTTTATAGTTTCTCCATTAGAAACAACACAACACATAAGCTCTCTGCTCATCTTCATTTTGCCTGCAGCAGAAGTTTTCTTACATATAGATGCTGGATAAGTACCTGGAAGATTGCCTTGAATATATTCCCTTTCAGAGAGCCATGCTTTCAACAAGTCATTTCATATTTGTTTTACGAGTGGTGTTTAGATGAGCGTTTGTGTCTATATGGTTAAGGGCAGGAGAGGTGATGGTGAGAAAAAGTGGGTTTGATAAGGGAAGGGCATTAAATCTCACTGAGTTGCTGAGAGTAGACTTAAGTTGTAGTTGGGAAAACATAAATACAAGTTCTCATTTTAGTTTATATCCTCTCTTGTCCCTGTATCTTAAGATCTTAAGCAAGCTACTTTCATTTCTCTATTTCAACCCTACCATCCCCCTGCCTTATTTTTTTTTAAATATGCTCTATGGAATTATTTTGAGAATAATGAAATCAGAAATAACCTTTTTCTTTTAGCCAAAATTGTGCAGAAGAGAATTTGTATCATCTGGGCCAGATTAAGGAGAGAAGTACTTTCTCTCTTCCTTTTTTCTTGCTTTCTCTTTCTTTCTTTTCCCTGCAAACTAAAGATTATTTGTTTAATAAATGTTTATGGAGGATTCATTTTATCCTAGGAGCTATGATGACATCTGGGAGAATAAACCAGACTTAATTACCACCCACTATTGTTGGAGAAGCTGGGGAATTAAGGGTCTGAAAGCAGAAGCTGAAGGATCAGAGAAATTCTCTAACCACCTCTCCTTTAGTGTGGCACAGGTGAGCAAGATGGAGCTTGCAAAGTCATCTGGGAAGCCAGATATTTCAGCTGTGAGAGAGGGACCGCCCAGCCTAGTGTCACTATTGATCAGCAGGGCCTCCACTTGAGAGAAGAGCTGAGCGTGGAGCCAGGGAGAGCAAGGACATGTGGGAATTGCCATCACCTACATGTTTCTCAGTATGGTGGAAAGTGGGAATAAAGGAAAAGCTGGGCTATACCAAATGCTCTGAGTGTTTTTTCCAGAATATGGCTGCTGTTTTATTTCTACCTAATAAATCTCATGCCAGATTCTTTTTTATTTAACTCTAACACAAATAACACTGGGAAAGGGATTCTGCAAACTGTAGTTCTAGCTTGTCCAAATTAACATATGAGGAGTTGGTTGGAGAAGTAATAAAAGTTGGCCAGGAGGTGGCAAATCAATGCAAAGGTTCTGAGAATAAGTGCTTGTTTGGGTCTTACACCGTTCGTGACTCCGGAAGACTTCTCTAAGTGGTCTCCTGGGTCCGCACTAGGATTGCCCTGCCCACAGCACATTGGCTGCATACATGAAGACAGAAGTCAGCTGGTGAATGTAGGGCCAACCCCCAACATGGTGACCACAGGTGCAACAATTAAGGATGATTACTGAGTTTTTATGTCTCAGTATGACACAACAGCTATTAACGTCATTTTAAATTTTAATTTTTATCAGATTCAGATTTATGAGGTATAGAATGTTCATATGTTCAAATACAGTGTGTCTGTAAAGTCATGGTGCACTTTTGACCAGTCACAGGAAAGCAAAAAAAGATGATAGAAATGTGAAATCTGCACCAAAGAAAAGGAAAACTCTCCCAGTTTCATACCTATTCAGTGCAGTTTGATGTGGGCTCCATTTGTTGCCCTACACACATCCAAACAATAGTGAAGTTCTTGCCACACACAGGTAAGGAAGTCTGGTGTAACAGAGTGAATAACGTCTGTGATTCTGTTTTAAGTGATTAATGTCATTGATACATTCAATGTATACATGTTGCTTCACATAACCCCAAAAGTAAAAGTCTAAGGGCGTCAGATCTGGGAATCGTGGTGGCCATGGCTTGACAGAACACCTGCCTATCCACCGCTGGGGGAATGTTCTATCCAGAAACTCACGAACAATGATGGCAAGTGTGGAGGAGCGTCGTACTATTGAAAGATGACATCTTCTGGAAATTGTGGCACTGCATACAATTCCAACATGTCAAGATAGGCGTTTGCCGTCACAGACTGCTCCGCGAAAAAAAATGGGCCTATCACCTTATCATGCATCAGGCCACACCACACGTTCACTTTAGGAGTGTGACGTTTGTATTCAACGTAGGCATGAGGATGTTCATCAGCCCATATTTGGACGTTATGGCGATTAACATGTCCACAGATATGGAAGGTCGCCTCATCACTAAACACAATCTTCTGCAAAAATCTTGCATCATTGTCGATCTCATGAAGCATATCTGTAGCAAATGCGCATCATGTGGGTTTATCCGCCGGTTTGATAGCGTGCAACAGCTGCAATTTGTACTCCGTAAAACAGAGACGTTTCTTTAACAACTTATGAACTGTAATCTTGTTTAGGTGTAATTGTTGGGCACACGCACACACAGATTTTTTAGGGCTCCTTAGGTAGCTATCCCGTATAGCCTCTACACACTCGTCACTGACTGATGGCCTACCAGAACGGGGTTTCTCCACCAAACTGCCGGTTTCCTTCAACTGCTTATCCCACCAAATAATGTTATTCCTATGTGGTGGTGCTTTGTTATAAATGCGCAGATATTCACGTTGCACTTTGGTCACGGATTCTAATTTAGCGAGTCACAGAACACACTGAACTTTCCTCTGTACTGTCCACATCTCAACTAGCATGGCCGTGGGCTGCTCCGCTGTATACACGGTGTTACGTCATCATCTGCGCGTGCGCACATGCTGCCACATCATCCTACAGAAACTGGGAGGGTTTTCCTTTTATTTGGTGCAGATTTCACATTTCTATCATCTTTTGTTACTTTCCTGTGACCGATCAAAAGTGCACCATGACTTTACGGACACACTGTATTTATTAATGCTTACTATATGCCACATGAAAGAAAGTTGAAATATCCTATTAGTCTCTATGTGAACCAAACACACACTCTTCTACCATTTCTGGCTAACCACACCTCAGATCCCCTTCCCAACCACACCAGATTCTCCACAAGGTCTACAATAAATAAAACCTGCTGACAAGGGAGAGAGAGAAAGGCCCTGTGCCACATGAAAAAGTCACAAGCTCTGAGGTTTCATTGCCCTAATCCAGAAGGATTGATCATAACTCCTTAATTAAGGTGGTTTGGTTAAAAAATGCAGAACATCCAGGGAACAAGTTTAAATTTTAAAAAAAGAGGAGTTATAATGAGGATATTGGCTTATCTCAGAAGACTCCAGGGTAGGAGTACAGCCAGCCCTCATGCAAGCACTGGAATCAAGAAGTGGGAAGCCAAGAGCACTCCACTCCAACTCAATCTGCTTCCCTCTGCATTTGCTGCTGCGTCTCTGCAAGCTGAATTCTTTGTTCCTTGAAGTATAAAATGGAATATGGCCATTCCTCTTGAGTTTGAAGCTATAGTTTGAAGCAAAGGCAGTCTGACTTTCATTCAGTTCGAATATCAAATAGAGAGAAAATCTGTTTAGTTCAACTTGGGTTTGTTAGCAGAAAAACAACACCAGAAGTTAGACCTCTCCATTCAGTAACCTCGGTATGTGAATTCTGGCTAAGAAAGAATTCAGAGCCAAGGCTCCAATCATAAGAGAAATTTTATTTGGAAAGTCAGAGATAGAAAAAAGTGAGACAGTTGTGCTGTGTGAGCTCAGGAAATATGTTGCAGAGGCAATAGAAGGAAGGGCCCTTGGAGCTTAGGAGAGAAAAAGGCAAAGGTAATGTGATTGGGGGGGGGGGAGAAGAAGGGGTAGGAAAAGACCCAGTCATACTCCAGAGAGAGCCCACCGGGGAAAGAAGGAGGGAAGGCATAGGCATGCTCCAGAGCTGGAGAGCACATGCTGACTCTTTTGTCTTAAGGTTTTTATCTGTTTTCCAAAGGTAGGGATTTTAGGGGCAGTCTTGGGGGTAAGGATCTCAAGCAAATATTCTTAGCTTTATGTTGACATGCCAAAATGAAATTTATTCCTAACTTTTATCTACCCTTTGTGGTTGGCACAAATCGCACTAATTGGGTTTCTGTTATCTAGCTCCCTAAGTAGGTGATTTAAGCTATTTGTCCTCTCGTTGGAGAGAACTGTAAACCATTTACTCTCGTGTTCTTGGTTAGAGAAGATAGAATTTAGCAATTTACTAGATGGCTGTAAATTGCACGGCCATTTAATTCTGTCTCGGCTTCCCTGTTTCACTTGTCCTGGTTCACTAACCTGTCTCAAGTTCAGCGTACTCTCCTTAAACAGATTAGCCTTGGTGGTGATGGGAGAAGGTGGTAACCTCAGCTCTAAGTTGCATCCAGGGCCCCAATCTCAGTGGGTAAGGAGCACCCAGTGCCAACACTCTGATTTTACTTACAGAGTGTTAGTCAAATAAGTTTGTAAATATGATGTATATGTTTGCTTGCTTATAGTTTACATTGGTTGTAGGGGACAGGCTGTAAGCAGACAGGGTCATTATAGCCTAAGGCTTAGTTTTAAGAGTAAGCTTTTCCCCACCCCCTTGACTGTTGCATGATAGAGGGTGGTGCACTCTCATGAGGAATCCCATTATGCCTCAGATAAGTGACTTTGTATCAGAGACTTCCTTATTTGTATATTGGATTAAAGCAGTGGTTCTTAACCTGGGTTCTATCGAACCTTAAGGGTTTGATGAGTCGGTCTCAGGGGTTCGGAGAAGCCTCTGCCGCAGAGGCCAGAAAAAGTAATACCGTAATTTGTTGTGAGTTCATGCACTTTGTTGGTTTTGTTCTTTGAGCAAGGTGATGTTCATGCACGGCTCATTTTGTGCACCAGTAAAAAAACATATACCTATGTCTTGAATTTGGAAAAAAAAATCATATTTTATTTATCACTAAAGAAGGGTTCAGTGAATGCGCATATGAAACTGGTGGGTTCGGTACCTCAAGAAAGGTTAAGAACCACTGGATTAAAGGTTTTGATTTCTACACTATAAAATGGGGCAGAGGAGCCCATGCAGGAAAAGAGCAGAGAAAGGCCACATGGAGGAGAGGAGAAGCAGCCTAAATGGCTGAGTGCTGAAGGAGAAGCCAGTTTGTGCAGAGAGAAGAAGATGGGGAACCGAGGTGAATAAGGCTGGTGAGCTAGAAACCTTTGATTCTAGGAAACTCGGATAAGTCAGTGGCTTTAGGAGCCCTGAATGGAAAGGGAAGTGTTTTTCCACTGTGTGTATTTCTTGCCTGCCGGGTGCAAGCTAGGATTAAAGCTAATGGCCTACCAGTTCTTGGCTCTGTTGTTTCATTACCATCTGTCCGAATCTAATGCGAACCAGCACAGGCCAGGCGGCTGTGATGGTGGCCGTGGCTACTGCTTTTACACAGAGGTTAATAGAATGCCAGTCAAGTGTATAGAGATGAATGAGTTCCTAGGGAGACTCCAAAAATTAAGCCTATTTCTCAACATTGTACAGGATGTTTGCAGAAACTACAGGAGCCAATGCAGTCAGAGACCTAACAAGTTCCCATTGAGGGAACTCCATATTTTTCATTTCCACATGAATTCTATCTGATAGCTCACTGTAATAAAGTCAGCGTCAATTGAACAAAGTGTATCCGGAGTTTAGTGCACACTGCTGACTGCCTTCCAAAACCATCCCTTACTTCCCCTTGCTATTGCAGCTCTGTATTTACTTAGGCATCTACCCTTTTTCACTTGGTCATGTGCTTCTAAAGACGCTGGCTACCTCCTAAACTCCTGAGGCTGAATGCTGATTAAGCCAAACAAGGTAGTACCCTGAATGGAAAGGGAAGTGTTTTCCCACTGTGTGTATTTCTTGCCCGCTGAGTGCAAGCTAGGATAAAGATGATGGCCCACCAGTTCTTGGCTCCGTTGTTTCATTATGGTCTGTCTGAATCAAATGCGAATCTGCACAGGCCAGGTATCTGTGATGGTGTTCGTGTCTACTGACTTAACACCAATATAGAATTTTCTGCCCAGCAAAAGTACCATTTAAGTATGAAACTATTTTAATACACACAAGGTCTCAAAACATATATACCTACACTGAAATTTTTCTAGAAACCTATAAAGAATGCTTCTCAAAAAAAGAGGGAGTAAACTTAAAAAGACAGAGATCCAATGGACAAGACCACCATCCTGAGAAGTGAAGGGAGATGTAACTGTGGACAGAAGCTGAGGGTACTTCTAAAAAGGGCCGTGCACAAGGCTCTGCAGCCAATTGATTCAAGAGGATAAAATAGTTTTTAAAATAATCTGATCCAGGCCTGACCAGGCAGTGGCACAATGAATAGAGCGTTGGACTGGGACGTGGAGGACCCAAGCTCGAGACACTGAGGTCGCCAGCTTGAGTGCGGGCCCATCTGGCTTGAGCAAAAGCTCGCCAGCTTGGACCCAAGGTCACTGGCTCGAGCAAGGGGTTGCTCGGTCTGCTGAAGGCCTGTGGTCAAGGCACATATCAGAAAGCAATCAATGAACAACTAAGGTGTCGCAACGAAAAACTGATGACTGATGCTTCTCATCTCTCTCCGTTCCTGTCTGTCTGTCCTTATCTGTCCCTCTCTCTAACTCTCTCTCTGTCCCTGAAAAATATAATAATAATCTGATCCATTTAAATATAATAGAAGGAATTTTGCAAAACTAACAAAAATTTTGAGGAAATGGGGGAGTTAAACAGGAAAAGTTATCATTATAGTCTTACATGACTCAAGTTGGATTAACATTTACATGAATACTTGTGTAAAATTATAAAATAATTTTACTGGCAGGATATGTGGACAGAAAAAGGTATGAGATGAGTGTGGGTATATATAAAAGAGTTAAATCTTCAGTGGTACAATATATATATATATATATATATATGGATAACACCTAAAATTTTCAAGTTGAGGAGCAATGTAAATATTTTATTGAGCGATATAGAAGAAGATATGAAACTCATCAATAAGAGTGAAAGTTATAACCTCTGGGGAGAAAGAAACTGTGATGGTCAGGGGACAAGAAATTAATGCTTACTTAATCCTTTAGACTATTTTCCTGTGGTCATTTTAAATTGTGATTTAAAACATTTTAGTAGCATGATAGAAAAAGAGACAATCACTGCAGACAAAGAAAAAGAAGAAAGTCTTAGGAAAGTATTAAGTAGAAATATGAAAACATCATCCGAGAGGACAAAAAGTCAATGGCCTCTGCTGGTTGTACCTGATTGTATGGCAGGAGGCAGTTGAATCCTACCTACAGAGTGCAAAATTTATCCTGGAAGAAATAGGATTTGAGAAGTTTCAGTGTGAGCCTGACCTAATCAGATTAATCTTTGGAAGAAAAAAAAATCACTGCATGGCAGGATGGTTTGGAGAACATAAAAACTAGGGGGCAGTATAGGACCAGTAGCTGTCACCATCTTGGCCATGCACATGCAGATTCTCATTGAATTCAGACAGCTGGTAAAGAAACAGTAGAACCAAAAAATGGTGGGCCATTCCTTTATTATTAAAGTCTTGCACCGACCGATGAGCAAACAGGCAGGGAAGACCTCTTTCCTCTCTTTCAGTGGTTCCCAAAGCCTTGACACATTCTCTGGTTCCACAACCAGGAGAATCTTCTCCAGTTTCTCCTAGAATCAAAGGCCCCACCAGTCTCAGCGGAGCTCGCAAAGCCCCTCAGCTCCAGCTCCACATCTGCATTCCTTCTCTCCCTCTGCCAACATGGCTTCTTTCTGCCTCTTCTCCTTCCTCTCTGCTAAACAGGCTGGGGGCAATCAAAATCCCTCCTCCCAGCAAACAGTAGCAAAACAATGGCCTTTCCCAAGCAGGAAGGTAATTTGCGATTTCACAGAACACATACCTGGCACTGCCCACACATACCTGGCACTGCCCACACCATACAAATTTTACAAACTCATTTGCTCAACAGGTAGGAAGACCAGCTAGAAAGGTTGTACAAATCAAACAAATCAGAAGTAAGGGCTAGAACCAGAGTGAGAAGCAGAGGAGCCGATATGGGGAAGTTGAAGAGGAAGGCTTGGTGTCTTATTGGATGAAAGCACTGTTGGGGTAGGGAGGAAACTCTGACGCCTGGTTTGAGCAGTAATTATATCCATGGTGGCCCATTTCCACAGGAATTCCCCCCACTCATTAGTTTTGTGGGATGAAATCAAATTGGCACAATTTCTGTCATTCTCACTCTCATCCAACATCCCACACTTGACACTATCCAACACACAGCTCAGATCTCTTACCAAAGATTTTATTAATAGGTTAAATTAACACAAAAGTGTTACATGTTAATTTCATGGCTGATATACGGACTGGAAAGCCCCTGGAATGCCACCAAGTTCTTGGCATTCTGAGCTTAGATGAAGATTTTGGAAAGTTTTCACAGAGTTTTTGTTTATTTCTTTGATTGATTTTGCTACTGTGACATGCCTTCCTGGTGTTACTAGTAAAAATAATGAGTACTCACAATGTGCCAGGCATTTCTATCCTTATACTATCCTATTTACAAAGGAGGAACTGAGGCTCAGAAATGTTTAAAAACCTGTTGCCAACATCACTAGTAAATCCCGAGCTGGGATCAAACTCACTCTTGCTGTGGATTTAAAACTTGATCCCTGAACCACTTTAGACACCTGTGCTTTCAGTGTAAAGGGCTCCATCCTCTGCCTGTCTGGGATGAACAGGTCTCCCAACAGTCAATCCCTTCCTCCATCTATGAGCCAACTGCTTTGCATGTTCTTAAAATGGTATTTAAAAACCAAGATTCACTTGACCAGGCAGTGGCACAGTGGATAGAGCATCAGCCAGGGACGCTGAGGACCCAGGCTCAAAACCTCGAGGTCATTGGCTTGAGTGCAGGCTCCTCTGGCTTGAGCCCAAAGGTTGCTGGCTTGAGTAAGGGTTCACTGGCTAGGCTGGAGCCCCTTAATCAAGGCACATATGAGAAAGCAATCAATAATCAATAAACAACTAAGGTGCCACAACAAAGAACTGATGCTTCGCCTGGCCAGGTGGTGGCACAGTGGATGGACTGTAGGACTGGGACACAGAGGACACAGGTTCAAAACCCTGAGGTTACCAGCTTGAGCGCAGGCTCATCCAGCTTGAGCATGTGCTTACCAGCTTGAACGCAGGGTCACTGGCTTGATTTGAGCGTGGGATCATAGACATGACCTCATCGTTATTGGCCTGAAGCCCAAGGTCACTGGCTTAAGCAAGGGGTCACTCGCTCTGCTGTAACCCCCAGGGTCAAGGCACATATGAGAAAGCAATTAGTGAACAACTAAGGAGCCGCAACAAAGAATCGATGCTTCTCATCCCTCTCCCTTCCTGTCTGTCTGTCCCTGTTTATCCTTCTCTGTCTCTCTGTCTAAAAAAGAAAAATAAAATCAATCAATCAATCAATAAAAGTAAAATCCTGTGGTGGCCGTGGATAAAGTGTCTACCTGGAATGCTGTAGTAGCAGGTTTGAAACCCTGGGCTTACCCAGTCAAGGCACATATGACAAGCAATCAATGAATAACTAAAGTGAAGCAACTATAAGGTGATAGTTCTTACTCCTCCTACTTCTCAGTAAAATCAATAAATATGTGCTTGGGTTGCCCTGTTAGACAGCTCAGTTGGTTAGAGCATTGTCCTGGTATGTAAAGGTTGTCAGTTCAATCCCTAGTGAGGACCATATAGAAACAGATTGATGTTTCTGTCTCTCCCTTCCTCTCTTTCTGAAATCAATAAATAAAAAATATTTTAAAAAACAACATTATGTAGATACTAGTTTTACTCATTGTTATTGTGATGTCACTACCCCCAGGTTTGGTTCTTTTAGGAGACAGATCTAAATATATGTGTGTATATAAATGTTTATGTATATATGGACATGAATATACAAAAACATACATGTAAATGTTTGTGCATGTATTTACATCTGTTTTTCCATATCTATCTCTACATATTAAAAACCGTGAGTCCACACCAATACCTCCAAGTCTAATCCTCCACCATAAGGTTCATTCTAATCTTCTCCCTTTCTATAGTGTTTTTTTAAAGATTTTATTTATTGATTTTAGAGAAAAGAGAGAGAAAGAAAGGCGGGGGTGGGGGGAATAGCAGGAAGCATCAAGTTGTAGTAGTTGCTTCCCACGTGTGCCTTGATCAGGCAAGCGCAAGGTTTCAAACCATGACCTCAGCATTCCAAGCTGACACTTTATCCACTGTGCCACCACAGGTCAGTCATCCTGCTTATAGATTTTTCTTTGTAATTGATTTTAGAGAGAGAGGAAGGGAAGGAGAGAAAGAAGAGAAACATCGATTTCTTGTTCTACTTATGCATGCAGTCACCGCTTTATTCCTATATGCGCCCTGACCAGGGACTGAACCTGCAACCATGGTGTATGATGTTGACACTCCAACCAACCTAGCTACCTGGCCAGGGCCCTTTCAATAGTTTAATCCCTTCTTCAATAGTGAGAAACCTGGCCCTTATTATCCTTAATATTTAATCAGGCTTTCTGAGTAGAATCAATCTCCCATCACCTTCACTGTTCTTGCCTCCATGCAGATACCCCCCTCATCTCACTAGTATTCCAATATTCTATAGAAAGCCCCCCACTCCCTGTGTGAAAGTCCTTTCATGCCATTTGGACCTTCACATGCACTGAGCTTCCTCCTCCCCTCCTGGATGCCCTTCCACCATTCAGGTTCTGACTCACCACACCAGGCTGTTCCCATACATGGATGCTATCCTCCCTTTCTTGGACTCTAAGACCCAGTGCTGGGTCGTCACCAAACATGGATGTCCTTCAAGTCCCTGTAGGTTCTGACCCTTCACATCAGGCTACCCCCAAGTGAATGGGGAGAAATTAGAATCTTCATACACTCTTGCTGTGAACGTAATAAAGTGGTACAGGCACTTTGGAAAACAGTCTGGCAGTTCCTTAAAAAGTTAAACAGTGTTACCATTTGACCCAGCAATTCTACCCTTATGTATGTGCCCAAGAGAGGTACAAACATAGTTCTACACACACAAAAATATCCAAAAGTAAAAACAACCTAAATATCCCTTCAATTAATGAGTGGGATAAACAAAATGTAGTATATCTATCTATACAATGGAATATTATTCAGCCATCAAAACAAGTGAAATACTGATATATGCTACAATATAGATGGATCTTAAAAACATTATGCTAAGTAATTACAAAACTATTGAGTCATGCATTGTAAATTGGTGAAATGTATGGTGTACACTATATCTGTTTGTTTGTATGTGTATGTGTGTGTGTGTGTGAAAGAGACAGCAAGAGAGACAGAGAAAGGGACAGATAGATAGGAAGGGAAATGAGAAGCATTTATTCTTCTTTGTGACTTCTCAGTTGTTCATTGATTGCTTTCTCTTATGTGCCTTGACCGGGGGTTACAGCAGAATGAGTGACCCCTTGCTCAAGCCAACAACTGTTGGGCTCAAGCTAGCGACCATGGGGTCACATCTATGATCCAATGCTCAAGCCAGCAACCCCACACTTAAGCTGGTGAGCCTGTGCTCAAGTGAGCCTGCACTCAAGCCAGCAACCTCCGGGTTTCGAACCTGTGTCCTCTGCATCCCAGTCCGATACTCTATCCACTCACTGCAGGTGGTGTACACTGTATCTTAATAAAGTTTTTCTTCTTTTTATTTTAAAGTGCATTTTGTGATGAGGGGGATGAGAAAGAGATTTACTAATTTCTAGTTACTCTTCCTTTAAAACTCTGTCTCATATATTCAGCCATCCTTTAATTCAAGTTAACATCCTTCCCAATCACCAGGTGTGGAGTCCTGTAACATATTTTATACATGTATTCTGTTGTCCAAATGAACAATGAAGACAAAGTAAATAGAAGCGACATCATAATAAACATCTACTATTTTTGTCTACCAAGCACCTCCTCTTCTTTTTTATTATAGAACCCTGTGTTTTCTTTGGAAACTATCCCTACTCGCTTTTAGTACTCCTAGATTGGATGCACCTCACTGCATCCCAAATTCTAGGAATGATTACATTGCACAAGTGCTAACTTCCTGGCATAGTGTTTCACTCAAAGATGAAAACGGGAATCCAGTTAAACCAACCAGGATATATCCCATAACTTTTACAGAAGTTTACAACAAAAGAACTGTGAAGACAAGCCTGAAACTGCTGGAAACACCAGGCAGGGTACACCTGACCCAGGATAAGCAGAGCAAGGAGAGAGAGACAGCTTCTTGAAACACTGTGGGTTTTTTTGACAGAGACAGAGAGTCAGAGAGGGGGATAGATAGGGACAGACAGACAGGAACGGAGAGAGATGAGAAGATCACTTTTTCGTTGTGGCACTTTAGTTGTTCATTGATTATTTTCTCACATGTGCCTTGACTGCGGGCCTTCAGCAGACCGAGTAACCCCTTGCTCAAGCCAGCGACCTTGGGTTTAAGGTGGTGAGCTTTTGCTCAAACCAGATGAACCTATGCTCAAGCTGGCAACCACAGGGTCTCGAACCTGGGTCCTCCACATCCCAATCCAATGCTCTATCCACTGTGCCACCAGCTGGTCAGGCTAACCACATTTTTTTTTAAATGAAAGGAAGGAAGATAGATTCCCACATGCACCCCAACTGGTATCCATCTGGTGATCCCTGTCTAGGGTCAATGATCAAATCAGCCAAGCTATCCTCAGCACGTGAGGCCAATGCTCAGACCAACCGAGCTATCCTTAGCTCCTGGATCCGATACTCGAACCAATCTACTGACTGCGAGAGAGGAAGAGGGAGAAAAGTGGGAGAGGAAGAGGAAAAGAAGCAATGGTTGTTTCTTATGTGTGCCTTGGCCAGGGATCAAACCCGGGACTTCTACACACCGGGCCAATGCTCTATCCACTGAGCAAACTGGCCAGGGCGATGGAACCACATTTTTAACTTGTTTGTCCAGCCATGCTAGAAGACTGCTCATCTACTTTACATCTATAAGAGCTAATAATTCCCTTCTCTTTTTGTTTTGTTGTTCTGTTTAATTTGTTAGAATTGAGCTGTCTGTGACATGTGAATGGAAGTATTCTCCAAGAGACAGATATATACTAAAGATCAGCTATAACAGGAAGGAAGATGTGCAAGTGGAAAAAAAGGGTATTGGTAGGGTTGAGCTCTATATTTAATGCAGCGCAAGTTTTATCTCTTTTGACAATCCACATTATGGAGATAAGAAAACTAAGGCTCATAGTCACATTAAGTGAAAAAGCATGACTTAAACTTCTGACTCCAAACTTCCTTCCCTTTATAATACTGTGCCACAGAACTATCATATGTAACTACATAATATAGAGCAATGCACATGCCTGACCTGTGGTGTTGCAGTGGATAAAGCATTGACCTGGAACGCTGAGGTAGTTGATTATAAACCCTGAACTTGCCCGGTCAAGGCACATATGGGAGTTGATGCTTCCTGCTCCTCTTTCCTTCTCTCTCTCTCTCACACACACACACTTTCCTCTCTAAAAATGAATAAATAAATCAATAAATCTCAAAGCAATGCATGTGTATTTTATAGTCACTTCAGCTAGCTCCTCTAAACTTCGAGATAACAGTATAAGAGAACATCAAATAGATAGGGTCAATGATCAACTCAGCCAACAATAATCTCCTAAATAGCTTCCATCTGACCCTTTCATCCGCACTGTCACTTGATGTTTAGCTCTCATTCTCTAAGTTCCTTGCTAAAAGAAATCTACATTTTATTCTATTAGTATCTAATTTTGCCACTTATACTTTTAAAACATCCGTGGTTTACCTTTGTACATAATATTAGGAAGGAATCCAGTTTTGTTGTCTTCATATGGCAGTCTATTTAATCTGTCTATTCCTGGCCAACATTCAGTATTTATTACTATATCTTTATAATATGTATACCCTAAAATCTGATGGGGTACGACCTACTTTTTTAATAGATTTTATTTTTTTATTTTAGAGAGAGAGAGAGAGAAAGTTGGGCAGAAGAGCAGGAAGAATCAACTTATAGTTGTTTCTCGTATGTGCTTTGCCTCAACTTTCTAACAGGAGTCCTCAGCGTTCCAAGGTGAGGCATTATCAGGGCAGGCGAGACCTACTTTTTATTCTACATTTCCAAGGTTGACTTAGCTATTTATGGACTTTACTTCTCTATGCGTAAGCTTATCAAATTCTTTAAATTTTTCAAATCAAATTTTAGTTGGGGTTATACTGAATTTATAGATTAATTTGGGAAAATTAGTATCTTTATAATATTAAGTTATTATTCCACCCTAAAGCATGGAATGTCTTCTCATGTGTTCAAATTGCTCTCTACGCCCTTTATTGCAGTTTGACATTATTTTCTATAATTTTTTTTTCTGGCACAAGGGGAAGTTTATTTAGCATGCAAAGAGGAAGTACACAAGAAGAGAGGATTCAAGCAGCTGCTCAGGGAGCTGCCTTGACCTTTTAGAATGAAAGTCACAGAGGCAGAAGAAAATGAGCTCCATGGACTCAGGAAACAAGTCACAGAGGCAAAAGAAGGGCTCTTGGAGACAGATACAGGGTATTAGCCCAGGACAAACTGACATTGGCCATTGGTACCCTGGTTGCAAGTTTCACGGGGATTCTTAGAGTTTTGGAGAAAGAAAGCAAAGAAACATGCCTGAAGAAAGAAGGCGCGGGATTGCCCCAGAGAGAGAGAGTGCGCTCCGTAAATGTATGGTGGCCACTTTAAATGCTGTTATTTTCTTAAATTATACTTTGTAGTGTATTATTGCTGATGTAGAGAAATGCAATTAATTTATATATGTTGCTCTGGTATCACAAATACTGTTCAACTCTCTTATTCTAATAACTTTATGATCCTTTCAGGTTTTTATTCTTTTCCTAATAGCATAGGCCAAGACCACTAATTCTATACTAAGTATCACCAGTAATATTCGATACTCTTTTCTTTTTTCTAATTTTAAAGAAATACACTTGAGATTTCTCCATTTGTTTTCATGTTTGCTGCTGAGTATATACTATACATTGATTATGCCTTTAAAAATTTGGGTATAAATTATCCAGGCCTTGAAGTTTTATTTTGTTTCATTTAATCTTTATTGGCCTATTCAAGTTCTCTCTTCTTGCAGTAGGTTTTGCAATTTTGTGTTTCTTCTTGCATTATGTCCATATCATTTAGGTTTTCAAATTTATTTATATGTTTATTCATAATACTGGTTTGTTAACTTTAAATTTCTGTTGAGATTATAGCTATTATCCTTTTTTATACTGTTATTTGCATCTTCTTTCTCTTCCTCTTTCCTTCCTTTCCTCCCTCTTTATTGTTCCAGGAATTTGCCTTTCTTTCCTAATATTTCCTCACTATTTTGTGTCTTTAAAATATATTGTTTATCTGACCTGTGGTGGCGCAGTGGATAAAGCATGGACCTGGAATGTTGAGGTCACCTGTTCAAATCCCTGGGCTTGCCTGGTCGAGGCACATATGAGCAATCAATGAAGCAGCTATGAGTGGATAATTCTCATTCTTCCCCCATCTTTCTCTCCTTTCTCTGTAAAATCAATAAATAATATCTTTTTAAAAATATTTTTGCTTTCATTTTTCCCCTCTATTTCTAGTATTTATTTTTATTGTTTGCTTTTTTGTTTGCTTTTGGATATTGCTTTAATTCAAATACCATAGCTAAATGATTAGCTGCTTTATTTTAAAACCATCTTGTTTCTTTAAAAAAAATTTTTAAGATTTTATTTATTCATTTTAAAAAGGAGAAAGAGAAAGAGGAGGGAGGAGCAGGAAGCATCAACTCCCATATGTGCCTTCACCAGGCAAGCCCAGGGTTTCAAACTGGCGACCTCAGCATTCCAGGCTGATGCTTTATCCACTGCATCACCACAGGCCAGGCTTAAAATTTTTTTAAAATTTAAGTACAGTTGATATATAGTCTTGTTATATCAGTTTCAGGTGTACAATGTAATGAATGATTCAACATTTTTATATCTTACAATGTGATAAATCACCCCACTAATTCCAGTAGCCATCAGCCACTGTGTTATCACAATATTGTTGGCTGTATTCCCCTTCCCCCTTTCACCCATCCACTCACCTCCTCCTCTGGTAATCATCCTTTTGGTCTCTGTTTCTATGAGTCTATGTTTTTTATTTGTTTGTTTGTTTCTTTTTCTTTTTTTTAGATTCCACATATAGGTAAAAGACATATAGTATTTGGCCCGACCAGGCGGTGGTGCAGTGGATAGAGCGTTGGACTGGAATGCAGAGGGCCCAGGTTCGAAACTCCGAGGTCACTGGCCTGAGTACAGCCTCACCAGCTTGAGCACAGGGTCGCTGCTGGCTTGAGCTTGGGATCATAGACATGAACCTATGGTCTCTGGCTTGAGCTCAAGGTCACTGGCTTGAGCAAGGGGTCACTCAGTTTGCTGGAGCCCCTGGTCAAGCCACATATGGGAAAGCAATCAATGAACAATGAAGGTGCCACAACAAAAAATTGATGCTTCTCATCTCTGTCTCTGACACACACACACACACACACAAATACAATATTTGTCTTTTTCTGCCTGACTTATTATACTAAGCACAATATGCTCTACATCTATCCATGTTGTCACAAATGGCAAGATTTCATTCTTTTTGTTATTAATATTTTTAGAGAGAGGAAAGGAGAAAGAGAGAGAGAAACATCAATTTGTTGTTTCACCTATTTTTGCACTCTTGGTTGATTTTAAAAAAAAGAAAAATAAGCCTGACCTGTGGTTGTACAGTGGATAAAGTGTCGACCTGAAAAGCGAGGTCCTCAGTTTGAGACCTTGGGCTTGCCTGGTCAGGGCATATATAGAAGTTGATGCTTCCTGTTTCTCCCCTCCCCCTTCTCTTTCTCTTTCTCTTCTCCCTAGAATGAAAAAATAAAAAATCTTTAAAATAATAAAAAGCCTTACCCGGCAGTGGCGTAATGGATAGTGTGTCAGCTTGGGACTCTGAAAACCCAGGTTTAAAACCCTGCGAGGGCCTAACCTGTGGTGGCGCAGTGGATAAAGCGTCGACCTGGGAACACTGAGGTCGCCAGTTCAAAACCCTGCACTGGTTCGGTCAAGGCATATATGGGAGTTGATGCTTCCAGCTCCTCCCCCCTTTCTCTCTTTCTCTCTCTCTCTCTCTCTCTCACTCTGTGTCTCCTCTAAAATGAATAAAATAAAAATAAAATAAAAGCATTAAAAAAAAAATAAAACCCTGAGAGGTTGCTGGCTTCAGTGAGGACTCAACTGACTTGAGCAAAGGTTCAGCAACTTGAGCATGGGGGCGCCAGCTTGAGTGTGGGATCATAGACATGACTTTATGGTCATTGGCTTGAGGCCCAAAGTTGTTGTCTTGAGCAAGGGGTCACTGGCTCAGCTGGACTCCCCTGGTAAAGGCACATATGAGAAAGCAATCAATGAACGACTAAGGCACCACAACTATGAGTTGATGCTTCTCATCTCTCTCCCTTCCTGTCTGTCTGTCTCTCCCTCTCTCACTAAAAAAACCCCCAAAAAACCACAACTTTTATTTATTTATTTATTTATTTATTTATTTATTTATTTATTTATGTATTTATTTATTTTCCATGGATTTGAGAGAGATAGAAGAAGGAACCTGTGACCTCAGTGCACCTGAAGGATGTTTTATGCACTGAGCCACAAGGCCAAGGCATTAGTTGATTCTTGTATGTGCCCTAATAAGGGATCGAACTCACAACCTTGGCATATTGAAACAACACTTTAAACAACTGATCTAATGGGCCAGGGCTTAAGATTTTATTTTTTTTCAATGTAATATATATATATATATATATATTTATACACACACACACACACACACACATACACACACACACACACACACACACACACACACACACACCATATCTTCTTTATCCACTCATTATCAGTGGACACCTAGGTTGCTTTCATACTTTGGCTATTGCAAATAATGCTGCAATGAACACAGGGTGCATACATCTTTTCAAATTAGTGTTCCCACTTTTTTTGGATTAACACCTAGAAGTGGAATTGCTGAGTTATATGGTATATCCATTCTTAGTTTTTTGAGGGACCTCCATAGTTTTTCATAATGGCTGTAGCAGTTTGAAGTTCCACCAACAGTGCACAAGGGGTCCCTTTTTCTTACATCCTCGCCAACTCATGTTATTTGTTGACTCTTTGATAATAGTCATTCTGACTGATGGGAGCTCATATTGTTGCATTTCTCTGATGATTAGTGATGTTAAATATCTTTTCATATGTCTGTTGGCTATCTGTATGTCTTCTTTTGATTCCTCTCCCATTTTTAAATCAGGCTGGGTTTTTTTGGGGAGGGTTGTTTGTTTTTTTTATTTGTTTAGAGAGGGAGAGACAGGAAGGGAGAGAGATGAGAAGTAGTAATTCGTAGTTGCAGCACTATATGTTCATTGATTGCTTCTCATACATGTCTTGACCAGGGAGCTCCAGCTGAGCCAGTGAACTTGGGCTTCAAGCTAATGACCTTTGGGCCCAACCCAGTGGCTTTGGAATCATGTCAATGATCCCATGCTCAAGCCAGTGACCCCATGCTCAAGCTGGTGAACATGCACTCAAGCTGGCACCCTCGGGTTTCAAACCTGGGACCTCAGCATCCCAAGTCAATGCTCTATCTACTGCACTACCACCAATCAAGCTTAGGTTGTTTATTTTATTTTATTTGTTGTCTAGTTGTATAAATTTCTTAAATGTAGTGGATAACAACCTCTTATCAAATATATTATTTGTGAATATATTCTCCTAGTCAGTAGGTTGTATTTCTGTTTTGTTAAAAGCTTTCTCCACTGTGAGAAGCTTTTTAGTTTGATGTAGTTACATTTGTTTATTTTTTTTGTTGTTTCCCTTGCTCAACAGGATGTGTCCAAAAAGATATTACTCAGTCTAATGTCAGATAGTTTACTTCTTATGTTTTTTCTGGGAGTTTTATAGTTTCAGGTCTTACCTTTAAGTCTTTAATCTATTTTTAAATTTTTATTAATTTTTATTAATTGATTGTAGTGAGAGAGAGACAGGAACACCAATCTGTTCCTCTATGTGCCCTAATTGGGGATCAAATGGGCAACCTCTATGCTTTGAAACAATGCTCTAACCAATGGAGTTATCTAGCCTGGGCAAGTCTTTCACCCACTACTCACAAAAATTAGGGGATCAAGGAATGTGCAGATACTCCAGTACTTTCAGCCTTTTGCATAGTGAGTTTTCACCAATGAAATAAAAGTTGATTTTGCATCTCATTTGCATAATCAAACAACTTTCTTTGACTTGTCATTTGCTTTTCTGATGTTCTTGTTTAATAAAAAAAAATCAAATACTTCTTTTTATTGCTTCATATTCATTTTGAAATATCCCCTAATTTTGGTGAGCAGTATATTTTTATTTTATTTTTGTATATGGTGTAAGAGAGTGGCCCATTTCTTTTTTTTACATATAACTGTCCAGTTTTTCCAGCACCACTTATTGAAGAGACTGTCATTAATCCAGTGTATATTTTTACCCCCTTAGTCATAGATTAATTGACAATATAAGTGAGGATTTACTTTTGGCTCTCTATTCTGTTCCATTGACCTATGTGTCTGCTTTAGCTGTGGCCCACAAGTTTTTACATATAGTATTTCTATTATTATTTTGTTCCAAGTATTAATTTTCTTTGCACTTTCAATTTTAACATAAAGGCTATTTAGTAATATGTAACTTAATTTTTAAATAAGTGAAGTAGCTATTCTTTTGTAATTAAATTTTAACTTCATTGTAATATGCTTAGACAAAGTTTCACCCAGAATGAATCTAATGGACAGTGGTGAAGGGGAAATTGTCACAATAGAATTGTCAACTATACTGGGTTGAATACTGTCCTTCTCAAAAATGCATGTCCACCCAGAATCTGTGAATGTGACCTTATGTGGAAGTAGCATCTTTGCAGATATAATCAAATTAAGATGAGGTCACAGTGGATTAAGATGAACTCTAACCCAATGACTGGTGGTCTTATAAGAAGAGGAAAATTTGGCCTGACCAGGCAGTGGCACAGTGAATAGAGCAGAGGTTCCTAAACTACGGCCTGCGGGCTGAATTGCGGCCACCTGAGGCCATTTATCCAGCCCCTGCCGCACTTCCGGAAGGGACACCTCTTTCATTGGTGGTCAGTGTATGGAGTACTGTATGTGGCATCCCTCCAACGGTCTGAGGGACAGTGAACTGGCCCCCTGTGTAAAAAGTTTGGGACTCCTGGAATAGAGCATTGGCCTGAGATGCTGAGAACTCTGGTCCAAACCCTGAGGTCGCCAACTTGAGTGTGGGATCATAGACATGACCCCATGTTTGCTGGCTTGAGGCCCAAGGTCGCTGGCTTGAGCAAAGGGTCACAGGTTTGGCTAAAGCCCCCCATCAAGGTACATATGAGAAAGTAATCAATGAAGAGCTAAGGCGCCACAACTATGAGTTGATGCTTCTCATCTCTCTCCCTTCCTGTCTTTTGTCC
The DNA here is from genome assembly GCA_037038555.1 of Rhynchonycteris naso. Lineage (NCBI taxonomy): Eukaryota > Metazoa > Chordata > Mammalia > Chiroptera > Emballonuridae > Rhynchonycteris > Rhynchonycteris naso. The sequence goes on along the minus strand of CM072996.1, from coordinate 251,386,949 downwards.
CTGTCTGTTTGTCTCTCTCTTACAAGAGCACATACACTAAAACACACACAAAAAAAAAAAAAAAAAAGAGGAAGAAGAAGAAAGAGAAGGAGAAGAAGAAAATTTGGGATTAAGATGAACTCTAACCCAATGACTGGTGGTCTTATAAGAAGAGGAAAATTTGGCCTGACCAGGCAGTGGCACAGTGAATAGAGCAGAGGTTCCTAAACTACGGCCTGCGGGCTGAATTGCAGCCACCTGAGGCCATTTATCCGGCCCCTGCCGCACTTCCGGAAGGGACACCTCTTTCATTGGTGGTCAGTGTATGGAGTACTGTATGTGGCATCCCTCCAACGGTCTGAGGGACAGTGAACTGGCCCCCTGTGTAAAAAGTTTGGGACTCCTGGAATAGAGCATTGGCCTGAGATGCTGAGAACTCTGGTCCAAACCCTGAGGTCGCCAACTTGAGTGTGGGATCATAGACATGACCCCATGTTTGCTGGCTTGAGGCCCAAGGTCGCTGGCTTGAGCAAAGGGTCACAGGTTTGGCTAAAGCCCCCCATCAAGGTACATATGAGAAAGTAATCAATGAAGAGCTAAGGCGCCACAACTATGAGTTGATGCTTCTCATCTCTCTCCCTTCCTGTCTTTTGTCCCTGTCTGTTTGTCTCTCTCTTACAAGAGCACATACACTAAAACACACACACACACAAAAAAAAAAAAAAAAAAAAGAGGAAGAAGAAGAAAGAGAAGGAGAAGAAGAAAATTTGGACATGTATACATAGAGGAAATTCCATGTGATGGCAGGGGCAGCGAGTGTAGTGACACATCTACAAGTCAAGGAGCAAGGAACACTAAGGATTCCCAGCAACCACCAGAACCTAGGAAGAGGTGAGAAATAATTCTCCCTGAGAGCCTCCAGAGAGAGCATGGCCATGTTGCTACTTGATTAACCAAAATAAGCAGTAATATTCTATTGTTCTAAGCCACCTGATTTGTGGTAATATTTTTATGGCAGCCCTAAGAACCTAATGTATCTGCTTTGTCTGATGTGAGAAGACAAGTGTAGGTAACTACAGTAATTCATGTGTGGTTGCTAACAATTTGGTGACAGGATTAGGGAAGGAAGCAGACTGAAAGATTGGTGACAAAGAAGTATGGAAATGAGGAACGTCAATGGTCTTTTTGGAAAAAACACAATTGCAAAGATATTTGTGTCTATGTGAATGTTCACCAAAGGAGGTGAATTGCAGAGGAGACTCTTAGTAATCCATTGGACAAAATGACATGCTCTGTGGATGGCAAAAATCCTCTTTCCCTAGACACTAAGGATTGTGTATGCTAACTCAATGGGCCCATGAACAAAATGGTCATAGTAGAGTTGGAGGGTAGCCATGAACTCAACAACAAGGGCTTCTACTTACCAAGGCTGACCCTGCTGATACTATTGCTAAATGCCTTATCTGGCAACAGCAGAGACCAGCACAAGCCCTCTGAAAAGGCACCATTGCCCAGGGTGACCAGCAGCCAACTGGTAGCACAATGATTACATTGGAACTCTTCCATCATTGAGAAGACAGCAAACCTTCCTCGTTAGAATAGACGCATATTCTGGTATAGATGCTTTCTCTACCCACAATAATTCTGCCAGGATCTCCATCAACAGACTCACAGAATGCCTTTTCCAACATCATTGCTTCTGATCATTCCACACAGTGCTGCTTCTGATCATGAAAGAAACTCATTCATAGCAATAGAAATGCAGTGGTGAACTTATGCCTATAGAATTAACCAGTCTAACCACACAATCTATCATCCAGAAATGGCAGTGCTAACTTGAAGGTGGAATTGCTTGCTGACAATTCAGTTATAGTGCCAGAAATAAGACAACACCTGTAAAGACAGGGTTCTGTTTCACAAGATACAGTATACTCTTTGAGCAAGAGATCATCATATAGTGCTATCTCCTCCATAGCTAGAATGTAACCGAAAACACAGGTTCAGGCACCTGCCACAATGAAAGCCAAATTCGTGAGACAAGCGCTGGTACAAAAGGAGAGGTTTATTCAGGTGCCACAACCTGGGAGATTAGTGGACTCCCATCTCAAAGATCACCTCACCATCCTGCTCAAGCCTGCGGTTATCACAGAGGTAGGAAGAGGAGGGCTTTTTTTTTCTATCCAATTATCTTGCTTGCCTTTGGCGTGCTCAGTGTAAAAACCTCCCCCCAAGCCTCCGTGGTTAATGGGAGAGACTCCCTGGTGCTCCCTGTCTATGGTAACAAGAAGACAGGAGATTCAGGAATCAAGGGATATAAATGGGAGTGAATTCTCTACTATATAAAATAACCCACTCATAATTTTTTGCTTCCTACCTTGGCAACTCTGAGGTTTGCTATTTTCCAGGTCTTTTTTCCCAAGGAAGGAATGGCTCCACTAGGGAACACAACATCGTATACCTTAAATTGGAAGATGAGGCTGCTACCTAGCCATCTTGGGCTTCTTATGTCACAAACCAACAGGCAGGAAAAAGGCTTTCTCTACTGCTGGCATGTTGGATCCCAATTACCAAGGGGGAAATGAGGCCGCTGATAATACGTGACTACAAACAGTATTGTATCTGGAATCCAGGACATTCCCCGGAACATCTCTTAATATTTCCATGCTCAATAGTGTTATTAGAAAACTGAAGGGGGCTAGAGGGGTATAGAAAAGGGACACAGGGGTGGGGGTGAGGGAGTTATATTCAGTGAGACACTTGAATCCATGTAAACACAATAAATTAAAAATTAATGAAAATTTAAAAAAAAATAAAGAAAACTGTAACCAAAGAAAGGCAGAATTATCAAGGATTCAAACGCTTCAAGAATGAAGGTTACTCCTCTAGGGAACTGACCAGCTGAGCTTCTAGCTGAGAGCAAAAGAAATATGAAATGGGTAGTGGACAGAAGGGGGTTGTAAATATCAACTGTGGCCTCCTTGGGTAATGGGAGAGGCTTCCGTTGTAACTGGTGTAATGACCAGTTACAAAAACAAGAACTGTTGTAGCTTTATTTTCTCTTTGCTTGTGTTTATTTTTAAATACAGTGTGTCCGTAAAGTCATGGTGCACTTTTGACTGGTCACATGGTCAAAAGTGCACCATGGCTTTACGGACACACGGTATTAACCCTCATCTTTTTCCCATTATTATTTCATATTCCAGATGGTGGAGGTTAACTTTACAATTTAGTCTTTAGTCTCGAGGTATTTTTGGAGAATTGCGACAGAATTTGAGAAACAATTAATATAGCTAGTGTTGAAGTATAATTGATTAACTTTAATTTTTTAAATTGTGGTATAATATGCATGACAAGTTTACTATTTTTAAAAACAGTTTTATTTATTGATTTTTAGAGAGTGAAGGGGTGGGGGCAGAGCGAGAAGCATTAACTCGTAGTAAGTGCTTCCTGTATGTGCCCGGGATTTTGAACAGGTGACCTCAGCATTCCAGGTCGATGTTTTATCTATGGCACCACCATAAGTCAGGTGGCAAGTTTACCATTTTAACTATATTTTGTGTGTGTGTGTGTGACAGAGTGACAGACAGGAACAGACAGACAAGAGGCATCAATTCCTCTTTGCGGCACACCAGCTGTTTGTTCATTGACCGTTTTTCCTCATAGGTTAGGTGCCTTGACTGGGGGGGCGGGGGGGGGGAGGCTACAGCAGACCCAGTGACTCCTCGCTCGAGCCAGTGACCTTGGACTTAAGCTGGCGAGCCCCACCCAAACCAGATGAGCTCGCGCTCAAACTGGCGACCTCGGGGTCTCGAACCAGGGTCCCCCGCACCCCCGTCCGATGCTCCATCCACTGCGCCACCGCCTGGTCAGGCACCATTTTAACCATTTTTAAGCGTTCAGTTCAGTGTCATTAAGTACATTCACATTGTTGTGCATCCATCACTATCATCCAACTCCAGAACTTGTTTATATTTTCACACTGATATTTCAAATCCTTTAAATAATAACTCCCCATGTCCTTCTCTCTCCAGGCCCTAGACACTACCGTTCTATTTTCTATCTCTATGAATTTGACTACTCTAGGACTTAAGATATAATGTTTTTGAAGGTTAACATCATAACTCTCATACAAATATAAAATGAATATGTGTGAGAGCTATTATTTACCTCATTAATTAATAAGGAAACTAGTAAGCTGTTAGACCAGTACTCAAATAGCCACACATATATAGGCAGCACGGAATGCTAGAATGAATTTACAAAAAGATACAAAATTATCTAACTGCAGGGAAATAATGAATTGTACTCTACCAGAAACAATTTATTTCCATTTCTATGGACTTAAATTTTTGCATTATTAGTTTTCTAGAATGTCCAGAGCGGTAAAATAACCCAAAAACAATGAAAGGAAAGGATAACCAGGAATTGTGTTCAAGGCAGAATATTCGATAACTGTATACATAGAACATGAATGAATACTGATAACATTGCACTAAGTGGAAAGAAAAATTGGGAAGGACTATGACAGTTATCAATTTATTGCTTGTCAGCTCCAAAGCCACCTGGAGCTGGACTCTGAACAATTCTCACTTGCCAGCTGGTACAACGTCAGGCCCTAACAGCAGAGGGCATTGGAGGAATACTGCAAGAGGAGGTGGTTTCCCCTCCTAGATCTTCTTGTTCCTGTGGTGACATCTGTGGAGACCCTGTGGTGCTCATTGTCCAGCCAATTTCACCACCACCCTGGTGGGTGACTTCCAGCTGACCACCTCTCGCCTGTAGGTTGCTCCCCAGCTCTGGCTTGCAGCCCTCCAGTGACCTTTCCTGTCATCTTGAGCCACACCTTCTCAAAGAAGACCTCTCAGCCTTGGAGGTGCAGTCTGTCCCAAGTGTGTCCCTCCCTGGGTAGTCTACTTCAACCTTAAAGGCAGTCATAGTGGCTTCTTACATTTGCTATCCTGTAGAGTTATCTTTTACCTCTCTTAATAGCAAATTGCCTTTTAATAGTTCATAACTCTTACATTAAATTTTCCCTGATAAAATATTGGTGGGGTTTATGGGTCTTGATTGATACAACCATAACTTGATTTTTCTCCCTCTTTATTTCTTAAACTTGTCATATTCATATTATGCTAGAATTTTGTTCTACATTGTAATAGATATATTTCTTTCTCTCTCTCTCTCTCTCTCTTTCTTTCTTTCTTTTTTTTTTTTTTTTTTTTTTTTTTGGTTTTAGTTGTTTGCTTTTTTTTAAAGGCTATAACAAACTTTACTTAAATATATGATACCCTTACTTCTAATCTCTTAAAACACATCTGGATTTTGTTTTCTTCTCATTTCTGTATTTCTTCACAATATCCTAACTGTGAGATATCAGGCAAGTTGCTCAGTCTTCCTGAGTTTCAGTTTCTTCATTTGTAAACATGGTGATTCAGTGAGGATACAATTAGGAAAATAAAACTCATACCAGGTAATTCAATAGAGAACATTTAATAAAGGAACTAGTGAAAAGGGTCAGACTGAAGAGCTGAAAGACCAAACAGGGGAAGGTAAAGCTGCCCAGGGATTAAATAATGGTAGAAGCAACAGCCACCCTCAAGGGTGGGACTAAGGAGAGACAGTGTTACCAAGGTCCAGGAGGCAGAGCCACCAGTTGGAACCTCTTGGATCTAGGGCTCAAAAGAAGGTGCAGACATTGGGCCAGAGCCTTTGCCCAGAGCAGAGAGAGAAGAGAAACACTCTGGTGTTTTCTCTCTTTCTGGTACCCAATCTCCGCCCAATGCCATGCATTGCCCAAACCCATCCAGAGCCAGTTTCCCAGCAAAGGAGCCTTGGAAAGGTGCTTGGCAAGAATAAACCTGTGTGATTCACAGCAGAGTAGAGGAAGAGCAAGGACCGGATTTGAGGCAAACAAGGAACTACCCAGCACACGTGGATCTGTCGCTTGGGTTTTTGTGAACACCTCAGTTGAGATTACCCACCAGGCTACTAAACAGTATACAGTGAGGAAATAGTATTATTTTTTTTCTTTCCCTTTCTTATATCTCTATCTTCATCTTTTACTATTCTTCCCATAAGTTCAGACATATTGAAGTATTTCTAGTTTGTAACGTTCACCATAAACTCTATCACTGGGGACTTTTGCAGAGTACACTCTCTCTGCCCACACAGCGTTATATCCTCCTCGGTCACACACATTTCCTCCAAGTCTCTATTTTCACCTAATATGTGATTCATATTAGGTTCCACTTCTAGCAGGATATCTTCCCCAAGTCCGTCCATGTTTGTGAGAGACCCCGATGTGTGCTCTGATAGCAACCTAAGCACACCTCTGTCACAGCACTAAATGGACTCTATGACAATGATCTGTTTACAGTATTCTTTTCTTATTAGTGTTCTGCTGTATAACAAATTTCCACAAACCCAGCAGTCCATGTGTCACTTCACAGTTTCTGTAAGTCAGATGACCAGCACAGCACCCTTAACCTGGGTCCTGCACGCAGGATCCCACCAAGCTGAAATCAAGGTGTTGGCCAGCTGTATCCTCATCTGAGGTTTGCCTAGGGAAAGATCCACTTCCAAGTTCCCTTGCAGAATTCGTTTTCTTGCAGTTGTATGACTGAGGGTCCTACTTTTTTTTAAATACCTAGTGGCCAAACATCACTCAGTTCTTAGAGCCACCCTCAGGTCTTTGTTATAGGGCCCTTTCCACAATGTGATCATTTGTTTTTTCAAGATCATTAAAAGAGCATCTGTTGTAGCTTCAGATCTCTCTGACTTCCACCTTCTTTGGCCCTAGATCCTTAAAAAAAAGTATTCACCCGTTTAAGTCAGGCTCACCCACACTGAAGAGAGGTAATTAAATAAATACACATCCGAAATGGGAATCTTGGGAACCTTCCAGATGCAGACTCTCCAAGGACAAGGCCAGTCTCTTATTTGTTCTTATGTCCTCTGAATGGAGAAGAATTAGTACCTGACACATAGTAGTTATTCAGTGAAAGAATAAAGAAATAAAAAAAAATAGGAAAGAAACTTGTAGTGGAGGGAGATATTTAAAAGGAGAGTTAAATATGACTTGGTAGGTATTGAACATTTGAATCTGAATCCTGGGTCTATAATGGTACCATTAAAAAGTTGAAAGTTAGCCTGACCAGGCAGTGGCGCAGTGGATAGAGCATCGGACTGGGATGCAGAAGACCCAGGTTCAAGACCCCGAGGTCGCCAGCTTGAGCGCGGGCCCATCTGGCTTGAGCAAAAGCTCGCCAGCTTGGACCCAAGCTCACTGGCTCCAGCAAGGGGTTGCTCGGTCTGCTGAAGGCCTGTGTTCAAGGCACATGTGAGAAAGCAATCAATGAACAACTATGGTGTTGCAACGGCAACGAAAGACTGATGATTGATGCTTCTCATCTCTCTCCGTTCCTGTCCTTCTGTCCCTATCTATCCCTCTCTCTGACTCTCTCTCTCTCTGTCCCTGTGGGGGCGGGGGGGGGGTGTTGAAAATTAAATAGGACAAATTGGTGTGTTATGGAAGAATGGGTGAACAGAGTGAAAAACTATGAGTTTTATACTGGATATGCTGAGTTTCTTTTGCTTATGGAATAACCATGTGGAAATTTTCTGCAAACAAATGAGGGTGATAGTTTGAAACTTAGAAGAGATATGGATTGAAGAGAATCACCGTCTTGAGGTCTTGAAGTTGTACCTTAGTATTTAGGGTTCCCTCACACCAACCCTGTTCCCATTGAATCACCATAACTTAGCTCTTGTATTCTGGCTCTTCTTGTTCCTTTTTTCCCTTCTTCATTTCCCACCTATTTGTTTTTCCCATAATCGCTCAACTTTTATTACCCACTTCTTCTTTAACCCTCCAGATTAACTGTCAGAACGAAAACCCATTGCCTGCTGATGTGGATTTAACTGTAATAGGCATTAGTTGGGATAGTTATACTAATCTAATTCTGTGTATAGTGGTAAGAGCATGATGCCAGGGAAGAGCTGAGTTCAAACACTGCTATGTAATCATGATCCAGATGAATGATCCCTCTGAGCTTATTTTTTCTTTATACATAGCTATTGATATGTACATTTTTGTTTTTTTAAATGGTTCTTGATTTTCAAAAATTTTTATTGATTGATTTTAGTGAGAGAGAAAGAGAGTGAGAGAGAGAGAGATAGGAACATAGATCTGTTTCTGTATGTGCCCTTACCGGGGATCAAACCAGCAACCTCTGTGCTTCGGGATGATGCTCTCTCTAACCAACCAAGTTATTCGGCCAGGGCTCGATATGCACATTTTCAAGGTGATTAAATAAAATTATGTATGTGAAATGTCTAGTAAGTTGTAGAAATTCATTTAAACCCCTACGTTTATTTATTTATATTTTTAGAGAAAAAATGTGAATGTTGTACTCTTTTCTTTCTTCAGATTCATTGGTATTTTCCAGATTACTGCTTTAAATATAAAATCAGCTTAACAGTACTATAACATGACTATAAAACATTTATAATCTCCGCTGGGATTGGGAAGTACTGTGTAGTAGCAATGAGTAAAAAACTCATACTATGAAACTCATATTGAACTTAGAAAAATGATGTCAGGTCACAACCATGTTTTCTGCAAAGTGTTCATGATAAAAATAATAACAGTTATTTTAAGTATAATCAAAGTGCACCTAGTTCTTCTTACAGCAAAATACAACAGGTTTATTTTGGATATCTGTCTCCTGGGTGGAGAAGCAAAGCTAGGAATTTCTGTATCTGACTTCAATTTATGCCAGCTCTCAGCACAGTTTCTGCCCTGGCCTTGGGGATTAGGACTGCTGCAGCCTGACTGTCCTCTATTTATTTTCTTAAGGTAGCCACAGTAGTCTTTCTAAAATGCAACCCGAGCAAATCAATCTCCTACCTACAGCACTTAGAATTAAAGGAAAACTCCCCAGGTTGGCATGTAGGGCCCTTCACCATCAGTTTCCAGTTGACCTTTCCTGTTTTATTCCTTATTACTGCCCCTCATAATCTTTGCCCTGAGGTTCTACTCCCCTTCTTGTTTGTGTTATTTTTTGAGAACTGGCTCTTCCTCCATTTCCCTTTACCTAGTTTAGACTAATTCTTCCTTCTCTGCTCACCTACACCACCTTGCCCCAGCTCTGGGTGAGTCGTTTTCTTTCACAAGGTATGTTCAGTTCTCAGTTAAGATTTATTTACACTGTGAAGAAACTGATGCCCTTTGAAATACACATGCAGTCTTTTTGGAATAGCATAATTTATTTATTTTTAAAATTTTTACTTATTGATTTTAGAGAGACAAGAAGGAGGAAGAGGTTAGAGAGAAAATGAGAAAGGAACATTGATCTGTTCCTGTATGTGCTCTGACTGGGGATCGAACCTGCAACCTCCGCACTTTAGGATGATGCTTTAATCAACCAAGCTATCTGACCAGGGCTGGAACAGCCTAATTTAAACTGCTGGCTTAAAATGCTCCAGTCTTACTAACTATAGAGTTTAGGATTTCAGGCTGGCCAAGCAAACAGTCATTCGTGTTGTGATGCCAACATATTCCCCATCAGTCTTTTTTTGTTGTTGTTAATTGAATTTTATTGGAGTAATATTGGTTAACACAATTATACAGGTTTCAGGTGACAAAATCTGCAATACATCACTGTACAATGTGTTGTGTGTTCACCTCCCCCAAGTCCCCATCAGTCTAGATCTTAATGTTGCATTTCCCTTTTACTGGTGCTCTGAGAAGAAAGCCCACTAGGTTCTGTGAGCCCCTGAAAGTTCCATTGTTTGTCTTCGATTTTTTAAAAATTAAACTTACTGGCACCCCAGTAAGTTGGTTAATAAACTTACATAGGTTAATAAAATTACATAGGTTTCAGTGTACAATTGTATAATACATCATCTGTATACTGCATTGTGTGTTAACCACTCAAAGTCAAAACCTTTAAGTAAAATCATGACTGAAAATTGTCAGGTAAGATCTAAAAAGAAATATCATTATTGTATTAAAAAGGGAAACTATTTTTTCAGTTCTCTTTAAAAAGGTCACTGATTTCAGAGATCTGCTTCTGCTTAGCAGAAAAATAATCCAGAAACATATGTGACTAGATTGTCAAGATTAAGAAAGTGCTAGAATAACCTGACCAGGCGCGCAGTGGATAGAGCATCGGACTGGGATGTGGAGGGACCCAAGTTCGAGACCCCGAGCTCGCCAGCTTGAGCGCAGGCTCACCTGGTTTGAGCAAAAACCTCACCAGCTCGAGTCCAAGGTTGCTGCCTCAAGCAAGGGATTTACTCGGTCTGCTGAAGGCCAGCGGTCAAGGCACATATGAAAAAGCAATCAATGAACAACTAAGGTGTCACAACGAAAAGCTGATGGTTGATGCTTCTCATCTCTCTCTGTTCCTGCCTGTCTGTCTCTATCTATCCCTCTCTCTGTCTCTGTAAAAAAAAAAAAAAAAAAGCTAGAATTGCAGACTGACCAGGCGGTGGAGCAGTGGTTGGAGCATCAGCCCAGGATTCTGAGGACCCAGGTTCTGAACCACAAGGTTGCTCATCTGGCTTGAGCATGGGGTCGCTGGCTTGTGCATGGGATCATAGATATGACCCCATGGTCGCTAGCTTTAGCTCATGGTTGCTAGCTTGAGCAAGAGGCCACTCACTCTGCTATAGCACCTTGGTCAAGGCACATATGAGAAAGCAATCAATGAAGAACTAAGATACTGCAACAAAGAATTGATGCTTTTTTTCTCTCTCCCTTTTTGTCCCTCTCTTTCTCACTTAAAAAAAAGGGGGGGTGGCTAAAATTGCACTAAGTGAGCTAAAAATATAATTTAAGAATTTCTATGTAAAGATAGAGAAAAGTGTAGCTGAAAATCTAAATATTTGCATTTCTATTGCATATTTTTGTCATTATTTTTTAAAAATTAGATAGAAAATAGCCTGCTTATTAACCATTGATACAATATGATCTGGAGAAGACACAGAAAGCCAATTTAAAAACTCACCATAGGCCCTGGCCGGTTGGCTCAGCGGTAGAGTGTCGGCCTGGTGTGTGGAAGTCTGGGGTTTGATTCCCAGGCAGGGCACACAGGAGAAGTGCCCATCTGCTTCTCCACCCTTTTTCCTCTCTTTCCTCTCTGTCTCTCTCTTCCCTTCCCACAGCCAAGGCTCCACTGGAGCATAGTTGGCCCCAGCACTCAGGACAGCTCCATGCCCTCTGCCTCAGGCGCTAGAATGGCTCCAGTCACAAGGGCACAACTCCCCAGATGGGTGGAGCATCACCCCCTGGTGGGCATGCCGGGTGGATCCCAGTCCGGTGCATGCAGGAGTCTGTCTGACCGCCTCCCTGCTTCTAACTTCGGAAAAATACAAAAGTAAACAAACAAAAAACAAAACAAAACAAAACAAACCTCACCTTAATGACTATCCTGCTTTTTCCTTATTTATTATGAAAAAATTAATTCTGATTTCAGTTTTTCAATAACCTACTACCTTTCTGGAAATTAATCAATAGAAGTGTGCATTGGAATTGGTTATTTTCCAGCTTGTTTCTGCTAAGCACTGCAATCTCATGAAAACCGGAGCTCTGTCTTTGTCATTGATATGACCCCTCACCTAGCACACTGCTTTAAAGAATATTCATATAAATGGAATAAACTACTCTCTGAACCAAAACTACATCATCTTCAACAAAAGGTTTCTGCAAAATTACATTCCTCAGCTTCAAAAGCAGGACAATAAAATTATTGAACCTGCACTGTCAACATCATTTACTAAGTTGACTATAGTTTGAAGGTATTAGGAGGCATTATGGGATGATAAAAAGGAACACAATAAAAGAAGAAGTTTTAAATAGGAGAGATAAAAACCCACAGATTATTATTACTACTATACTTATATATATTTTACAAGGAAATATATTAGTTATATAACAAGATGTTAAAATAACTTGTTATGATTAGAATAGATCTCAATCTCTATTAGAAATCTTTAAGAAGTTGCACACCCATCTGTCAGAGATGAGTCCTTTCTCACTCTGCTCGGAGATGACCGCCAAAGCTTTCATCTGGAGTGACACAAAATTTTATCAAGGACACCCTAAATATTTTAGCTGTTCAGGTAAATTAAATCAACATCATCATGAGAACATCAGGAGAAGGGAGAAGAATTATATTTTGGAAAATAGTTCATGGGAAATTAAATCAAGTAGCTAAGGGTTCAATTTGAAAATGCAAATATGTATTGAATAGGTTTTCAGTAAATCACTGTTTATGTGGACAATGAAGGAGGCATGATGGGCAAAGCAACAGCGATACACGTGCATGTGTGCGTGAGTGTGTGTGTGTTTGAAAACAGAGAGCAAAGGGGGGTATTTTATATTTACATTATATTACATCTGAGAAAGATAACTCTCTTCATCCAAATAATTTCACCCATTTAAAGTAATTAATTTAGCGATTTTCAATCAGTGTGCCGCAGGAATTTTTTAAAAATGCAATCCCTGACTATTTAGTTAGGGGGACTGACTTCTTCTCCCTTAGATTGCCAGATAAAAAACAAATGACAATAGACAACACAGTGGCCATCTGGTGTGAATGAATCAAAATTATACCTTTTATTTTTATTGGCGAAAATATATTTTTTAGCGTGCTGCTGAATTTTAGAAATTAATTTATGTGTGCCATGAAATAAAAAAGTTTGAAAATTGCTGCATTACGCTATTGGAAAATACCCATCTGGGCCATTTGATGTATTCTTTCTCATCACTTTCAGGGAGGAAGGTGACATGATGCAAAGCAGACAGCATGATGCTTTTCTTAGTACGTTCACAGAAGAGATTGGGTAGCAATTTAACCGGATTGTTGTTACCTTTCCCTTCTTCATCTGGGTGTTTGCCAAAGCCCCTACATCTATTCGAGTTTTCAGGGTTTGGACTAGTGAAGAGCAAGAACATGGAGGCTGGATTCAGGAGACCTGGTTTCCCATTCCACTTTGTAGCTTGTGACATTGGATAACGGCAACAATAATTTACATGTAATGAGGTTGTTGTGAAGATGAGACAAGGCTGTGTGTGAAAATCCCCTTACAAAGTTTAAAACGCTCCCCAGATGTTAGTTATCTCCTTTAAAGGGCACAGATTCTGTTTCAATTGTAGATGAGGTTGCAAAAAGGCTCCTTGTCACTTTTAGTTAGAACTTGACCCTGAGCTTAATCTCGAGCGAAAGGGTTTTTGTGAGTCAAACAAGCCCGGGGCAGGCTCACCCACGCTGCCGGTGCTGTCACTGCAGTATTCCATCCTGAGCTGCTGCTTCCCCTCCAACCTCCCACGGGTCTCCCGCGGAGGGCCGCGGTGTTCCTCGCCATTTGGGTGGCGCCAGCTAGAGGGCGTGGGCCGGGCGGAGTAGGACAGCGCTGCTCTGGGAGGGGGCGTGGCCTCCAGAGGAGGGCGTGGCCTCACCTCCTGGGCGCTCTGAGACGAACCGCGCGTGGAGCTTGAGAACCTGGAGCGGACAAGCGTCCGACCCCAGCGCTCTGGGCCACAGCCTGCGCGCGTCTGGAGCAGAGCTGCATTCTCCGGAGTCGCGTCCGGTGCGAGCCGCCGCCCGCGCCGGACGACCGGCTGCCCTGAGCTCTTCGCACCGGCGCCCCTTCCCCACCGCAACAGGTCAAGGGAGGGCGGAAGCGGCGAGAGCGCCCGACCCCGAAACTGAAGGACGGAAGGTCTAGAAGGTAAGCGGAGCACTGCGGCCCCCGGGCTGGGGGTCAGCCTGACCCCGAGAGCCGCCGCTGACTTCTGGGAAGCCCAGACTCTCTCCCCCGCCAGCTTCCAGCACGCTGACTCAAGTCGATGGCCTTCCCACTTTTCCGGTGGGAACCTCCGGAGACGCGGAGCTTGCACCGCCCTTACTTGCTGATGCATGGCAGGTACCGTCTAGAAAAACCGGGGCGAGGACCACAGGAAGAGACCATCCTTCTCCCTCCTTTCCACCTCCCCAAATCAGACATCTCCCGGAGCGCCCCGAGTCTAGCGGAAAGATGTTCGGTTGTTTGAACTTGGTTCCAGGGTTGCGTAATAGAAGAGTCCCAGAAGTTTCTCGGGGGTTAAAGCCGGGCTTTTCTCTCTTCCATCCCGAGCATCTCTCTTCCCGGAATTGTCACCCCCCTCCAGTCCCAACTGATGGTGATTTAGAGGGAGGCGCGTGTCGGTGGTCCACAGCTTCTAGAAAGGGAGGGGAAAAGTTGGAGGCACCTCTGAGACTTGCTCCTGGGGCGGTGTCTGCCGAGCCTGGGCCTGGCTAGTTTCTCCTGATAATTTTCTCCGGTATCGGATCCTCCGTGGCTGCAGCGTGCGAGCCTTCCGACTTTGCGGGCGCCGGGGTGGGCAAACTAAAAAGGACAAGAATTGGAGGGTCGTATAAAATAAATCTTAATTTCCCTAATGTAATGGAAGTTAAAGAAGTTGCGGCCTGATCAGTGGTGACGCAATGGATAAAACGTCGACCTGGAACGCTGAGGTCGTGGGTTCGAAACCCCGGCCTTGCCTGGTCAAGGCACATATGGGAGCTGATGCTTCCTGCTCCTCCCCGTTCTATCTCTCTTTCTCCTACTCTCCTCTCTCTCTAAAAGTGAATAAATAAAACCTATAAAGAAGTTGCGAGGGTCCTTTGAGGGTCTTGATACTTTCCTACTCCGTTTGTCTTCTAGGAGTTTCCGCGCCCCTATATTCTTATGCAAATCGTCCTGGATGGCCCTTGGCTTTGGAGGTGGAGGTGTGTCCACAAATTCCTGGTGCCTGGCTCTCTTGGGGATGGAGGGTGCGGTGGGCCTAGCAGACAAAGTTTTGTTTAGTATTTTAAGGGTGGGATGGGGTAATTTTGACCCTCTTGGTGCACGTTGGAGGCGGGATGCGGGAGATAGGATATACCATCGAGGAACAAGACGGATTTTAAACCTTCAAAGTGAACCTGTAAATTAAGGCGAAGACCGAGTCAATGTTCCCTGGGACATTTGCAAAGTGAAAAGAGCTCAATAATCGAGGCACAGAAACGTCAGGCGAGAAAGCTACCTGAGAGGTGTGGGGATTTTGCTTGGGCAAGGTTATTTCCGAACAAGATTCTGCAGAGCTTGTTGTACAAGGTAGGCGGCGGTGGATGCCTCTCCCAGACCTATGTGGTGTCAGACTCCCGAGTGGGGATAGAAGGCATAAAAAAGAAAAAGACCTTTGGACCCGGGAGTCTAGTTCTGCTAAGAGGTTTAAGAATACCTAGGCACGGCCCTGTTTCAGTGTTTACTTCTTCTGTCTAATGCATTTCCTTAGCTTGCCTTTCATCTTTAGTGGAAAGGATTCCTTGAGTGGATATTCTGGAAATAAATTCACAGGAGAGTTGAAAATTCTGGATCGGTTGCCTACCATAATTTAAAGGGTCTTTTGCCAGTGTCAGGAAGTATTGTATTTGAAGATAAATATGCAGAAAAGGAATAGAGAAAACTAAGGGATAAATGACCTTAGAGAATGAAAGGAGACTAGGAGAGAAAGCAACAGAATGGATAACTAATCCTTGATACTTGGAAAACCAATTTGAATTCAACTAATTTAGGATAATCAAGGAAAGGATTTGGGACAGATTTGCTCACTTTAAGGCAAAGAGGTATTAAAGAGTGAGACACAAGACTTTGAAAAAAAGGGTTTAGAGATTGGGGATCCCCCTTTTCTTCATTTCCCCCCCTAAATATAATTTACAGGGATGATGAGGCTGGAGATGTGAGACTTGCAGGTATATTACTGTGAATTCTTTGCTCTCCACTTGGAGAAGCAAATGAACTGTTACATACCAGAGTTTATATGTCTGTTCCTTTACTGTAACAATTGAATTTCTGTAGTGTCTTTGGCATTTGCTTAACTCTCTAACTTTATACAAATATAATTTCAAAGAATTAGAGTGTGGTAAGTTAGAATTCAAATATCATCCAGAGACAGAGAATTTATGGCATGAATAAAGCCCATGTGAATTTAAACATTGTTTTTTTTTCTACCAGATGTAGAATAGGCATGCATTTTTGCCACCAGAAGTCACTGTTTCACTGGACTTATAAAACAGCAAGTAGACTACATCAAGCCTGGCTGTCTCTCCAGTTTCCTATCTGGTTTAACTGAATTTTGTAATGAGTGGTTATTATTGACTGCTGCAAAGCACTACATATTGCTTTGGGAGTTGAAAAGATGGCTAACAACTTGTTTACAATATGTTATAAGAAATGAAAGAAATTTCAGAGCAATGTGGTAATTTGTGCTCTTTCATAAAAAATTTACATAATCCTTTCCAAAGTTGGTTCATTGTTCCAAATCTTGAGATGGACTTATATTTTCACTTTTTTAAAGGTAGAGCTAATTTACATATAAATATTTGGATCATACACAGGGAACAATATACCTGCAGATGTTTCTTAAAAGCATGGCCACATAACAAGGATATGCACCTTACTGTTAAAACCCTATACTGAAATTGTCCTTCAACTTGAATTTGTTTGCTAACTTATCTTAGATATGTCTGTTGAAGCTAAGAGCCCAAAGTTCCCCTATTTCAAGACTCTAGACCGTTAATTAATTTTCCAGCAGATTGAGAAAGTATGTTGGAGTGAGTACAAATTAAGGAACCCCATTTACCATAAATATGCAAAGCTTTGTAAATAAATTATATTTACCTCATTAAATTATAAATTCAACAATGATTTCTGTTCCCAAATGATATATAATTGGCAGTGGGGTTTCTTTGTTTTTTTTTTTTTTAACAATCTCTTTTTACGCAGTTATAGCTTATTTAGTATCTGCGGAATTGAATCTCAGACTTTATTAAAATAGATTATATAAACTCTGTAATCTATTTATTAAAATTCTACCACAGTGCAGGAGTAAATGTGAAAGATGTTGTTCTTTGTAGGTACACATCCTTTATTTCTGACCATGTATATGTGCACAACAGTTTGTTATAGATTTGGAACCATGAGGTCCTAAGGCCATCGGGGTTGCTAACAGCCGTTTCTGTCTTATCCTTAGAACAGAACTTCTTCACTAGTGTTCTCCAGGGGAGGAAAATCAGCTGATTTTCTTAAATTATCTGGCCCATTTTAAACATGACTAAGGATTTCTTGTTAAAGCAACTTTTTTCCTGTTAAAAACTGAGATTATTGTCAAACATGAGCCCAGAGGAATTAATTACATTGTTAATATAATAATACCTCATATTCATTCCTAATACCTCATAACTATTGAACATTTTCTGTGTGCCAGACAGTACTTTAAGCATTGGAAAGACTGTAATAATACCATGATTTGAAAAGAGGAAGAGCCCATACAGGTTGAGTTTATATTCATATAGTACAAAAGCTGTTTACCAGTGGCTTTCCTGTGACATAGCATTTAAGCCTAATTGTAATTCTGAAGTTGGAGTTCATTTTCCATTTGAAAATCAGGAAGTTGAGTTGAAGAAGTGACTTGACTCTGTGACTCAAAGCCTGGTGCCCTTTCTACTGTGGTACACTGTGTTGGCTATGTTGATATGTGGTTTCCTGTTTTTCAAGAATTACAGCTTGATTCTCAAATATAAATAGTGTTTCTCCTTGGCTAAGTAATTCTTTCTGATCATTATGGGAATGAAAAAGCAGGTATTTTCATTTAGTATTCTGGACATGTATTTGTGACTCCAAAGGAAAATATTATGCAGACTTAGTAAACAGACATGTGGTGTTTGTGTTTGTTTTTTTGCACCAGATAAAGATCCTTATTTTTCTAAAAATTAAATGCAAGGGCTTATGAACCATCTTCCTTAGTACTTGAAATCTGTTATTCAAGTTATGAAAAATCAATTCACAGTCCTGTGAATCAGGATATACCCATACTATTTCCTTTAATCTTATAGATTCAGTGAACCTGCCACAGTTTCATGGACTCTGGGGAAGGACTATATTACTCTTAATAGCTTTAGCCAAACTGTCAACATTTTCTTACACTGGTTCGCTAAGCCCCAGTTTCCAACGGGAGAGGTGGAGAGAGCCAGGTGCATTACAGGCCAGGAATCCTGAGTTTCGGAAATCCTAATCTTTTATAATGGGCAATAAGCATGTCTGCCCTTTGCTCCGGATGGACACGTTATCTTGATGATACCAGATAGTAAACATGTTGCCCTTTGCTCTAAAAGATTACACTGTCTCTATTTTCCAAGGCTCTTCTCTGTACAAGCATCTTTCAAGACTGTATGGAACAATGGCATTTGGTGCTTTTTGTACAGTGTGCAGAAATGCCATAGATCCAAGGAGGATTGGCTCTCATTATAAAATGGGGTTAACAGTGTAGTAGTATCTCCTGTATTGGGTAGTTGGGTAGATTAAAGGTACCAAGATTTGGCAAGTACTTGGGGCAGAGCATAAATGCTATATAAATATTTACCATTATTACTCCTGAAGGAAAAAAAGATGTTTTTAAATGATAAGTATTGCCTTATAAGATGAAATAATTGATTTACTCAGTATCCCTAACTTTGAGTTTGTGCCAAGAAACTTCTTTAATGAGTCTAAATTCTAAAATGGGGACAATACATCATACAGTATTTTACCAGCCCATGGCTAATGAGGCAGCAGCGTTTAACTACTAATATTCATGTGCTCTCCCATGTTAGAGATTCCACCTCCTACGGTTATACAGAATTACGTGGCTAATTCTGTCCAGTGGGCTGTCTATAGGAGTAATGTATATTTCTGAGCTGAGGCATTTAAGTGACTCTTATGAGACCCTCCAACTGTTTCTTGTTACAGTAAACCCTGAAGCCACATTTCTAGATAGAAACTTCCAACAGCTTGGGTTTCTCAAAGTGAAGAAAAGCTTCCTACCCTCCTCTGTACCCCAACACACCGATATGAAAGGAACATAAAGAACGAGCATGAAATAATTCTTTGTTCTATCAAGCTTTTGTAGTTTTGGGGTTTCTTTGCTGCTAAGGCATAACCTAGACTCTCTTCACTGTATTGCAGTGCCTATAATGCCTGCCTACTGTGAGAAGGTTATTTTTAAATATAGACTTATAGACTCTGGGTATATGTCTATATCTACCTATCTGTGTAAAACTAGACATGAGGCTTGCATTACATTGAGAGAATATAAGCAGTTAACATCTATTAATTTATTTAACCTGAGTTAATTTCAGAGAGTGTTAACTACTATGAAAAGATGTGTGACCAACACTGTTATTTAGGAAAATGCCTATTTCATTTGTTGTTGTTGCTAAGACAACCTTAATTGTGTGCGGGACTACGTTATACCCAGCCTCAGGTGACAGATCATGTTTGTTCTCAGCCAGTGATGACAATTTGTGTCCTGATTTATCTGTCTCCCCTACAGCTTGAGGCCATGTGACCTAGACCTGTTTCTTTGATTGCCAAAGTTTTGGGGAAAGATTCTCCTTTTCTGACAAATGGAGGAATAGCCACAACATCTACTCATTTTCTTCTTGCTTGGAATGTAGATAAGATGCTGGGTTAGGGCAGCAACTTTTTGTATCATGAGGTGACAAGCAGGAAGACATCATGCTGACTGTGGCAGAGCAGAAGGAGACAGAGTTCCTGATGGCCTCATTGAACAGCTTAGAACTATACCAGCAGCTACTGTCTTCTAGACTTGCTATAGGAGAAATATAAACCTCTATTAATTAAGCAATTGTTACTTGCAGTGAGATACATTCCTAACCCACACAGCATGTAATGGAATAGAGAGGGTGTTGGCGGAGGGTGTGGTTGAAAGCACAATTGTGCTATGTTAACTATTGTAATCAGGGGAGGTCTCTTTGAGAACATATCATTGAACTGAGACCTGAGTGATGAGAGGGAGCCAACAAGATGTGGCATGTGTACTTGGGCTTGGGGGAGTGCCAGAGCCCCCTTGAACAAGCATTTGAAGTGGAGGAGCTTGTTGGAGAACTTGTATTCCATTATGGATTTCTAAGCTCTGGGTTCCATACAGCAGTGAAGAGCTGAAGAAACTGTCGGTGATCTGGTCAGTAGGAGCCCCTCAAAGATTATGATCTAGTTGGGGTAGAGTTCTAGAGGATTCAGATGAAAACAGAGTGTGTGACTCACCTCTGACACATTGTTACTAAGAGACTGTTATTCCTGGAGGGTATGTGTGGGGAAGTAGGGAAGTCAGTCTGACCAGGGACTACTGACAATCCAGGCATCCCTTGGCATCCAGACTGAGTTGTTTTCCTTCTATTCTCCTTTGGTAACTGGGTCATGGTCATGGGGCTTTGAGATCTACTTAGCTGTTTGTCCAGTTGAAAAGCCTCCCTAAAGTATGAATTTCTAAAGCATGTATTTTGGTTGGCAGTAGAATAACCAGAATGACTACTGCCGGTTATTGAGGAGCTAGGCATTATGCTACACGTTACATTTTTATTTAACACTACAGCCATCCGATGAATGGGAAGGCTGAGACCTTAGAGCAGAACAGGATTTTCTTGAGGTCATATAGCTAGTAGTTGCAAAGCAGGCCTTTTAACTAGTATGGCATAAAAAAAGACCCCTGAGAGAAGGTTCCCTGGGATGTGCTAGGTTTTGGAAGCTCTTAATGACTTAGGACAGAATATCTGAAAATATGCTTAGTCATATTTTGTATATATACCTTCTTTCTTTTTTAATTTCCTTTAATTATGTATGTGTATGGTGTGTGTGTTTATAACACTAGAAATTTTTTTTTTTTTTACTTGTTTTACTTGCTATTTGAGAGGGGGGTAAAGCAGTTTGATATACATAACATTTTTATTTCTGAATAAACTTGCATTACAAGATACAGGAAGGACTATAGGAAGATCACTTAAATAGACCTGGTGAGATACATTTTTAAATGATACATAGTCTGCTTCACTTACATAAAATTTGATGTAGACATTGGTGACTTAAATAACAAGGACTTCTATGTATTGAATGCCTATGATGTGTCAGTTTACTGAACATTTTCACCAGCTTACGCAATTCACTCTTCTTACCTTTCTGCTATTCAGCAGTAGTCTGTTTTTATATGGAGCCATGTTGAGCCCTGGCTGGATTAGAGCAGCGTCCCCATATGCCCAGGTTGGAGGTTCAATCCCTTGTCAGGGCACATACAGGAAACAACCAATGAATGCATGAATAAGTGGAACAACAAATTGATGTTTCCCTCTCTCTCTCTCTCTCTCTCTCTCTCCTTCTACCTCTTTCTCTGTCCTTCTACGTCTTCCTCTCTCTTTCTACCTCTTCTACTCTCTCCCCCTTTTCCTCTTTCTCCCCCTCTCCTTTTCACCCTCTCTCCCTCTATGCCTCTCTCCCTTACTTCCTCCCTTTCTCTTTCCCTCTTTTTCTCTTTATTTCCTTCCTCTCCCACTTCCTCTCCCTCTTCCCCTTCCCCTTACTTATTCTCTAAAAATCAGTCAATTAAAAAATAAAAAAGACTAGCTGGCAGGTATTGAACAGAGCCAATAGATACCAGTAGAGTTGGTATCTTTTTATTTTATTTTATTTTATTTTTATTTTATTCATTTTAGAGAGGAGACACAGAGTGAGAGAGAGAGAGAGAGAAAGAGAGAAAGGGGGGAGGAGCTGGAAGCATCAACTCCCATATGTGCCTTGACCAGACCAGTGCAGGGTTTTGAACTGGCGACCTCAGTGTTCCCAGGTCGACGCTTTATCCACTGCGCCACCACAGGTCAGGCTAGAGTTGGTATCTTCCCTGCTTATTTTAAGGAGAGGATTTACCCCCCACCCCATTTTATTTCATCTTGTCCTTAGTGAAAACCATATAAAAATGTATTAAAACTTCAGGAAGACCTTCTGACTTCCATATTTATAGAGCAGTACATTTCCTCCCAACCCCATATTTAGAGAAAAAAAATGTTTACACAGGTAATAAAGGATCCATCACATAAAGAATAAAAGATGAAAGTGCCCTTTTTCAGAAAAGTTACTACTAGCAGGTAGGTGTATGTACATGCACATTTATGTGCATGTGTGTTATGCATAAACATAAAAATGAAACATTTTTCTGGCCCTGGCTGATCGGCCCAGCATATGAAAGTCCTGGGTTCGATTCCCAGTCAGGGCACACAGGAGAAGCGCTCATCTGCTTCTCTTCCTTTCCCCCTCTCCTTCCTCTCTATCTCTCTCTCCCCCTCCCACAGCCAAGGCTCCATGGGAGCAAAGTTGGCCTCAGGCGCTGAGGATGTCTCCATGGCCTCTGCCTCAGATGCTAGAATGGATCCAGTTGCAACGGAGCAACACCCCAGATGGGCAGAGCATCACCCCCTAGTGGGCATGCCAGGTAGATCCTGGTCAGGCTCATGCAGGAGTCTATTTGACTGCCTCCCCTCTTCTAACTTCGGAAAAATACAAAAAAAACCCAAACAAACAAGTCTACTTTTAAAAAAAAAAAAACAAAGTGGCTCACATTGTACTTTTTTTTTTTTTTTTTTTTTTTTTTTACATTGTCCATTTTGTTCAGTATCTTGTTTGGATAAACCTATTCTTTTGATATTACACTGCACATTGTGATGTATCCTGATAGATTTAGCCATTTCTCTGTGTATGTGTTTTAGGTTCTTACCAGTTTTCTTCTTATTTAAACAATATTTTATTGCTCATACCTCCTTGTAGATATGTGACTATATTTTTAAGAAAGATTTTTTGAAGAAGAATTGCTCAACTGAAATATATACTAATTTCCTTTCTTCTCAGCAGTGTAGGACAATACTTATCTGACCACAGTAGACACCCATTCTAGCCTGACCTTGT
Source organism: Rhynchonycteris naso (assembly GCA_037038555.1). NCBI lineage: Eukaryota > Metazoa > Chordata > Mammalia > Chiroptera > Emballonuridae > Rhynchonycteris > Rhynchonycteris naso. Next base: position 251,364,155 of record CM072996.1, on the reverse strand, counting down.
ATCTGAGTTGCCTGGAAAACCCATGTAGCTGTGTGAATCCCATATCAGCACCTAAGCAGCCTTTCATCGCCTGAATTGGGGCTTTCTGTGAAAGATAACAGAATCAATAATTGGGTGATTCAGCCTCTTTGTGCCAGCAAAGTTGTGAATTTGAGTTGCACAGACAGGTCCCTCGCTGTGCCCAGGGGCCAGATCCCTCAGAGAGTATGTCTCTTTCATGTTGTACTCTACCCGCCACCCAATAAGCCAAGAATGGCACCCAGGGTTTTGGCTGAATCCTTCAGCCAGTCTTAGATTTGACAGTCTCTAGGGACATTTATTTTTTTAAAAAATAGGTTTTTGGGGAGCATTTTTAGGTTCATAGCAAATTTGAGCTGAAGGCACAGAGATTTTCCAAAGATCATCCTGCCCTCACACATACACAGCTTCCCCCATTGTCAGCGTCTTCCACCGCAGTGGTGTGTTTGTTATAATTGATGACAATTATACCTCAATACACCATTATCGCTAGACCTCTAGGACCATTTTTTACTATATAGATCATGGCTTGCTCCTCCTAAGTCTTTGCTCAAAAGTTAGTCTCTGACCACCCTATGTAAAATTGCAAGGGCTTACCTCATTTCATCTTTGGCATGCTAGGCTTTTTCTTTGTTCTGCTCTATAGTACCTTTTAATATTTAACATCTATATACTGTGTTTGGTTTTTACTTCCTGTACTTGTAAATTCAGATGATGGCAAGAGTCTTTTTCCTTCACTTTCTTGTTCTCAGTACCTGGCTTAAAGTAGGTGCTCAGAAAATAATTGTTGGCTCAGTGAGTAAACCAAGCTGCAGACAACTGGGGGCCACTCTTTGGCATCCCTCAACAGCTGAGACTGCTCCCTCTCCTCTAGCCGGCCCTGGGGGTGAATGCCCAGGGCTGCAAAGCAGCAGGGTTGGTTGGGGGCTGCCATCACAGACTCTTCAAAAGCCTTTACCTAGGGAGATTAATGCCAAAATGGATATCTGTTTTACTGATCACTTATAATGTGTCAGTCTGGCATGCCGAGAAAAAATGAGAGAGCAGCAAAAGCAAGGGGGAGGGAAAAAAGAGTTAATGGGGAAAGAGAGAAAACGAGGGGGAAAGGAGGAGGAAAGGGAGGATAGAAAAAGAGAGAGGGTGAAAGAAATAGTGTTTGAGAGAGGGAAAGAGAGAATAGGTGTGTGTGTGCTTGTGTGCGTGCGTGTGTGTGTGTGTGTGTGTGTGTGTGTGTTGGGGGGAGGTCGTGATTTGAGTTAGAGAATTTAGGAAAATTGTGTAGGATCACTGTAGCTGGTTGGAGGAGTGACCAACTCCAAAGTTTGTTTGACCCTGAAAAACTTAGAGCTCTATGAGTGTGAGTTTATTTAGTATATTTGCAGCATCCACGTTTCATTCTTTTGAAGGAGGAGAGAGGAGTGACAAATGATATCTACTCATATGGAAACACTGTAGTCTTCAAGTCACCATGGAGGATGAGATAAAAGACCTTATCTGGGAGTGGGAGTGGAGCTGAAGGACTCGCTTCAGTGTTTCAACTTCAACCCAAAGTGCAATAGCCTCTTAAACATAGTGGGCAGCTGAAATTGTTACAAGTTTAATGTAGAGTTTCAATTTGTATCAATATATATAGTTTGTTAAATCTGTTCTAAGATAATTTAGTGACATACCCTTTACCTTGAGGATGTTTAAAAAAAAAAAAAGAAACTATTTAAAGCAGGTTAGGATAAGTGTAGTAGCTTTACAAATATACAAGAAAGGGAAGAGGAAACAGCTGTTGAATGTGTTAACCAGAGACTGAGAGAGAGGTTGTTTCTAGAGATACACAAGATAGTAGGAAGGCTATCTGCCCAGGTTGGATAACAATAACAAAAAATCTAGTACTGTTATGAGAGAATGCTCAAGAAGTGCCTTGGGGATTAATTACCTACTTTTTATTAGTGGAAGTAAGATCTTTTTTATTATTATTATTTTATTTTATTTTATTTTTTACAGGGACAGAGAGAGAGAGAGAGAGAGTCAGAGAGAGGGATAGATAGGAACAGACAGAGCAGAATGGAGAGATGTGAGAAGCATCAATCATTAGTTTTCGTTGCTGTTGTGACACCTTAGTTGTTCATTGATTGCTTTCTCATATGTGCCTTGACCACGGGCCTTCAGCAGACCAAGCCACCCCTTGCTGGAGCCAGCGATCTTGGGTCCAAGCTGACGAGCTTTTGCTCAAGCCAGATGGGCCTGCACTCAAGCTGGCGAGCTCGGGGTCTCGAACCTGGGTCTTCTGCATCCCAGTCCAATGCACTATCCACTGGGCCACCGCCTGGTCAGGCTGGAAGTAAGATCTTAAGATTGGGTTTTACTGGGGAGCACTTTTTTATTTTATGAAGTGTTGAATTCTTATATAAAGATCAATGTTGATTTCCTTTCTCTTGCCTTGTTAGCTCAGGCAAATTACTTAAAACTGAGTTTTAGTTTTCTTATTTATGAAATAGAGCATTAGCATCTATCTATCTTTTTTTTCTTTTTTTTTTTTTAGCATCTATCTATCTTGCAGGTTTATTGTAATGTTACACCAAATGTCATTTTAAAAAGTGTTTGAACATAATGTGCTGTTGAACATAATACATAGTTGGTATTGGGGGAGTGTTGTTTCCTTTCTTCCTTCTTGTGATAAACTTGTGCACATATTTTTTTCTTGATGAAATGACAGTAGCAGCCTCAAAATTTAAAAAAAGTGCATTTTTCCTTTGATATATGCTAGTCCATTTAGTCATGCAGCTTGAGAGTTGGTAAAGTACCATTCTCTAATGCAAATTAGAACTTTGAATTCTGTCTTCAGTAAGATTTCTTACAAGTCAGAAATGTCTATGAGTTTACTTACAGACTTATAGTGACAAGGGCTTTTTCTTTCAGATGAATAGACTTGTCACTTTCCACTGACTGGCAACTATGGCATTTACTGAAAGAGTCAACAGCAGCGGCAACAGGTAATTGTGAAATCTGTGATTCAAAAATGATATTTAATTTTATAATCTATTTTTGAAATAATAGACTTCTTTTTATTTTTGCAATTTATAAACTCCCCAGATAAATGTAAATGTGTGAAAATTTTAGTTTCTCTACTTGAAGTCAAACCTGTTAGACTGGCTACATACTACTTTCTTTAAATCTACTTTCTGAGTTGCAACTCATTTCTTTAGCACATGGATGTTATATTAGATCAGCATCCTAATTCAATGTTCAAAATATTGGTCCATATTGGACTGATTTGGGAAAATGTGCACATTTAGCATGTGCTGAAACAAATATCGTGATGAAATCCACCTTATCATAAGAGCCTTGAAGAAGGAAATTTTATCATCGTTCCATTTTCTGATTTTCACATTTCTCCCTCCAACTCTTGCACATCCTACTACATGACCAGTGTTGGTGGAGGGGTGCCCAGATTCATATTCCAAAGCAGCTTTTCAAAATAATTCATTTGATAGCCAGGAAGAATTTTTAATATTACTGATCAGCTTTTTTATACTGTTAAATATTAAAAAGCATATTAAAGTATGAGACATATAGATTCAAACTTAGTATTTATTAATAGATGAAGGTGCTTTGTCCATCCTGATGGTTTTCTGCTTTCCCCTTCTTTCTGTTCATTTAAGAAACTCTTTCTCTATTTTGGGTGGTTCTGGTACTGTGGCTGAACATGGTACACTCCTTCCCTACAGACGGAGGAATGTGACTGGGACTGCAACAATTCACATTCTGTTACACCAGGGGGAGTCAACCTTTTTACTCCTACCGCCCACTTTTGTATCTCTGTTAGTAGTAACATTTCCTAACCACCCACCGGTTCCATAGTCATGGTGATTTATAAAGTAGGGAAGTAACTTTACTTTATAAAATTTATAAAGCAGAGTTACAGCAAGTGAGAGCATATAATAATAATTATTTACCAAGTACTTTATGTCGGATTTTCGCAAAGTTTGGCAGAATAAACCTTTATAAAACAACTTGTTATAGTTAAATTTATCTTTTTATTTATACTTTGGTTGCTCCGCTACCGCCCACCATGAAAGCTGGAACGCCCACTAGTGGGTGATAGGGAGCAGGTTGACTACCACTGTTCTAGACCCAGGGAGGAGACCGTTGTCATCTGTCTTTAGGCCTTTTCATAATGTACAACTACACATAAGTTTTACATTTTTATGTAGTTAAATATCTTGTCCTTTATGCATTCTGGTTTTGATTGTGCTTAGGTCTTTCCTACTTTACGATTATGAAAATAATTGTCATGTGTTCTCTGGGTCATGTGTTCTCTGCTTGAATGGTTTCTTTCTTTTTCTTTTTTTCATTTAAATCAGAATTTGTAAGCTGGTGGCCTATGGGATAGATCTGGCCAACAGATGGGCTTTGTTCATCCACTCACAGTGTTCTAAAAAGGTATATCTGCCCGTGTGTTTTACATAACAATCTAGACTTCTGTCTTCTTTTGAAAATTTTCAGATTTAACAACATTGGTTGTGTGTTGCCATGTAGAAACATTCAGAATTGAAGAGCTCTTTTAAACAAGGCATGAGCTTTCTAGTTCAGAATTTCCCAAGTGGTATGCCATTAATACTTCTCAGGTGTGCTAAGATGTCAATTTCCCCTCAACTTACAGGTCAGCCAAAACTCCCACCTGATTTCCTCCTACAGCAAATATCTGCTGTGTCAGCTAGCCCCAGAGAGATTTGGTATATATAAAAGAGATTTGGGAAAGCATGTATGTTTTCTAATTCACTACAATTCCCACACAGCTGGATTCACACATTTAGTTAGCTGCTTACTAAGAGAGCTAAGAGGGATAGATAGGGACAGACAAACAGGAAGGAAGAGAGATGAGAAGCATCAATTTTTCATTGCAGCACTTTGGTTGTTCATTGATTGCTTTCTCATATGTGCCTTGACTGTGGGACTATAGCAGCCCCTTGCTCAAGCCAGCGCGACCTTGGGCCCAAGTTGGTGAGCTTTACTCAAACCAGATGAACCTGCGCTCAAGCTGGCAACTTTGGGGTCTCGAACCTGGGTCCTCCAGGTCCCAGTCTGATGCTCTATCCACTGTGCCACCGGCTGGTCAGGCTGCTGCTTAGCTCTCTTAACTTACCTTTGACTTTGTAGTATTTTGATCTACCTGTAATTAATTTTAGTGTAAAGTATGTGTTGTAAATTTCCATATTAATAAAAAAATAAAGAAGTTCAGGGGATTTGGGGGAGGCATTTCTTTTCTTTAAAGCAAAAGGCTAGCTAGTTGCTTTAACATAATTTATTAAATCATCTATCTTTTCTGAGTTCAGTGTCTGAATTCCATTTTTTCTTGAGTCTAATTGTCGGACTGTTCCACTGATTGTTTCTTCTGGCAGTGGTGCCATACTATGTGCCATACTATTTCATTGTACTTTTATAGGTTCGGATATTCAGGCAGATTCTTTGTCATTACTTTTCATTTTTAGGATTTTCTTAGGTATTCATATTTGATTACATTTTCACTTGTGCTGTGAAGTCCTTAGTTATTTTCTAGAAAAATTATTGTTGGCATTTTGATTGAAGTCCTTTTGAAATCATCAATTAGGGAGTGTTGGATCTTATAAAATATTAAAATTGGGCCTTTCTACAGAAGAATTTAAAAATTATATTGGTGAAAATGAAAGGGGATGAAGAAATTTTAAATTTCACTTGTAAGATTTTTGTGGAAATCTGACTTTTCAGAAATTTCTAGTACTGTAGTAGACATTGTATCTAGTATAATTTTTGGTAGAAGAATCAATTCAAACAGTATTATCAGAAGCAAGATTAAAAATATATTTTGTGTTCTATTATTTACATTTCCTATTGTTTGCTAATTAGGGTGGGTGACTGCCCTTTGTAGTAACATTCTAACAGTTATAGAACTGTTTTTATTATTTGTTTCATTTGTCTTTCTAGTTCCTCCTCTCCCTGAAGGGCTGCTTTTAATTTTAATACCCTGTACAAGTGATAAGCTAGAGGGAATCTTAAGTAGAGCTCTGTTTTTAATATGTACCAACAGCTCACTTGTTTGAATGCTTAATCATGATAGGCTTTAATCTTTTAGTAGTCCAGAAGAAAAAAAAAAGCATCAAATTTATGTGGCACTGGTCCAGGACCAGCACATATTTTAAAGGAAACAGATGTGTACTGAGTGCGCAGCTCTGATCACTCAAACTAAATAGAAGTCCGCGGGTGAGCCTTTACTTTGCTCAGGGCTATCGGAAGTCGTAAGTGCCGACAGAATATGAATGCATTGTGTAAAGACAATATTTGTTTTAGTTCTTATAAACAGGCTTATTCTGTGATTTCTAGATTTATCAGCATTAGACACTGTTCTATCTGAGTTCACTTATATCCTCCCCACCTTCCTTTTCTTCCCCTTTCTAAAAATTTGGGTTTTTTTTGGGGGGGGGAGTATGACAAACTGAAAAGTGCAGACATTATTAGTACAGTTCAATGCATTTTCACAAAGTGAACTCACTTGTATAATTGATCAGGTGGCACCCTCAGCTCTCCAGAAGCCCCTGCCAGTCCCTTTTCAGCTAGTACCTCCCTCAAAGGCTGGCACTGTTCTGACTTTTAAAGCCATTGGATTTGTTTTGCTTGTTTTTGAATTTTATTTAAATATTCTCATATAATATATATACTCTTTTGGGTTTTCTATTCAGTTTTGATGTTATTTTTGTTCTATTTCATAAATTTAAATATGGTTAACATTTAAAAATATAACAATGTATTTTGTATTAACACACTATATTAGTTATGTTATATAATCAATATTGAATACTCTTAATTTTATTTTTCTGTAAACTTTCCGTAGTCTGATATAATAATGTGATTATTCTTACTCTTTCTCTTCCACTCCTACTCTTCAACCATCAGCTCTGCTTTTAGTTTAAATTGGCCTGGTTGAAGTTGAAAAAAACAATCAGCGTTATTTACATTATTTTGAACAGGAAGCAAAATAATGTTTAGGGCTTCATTCTTCCTCTGTGAGTTCAACATCAATCCAAGTATCACTTCAAAGAGAAGGTTCATATTGATCTAGGCAAAGGAACTCTTATCTTTTGCTGAGTAAATTGTTCAAATTCACGCTGCATTTCAAATTGCTTCATCTTTGAAAGGTGCTTTTATTTTTCCTGGAGTTTTTGTTGTTGTCAAGTGATCTTTAACTGAAATATTTTCCTTTGTAGTTCTTAGCTAGCCTGGCATCCCATTCCACAACTGTTGAGTCATGATGGTAAAGGCCATTAACATTGCAGTCAACAGACTAGGTAGTCCCCAGAATCTCTGTAATGATTCAAGAGTTCTCTAGCTAAAGGTTGGTGCCACATCTATCTGACAATGGTGACACTCTCACCAAAAGTGATATTTCCAGCCTTGTATGGATAGTTTGGTTGGTTAGTTTAGTGTGTCCTCTTGTGGTGCAGAGATTGCTGATTTGATTCCCGTTCGGGGCACATAACAGAAACAGATTGATGTTCCTCTCTCTCTAAAATCAATCAATAAAAAATTTTAAAAAGTATTACTTCCACTGTGCTTAAGGCTTTTTTGTGTCGTTCTGTCTTTTGGGGGCCAGAGCAGCCATAGCACAGACTTCCCTTGGTGTACCTCGGTTACACGCCATTGATCTCATTGGGGTTAAGCTTCTGTGGCATGGCGGCAGCAGCTAGTGTCAAGTGAACCTGGATTTGGGACGGCTGAGGAAAGCTGCCCCTTGGCCTCCTCCCAGCCAAAAACTGAAAGATTTCCTGGAGTTTTAAATTGCTTTTCTTTTTCTTTGTTGATAGAGAGAACCTACTTTCTGGGAAAATTTTACTTGATGATTGGGGAAAAGCATGTTTATGTTTATGACAGTGGTTCTTAACCTGGGATCTGTCGAACCCTAGGGGTTTGATGAGTCGGTCTCAGGGGTTCGGAGAAGCCTCTGCCACGGAGGCCAGAATAAAGTAATACTGTAATTTGTTGTGAGTTCATGCACTTTGTTGGTTTTGTTCTTTGAGCAAGGTGATGTCCATGCACGGCTCATTTTGTGCACCAGTAAAAAAACATATATCTATGTCTTGAATTTGGGAAAAAAAATCATATTTTGTTTATCACTAAAGAAGGGTTCGGTGAATGTGCACATGAAACTGGTGGGTTCGGTACCTCAAAAAAGGTTAAGAACCACTGGTTTATGATAAAACATACGAATGAAAGAAATTTTATTTTAGGCCATGTCACCAGCTTCTTGGGACATAACTTTATTGTTTTCTGCGATTAAGGGTGGGTACTTTTTTTTCCACCAGCCCCAAAACCCCTCTCCACTCTGACAGATGTCAGTCTGTTCTCTATCAATCTGTTTCTGTTTGGGGACTTCATTTTTTTCTTTAGATTCCACATATGAGTGAAATCACGGTACTTGCCTTTTACTGCCTGGCTTATTTCACTCAGCATAATTCTCTCCAGGTCCGTCCATGCTGTCTCAAAATTAAGACTTTCTTCTGTTTTATGGCTGTGTAATATTCCATTGTGTAAATGTATCACAGCTTTTTTATCCACTCGTCTACTGATGGACACTTGGGCTGCTTCCAAATCTTAGCTGTTGTAAATAATGCTGCAGTAAACATAGGGGTGCGTGTGTTCTCTTGTGTTAGTGTTTTGGGTTTCGTTGGATGTGTTCCCAGAAGTAAAATTGCTGGGTCATAAGGCAGTTCCATTTTTAATTGTTTTGAGGTAACTCCATACAGCTTTCCACATTGGCTGCACCAATCTGTATTCCCACCAACAGTGTACAAGGGTGAGTACTTATAAACATTTTAGGAGATTTTCTGAAATGCTTTCTCAGTGTTTGGGGAGATTTGAGGAATTCAATTTTGTGAACACTAAATCATATTATTATAAGTAATCCTGAGGAGTTTGAAATAATGTGTAACTCTTAACTAATTGAGAAGAGTCCTCAATTAGTGAGGAAGCTACAAGGTGTTAAACTGATTAGCACCTATTATATGGACAGATTTTTCTCTGTGTGTGAATAAGTCAGGGACCTAACTTCCAGATGCTTACTAGAAGGATTAATGGCTGGAGGCCACGTTTTCCTGAAACTACCACTGGCCTGGGCATTGTAAATAATCCACACCTGGAGTTGTGAACAGGAAATAGGGAGGTTTCCTGTATTTTCCAAGAAAGTCGTTTTAGGCCTGATTTACAAGTGCAATGATGTTTTGTATACAGAACTAATTGTTCCCCTTTATTTTAGAAAATGTTTCTAACCCTTAAGTATGTCATTATCATATACAGTTTAAGTCACTCAGTTTGATGGGTTTAGAAGAGTTTGATTTTAGACTTATTCCAGACCTGAGGAAATTATTTTCAGAATTAGGTACTTCCTAAAGAAATAGTTAAATTTTGGGAGATTTAGACTAAACTGTAGAAATGTTGTGTAATCCCACCAGTACAATCCGCTCGATCAGCTGTGTATCATGAGGAGATCGAGTATGGGACTCTAGTCAGACATCTGACACGTTGGCTGCTTGGCAAATTGCTCAACTTTGGTTGCTTGGCCAAATTGCTCAACTTTTAAAGCCTCATTAAAATGGGGATAAAGAGAGTAATGCATGTAAAGTGCTTATCGCTGGGCCTGGTACATCATAAATCCTCCATAAATTATTGAAGTACACCACTCTGGTGATGATGGTGGGTTTCAGGGGAGTTAGTAACTTCCTTAATTCTACTTTGAGGGGAAAGTCTTTGTTTAAAGGCAACTCTGCATATAAGGGATTCCTTAGTGAGCAGCTCCAGGAGTAGCATTTACAGAAAGCAGAACATTAGAGGTAACAGATCTTTAAAAACAAATCGCCCAGTGTGTTCATTTGCAGGGCATGTGGATACAGTTAGGCATTTTACTGTGGTCTGTTTTATGTTTATTATTGGCTATGGGGTTGTCTTAAATTACAGAGTGTAAGAAAACACTGCTGCATAGTATTGTCTTTTCTACAAGTAGTGTAGTCTTTTTGTTTTTTTAACTCTCTATTGGATATAATTTATGTGTCATTTTAAGTATAAACTTAAACAATTGTTTGTAAATTTGCTAAGTTGTGCAACTGCCTCTAGAATCCAATTTCAGTTTTGCACCCCAAGTGGATGCAACTGCCCGTTTCCTGCATTTCATAGTAATGCAGTAATGCAATCATATATAGTAATATGTGATTGTTTGTGACTGCCTTCTTTCACTTACCATATGATTTTCAAGATTGTAGCATATGTCACTATTGCATTCCTTTTTATTGCCAAATAGTATTCCACTGTATGGATATTTCAATGTTTTATTTACTGTTTACCAATTGATGGACATTTGGGTTGTATCTACTTTTTGGTTATTATGGATAATGTCTTCATTTATTCACATATGTTTTCATTTCTTTGGGGTAGATATTTAGGAGTGGAATGTTTTTCTTGTAAGGTAGATTTATGTTTAGAGTCATTTTTAGATTATTTGAAATTCACAGGTCAGTGTATCCATGAGTTGGTTTCAGATTATTTGCATATGGTTTTTCTCTTTGCCTTCAGCTTTGAACTTTTTACTAATACTGGGAGTTGGAAGAGAATGAATCAATATTATGTAAACATATTATGCACTTTTGATAAAATGGGTACTACTCTAGGCAGTTGGCATTTTGTCCTGTTAGGTGACACTTTTTTTTTTTAAAGATGTTTTTTGTACATTTTATTTATTTATTTTTTTTGAGAGAGAGAGAAAGAGAAGGGGGGAGGAGGAGGAAGTACCAACTCCCATATGTGCCTTGACCAGGCAAGCCCGGGGCCTTGAACCGGCAACCTCAGCACTACATTAACACTCTATTCACTGTGCCACTACTGGTCAGGCCAGGTGACACTTTGGTCCATAGTAGTGGATCAGAAGAACAGTGAGCTGAATTGTTTAAGATTACACCATCTTTGTAGGGGTACTAATTTTATACTATTCCAATTTGGAGAAGAACTTTTCTTTTTAGAGAGCTTCAATTATAAATTGTTTTCTTCTGAAACTGTAGCAGTTAGCCTCGTTTGGAGTCCGTAGGACAGAGTTAGAGAATTTCAGTTTCAGTTTCCCCTCTTTTTTGGAAGCATAGAGGACATTATGTCAGAATCTGAGTTTTGTTTTCTGTATTTTACGATAATCCTGTTCAGTGGTCAGATTAGGTAGTAATTGGTCTGTCTCACTGTGAAGGAGGAAGCAGAAGCCTGGAGAGTTAGCCAATGTGTCAAGCAGATTGTAGGAAATTCTGGGGCAACTAGTTTGCTTTGGTCAGGAAAACTTTTAATTACTACACTAAATAACATTTAGCATGTAAGGCATTGTGCAGTTTCATTTCTGCTTTCGACCAACGGATTCTGATACCTTCCTCAGATGATGCCTTCTTTATAACCTGCACTGCTGAGTGCCATTTTTTTTATTGCTTTAAATTGATTTTAAAACAATAGATGTTGGATTGTATATGTTTACATAGGTAAGATGTTAATACTATAGTAAAGTGAACAGGTCTTATTAAATCTCTTGAAAGCCCTGACCTATCATGGCGCAGTGGATAAAGTGTCGACCTGGGAACACTGAGGTCGCCAGTTCAAAACCCTGCACTGGTCTGGTCAAGGCACATATGGGAGTTGATGCTTCTAGCTCCTCCCCCCTTTCTCTCTCTCTCTCTCTCTCTCACTCTGTGTCTCCTCTCTCAAATAAATAAATAAAAAGAAATTTAAAAAACCAAAAAAAACTAAATCTATTGAAAGCATGAGGTGGGTCATGATTTGTTTAGAAGAGTGAGTCTAAAGGGAGAGAGAGAAAAAGAGGGATAGCTTGGACATTGTAGCAATAATATAGAATTAATTAAATTGGCCCTGATAACTTCATATAGATTAATCATAGTTCTTACCTGTTCTCTTTCTCCTTTTCTTTACTTTAAAAGAAATGTGTGAGAGAAAAAAAAAGTGTGTGTGTGTGTGTATATTTTTTTCTGAAATGAGAAGCAAGGAGGCAGAGAGACAGACCCTCATGTGCCTGACTGGTATCCATTCAGCGTGCCCACCAAGGGGAAATGCTCTGCCCATCTGGATGTTGCTCCGTTGCAACCAGAGCCATTCAAGCGCCTGAGGTGGAGACCATGGAGCCGTCCTCAGCGCCCAGGCCAGCTTTGCTCCAGCGGAGCCTTGGCTGTGGGAGGAGAAGAGAGAAATAGAGAAAAGGAGAGGGGGAAGGGGGAAGAAGCAGATGGGCACTTCTCCTGTGTGCCCTGACCTGGAATCGAACCCAGAACATCCACATGCCTCTCTACCACTGAGCCAACTGGCAAGAGCTAAAAGAATTATTTTTTTATTATAGAAATAGACTTTAGTAGAAGTACAGAGCATACTTCATTAACTTTGAAATACCCTCTCCCCTGATTTAACATTTCTTGGTATTTTGCCACACTTTAAAAAGTCTGTTCTTTTTCTTATTTTCCTTTGCTGAAATAATTTAAAGCAAATCCCAGACATCTATTCTTTTACTTCTGCATACTCTGTGAGCATCTCTAAAATACATACGGCTATGTTCCTACATAACTGCACACCAGTCTCATACCTAATACGATAAACATTTTGAATTCATCTAAAAACTAGCCCATATCCAAACTATCCAGATTGTTTTAAATACCTATTAAAGTTGTTCAATCCTGGTTCAAGCAAGCCAAAGTGCATACATTTTATTAAGTTTAGTCTCTTGAGTCTTTATCTAGAACATTTACCCTATGTTTTGAGGGGGGTTTACCTAGTTGTAAGAGCTGATTTGAATGTGTTTTACTTTGTGGATTTGTCTGTTTGCTTCCTCTTAATGAGTTAAATTTGTTCTTATATACCAGTGGTTCTCAAGTAGCAGTGTGTGTGTGTGTGTGTGTGTGTGTGTGTGTGTGTGTTTGCAGCAAAGAAAGTAAGGGTTTATTTTTAGGAAGTGGCCCATGCCTGAAGACAGGTGAGCTAATGCTTCAAGACCTGGCTCCTGAATGGCTTCCAGGGGATGGGTTAACCAGGGGCAAAATCATTAATCATGGAGACTGAGGGTGTTAGGGTCGTGGTTTCTGCTGATTGGTCAGAACTAGGGCAGGGGGTTGTTGATCAGTGCATTCAACCAGGAATCGTTCTATCCTGTGGAGTTGGGGGGGGGGGGTTGCTTTTGAGAATGTCTGGATAGTGTTTAGTTACCATAATCTAGTGGGTGGAGGTCAGTGCTGCCGCCAAACATCATATACAATGCGCAGAGTGGCCCACCACGAAGAATTTCATGGCTCCAAATGTAAGTAGCACTGAGGTTGAGAATCCCTGTGGTTCTCTCCAAGGTATTTCCCAGAGGAACAGGGCTCAGAAAATTCTGCTTTGTTCCTCATTGCAACAAAAACACCACTGAACCCAGCATAGTAAGGGTCCAACTAGAGGCGGATTAAGGTCAGTTGAGGCCCCGGGTGCAGAAGAAAATATTGGGCCCCTTAAAAAAAAAGAGAGAGAGAGAAACAAGGAAAATAAAAATACATGTTAACCATATTTTTAAATAAATAAAAAATATTATGTACTATTAATGTTAAAGTTGCACGTATGGAACCAAACTTGGTGTCATTAGAAAAAAGTGTAAAGTTGGGGTTTTGCGGGGCCCTTCAGAATTCGAGGCCCAGGCGCATGGCTGTTGCGCTCATCATTAAAGCCGCCCCTGGGTATAAGCTCTGAAGCTTGGTTAGATTTAAGATAAGTCTTTTTTGCTAAAAATAGTTTAGTAGTCCAACAGTGCCAGTGTTGTTTGTGTTTTGATCTGGTTGCTGGTTACAAGAATGTCACTTTGTGAAAATGCATGTGTGACCTGTGTGGGGTTTTTTAAAGTCTGTTATATTCTGATTTCTAACATTTACTTTAAAAAATCTACTCCTGCTGTATACCTTCCTCTTTTTGACTGCCACCTCAGTTTTTCATAACATCAAGAAATCTTTAAGTCGTCTTTCCTTGTAAACTTCCTTAATATTCAACTCCTTTGAATGTGGGAGACTGTAAAGATGGGGGAATTTGGGTGTCTCGTGGCCTAATTATTGGGATGGTTGTGTCTGTTATGACCAAGTCAGAGTGCTGATATATTCCTTGCTCTGGACAGTTGCCCTAAGGGACAGACACCCAAACAGTCAGTAATGTTTGGCCACTTGTGTTTTCTATGAAAGCTTAAAGCCAAGAGAGAGAAAGTTCTTTCGGATGGGATGGCTTTCTATGAAAAGGCCATCTTTCTCGATCAATGAAATCTGGGACTGGAGCACTTAGGGCAAAAAGAGCCAACGAAGATTGGGAATGTATTAGGGTTGTGCTGGGAACCCTTGCTTGAAGTGGTCTTAAACCAGCTTCTCTCCCCCATCTCTGATAAATCATTGGAAGGAAAAGCAGTGTAGCTTTTCTGACAGTTGGCTCTTACTGGGGGCCAGGGCTCTCGTTTGCAAATGAAAGGGCTGCTGTTGGAGTAGTTGAGATCACAATGGGCCCTGACTCTTTTCACATCAAAGTGTAAAAGAATCTCCAGGGGTGATAAATGGGGGCTGCTGGACTCATTACTTGTAAACAAAGCTGGGGGATGACCTCTAAATTTTTTTTAATTAAAAGAAAACAGGGTCTACTAGTGGTGAGCATGGGGCTGCTCTTCGTGTGAATTTGGACTGCTTACAGGAGAAGATCTTTGTTATGGTTACCAGGAGGCGGCCCCTGTTCCCCCGGGATTGCCTGCACTCAAATACGGCATAATCGTGCTCTGCCCAGGGTGGCCCCCCAGGTATACTTAATGGTTGAGAATGGAAGAGTGCTGGGTTCAGCTCAGTGTTTGTTTCAGTAAGGACGAACAGAGCAGAATTTTTTGAGCCCTATTTCTCTGGGAAGACTGAGGTCTTAGACCCCTTTCACCAACATCAAGGGAAAAACTCCCTTTGTTTTTTGGTGCAAAAGAGGTCAATTTTTAAGCAAATTCTTAAAACTTTAAAAAGAAGTCCTAAGGCTATTTGCAAGTTTACATTTAAAATTAGTATTCCTTTTATTTGTATAGTACAGGGCTCTGCCTGTGATCGAAACCATTAACAAAAATCACATAGATGAACACTTTATGTTGAGTGTTTATGTTGAGAGAAATATTGTGAAAACACTATTTTTAATAACAAACTAGCATTTTATGGAACCAAGACTTGGGAACTGCTATCTAAATTCAGCCCTGCCGCGGAAGGCCACCTTGGGTCAGTTCTCTTCCCTGGGTCCCTAGCTGGCCGCAGACTCCTCTCGCTGGTTTTTCACGTGGCTCCTTTGTTGCTCTGTCCACGTTCTCACCAGATTTTAAACAACTGGGGGTCAGGAACTGCCCTTTGTAACCTGAGTGGAACTAGTAAGGCACTGGGCACTGAAGAGTTTTAATGTGTTTACTGACTTTCCAAATGTTTGGTAATCAGTTTCTGAGTGTATCTTCCAAACAAGTTGTGAGACTTGAGAAGGGAGCAGAGGTCAGAGATGGAGGGGAGCCGGGCCCTGGATGGTGGGGAGAGAAGCTGTCCATCAATTGAGGTGTTTTCAGCGGCAGATAAGAGAGTAGTTAAAGCCTTCCATTCTCGTGGTGAGAATGTGGGAGACGCTGCTGGTTGACACAGCTTTGGTGAGAGCAGATGCCGACAGCAGCTGATATTGAAAGAACACAGTGACCAGATTGTGTACTAACAAGTATTTGATAAGCGTGATTTCGTTGCCACCTTATAGCTTCCTACCAGGCTGTCTTTCCCCGATGAAAACAAGGAAAAGCTAACCGATTCATCAGTGGCAGATATGCAAGCTACCTTCAGTCACCAGGCCCCAAGTCCTTAACCTGGTCCCACATTGTCTTGGCAGAAGCCTGTAGCAGTTAAGTACTTTTTGAGTTCCGGTTTGAAACTTGAGGTTGGGGCCATAGATTCTTTGAGTTGACTGTTTTTTCTTGATATCCTAAAGGAGTAGAAGATGAAGCTTGTTCCCAGGCAGTGGCGTAGCAAACATAACTGGCGCTGGGGCACGACACTTTATTAGCACCCCCTGAGGGCCTAGTACGCTTTTCTTGTTTGTCTTGGAGACCATTTGGTGTCCCTCTGTGAGTGGTGCCCCGGGCATGATAGACTCCCTTACCCCTTACCCCTCGCTATGCTACTGTTCCTGGGAGAGTGCTTCGGTATGGCTCCGGGAGTCAGAGGAACGAGCATGTTTTCTAGTGAAGGAACGAAGCTGATGGTTACACTGGGGTGTGTAAGGTAGAGTGGGGACAAGAAAGGATGGGAGGGGGATGGGATGACTAAGAGCTGATAGAAGGAAAATATGAACTTTGTTTAAAAATTGAGGGAGGGTGATGCCCACTCTGAGATAAATGAGAATCTCTTCAGGATGCCCCTGTCAGAGCTGTTTTCCCCTTGCGGTGAGATGATGGGTGCTCTCTGAGAGCACTTTGCAGTCTGTAGAGCATTGCACAGATGTCAGGTGGTGGCCCTGTTAATAAATCAAGCCCTTGACGGTTACAAGTTTTAGCAGTTCTCATTTTAGATTATCTTTCAACATCCGGCAGAAACTTTCTCCCAGTGAGCACTTGATGGCTGAGATATGAAATTGTCCTTAATTTTAAGAATGGACGTGTTGACTCTCAGATGGGACATAGAACAGAAAATATATCTTGTCTGAAAAATACATTCTAAAATATGTGTTTCTTAGCTTGTGAAGGGGCAAAGAGTTGAGAACAAAGGCAGAAAAAAAAATTGGAGTGAGATGAGAGGATACTTGGGACAGTTCTTAATGTCATTTTTACTTGTCCATTGTGTCCTTGACCTAAAGTAATGACTCGGCTGAATAGGGCCATGCTTACAGGCTGGCTGAAGCTCTTCCATTAAATTTTCACCTGGAGAGGCAGCCTACATTTAAAGAAAGAGAGTTGGCTTTGAAATCAGTTAGACTTGGGCTTGAATTCTAGCCCCACTAGACTATGTAATGCTGGCAATTTACTTAACCTTTTCAAACTCCACTTCCTTTACCTGAAAATAAGAATAATAAGAATTACATGAGATAATAAAATAAAAAAAAAACCCAACCGAGTGCCCACGTGGAGCTAAAAACAATACAGGGTGGGGTAGAAGTAGGTTTACAGCTGTATGTGAAACACAGTTTATTCTTGTGTTATTATTTATTGTATTATTTTCAATAAAACAACTGTAAACTTACCTTTGCTCCACCCTGGTGTATTTTCTTCTCTTTCTGTTGACCTGCCCTTGATAGTGTTTTGGGCCTGGAGGATTTGAGTTTAGTGCTGTTCCTAAAGCCTTGAGGAGGTTTAAAAGTTTGGGCTGTGTTGGGCAGGCGACCTTCCTGTGCTCTGATGCCTGGTCTGTGACAGGATCTGGCAGTCTGCAGACTGTTTAATCAGGTGTTCCTCCTGGCTGTGGACCCAGATGGTTATATTGATTTTTGTTTGTTATTATGGAATTTGTATTATTAAGAGTTTGGATGGCCTGACCAGGCAGTGGTGCAGTGGATAGAGCGTCGGACTGGGATGTGGAAGACCCAGGTTCGAGACTCCCGAGCCAGCTTGAGCGCGGGCCCATCTGGCTTTAGCAAAAGCTCACCAGCTTGGACCCAAGGTCGCTGGCTCCAGCAAGGGGTGGTGGCTAAATCTGCTGAAGGCCCGCGGTCAAGGCACATGTGAGAAAGCAATCAATGAACAACTATGGTGTCGCAATGGCAACGAAAACTAATGATTGATGCTTCTCATCTCTCTCTGTTCCTGTCTGTCTGTCCTTATCTTTCTCTCTCTCTCTCTCTCTCTCTGTCCCTGTAAAAAAAAAAAAAGAGTTTGGATGGATGACACTATGCATTTATTTCTTAATGAAATCCTTATTTTCTTTTTTCCTATGATATTACATTAAGTTTAGGGTGTGCATCAAGATAAGTGTGTCTAATTATGTGTAGAGAATGTAGATATTTTAATTAATACGTTTTACCCTTTTAACTTTTTTATTTAATTTTTATTTATTGATTTTAGTGAGAGAGGGAGGTGGGGTAGAGAGAGAGACAGAAACAGAGATAGGAACATTGATCTGTTCCTCTGTGTTTTCTGACTGGGGATCGAACCAGCAACCTCTGCACTTCAAGACAATGCTTCAACCAACCAAGCCATTCAGCCAGGGCATACTTTTTACTCTTTTATTTTTAAGTCAGTAAGAAATCATGTATTTCCTTCAGGTTAGTTTGATTTTAAGTGGAGAGTCTTCTCTGTTCTCTTAATAATACAAGATTTACTTATTCATTCAGCAAACTCTGTAGAGAGCCTCGACGTCACAGTGCCTACGAGGACATGGGGGAGAGAAGGGACTGTATAGATCAGTCTGGTAGGAGCTCACTAGAGCTTGTGTCCTAGTTAATGGACTTGAAGCGCTGATTTCAGCTCATGGGTATTGCATCTCTACTCTGTAAAGGTATTACCATCATGTTGTTTTCATCTAATGCTTTAAACTTTTTTCAAAGTGTTATTCACCATCTACTGTTGCATTTTAACCTCACAGGTCATAGAAGGTAGGTAGGCTATAAGAAATTACATGGGTCCTAGCCAGTGGCTCAGTAGATATAACATTGGCCTGGTATAGGGACTTCCCAGGTTTGATCCCTGGTCAGGGCACACAAGAGAAGTGACCATCTGCTTCTCTACCCCTTCTCTCCCTCTTCCTCTCTCTCAGCCAGTGGTTCAATTGGTTCAAGTGTTGGTCCTGGATGCTGAGGATAGCTCAGTTGGTCTGTGTCAGCCTCAGGCACTGAGGATAACTCGGGTGATTCGACCATCAGCCCCAGGTGGGGGTTGCCAGGTGGATTCTGGTCAGGTTGCATGCAGGAGTCTGTCTCTTTATCTCCCCTCCTCTCACTTAAAAAAAAAAAAAAGTTGCCTGACCTGTGGTGGTGCAGTGAATAAAGAGTCAAGCTAGAATTCAGGTCATTTCAAAACCCTGGGCTTGCCTGGTCAAGGCACATATGGAAGTTGATGTTTCCTGCTCCTCCCCCCATTCTCTCTCTCTCTCTCTCTCTCTCTCTCTCTTTCTCTCTCTCACTCTCTCCTCTCTAAAATGAATAAAGTCTTTTTAAAAAAAGTTAAATGGTATGACCAAGATCCCAGATTTAATAATAAAACTATCCTCTCAACCTGGAATAAGTTTTCTCTTTCCCAGCCCCCCTCCATCAAAATCTTACTCATCTTTCAAAACCAATTGCCCAAGAAATTCATTCGTCCTTCTGAGTATACCCATCATTGCCTTTACTTCTGCCAAATTTCAACTAATGCCTCTTTCCTAAATTCACCCTTCAGTACCTGCTCTACTCTAATAGACTCCCAGCATTTGTCCTCTGTAGTGAGCCAGTGTTCCCGTTGGTCAGTTGAGGGTGCTGGAGGGACATCGCTTGAGTCAGGGAAATTCTCTTTCTAGTTGTGGTTGCTACTTTTTCTTACTTCTGCTGTACACAGTGAGCATGCTGTGTGTGTATGTCTGTCTGCCTGTCGGTTTCTCTGTCTGCTTGCCCATTTGTCCAGAGATGCTCTGTCCTGGCCAGGTGTCCCAAAGTCTGAATTGCTTTGTTTGTCTCAGTGCAGACATTGGCACATCCCAGGCCTCATGCTGATTCACCAGGGTGCCCATCTCCCTCTATGCACCTGCCATCAACCTTGGCTTGCTTGCACCAGAGTGGATTGTTTCCTGCTGTCCAGCTAGTGTGGACCAGTCCTAGTGAGCTTCTCTGCCATCCAATGAGCTGCAACCATGTCCTTGCTAGTGGCATCTCAGCTTTGGTTTGGGGGAAGGGCCAAAGTTAGTCCTTTCTTGTGT
This sequence comes from Rhynchonycteris naso, assembly GCA_037038555.1. Lineage (NCBI taxonomy): Eukaryota > Metazoa > Chordata > Mammalia > Chiroptera > Emballonuridae > Rhynchonycteris > Rhynchonycteris naso. The sequence goes on along the minus strand of CM072996.1, from coordinate 251,344,218 downwards.
ATCCTCTCTTAGGGTACCCTCTAGAGTTGTCTTTATGTCTTTATACTTATTTTTCTGTCACAGTTTAAGACTTTTTACCGTAAACATCTGTTCACATTATTGTGTGGTATCTGATTAGACCTAGACTAATACAACTTCTAGTGCTATTTCCTTCAGTAGTGTTTACTTTACACATAAGTGTAAATTGTAAGCTTTTTTTTTTTTTTTACACCAGAGACCTGTTTAATCCTTCTGCATTCTCTTGCTTTGCCAATAACCAGCGGTTAAGGAATGATTGAGTTCGCTGCTGTTGTAGTTGTTACTGTCTTAGAGAGCTGGAGGATGGATGGTGGTTCTAATGGGTATTTATTTGCCCTTTCTTGAAAAAACAACCCAGCATTCTTGTTCTATTATTAACAGGTTATTAAGTGTTTCTGTGATATCCTGTAACTGTTGAGGCAATTACCATTGACTCAACTGTTAAAAACTACATTTTAGAATCTGTATATAAAGTCTTCAGAATTGTGTCAACTGTGATTTACTGCTATTTGTCTTCAATGACCTTTTCAAAACAAATTGCCTTTAAGTACAGCATGCCTTATAGCCAACAGTGCTTAAAAATCACCTGTATTTCACTTTTCAGACTAATTTGTCAGTGTCATTTCCCAGTGGGTATTTTCTGTTTTAGTCAGACTGTTAGGCTTAGGTTAATGTTCAGGTTCTACACACATACTTGCTAAACCTTTTCTCTCACCAGCCTATGAGCAGAAGGGGAGGCGTGAAGGGCATAGCCCAAAGAGAAAAAATTTGTGTTCCTTTAGCATTCTAGGCCTATATCTAGGAAAACAGTACAGCCAGCAAAGCAGGAAATTGCCTGTCTTTTGAAGATAGGTGCTCCATTTTAGCCCATAGAAAGGAAATATTTATACTTGGTATCATTAAAAGCAAGGGTCCCCAAACTATGGGCCCATGGGCCGCATGCGGCCCCATGAGGCCATTTTTCTGGCCCCCGGTGCACTTCCAAAAGGGGCACCTCTTTCATTGGTGGTCAGTGAGAGGAGCACAGGATGCATCCGCACCCAGAGTTCCCATTGAAATACTGGTCAGTTTGTTGATTTAAATTTACTTGTTCTTTATTTTAAATATTGTATTTGTTCCCGTTTTGTTTTTTTACTTTAAAATAAGATATGTGCAGTGTGCATAGGGATTTGTTCATAGTTTTTTTTTTATAGTCCGGCCCTCCAACGGTCTGAGGGACAGTGAACTGGCCCCCTGTGTAAAAAGTTTGGGGACCTCTGGTTAAAAGGTTAATAGGCATTTTTGAATCCTTAACAGTTATTAGGTTTATCCAGTCTGCTAGTTGACCCTTTAAGGCCTGCTGATTTCAGCTCCTAGGTATTTGCTTGTGACTTCCCTTCCTCAAATCTGACCTTCTCCATCAGTGTTTGTCTATATTTGCTCAATTCTTTGTATCCCTCCCCCACTCCACCCATTCAGATGACCTTTTCACATTAAAGCAAGAGTTCTTTCCTTTATGAAGATAGGATACAATAAAACCCCCATTTGAGGCTGATTATTTGTATGAAGAAAATTTTGTTTTATGGTATTTTTTCCCCCAAAGAACTCACACTTGGCATCATTAGACTCGGGGAATGGGTGTGGTATTTTTAAAATACTGTCCCAGGTGGACGTGCTATACCCTCCCCACCTGTCTGAGGTAACAATTTCTATCATTAGGCTAGGAGAATTCCTTGTGTTCTTTCTGTTCCTTTGCTTTAAACTTCCAGGGCTTACCTATCTATAGTTTAGAGTTGGATTCCCTTAATTTGGTGTTTAGGCTCTTTCTCCCCTGGATCTCAGCCTTGTCTTCAGATTTCATCTGCCAACTCCTAGCACCAACCTTGAAGGCCAGGTGTACAGAAGTTTTCACAATTCCATATTCAGGCTTTTGTCTTTCAAGTACCATGCCTCTGCATATGCTATGCCTTCCTCCCATCTCTGCTTCATTTATCCATTCCTTCTGTCAGAGAAGTGTAGGGCTTTACAGGAGAATATAGGAAGGCCACCAAAATAGAGAGTTGGGGAATAATCAGAGAAGACTTTGGAGGAAGAGATGGTTAGGCAGAAAATTATATGTTTAAGGGTTAATCGATTGACCCCTGGCTGGTAGTGCAGTGAATAGAGTGTTGTCAAGGTTTTCAGTTTGATCCTGGGGTTGCTGGCTTGATCCCAGGGTTGCCAGATGGAGCCCTGAAATTGCCGGATTGAACCCCTATTAGGGCACAAATGGGGAAGCAATCAATGGCACAACTAAGTGGAACTACAAGTTGATGCTTCTCTCTTCCTCTCTCTCTCTCTCAAAAAAAAAAAAAAAAAAAGAAAAGAAAAGTTAACCAATTGAAAAAGTTAAGTAGTGGAATAGGGAGAAGAAAAATGTATTCTGGGTAAAAGGAAACATACTTGTGAAGATCTGGGTTAAAAAACACAAACATAGGGCCTTTTTGAGGAACTGATCATTATAGCTCTGGAGCATGGAGCACCAGCCAGATGACATGATGGGCCATGCTAAGAAATTTAATTTTGTATTTAAGGGAATGGGCAGCCATCAAAGAATTTTAAGTAGGGTAATGGCTGAAAGGAGTTTAGAAGGTTGTCTGTCAAATGGAGAATGGAGTATAGTGGGCAGAAGTGGAGAGAAAGCAGTGGGAAACTCTTACGTAGTCCATGGGAGGGCTGTAAAGAGCCAAATGGCTTCTAGATAATTTGGGGGAAATAGTGGAATTTCATAGGTAGGCTGGATGCAAAGAATGTATAAAAGAGAAGGGTCATGTACAATTCATCATTTGGCTTTGTGACTGGGAGATGCTGTTGTCAAGATGGGGAAGCTTGAAGGCGGTACAGGGACTTTGTGGAAAAGTTTCGCTTTGTGATATCTCTGAAAATCCTTACAAGTGGGCAATTGGTTACTTAAGAATAAAGATCATTAGGGAAGGTCTGGGCTTAAGATACACATTTATTTAGTATAACTGAATACTATAACAGTTGTACACTGTGTTTCCCTAGGAGAGTGAGAAGATGAGAATGCTAGGAGGTCACTGAAGTAGCAAAAAGGCTCAAGGACACGGAGAAGGAGCTGCCAAAGAAGGGGGGGGGGGACCAGGAGGGTGCCGTCTTGGCTAGCGTGTGGAAGGAGTGGGCCAGAGCTTCTCATGCTGTCCTGTTACTGGTTCAGTTACCTCTTCTGTGACGCTTTCCCTCTCACCCTCACCCTCAAGCAGTAGTGGTTTCCGGTCTCCTCAAGATGCGATCTTTTATTATGGCCCTTATTTTCTACAGTTGCTTTTATGTGTGTATCTTCCTCACAAGGGTCTGCCATTGGACAGCTGATTAGGACCTGCCACCTTTGTCTCTCTAAAGGCTGACACTGTACCTGGACTTCAGATCCTCTGATATTTAATGGATTGATAAATTAATTAAATAATTTAAAGATAAATGAGAATTGGCCTCTACAATCAAGAAATTGTTACAGCTTCTTAGTGATTTGCCTGATTTTTATCCTTTTGGATTTAGGATTTCTTTTTTTAATACATCAGCCATTTCTTCAGAGCCCTTGTAGAATTTTCTGTACTTAGACTATGTCTTATTGTTTTTGATGGGCAAAGACCTCAGGCACAACACTTTTGTGACCTTACATAGGGGCTTACACCAGGGATGTATGGGAAATGGCAAGTCTTGTAAAAATAAGCTGGTTGGTGGGTGGTAGTAAGGTGAGGGAGAAGATTTATGAGCAACATCCTGTTCTGGGATCACTGCTGGGGACAGAAGAGGGGGAGAAACTGCTATATAAATCATGAGGGCAGCTCAGGAAATGAAGCCTGCCCATAGGACTGTCTCCAGGGTACCTTTTGTGGATAGCTTTGTATAGGACGTGGGAAGATTGGATAGGTGGTGTTCTTCTTAAGTCTGTGTGGGGGTTAGTAGTGGGTGGAGGTAATCTGTGTATCAGAAGGGGAAAGGAAGAACAGGAGGAGCAGAGAGAATGGCACCATGGGCCCCCAAATCATCCATATTTTATAAATGCTTGCTGAATTGTGACAAAAAAAGAGAGTGAAGGGGCCTTTTTGTGTGTGTTTGTAACAGAGACAGAGACAGAGAGACAGAGAAAGGGACAGATAGGGACAGTCAGGAAGGGAGAGAGATGAGAAGCATTAATTCCTTGTTGCAGCATCTTAGTTGTTCATTGATTGCTTTCTCATATGTGCCTTGACTGGGGGGCTGCAGCAGAGTGGGTGACCTCTTACTCAAGCCAGCAATCTTGAGCTCAAGCCAGAGACCTTGGGGTTTCGAACCTGGGTCCTCTGCATCCCAGTCCAACACTTTATCCACTGTGCCACCACCTGTTCAGGCTGAAGGGGCCATTTGTTGGGGGCAGAGTATTGTGTTCACTGTCTCAGGTCTCACTTGATACATGCTGCATGGAGAGTCTCCTGGTTCCTTTAAAAATTTGCTTGTTTTCTGCTCTAGTTCACAATGTGTGAGATCCTGGTGTCTTGGTCAAAGAGTCAATTAATATATTGGGCCTGAGAATTTTTTGCTTTGTTTTATTTTGTTTTTGGTCTTCTCAAATGAAAGAAACTTGAATCATTACATCAGTAGGGGATTAGACTCTACATTAGGATGTACCTACAAAATAGAGAATTAAATAGCTATTAAAAAGCATAAGATAATTCTCTATGTATCTACGTGGCATGATATTGTGTACAAATCATAGAATGGAATCAAAGGTATGATCTTACTTTTATGGGTAGGAACATGGAGCTATATCTGTCTAAACAAATATAAAATGGATCCAAAAGACATTTATCAACAATTATAAAATTAATTTTTCTGGAAATAAAATTATTTAGGATGCTTAGTTAGGTTTTATATTTTTAATTTATGCACTGAAGGATAATATTTTTTCATGATATGCACTCATTATTTTTATATTTAGGATTAAGATATTAAAATGAAAACATTTTCTGTAATATTTGAAAAAGTGAAGAAATGGTTTCTTCATTCTGCTACTTTCTTAAGAAAATTAAAATATTGCTCATTTACTTATTCAGTCAATAAACACTTGTGTTCCTATTGCATTTCAGACATCGTTCTAGGCTGTGAGGATCTAGGAGGGGTATAAAAAGCCCTGGCCAGGTAGCTTAATTGGTTAGAGCGTTGTCCTGAAATGCCAAGGTTGCGGGTTTGATCCCCAGTCAGGGAACATATAAGAGTCAACCAATAAATGCATAAATAAACAGACAACAAATTTATGTTTCTTTCTCTCTTCCTCTTTTCTCTGTCTCTCAAATCAAAATTAATTTTAAGCAAGAGAGAGAGGGACAGTTAGATAGGAAGGGAGAGAAATGAGAAGCTTCAGTTCTTCATTGCGGCACCTTAGTTGTTCATAGATTGCTTTCTCATGTGTACCTTGGTGGTGGTGGTGGGGGTCTCCAGCTGATCCAGTGACCCCTTGCTCAAACCAGTAACTTTTAGGCTCAAGCCAAGGACCATGGGGTCATGTCTATGATCCCACATTCAAGCCAGTGACCCTATGCTCAAGCCAGAAGAGCCTGCATTCAAGCCAGTGACCTCTGGGGGTTTTGATCCTGAGTCCTCTGCTTCCCAGTCTGACATGCTCTGTCTACTGCACGACTGCCTGGTCAGTCTCAAATCAGTTTTTTAAAAAACGTTTTGTAAAAATAGAAGAAGATCCTTCTTTCCTGGAACTGGTGTCCAGTGCAGGGATAGATAAGTAACATATCAGGGTTACAAAGCAGGGTTGGGTGGAGGTAAACACCGTTAGGTATATTAGGGAAAGGTATGCTAGTTTATATCTAGTCATCAGGAAAGGCTTCTCTAATAAGATTATCTTTGAAGAGAGACCTGAAGGAAGTGTAAGCCAGAGGAGTAGAGGTGGGGTGGGGGAAACTTTTCAGGCTGAGGGAGCCTGTGCAAACGCCATGAGGTAGCATGTGCTTCGTGCTTTAGAGAAACAGCTAGGCAGCCAGTGAGTCTAGAGCCAAGATGAGCGGAGAGTGGTTAGGATGAGGTCAAAGAGAGCTAGCAGAAGGCTAGTTCAGGTAGGCTTTGTAAGCCATTAGAAAGCTGTTGGAGCATCTCTGGGCAGTGGCATAGTGGATAGTGCATTGACTTGGGACACTGAAGACCTAGATTCGAAAACCCGAGGTTGCTGGTTTGAGTGCAGGCTCATCCAGCTTGAGCGTGGGATCACCAGCTTGAGCATGGGATCATAGATATGATCCCATGGTCACTGGCTTGAGCAAGGGGTCACTTGTTCAGCTGTAGCCCCCCCCATCAAGGCACATATGAGAAAGCAATTAATGAATAACTAAGGTGCCATAAAGAAAAACTGATGCTTTGCATCTTTCTCCCTTCCTGTCTGTCTGTCTGTCTCTTGAAAGAAAGAAAGAACGAAAGAAAGAAAGAAAGAAAGAAAGAAAGAAAGAAAGAAAGAAAGAAAGAAAGAAAGAAAGAAAGAAAGAAAAAAGGAAGGAAGGAAGGAAGAAAAAGAAAGAAAGAGGAAAAGGGAGGGAGGGAGGGAGGGAGGGAGGGAGGGAAGGAAGGAAGGAAGGAAGGAAACATTAGAGTGAAGTGGAAAGCCATTAGAGGGTTTTAGGGTTTTGACTAGAGGAATGGCACTAACTGAATGTCCTTTTAACAGAGTCACCTGGGAAGCTTTGTGGAGTTTACACTTCGCTGGACCCAAGCAAAAGCAGTTTAAGGGAAACTATCCTGAAGTCCGGGAGAGGGAGGAATTTTCCTTCCTTCTTACTTCACAAACAATAAATTTTATTTCATTACAGAATGAAAACCAAATTCTGAATTTTTCTGGTTGTCACTTCAGTGCTTGCTCTGTTATACAGATAAGGATATCTAATCTGGAAATTTTCACTTTTTAGCATGTTATTATAGCATGATTTTAAAGAGTGGTGAAGAGAGGGAGAGAGAGAAAGAAACATCAATATATTTTCGACTTATTTATTGTGGTTCATTCATTGGTTGAGTCTTGTATGTTCCCTGACTGAGAATTGGACCCACAACCTTAGTATATCAGGATGACACTCTAACCAACTGAACTACCCGGCCAGGGCTGTAACATGTTATTTTTAATAGTTAGATCTCTGATGAATTCTTATTAACATGGCCTATGACGTATACAATATGACCAGGAGGTCTGGCCTCAGTTCTCCTCATATATGCAGATGATACTTCTGATCCGTGATAGTGGTTTTCAACCTTTTTACACTTGGGGACTGGTGAAAATAGGAGAATTATTTTGGGAGCCACTAAGGCAGAAATCACCCTGAGCATAAGCAAAGTCAGCTAAGATCATTGGTTCTATAACAGTGGTTCTTAACCTTTTTTAAGGTACCGAACCCACCAGTTTCATATGCGCATTCACCAAACCCTTCTTTAGTGATAAACAAAATATGATTTTTTTCCCCAAATTCAAGACATAGGTATATGTTTTTATACTGGTGCACAAAATGAGCCGTGCATGAACATCACCTTGCTCAAAGAACAAAACCAACAAAGTGCATGAACTCACAACAAATTACGGTATTACTTTATTCTGGCCTTTGTGGCAGAGGCTTGTCCGAACCCCTGAGACCGACTCATTGAACCCCTAGGGTTCGATAGAACCCAGGTTAAGAACCACTGTTCTATAATCTTCATATAACATCAGGTTGACTCTTTCGTGAACTGGCACAGACTTTCTGATGGATTGGTCCACTGACTGGCAGTTGAAAAACACTGATTGATCTGTGACATTTTCTAAAATTCTGGGGCAATGTATGAGTGTCACTTTTTCCATGATATGGTTAGGATGCACCCATACACTCAGTTCTTATGTTGCCTACAGGTATGAAATGATATTTAGCTTACTTTGGAACCACCTGTACCTTGGATGTGCATTTCTGTTAAGGGTACACTTGCCTGTCATAAGACTAGTAAATTAAAAGTTCACTTTAGGGTAGTTCAGTTGGATGGAGCATTGTCCTGATACACCAAGGTTGCAGGTTCAATCCCTGGTCAGGGCACATACAAGAAACAACTAAAGAATGCATAAGTAAATGGAACAACGAATTGTTGTCTCGTTCTTGCTTTCCACCTCGTCCCTTCTCCCCCTTCAAGCACTGCCATTCTTTGGGAGCTATAATATAAATAACAGTATGTACGATGCTGTTAAGGAGTTTACAGTCTGTTGGGTACAATGGGCAGAAGCATTAATGTTGTGCAAAGGAGGTAGAGATGAATTATTAGTGGGAGTATGGGAAAGGCGTCATGAATGAGTATTGAAGTTTGGAGAGGAGCAGAAAGGGAATTTTATGCTGAAGGGACATCCAGAGGGGTGAGCGAAAGAGAGGAAGTGGGTGCAGTGGGGTCATTCCATCCAAGCCTGAATTGTTACAGTTCAGTTCACCAGCCACTGGCCACATGTGGCTTTTGAGCACTTGATATGGGGCCAGTCTGAATTGAGATGTGTTGGAAAGGCACAGTGTGCACAGATTTCAAAGACGTGGTCTGGAGAAAAAATATAAAATATCTCATCAGTAACTTTATATTCATTACAAGTTAAATAATGAAGATACTTTTTGGATATATTGATTTTTAAAAAAATTATTAGAATGTATTGCACTGGTCTCTTTTAATGTGTCTACTGTAATTTTTTCCCTTTTTTTCTGTGACAGAGACAGAGAGAGGGACAGATAGGGACAGGCAGACAGATAGGGAGAGGGATGAGAAGCATCAGTTCTTCATTGTGGCTCCTTAGATGTTCATTGACTGCTTTCTTATATGTGCCTGGAGGGGGGTGGCTACAGCTGAGCGAGTGATGCCTTGCTCAAATCAGATGAGCCCACGCACAAGTTGGCGACCTTGGGGCCTTGAACTTGGGACCTCCACGTCCCAGTCTGACACACTCTCTAGTCACTGCGCCACCACCTGGTCAGGCTCTATGGGCAAATTTAAAATTACATTTGCAGCCCCTATTATTATTTTATTGGTCAGAGCTGATTTAGGCTACAGCCAGTAGCCCTCGAAGAGGGAGCAAAAGCAGGGTGAATGGAAAGAAGAAAAAACACAGAAGTAGATTGGTAACAGCATTCCCAGCATTTACACACCATTTGGTGTGGGGGAGGGGTCAAAGACACCCCTGAGGCTCCTGGTCTTGTTGTCAAAATCACCTTGAAGCAGTGCCCTGCTGCATGGAGGTGGTGGAGGTTGGAGTGGGGACAGGTTGCAGTGATGAGTTTCTTTGTCCATCACAGGCTGTACTGTAGGGAGATTAATTTGGCAGCAAAATGTGGAGCCGGCAGAGGCTGGAGGTGGGGAACCAGTTAGGTTGGGTCCCAGGCCTATCACACCTGGTTGCTGCAGCCTCTTAGAGGGGCCGGGTGAGATTATGATGTACTACAAAAATCTGCAGAATTGCTTAGTAGTTTATGCTGAATTTTACATTGGGCTTCCTTCCCAATTCTGCCTCTAAAGGTCTCTATTTTTTTTTCTCTTAAATTAACCATACTTTATAGTAAGGAGAAAGGGAAGTGTACAAGTTGTGGTATCTCCTGGTCAGCAAACTGGCTCGCGAGCCACATGCAGCTCTTTGACCCTTTGAGTGTGGCTCTTCCACAAAATACCACATGTGGGCGCTGCCTCGATAAGGAATGTACCTACCTATATAGTTTAAGTTAAAAAAATTTGGCTCTCAAAAGAAATTTCAATCCTTGTACTGTTGATATTTGGCCCTGTTGACTAATGAGTTTCCCGACCACTGGTAGCCAAATTATTAATGCAAATATTTTAGAGTAGTATAGCAACTTACTTTTTTTTTTCATTTTTATTTTTTTAGCAAGATAGAGAGAGACAGACAGATAGGGACAGAAAGACAGGAAGGGGGAGAGAGATGAGAAGCATCAATTATTCATTGCGGCACCTTAGATGTTCAGTGATTGTTTTCTCATATGTACCTTGACCAAAGGGCTCCAACTGAGCTGGTGCCCCCTTGCTCAAGCCAGCAACTTTGTGCTTCAAGCCAGCAACCTTTGGGTTCAAACCAGTGACCATGGGGTCATGTCTATGATCCCATGCTCAAGCTGGCAAACTTGGGGTTTTGAACCTGGGTCCTCAGAGTCCCAGGCCAACACTATCCACTGTGCAAAACTGCCCGGTCAGGCTAAAAAGTTTTTATTATGAAAGCCCTCCTTTTTGAGAGTTGTTTTCATTCATTTATTCATTCAGCAAATACTGAGCATTTATTAAGTCAAGTGGTACCTTAAAATCAAGAGTTCCTGTCTGTTTAACCAGGGAGATAGACACAAGTAAATTATTAAACTGTGTGGTAAGTACTCTAATGCAATGATTTTCAACCTTTTTACACTTGGGAACCAGTGAAAATAGGAGAATTATTTTGGGGACCACTAAAGCAGAAATCACCCTGATAATAAGCAAATTTGACTAAGATCACTGGGTCTGTTATCTTACATCTGGCTGGTTAACTCTTTCATGGATATGTCCATACAGTGTTATAGGATTATAGAATGTAGTGATATGTCCTGAAAAGATCTTTCTGATGTGAACTAAGGTTATTCATTTTGAAAAAAAAATAGTTTTAAATTTATTTTTAGAGAGAGAGCGACACAGGAAGAGAAACATGGACTTGCTGTTCCACCCATTCATGCCATCATTGGTTGGTAGTTGTATGTGCCCTAACTGGAGTTTGAACCTGTAACCTTGGCATGTCAGGGATGACACTTCAACCAACTGAGCTACCAGGCCAGGGCCTAACCATGGTTATTCTGATTCTTCTTCACTTGCTTTTGGGGCCTTGGGATCTACCATTTTGCTTGAACTAGTGTCAGAGCAGAATTCAATTTTGTCCTACTTGTATGAATGCAGTGATTTATATTAAATATATTCTCCTTGTTGTGGCTATTCCACCATTATCATTTGGTTTCTATGAAGTTGCTTTTGTTCTAAGTGCAGATGAAAGTATTAGACAGGAAATGCCACCGAGAATTACTGACTGGTGATTTCCTGAAAGGATGATATTTCATATAAAATATCTTAAAGGCTAAGTATGTGAAACCACAGGAAAGCATTTAATATTCACTTAAAAAGCTGGACATAATGTTTTGGTCACATGAATTAAATTCAAAAAAGAACTTTGGTGACTAGCAAAGATGAGGTTCATGGTACAAAGAACAAGTGGTCAAGCTGTGGTGTAGGAGATTCTGTTCTTTGTGGTCTCAGATTCCAGGCCCTCTGTTCTCTCGCTTTCATCTTCTGGCTGCTATTGACACACTGCCTGGGTTTTCACAACAGGTTCTAGCTCCCTATACCTCCAGTGAACTGCTGCCTCCTCCATTCTCTCCTGTCTTCTAGAAGGATTTTTCTAAAACCATAACTGCTTGTGAAACTGCTGAATCATTGCGGCCTAAAAAAAAATATTGCAAGTGTACTCACTTCTCTAGATGTTCCCCACTTTTCTCTTGGGTGCCCTGTAGTGTAACATAAGTTTCACTGTTCTCCCCCAAAAGCCGTCCCTTCCTGAGCCTCTGTGTTTCTAACTGTATTGGCCCCATGCCTGGAATGGCCTCCCAACACTACTTTGTTTTCCTGGGGAAATCCTATTTATCCCACCTTAACCTTTAATTGGTTGCAATTCAACAAACATTTAATGAGGTCTTCCCATGTACTTACTGTGTTCAGAATACGAAACGTATTCAGGTAGTATTTTCTCTTTCTCTTACGGAGCTAATAGTATAAGGAGGCAGATATACAAATATTTATTAATGTTCTTATACATTAGATTTAGGTGTGAGCGGGAAGCATCGGGTCGTAATAGTTGCTTCTCATATGTTCCTTGACCTGGCAAGCCCAAGGTTTTGAACCAGTGACCTCAGCATTCCACTGTGCACCACGGGCCAGGCTGAGGAAGAGACATTTTAAAAAGACATTTATGCAAGTTAATATAGTAAAGGATTATAAAGGTTAATTATCATAGGATAGGGTAAGTGAGCATAGGAGACCTAAGTGTAGAAATGCAAATGCAAATGAATAGTTTTAGTACAATGCATTCAGTGCAGGGATGCCACAGGATACTTTGACAGAGGGAAGTGCATACAGTTTGTTGCTGTGCAGTGGAAGGGTTTGGGTGGGTGGGGCTGAAGGCTTTCCATGCAACAACACTGAGGTTTAAAATAATTTGAGCTGTGTTCACAGAATTTAAAGTAGTTTGGTATTGCTAAAGTTTTATAGTGCAAGGAGCCCAGAGCAGGAAATGAGGCTGAGAAGTAGGTGGTCAAATGGGGTTTCTGGAGGTAGTACTGGGCTTATGTCTCAGCCTCTGGCATTTTCATCATACCCAACATCTAGGACGAGGTTTTCTTTCTTTTTTCTTTCTTTTACTGAGACAGAGAGAAAGAGTCAGAGGGTTAGATAGGGACAGACAGACAGGAATGGAGAGAGGTGAGAAGCGTCAATCATAAGTTTTCTGCTGCGACACCTTAGTTGTTCATTGATTGCTTTTTCATATGTGCCCTGACCACGGGGCCTTCAGCAGACCGAGTAACCCCTTGCTGGAGCCAGCGACCCTGGGTCAAGCTGGTGAGCTTTGCTCAAACCAGATGAGCCCTGCGCTCAAGCTGGTGACCTTGGGGTCTCCAACCTGGGTCTTCCACATCCCAGTCTGATGCTCTGTCCACTGTGCCACCACCCGGTCAGGCTAGGACAAGGTTTTCTTTTTTTTTTTTTTTTTAAAAAAAGTATATGTAGCAAACTTTCTGTGTCTTAGTTTCCTCTTTTATAAAACTGAGATGATGATAGCACAACCTTATTAGGTTATTTTAAGGGTTAAATAAATTAGTACTTACAAGTGTTTGGGACAGTGGCTAGCACATAGCAGGTGCCCAGTAACTGTAGGTAGGGTGTGGAGATAAACTGTGACCCTGTTACAGACCCGCAAAGGGTGATATGCAGCGGAATGACTTGGTCATGCTTCTGATTTTCACATATCATCTTAGAATGAGTGTGAGCATGTGTGTTGGGGAGGAGGGAGCTGGAATAGTACTTTTGTGGATTCTCCCCCCTCCCCCTTACACCTTCTGTCCCTTCCCCCTCTCCCCTCTCCTCCTCTCCCCCTCTCCCCTTTCCTCCGCTCCCTCTTTCCCCCTGTCCCCCTCTCCCCTCTCCCCTCTCCTCCTCTTCCTTCTCCTCCTCTCCCCTCTCCTTTTCTCCCCCTCTCCTTTTCTCCCCCTCTCTCCTCTCCTCTCCCCCTCTCTCCTCCCCCTCTCCTTTTCTCCCCCTCTCCCCTCTCCTCTCCCCCTCTCTCCTCCCCCTCTCCTCCTCTCCCCTCTCCTTTTCTCCCCCTCTCCCCCTCTCCTTTTCTTCCCCTCTCCTTTTCTTTCTCCCCCTCTCCCCTCTCCCCTCCCCCCTCCCCCTCTCCTCCTCTCCACTCTCCTTTTCTCCCCCTCTCCCCCTCTCTCCTCCCCCTCTCCTCCTCTCCCCTCTCCTCCTTTCCTCCTCTCCCCCTCTCCCCCTCTCCCCCTCTCCCCCTCTCCCCCTCTCCCTCTCTCCCCCTCCCCCCCTTCCCCTCTCCCCCTCTCCCCCTCTCCCCCTCTCCCCTCTCCCCCTCTCTCCATCTCTCCCCCTCTCCCCCTCTCCTCCATTTTCCCTCTCTTCCTCTTTCCTTCTCTTCCTCTCTCCCTGCATAAATGCTGTTTTTTCACCTGTGCTCCCACATAATTTTATCTACATGGTGGCATTTTCTCATTGTATTTTATAGTTTGTGTTTCTCACACAAGACTGAGTTCCCTCGGGTTGTTAAGGCCTGTGTGCTACTCATCTTTACACACCAGTGCCAAGAATAGTGCCCAACTCTGGCATACACTGGGTGTGAGAAGTGTTTGTTTAATTTATTTGAACAGTTTGCTAGGGAGTTGCCCTAACTTATAATTCAGGAGAAAGGTCCTCCCACGGAAGAGTCTGGGCATGTTGCTATGGGAGAGTGTTTTCATTTTTCATACACCAAGTATTTATTGAGTGCCCACTGTACAGGGTGCCACAGGGGATGCAAAGATGAATCAGCCGTGGACTCTGCCTTGGGTTGCGTGGACTCTCACAGTCTTAATTGTGGGTGTGAAGGAAAAGGTAAAGGCTGATGGGTTTAATGAGTCCTAAGCTGTGAAGTGGTTTAGTTGTATTGGGGTTTTGTTTAGATGTGTAATTACTTTGATCAAAGAGTCTCAGAATTATGTTTTTAATGATGTCTCAGCGGTGGTACCTTGCTTCTCATTGTTACATCTCATTTTTATATTGTGGCAGAATCTGCTTAGTAAATTGTATGGTGTAAAGCTTCCTAGTAAGCCTGCTCATTTCTCAGATTTTAATCCTGAGTAGAAATGATTCTGCTCATGAGAGAGAGGGGCTATAGCCTTGTTTTTGGACAAAGCACCTTTCTGAGCTCTTGTTCTTGGATGTACTCCATAATCAGTGTGGAGTGTTATGTTTAATTAGAGGTACCTAGTTGCAAGTTTTTATTACAGCTGTGGTTTTGAGCTTTAGGTTTTATCTGTCTACTTTTCTTACTGTACTTTTCTGGCACCTATACCTACCCTACTGACTTTTTCTTCCCTTTTCTTTCTTTTTCTACAGGGACAGAGAGAGGGATAGATAGGGACAGACAGACAGGAACAGAGAAAGGTGAGAAGCATCAATCATTAGTTTTTCGTTGCCGTTGTGACACCTTAGTTGTTCATTGATTGCTTTCTCACATGTGCCTTGACCACAGGCCTTCAGCAGACCGAGCCACCCCCTTCTGGAGCCAGTGACCTTGGGTCCAAGCTGGTGAGCTTTTGCTCAAGCCAGATGGGCCCGCGCTCAAGCTGGTGAGCTCGGGGTCTCGAACCTGGGTCTTCCGCATCCCAGTTCGATGCTCTATCCACTGCGCCACCGCCTGGTCAGGTTCTTTCTTTTTTTAAATAGAAAAGGCAGACTTGTTTTGTTGTGACCATCTCCAATTCTTTGCTTAGACCAGTGGTAGTCGACCTGGTCCCTACAACCCATTAGTGGGCATTCCAGCTTTCATGGTGGGCGGTAGCGGAGCAACCAAAGTATAAATAAAAAGATAGATTTAAGTTGTTTTATAAAGATTTATTCTGCCAAACTTAGCAAAAATCCAACATAAAGTACTTGGTAAGTAATTATTATTATATGCTTTAACTTGCTGTAACTCTGCTTTATAAATTTTATAAAATCAAGTTACTTCCCTACTTTATAAACCACCATTACTGTGGAACCGGTGGGCGGTTAGAAAATTTTACTACTAACAGATACAAAAGTGGGTGGTAGGTATAAAAAGGTTGACTACCCCTGGCTTAGACCATCTTTAAGGCAAAGGACCCCTTTCTCTTTTGGCACAATGTACTGTTCCATACTGAAAGTTTGCCTCTGTTACTCTCAACTCTAGTGCTCTTCAGACTTCTAGGACCCCTGCTGGACACTTGCACACCCCTTCCTCCTGCCTTTTCGTGTTCCCATGCAGGTCCTGATGCACCCAAACCCTCACATATGTGTAGGTTTGATGAGCTGATGTGATAAAAAGCATATGTAGAATTGGGAGGGTGTTTAAATTACTCAGATTTTTTAAACGAGTGTGTTTAACAATTCTCTTATCTTTGTGAAAAGTTTATTTTAAAACTGATAACCATATTCTAAAATATTAAACCTAAGCAGTTACATTTTTTTAAAAATCCCTTGAGCCTGAGGAGATGCTCACTCATACACACAAGAGAGATACAAATGAAAACTAGTGCACTGAACTGTCATATCTTGTTTATCATGGTGGTAAAAGCTTGCCAACATGTTTTGTTGATAAACCTGTAGGGGGTATATTGCTGTGCTCACACAGAGCTGCTGGGAGTGCAGAGTGGGGCAAACCTCTGCAGGGATTTTGGCAGCAGTAGGGAGCAAGGTCCCATTTGCATTTACCCTGTGATCCAGCCAGCTTAATTCTAGGAATTTATCCCCAAGACACACCAGCAAAAACAAGAAAAAGATATCTACAGGGTTATTCATTACAGACTATGTGGAATAGAAAAAAACTGGAAAGATTCTAAATATTAATAGGGAGTTAGTTTTTTAAAAATCTGGTTCAGCTATAAGAGGAGTCTTCTACCATTGTGTGATGTCTAACAGTGTTTTAAAAACTAAGGTGCAGGATAGTATGTGTAGTTATGATATCTTTTATGTAGTAAGGAAAGAGAATAAGAAAATGTATTTGTATTTGCTAATATTAGCAGAATAAGTAATAGAAGAATAAACCAAAACTGGTAGCGGGAACGAAAAAGAGAAGCTAGGTCCTGGCCTGTTGGCTCAGAGAGTGTCAGCCTGGCATGTGTAAGTCCTGGGTTGGATTCCCGGCTAGGGCACACAGGAAAAGTGCCCCATCTGCTTTTCCACCCTGCCGCCCCCCCCCCCCCCCCCCGCGTCTCCTTTCTTTCTGTCTCTCTCTTCCTCTCCCACAGATAAGGCTCTATTGGAGCAAAGTTGGCCCAGGCACTGAGGATGGCTCCCTGGGCTCCGCCTCAGGTGCTGGAATGGATCTGGTTGCAACTGAGCAACAGCCCCAGATGGGTGGAGCATCATCCCCTAGTGAGCATACTGGGTGGATTCCGTTAGGGTGCTTGCGGGAGTCTGTCTCTCTACCTCCCCGCTTCTCACTTAAGAAAAAAAAAAAAAAAAAGCTAGATTTTCCTGAGTATATTTTGTTTTGTGACTTACCTTGGAAACACTAAATATTGTAAATAATTATAAAACAGATAAAAATGGAGTGGCCTGGCTAGATGGCTCGGTTGGTGAGAACATCTTCCGAATACACCTGATCAGGGTACATACAGGGAACAGATCCATGTTTCTATCTTTCTCTCCCTTCCTTTCTCTCTACGATCAATAAATAAAAATTAAAAAAAAATTAAAATGGGAGCATCCCTTAAAAATCGAAAGCTACAATGAACAAATGAATTTAATAGTTTTCAAATTGGTGGTTTATATTAACTGAGAAGAATTAGTCACTGCTTTGTACAGTTCCAATATCCACACATTTAAATTATAATCATTGTTTTAGTATATGTGCTGCCAAAGCGAGCACTATAATCATTGTTTTAAATAACACCAGTTTCCCAACACATTTGTTCAAATTTTAATTAGCACAGCAATTTTATAAAGTACAAACTTCGTGGCTAGCTTATTACTCCACAAATCAATATATAAATAACAGATGGCATCATGATCAGATTTTTTAAGCAGGTTCTTAAAGCCTGTTGGTGATTGGTCATGCTCATTTAATTAATGCAAAGATAGCAAAGCATATAGTTGTGTTGTCTTCTTGTTTCTCAGTGATAAATCCACTTGACATTTCACATAAATGGTTAATTGAAAGAGAGAATTTGCCCACGAAGATGAAAGTGCAGTGAAGAAACAAGAAGTAACAATGTTGAAAGTGAAATTCTGATGGAACATCAGCAAAGTTGTAGAAGAAATGGCTGACTGTGGGCATGCTCAGCCAGAGGGACATAGTAAAGGTGAATTTATGGACATAAATAATAAACAGAGTGGTTGTGATGAAGAGGATGATGTCCCAGAGAAATTGGTACCTCAGAAACACACAGTAGCCCTGGTGTGGGATAGCTCAGTTGGTTGGAGCATCACTCTAATATGCAGAGGTTGCCAGTTCGATCCCAGTCAGGGCACATACAGGAACAGATTGATGTTTCTGTCTCTCTTTGATTCTTTCCCTTCCTCTCTTTCTAAAATCAACAAATAAATTAAACACACACACACACACACACACACACACACACACACACACACACACACACACACACACACATTAGAGGAACTCTCAGAAAGATTTCACCACATTGAAAGAGCCAAAGATAAAATATTGGAAGTTGATCCATATTTAGAAAGGAGTGTGACAGTTTGCCAAGGCATAGAAAAGATACTGCTTCGTGTTATAAGTTATGTGATAATAAGGAGGAAAGCCCTTCTCAAAGAACTCTCAGAAAGATTTTATTAACACAGAAATAAACCTTTATTTCTCAGTGTCTCTAATGTTTTAAATCACAGCATGTTAAATAAATATTAGTTTTATTATCTTTGTTCATTTCCCTATAAACTGGTAGCTGTTATTTTTGTTATTTGTATATTATATATATATAATTTGTTGCTTACATATAACTTTTATATAATATTTTATTTCCCTATAAACTTCTAGATTTATAAGAAAGTTTTAGAGTTTTGGCAAAAATTGTCAAGGATATGGAACAATTACAATTTTTCCCACTGATTATTAATCTTGGTTTGCAAATTTTTGCCTTGTTCTGTCCTTTTTATGGATCTGCACTGCTCTGCAAGGTGTGGATTATCTGCGTTTCAAGTGATTTACGTGACAGGTGGTAACCATCGTAGAGTAGTCGTGGTTTAGCACTTCTTTAAGGCTGCATAAGTTACAGAAGACAGCAGGACCCTCTGAAGGGGTAACACGAGTATCCTTGCTTTGGTAATATACCAAGAGCCTTGGTTTAGCTGGTGACTTCAAAGAGGTATGAAGAGAACATCAGGCCCTGGGGTCCATATCCAGTGCTGAACGTCTGAGCTCGTGTAGAACACAGCTTCCTGAAATCCCCCGTTCTCCCAGGAGCAGTTTCAAATTTTCCACAGAGGGTATGCCATCCATGAGCAGCAGTGCCCGCCACCACTGGAGAGCTTAAGGAGGCATTTGCCAAAGGTGTCTTTGGTAACATGCTATAGGTGTTATCAAGGTTTATAGAAAAGCTAGGGCTTTAGTGTTGTGTGTTTTCAGGCAGTGTGAGGCTATCTAAATAGTGTGGTTCCCAGGAACTTGCTTCAACTCTGAGGATAAATGTATGAGTATTAGGAAAATTGTTTGGGCAGAAAATAATTTCTGTTTCTTATTTTATCTTGGTCTCTCAGCTGCGAATAACTTCCTTGAGGCTGTCGGAAATATGTAACCTATGTATATGGCTCCCAGCAACTCTGCATTTCTTAAAGGAGAGAGAGAGAGATGCTATTAGTTGAAATTGTTTCAGCCAAGTTGATTCTTATTCTGAAACCACTTTCTATTCATAAAATGATTGTCTTAGATGACACCACCATTAATAATTCTGTTCCTTTTACCCTTCAAACTCAAGAACATGAACTTATAGCTCTGTAGCGATCTTTTCTGAAGGATGGGGTAGGCATTTGACACCTGAAATGTCAGATTAAAAACAAGACAGGAGTTTCACATCTACTTCAAATTGTTTTTAAATATTATCTGTATGTAGTCTTTGAAATATGGCAGATGCTGTAGTTCCAGATATTAATTTTTTTTCAAACCTTGAACATTCCTAGAGAAAATCAAACCACCCAACTATGATAGTAAATCAGTGTTTGCCTTGTGCAGAAGCCAGCTAGCCTAGCTGAAAGTAATGTCAAATTTAGGAGTGCTATGATGAAACAGATAGTGTACAGCCAGTAGTTGCAGCCATCATGGCTGCCTGGCTCGTGCAGGTTCACATTAGATTTGGAAAGACGGTAGAGAAACAATGGAGCCAAGAACTGCTGGACCATTACCTTTATTCTAGTCTGGCAACCGGCTGGTGAGTAAATACACACAGTGGGAAAACACTTCCCTTTCCATTCAGGGCTCCCAAAGCCACTGACTTTCTCCTGGTTTTCCTAGAATCAAAGGCCCTGCCAGTTCAGCAGAGCTCACAAAGCTTCTCATCTCTGTTCCCCTTCAGCACCCCACCATCTTGACAGCTTCATTTCCTGCAACATTGTGGTCCCTCTTAGCTCGTCCTTCTTCTTAAAACATTTTGGCACGAAACGCCTCCTCCAGCACACTTTAGCATAACCAAGCCCCTTCCCAAGCAGAAGGTAATTAGCCATATCACCTGACAGCATCATCACATGGGCAGCTGCCATTTTTAACAATAAAAGTGAGCAAAATCAAATAACACAAATTTTACAAACTTATTTGCCCAACAGCTAGATATCAGGAAGAGTGATTTTCTAAAAGACTGTAAAAGCACTCATAAGACTTATTTTTTTTCAAGAGGTTAACAGTAGCTGCTCCAAAGAGCAGCTTCATGGCTTAATGATTAAGAGCATGAACTCAGGTCATAGCTCAGTTCTACTCTGGTCATAGCTGGTAAGTCCCACTTACCAGCTGTATGATTTGAAGAAAATTATCCAACTTTGTGGGCCCCACTTTTCTTACCTATAAGCAGAGACGGTCGTATTGTACTTGACTTAATGACTTGTGGTAGGTATTAACTTAATGCAAGCAAAACACTTAGAACAGGACTGGGTATATTGAGGGTGCTCAGCAGACATTGGCATCTCATATCCATTATCACTCACAAAATTATTCCTAGCACCTTGCTTGTGCTGGTCTTTGGTATTGAAGACCAGCACAAATGTCTCAAGCATATGTCCTGTGGAACATTATCATATTTGGGAGAAAGTAGTCTTTCTGTGAATTTCCAAGTGGAAATGGAAGTGCTCATTCTGTTGTTAAGCATTTTAAGCCATTAGGCTGGCTTTTGAGGTGCTAAAGGCATTTTAACAAGTCTGTCAGCTGAGTTCCCAGGTGAGAGTTCTCATCTTGACCAAGTTCAAATTGGATGAGTTCTAATTGGATTAGCTAGGGAAGCCCCCTCATTTCTGAGAATTGGACAATACATTCTGTGAACTAAAATGGCTGTAATTTTCTTAAATTAATTCTTAACTTAAAACTAATTATTTAATTAGCTTAATAACTTATAGGTCCTTGATCATGAAAAGTTTATTTGGTTATTAACCAGTTTTTTGTTATATAGATTTGTTATGTTTTCAAGATATTTAGCATTTAGAAAATGAAGTAAACCTTTCTCTTGAGTAAATGTTTAGAAGACAGGGATTGAGATCTCCACTGTAGGATTGCACAGGTGTATAGAGCAAGAACAGAGCGAACTCTCTAATTCTTTTGACAATCTAATACGGAGTCACTGTCAGGAATAACAGTTATGCCAAGTAGCAATATGCCCAAGATGAAAGTAATGAGGTATAATGGGAACACCCTTGGGAAGGGTTTGGGATGCCCAAAACCACAAGTCTGGATACTTGGATAAGGACTCTATCTAGACACTGATATGAATGGGACCTCCATCCATTGCGGGCTCTAAGAACTCAGAGCTTTAGCCATTTGATGCTTGAGCTTGCCTGTCCCATGGGTCTTGCTCAAAGCCTAGTGGGACTTCTGCTTCACTGGACATGTGCTGCTAATGTAGCTGTCGGTCTCGCTCACCTCTCCATTTGTGGACACTCCAGTGATTGGGACTTTGCATTTGACACTCGCTCTGCTCCCTCTGTTTCATTAACTCTCCCTTTCTGAATGTAACTTGCATGTAGCCCTATGGGCTTATTGGGAAGGTGTCCCCTAATAAATCTGTCACTGTGGAAAGACACAAACATGTGTGACTCCTTTTGGGGTGATCCTGACAACAAGGCTTTGCAGGTAGTAAGTGCTTAATAAGTGTTGATAGATTTTATCTTTTTAAAAAAATTTTTTAAAGATTTTACTTACTGATTTTAGATAGAGGAGAGAGAAAGAAAGGGGAAGAGCAGGAAGTGGACAAGCTCAGGGTCTTAAACCAGCAACCTCAGCATTTCAGGTCGATGCTTTATCCACTGTCACCACAAGTTAGGCCAGATTGATATTTAATCTTCCTTTTTTGCATTGTGACTGATGGGAAGGAGAGCTCATGACAGGTCTCAAATAAAACTATGCTGCTTTTTGAGGGAGCTCCTTAGTCTTCCAATAGAATGTAAATTTGTACCCCAAATTAGGTTTGGGCTGAATCATTTGCTAGGAATAAAAACAGCCCACTCAGGACAGGCCTGAGTATCACAGAAGTTTTTAACAGTTGATGTAACTTCTTTTATGTGTGGAGAGACAAGAGCTTAGTGTAGTTTATATGCTGCAATTTACTGATCATTGTGGCTTGTCTGTATATGTAAAAAATTTTCCCACAAAAGGAAAAAAATATTCCTGTAAAGGCTTGGGAAATATCTCCTATGTTCCAATTCTTAAATCCTTCCTTTTTTTTTTTTTTTTTTTTAGCCAGAGAGAGGGACAGATAGTGACAGACAGGAAAGAGAGACATGAGAAGCCTCAACTCATGGTGGTGACATTTTGTTGTTCATTGATTGCTATCTCAAATGTGCCTTAACGTGGAGAGCGGGTGCTACAGTCCAGTCAATGACCCCTTGCTCAAGCCAGTGACCTTTGGCTTCAAGCCAGCAACCTTTGGGCTCAAGCTAGCGACTATGGAGTCATGTCTATGATCCCACACTCAAACCAGTGACCCTGTGCTCAAGCTGGTGAGCCCACGCTCAAGCCAGTGACTCCGGGGTTTTTAACCTGGGTCTTCTGCATTCCAGGCCGACATTACATCCACTGTACCACCTGTTAAGGCAATCCTTTTCCTTTTTTTATGTCTATTCAGGAAAATTTGGGGGTAACTTGAAGGGTTGGAAAAGCCCCCAAACATACAGAACTGCACCAAAACATTGTTTAAAGATTAAAGTTTTAGACTGAATATTAGTCACTTGTCCTTCAGAGTTTAAGGATTCTTAAATGTTCTGTATTTTATAATGCAGTGCCTCTCAGACTTTAATGGGCATACGAACCTTCTAGGAATTTTGTTAAAATGTGGATTCCAGTGTGGTAGCTCATAATGGAATCTACGATTCTACATTTCTAACAAGCCTCACACAGAGGTGGCTGCTGCCGCCACCACCAGCACTCTCTGGCCCGCCCCCGGAGTATATTCTCTTTGTTGGAATGCCTCAGAAGCAGAGGCTCTCCAACTGGGATGCACATTAAATATCCTGAAGATGTTTTAAATATACTGATGCATACATAGGTCCCATCCCCAGGGACTAACTGGCCTGGGGTGTGACCTGAGTGTCAGGTTTATAACTCTCCGCAGGTGAGTAAGCAAGGTTGTGAACATGGAGCCTGAGGATCAGAATTATTTTCATTAGTTGACATTGGTGGGGAAGTACCTGTCTTCAAAATGGTGTCCTCTGTGTGTGTGTTAAATGATTATCACTGGGGAACAAAAGTTTTGTTGCACCCACAAAAACACTCGTTCTTAAATAATTCGAGCGTGCTGATCTCAAATATTACATTAGTTTTTCTCGGTAAGCTACAATATTTTTGCAATTCAAGATTTTAGGTTTTCATATTATTGTAAAATTTTCAACATTTAGTTTAACATAATGAAGTAGAATGTCTTCTTGGGCATCATCTTTATGAAAATATAATAATTTATATAATGCAGTAAATACACTAATACACTAAAAGATATGATTGCATCAGACTTTGTCTACAATTTCAAAATAGAACATATTAAAACACTTATTTTAATCATAAAATTTGCGCAAAACTTATTTAAATTCTATTCACGCAAAAATTTGCGTTTGTGGCCTGACCTGTGGTGGCGCAGTGGATAAAGCGTCTACCTGGGAACACTGAGGTCGCCAGTTCAAAACCCTGCACTGGTCCGGTCAAGGCACATATGGGAGTTGATGCTTCCAGCTCCTCCCCCCTTTCTCTCTTTCTCTCTCTCTCTCTCTCTCTCTCTCACTCTGTGTCTCCTCTCTAAAATGAATAAAATAAAAATAAAATAAATTAAAATCAATAAAATCTTTAAAAAAAAAAAAAATTTTGCGTTTGTGTTGAGGACAATCTTATTTGATGCTCCAGCAGTAGTCTGCTCATCACTAACAGCTTCAAGATTTTCGGGAAACTTATCAAGGTGACCGTTCAGGAAGTGAATCTTAACGTTTATGTTCCATCCAATGTTGTGGAAAGCCAACAGCATCCTTTGAACCAGAAGTTCATAGTTTTCTGCTTTTTGTTGCCAAGGAAGTTCATTGTAACTGCCACCAAAGACTGCCATGCTGCTTTCTCCTCCTTATTCATCTTCCTGGCAAATTCTTCATCACGTATGAGGGTTCGAATTTGAGGTCCATTGAATACATCTGCTTTTATCTTCTCGAAAGATAAGGCAGGAAAAGCAGAAATAATATGTTGAAAGCATTCACTTTCTCTATTTAAAGCCTGAACAAACTAATGCCTGACCTGTGGTGGCGCAGTGGGTAAAGCGTCGACCTGGGAACACTGAGGTCGCCAGTTCAAAACCCTGCACTGGTCTAGTCAAGGCACATATGGGAGTTGATGCTTCCAGCTCCTCCCCCCTTTCTCTCTCTCTCTCTCTCTCTCTCTCTTTCTCTCTCTCACTCTGTGTCTCCTCTCTAAAATGAATTAAAAAAAAAAAAAGCCTGAACAAACTGCTTCATTAAGCCAAGTTTGATGTGAAGTGAGGGGAAAAATGATGCTGTCTCGATTAACTACAGGTTCATTCACAATATTTTGCATCCCTACTTCCAGAGCTTCACATTTCATCCACTCCTTCTGTGTCCAGTGTTTCTCCCGAGCTCGGCTGTCCCACAAACACAGAAAACAAGGATACTTCGTGAAACCTCTTTGTTGTCCTAGCAGGAAATTGACTATTTTAAGATCCACACAAATGATCCAGTAATGCTCCTCATACTTCAGAAAGTCGAGGACAATTTTTCTGTCATTATAATCTCACAGATGAGTTGAATAACCAATTAGAACCGCTGCATAAACATTACCGTTGTGTAGGAGAACACATTTCAGACTCCATTTAGAGCTTTCAAGAAATAGCTGCCATTCTGTTGAACTGTAAGTGGTAACACCTAGCTGGCTGATAAGACTACTGATATCATGACAGTAAACAAAGTATTTGTCTTCGGGAGAAAAGTCCACAAAAATTTATTCATGCTTCCTCAAATGGGATACTTTAGCTGACCGGTGAAGTACATTCTTTTTTTGAAGCCTGGAGGGTAATAACTCAGCTGCTTTCTTTGATAGGCCCAAATCTCTTCCTAAGTCATTCAATTTGGGTTGGCTAAACAACCATTTCCTCATGCATCTTATCAAAATACACTTGATCACCATGTTCACTTTCTTCATCCTTAGAAGAAATAAAACCATTGAAACCTGGAACCAGTAGTGTCTCAGAGTGTGGGATTGGTCGTATTGCTGAAGGAATATTAGGATATGCGGTCATATGCCGTTTTTTCTTGCTGATGCCCTTTGTATGTTATTTCAGGGAGAAATAACAGTTACTGCTGTGGTCCTTAGGTTCACGCCAAACCATGGGAATACCAAAAGGCATTCCTTTGCATTTTCCTTTTGTCCAGTGACAAAGCATTTCCTCACAATTATGACACACAATATGAGGAGCCCAATTCTTGTCTTGATTGCCAAGGGGAACTTGAAAATAGGCAATATATGCACATGTCACTAATGATGAAATATTGCGCCTTTGACATTGAAGTGTGTAACAGCCACATATATGAGAGAAGGTGTCAGGACTATTCTTACATTTACGCCTACTCAAAGAAGCCATGATTCAATCTTAAAACAAAATAAGAGGGTGTTTATATCAGATAATAACTTTTTACATTTAAAAACAACTACAATTATGTAAAAGTGATGTTTGTAAAACATTAATTGCCTTGTGGTTATGTTCAATCCAAGAGTCGTTGCCCTTTAACTTCAATTTAAAAACCAATGCATGACATTAACTGTAGCAAAAAGAAATTAAAATTACTTAAAAACTAGAGCATGCACCAAAAAACGGATTTCAGATTTGGAATCAGCGATGCAGAAATATATAGAAACAGTTCTAAAACCTCATGCGACAGAAAATGAAAAAGAAAAAATGTTCCCCAGTGTTGTTTTCTTTATCTTTTCCTTCTTCTTTAGACAACATGTTTTCAGAGTCCCTCTGCTAAACAAACTACATTTAAAAAACTTTGTTTTCTTTTTAAAGATTTTATTTATTGATTTTAGAGAGAAGAGAGGTAGGGAGAGAAGGGGTGATAGGAGCGGGAAGCATCAGCTCATAGTAGTTGCTTGTTGTATGTGCCTTGACCAGGCAAGCCCAGGGATTTGAACCAGTGACCTCAGCATTCCAGGTCAACACTTTATCCACTGTACCACCACAGGTCAGGCACTTTGTTTTCTTATTTTTTAATTAATCAAGGCCTTGGCCGGTTGGCTTATTGGTAGAGCATCAGCCCAGCATATGGATGTCCTGGGTTTGATTTCTGGTCAGGGTACACAGGAGAAGTGACCATTTGCTTCTCCATCCTTCCTATTTTCCCTTCACCTTCTATCTTTCTCTCTCTCTCTCTTCACTTCACACAGCCATGGCTTGATTAGTCCCAGAACATTGGCTCTGGGCGCAGAGGATGGCTCAGTGGAGCCTCCGCCTCAGGAGCTCAAAATAGCTCGGTTGTGAGGATGGCCCCAGATGGCCCAGAGCAGTGGTCGGCAAACTGCGGCTCGTGAGCCACATGCGGCTCTTTGGCCCCTTGAGTGTTTAGCAAAGGCCAGCTTAGGAGTACCCTAATTAATAACAGTGTACCTACCTACATAGTTCAAGTTTAAAAAATTTGGCTCTCAAAAGAAATTTCAATCGTTGTACTGTAGATATTTGGCTCTGTTGACTAATGAGTTTGCCGACCACTGGCCCAGAGCATTGGCCCCAGATGGGGGTTGCCAGGTAGATCCTGGTCGGGGCAAATGCAGGAATTGCTCTATCTCCCCTCCTATCACTTGAAAAAAAAAGAAAAAATAAATAATCAAACTGGAAGCATTGTCAGGCTTCCTGATCAGTGTGAGCTAACTGTTGTTACACAAGAGATGACATAAGCTCCAGGAAGGCCCCACGCAGAGTCCTTCACACGCTTTCTTTGGGCAATATATATGAGATTTCTTTGGACTTTTTCAAATGTTGAAAGTAGTCTACTGAGCTCTTCTCACTTCATTTGTGGACCCAGGTCAGAGTCCATTGATTACATAATGAGAGAACTCCTTGGATAGTCCTGGTTTGGGGACAGGCCTCTCCTTTTAATTCAGTTCAGGTAAGTTTTGCCTGGTGCAAGTCCAGCAGAATTTTTCAGAGTTCTCTGTTTCAGTAATTATGGTCTGGCTGCCTTTTTGTCCAGACAAGCAAACATTCCCTTAATCTCATCCAACTTCATGACTTGATTTACCTGAGAAGCTCTCGTTAGATAAGGGGTGAAGATATCAATGGAGGCTTCTGAGAAAAGCTGCAATTGATTGAGGTTTAAATAATGGTACTGAGTCTGCAGCTGGAGAAGAGCAGAAAAAACAGTCCAACAGAAAGAAAATGCACTGTGCAGAGATGGCTGGCGTGAGAGAAGTGACTGGCTGGTGATGGGGTGGGGACAGAGGGGAGAGAAGCTAGCAGAGGGGAAGGCTACTAAAGTTGGGCTAATTTGGGAAGGACATTGGATGCCCTTGGAAGAAGTTTGGTCTTTATTCTGGGGGCAGCAGGGAATACACATATTATTTTTTCCTTTTTGTAAGAGAGTAAGATCTGATGAGTATTTTAAAAATGGTATATTCTATATGCAGTAGTGTTGAAGACTGAGTGGGGAGACAGAGTTGGCAAGAGAATTAATTCTAATGAAGCCACTGAAAAAGCATGATGACATGTAAAGAACCTGAAATACGAGTGGTGGGGGTCCCAGAAAGAAGGGAAGATTTTATGATTTTTTTTTTTATTGCAAGAAGGCATTAGAGGACCTGACCTGTGGTGGCACAGTGGATAAAGTGTCAACCTGGAACGCCTAGGTCACCAGTTCAAAACCTTGGGCTTGCCTGGTCAAGGCACATATGGGAGTTGATGCTTTCTGATCTTCCCCGCCTTCTCTCTCCCTTTTCTCTCTTGCTCTCTCTCTTCTCTGAAATGAATAAATAAAACATTAAAATAAATAAGGAACTAGAAGATGGAAGTGATAGCTGTGAATGGGTACAATGCTGACTCTGAATAGAATTTGGTAAATTAAGGACACGGGAGCTGGAGTAGTGGTTTCTAAACTTTAGTGTAAGAGAGCCGACCACCTGGAGGGCTTGTTGCAACTGATTGCTGCCCCCCCCCATAGAGTTCGGATTGTGTAGGTTTGGATGGGACCTGAAAATATGCAAAAAAGAATGCAGTAAAGTAGCAACACCGGAAGAAACCCACAGGGACAAATGGGGTACATATACCAAGTTGGTGGAACTTAAACCCAGCCATATCAGTAATTAAAATAAATGACTAAACACTTCAATTAAAAGACAGAGATCCTGCAGACTGGGTTTTACCCAACATAATAATCTGCTTAGGATAAATGCATTTTAAATGTAAAAGCATGTATAGGTATAAAAGGGAAAAGGATAGAACAAGACACAACATCCAACAGTAAGCATAAGAAAGCTAGACGTGTCCAGAATGAAGAGACCCATGGAGCTGATCAAAACTCATCCTGCAGCCTGGAGTCCAACCCCAGTCAGCCAGGCCATGCAAGCCCACCCAGAGCAGCTGTACCCAGTCTCCCACAAAGGAAAAAAAGAAAAGAAATGTCAGAATAATCCCCTTAAAACAGTGGTTCTTAACCTGGGTTCTGTCGAACCCTAGGGGTTCGATGAGGGGTTCGCAGAAGCCTCTGCTGCGGAGGCCAGAATAAAGTAATACCGTAATTTGTTGTGAGTTCATGCACTTTGTTGGTTTTGTTCTTTGAGCAAGGTGATGTTCATGCACGGCTCATTTTGTGCACCAGTAAAAAAACATATACCTATGTCTTGAATTTGGAAAAACAATCATATTTTATTTATCACTAAAGAAGGGTTCGGTGAATGCGCATCTGAAACTGGTGGGTTCGGTACCTCAAAAAAGGTTAAGAACCACTGCCTTTAAAGAAAAGAAAGCTAGATAGCTATATTAGGTTCAAGAGGGCAGAAGTAGAATCAATGGATGAGAACTTGCAGGAAAGCCAGTATTAGCTCTACAGAACTTTACATCAGTTGCCAGCAGTGGAAGGAACTGCCTTGTAATCACAACATATACCTCTGGAGATAAGCAAACAGGCCAGTCTAGGTAGAGGAAGATATAGTCGAATGTTCACTCCATAATGACACACCACGGTGGTTCCATAAGATTATAATGGAGCTAATAAATTCCTATTGACTAGTGATATCATAGTCATGGAAATGTAGCGCCATGTATTACTCACATGTTTGTGGTGATGCTAGTGTAAACAAACCTTCCATGCTGCCTGTTGTATAAAAGCATGGCGAATAAACTTATGTACAATGCATAATACTTGATAATGATAAACGACTGAGGTACTGGTTTATGTATTTATTGTACTATACTATTTATCGTTAGTTCAGAATGTATTCTTTCTACTTATTAAAAAAGTTGGCTGTAAAATAGTATGCCATGTCATGCCAGCAGTAGCTTCATACATCTTGTGTTTACCTAGTCTCTTGATTGTGTCATTTTCTCTTTTGCTTGATGTAATTGCATATTTTATGCAGTCACATGCTGTTCTGGCTGGTAGCAGTAGATACACCAGTTAGGTCTGTATGCATGTATTTTATATTTGCTCAATGATGACATCTTCTAAGGACACGTTTCTCAGAATGTATCCCTGTTCTTAAGCAGTAAATGACTAGTTCATTTTTATAATTGTGATTTTCTTTTTTGTGTGCCATTTCAAAAGTAAGTATATGCTTGTTTTATAATACTTAGGAAAATTTTAAATGGCCAGAATAAGTCATCTGATCCTTCCATCCAGAAATATCTAGGGTTAGAATTTTGATAAAGAGGCTTAATCTTGCTCTGGCCAGTTGGCTCAGCTTTAGAGCATCAGCCCTGTGTGTGGAAGTCACGGATTTGATTCCCAGCAGGACACACAGAAGTGCCCATCTGCTTCTCCACCTTTCCCCCCTCTTCCTTCTCTTTATCTCTTCGTTCCCCTCCAGCAGCCAAGGCTCGATTGGAGCAAAGTTGGCCTGGGTGCTGAGGATGGCTCCATGGCCTCCCCCTCAGGTGCTGGAATGACTCCTGCCACAACAGAGCAACGCCCCAAATGGGCAGAGTGTTGCTTCTTAGTGGGCATGCCGGGTAGATCCTGGCCGGCTGCATGCAGGAGTCTGACGGCCTATCCACTTCTAACTTTGAAAAAATACAAAGAAAAGAGAGAAGGGCTTGATCTTTTTAATATGCATTTTTAATAAATTTTGATGAATTGGAATTATCCAAATGCAGTATATTATAACAGCTTTCTTAAAAAACCTTATTCTATATTATTCATTTCCATACTATTAAATATCTGTACAATAGGAATGAATATTCAACCCAGGGGGGAAAAAGTAATTAGAGACTAGTTTAATACATTAAAAAAAATTAAAGTGGTCCTCTCTGCACCCCTGCACTTTTACTATCTCAAGAGCACTCTGGGATGTTGGTGATGATTTACATGTGGAGAAAGAGCTAGGAAAAGGAGTGGGTGCCTGCCCTTCAGTTTGGGTGATTGGTGACTGATGGATAACCAAGGGACCAAGGGGAGGAGGAGTAGGTTGGATTTGGGACCAATCAGATTATTTCTGGCTTTTGAGTTGTAGTTGGGGGGTCACCACCTCGCCTGGGGCCGTTTCTGAGGCTGATGGTGTCTCTTTCCCCCACCCACTTGCCTTTCTTTTTAAAAAGCATCACTGCAGCCCACTCCCTGCATACTCATTACTGCATACTTGCTGGGCTTTGCTATTCTAAAATTGCAGAAGGAGCAGATCCAATTTCAAGGGGTTTATTGCTAATCATTACAGTTAAAAACATTATAGAGCTATGGAATTTTTTAAGTTTTCAATTAAATATGTTCATGTTTCTATGCCGACCCATCCTTTCCCGGTCTGTCTTTAGTAATGATCTGCTCTTTTTCCTCCTTGTGGACCCGGGCAGTATGCAGACTGAATGACAGGGCTTTTTTCTTGGCATCTCTAGTGTGGTAGACTTTTCAGTAAGTGAATGATTTATTTTAGACAACCTCCCACATGCCTCTTCACATCCAGGAAAGTGTTTAGGGGCCACTGAAAAGAACAGACTTGGAATTGGGTTGGAGTTTAGGCAGAAAGGTAAGTGAAGTTTTAAATATTTCGAATGTTTGAGCAGAAAGAATTATAAAATAAAATGAGTTATTCCCTAAATAGAGTGGTATCCTGAAAGTTCACAGAGGAGAGCTTCCAGGAAGGTCACTGGCATTACAAAGGAAGCTGACTATTTGTTTAGAAAGTTCAGCTGTGATTGCAAAAGGAGACTGGAAAGTATCTTTAAAGGAGAGGAGACTGATAAGAGGTAGAAAGGGCTGATTGTAGAATGGGGGTAGAGAAAATAGAAGATGAGCCTGGAGCATCTTGTAATACAAGAAAGTAGGGAACTGCTCAAAAGACAAGTCAAAGACCAAGTGGGAGCAAGTCAAGGGGACAGGTCTCTAACCTGAAAGAGCTCCAGGGCCAAGGCCTGAGTAACTTGAGCAACCAAATAGCTCATGTAGTTTTGGATTATGACCCAAAGTGTAAAATAAATATCCAGGAGTCCATACTAATGCAAATTAATAACTGGAGAAGGAAATCTTTCTTATAGAAGAATTCCAAATAATATGTATAGATACTGCCAACCTATAGGAGGTAGACTGAAATCCCTTCCCTCTTGTGAAGGGAAAAACATCAGACAAGCCTGGATGGCAACATTCTTTGGGATACCTGGCCTCAATGCCAAAACTGTCAAGGTCCTAAAAAAAAAGAAAGTCTGAGAAACTCTCAGACACTGTGCAATGGGTGATGCCCTAGGTTGGATCTTGGAACAGAAAGAGAACATTAATAGGAAAACTGATGAAATCAAAATAAAGTCTGGAGTATAGTTCTTAGTAATATACTATGTTGATTTCTCCATTTGAGAAATAACATATAGTACTATAAGATATGAAAATGGGGGAACTGATGGGGAAATATATAAGAATTCTTTGCCACTTTTCTGGAAATCTAAAATTATTCCAAAATACAAAGTCTAAAAAGATGAGAGGGAGAGAGAGAATTTGGAATGAGGGGTTGAGGGAACATGAACTTGTTTGTAGACTGAAAATAAGTTACTGATACAGACTGGCTAGGGGAGTTGGGAGGGGAAGGAGGATGTTTTATCAGGGCACAATAGAAAGAGATGTGGAAAAAAGTACAGACCAGAAGCAGAGAAAAAGGCAGCCGGGCAGTAGTCTTTAATTTAGTGAACTCCCAACAAAATGTTGAAAAACTGTTAAAAAGTCTTCATTCACAGACCTCTCATCTTGGATGTATCAGGGAAATCTGACTTCTGGTGGCCCTGTCCATCTTATTTCATAATTCTGATATATAGCTAGAAAGGTAGGCATGGAGTTACCTGAATGTCTTTAATGGGAAGCCACTATTTATATTTCCTTTTACACTATGGAGCAGTGTACCCCTTTAAGATTGATTTGAGCTGGGTGAGAGACCTTCTTTCTTGTTCAAGAAGGGCAAGGCAAGGGGAAGTGAAAGGAACACTGGAACCCTGGTTTTAGGAAAGAAGGATTTGGAAATTAAGGTTTTACTTAAAACCCTTACCCTAATACTTCTTGAGAATTTCCAGGTACCCCCATTTTGAAGAACATGGGGTATGAAATAAAGTTGGGAATATTGCCTGGGGAAGAAGAGTGCTTTCTCAGGACTGCTTTGTGTTGAGATCACAGCTGCAGGGGGGAGGGAGCCAGTTAATTTTCAGTGAAGCTTATTACTCTGTTTTCCCTGCTGTCACTCCCCTTTGAGAACTGCTCATCTTATTCCCCTCCTTTGTCTCTCCTCCCTTCTCTTGTGTCTGATTTATTTGAAATTTTCCAGTGGCAACTTGGAGCACCCTTCTCTTGGTGAAGTGATTTTCGTAGTGTCCTTATTAAAACAACATTCCATTGAAATGAAATAGGAATTCTTTTTTTTCCCACTTCTTTTCCAAGTAAGAGGAAGGGAGATGAAGAAACAGACCCCTGCATGTGCCCTGACAGGGATTCACCCAGCCACCCCCATCTGGGACCAATGCTCTGCCCAACTGGGGCCATGCTTGCAACTGAGCTAATTTTAGAGCCTGAGGGGGAAGGGTCCTTGGAGCCATACTCAACCTGGGGCTCAGGTGCTCAAACCAATCAAGCCATGGCTTCAGGGGGGGGGGAGAGAGAGAGAGAGAGAGAGAGAGAGAGAAAGGGAAGGGGTAGAGAAGCAGATGGTCACTTCTCCTGTGTGCCCTGACTGGGAATCGAATCCAGAACATCCACATGCCAGGCTGACACTCTACCACTCAACCAACTGGCTAGTACTAGCAATTCTTTTTTTTTTTTAAAGACTTACTTTTATTTATTTTATAAAGAGGAAGTAGGGCGAGAGAGCAAGACATTGATATTTCATTCTATCTATTCATTCATTGGTTGATTTTTTTTTCTTTCTTTCTTTTTTTTTTTTTTACAGAGACCGAAAGAATCAGAGAGAGGGACAGATAGTGACAGACAGACAGGAGAGGAGAGAAATGAGAAGCATCAATTGTTGCAGCACCATAGTTGTTCATTGATTGCATTCTCACATATGCCTTGACTGGGGGACTACAGCAGAGCTAGTGACCCCTTGCTCAAGCCATGACCTTGGGTTCAACCAAGTGACCTTGGGCTTCAAGCTCAAGCCGACAACTTTGGCGTTTTGAACCTGTGTCCTCTACATCCCAGTGTGATATTCTATCTACTGTGCCATGCCTGCTCAGGCTCAGGCTCAGGCTCATTGGTTAATTCTTGTATGTGCCCTGACTGGGGATCAAACCCACAATAACCTTGGCGTATGGGGATGATGCTCTAACCAACTGAACTAACTGGACAGGGTGAAGTAACAATTCTTAGTGAAGAGATTTGACCTATGTATCTTTTAGACCAAAAATACTACTAAAGAGTAGAAACATTGAATTACAATCATGGTACAAATCTATATACTGAATGAGGTATTTTATTATTCTGTTTAAGGTATGTTAGAAAGATTTTGTCTTCTATCAGATTTAAAAAATGTAAATATATATTTTGAAACACATATCATCCATATTTTGCCAAATAAATGATGGAGCACTTAAAAGATTATTCGGTTTTCACTCTAGGATAGCACTATCTAGTGCACATTTGTGATTGTACATAAGATGTGTTACATATGCCATAAATATTGTTCCCACTACCTGTATGCAAATCATTTATAAATCTCATTGATAAAGAGCTAATACAAAGGTACTCTTGTGATTCAAGATAATAGAATAATAGAATAGTCCATCTAAATTCTGCCCTGTTTATTAAATCATGCACCTTACTTTTTTGGTGTTAGAATAACTGGTCACTGTAGAATTAATGAATTCAGGCAACGTAAAAGTGATTAGCATATTCTCACTATATATTAAAACTTGTTATTTTATGAAAAAGATGATGGTTTGTTGTTATGTAACATCTTTCCACAATTTGCATTAGAAATTCTTCACTATACTTGGCAATTACTAATAAAGCCATATGTTTTTATTTTATTTTAAAAATTTTTTAAATTGATTTTTAGAGAGAGAGAGACAAAAGGTGCAGGTGGGGGAGAGAGAATCATCAGTTTGTTGTTTCACTTGTTTATGTATTCATTGTTTGATTTTTGTATGTGCCGTGACTGGGGATCAAACCATCAGTCTTGGCATATCTGGATGATGCTCTGACCAGCTGAGCTACTGTGCCAGGGCTATATATAGTCCTAAGTATTTAAAGAGGTAGTGAAAGTTATTTGTCTGATAAGTTGGATGTATTAATTGGTCCAGTTTGAGCATACTCTAGTGTCCAAGTCTGCGGAGCCTCAGGTCTTTGCTAAGTGGGTTGCAGGGGATCATGAATTACATCAAAATATAATAGATGGTGTATGTGTGCTCCTGTATCCTCAAATTTCATTGGAAAACCAAAGAATTTTGTGCCACCAAAGGGTAAGAATGTCTTTTGGTTTAGTTTCACTGCTGAACAAGTCTGTGTCAGATACAATGGTGTTTTCAAAACACTTGGAAATAATTACGCCCGTGTTTGCATTGCAGTACTTCTTCAGCCACATAGATTGTTCAGTTACAGAACCTCTCCTGCACTTTCCTCTAGTACTTTTAGATTTGTTACAAATTGAATGTAATCTCATTTCTGTTTCCTATTACCCTCACTAATTTACATTACAAATGGTTTGAGAGCCCAGGGGATCTCAGTTGTAATCCTTATTTATTGTTGATTCCATATTTCCTTTTGGGTAAATATTTGCTGTATTCTTTCATTTCTTCATAGTATTTAAGTAATGCCAGGAAAATTGACACAGTTCACAGAGAAAAAATTTAATGTTAGTGTTGTTACATTTCTAGCCTGTGGTAAGTGAAAAATTAGTGAGTAAATGTTTTTATGAGATACTGTTTCAGCTTACTTGTATGTCTGATATCAATTTGTTTAAATGATTATATTTGCTATTTTTAACAGCGAAAGAAAAATAGGGGAAAATGGCAAGCAAAAAGTCCCTGGTAGGGGACTTTTGCCTAAATTTGTACTTTATTTTCTTGAGAATTTATGACTCTACTATTGCAAAAGAATCTTTATGTCCAACAGTATTTTATTGTTTGATAGAGATCTCTTTGGAATGAAAATAAATGCTGTCTAACTATGATCCTCAAAATGACTGAGGTAAGGCCCTGGCTGGGTAGCTCAGTTGGTTAGAATGTTTTCACAATATATCTTTTTTTCTTTTTTTAAGATTTTATTTATTCGTTTTAGGAGGGAAAAGAGAGTTAGAAGGGGGGAGGAGCAGAAAACATCAACTCCCATATGTGCCTTGACCAGGCAAGCCCAAGGTTCTGAACTGGCAACCTCAGCATTCCAGGTCGACGCTTCATCGACTGCGCCACCACAAGTCACGCTTGTCACGATATGTCAAGGTTGCAGATTTGATCTTGGGTGAGGTCATATGCAAGAATCAGTCAGTGAATGAATAAATAAGTGGAACAGCAAATTAATGTTTCTCTTCCTCTCTCTCTGAAGTCAATAAATTAAAACATTTTTTTAAATGAGGGATTATAAACCAATACTGAATCAAAAAACTCAACATTATTTTCTAAATATGCATGATCTAAGTTCGTGGTTTACATATAAGCAGACAAGTATTAGCTGGAGAATTTGTTGAAAGGCACATCCTAGGACCTCACCCCATAAGAATTTTGACTCAATAGTTTTGGAGTCTATGGTTTTTTACATATTCCAGGTGATTTGACCACATTTTGTCAAGGCTGATTTAGGTGCAAAGAAGTTACATGGGAATAGCTATAATATAATATTACCTTTAACATAAGGGAAGCTGTGACGAGTGTGGAGAGGTAAGGAGACAAGGAAGTATTAGCAAATTACATGGAATAGTTTTGTGCTCCAGAATTAATTAAAAACAATTATTTCCAAAATTGAAAAAATTAATAAGAAGAGTGGTGTTATTTTACATTTATGCAAATCTCTTTACTGTCTAGCTTAATAGAGGACAGCTGGAGTCTCCTACCTGTTTCTGTGTTCAGTCTGTTACAATGTTTTGGTTGAAGTCTATGGAGAAGATTCAGTCAGTCTTACACTAAAAAGGGAAGAGTATTTTAATAACTTCTTTGATACTATGCCCAAACTCTACCACAGTATAGTTTCTTAAAGTTTAGTTGCAATGTGGAATCTGAAATCATAATATTGAGCTTTCTTTTCTTTTTTTTTTTTTTTAACTTGTATACTGTCTTTGGTATGTTTGGCACTTTCAGTCGATCTTTGGCCCATGCATGATTTTGTACTGTTCAGAAAATATTGGTCACTAAGTTATGCAAATCTTCTAAAATCACATTTATTACTGTCCTGTCTTTAAGTATGGGGAAGCTGTCAGGCTCACAGTAGCAGATGTGAAGTTATCCAAAATGCTCAGAATTTATTATTGACAATAAATACTGTGAGTTGTTTTCCTTTAAGAAACACTCACTTTGTCCGTTTTTGAGAAAATGACTGCCAAATACCCAAGTCAGAGTACACACAGTTTATCAATTGTTCCTTCAAGTAAAAATGCTAGTCTATGAAAAAAAAAAAAAAGCTAGTGCAGTTTGCAACTCAGTTAAACAAGTGCTTTTTTTCTAGACACCCATTGCCCATCACTCTGCAGCAGCAGAGTGCTCCTTGTGTACTTCCCATTTTGTCACAAAGAACATTAAAATGACCTGTGCTCAAGGGTCAAGATTTAATCAAGTAGTAATTCCTACTGCTTGCTTCCTTAAGGGCTTTCTTAAAGGAAACTGTTTTTTTTTTTTTTAATTGCTAATATGCGGCGCAGAAGAATGCAGTGACCACTAGTGCCATTTGCTGCCATTGCCTTTGATTAGTGCTAAGGCGCCAGCAGTTTCCCCACAATTGCTTTTGCACCATGAGTGCAAATGTCAGCAGAGTGAAAAGACAAATAATGTCTTTGTGTTATTCTAAAAATAGTTTTGACCTCTGAGAAGGTCTCAAGAGTCCACTAATCACACTCTGAGAACCAGAATAGAGATGCAATGGGCCTTCCTTCCACTATCAGCCTCCCAGCATTGTATTTTTTTGTGCCAGACATCAACATGTCTATATTCCATGGCCTCTTAGTAATGCAGTCTAGAGTATCTGTGAGATGGACAACACTGTCAGGATTCTGTCAAGAACAAGGAGTCCATAGGACAGGCATTTATTTAAGAATTTCTAGTTCCTACAGTGTGCTGCAGTCCCCCAGAGCTGAACCACAAACTACCCCCATGTAATTTATTCATTTTTTTAACGCTTAGCTTTCGGCACAGTTTAAATACCTTCCCAGGTTCCCTTAGTAGGATGCAATTTCGTTTGTACTTCTTATACTGTTTACTGTACTGTTTGCATCCTCAGGGATTTTTGAAAATTGTGTCAGTCCCTTAATTACTTCAAGCACTCAAATGAGTTAGTTTCCTTTGTAATCTGCATGTTTGGTAAATATTTGTCTCAGTGTAAACTGAAATCAAAACTGAAAGCGAGAGAAGTAAAACAAGTGTGCGTTAGTTGCACATTTCCTGACTGGAAGCATTGCAGAGATCTAAAGTAGCGAACACGGTTTACTGCTGTGGTTTTATTCTTTGCTCAATGCAGCCTCTTGGGGCCCAGTGTTCAACAAATACCCAAACTGGAGCTGGAGTTCTGAGCGGCCGGGTACCGTGTGTTCTGGCAGTGTATTTGTGCATTGTTAAAACCTGGCAAGAGAGCCAGCCGGGAGCCTGCAGGCGGGGCTCGACCGCGAACGCTCGCGCAGGGTTGCGTCCGCGATCGGGCTCCACGACCCCGCCCGCGCCGCGCAGCCTCCGGCTCGGACCGGCCGAGCTCCGTGCCCATTTAAGGAGGAGGACCGTACCACCAGAACTTTCTTGACGGGGGTGGGGGTTATTCAGGCGAACTAGGACAACTTTAACAGCCAAAAGACGATTTCCTTTTTTCTGTCGCTGGCGCGAGTTCTCATGCCAGACGGTGGGAGCTGTGAGCGGGCCGGCTTTGGGCGCGGGCCCCTTTCGTTTTCCTTCTCCAGGAGAGCGCTGCGGGATTCGCTCTGAATTCGGACGTGCTGGTCCCCCGGCCCGTCCAAAGTGTAGTTTGCCTGCAGAGGCCCCAGTGCCCGGATGTCCATCAGGATTACTGCGAGCCAATACGGTCCGAGCCCAAGGCTGCGTTGAGGACGCCCGGGCTGGGGAGCAGGTAGTCCCGCAACGTCGGGGAGCCGCGTTGAGGACCGTCCCGGTGTGGCTCCAGCAAATGGTGAGCGCGGCGCTGGCGGACGGGCCGCGGCGCAAGGCTCTCATGGACAGAAGAGCCTGAGCTCTTGCAACTGAATGATGGCAGCCCAGTCAAGGTAAGCCAGGAACAGAAAAAAACTTTTAAAATCCGTTCGTGGCGAGCGGACTTGAAGGTTGCGGGAAGGGTCGGGGTGCTGTGAAAAAAGACGGGCAGGAAGCAGCTTTGTCATCGCTTTCTCACCATCATTCCTGATGCTGGGGGTTGTTACTGTCAGATAAAAAACGGCTTGGAGCACATACTAGACAATTCCTGTAGAGGAGCAGAGCAGAGCGATAGAGTTAAAGTTAGCATTGAAGTTAAATTTCTCTCTTTTTCCAGGAACAAACCCTTAATTTCCCAGACATTAAGTTGATTTCACTTGTCTGCCTTTGCCTACATTTTTATTTAGTTTCTTTGTGCACCTCCCTTTGGTTCTCTTGATTATGTTTTTCCCTCCCCCGCTAGTGTCCTGAGCAGAGTTTTATAAACCAATTAATGTAAAACAGTTCACCTTGGGGAGGGAGGGGGTTGAGAATTTGCCTGGTGAGTGACTGAACATTTTACTGCTAAAATGCACGATTCCACGTAAAACGACACAGCTTGAATCTGCTGAGTAGGCAAAGACCGGGAATGTACTGGGGCTGCTGAAGGGGAGAGTATAATGAGCGGCGGTGGGTGTCACAGGAACGCTATTGTGGGAACCTCCAGCTCCGACCTTCCGTGGGTTGTTCCTCACTTTGTAATGAGTGTCCAATGACTGATGACAAGGTATTAGTGATTATTTGAAAACTCAGACTGTTGTGTGATTTCCTTTTAGTTGTGACAGCAGTTGGTGTTAAGGAAAACAGGCGTTATGTATACATTCTCTTTTTAACTTTTAGTTTTACTAGAAAGCAGTTTGGTGTCACCAGTTTAAAATGTGAGGGAGGACTCTTCAAGTTGAAAATTTTAGTGTAGCGACTTGGGGATATTTTAGAAAGTTAACCACATTTTATTTCTCGAGACCCAGAGAGATCACTGAGAGAATTAGAGTTCTGATGTTGAAGTTTGGACTATATGAGAATTTGAAATATTTCCCTGAGAAACAGAACTTTCTAGGAAGAAAAAGAACTTTTCTAAAGAGCACCCCCTAGGTGCTACCAGCTTTGTATATTTAATCCTCTCAACTCAGTGGTTTAATCCCTGTCCCCATTTTATTGATTGTTCTAGGACAGGGGTTCTTAACTTGCAGCCAAGTCGTAGAAAAACTTGGATAAGAAACAAAAGTTGCCTATTTGTTTTTGCTACCCTCTACTAAAATTTAACTGGCAAAGGGATCCATGGCATAAAACCTTAGATTAAGACACTTTGATCTAAGAAATTCTAAGAGAACTCAATAATATAGACCTGGGATTTGAACTCAGGTGTGAGTGATTTCAATGCCTGAGCCCTTAAACTAATTAGGAATAAATGGATTTATTCTGCTGCATGCCAAGCACAGTGACTTTAATTGGATTACCTCTGACTCTGCTCAGTTACTTACATAGTCAAGTGCTTTTATTTTTACATTAGTTTAGTTAAGGAAACAGAGGCCCAGCCAGCCTGTCTTTTGCCTGAGGTCACACAGTAGCACACTTCTTTACTTCCAGGCTGCCTCTTTAATGCTAGGGTAAGGTGTTAAAAGGGAGCTGCAAAGCCTTGGTTTAAGTGTACAAAAAACAATTTCTGCTAAAAGTGCTTTGCTCCCAGATGTAATAATCTGAGTTATTAGTGTGGTAGGTCAACGTGCCAGCGATTGAAATAGGAGGACTGTACATATTTCATTCTTCTATCTAGCCTTCAGACATGCCCTTGAACTAGGAACAAGGCCCATGATGTGTGTTGTTTTCTTAGCCTATGTAATGGGAGTATATCTCACAAATTGTAAACGTCCATTTTCTCCAGTTACATCTGGAATGTGGTCCAAGCTCATTTAGACACTGTGCTTTGTGGGAGAGTGGGTAACCTTTGAGAGCCAAAGAGAGACTATATGGAGGAGGTGGCAGATATTTGTGGATTTCAGGGAAACCTCAAAGCTGGGCCAATTTGCCCTGAGTAGTCCTAAGTGAAACTGAACCATCATCCATGATACATAATCTGAGGCAGTAAAATCTTGCCCATGTGCCACACACGGTATCTGTTTGCTCTTGAAACAAGTAATTTAGATTGCTGGACTCATTAGACCTAACGATTCCTAGCTCAGTTTGTTCTAACCATGGTAGTTTCATTGTGCACTGTTTAAATTTGATTTCTTTTTTTTTTTTTTTTTGAAGTGTAAGAGGTAGGTGGGAAGTTATATGAAACTGAATTTTGTAGCACTGATAGTGACTACATGAGCTGAACTGTAGCACTTTTCTCTCATTGTTTGTCATTGCTATAAGGTAATAATATTGTTGATTTGTTACTAATGGGTGGCCTATGACTAATTTTTCATGTGCATAGGCTGGGTAGTGTATTCCTCTAGATAGTCATTTCCTTAAGGCAAGATACCACTTCATATTTTTTAGTGTCTCTTGCATAAGCTAGAAGTACTTTGAATAAGGGAGGGACCTTCCTAAGTATTTCTTGGTTTATGAATTTATATAAATTGAGGTTGTATATTCTTCTTCCTTGTTTTAAAACCTAAAAGTAGGATATTGATTATTTTGTTTTGCTTTGTGGTTGATTTCTTCTCTAGAAAGGGAAGACATTTATTGAAAGAGGTGAATTGCCCAAATTTTAGAAATTAGAATTTGGGTCAATATTTTGAAAACATTGAATATTTGCTTTGAATTATCAGAGTTGTGGAGAAAGGCTAGTCACTTAGAAATGCAACATTAGTTACAGCAGGATGTGCCTCAGCTCTAAGATTAGTGTGTGCTTTCTCTGGAACCTGTAAGCACAACAGATACATTGAGTATACTTCCTTGTGGGAACTGTAACAAACTTGCTTTCTCTAATGTGAATAGTTACAGATTCTGGCTTTTCTTTCCAAATTCTGATCTAAAGCACACGGAGACTATATTTTTATAGAAGTATACAACCTGGCATGTTCTCTTTTGAGAACCAATAAGCTTGTGATAGGTAGGGATAGGAATGTAATCCTAACAGTGTGCATATCTTTTTCTGTGAGGATTAGCTTGTTTTATATTGAGGAGTATGTTGATGGATAAAGTAGAAAAAGGACTCCGTATGTCCATCTCTGCTCACCTTCTCATTGAAGCAATTCTGAATTCTAGGAAGGAATATATACATACTTTCAACTACCACCAGGGATTGACTGGTTTTAAGATCTACTTTGTGCTACCTAAGAAGCCCTAGCCCACCCCTACCCTGGGAGTGGGGGGAGTAGAGGTGGGTGGGTGGGGGTAAGAACGTACTTCTTTAGGAGAGTAGCATCTGGTGCCTGAGAACATCTCTGCCAGAAAGCGCTTTCACACAAACAGCAAAAGGAAATTAGGTTTATCAACTCTCCTACAGTTTGGGGTTTGTTTGGTTGGTTTGAATTTGACTTGTTAATGAATTTTTTTTTTTAATAAAGCTAAATTAGATTGTTCCTAAGATTAGTATGAAGCCGGTTTTTGGTGGTTCTCTTTGACATTTGTGAAGGAAATTTTTCCATTGCAAAAAAAGCAATGCTGTTAAACTGGTATAGAACCAGTTTTGCTCCGCCCTCTGCCCCCACCCCTGATTTATGAAGTACTGATACCTTGGAAGAAAATTCCTGAAAGCAATGAAGCTCTGATTAAATATAAGCAAATATCAAAGAGTATTGCTATGGTATTTTGGAAAGTACAGTTCAAGCGATTTCAAGAGGGAAATAATTTATGTACTATTTTGACTCGGTGAATGTACTCATTTTTTCCTCTATGACACCAATGTAAACAGTGTCCTTGACAGAAGAGAAACATGGGTTTCTTAAATGATTTCCTTCTCGTTCATCCTGAGAGCCTAGCTGAGGTTCCTGACTCACAGACGAAAAAGTTCCTTCAGATGATAAAGAGGATTGAGTCATTTTTTCAGTCAGTTAATTTGTGGGATGTTCTTTGGCAAAATTAACACAAATGATCCCTTGAGAGATTTAGGGGATTCTATACTAGACCAGCCATTTTCAACCAGTGTACCACAAGAATTTTTAAAACATGCAGTACCTATTTAGTCAGGGACACGGACCTCTTTTTCCCTTAGATTGTCAAATTTAAAAAATGGTAACAGCCAACACAACAATAACCATCTAGTATGAATGAGTAAAAAAATACCTATATTTTTTGTCAAATTAGCAAAAAATATATTTTTTTGGTGTGCTGCAGAATTTTAGTAGTTGATGTATGCCCCGATGAAAAAGGCTGAAAATGTATTCAACAGTTGGTTCTATATTCTTTCGCACATAGAATTTAGTCAATTCAGTGACTGTTATATTTAAATAATTTGAATATCAAATATACTCAGTAATGAAAAATGTTATCTTAATCATGGATAAGAGAAATCTATTCACTCCTCTTGGTACTATCACTAATTATTTTGAGCATCCAAATCTACCTATTACCTAATAGCTGTAAAATGGAGGACTTAGAAAACAGGTGAGCTTCATTACTGCTTTGAGGTACAACATACAATTTGGTTTCTTCTAAATACATAAACTTAGTTTTCTATTAGCAAATTCCTCCATTTTGTTTGTTTTTCAAAACTGGCAAGTAAACCTAATTCCAAAATCTCCTATCTTCTAAGAAGGAAAGTCCAATATGTGAGAAAGGATTACAAGCAACAGTGTATTTTGATTTCCCCTTTGTACTACTTGGAAATATGGTCAGTACCTTTAGGACAGGATTTCTTAGCTCAGAATTACAAACATAGCAAGCTTGGGTATTGTAATCTCTTGGTTGTAGTTCAGTTACATTTTATTGATAGAGGGTGGGTGCATAACTTCTGCAGTTTAAAATGATGACCTTTTTTTTTTTTTAACTTATATGAAGAAATTGGAGAGGGGAGCTAAACTTGTATTATTTTACCTCTGCTTCTGAGTGTTCTCAATTCATTTTACTATGAATATAACATGTATTCGTTTGTTCAAAGTTATATATATAGAAAGTAGAATTGCACAAAAGTGTCTTGCTAAGACTTAAATGTATCAGATAAAATTCAGGTGTAGAGCTCAGTGGGAAAAATAAGATTTATAGCTTTTGGTGTTAGTGCCCTTGGAGACCCAAAAGTAAAAATTAACTTTAGAACCATCCAAGTGCCAAGTTTTTGTGTCTTGGCAGTGATTGGTATTGAAAATCCTTCCTGTATGCAAACTTTTCTTTTTCCCTATCTGTCCTCAGTGAGTTAAAGCTTAACCTGATGGCC
Source organism: Rhynchonycteris naso (assembly GCA_037038555.1). Lineage (NCBI taxonomy): Eukaryota > Metazoa > Chordata > Mammalia > Chiroptera > Emballonuridae > Rhynchonycteris > Rhynchonycteris naso. The sequence continues at coordinate 251,299,923 of CM072996.1, read as the reverse complement.
ACACAGCCAACAGACTTAATATTCTGAAAGTCTTTTTCTCTGGCAAACGTCTGTTGCTTTTTGTGTGTGTTGGTTTATTGGCTTTGTTTTTAATTTAACCAGCCTGAACTCCTATCAGATTCTTAAGGTTTATTACTCAAAGGAGTAATTTGATGTCAGACTTAAATGTTAAGAAATCCCAAGTGAAATCTTGTCAAAGGGAACTGAAGCAAACAGAAAGGGGAGGGTATATTGTATTTCTGTTGATACCTAAATTACCTTTATTTTGGTGTTAGGTATTGTATTTCCAAAGGGCAGCCACAGTTTGGTTACATTCAAAAAGTACGAAGAATTGTTCTTCCTCCGTAATAGCTAATGATGATGGCTGCTTGGATACCCCTAGGCCGCGCGCAAGCGTTTGGGTGGCCTGCAGAGAGCTAAGGATACAACTCTCGAGTCAGTAGCTGACCATTACTGTATCCAAAAGGTATTGCCTTTCTTTTCAATATTGCTTACTGCTGGATGGGCAATTAAACAAAACTAAAAGAATATTTTAGGTGCAGTGTGGTCATTATTAAGCTCAAGGTTTCAAAGTTGATTAGACTTTACAATTATCATCATGAGTGCTTGTTAATGTAGTTTGGTCTCTCTTTACCCCCCACCTCCACCAGCAAGATTCCTATTGAGCAGATGGAGGGTGGAGCTTGGATGGAGCCCTGCTGGTTCTGAGGGCAGAGGCCTACCTACCACGTATCAAATGGGGTGTGTATGTGAGAGATATAAACTACAAATACATGTTGTGCAATGCAGTTACATTTGATTTAACATATACTCATGTGTATACAACATGTTCCCCCTCTATTGACATAGACTTGAGATTGGTGGAGAAGGTAGATATCTACCTCTATAAATTTATGTACCTATTGCAAACTATTAGTTGAAATAATCAAATGCACCTACGTGGAAAAAGAAGGTACCTGGAAGTAATTAATGCCCAATGTTTATTCATGCAGCACTTTTTCATGAACTGTTTCATCTCAAAGACCTGGATATTTAATTTACCCTTTTCTACCTACTCTGGACTCCCTCCTCAAACTACTAACTTACTCTTTACCCCCTGCTCCCCAAGTTTATCATGTGGCAGTTGGTTTTGTCCCACCTAACAGTTAAACGGAGAATCGGTCAATTATATCTCAACTTCATGAAACTGAAATGGAAGTTTGGTGGGATTTTTTTGTTTGTTTTATTTTATTTTTTTACAAAAGTACTGTCTCGGTGTACTGTTGTTGAACAAATAATATTCAACAAAAATTTAAAATGGGACTCCTACTGGAAAGTAAATGTTGAAATTTTAGCAGATGTGGTTCCTGTAACAACATTCAGGAAACACTTTCTGGTATGCGGGTGTTGTAACTTCAGTTCTTGGAACTTTCTCCTTCAGGAAACTGTCCGGTCAGAAGCAGGGCAGTAGAAAAGAAAAAAGAAGCATAATTCACAAACTGTTGTGCAGTGTAATTAAATTTTGATTTGCTTCATATGTTTTTGTGTTTGTGACAGAGCTGAGACTATCACGTGACTTTTTCCCTGGATACTGTGCATCTGGATAAGTTGTTAAATTGCCTCTCCCCCCAGTTTTAAAAATGCAGGTGTATCTGATTTTGTCTGGATGTGGGTTTATGGAAAGTGGTATAAAATTATTAACTAGTTCCTATTGTTTTGTACAAAGTACGAGACCTGTTTCCTGCTCAACTTTGCAAAACCTGCTTGCTTTTCCCTCACAACTGACAAATTAATATTTTATCTAAGACATTTCTAATCAAGACTCTCTTCTGTAGTAAGTTGGTAGCTCTACTACCAAAATGCTGATAAAACTTTGAGTCTGTGATACTATGATTTTTAAAAAAAATTATTTAATACAGCAGGGTTTTTTTTCTCTTTCTTTTTTCCTTGAGAGAGAGAGGCAGGGAGAAAGACAGGAACACTGAGCTGCTCCTGTGTGTGCCCCTACTGGGGAATTGAACTGGCAACCTCTGTGCTCAGGGATGAGGCTCAAACCAACTGAGCTATATGGCAAGGGTGCAGTCATTTTCAACCAGTGTGCTGCAAGAATTTTTAAAGCATGTAGTACTTGACTATTTAGTCCGGGACACTGAACACTTTTCCCTTACATTGTCAAATGAAAAAACTGCCAACACAATAGCTGTCCGGTGTAAATGAATCAAAAAATTATAGCTATCTGTGTGTGTGTGTCAGATCAGCAAAAAATATATTTTTGTTGTGCCACAGAATTGCAGAAATTAGATATGTGTGCCATGAGATGAAAAAGGTTGAAAATCATTGATTTAAATGAAAACAGAACTTCTAATTGAGTTAATATTATGTTTTGAAAAGTTTAAAATTCATTAAAAAGGGATATTCATTGCTATAAAAGTTCTGGCCAGCAACACAAGCTAAAGCTGACATTTTATTCATTTATTCAAATTATTTCTAGTAACTGATCTAGCAATTACACTTTTAGGAATGATGTTTTTCTGTTATTCTTTTGCAGTCTGTGTATCTCTTCCCTCCAGTGCTCTTCTAGAATTATACCATGTTAGCTTGTACTAACTCGCCAATTAAAAAGCTGGGCAAATATACACTTTGTACCACATGGAAAAAATTAGGCAGCAACATTAGCATAGTGAAAAAGCTAAATGAAACCCAGTATGTTATATTTGTTTCAAAATGAAGTTCTGCTACCTGAAAATGTTGGAAAGAATAATGAGATTAGTGTTTCCTGCTTGTCATGTCACTTTGTTTTAGTGAAATTCAGAGTAAACCAATTAAAGCTTAGCTCTTGTTTTTAAATGGGACTTGTGCCCAGAAGACAAATAAACCCTAGATTGGAAGTTTTAAAAGATTGAATTTGATAATCTGTCATTTGCTGATAGTGTTGATTAGGGTAGGGTTTTTGTTTCAACCCTAACGATAGGCGTATTGTTACAAACCTCTTCATCTCTTGTTTTAGCAGTCATCTTTTCTAAGCATAAAGTGAAAAATCACTAGGTTTACTTACTGCAGAGTTTATTTGTAGGTTTTAAAAAAATCATGACAGTTCTCATGATAAGCCCAGAGTAAAACTTTGTTTTCTCCGGGGCCACCCATATTCTGTGGCGACACGCTGAAAGCACTGGTGTTCTCCGTGATTTGAAAAGAATGAAGTAGTCGCTGCTCTCCTACTTGGTCTTTCTGGTAGCTTGGTAAATGAGCCTCTTTTTTGGAGTAGTAGTTAGCTTTACTATCACTTCAAATCTTTTATCACCTATGTTATTTCTAATTTTATGAATGTTTCTTTCCCAGTTAATTTATTTTAGGGAGGGCAACTTTAAGGTTTATTTTATTTATTTGTTTATTTATTTATTATTTTTAGTAAGAGAGAGAGACAGGGACAGACAGAAAGAGAGATGAGAAACATCAACTCATAGATGCAGCACTTTAGTTCTTCATTAATTACTTTCTCATATGTGCCTTGGGGGGGTGGGCTCTAGTTGAGTCAGTGAACCCCATGCTCAAGCTTGCAACCTCAGAATTTTAAACTTGTGTCCTTAGCATTCCAGGTCGACGCTCTATCCACTGTGCCACCACCTGGTCTGGCTTTGAGGAATATTTTAGGTTTAATAACAGTTGCTCATTTCAAGTGTACAATTTAGTGATTTTTGGTTTCTTTACTGAGTGATGTAACCATTGCTATAAATTCGTTTTAGAACATTTTATGCCTTCAGTAAGATCCCCCTGCTCATTTATAGGTAACCCCTGTTCCCAGCCTTATGCAACCACTAATCTTTCTGTCTGTGTAAATTTGCCTTTTGTGGGCACTTCACACGTGTGGAATCAGGTTCATCTATGGCATAGCATGTGTCAGTAGATCTGTCCTTTTAATTGCTGGATGGTGTTCCATGGTCTAGCTATGTTATGATAAACTGGTTGTTTCCAGTACACTGTTTTGGGGGGAGGGCCATTATGAATAATGCTGCCATGAGCATATAAGTCTTTGTGTAGCCATGTTTTCCTTTGTCTTGGTTAGCTACCCTTGGAGTGGAATTGCTAGGTTCTTTGATAGTTTTATGCTTAATTTTTGAGAAAGCACCATACTGTTTTCCAAACTATATGCTCATTGTAGCCCATGTTTAAACTGATCTAACTCAATTTTTTGTAAGTTATTTACTGTCTCCATACTCTGGTAGGCTGTGAAAATAGTGGTTCTGAGATCTGATCAATGTTTCATTTGATTAGTTAAGAAAATGTGGTTTTAAATTTATAAATAACTTAAAAACAGAACTTTTCTTTTTCTCATAAATATCCTTTATAGTATTTCTTAAATTGATTGGGCTTTTTGATGAATAAACTTATAAAAAGGAATTTTCAAAGGAAATCAAATTAAAGTTTAAACTCAATGTAGGTGTTGTCAAAATAGCAAACAAAACTCCCAATCCATAACTCATAAACCCCTCAAATAGCAAAAAAATATTATTAAACATAAACCCTTTATTTTTTTTGTTTTATGTTTTTAATTGAGAGCATGGGAGGCAGAGCGATAGATTCCCATGTGTGCTCTGACCAGGATTCACCTGGCAAGCCTTCATAGGGCGATGCTCTGTCCATCTTGGGGTGCGGCTCCATTGCTTGGCAACTGAGTTATTTTTAGCACCTGAGCTGGAGGCCATGGAGTCCTCAGCCCCAAGGCCAACTCACTGGAGCCAGTAGAGTCATCGCTGTGGGATGGGGAAAGAGAGAGCGAAAAAGAGAGACGAGGTGTGTGGGAAGCAGATGGTTACTTCTCCTGTGTTTCCTGATCAGGAATCAAACCCAGGACAGCCACATGTGGGACCATGCTCTCGCCAGGGCAAACCCTTTGTTTTATAACTGTTAAGTGGCCCTAAAAATTCTTTTTTCAATGTGCTTTTTATATAAACATTTAGGCCAAAATTAGCTGTTCTCACACTACAACCTCATATACAAAGATATGTTATCTAAGTGAAGCTTCTGGAAATTATCATTACAAATTGAGGACTGTCAGGGGAAGGTAATGACCATGTGCTCTCAGCTGGTGGTATGATCCAAACTTTGGGTAAAGATAGGTCTATTTTATGAACAAAATTATTTCTGAAATGCTTTGAAATTATCTTTAGGTGCACATGTAATGGTAGTAAAAGTGAATTATCATCTTTCCATCACTCTGATGCTATCTGCAAAAATGCTCTGAGGCCTTGGTTAGTTGTCTCATCCATGCTGCCGTCATCAGCTTTGGGGCTTCTGATTATGGCATGTTATTGGAATTCACTGCTTTTGGATATTAATTTACCTACTTAAAGATTGTATCAGTATTTTTGGGTTTGTGACTATAGCAAGTTCAACATGCATGAACAGTGCTTTTTTAAAAATTTTACTTATCGATTTTTAGAGAGGAGAAAGGTAGAGAGAGGAACAGAAAGCATCAACTTATAGTAATTTCTTCCCATATGTGCCCTGACCAGGCAAGCCCATGGGTTTGAATTGGTGATCTCAGCATTCCAGGTTGAGGCTTTATCCCTGCCCTACCACACGCCAGGCCAACAGCACTTTTAGTATTATCCACATCGTATATTGAAGAATCCCCATTGCTCACTAAGAGCTAGCCGGCCAGCCACAAAGTGTGCAGGTTCCTTAGTAGATTCAGATAGATGCAGTGTCTTTCTTCTCAAAGGAGAGGAGCTCATACTTCGGTTGGGGGGAGACTCAGGCAGAAAACGAGCAAACAAGCTGGTTAAACAACTGAAACTTGGGATGAGTGCTGTGAGAAAAACAGATTTGTGAGAGAAAATAATGAAGTGTGAGGAAGTTGGTCTCAGGTGGGCCATGAGGACCTCTGAGGAACTTGACCTGAGGTGGAAAAAAAGCAAGTCATGACATGTTAGAGCAGTGGTTCTTAACCTTTCTTGAGGTACCGAACCCACCAGTTTCATATGCGCATTCACCGAACCCTTCTTTAGTGATAAATAAAATATTTTTTTTCCAAATTCAAGACATAGGTATATGTTTTTTTACTGGTGCTCAAAATGAGGCATGCATGAACATCACCTTGCTCAAAGAACAAAACCAACAAAGTGCATGAACTCACAACAAATTATGGTATTACTTTATTCTGGCCTCTGCGTCAGAGGCTTCTCCGAACCCCTGAGACCCACTCATCGAATTTCTAGGGTTCAATAGAACCCAGATTAAGAACCACTGTGTTAGAGTTAACTGTTCTTTCGGTTTGGACATGGAAATAAGTGATGGGAAGGATGGCATTTTGAAACAGGGCAGATAGCTTTTAGGAAAGAACCATCATGTGGCAGTTTTCAAAATAAAAAATTAATTAGTTTTGCCTGACCAGGCGGTGGCGCAGTGGATAGAGTGTCGGACTGGGATGCGGAAGACCCAGGTTCGAGACCCCGAGCTCGCCAGCTTGAGCGCGGGCCCATCTGGCTTGAGCAAAAGCTGGACAGCTTGGACCCAAGATCGCTGGCTCCAGCAAGGGGTTGCTCAGTCTGCTGAAGGGCTGCGGTCAAGGCACATGTGAGAAAGCAATCAATGAACAACTAAGGTGTCGCAATGGCAATGAAAAACTAATGATTGATGCTTCTCACCTCTCTCCGTTCCTGTCTGTCTGTCCCTATCTATCCCTCTTTCTGACTCTCTCTCTGTCCCTGTAAAAAAAAAAAAAAGAAAAATAATTAGTTTTATGGATGAATTCTACCAAAAGTTAGCTGTTTTGTTTTTTATTTTAATGAAGGCAAAATGAGTTTCATAACAGTATAACTGGAACTTTTAAAATAGACTATATATTTTTCCTCTTTAAAAAGAGTTTTTTAAAATTTATTCATTGGTTTTAGTGAGAGAGGCAGGGAGAGGGGGAGAGAGAGAGAGAGAGAAAGAGAGAGACAGGATCAGTCTGTTCCTGTATGTACCCTGACTAGGGATCGAACGGACAACCTGTGCTTTAGGACGATGCTCTTAACAAGCTGAGCTATCCAGCCAGGGTTCATTTTTTCTACCACAGTTACATTCAGTATTATTTTGTATTAGTTTCAGGAGTACAGCATAATGGTTAAACAATCATGAGACTGTATTTTCTAGAAGTTAGCCTGAATTGGTGCATAACTGTAAACAAGCATGTGGAAAAGAAATTTGAGTGGACATTTTTCTTGGTTTGGAAGACATCAAGTAAGGGATATGATAGAATTAGAGAGTTCCAGCTCTGTGTGTATAGTGATAAGAAAATGAATGAAGGTTTAGACAGTATTAAACACAAAAGTTAATTTACAAAGCACCCTTTTCTACATGTGACAGACTGTTTTGGGAAGTGGTATGAAAGATGGTTTTCATCTCTGCCAAAAAACGGATCTAGAAGAAATAATTCATGTATGTTAGGCTTAAACAAACCCAGGAATGAACTTATTCTTGAAGATAATTAAACATGAAAACATAGTAGAAGCACTGGTTGGCTGACTCAGTGGTAGAGCATTAGCCTGGCGTGTGGATGTCCCACATTCAATTCCTGGTCAGGGCACATAGGAGAAGCGAACATCTACTTCTCCACCCTCTCCCCATCCTGCTTCTCCTCCCTCCCTCCCTTCCTCCCCACCCCCTTCCTCTCTCTCTTTTCTTCTCCTGCAGCCATGGTTCAGTTGTTTAGAGTGCACCAGCACAGGTGCTGAGGATTGCTACATGGAGCCTCTGCCTCAGGTGCTACAAATAGCTTGGTTGTGAGCATTGGCCCTAGATAAGGGTTGCCTGGTGGATCCTGGTCAGGACACATGAGGAAGTCTGTCTTTCTATCTCCACTCCTCTCTTAGAAAAGGAGAAAAAAGAAAACACACTAGAAAGTCGTGTTTTTTTAGTATTTTTTTTTAAAGAAAATAATCTTTACCTTGGATATTCAGGAAGTAACAGGTGTTTTAAGTACCTATTTCTCAAGGGATTCCGTGGCTTCTTGAAAGAAAATGTGATCACAACACTAGGTACTACTGGAACAGAAAGTTCTTACCCTCTGACAGCATCACATCACAGCACAGCATGTTTGATTATATAAAGTTGCTTCAGGAACCTGCATTTACTATCACCTCATCTCTTTTGTACCTCTATATACAGTTATTTTCAAGTAAATGTATTGTTAATAGACTTTTTGTGATACATAATTTTTATGACTGCATTGTGAATACATTAAAGAAAGTATAATCTTTATTTTTAGGGCACAGAGTTAAAGGTGCATTTGTTTTTTTTGTTTGTTTGTTTTTTGTATTTCTGAAGTGAGAAGAAGGGAGGCAATGAGACACTTCCTCCTGTACCTGACCAGAATCCATCCCATATGCCCACTAGGGTGCAGGGCTCTGCCCATCTGGGCTATTGCACCGTTGCAGCCAGAGCGATTCTAGTGCCTGAGGTGGAGGTCATGGAGCCATCCTCTGTGCTCAGGCCAACTGAGAGAGATAGGGAAAGGAGAGGGGGAAGGGTGGAGAAGCAGATGGGCGCTTCTCCTGTGTGCCCTTGCCGGGAATAGAACCCTGGATTTCCACACGTCAGGGCTGACACTCTACCACTCAGCCAACTGGGCATGGCAAAGGTGCATTTGTATGCTAGACCTATCTTACTCTAATGCTATATTTGCCCATTATGTTGTGTACTGAAAGGCAAATAAATGCCTCATACAATTTTCTATTTCTTCTAGTATCTTCTGAAGTTTTTGCTTTACAAATGTTGATGAAGTGCACTTATGCTTAAATATATGTAATTGTTTTCTTTATATTTAAATTGTCTCCCCCTGAAGTAATTCGTTTATTATGGATTGTTCCAGAAGGGTTTTGTTGTTGTTGTTGTTTTTAGTTTTGGTGATTTAAAAAAAAATCTTTTAACTATTTTATCCATGTGGAGTTTTTGAATGAGGGAAGTGTTCTAGAATTCTCCCCCTCTCTCAAAACTAGCCATTTCTGTTTTTCTGTATTCAAAAGCCATCATCATACTCAATCACTATACCTTTATAATGTGTTTTACTAAGTGACAGGGCTAGTTTTCCTTCTTTGGTCTCTGAGCCTTTAGATTCATGGATTTCTCAGGTATATTTTTCAAGATCAACTTGAGTATTTAAAAAAGCCAGTGGCGTTTTAATAGGATGACTTTCTACAAACTTGTGAACCTCATCCTGTTTTTCAGAAGTGTTCCAGTTTTACACAGGATTACTGCGTGCTTTGTAGATCCTCATGGAGTGGAAAATGTAAGGTAGAGTGCCAGGGTCTGCTGAATTACTAACCAGATACCACGTGTTCATCTTGGAGACATTTGGGAAATCTCACTTGCCTCAGTTTCTCCAGAATGAAGTGAAAATGTACATTTGCTCTTGTTATAAAGGAATGCATTATTAATATAACTCTCTAAGGGTGGGGTCATATTTCTATAGGTGATTTAAATCAGCTTTAGGCAGAAAGGAACATTTTGCAGTCTTTGTGTTGCTGTGGGTAGTATCTCACTTTCTAGGAGACTTTTTCTTCATTCATTTTTTCTTGACCATAATGGATAAAGTTTAGTTTCTTTCAAAACTTTTTGTAGTTTAATATAACAAAAGCAACAATATATTAAAGTTAATTATAATTAAAATGAAAAGGATTGGTCTTCGTTAATCTCAACAACTTGACCATTTTATTTTTTTAAAAACTTACTGATTTGAGAGAGCGGGAAATAACAATTTGTTGTTTTGTTTATTTATGCACTTGTTCGTTGATTCTTGTATGTGCCTTGATCTGGGGAATCAAACCTACAACCCCAGTGTATTGGGGTGACACTCTAACCAACTGAGCTACCAGGCCAGGACTCAAATATTTTCTTTTTGTTCCTTTCCAATTATTTCTTCACACATTAAATATTTTCACATAATTGAATCATTCTCTGTGTATGTTTGATAAGTGATTGAATTAATATATAGGGGGAAAGATGAGGTCAGGTTACTTTAGGCTGTTAATGATGTTTGCAGTTGTCATTTTAAATTTGAAGAGAAACAGAAAAGACTTTAAGATTTTTTACATTGAAAAGTGCCATGCTAAGAATACATTTTTAAGGGTGAAAAATATCCCAGATTCTATTGACCAGGGGTCCCCAAACTTTTTACACAGGGGGCCAGTTCACTGTTTCTCAGATGGTTGGAGGGCCGCCACATACAGTACTCCATACACTGACCACCAATAAAAGAGGTGCCCCTTCCGGAAGTGCAGCGGGGCAGATAAATGGCCTCATGTGGCCGCATTTTGGCCCTCTGGCCCTCGGCTGGTAGTTTAGGGACCTCTGCTATTGACTAATCAGGGTGTTATGTAGATTGTGCTAGAAGCCCTGTTATGGCCTGTTGGTGATACTGGTTATGGAAACCACACTGAACACCCTGTTTATGAACTTCACTCACTCAATATTTACTTATGAAACTGGCATAGTTAAACTAGGATAGCTCACAAACCCCTAATAATTGAAGAGCCCTACGAATTGTTTTTTTCTGTTTACACGTGCAGGTGCGTGTACATGCACTCTCACAGAACCCAAACATGGCACCAGGAACATGGTACCAGGAGCACGAGTTGGAATCCTACATGCAGACTGAAGTCATCATTTTTAAAAAAAAATTATTTTTTTTTAGATTTTTTATTCATTTTTTAGAGAGAGGAGACAGAAAGAGAGAGACAGAGAGAGAGAAGGAGGGAGGAGCAGAAAACCTCAACTCCCATATGTACCTTGACCAGGCAAGCCTGGGTTTTCGAACCAGTGAACTCAGCATTCCAGGTCAATGCTTTTACCCACTGCACCACCACAGGTCAGGCTGAAGTAATTATTTTTAACTGTGCTTTTAAATATTAGTTTAAAATTAGCTGGTGAAATATTGCATTGTTTTTGTCTTGTTTTTGCTATCAGTGTTATTTAAATATTGACAAGGAAATAACAGATTTTTGGCAACTGTCTTTAACTTTGTAAATTTTATCTCGCTTATGTTTGTTTGAATAATCAGGAATAGAAAATTTAGGTACTTGTATTTTTATAGGATTCCTTTAAAAACTGTACCCAAACTAGAGAACAGCAAGAGCAATTCACATTTATTTATTTGAGGGAAATATTGATGATATAATTTAACAATTACAGTGTTTTTTTCACTATATTTTCATAGTTGAACTGGTCAGAATAGGTGGTTATTTCTGTAGGTGTTGGTAATTAGGAAAAAATAAAGAGGCATAGATGGTTTTTTGTTTACTGCTTTAAAATAAATGGATTTGAAGCACAGAAAATATTTTGCACAAACATCCATGAAGACCATGTGATAAAGTTTGGGCCTTAGGCTGAACCCAGAATATTTCTTCACTCACAGTGGTAAACTCGGGCATTTTGAAGGAGGCTCTATGTATAATTTTGATTTATGATAATAACCATCATTTATTGAACATTCTGTTATGTCCTGACCCATGAGCCAGGAACTTGACATATTAAATATCATTGAATTTATCAGTCAGGGATTATCACTTCCATTGTACAGATGAAGAATCTTAGGTTTGTGGAGTTGAATTGACCAAGGTTGCACAGCCAGCAAGCAACAGCTGACATAGCAGCCTCTGCTCCAGACTTGCATCTAAATGTCCTCTTTGTTCTTCATATACTTATATATATGCTCCTTGGTTTACTAACGGAGCAAAGATTGGGTGGAGAAAATGAAACGTGATCGTGTGTGTCTGTCTTCTAACTGAACTGTGAGTTGTGGAACAGGAGAAGGGAATGAGATTAAAGAGACATGGTATGTGTAGAATTCCTCTCAGGGTGCAGACACGTGAAGCCAGTGCTTCCTGATGCCCCGCACTGGAAAGTAAGTGCCTTCTCCCCACAACTTGTTTCCCACCTGGGGAAATAGGGAGAGGCTATGTAGCTATTTGAAGTTGTGGAGTATATGTATCTCGGGGAACTCCTGTAATACTTGGAAAGGAAGCTCTATGTGGGTGGAACCTTCCTGGGTAAAACCTCCTTCAGGATGCCGCTTCCTTATGAGGAACTTATTTTGGAATGAAACAGACATCCTCCTGCCTCTTTCTTTTTAGTCTGAAATGCAAACACCCCTGTGCCTCTGCTGCCGGACCCCACATTTTTATACCACCTTTGGACTCTTCTGCTGGTCTTTCACCCTGTTTAATATGCTGTTAGCTCTAGGGCTCATTGTACTGCATTTGGTATTGAATTATCTTACCTTCTTGGGGAGGAGATGGGTGGGAGAAGCACAGAAAGAATGGGAGGCGTGTGGGAACAGTGCCTGTGCTGCTTCATCCAGCAGTGGGACTCTAGCTGTTTGCATGGATTACAAGCTCACAGGTACTGAATGAATCGTTACTATGCGCCAGGCACTGGACTGAGCACCGTGTATACATCAGTTAATTTTTCCCACCATTCTAAACCTTTCGTACAATTATCTCCATTTTAGAGAAGAGGAAATTAGAGCTCAAAGAGGATGTGACTTACCCTTTTGGCAGTAGCTAGTAATGACAGTGACAGTCTTGAAGGTGCCTGTCACAAACGTAGCAATTAGGAAAGGTTTATCTGTGTCTGTTTTAAACCTGTTTCATTGTGATGGCTACTGACTGAGTAGAAAAGTCGTCTACAGCCATACTACCCTGAACGCACCTGATCTCGTCTGAGTAGAAAAGTCACACGGTGACTTAGGGAATATTTCTCATTCTCTACAGCAGTGGTTCCAACGTGGGGTGGGAAATTTCACCACCACCACACCACACCCATGGGAATATTAGCAATGTCTAAAACATATTTTATTGTCACAGCTGGGAGGGAAGGGTATGCTACCACCCTCATCTAAGATGCCAATGATCTTGCCGAACATTCTGTAGTGCGCAAGATGGTCCCCACCACAAAGATTTATTTGACTCAAAATGTCCATTGTGCCATGGGTGAGAAGCCCTGCTCTGCAAGTTCTCTAGGTCACAGGTGTGGGGCATCTGTGTGTCAGAGGGCCCTTGTACGTTGTAATCAGACTGCAGCTCAATCAGTGCTGCCCAGACGTGATTTACCCTGTTTGGGCACAGTGTGTGCACACAGTGCTGAGAACTTGTGTGGATTGCATAGCCGTAGAGAAAAAGGAGAAATGATCAAACTTTTCTTAGAATTTAAGAAAATGAAAGAAACATTTCTGAGTGTGGTGGTGAAAAAAGATTTGTTGAAGTGGAGGGAACCTGGGTTGGCAAAGGCTTGGATGGACATGAGCTGTGAATTGGGAAAAAGTAAAACCCGGTGGGATAGATGAAGACCTCATTTTCAGGGCTGGGCGTACATCTGGGGGACATTTTCTGACTTCTCTTTCCTTACCCACATGAATTCTCTCTGTGTACCATATCCTTTACTTTAACAACTATCAGCTCACGTAATCCTCACCTTAATCTTAGGAAACTTGTCCTATTTCTTATCACCAGCCGTTTTTAATGGCTGGTGTAATTGAGACTTACATAGGTTGAACGACTTGCCGAAAGGATCACAGGTCGGAAGTGGCAGAACCCAGGTCTGAACCCTTCACAAACGCCAGAGACCATGCTCCTAATAAGCTTACTGTGCAGGTAACGAGAGTGTTTCATTCTGTTGTATACTGCTCGGCCTCCTCTCTGCCTTCCCCAAATTCAACAGCCATAGGAAGAAATTACCAACAGCAGTCTCTGTTTAGGGACTTTGAGTGGATATCCGACTGCTCTGTCTGTAGCAGGGGATTCTGGGGGGTCAGAGGTGAGGAGGGCCCATTAGCAGAGAGCCTTCGAAAGGAGCAAGGAAAGAATTCTGAGTGACAAGGGGCCTTAACATATTGGGCAGGGGAGAGGTTGATTGCAGCAGTATCTTGAACTAGTTCAGGGGGAAAAACATGCAGAATGGGAGATGGGTGGATATGAAGTAGCCACCTATATATTGTATTACAGAATCACTTGTTGTGTAAAATGTGTTTCAGAAATCTGGGCCTGTTGTACATCAGATGCAGCTCAAACTAGGAAAAACAGAACCATAGAACCAGGCCCTCCTAAAAGCCCAAAGCTTTCTGACTTGGCAGTTTTGCAGGGAAGGACTTGCAGGGAAAACACTTTGAAATCCAAAGTAGGAAATGTGAGTCTGGCGGTGGTGCTGAATCAGTACATGAAGAAACAGGACAAAAATCAGAGCAGATAAATTTTCCAAAATCTCATGAACAATCTAGTTCTCAAATAGGAAAAAGCAACTATTTCTCTTAAATGATAAAGATAGGCGGGAGGAGGGAAAGGTGAATGAAGTCGTCACGGTGGTTGCTAAGGAGATTGCCCAGCAAGCTTTCCAGATGGGAGCCTGAAACTTACTCCTGTAAGTGTGTGTATCCACTGGCTCACTTATAGGGTAGAGCTAAAAACAGAGGCCAGGGCAAGATTTTGAAGGAGTGAGATAAGGTATTGCCCCATGTGCACGCATGGATAACACCCCTCCCCCGCTGCAGCAGGCATGCATGTGCTCAAGTTTCAGTTCTGCCAACAGCAGATGGGCTTGTGTGGCTCACCAGTTCAGGACTGCTCCTTAGCGCCTTTCCTTCCCAAGATCCACTGTGCTATTTGATAGGTAAATTTGTGCTTCCAAGTTCATTCTTTCTTATAAAACTTTAGAGTTAATCAGAAGTCTCTAGGTATGTCTGATGGAATGATGGATGAGCTCCCAGTGTGCGGCGTCTTCTCAGATCCTATTATATTTACTTGTTTATTTGTGTAGTTCGTTGTTTTTCCTAATTTTATGTTAATGAAAGTTTTCTGACATTCATAAAAGTTGGAAGAAGAATTTCATGGCAAAAGCTTTATTCCCAGATGATGTTATTAATGCTCTAGTATGCTTGCATTACGATATATCTGTTCATCTCTTCATTGCTGCATTCTTCTGTTAATCTTTCTTCTGTACTTCTTACGTGAGTTGCAGATATTCGTGTACTTTCCCCACTTCACCTTGTATATCATTAAAGTTAAGTATTTATTTACAGATTTTTTTCTGTTGTCATAAAATTTATGCGCCACGAAATGCACAAACCTTAGGTGTACTGGTAACCTTTTGATGGTGCACACCTCTCTGTTACCTACACCCTTGTGAAGATGCAGAACTAATCTTATGGTTTTTTCTTTGGGGTATATGTGGGAAGATAATCAGAGATAAGTAAATATGCACATCCCTGTTTTATTTTTATTCATTTAAGATGTTATTTCTATTTTTTAGCCTTTCTTTAAATTTTTCTTAATAGAGACAGAGAGAGAGTCAGAGAGAGGGACAGACAGACAGGAATGGAGAGAGGTGAGAAGCATCAATCATCAGTTTTTCGTTGCCATCTCAACACCGTAGTTGTTCACTGATTGCTTTCTCACACGTGCCTTGACCGCGGGCCTTCAGCAGACCGAGCAACCCCTTGCTGGAGCCAGTGACTTTGGGTCCAAGCTGGCGAGCTTTTGCTCAAGCCAGATGGGCCCGCGCTCAAGCTGGCGAGCTCAGGGTCTCGAACCTGGGTCTTCCGCATCCCAGTCCGACGCTCTATCCACTGCACCACCGCCTGGTCAGGCCATTTCTATTTTTTAAAAGTAAAATGTATGTGCCTGGTGACATCTTGTTTTGTAGATTATTAGGTTATTTCTTCAGGTCTCAAACCAAAATCTTTGAATTAAGATGCATTTTTTTTAACCCACGTTGTCTTTCGCTAAGAATTCTGGATTGCTTTATTGAATTTCTGGGATTTTTGACCCTTCTAAGATACATTGAATATTGTTTTTTAAAATGACATCTCATGACTATTACAAACTAAAATTTCTTCTGTCTGTGACCAGGGATAGAGTGACTGCTTTCTTTAAAACAAGTAAAACCTTCTTTACAAACTGCTTTGAACCACTTGAGTCTGACTCCAAAATCATTAATAATAGTTTTCTTAAATTAGCCCTTCCTCCAAGTGAAGACAGTGTGTGGGGAGAGGAGACCCCTGTCTGTTCTTTAAGACCTCCCTTTTTTGAGGGGTAACAATAAAATACACGTGACGGAATATTACTAAACTATTTCCTGCTACTTTAATTCAGACGATTGCTAAAAGAATTGGGTTGCATTTTTCCAGAGTTATGCTGTGAAGTCCTGATCAGGGAGGCAATGTTTCTTCCTGAAGAAGGTGGACTTAGATGATGTTGCTCAGCCTGGGTGCCTCTCTCTTGGGCCAAGATGACAGAAGTCTGGGGTGATGAAATGTCTTCCCAAGTAACCTGGCAGTGAGTGGATCTGCAGGTAACCAGAGGCCCCAAGCTGAAGTGGGTAAATTGTCATTTAAATTACCTGGTTTCCTGTTACCTGTTTATTTCTATTCTGTGATCTGCAGTTTTTGGTAAAGTCTAATGTAAAGAGTTCCAGCTCTTTGTCAGCTATTTTATTGTTGAGTCTGTGATTGGGCCAGAGTTGTAAGGGAAGCAGCATTCCCCCCACCCCCTCACCCCCTCACCCCCCCACTCCCCAGGCAGAGTTGGGGTCACTTCCTTAATTGGTGAGAGATCCCCTAGGAGGTTTTAAATTCCAAGGAATAAGACATAAATATGTGTAAGAGGTTCACGCTACCTCCATTTGAAGATCTGTTTAATTTTATCAATGCCGTCAACCTGTTTCCTTCCACTGTCAACATGACAGACATCCTTTTATTTCAATAAAGGTATTCAAATATAATGGTGCAGTCTCCCACCAGACGTCTGCAGAACCAGGACATTTGAGGAACATTAAGTCCTGACCTTTAATAGCAGCCACAGGCTTAATTCTTCATATTTTCCAAAAACCACACCCACCTGCTGGAGCAAAGAGATAGCTCAGGGAAGTTGGATGGACTCACTGTGCCTTGGGAGTTCTTAATCCCGGCACTTCGCCTAATGTTTTCTTCTGCTCTGCCATCTCCCTCTTATCCTGTTCTTTTCCATTTATTTCATCCTAAAATGCTAAGGATTTGTAGTGTCAAAGCCATTATTGCATTGGAGATACAATTGGAGCCCATGACTGGAATGGGTTTTATGCCTCATAGATAGATGTCCCGAACTTCCACCAGCACACTCTTTTTACTGAGGCTTGTGACTGTTAGGCCAGGCAAGGTATTGCCGATGGGGGCATTGAGTCCTAGAGTGATTAAATAATGTCATATAGAGAGTGGCACTAGAACCTGGGGCTGCCAACTTGGCACTTTTCACCCCGCACTGCATTATGCCAGTCATTTGGAATAAGAGAGGAAGGCATTAAAGTGAGATAATTAGAGAAAAGAATGGAGGTTTTCCATCTCCCCACATGTCAGGAAAGCTGATAAGAGAGAAATTTGGTGTTACTGAAAGACTGATATATTCCAGCTGAAATTATTTCAGAAGCAGTCTGCACTTCACTCCTTGAAAGTGAAGCACTTCAAAATTAACTTTAAAATCCACCCTGGCCTGACCGGTGGTGGCTCAGTGGATAAAGTGCTGACCTGGAATGCCGAGGTTGCTAGTTCGGGACCCTGGGCTTGCCCAGTGAAGGCACAGATGAGAAGTAACTACTATAAATTGATGCTTCCCACTTTCCTACCCCCTTTTCTCTCTTTCTCTCCTCTCTCTAAAATTCAATAAATAAAATTAAAAAAAAAAAAAATCTACCCTTTATTTTTCTTAAGGCCTAGTCCAGAGGTTGACAAACCTTTTCTGTAAAGGTCCAGATGGTAAATATTTTAGGCCTCACTGCACATGGGTCTTTGCAACCACTCAGCTTTGCAATTGTTCTACTCTCCCCTTCCTCCCCCCCCCCCCCCAGGAACAAGGCAGCCAGGGGCAGCATGTAAACAAATGGGCATGGCTGTGTTCCAGTAAATTTTTATTTACAGAAACAGGTAAATTTGGTCCATGGGCCATAGTTTGCCTCCCCTAATTTACTCCATCTTTCTGCTTTGTTTCATGTACATTTTAGGTTGAAATTTAATTATTGATCAATATTAAATAAAACAGGAATGTTTTAAAATTTACCCCCTCTTTGTCACTGATAGCCCTATTCGCTTTTAACTAACTTTACTTACAAGTGAAATTTCTGGGTGAAGCATGTAAGGAAATTAAGCAATTTGGAGTGGGGGTATTCAATGAAATGTTCCCCTTAAATTTACTGCTGAACTTTTTCAATCGTGGAATTTTGAGTGCTGCTTCAGCAGGCGGAATGATACATGGAGGTCTTGAAGTAGTGTGAAATAATTTGAAACCGAGAGTCAGGCCAGACATTGCACGGCAGGAGTCTGTAATGAGCGGGCTGGTGCTCTGTGGGCAGCGATACTGCTCTTCAGGGCAATGAGGACAGAAGGCCGAGGAGGAGTGATCAGTTTTGCTTTTGTGATTATCTGAGGCCACAGTCAGTTAAGTTCATTTACATTCTAAACTTTGACATTCCCACTGGGTTCGTTTTCTACAATTGACAGTTTTCCACATGCAGAGTAATTTGAGATCATTGTTTCCAGCCGAGGAAAGTCCACAGACCATTATCAGGTGATTGCTGCCCTGAAAGACCATCGAGCTCTAGGCCAGCCTATTGGAGCTGATGGCTGCAAAAGACTGTCATCCCTACAAATTATCAAGGTTTTTTTGAAAACGTTTGGAGTTGGAATTGAGGGATAAGGTATAATGGGTGCAAACACCACAAAGGTGAATGGTCACTCCTCTGTGACTTAAAAGCTTTCTCAGCAGGGGTAGATAGACTCTTCCTCTCTTCCAGGCTTCTGCTCATCCTTCAAGGTCAGATGTCACAGCTCTTAATTACATCACCCCAGGCCCCTCCATTTAGACTTTGTGTTTTTTTTCTACTGATTTTTTAGCACTTGTGAACAACCTCTACAGCCACTCTTAGAGAGGTTCCCCCCTTTGTCTTTCTCCTGCTAGACTGTGGAGTCTCCTTATTTCTAGCACGTACATAGGAAGGTATCAGTATTTGTTGGAAGCAAATAGATTTTCAGCTTTCATTCTGAGACGCTTAAAATCTTGAGTCGGGCCTGACCAGGTGGTGGCACAGTGGATAGAGCACCGGACTGAAATGCGGAAGACCCAGGTTCGAGACCCTGAGCTCGCCAGCTTGAGCGCGGGCCCATCTGGCTTGAGCAGAAAGCTCATCAGCTTGGACCCAAGGTCGCTGGCTCCAGCAAGGGGTTGCTCAGTGTGCTGAAGGCCCTGCGGTCAAGGCACATGTGAGAAAACAGTCAATGAACAGCTATGGTGTCGCAATGGCAATGAAAAACTCATGATTGATGCTTCTCACCTCTCTCTGTTCCTGTCTGTCTGTCCCTATCTATCCCTCTCTCTGACTCTGTCCCTATTAAAAAAAAAAAATCCTGAGTCGGACTATGGAAAACTAGGGATAAGAGTATTCATGCCGCTTAAGTAAATTTAAGTGGTATAAATAATATTTAAAATGCAATTTTAATATTTTGAATAAAATATTTTACAGTCAAGAACCCTTGTTTAATATAGATTAAATTATCAGTGTATTTTATAATTTTGAATATTTGCTTGTTTCTTTACAATAGATATATTAGCCTCTGCTTTTCAAAAAGAGTTGAAAATGAAAATTTGAAAGCATTATAAAGACACAATCTCTAAATATCTCAAAGTTTATTTCTTATATTTTTAAATGAATTAAACTCTCAGATTCTAGTTTTAGCTTGAAAAAGGTGGTGGGATACTTAAGTTTGAGAAGTACCCTTTGTTTCATGCAAGTGAACTGCCTGTTGGCAGTGATGGGGAAAGGATAATATGTTCTGTATATAAATATTCATGACTGGGCCAAAATCCAGCTCAAAGAACCCTAACAAGCTTTGTAAGGCTCATAACACTGCTTAGCAGAGGTCAAAATGAAGGAAGACTTCTTCAGGAAAACAATGACTTACTGTGTAGCTTTCAGGAGATGCCAGTTTTAGGAGTGGTAGGAGGTGAGCTGGGGCTATGATGAAAATGAAAATATTTAGAAACATGTAATTGTTGCTTGTTGCCATATAAAAGACTAATACGTGTTTCCAACTTTCCTCTTCTATAATAATCTCCCTGTTGTTCCTACTTGAAATTTCGATGGAATGAAATGGAATAGAATAATGAGACGGCCTCTATTTTTTCTGGCATTAAGTCTTTTTTTCCTGTGAAAACAAGTGTGACGTGCAGTTGAGGAGAGATAACTGTAATTCAAGATGTAAAGGAAAAAATGCTGATGATTCTGCAAAAACGTCATATGAACACTTTGTTCTTAAACATGGGCCTGTTTTGTGTAAAATGCAAGTAAGATTAGTTATCTGTGTTTTTATGTCCATGTGTTGTTAGAGCCTAAAAATACTATTTCAGTCATAAAACGTTTATCCCTTCACGTGTGTGTCCACAGCAGCCTGTTTCGCTATGTTTAAAATGTAACTATGGCCTGGCCAGTTGCTCAGTGGTTAGAGCGTTGGCCCAGTGTATGTACATTTCAAATTCGATTCCTGGTCAGGGCACACAGTAGAAGCAACCATCTGCTCCCTGCCCCTCCTCCCTTTCCCTCTTCCACCCCTTTCCACAGTCAGTGGTTTGGCTGGTTTCAGGCATTGGCCCGGGTGCTGAGGATAGCTCAGTTGGTTCGAGCACGTCAGCCTCAGGTGCTAAAAATAGCTCAGTACTCAAGTATTGGCCTCAGATGGGGTCACAGGGTAGATCCCAATTGGGGTGCATGCAGGAGTCTGCTTCACTGTCTCCCTTCCTCTTACCTAAAATAAATAAATAAATAAATAAATAAATAAATAAATAAAAAAAAATTGGCAGGGATTTTACTACTAGAGGATGTGTGTTGATTGGGGATTGGAGGATCCTTGAATTTGGTTTTAGATATGTGCTCCCATAATGGAATGAGCTTCATTAGATAGATTGAGAAGGAACACTCCAACTGGTTTATTTATTTTTTTTGGTTTATTCTGTAACTGAAAAATGTGTTGATGGGTCTCTATCTACTTATCTTGATAGAGAGTATAAAAAAAGTTTCTCCCTGGCCGGATAGCTCAGCTGGTTAGAGCATCATGCCGAAGTGCAAAAGTTGCAGGTTTGATCCCCGGTCAGGGCACATACAGAAACAGATGGATGTTCTTGTCTCTCTCCCTCGGTCCCTCCTGTCTCTGAAATCAATAAACTAAACATTAAAAAGAAGAAAAAGAAAATGTTTCTTATGTTTTCTCCTTTGGAGAAATAAATTGCCTCTTGCCAGTTTCCTTGTTATCCTATTGTTCCTCACTGTTCTTATCAATACACAGACACTGTTTTTCCTTTCATTTTCTAAGTGTAAGCCTTTTCCTGTTGCTTTCTGCTGTTGGTTAGCAAGCCGAGCGCTGAGCATTTGTTCTGGCTGAAGCTATGCATGATACCTTGGCCCAGTTTCAAACAGTTCTTATCGTCTGTGGTACAATTGGTTCTCTGGAAAGTATGTTAGAAGTCCAGCAGTTCGGAGGGACCCTTCTTTTTGGAAGGGTAAAACCCTTTACAGGTTTCCAGGATGTTCTATAGAATATAACTCATTCAGTTTGGAGTATGTTGGTCATTATTTGGTGCTTAAGATGTTTGATTTCTTATGACTATAGAATTAGACTCTTCTCTAAAAAGCAAACAAGCAAAAAAAACTCCAACTTGCTCCAGCATAATTTCTTGAGAGAAAATTTGCCTTTTTTCTCCTCTTCTTTTAATCCTCATAGGGACATTTCAGCAATCTCATGAGACAAGATGAATTTAGAAATGGTTTGTTTTTCTCTTGCTTTCTGTGTGGCAATTGAAAATTTGATGTATTAATCAGTTATTTACAGGAAGCTGTTTATAACTGCTCAGTTTTTTTAAAAGAAAACAAAACAAAACAATACTGTCTTTTGAAAATACTTCTGTTAACTTCAAATTACATGATTAAAAAAAATAAAACAAAACACTACTCGTGTCTCTGCCTCTGTGCACAGAATACTGTCTACTTAACCGATATTCTTTTAATGTAATGGGTTAGTGTTTCTCAACTAGTGAGGAGCAGGAAAGAAAAGGTGACAGACCCTCTATAGACTGTTAAGTTTTTCCTAGAGGTGAGTGTGGGGAGCCAGGTGTAATTAAACTGGTAAATGATTAGACAAGATAGTTTTAGATAGTGATAAAAAATGATAAAGCAGGGTAAGGTGTTAACTCCTGCTGGTGGGGCAGAGTGGCCATTTAGATCTGGGACTTCCCTGAGGAGTTGATTTTTATAACCTGACATATTAGGGACCACGTCCTCAGCTGTACGGACAGAACATCCAGACTGGGGTCAGCAGCATGCACATGGTGCAGCTCAGCCTGCTCCAGGCGTGGAGGGGCCAGCAGGGCTAGTGCTTGAAGAAGGACAGGGCAGGGGAGGGGAATGTATTTGGGGAGGTAGTAATGAAGAGGAAGTGTGCTGGGGTGGAGCCTTGTAGGCTGGGCTCCTGGGCTTGAATCTTAAATGCTAAGGCAAGCTAAATGGAGGGCTTTCACCAGTGGACGAAGCCATATGATCTGATTTGCACTTTAAAATTCTCTTGCTAGATCTCTTACTTGTTTTCTCCCCACAGTGCATTTATAGTAGCAAGTGGAGGTTTTTTTTTCATTATGGGATTTTTGTTGTTGAAGTTTAGACTGAGAGACAGTGTATTAATATTGTTCTGAATCTTATTGATTTAAAATTAAATGTGTATTTTCTATAAATGTTACCCAAACATTCTTTTCTTTTGGGGTACTGTACTTGGGCTTTTTATGACTAACAGGTATGACAACTGAAGAGTAAAGCCTGTAACAGTAACTGGTAAACATGTTGTGTTATTAGCTGAGGCAGCTTTATGGCTGATCTAGGAAAAAGTGATGTTGGCTTTCTTCTAGGTTTGAGTCATTTGATGGGTACAACAGTCTGATAAATTTGGCTTTAGGTTTCAGACAATGAATCATACTTTGTCATCAAATTATAAGACCTGCTGGATTCAGAGTTATGGATTGTTTGAAATGGAGTAATGCTTAAATATCCAGTTGACCCTTGAACAGTATGGGGATTAGAGGTGCCGATCCCCTGAGCAGTTAAAAATCACATAAAACGTTTTCCCCAAAATTTAGTTGTTCCGTGGTATCTGTGGGGGATTGCTTCAGGGAACTCCTTTGGATACCAAATCCGTGAATTTTGAAATCCCCTATGTAAGAAGGGGTCTATCAAGGCATGCATGTGGTCAGCCTTCTTCATCTGTGGCCCCCAATAGCAAATCAAAAATAGGACAGGTATTGCCTGACCAGGCTGTGGTGCAGTGGATAGAGTGTCGGCCTGGGATGCAGAGGACCCAGGTTTGAAACCCTGAGGTCACCAGCTTGAGCACAAGGTCTCCCGCTTCAGTGTGGGATCATAGACATGAACCCATGGTCGCTGGCTTGAGCCCAAACACTGGCTTGAAGCCCAAGGTTGTTGGTTTGAGCAAGAGACCACTCAGTCTGTTGTAACACCCCCGCCCCTCAAGGCGCGTATGAGAAAGCAATCAGTGAACAACTAAGGGACCACAATGAAGAATTTATGCTTCTCATCTCTTTCCCTTTCTGTCTGTCTGTCCCTATCTGTCCTTCTCTCTGTCTCTGTTTCTCGCTAAAAAAAAAGGGGGGACAGGTATTAATTGAAAAAAATCTGCATATAAATGGACCCACATAGTTCCAACCAGTGTTGTTCAAGGGTCAACTATAATCATTTCAATCAAAGGTATATATTATCATTTTTTGCTAAACACTGTGCTCTCAGAAATAGTCCTTGCCTGTAAGAAGCTTACAGTCCAATAAGGAAAATGTGTAAGCACTTGTACAGCCCATCTCATTTTTGTAAATATAAACAAGGACAGATGTATCCCAGAGAAAGAAATCATTCACAGCAGAGGATGGGAGGTGAGAGTAAAGGTTAAGCCTAGAGGCAGTGATATTTTGGGAAATTCTGGAAGTCAAGTTAGGAATTCATTAGGGAACTGGCAGAGAGAAGGGCTGTGTTTTTCCCAGCTTCCCAGTTCTTGTGCTTAAAGGGTTCAGAGGTGAGGCAACGAGCAGACACTCCAGAGGGTTAGGTAAGTGGAAGCCAGGTGGTGAAGAGCATTGCTTGGCATACCCACCCATCATCTTTAATCCTGTAGGCAGCAAGGAACTCAAAAAGGTTGTAAATAGGTGAACAACAAGGTAAGACTCGTGATTTTTAGAAAGATCAATGAGATGGCAGGTGTTTGGAGCTGGATAACCAGCCTAGGATGGGGGGATCCTATTGGCGTTGGGCTCTAATAAGAAGTGTCCATATAACTTTGTTTGAATTTTGGATGCTTAATAGATTTAATGCCCAAAATATCTTTAAAAAGCTGAGTACTATTAAATAAGGCTTTAAAAAAAATAAAAAGAATTTTAAGCTTGCTCGTCTATATTCTTTCTTAGTTTGTGACCACAGCTTTCTGTAATGACGCAGACTTTCACCAGCCTCATTGTTGTATGAGTACGTGGTGGGTCCTTTATGGTCAGTGGGTGTGCATTAAGGATGGGTGGTAATGAGTCCAGTGCTCTGGCTGATCCCACTACAGACCAGACTTGCTTCTGCCTGTGGTTCTGGTCGGGGCCAAATGAGTAGTGCCAACAGAGCAGGCAGTCAGAGGTGGCTTTGATCACCAGGGACCTTTATAACCGAAGGGGGAGACATAAATAACTAGTCAGGTGGCAGATTTATCTCTAGTGAGTCTGTTGACACTATAGGGGATAATTTCTCTATGCCCTTTTAATTAACTGCCAATAAGTACTGTCAGCAGTTTAGGGGACACTTAGAGACTGGATTTTCTGGAATTTTTTAGTAACATTATGTTCTCATTTCAAGTTACATTAAAAACAAGTATTAACTCTTTGCTATAGGTTGTCAGATCCTTAAGGTAGAGAGGGGTTTCTTTTCACTGGCATGCTTTGTTGAATTGTGTCATTTGCATGTTGGCCTTCCACAATCAGTACTAGATTTTTATTCTTAAAATGTATGGATGGTAAGGGACTTGCTGTGCTGCGCAGGGGAATGCGTTGGCTCACTGGACTGCTTCCCCTCATCTACTTCTGTTGCTGTGTATCCCCACCCACATGTGGCCCCCATTTGCCTTTAAGGCCAATTAATGTGGAAGACAAGTTCTGTGCTTTTCTATTTAGAGGGTAAAGAATACCTCTCCACTAGATAGATTGTATTTCTGTGATCTAGTAAGGGAAACAAAATGGGCTATAGTAAGACTACTCCAATTAAAAAAGAAAAAGAGCAGTGGTTGGTGTTTGAACTTTGGGACATAGTCTCCAATGCACTGCTTTATGCAGGTGGGTCCATAATTATTATCTAGTAATGATCTAATACTGAGTTTAGGGTCCCATATCAGTTTTTAAAGGTGCCAGTGAGAATTATTGCCAAATGACCTACATTGCAATATTTCTTTATACCTGATTTTGATGTTGTTATATGTACATGAGGCTCTTTTTTGGGTTTGTTTTTAATCAGAACGTTTAGCTACAGAGATAATAAACGAATACCAAAACCAGAACGTTTAAACAAAATACTCCCTAATCCACCACCAACTTCCTTCAACTCTAGTAGGGTACTTCTTGATAGATTTTTTTGTAGTGTATCATTTCAGACACTTGCTACATAGTAACATGCAATCATTAGTACCTGGCAGATTTATTTTGAAAGGTAAATTAACACTATCTCTTGTAGAATGGAAGTGACTTATCAAGTTTGCCCAGGTATAGGCAGTCTTGATTTAAAACTCGTAGTGTGCCTTTCACGTATGTAAATACCTTAAAGATTGATTTACTTTTGTAAAATAGAGTCACATGCAACTGTTTCAGTACTATCATGAGGCCTAGCATTCAGTGACAAGCAGAAGTGAATAATGGAGAGAGCTGTTACTTAGAGATGATCCCCTGGGAGCACCTCCAGGAAAACAATAGTGACATAATACTGTGTTGTCATTTGACTTGGCTGATATTTATTTTCTATATAAGATCAGATATTATATTAGGATTAAATCACTGATTTATTTTTCTTTATACAGGGTGGGGTAAAAGTGGGTTTACAGTTGTGAGTATGCAAAATGAGTTTATTGTATTATTATTAATATATTATTTTTCATATGAACAACTGTAAACACAATTTTTTTATTATTATTCACTGATTGTAGAGAGAGGAGAGAGAGAGAGAAAGGCAGGGGGAGAGGAGTGGTAAGCATCAACTCATAATAGTAGTTGCTTCTCATATGTCCCTTGACCAGGCAAGCCTGGAGTTTTGAACTAGCGACCTCAGCATTCAGGTCGATGCTTTATCCACTGTGCCACCATAGGCCTGGCTGTAAACTCTCTTTTGCCCCATTCTGTATTTATTCTGTTAGGTGATGGTGGGGGGCATAATTAAGGTAAAATGATTGGAAGATTTAGCTGAGTGATTTTTATTATGAGAAAGCCTGTTGCAAATCCTTTCACATAAAACAAGAGAGTAAACTCTTCATTTGTTTGAAGTAACATTTCTCTGCCTTCAAACACGGAACCACTTTGGTTATGTTTAAATTGTATTTATGAGCAATACAGTTTAATGACAAAACTCATTTTGGGCTTTGAGGTACATTGACAATTTTTTAATAAAGCCAATGTGTGAAAAATGCTCTTTGGATGTTAGATTGTGGGAATAGAGGAACATACGAGCAAAGGGCCAGATGATGGACTTAAAAAGTCAACAGGGGTGGCTTCCAAAATAAGAAAAAAAAAAGGCGCTTGCACAAGTAAGAACCCATGCCTGCTGTCCTTTTGCCTGTGTCACTTAATGACACTTCTGTCACCACGTAAGCCAGGGTTGCTCAACTTTTTTGAACAGACATGTGAGCTTTATGTTTTGCTCTCTCCTTTGTTTGTTCACATCAGAATGGCCTAGTGCCTCTAAAACGGCAAGAAGACTCATTCTTTTCCATAATTAATGTGCACTGTTGATTTTCAGACTTTCCCTTTCCTTCCTGCTAATGTCTCTACCATGCCTTCAAAGATAAGTACACAGGAGAAATTACACTCTATCCTTCAAGAGAAAATCAAACGTGTATGTGTGTAAATTAATTTCTTTTTTTGAGAATTGAACTTTTAAATGTGAGTTCTAGAAAGAGTTGGTCACATCTATCAGAGGAAGGTCTGTGTGAAATGACCAGTCAAGGGTGATAAATGGGTAGTCAGCTGTGCACAGCCTGCCCAGTGGGCCCAGAGTTGCCATGGAAGCGCCCAGTGGCATCCGGCGATCCTGCATGACTAACCTAGATTATTAGCAGCAGGGCCCACGGGCTCCAGGCTGGAAGAAGGTGCTTGCAGACCTATGCTAGCAGCCAGCACACTGCCCCACAGCTCCGCCCAGGGCAGGCCTTCCTGTTACTGTCTTTTCCTCCTCCTCCTTGGGTTCTTTCCTTTTTAGTGTTAGGGACCGAGAAAAGGGAGGCCCGCTCTCACTAATCTTTACAGAGCTCTGATCTCTTCATTTACCACAGTATTTTCACATATCCTCCCAGAAGCATTTGAAAAGCCCAAATAAATGTGCCCTGACAGGTCCCAGCATGGGGCTGAATAAATGACAGCATTCAGGGGCTGAATGTGCAGCTCTGAATTTCTCAGGAGTGTCACCACCTCTCTGAAAGTGAGAGCATCCTGGCGTGTTACAGACTTCCAGGCTTCATTCAGGCTCCTGTGTTGATTTACAGAGTGGTGGAATTCTGTCTGCAAAAACATTTGTGGTGCAGTGCACCTTAGCAAGGGCTTGTGCATTTGTGTTCTGCAGGGTGATTCTCACAAGCCACTGCTCTCACCAGGCATCTGTGGTGTCCCCCACTGGCCTTTCTAGTTCACTTAATTAAAAAATGTGGTGGAGGAGGTGATTTGATGCATTTTGCAGAGATCTTTTTGATGCATCAGTGTTGAACATTTCAGATAGTGGAGAAGTAGTATGTGACCCAAAAGCAAACACTTGGCTACTGAAAGATAATTCTCTATTTAAAACTAGTTTTGCAAACTTCTGGGGACCTCATGGATGTCTAGTGGGTGATCAGACTCTGCTCCCTCCCCAGTGGTGGGATTCAAATAATTTAACAACCAGTTCTCAGCCCTAATGACTGTTCTAAGAATAAAAAAAACCCAATATACTGAAAGATAGTTTGTTTGTTATTTTATGCATTTAATACTTAAATAAGAATAAGAGAGGTACATAAAACTAGACTGTTATAAGAGTTTTAAAACATTAATGAAAAAAAATAATACCTGACAAAAAACAATAAAATTTTTATTTCTATATTGCTTCTTGATTGACATCCTCACTTACAATTTTCTTCACTTTCGTCTGAGCATCATTGACTGTGTGATTTATCCTTAACCATATTTTCTCTGTAGGAGTACGATCCCATTCCTTTAGAGGCCATTTTAACAACCAGCTTGCTTGCCCTAACTCAACAAAACATTAGATATTGGCTCTGCAGAACTGTGGTGAACCAGCTGAATCCCACCACTGCCCCTCCCCCAAGACACAGCAACAAGTGGGCTTGTTTTGTATGCACTCAGCTGCTTCATATCCCCACGTGACCTGATGTTTTTGCTCCCCAGGTGGGGACTCCTAGGCTGACCAGAGACCTGGCATTGAGGCCCTAGGAACATGGCCTTTGTCAGCCAGCCAGATGTTAACAGCAGCAGAGCCCAACATCAGGCTACTTTGGTGTGAGTTTATTTACAGCCAGTCCTTGAAAGAAATTAATGTAAGAGCCCCGTTGCAAATAAGAAGTGACTTGTGAATTCAGAGGTTGTTATAGGGTCATGGATCTTGAATCTGTAAATTTTTAAAAAGACTCTAAAATAAGCATAGAGCACAGTTTTTATAAGGCGATGAGCAGCTTCTTGCTGTTGTCCCTTCCTTTCTCAAAGGGCCATCTGCTAAATCCTTAGGCAAAGACAGATCTGTGTGGGTACATATAACCAAACATACATTTTATGCTCTGAGATCCTTCTGCCAGCAAGGATACTACCTGAATTGTTGATGTGGACCTCTTTGAGACTAAGAAATCATGAGGAATTATGAGTGATTGTAAGCCACCGCCCTCGAGCATGCCTCCTTTGTCATTTTCCTCTGTAACACAGCTTGAAAGCTGTGTTTGCGGATGGCAGTTGAGCTCTGCAAACCTGCCTTTGAAATTTTAGATTTACCATTTATTACCAGATTAATCTCTGTTCCTTTTTTTATTCCAACTTGGAAACTGGAGTTAATAATCCCCCTTTCACAGAGTCGTGAAAATAGGATTCATTTGATGTGCCTAAGTCAGGGCCAGCTCAGTAACAGATGAGAGGTGGTGGCTGTCCTTGGCATGCTGCTGCCTTCATCATTGCTGTTGTTTTTTTTTTGTAAGTCTAAAGTGGTCTCTGCCACCCAGAAATACTGTACTCTCTTGTACTCCTCAGAATCACCTTGAAACTTGTTAAACAGGCAGCTCTCAGGCCCCACATCAAACCTGCCAAGGCGGAGGCTTTGGGGGTGGGTCTCTGTAGTCTATGTTGTAGCAAGCCCCATAACAGCTTCCAGTGCTCACTGCTGTTTGATCACCTCTAATGCAAAGTGCGCGGTAGAAATCTGTGATGGAGAACTTGCAACTCACTCCCTCCTATGCTGGAGAAAGTCTGACAAGGCCAATGTTGGGGTGAGGTTATCCTGTGAGAGCAAGAATGCATTTTTTTCCCTTCTACACCGGAAAAAAAAAGTCTTTAATGAAGTGATAGTCAACGTGTAATTATTCAAAGGTAATTATGAAGTTTGTGAATCGTCTTTAGGACATTTACTGCTTCCTAGAAATACCCCATTTAAAAATTTTCCATCCACCCCCTTCTTGCTTGCACCTTGTTTTTAAAATAAATCAATGATGTGTAGAGGTTGAACAATAGTTTACTCATGCTATGAATCGTGTTCATATTTTTAAAATTTACATTTCCCTTGGTTTTAAAATGGAACCAAGGAAAGGAAAACATTCATGCACATATTTGCCTAATCATTTTAACAAATTGTTTCTTAAGCCATTGCAAACATGGAATAAGTAAAAGCCAGATAAATCAGAATACTACCCATCACAACTTGCAAAACCGTGTTACAAGGAGAAATTAGGCAACCCAGAAGAATGAGTGCTCACAGCCTACCTTCTATAGTACTGGGAACTATGGCTAGGTACTTCCTGTGCTGCCTTCCTACACCCTGCCAGGTGCCTTGGTGGGTGAGACCCAACAGGGAGTTAGTTGCCCATCAGGCAGTGTGGGTGAGAGTGAGTTTCTAAGTCTAGACCTCATAGAACTCATCTTGCCAGTGACACCCATGCTTCCTTTCCTCACCTGTTTTTTTTTTTTTTTGGTTAAAGGAGGATGGTGAATAAAGAAAAAAATAACACTCAGTGTTTCTCTTAAAAATTGGTATAGTATTACATGTCTACCAATAAAATATTGGTGTGGGTTAAAAAATATATATTTTAAACTAATGAAGTAAAATCTTAATTAACCAGAATCCTTAATTTAACAGGGTTTCCACCCTTTGGGAGACATGATTTTTGAATCACGTAGCAAGAAAGCCAGTGTTAGAAATTTTGTAAAATTGGGTTTATCTCATTATTTCTGTAGTTTATTATTTTGGAATGAAACTCTAGAAGTGTGGTAAAACCTAACTGATGCTGAGCTGATTGACTTAAAAATACTTCAGTAATTTCAAACCAGTGTGGCTTTTCTTGAAGATGTCTGTGGAGCTGACATGAAAATTAACTTAGTACCCCAAGCAGCCTGATAACTGAGGTGCTACTGTTCATACACTCACTTTTTGATCTGGAACTGGGAATTTTGCCATTTGGGATTCTCTTTTCTGAGACAAAGGTAGCAATTACTCAGAAGTACAAAAAACTCTATAAGGCAGAAACAGGCTGTGAACACCCACAAATGCATAAAGCTATAGGGACTCCACTGTTGTAACCAGCAGAATCAGGGAAGGGCTAGCTTTCCTTTACCAGAATCAGGGAAAGAAGAGCAAAGCAGAGGCTTTCTTTGGTCCATGTACTATACTAGGTAGCTTTGGGAAAGAGAAGTTTGGGAGTTCAGGCTTCTCAGAGACATTTGCATGCCCCACCCCTCCCTGCAAATAAAGAGGCAAGTTTGAAAGAAAGTTATTTATTTATTATTTTTTATTGATTATAGGGAGTGAGGGGTGGCAGAGTCACAGGCATGTCGATTTGTTCTTATTTATGCATTCATTGGTTGATTCGTGTTTGTGCCCTGACTAGGGATTGAACCTGTAACCTTGGTGGATTGGGTTGATGCTCTAAGCAACTGAGCTAACCTGCCAGGGCAAGAAATTATTTACTGATCCGCCCTCTTACTTGGCTCCCATAGTTGTATGTATGCTAATGTTCCTTTTTTAGATTTTTTAAATTATTTTGAGATAACAAAAGCAATTACCAAAAGTCATAAAATAATTGTAAGGAATTCTTGAATGGTCATCAAGTTCATTGTGCTATTATCAACCAGAAGTAAGTCTGTCTAAAATGTATGAGATGTCAGACTATTAAAAATACTCTCTCTAGCCGGTTTCTGGTTTTGTTTTTCTTCAACTTTTTCAGTATGTTGACTAACATAAATTGCTCACTTTGTTGTTTGTTTGTTTTTAAAAGAGGTTACGGACAGACAGAAAGGGAGAGAAATGAGAAGCATCAATTTTTCATTACGCACCTTAGTTCATTGATTGCTTTCTCATATATTCCTTGACAGGGGGGCTCCAGCAGACCGAGTGACCCCTTGCTCAAACCAGCAACCTTGGGCTTAAGCCATGGGCTCATGTCTGTGATCCCACGCTCATGCTGGGGACCTTGGGGTTTTGAACCTGGGTCCTCTGCATCCCAGACCAACACTCTATCTACTGTGCCACTGCTTAGTCAGGCTTCACTTTGTAGTTCTAAGAGTTTTCTTAAATCTGATATTGAAACATCCATCCATCATCTAGGATGTGATTGAGCAGATAATTCTTTACTATACCCCAGTAAATTCAACCAGGTAGCTTAACCTCTCCTTAACTTTAGATTGAAAAGCTATGGAAATAGATCATTATTTAGATGGTTGTAATTTTTTAAAATTATTTTTATTTATTTATTCATTTTAGAGGAGAGAGAGAAAGAAGGGGGGAGGGGCAGGAAGCACCAATTCCCATATGTGCCTTGACGGGGCAAGCCCAGGATTTTGAACCAGCGACCTCAGCATTCCAGGTCAATGCTTGATCCATTGCACCACCACAGGTCAGGCCTAGATAGATGTAATTTTTAAAAAATATTTTTATGTAGTATATGTTAGTTTAAAATATTACAAGTAAGTTTATAAAAATATACTGTAAGCATAGTGGCTACTTTACTGTCTATGTAAAGTACCATGCTTTAGCACAAGGAGGGAGGAACATGAGTTCTGTTATAAGTGGAGTTCACAGGGGAAGTGGGAGAAGGAGAGAGAACCACTTTAAATGTTAAGTCAGCACATCCTCAGAGGATTTGAGGAAGCCTTTTTAGTGGGTAATAGTGGAATCACTTCAGAGATTGGCTGATAACTGAAAATTGGGAGTGTGTGTATTCAGTTGAGAGAGAAGCAGAGAAAATTTGTGTGATTAGAATGAAAGCATCAAAGTTGAGGATATCACTGAGGAGCAGGGCGTAGACTGGTGTGACTGGAATGTAGAGAGAGGTGTTTTAGAAGAGAATCATACTTCCTATGGAAGTTGGTCCTGGAAGAATTGGTGATCTTTCAGTAAAAGGGAGTGTTGGGGGGTAGAGATTAGAGCAAGAGGCTGACCTTTACAGGGTATGTTTGGGGAATGCTGTCAAGTGGAATGCCTGTGGCATGCCTGCAGGGAGACTGGATAATTTTTAGAGTAAATGTGGACCAGATTTGGGGGGAATTTTAATGCCAAAGAATGGATTTAGGGTTTATTCTGCAGCAGTAAAGAGCCATCAAATGCTTGTTATTTGAAAATGTGGATAGTGTCATGAGAACCATGGTTATAGATCAGATTTCTTTCCACGAGAAGGCTAGAGGGACAATTTGTGGGAGAGACAGGGAGACAGTAAGTAGGCTCTTGTCAGAGGAAATAAGAGCAGACAGGAGCGAGCAAAGAGGCCGGGAGCATGTCTGACGTCACGGGTAGAATTTCTAACGGTGCATATAGTAAAGACAATTGAGTTTTTCTACTTTTATATTCAAGTAATGTTGGGGTGAAAGATTCAGTAGATACCTAGAAGCAAGTCTGTGAAGACAAAAAAGTCTTTATAGTTCTTATTTTTATTTGTTTATCTCACGTGCAGGTTGGTGGGGGCAGCTGTGCTGCTGACATGGGGCAGGCCCACTTTTGGTTTAGATGCTCACTAAACTGGCACATTATTTGATTTCAATGTCTGTTCTGTCAGTGAATGTACTTTAACCGTTTTGGCTCCAGAGCTCATGATTTAGGATACATTTATAGGTAGTTTAAATAGAGTGATCAGATTATGAGATTTTTCAGTAGGTAGAGCTTACATTTAAATTGGATTTTCCCCTCCTTGGCATTTGAAATGAGAAATAAAAATGATCATCTTGAGTTGGCATGCCAGGACACTCCCAGTAGAATAGGCTGAGACTAAAGTAAATGCTGTTTTGGGTGCCTGGTAATCTTTTAATTATGAAATAAGCCTTTTGATGTTAATCTTCCAAAATGTACAGTACTGATCCATGAAAACAGCCTGTTTAAAGTTCACATCCTGCTGACTCTTTCATTCAGATGGAAAGCTTCCACCTCTACTCCATATTTTGCAAGCTGAAAGTAAAATATCATTAATCTTGTCTCTGTTCCACCATTGCCTGTAAAAGGCTTTGGTTTGGAGGCAGCCCTGAGCCACAGAGGTAGTAGCCCGGAGTGAGCGCTTAGGTTTCTGGAGCCAGAACTGAGGCTGGGGGCTCACAGCCTGTTGACTGAACCTTATTCTGGGAGTTGAGAGACTTATGCTTTCTTTATTCATCTTCCCTGTCATCACTTCTTCTTGACCTGTCCTCGTCTGCCTCAAGCATGTCCATATGCACAGCAAAACTGGAATGCTGATAACTTTTATTGCTTTTGTTCTTTTGTGGCATCTGAAACAGTTTGTACAATGAAGACAGAAACCTGCTTCGAATCAGAGAGAAGGAAAGACGCAACCAGGAAGCTCACCAAGAGAAAGAGGCATTTCCTGAAAATATTCCCCTCTTTGGAGAGCCCTACAAGGTATTTATTGTATACTAGAAAGTGTGATTTATCATCATATTTAACTCTGTGATGAAAGTGAGTTTGAGCCTAACCAGTGACACAGTGGATAGAGCTTCGGCCTAGGATGCTGAGGACCCAGGTTCAAAACCCCGAAGTTGCTGGCTTAAGCGCAGGGTCACTTGCTTTAGTATGGGGTCATAGACACGACATGACCCCAAGGTCTCTGGCTTGAGCAAGGGGTCACTGGCTCGGCTGGAGCCTCCAGTCAAGGCACATATGAGAAAACAATCAGTGAGCAGCTAAGGCACTGCAACTATGAGTTGATGCTTCTTATCGCTCTCCCTTCCTGTCTGTCTGTCTCTCTCTCAATTAATAAGTAAGAGAGTTTGAACAAAGGCCACAACTGTGAAATAAGAAACTTATCCTAGAGCTTGTTTCTGAAAACAAAATATGAAAATTCTCTGAACCTTGTTAGTCAAAATTACCAGTTTGTGGTTTTCTTTTGTAATGTCAGTGTTCTGTATATAGTAATATTTGTCCATGACAGGCTTCTCAACAGGGGAGTTTAGTTTAAATTTCACGTTAAGTTCTGTTACACGTTAAGTTCTGTTACACGTTAAACCGAGACGTTTGTTTTTCTTATTGTGTTATGTAACATGGTTTATTGAGTGTTGGTTTTCCTGAGACTATTTTTCAGTATCTAACTTTGCTGTCTTTCTTTTTTTTCTTTTTTTCAGACAGAAAAAGGTGATGAGCTATCCAGTCGAATACAGAACATGTTGGGAAACTATGAAGAAGTAAAGGAGTTACTTACTACCAAGTCCCACACTCACCACTTGGACACTTCTGAAAACAGGCTGGGAAAGCCGAGATATCCTCTATTTCCTGAGAAGGGGAGCAGCATTCCATCCCACTCCTTCGATACAAGTATCCATCACCAGCCTATTAGCACTCCTGCCTCTGGACCACTTCCTGTTGGTACCATTAGCCACAATCCAAAGACAGCACAGCCAAGAATGGAACCGATGCCAAGTCTCCATGTCAAAAGCTATGGCGCCCCGGGCAGCCAGCACGTGACCCAAGATCGCCTTGGTCAGGAGGGGTACAGCTCGAGCCATCACAAAAATGGTGACTGCAGAGCTGATGGAGACCACTGCGCTTCGATGACAGACTCAGCTCCAGAGAGGGAGCTTTCTCCCTTACTCTCCACTTTACCTTCCCCAGTACCCCCTTTGTCACCAATACATTCCAACCAGCAGACTCTTCCCAGGACACAAGGAAGCAACAAGGGTCACAGCAGTAACAACAATAAAGGCTACTGCCCCACCAAATCTCCCAAGGACCTGGCAGTAAAAGTCCGAGAGAAAGAAACCCCTAAGGACAGTTTGGTGGCAGTCTCCAGTCTTGGGGTAGCCCCTCCCCAGCCACCTTCTCAGTCTTTCCCTCCTCCCTCGCTCCCCTCAAAAAGCATTGCAATGCAGCAGAAGCCCACGGCTTACGTCCGACCCATGGATGGTCAAGATCAGGCTCCCAGTGAGTCTCCAGAGCTGAAACCACCACGGCCGGAGGATTACCGGCAGCAGACCTTTGAAAAAACAGACTTAAAAGTGCCTGCCAAGGCCAAGCTCACCAAGCTGAAGATGCCATCTCAGTCAGTTGAGGTGAGTGGAATTTCCTATGTGGGGCAATTCCGGTGTGAAGAGATGGATGTTCTGGAGAGTTGGGAGCAGGGATGTCAGTAGCTTTTGGGTAAGGAATTTCTTTTTTGGCCTTAGGATGTTGTTGACCTACAAAAAATTCAGGTCTGAGACAGAATACTGATGGCAGATACTGAAATGTGGTTTGCAGAGAGATTAAAAAAATTTTTTTTATTGAGCCATAATTTACATCTAATAAAATATAGAGATTGTAATAAGAGTATGGTTTGCTGTGTTTTGAAAAGTATGTATATCTGTTTAACACACAACAAGGATATTTCTATCAGAAAATATCAAAGAATGTTTTGAGCTGTCTCATTTTTAAATTTTGTTTGTTTGTTGTTTATTTGCCTTGGAGAACACTGGCTATTTTTGTAAAGAAAATAATTATTTTGGTTCCTCAGCCCCAGTTAGTTTACTCTGAGGTCCAAATCTTTAAAAAAGTAAAAAAAAAGGTCCAAATGTTGAAGGCAAAGTATTTTTAAAAAATTATTCCTTGTAAATTGTAAAAAAAAAACTTTGAAACTAAAGTTTTATTCTAATGTACTTTATACTTAAACTACCTAAGAAAGGAGAATGGGGTGTGGTGACATGAGAGTGAGTTACAAATAAAATACAGAATGTTTTTCAGCTCCGGCTTTTTCAGTTAACCATAATACTGTATCTTTTTGAACCAAAGAACAAGTTCCTTTTTCTGCCCCTTTGATAATGGCAGCAGTGTGTTTAAATGAGGTGAATCAGCACACATCCTGTCACTGAAATTCTAAATAAGTGCCATTGACTCCAAAGTTTAGATTAGTAGTGTAAAAGTAAAATGTTTGAAGTGAATTTTTAAAGCTTATCTGTTAAGTTAGTGTGTGGTTTTGTTGCATCTATTGTATAAACATTCTAATGTGCATACCCATTGTTCAGACTTGTGTGCACCTAGAGAGCAGACTTACATAGTGTACTAGAAGGTAAAATTCCTTAACTTAAACAAAACAAAACAAAACGAAAAACCAGATTCCAGAATCCTTAGCTGGAAAGATAATCCTTATCTTTAAGGAGAAAAATCTGTTCCTTGGTGGTGTCCGTTTTTGTTTTAGAAGAGGTTAGGGATCTGTCTGCAGTGTCTCCAGATGTCTTCAGAATGTGACTTGTTTGGTGGCTAAGGAAAAATGAGAAAGGGGTGCATAAAGCAAGTGGTAGAAATGACCAAGTTGGCAGTATGAGCGAGCCATTTATTGAACATTTTGTGCTGCGATGGGATTTAAGGAGAGGGAGCAGAATGAAGGTGGGAAGAATAAAGTGAGATCCTCTTCCTCCAAAGGAGGGCCAGTCAGCCTGCCTTGTAATTAAGACAGCAAAGAACTTAATGGGATTGGCTTTGCTTTATTTATCAAATAGGATCTGTTCTATTTTCCTAGTTCAAAAAAAGAAAAGAAAAAGGGGACAATTTTGCATTCATTCTTTAAAAAAAAAGCAACAACACTAAAACACCAAAAGTTGCTTGAAAACAATTTGAAGACAAAATTACAAGTGTTTGCATTGTCCACCAAATACCCAACCATATGCTTGAGTGCAGAGCAAGATGCCAAAGAAGACTCCGCCCCAGGATAAATGACAGCCTGCACACATGAGACGAATAGAGGACACTGAGTACAAACTATGTGCTCCTAGGTGCTTGAGAAAGGGTCAGGTGTCATCCTTAAGACAGTGAACCTATGTAAATTCAGCCATTAGGCTTTCTGGTAGCCTTTCAGGGAAGAGGATACTGTTTTACTTTTTGCTTTCTTGGTGAAAATAAAAGAGAAACTGAATTGAGATTTCTCATTATATATTATTTAATATATAATTTCAAACATAGGACTATGTTAGATGGTCCTTGCATATTTTCTGAGTGGAGATTTGAAATGAACAAAATCCTCCATAAGTTTAATGATTGGAGAATGGGGATTTCCTGGCACAGATGCACCTGCTATCAACAGTTGAGTAGATATAAACTTCATCTTTGGCCTGTGTTTGCAGTCAGCCTTCCTTTTAATTCTGTGGCTCTTTCTGGTTTCTGCTCAGGGCTCTCATGTCAGTGGCAGCTCCCGTGGAGCCCTTGGGCTGGTGTGGGGAGCAGTGGTGCAACTAAGGGTGCAGGTTGATGGAGGGCTCAAGATGTCCTTGGTGAGGAGAATTAGGAGCCAAGAGCTTGGAATAAAAGGGAACTAAATCTTTGGTATAGGGGTATTGGTACTACCTAGTTATGTTTTGAATTTGAGTTTAGCGCTTTTATAATTTTTTTTTTTTTTTTTTACAGGGACAGAGAGAGAGTCAGAGAGAGGGATAGATAGGGACAGACAGACAGGAACGGAGAGAGGTGAGAAGCATCAATCATTAGTTTTTCGTTGCCGTTGTGACACCGTAGTTGTTCATTGATTACTTTTTCACATGTGCCTTGACCACGGGCCTTCAGCAGACTGAGCAACCCCTTGCTGGAGCCAGCGACCAAATCAGCTTGGGTCCAAGCTGACGAGCTTTTTATTTTTTTGCTCAAGCCAGATGGGCCCGCACTCAAGCTGGCGAACTCAGGGTCTCGAACCTGGGTCTTCCGCATCCCAGTCCGACGCTCTATCCACTGCACCACTGCCTGGTCAGGCTTTTATAATTTTTTAATTAATTTCTTTTTTTAAGAGAGGAGGAGTAGGGGTTGGGGGGTAGGGAGGGGAGAGAGATTTGCTGTTTCACTTATCTGTGCATTCTCTGGCTGAATCTTGTATGTGCTCTGACTGGGAATTGAACCCACAACCTTACATATCAGGACCATGCTCTAACCAACTGAGCTACCTGGCCAGAGCTGATTTAGCTCTTTTAACTAAGACTCACATTCACATAGTACTTACATACTTAGCATTAATTTTCTGTTTACACACCCAGTTAAATGGGTCTATTTTTACGTTTTTAAGAAAATGTAGATGAAATTTAAAATCTCAAAAGTTAATATTCTGATTACTCCAAGGAGAATATAGAGATGGGGGACAAAAAACAGGGAGTTAAACACAAAGCAGGTGAACTTTGAATATAGAACTAGAATATTAGCCTGACCTTTGGTGGCACAGTGGATAAAGCATCAACCTGGAACACTGAGTCCGCCGGTTCAAAATCACAGGCTTGCCCAGTCAAGGCACATGTGGGAGCTGATGCTTCCTGCTCCTCCCCCACTTCTCTCTCATTCTTTCTCTCCCCTCTCTCTCTCAAAATGAATAAATAAATAAAATTAATTTTTAAGATGTACAAAAAAAAAAAAAAAAAGAACTAGAATATTAGCAATATCCTGGGCTGTTTGCAGTGTTGGAGCCCAAGAACTGAGATGAGAGGCAGAAGAGGAAGTTGGCTGTTGGTAAAAGCTGTGATGCGGGGGCTGGGCTAGCTAAGTGGTTTTTCTCTATTTGCTTAGTTTGTCCTCAGGCAAGTCAGAGGAGACTCTTTCCCTGTTTTCTGGCTGTGAGGGTTCTGTGGTTTGCTTCACTGCTCTCCCTTCCCTTCTGCTTCCACGAAACAGTATTTTTTAAAAATGAACTGAAATGGAACAGTCATCTGGCCTGTTTGATGTGTCTTCATGCTCAAGCCACAGAAGTGTAGATTCCTCACACTACTTTCTGTCTTTTCACTTCATGGGAAATACATGATTTGTATGTTTTAGTTGGTTCTTCTAAAAAATTGATGTTCTTTTCTGGGATAAGTCATTCTTCACATTTAAAACTTACTTTTCCCTAAAATGCAATAGGAAAAAAATTGTCAAAATGTTAATATTCTGACTAAATAGAGGTCTGGGCTGCAAGAATCTGTACTCGGTTTGCTCTGGGTGTGTCAGTTTTAGTTTTGTGTCAACTGTAAGATGTATAGGAGCTTTAAATGACCCATCTGAGGGCACAGCCGGTGCTCACTGATCTCATGTGGATAACTTCCAGCTGTAGAGTTCCACATGAGAGATGGACCTGCCCAAGTGGAAGGTGGAAGGCCCTTTATATTTTTCCTTTCTGCCTAAAGGTAACAAAGGAAAGCGAGAGAAAACCATGGAGTCCCTGTGTGAGTTAGTGCGAGTGAGCATGGACAGAGAGGGACCGCTTAGATCCAGAATTTATGAAATAAGCATTTTATTAAAATGAAGAAATGGATTAAGCCAAGATAGGCATGGAAAATTGTATACTGGGCTTAGAATGTTAAAGCTAGACATATAGCCCTTTCATTTTGCAAATAAGGCCTAGAAGGTTGAAGTCACTTCGCTTTGCTAATATTTATAATTAATAGCAAAGCCAGAGCTAGAACTCCCAGTTTTATGATCTTTGTACTTTTGCTTATTGTTAACTATAACTGAAGGCCATCAGAGGATTTTGAGCAGGGGAATGATAGCGTTTTTGAAAAAGATCACTCTGGCCTGACCTGTGGTGGCACAATGGACAGAAGAACATCAACGTGGAGCACTGGGCTTGCCCGGTCAAGGCACATATGACAAGTAATCAAGTATTTAGAACTACTAAAGGTGAAGCAACTATGAGCTGATGCATCTTGCTCTTCCACCACTCCACCCCCACCCCTTTCCGCCACCCTCTCTCTGTAAAATCAATAAATAATATCTTTTTAGAAAAAGATCATTCTGGCTCCTTAGTGGAAAATGATGTGGAGGGGCAAGGGTGGGTAGAAACGGGGTGGGGCACAATGGTGATGTGATGGCTGGGAGCTAGGATGGTAGCAGTGTACATAATTAGAAGGAAGGGACTTAATTCCAGATATATTTGGCAGGGAACTGGCAGGGCTTTGTGATTGATTGGAGATGGGAATGGGCCTGAGGTGAGGGGACAGCAAGGCATCAAGGGAGGCTGGTAGGTTTTTTTATTTGAAAGTTAGGGTTTGTGGGATGATACTGGCTGTTTCAGATGGAGTTGACTTGGGTGGAACTGGTTTGGAGGCAAAACCAATAGCTCTGGATACATCATGTATTAAGTTTGAGATGCCATCACAGGGAACCCTCGTGTTATGACACAGTTCCGTTCCTTTGACAGTGACATACCTGGAACTTTGGTGTAAGTCAAAACGCATCCTAGCCTTAGCCACTTACCTATCCTAACACAGTTGTAAAATCATAACCTAGAACATAAAAACACAACTAAGCCACAGAAGAAGGAAAAGGACATAAATATGTTGTCCTGTACACTGTACTGCGCATTCTTCTGCCGCGCGCAGCCAAACTAGTTTGCCCACATAGTCCGTAAGTGCAACACTAACGACAAAAGCTGAAACACTCATGTCTTGATTTTTAAAAATTTTTATGGAAGTGAGCATCATAAACTCGAAGCATCATATGTCAAGATTGTTGTAATTCGAGGACCCCTTGCATATATCCAGGTAAGACTTGTCAGTTGGCAGGCGTACGTAGTAGACCAGCTTAGAGAAAATGTTAAGACTGGATGTAATAAATTTGGAATGCGCGTGTATTAGGTATTTAAGGCTGTGGGACTAGGCACGTGTACCTGAGAAGGCTGAATTAGATCCTTCCTGACCAGGTGTTACACGTGCAAAGAAATGAGAACCTGTTAGGTCTTCAGAAGCAAAAACTGGAGATCATCTGGGCATCTTGAAAGTCCATACCTTAGTGGAAATTACAGGTTTCTATTTTTTTACTTAGGGTATGAAGTATACATGGAAGTGGTACAATTACCTTAATTTACATCCCAAGTAACTCACTGGAAGCTAGCAGAATACTATCAATTTGCCATTACTTCTGTCTCCTTATATGGTCCTACTCCATTCTGCTCCGGATAAATTAGGCTTTGAGTCTAGAGGTGTCTGATTTCCACAAAGCATTGCTCTTTGTGGCCTTTCAGGACATCATTTAGGAGCTTTTTCTTTTATTAAATGCTTCCACCTGATTTCCAAGGCTGACGTGTCACCCGCAGCTGTGAATTCATTGTTGGACTCCTTTAATTCATGGCAACTCTTAAGCTGAGACTACTGTTTTCAATAAAGGGCCAGCCTAACAGTGTGAAGTAATAAGTAATGCACAGTGGAAAACTGTGGTAGTGATTCATTTTGCATTCATACGTGCAAACAACCTTTCCTACTTCCATATTTAGCTCTCATATTATCTTAAACCTTGAAAGAGGAACTTTCTTATGAAATGATCTAACCCTGCAGGTAGATAACTTCTAGTCTGTCAGTGGTGTGTATCCTGCTGGTGCACCACTCAGAGACAAGAAGTACACTGTCCTCTATCTCTGCCCTCTATCTACATCGTCAGCTCAGCAACTTTTAACTCATATATCTCAATCACTGACTGTTTGCCAGGTCTAGTGCTGGGGAAGGAATCACAGTGGTGAGCAAAACCAGGTGGTTCCAGTCCTGCTGGACCTTAAATATCTAGTTAGAAACTGACGTTATTCAAACAACCACTCAGATCTATGTGTGAGAACTTTTACAGGTGCTCTAAAGGAATTTACATACTTTTATCAGATCGATAAAAAGAGGGCTGTGACTTCGAATGAGAGGGCTCAGAGAATTAATTCTCCCAGGAAGTTCTGTTTGAGTAAGACCTGGATGATGAATAGAAGTGACTGAAGTGAGGGGCTGTCCTAGCCCACCCAGGATGCTATAACAAATTACCATGGACTAGGGCACTTGTCAGAAATGGAAATGTACTTCTCACAGTTCTGGAGGCTGGAAGTCCAAGACCAAGGTACCAGAATGGTCATGTTCTCTTGAGGGGCCCTCTTTTTTAGTTTTTTTAAGCTGGTGTCTCCTCATTGTGTCTTCACATGGTAGAGGGATAGGGATCTCTTTGGGATTGATTTTATAAGGCTGTAATCTCTTATATATAATGAGGACTCTAAACTCACTACTTCAGAGCTCTGCCTCTTACTGTTATTATTTTTGCAGTTTAGGATTTCAACATGAATTTCGGGAGCACATAAACATTTCTGTCATAGCATAGCAGGTGTATTGGGGGTTAAGCAGCACCAGTGTTACAAACCAAGGGAACAGTGTGTGCCAATGGCTCATGCCACATGATATACAAAGACCATTACAAGTTTTTTTGGGTTATGAGCCCAGTACTGTAGATCAAAGGGAAATTTTGCATTCGTTTTGGAACTTGACAGCACATCATAGTCACCTGAGGGAAGCCTGTTAAAAATACAAATTGCTGCCTGACCAGGCACTGGCACAGTGGCTAGAGGGTCGGACTGGGACACAAAGGACCCACTTTCATAACCCTGAGGTTGCTGGCTTGAGCGTGGGATCATAGACTTGACCTCGGGATCATAGACTTGACCCCATGGTCACTGGCTTGAGCCCAAAGGTTGCTGGCTTGAGCCCAAGGTCACTGGCTTGAGCGAGGGGTCACTCAGTCTGCTGTAGCCCCCCAGTCAAGGCACATATGAGAAAGCCATCAATGAACAACTAAGGAGCCTCAACAAAGAATTGATGCTTCTCATCTCTCTCCCTTCCTGCCTGTCTGTACTTATCTCTTCCTCTCTCTGTCTCTGTAACACACACAAATATAAATTGCTAAAAAATAATAATTCCCCAGGAGATTGATTCGGCAGGTTTAATCTGTGTCTGATTCTCATGAGCTTTGTTCTAGAGCCAGGAAGTGGAAACTGTTCCAGAAGAGCTAGTAACAGGCCACAGGGAGTGAGAGAATGGCCCCGTTTAGGTGTTCCAAGTAGGCCTCAGGCAAAGGATTACACTGACTCATGGGACTTTTCTCCTGAGCAGGACAGTAGAACAGCTTTTGGGAGGAAACAGGGACTAGCACCCCAGACAATACTCTTCTCTTCTTCCATAGTTTATCTTTTCCTTTCTTGTGTCCCCCACATCTTCATGGTCGGGGAAA
The DNA here is from genome assembly GCA_037038555.1 of Rhynchonycteris naso. Classification (NCBI taxonomy): domain Eukaryota; kingdom Metazoa; phylum Chordata; class Mammalia; order Chiroptera; family Emballonuridae; genus Rhynchonycteris; species Rhynchonycteris naso. Next base: position 251,256,018 of record CM072996.1, on the reverse strand, counting down.
CTAAGATTCTGGTATAACCTTACCTAAGTTTCCTAAAAATGTTTTTATTATAGGAACTTTTATAGCAAATTTAATTTAGATTCAGTGACTGGTCTCAGTTAATCTCGGCAGGCCTACATGATTTAGATGTGTTATGTTAGAAAAATGATAGCAAAGCCGAAAGGCTGTGTGTATACACAGTTACTGACTGTGGAGCAGAATACTTCCAGTCTGTGAGAAATAATGAATAATAAGTAACCTGTATCTGCTTAGAGGCTGGCTAAATTTTAGTTCCCAAAATAGACAATACATAGAGTTTAAAAAGTAGTAGCAAGTGGCAAGTTTTACCAAGGGAAGCTGCAAACAGCCTGAGGGCCAGATTGGGCCTGTAGACTTTTTGTTTTGCATATAGAGTTTGGCCTCCCTGCCCCCACCTCCATCCAGCCAATATTTCCAAACTGGAGAATTTTGCTGCGAATTCTAATACTCAGTTTCACGAGCTATAGCTGAGTAGAAACTGCCACCTTTAATTTCCTCATTCTGGCAGATATTTGAGTTTGAAGAAATACTTTAAACTCTGAAGGACCCATTTTAAATAACATAGGCAAACTATTTTATAGAAGCTCTGAAACTGCTAGAAAGGAGTTAGTGCAAAGATTAGAATTGCTTATAGAAGAAGCCCAATAAGAAAGCCAACAGCTGAACCGTGAAAATCTTTTCGAGTGATAGTAAGAGTTGTTTTCTTTGAATGTTTTACTTGCTATTCCTTCTCAAAATGCCAGAAGTACATTTGGTACCAGGGTAAGAAATTCCTGTTCCTCCTTGTTGTTTTCCCACTTAAGATGTTTGTGGAGGGTTATTGGATCCCCCCTGGGTCTTACGTTGTGCCTTTGCCAAGACACAGACCCTGGCTCTTCAGAGCCTTCCCAGGCAGTGTGCTCTCCCAGGCTCTCATGTAGCCAGCCAGTCATTTTAGCTCTTCTCTAGATGAATTGTTTTTTATTTTGAGCCAACTGATAATCTTCAGGGACAGAAAAGCAGATACTCCAATGGGAGTCCTGTTGATGACTTGAGTTAGTGGTTGTGATTTTGGCTGGTTTGGCGGGGGGGGGGGGGGGGGGGAGGGGGGGGGCGACAATGCTTGTGAGACTTTTAAGCAGAATTCCTTTTAAGAAAGGATCCTGGTTCATGTTATCATAACAAGTTTATTTTTTGGCCTTATATCGCTCTTTTTCCATTGCCAGCTTCTATTTGAAAATAATTAGTTCCAAGGTTAACTTTGCTGCATGTTCATATTTTCCAAGAACTTTATAAGTAGCTATTTTTATGTTGATGTTGCTCCTTTCTTTAATTGTTGAAATCACTAGGTTGGCAATTTTCTTCCCCCTTCACAGAGATTTAGGATCCACATACACCATTAGTTTTTCTCTTGAACTTGTATGTAATTCCCTGCTAAAGCTTGACCTACTTTCTCTCCACATTTTCCCCCCCATAACCCTGTGGTAATTTGTCAAGCCCATTCTAATCTCCTTAATCCTTTGGTTGAAGGGTTTTGAGTTTTAATGTTTTAATCTAGGGGCCTCCCTATTTAAGTAATTAGAGGTCCTATTTCTAGCTGTGTCCCTTAGATAAATCACTTAAACCTTAGGGTTTTGTTGTTGTTTTGATTTACAAATAATAGAACTCTGAAAATTCATATAGGCAAGAATTTGAAGCATGAATTAAGAAAGGAAAGCATACTGTGTTCTGATTTCTTGCAGTCATTCTTAGAAACTCAAGCTTTATAGATTGTCCTTTTTCTTACTGATCAGTTTTTTAAATATAGTACTTCACCCTAAAGCAAATATATGCTATTGCATTTTAGGGAAAATGTTTTTTTGTTTTTTGTTGTTTTTTCTTTCTTTTTTTTACAGAATTTTATGCTGTAATTAAAATTTTTTCCAACATTTTTTATGCCTGAGAACATGTTAACTGGTGAAAAATTCTTTTGCCTATTATTAAACAATCTGGAAATTCTTACAAAATTTAGAATATTTTTTTCCTGTCAGGAACAATTTGGTCATAGAGAAATTCACATTTTTTACATCCTGGGTTTCTGCCTTTTCAGTCAGTGAATATTTGACTATCTAGTTTTAAAAAGAGTGAATGAGAGAGAAAGACACTTGCACACTAAATTTATTATGTAGTGTAAAATATTAAGTATAATCAGTATGGAACCATTGATTATAGAGAGCTCACACTGTTCTCTTGTTCACTTATGGTGGGAACTGTTCCATGTGCTTTATGTGTATTCAGAAATCCTCACCACTCCTATGTGATAGGCACTATTATTATTGCTATTTTGTTGAGAGTCTTACAGAGGTACAGAGAGATTCCTTTGTCCAAGCTTACTGAGCCCTTAATTAAATATTGGATAAATCCAGATAAAGGTGTTCTGGCTCTAGTCCCACACTTAAGTCTGACATCTACATTATGTTACCTTTTAAGAGGTTGCTGTCAATTTTTTTAGAGTTGACTTTTGAAGTACTTGGATACTGGTGAGAGCATTAGGGAAAGAAGAGACATGAAGGCGACGCATGATGAGAGTCTTGTAGGAGAAGCTGGGCCTGTGGTTCGAGTAGATGGGATAGAGTCTGGATGGAGCAATGGGGAGGTGAGCCCAGTATTTTTGTTTGTTTATTTTGTAGTGCAAGAGAGAGGGAGGGGGACAGGAACAGAAAGACAGGAAGGGAGAGAGATGAGAAGCATCAACTCGTAGTTGCAGTTCCTTAGTTGTTCCTTGATTGCTTTCTCATATGTGCATTGATCGTGGGGCTCTAGTCAAGCTAGTGACCCCTTGCTCAAGCCAGTGACTATGGGTGGGGTCATGTCTGTGATCCCACGCTCAAGCTGGTGACCTTGGGGTTTCGAACTTGGGTCCTCAGTGTCCTAGGCTGACATTCTATCCACTGTGTCACCACCTGGTCTGGCTGGAACCCGTTTTTTAAATTCTTTAATTGCTTATTGGGTAATTTATTCAAGAATCAGAGTCATTAATGAAAAGGAGAAATTAGTTTGGCTTCATGGAAGACATCATGGTGTTAATAAGTCTGAGATCTTGGGCAAGGACTTAACCTTGCTGTGTCAGTTTATCTATGTATACAGTGAGGCTACTAGACAGAGGCATTCTATATGAAGTGCCTAGAACAGTGCCTAGTTCATAATAGGAGCTCCGTAGGTGGTGGAGGGAATGATTAGAGTTAAAATTTGAACTGGGATTTAAGGAAAAGGGCCAGATTTAGACAGAAGACTATCAAAGTGAGGAATTAGTGATGTTGAGAAAGTAGGTAGTCTCTAAACATTAACTTATTTACTAGAGAATCCCTGAGAAATGAGGTGGAATCAGATTTAAGGGACCAGGAATTCCCAGTTAAGGTGTTCTTGGTGAATAAAGCCCTAAAAATTTGAGTATGAAGTGTCAAAAATAAGCAAATCAAAAGCCTAGGAAAAGAACATTTGCTTAAGGTAATCAAGGCTTTAAAACTGGTTGGCTTTTTTTTTTAAAGATTTTATTTATTGATTTTTAGAGAGGGGAGATAGAAGGGCTGGGGTGGGGAGCAGGAAACATCAACTGGCAGTAGCTTCTGTGTGCACCTTAACTGGGCAAGCCCACGTTTGTGAACCGGGGACTTCAAATTTCAAGTGGATGTTTTATCCACTGTGCTACCATAGGTCAGCAGATTTACTTTCTTTTTTACTTTCTTTTTTAATTTAAAATTTAATTTATTATTAACATGGATTCAAGGGGCAGATTTACTCTTAAGAGACTGCATGGGGCACAGGGGGCATGATGTGGGGTACAGAGGGTGTTATATTGAGTGGGACACTTGAAACGTCAACACAATAAATTAAAAATTAAAAAAAATAAAAGTGGTTTACCAAGATGAGGGCCTGCCCTCAGCTGTTCCCAGCTCTCACTCTGCCTGACGGCAGGGGGGCTGCAGGCTCATTCCAGCAGAGCAGCATTCAGGGTCTGGCAATCCCTGGTGTACCAGTTTCACTGAAGAAAGGCATCTGCACTGGGAAATAATTCTACTGCCTCCCCCACCCTGTTTTAATTTCCCAAGCACTTGCTTATTTATTTCTCTCTCGGTCATCACAGCAACCTTATGCAGGGCAGTTGGCAAGGGTCACTATTTTAAATGCCACGGAAGCCACGTCTCTTAAGTTGAATGACTTAAGCTCATTAGTGTCAGAGACGGTGGGCACAAAACCAGGCCCCTTGGCTTCTAATTCTCGTGCTCTTTCTACCACAGACACTTAAGAAAAGGTTTCTGTGAAGTGATGGTCATTTGTGTAACAGCTTTGTATATTTACTTATTGAATGTCTTGAGGTGACATTGGTTAAGAAGATTATATAGGTTTTAGGTGTATGCTTCCGTAATACACCATTTGTATATTGTAATTGCGTCTTCACTGCCTGTGTAACTCGTTTACAGTGTCTAGAGTTCCGTTTTTCTACCTGGCCTTGCCTTCATGTCAGCCCTGGATAAGTCATGCAGTTGTTAGGTGTACAGACGATTCAAATGAGAGGGTGATTAAAACTCATTTTTCGTCATGGTGGTCATATGTCTGACCTGAGGCCTTTGAGTTTGCTTCTATCCTTTAGAGAATGAGGCCACCAGGCATGTAACTTTCCAGGTCTCTCAAACCTATGATGACTCAAAAAAAAAAAAAAATCTTGTCTCACCCACCATTTACCTCTTTTCCTTTGATCTTAGAGAAGGCAGTGTTCTTCCTCTTGCCCTTCTACCTGCACCCCTTTGTGGGTTACTTTAAACCTTTCTCCCATCACTTGGCTCTTTTCTAACATTCTATACTTAGAGTCAGGCCTTTTCTTGCTGAAAGGGCAAAACAAACTCTCACTCCTTTGTCTTACTCTGATCACATCTGTCTTTCTCACCTTCCCGGCCAAAGCTCTGGAGCCAGGAGGTAAACTTTCTGTGCCTGCTTCCTCTCCTCTCTTGTGCTTTCTGAACCCAGGCTAGGCGGCTTGCACTTCCACTAGTCCACTGCCCTGCCCTCGTGAGCCCAGCGCCCAGTGGACTAAGTCCAGGAATGCTCTTGAGTGTGGCCTGTTTGACTTCTGTGTGGCATTCGGCAGTTTTGCCCACCGTCCCTTAAACACTACCCTCCTTTGCTGTCTGGTTTCCTCTGCCCCTTCGAACATGCCTTAATCTCCCGTGGAGCCCCACACACCCTCTTTGCCCCTACGCTCTGCTTCCAACCATCTTTTCCTCTGCAGCTTTCCCCTGTGATCTCATCTGCAGTTAAGGCTTCAACTCCTGAAATACTACCAAGTTGATTTTTCTAGCCTAAAACTCTCAAGTTTTCTGAGCTCTAGATCCTTTTTGGTAACTACCTACAGGACTTTTCTTGTAGATGTTGCAGAGGCATCTCAACTCCAACCTGCCTACAGATTTGATTATGTCTGCCTTCCCCTGTACCTCTTAACTCACACAGCATTCTTCCTCCTCCTGATCATCAGCTCCAGTCCCTTTCTGTCCCCTTCTTCATCCTTTCTGTAACCCTGTCTTGTGGAGATCGCTTGGTAAGTATCTGTTAAAAGCCTTTCTTTTCTCTTCCTCACTGCCCTTTCTTTAATTCAGATTTTAAAATCACTTTCTTAAAGAATTACAACTTCTTTATAACCTGTCTTCCTCCCTTTTTTCATTCTCTTCCAACAATCTGCTACACTGTTCCACAAGAGTGATTTTTATCCTGTGAAAACCTGATCTAGTTTAGGAGCCTTGAGTACCTTTTCATTACCTTCCAGAGAAGAATCCAGATGATCTCCAGTTGCATTCTGATGAGACTCTTACCTGTCTCTGCAGGCTCGGGTTGTGGCCTCCTGCTCCTGTCCCCTGCTCCCTACTGTAGCCATGCAGGCTTTTAGGCCGACTTCCTCCTGTGCTTGTGGTGTCTGGACTTCTAGTCTCAGCACTTCTCCACGATATCATCCTCTGTGTCTTTCTCCAGGTGGTAACACTTCGAGGGCAGGCTCATTTATCTCATACATCTGTTTGTCTTGTAACACAAGTGAAGACGGGGGTCAAATGGGCGTTTTTCCTGCACAGTGCTCACAGCTCAAGGAGTTCTTACATAATTCACTTTGATCTGGAGTCTGAAAGATAATCTCTTATAAAATGTTTGTCAGAGCTAGGGGGAAATCAATTTGATACAGGACTGAATTTTCTACTTAGTTGTACTTGGATGGGAAGCAGGCATTAAGTTCAGCAATTTTGTGAAGAATTGTTTGACTTACCATTTTCAGCCTGTGTTTTCCGGGTCATTTTAGGCATTGTGTGTGGATTTGAAAATAAACTGTTTAATCCAATCATGAGGTGTTGTTAATAGGGTTCTAGCCTCATAGTTATGCTTCTTGCTATTGAATTTGGAACTTAATCAGGTAGTTTTAGGTACTATGAAAATATATGTGCTTTTCTCTATATTAAATAAGATACCATATTTTCTTTAGTATATTTTGGGTTTTATTAATATAAGGAGTACATATGATGAAATTGCTGTTAATCTCAGAGGATTCTCAATTTTAAACACATTGCCATTGAATGAATCATTCTTGGGGAATGAGCCAACCATTTTGGGTAGGGGCATTAACTCTTCCTGACCACTTGGGTATCATTAATTGGTATCCTAGTAACTTAAGAATTATTGACCCTGAAAATGCGCATCTGGCAACCATGGGCTTAATTTTCTAGTTAAGATTAATTATCTTTCAGTAAAGGGTAAAACAGAGACACTAGAGTTCTTTATAAGTCCTTTAGATTCTCTCAAGGTTCTAGTGAACTAGTTGCTAAGATGAGGGAAAACACTGGTGTGGTGTTCTGAACCTAATTGAGTCCTTTATTTTACTATGACTCACCTATAGTTCACAGATTTATTCCATGCAGGTCATGTAAAATAACTACAGTGTGGTTTGTTTTGCCTAGTTGGTTCCTGTTTTTAGTGATCTGCCAGGCTGTGTTTGCCAGTCGCTGAAGCAGGCTTTTAGGAGCTGGTGCAGCAGAGATTGGCACGGTGCGGCCCCAAGGCTGCCTCATACTTTTTGCCCCCTCCCCTGTGGCCCCAAGCCCCTTCAGGATCTATTTGAGGAAACTGAAGGTGTTCATATGTACATAGGGCTATGTTTAGCATAAAAAGAGATTATTCTCTTCAAAATTAGCATGATTCCTGATCTCTCTTTTTCTCCATTTGGAAAAGAAGAAGGCATTAAAGCCAGATTTGGAGAAGGCTCACCCACAGAGGGGCAGTGTCTTGTATAATGTGTTGATTTAGTTGCCAGCATCTAAAAGTTCTAGATTTCACATTGAAATCTGGATTTTGAGTTTGCAATTTAATTTTATTGATTTGAGAGTGTGAGAGAGAGACATCAACTTGTTGTTCCACCCATTTATACATTCATTGCTTAATTTCTGTATGTGCCCTGACCACGGATAAAAACCCACAACCTTGGTGTATCGGGGTGATGCTCTAACCAACTGAGCTACCTGACCAGGCACAGATATTTTCCTTTAAAAACTAGAAGCACTAGCAACATAGGTCTTAAATTTGTGCAAAGCAACAATTGGCTGATGTCTGAGGGCACACACTGGCTTGCCCCAGTCCTCACGGGGTCTTTCGTATCCCCTGCTTGAGCTCTGTAGGTATCGGCATTCTTGCCTGTGAATTATCTATGTAAGTTTCTATATCCTTGTGATTACTCTTTCCTTTGGGCACACCCAAGGGATGAGAACCCAGACAGGCCAAGGATGTTTCTTTTCAGAAGGATTTATAACGAAGTGAGTTTAATGGTATCTGGTTAGAGTAAAAAGTGATTGATTTTCAGATTTTTAAAAGAAATTATGTAAAGTAGGCCCTACATTGCTGTTTTAGAAAGAGAGGGAGGAGAGAGACGAGAAGCATTAACTCATAGTTGTTTATTGATTGCTTCTCATACGTGCTTTGACCAGGGGGCTCCAGCCAAGCCAGTGACCCCTTGCTCAAGCCACTGGTTTTTTGGCTCAAGCCAGCGACCTTGGGATTGTACCAATGATCCCGCACTAAAGCTGGCAAGCCTGTGCTCAAACTAGTGACTTTGGGGTTTTCAAACTGAGGCCCTCAGCATTCCAGTCCAATGCTTAATCCACTGGACCACCACTGGGCAAGCTGCTGCTGCTTTATCTTCTGCCCTTGTTTCCAAATATGAGATGTTTTTCTATAAGCCTATAAATGTATGTGATTCAGGCACTTGTTCATATTTTAGTTAAATAAAAAATCCACAATTTAACCTACCAATAAGTTAAAGTTTTGGTTTTTAGGGTTTTGCCACTACCAAAAACCATGGAACATGCATTTTTACCTCCTTGTCACCAGTAGGAATGTGCTTGCTTAGTTTCTCTGTATGTGTATGAAGGAGATGGGTAGCCATTCGTGCTCTTTTCAGCTCTAAAATATTATGGTTCTATTTTAAAAAGAAGCTTGAATTCTACAGTTGGATTCTGATTTTATCTCCTCTACCAAACCCAGTAGCATATCTTTTAATCCTTTTTGTTTTAAATTATATTTCTTGTTTTTGTAGCAAATAATAGGAAGTTGGTTTTCAACACCTGTTCAGCAAACAAGAGCTGCTTTCCTTTCTTTGATCTTAGCAACATACATGTCCTCGAGTAAAGCAGTTCCTTGAATAATGTCATGTCATTCAATGTCATTTTGTCATAACATTGATGAAAAACATGTATTCCGGGCCAGGACCACTGTCTGTGTAGGGTTTGCACATCCTCCCTATGTCTGCATGGATTGTCTCCAGGGACTCTAATTTTCTCCTACATTCCAAAGATGCACACTATAGGTGAACTGATGGGGTGTGGGTGGCACTGTGATGGGAGGTTGTTCTGTCCAGGGTGGGTTGCCACTTTGTGCCCTGAGCAACTGGTAGAGGCTCTAGCCACCCTTGACCCTCAACTGAAATAAGTGGATTGGAAAATAGTAACCTTACTTGTTTTTATTAGTCACCAGATGATCTTTGCAATATTGATCCTATAGTTATATGGACAACTCATGTTTATGTGTGTAGGTACAAGTTTCTGTACAAGTATACTGAATTGTTAGGGTACAAGTGTAACTGTTTTGGAGAACTAACAAACTCTTATTGGATGTCAATTTTTTCCTCTAGTGCTATCATTGCTGAGAATTTTGTGTTAATATTTATTTACAAGGATTATGGATGACTAATAAATATATAAAACATGATCCAAAGGCCACTAAAAACTCTGGATATTGTTGGAGGGAAGATATACTTTAAGATTTTTCCCCCTAATTAGGCAGAACTTTTATGCATTTTAAGTAGTGGTTAAGAACATAGATTTTGGCTTAAGAAAGATGGGTTTGAATCTTGTCTTTACCTCAAATTAGCTTCATTTTCTTTTTTACTGACTTGAGAGAGAGAGAGGAAAAGAGAGAAAGAGAAACATCAATTTTTTGTTTCACTTATTTAAGCATTCATTGGTTGATTCTCGTGTGTGCCCTGACTGGGGATCAAACCCACAACTCTGACACAATCAAGACAATGCTCTCTCTAAACAACTGCACTACCCGGCCAAAGCTAGCTTCAATTTCTTATCTGTAAATCAGAAATAATAATAGATTCTTCCTCATAAGGTAGTTGTCACATTTAAATAAAAAAATGTACACGATACCCTAATTCAGTGACTGGCATATAGTAAACACTGTATTTAATAAAGAGCGACTGTATCTGCATCATCGTCATTGTTATTTGAACACTGTCTAAATGTATGAGTAAGTGTAGTAGATTCCTCTCTTTGCCTTGCCTTAGAATCTGAAATTTAGGTAGGTTTTTATTTTATTTTTTTAACTTACTTTCCAGGGGCAGAGAGAGAGTCAGAGAGAGGGATAGATAGGGACAGACAGACAGGAACGGAGAGGTGAGAAGCATCAATCATTAGTTTTTCATTGCCGTTGCAGCACCTTAGTTCTTCATTCATTGCTTTCTAACATGTGCCTTCACTGTGGGCCTTCAGCAGACTGAGCAACCCCTTGCTGGAGCCAGCGACCTTGGGTCCAAGCTGGCGAGCTTTAGCTCAAGGCAGATAGGCCCGTGCTCAAGCTGGTGAGCTCGAGGTCTCGAACCTGAGACTTCCACATCCCAGTCCGATGCTCTATCCACTGCGCCACCGCCTGGTCAGGCTAGGTAGTTTTAATAGATTAGAATGTTAAGGCTTTAAGGAAATATAAGTGGGAATTAATGTTTCTACTGGATATTACTGTGGAGTCAGAATATGTGGGTTCATTTTCCTCTACCTTTGAGTGAGACAGTTCTACCTGAGCAGCAGGGCTGTTATGAAGATGAAATGGGATATATTTGCTTAGCATATAGTAGATTGCGGGCTGCCCCACCTTCCCTTGACATATATGACAGTAAGAGCAAATTTATACTGTAGGAAAATTGTATATTGTCTATCTTCAGGTAGTCTTATTAACTTTACAACTATGTTCGGGAGTAACCAGGATACTAAGAAGCGTCCTAATGTTCTGAATTGGTTTGATGATGTTTCTCGGTTGTTTTGGTGAAGTCATGAATTTCTGTGTCATGGGTTTAATTTCTCTCAAGTTTTAAAACATGGTACTTTTTAAAACAAGACTTCAATAAGTATTTTGTACCACTAATAAAGTATTGAATACCTGCTGTATTTTCAGGATTCTAAGATTATATTACTTATTGTGTGAGAACTACATGGGACTAGTTTTAGCTTTCAGTCTTATTTGAGCATCATGACACAAAGTGGAAAAAAATGATGATTCTGCCTGACCCCAGGCAGTGGCGCAGTGGATAGAGCATCGGACTGGCATGTGGAGGACCCAGGTTCGAGACCCCGAGACCGCCAACTAGAGTGCGGGCTCATCTGGCTTGAGCAAGGGGTTACTGGGTCTGCTGTAGCCCCTCGGTCAAGCAATCAGTGAACAACTAAGGAAAGCAATCAGTGAACAACTAAAGTGCTGCAATAAAAAATTGATGCTTCTTATCTCTCTCCCTTCCTGCCTGTCTGTTCCTCTCTGTCTCTCTCTGTCTCTTTGTCACCAAAAAAAAAAGAAGAAAAAAAGAAAAAGAAGAGGTTTCTGAGCTGCATTAATTTTGTGGTCTGGGCCACAAATCCAGTAATGCGAGGCACGAGTAGGTATATTTTCATGTAATTTGTGAAGACTTCCTGTGATTTAGAAGAAGGTGACAATTGTATAAATAATAAATCAGGATAATTTTATGAGATATGGGAGTCAAGATATCCTGAGATATCCATTCCGCATTTGGTTCAAAAAGTATTGACTAGACCTGGCTGAATAGCTCAGTTGGTTAGAGCATCAACCTTGTAAACTAAGATTGTGGGTTTGATCCTCAGTCATGGAACATACAAGTGTCAGCCAATCAATGCATTAATGAGTGGAACAATGAATCATTGCTTCTCTCTCCCGTTCTCTCCTCCATCCTCTTTCTCTCAAAAATTAATAAGTAAAAATTTTTTATTCCCACAAAGTGTTGATTAGTACGTGAACGTCCAAGAGTATAAAGGCACCAGTCTTTTATATGGCTTAAAATGAGTTAGGAAGTACCGTATTTTTCTCTCCATAAGATGCACTCCCTCCCACCCCCAAAGTGGAGAGGAAAATGCTGTGCATCTTATGGAGCAAATGTTCATTTTTTAAAAGCTGCTGTGGGGCACTGTGTGGGTAAACATGTAGAATGAGCACCAGCAGGAGTGTAATCATACCCGCCACGGCAGCGTGCGGAACCCTGGCATCTGCTAAGTGATCTCCAGGTTCCGGGTTCCACAGTTGCATGCAGCGCAGGAGGGAAGGCGAGCGACATTGTGTGGGCGCATTCATCTGGCATCATCGAGGGCAGATGTGAGGCACGCTGCTGCAGTGGAGGGCTGCACTGCAGCTGCTGCAGCTCTGTATGAAGTGCTGACGTCACTTGCTGCCCTATTAGTGCTTACCCAGTTTAGAGCACATATTAGCAAAACCACAAAAAAAAAACTTTAAAGAAGTGAAGACTCATCTAGCTGTAATTCCTGGTGGTCTTACCAGCCAATTGCAACCTTGATGTTTCCATCAACAAACTGTTTAAAGTCTTTATGCGAGAAGAGAGGAACAAATGAATGGCTGCTGGTAGTCATGATCTGACACCAAATGGACAAATGAAGAGACCCGCTATCACTCAAGTTTGTGAATGGGTGAAAACATCATGGCAGTCAGTGAGGAATGAAACTGTGGTACAGTCATTCAAAAAATGTGGCATTAGCAATGCCTTAGATAGCACTGAAGATGGTATCATATATGAAAATAGTGAAGAAAGTGATACCAGTGGTTGTGAGCAACTGAGCTTCTTAAATTCTGCGATGATGAATTCCTGGGGTTCAGGACAACTAGAAGAGTATTTGAACATTAAAGTCTCTTCTCGTTTGTTAATAACAGTGCTAATGGTTGTTAATACTGCTGTTGAGTTTACATTGTTGAAATGTTATTGTGGTATATTTTATTAAATATTTTAACACACCATTTGGTTCAGATTTTTTTTTTCTTATTTTTCTTCTTAAAACCCTAGGTGCATCTTATGGTCAGGTGAGTCTTATGGAGTGAAAAATACAAAGAGAGAATGAGAGAGAGAGAAAGAGAGAGAGAGAGAGAGAGAGAGAGTCTGAAACGTAGGATTTTCTTACATTTTGTTGCTTAAGATGAGACCAAGTAAAATTGAGTTGATTATAAGTTAATATAAATAAAATGGTACAGGGAGTATTACAATATGGTATCACTATTAAGGATAGTATGAAATAACTAAAGTTTGGGTTGTGAAATGCCTAAAGTTTTGAGTTGTGGAGGAAAATGTGAAGTTCAGTTGGAGATGGAGCCGTGTTGTAGAAGAAAGATAAGTTTGAGGCATAGAGGTGACTTAAAACTTTTTAAAACTAATGAAAGACCTCTTCATGTTAGAAGCACTTGCCTTGGCTCAGAACTAAATTTCTCCCTTATTTTCTTTCTCCCTTCCTCTACCTTCTCCATCCAGCTGGTTTTTAATACATGCTTCTACTACTGATAGCTGTTACTATAGTGCCATACTGCAGAAAGTTTTCTGGGGTGAGGAATACCTTTGAAAAGGCTCCTGTAATGATACTTTTAAAATTTATTTCTGACCCAGCAGGTTGTCCTGCAAGTTATTATATGGTATATAATAAATATATCAAGATTTGGAGAATACTCAGGCTGGACTCTCTATTAGAACAATTTTAGGGGTGAAAACAGTACAGGGCCCATAGATTTTTTTCAGAATATCAGAATAGCATGGAGATTTACTATCTGGTAATGTTAAGAAATAACTGATTTGGATAAGGGTATTACGGCCTGTGTTTTTATTTTACTTGGCTTGCAGACCTAATAGTTATTGATTGATTGACACTGTGGAATACTTCATGTCATTATCCTTAAGAGTATGTCTTATGCCAAAAGCATCAGAATGGAGAAATTCTTAATATTGCTCCAGTAGTTGGTGAAGCACACCCCGCTCGGGTTTGGCTTTCTAGTGGCCCATCATTGCCCTTTAGACCAGTGATTTTCAATCTTGTTCATCTCGTGGCACACATAAACTAATTTCTAAAATTCTGCGGCACATGGAAAAATACTTTTTTGGAATCTGACCCCTCCCCTCAAAAAAGGTATAATTTTGATTCATTCACACTAGGCAATGATTGTGTTGGCTGTTGTCATTTTTTAATTTGACAGTCTAAGGGAGAGGAGGTCAGTGTCCCTGACTAGTCAGGTATTGCATGTTTTAAAAATTCTGTGGCACACTGGTTGGATATTGCTGCTGTAGACTACTGGCACAATTATGGGGAAGTGTTGACATGACTAGTCTTTGCTTTCCTCTCCTAGCCATGCTACTCTTCTCAGGGGAAGCTTTTTTGCTTTTTCTGTTCATTCTATATATATGGCTTGACACACGTGGGGTTGGGGATAATCCTGCAGGACACCCCTCCAGGTTTATCAGCACTGGCCTGCTGGACAGCACCACAGCACCTGCCCTGGCTCCATCCTCCCTAGTCCCTGGGTCCCAGGATTCCAGCTTCTACATATTACCATGTTTTCTCTACATTAAAAACTTTTTTGTTTTAAGTGAGAGGAGGGGAGATAGTGAGATGGACTCCCACATGTGCCCTGACTTGGGTTCACTCGGCAACCCCGGTCTAGAGCTGATGCTCCAATCAGTCTTAGCACCTCAGGCTGATGCAGTCGAACCACTGACTGCCACTGGCTGCCACAGGGAGAGAGGAAGGGAAAGAGAAGCAGAGTAGCTTCTCCTGTGTGCCCTGACAGGATAGAACTTGGTTGTCCATATGCCAGACAGATGCTCTGTCCACTCTGCAAAGTGGCTAGGGCCTCCCTATGTTAATTTATGCATAATTCTTTAGAAACATATTGCAGCCACTAGTTTTCAGTAAGTAATGACTTCCTCAGAGCTGGAGAGACTTTGGTTGTTTCAAGTAAATCAGAGAGATACAAGCAAGGATTGTTATACAGTTATTAAAAGATTTAAAAACCATGACAGTGATTTTCTTCAGCATTCTCTTCCCCATTCCAGATGAAGTTTTCGTAGATACTAATTAAGTAAAAGTTGTGTTTGGGTGATGATGTGGAGAAGTGGGAAAGGTTGGAATGAAAGAAAGGATTTAGCCTGAACAGGTGATGGCGCAGTGGATAGAGCGTCGAACTGGAACGCAGAGGACCCAGGTTCGAGACCCCGAGGTCGCCAGCTTGAGCGTGGGCTCATCTGGTTTGAGCAAAACTCACCAGCTTGGACCCCAGGTCGCTGGCTCCAGCAAGGGGTTACTTGGTCTACTGAAGGCCCGCGGTCAAGGCACATATGAGAAAGCAATCAATGAACAACTGAGGTGTCGCAACAAAAAACTGATGTTTCTCATCTCTCTCCGTTCCTGTCTGTCTGTCCCTATCTATCCCTTTCTCTGACTCTCTCTCTCTGTCAAAAAAATAAAAAAGGAGAGGGAGGGAAGGGAGAAAGGAGGGAGGAAGGGAGAGAGGGATAGATAGAGACAGACAGACAGGAACGGAAAGAGATGAGAAGCATCAATCATTAGTTTTTCGTTGCGACACCTTAGTTGTTCATTGATTGCTTTCTCATATGTGCCTTGACCGCGGGCCTTCAGCAGACCGAGCAACCCCTTGCTGGAGCCAGCGACCTTGGGTCCAAGCTGGTGAGCTTTTTGCTTCAGGAGATGAGCCCGCACTCAAGCTGGCAACCTCTGGGTTTTGAACCTGGGTCCTTCACATCCCAGTCCGACGCTCTATCCACTGCACCACCGCCTGGTCAGGCTCCTATAGAGTGTCCTTGAAAACATGTGTTTCTAATATGTCAGATTGGTTTGGCAAAAATGACAAAACAAAGTTATCAGCATAGTAAAGTTTGAATGCACTGTTGTTCAACACTTAGTTGACTATTGTGCTTTTTATTACTCTGTTTTTATTTCCCATTGGTGTGCTATATAAAAAGCAATTATATGGAGAATATATATACTACCCATAAAAAAGTTTTATTTTTTTCAATTAGGGTTTTTCTTATATATAAAATTACAGTATTACAAACTGCTTTAGTGATATATAAAAAAAACTTAGTAAACTTAAGATTATTTGTTTTAAAATTCATTATGTTGCAGTTACTATTTATATGAACTTTTATTTCCATCTAGATTTTCTTAGGTTCCTTTGCCTTTGGTCCGTTGTATGCGTGTGTGTGTTTATGAGGATGGGCTATAATGAGAATTCCCTTAACCTAGTCTATGAATAAATTGCCTTCATATCTTGTCTTCCTAATATATTTTTGCATATAATACCTGGTGATAGAATTAGTTATAGAGTAACTTGTGAACTAATTGAGGTTTTTAGTTTAGACCAGTGGTTCTTAACCTTTTTTGAGATACCAAACCCACCAGTTTCATATGCACATTCACTGAACCCTTCTTTAGTGATAAATAAAATGATTTTTTTTTCCAAATTCAAGACATAGGTATGTTTTTTTTACTGGTGCACAAAATGAGCTGTGCATGAACATCACCTTGCTCAAAGAACAAAACCAACAAAGTGCATGAACTCATAACAAATTACGGTATTACTGTATTCTGGCCTCCGCGGCAGAGGCTTCTCCAAACCCCTGAGACCGACACATCGAACCCCTAGGGTTCGATACAACCCAGGTTAAGAACCACTGGTTTAGACTTATCCTTATGTGTAATTGTGCAGACACACTACTTACCAGGTGGGGTTTAATAGGAACTCCCACTGGTGGCTGAAATATTTTGCTTATATACCATCAGCTGCCTAAGATCTTGCAGATTTTTATATCGACTTGTATAAGCAAAGATTAAACTATTTGGGAGTTTTGCTGGGTGGTTGGAAGGGTGGAAGATTTCCCATTTCATAAAGCTATATGTTTTTAAACTCTGTACAAGTCAAAACTGCCAAAGAACAGATGTTGCCAATTTCAGCTGTACAGGGGGAAGGTAAAGATCGCTAAGCAACAGTGCTTACCAGAGGGTTTTTAGGAGCAGCGCCAGGGGAGTTGTGCCTGGGAGCACTTGTTGCTTCTTATGGCTCAGAACTGGGGAAGAGATGAAAAGTTCTTTTCTGTCAGGGCCACCATTGCAGTCATCAGCATAAAAGACACTGTGCTGACAACGATTAGGGCTGCCAAAAGGATGTATGGGAACAGGAAAGCGTGTTGGCCAGGTAGGAAGGCAGTAAGACATGTTTACAAAGGTAAGTGTCCCGCAGTGTACAGCTGCCCCACAGTAAGTATGAGGAAGTGCAAGCATCGAGTTCAGTTGGGGAAGTAGGAGGCAGGAGAGAAGCCTCAAAAGAAAACATCTCTCCCTTTCTTTTCCCTTTTTCCCCTGCCTTTTCTTCATTTCTCCCTCCCCTCCTTTTTTGCCCTCTTCTGCCTCCTATTAGGGGCTGGTGTCAAAGAAGGATCACAATAAACTGTAGTTCAGTGCCGCTGTGTGTGTGACCTTATAAACAAGGTAAATAAGCTTCCCAGCCACCGGTGTTCGGCCCCTCCCATAGCCCCTCCCTCGGTATACACTTGATAGGTAGCCAGACAGGTGGTGTGGTGTGGCTTTTTTTTTTTCTTTCATCTGCCACTGGAGACTTGGAATACCTCTTGAGATTTACAGGATTGTTGGTTTGGATTATGGATTTTCCTTTCTCTCCTCCCTGTTTCTCTCTAATGAAATAATGGAGTAAGTGTAGGGAAAATATAATGTTACAGTTTTGCTATCTGTACAAAGTCACAGCAATTTTTTAGAAAATTGGTTGTAAGGAAATTAAAAGCAATTTAAAATAAGCAATTCCTTACCACTCAGATTTTTCTGTCCATCTTTCAAGCTCTGGCCTTGAACTACTTCTGTATAACTCAGCAAATGTTGATGGTTTCTTTTGTTTTCCAAAGGTAAAGGTATAAATTGAAGATGTTGGCAGTTTAAATGCTTGTGTATGTGCGTGTGTGTGTGTACTTTCTGCCACCCCTCTGCCCACTCTCCTCTTCTACCCTTCTGTCCCCTCCCCCCAAGCTTTTATTGCTTTGCTTTTGAGTAGACAAATGGAATTTAAGTCAAATTTAAAATATTGTGCAGTTCCTACCCAAATATAAGTAGTATTGATTTCTACTGGCCTAGGAATATTTCAAAGTAATCATACTTTAGTACAGGCAGGTGTAGTAGATAACTTTTAATGTTCTTCTTGTAGCCTTATGGTTCTCATTCATTTAGCATAGATTGTGATCACATACTCTGTATTGACGATGTGAGGTGTAAATTTATGTGATGGAATCTAGTTGGAGAAGATGACATTGTTTCCATTTTCCCCCTCAGAAGATAAAATGTGCTTACTTTAGGTTAAGCAGTAGTGAATCTATCAACCAGGAGAGAGCTGAGAAACTAGGCAGAAATAATGAGAAAAGAGGGAGAACCCTCAAGTTATTGCAAACTCTTCCTGGGTTGATTTGAATTCAGGTTTAGTCCAAGTATATCATAAAATGCATTGGAGAACCTGTTATCCTCCAGACTTAGGAAGCAATAGTTTTCTAGTGCCTTAAGTTCCTCATAGGTAATTCTTTTTTTAAAAGGTAGTGTTCTGGTTAAGTCCAGAAGAAGCTGGTTTATTCTGTTCTACAAAAACCTTTTGAGAGAATTTTATTAAGGAAACAACTTTTCTGACATTGAGATTCCTCTTAAAAGTTTTACCTAAGAGAGATGTAAAATAGATAAGACTTACCTGCTGAAAAGCCAATCTAATAGATAGGCAGCATTGTTGCAGTGATAAACATAATACTGCTTATTTTTTACAGAGGATTTGGTTGTCTACCAATTAAAGAACTTTAGGTTGAAAGAAGGATCTTTTTTTTTTTTTTTTAATGACACATACCCCTCCACCTCAGCTTTCCTATTCCCGAAACTGGCACTGTGGTTGTGATAATGTCAGGAAAGTAAAGTAGTCTCCAGGAGCATTTTCCCAGCAGGTGTGTGCCAGGTGTATGGAATCGTCAGGAGGCCCACAGTTGAATTTATGTACAACTGAGATATAATTTACTTCTGCTAATTTGACCTTCTCATCTTTTAAAGGCAATTTTTAAGGGCAGCTGCTTTTGTTACTATTAGAATGATTACCTGTTTTTCATATTTCCTTTTCTCTGTAGTCTTCACGAGTTTAGAAGAACAGGGAGAAAACTGGAACTATGTACAGTCAATGCAGGAACAGTTGGAGAGAGTTATGACAAATGTGGTTGAGTTACACTATCTGTGCCTTAAAACTCAAAAAGTTGGAGTCTTGGGCCAGGGCTCTGGATTGAAATCAAAAGAGTACTTTAAAACTTTTTCTTTGCACGTGTGAGTCAGTATGAGAGGTCAAGAAGTGTCGGAACTGTGAGAGGTGTATACTGAGTTGGAGAAAAATGCAGGGAGAGCTAGTGATTGCTTCATATCTTCAAAATGAGCACAAACATACTGTTCTCCACTGTAACTTTTACAATTTTGGTCATAAGGTGGTGGCACAGTGAATAGAGCATCTGGGATGCTAAGGGCCCAGATTTGAAACCTTGAGGTTGCCGGCCTGAGCTCAGGCTTATCAGCTTGAGCATGGGTTTGCCAGCTTGAGCGCGGGGTCACTGGCTTGAACTTGGGATCATAGCTATGACCCCATGGTCACTGGCTTGAACAAGGGGTCACTGCCTCAGCTTGAATCCCCGCCCCCATAGAGGCACATATGAGAAAGCAATTAATAAACAACTAAAGTGATTCAACTAAAAGTTGATGCTTCTCATCTCTTTCCCTTCCTGTCTGTCTCTCTCTTCTCTCTCTTGCAAAAATAAATAGATAAATAGTAGAATTTCGGTCATTTATACTGTGAATGCTCACAAGCTTTAAATTCAGCAGATATTAAGTACATTTATTTTACAAAAAAGTGTCTCCTTGGCACATTTTAATACCTATTTAAAATAAATTTAAGCCTGACCAGGTGGTGGAGCAGTGGATAGAGTGTTGGACTGGGACATGGAGAACCCAGGTTTGAAACCGCAAGGTCACTGTCTTAATTGCGGGCTCATCAGCTTGAGCATAGGATTACAGACATGACCCCATGGTCGCTGGCTTGAGCCCAGAGGTCGCTGATTTGAGGCCAAAGGTCACTGGCTTAAAGCCGAGGGTCGCTGGCTTGAGCAAGTTGTTATTTGCTCTGCTGTAACCCCCTGGTTAAGGCACATTTGAGAAAGCAATCAATGAACAGCTAAGGCACAGCAATGAAGAATTGATGTTTCTCATCTCTCTCCCTTTCTATTTGCCCCATCTGTCCCTCTCTCTGTCAATAAATAAATAAATAAATAAATAAATTTAAGAATAAATTTTTAATATATATCTACCTTGCCTCTTATGTTTTAAAAAACATACTAACACTTGATGACTAAATATTTGTTCAAAACTTTGTTATTAAACATATTTTTACTTTTTTAAGTTTAATAAATCAATATCAGATGAATTTTGCTGGAAGTCTACTATAATTTGTCTTCTTTCAGATCAAACTTCTATACAAAGATAATGCAGGAAAAAGAAAAAATTAAGTGTACCAAAGATTAGTGGAATTATAAGCTTTTATTTTTCTTAAAAAGAATGACTAAATCTGGTTTTCAATAGATTATAGAAAAGCAAAATAGTTCCTTAAATTTTGATGCTCTTTGATGATAGGATTAAAGAAATGATTTATAGCAATTCATAACATTATATTGAATGAGTTGTGCTTTCCCAGAATGCTTTTCGGACCTTTCATAGACCCTAGCAACTAACCTGGCTGTTTGTCATCCAACATTAAAGCCCCAAATAAAAAAGAATAGAAAAGGAATGTACTTGTTCAAAATTAAGATGTAAAGAGCAGGGCTATCTTTATTTGCCTTCTCTCTTCTGTGTTTATTATAGTATCAGTAATCTCTAGGTGGTTTAAAGCTCAGATTATTTCCTTAGAGTATATATCCTTCTAGCCTACTGCTTCAGTCATCCCATCCCCCCCCACCCCCCCATTCCCCATTCTGGTGCTCAGGATAAAATCTTTGTCTTTTCAGACAAGCGTGGATTAAGGGGTTTATTTTATTCATATGACTTCAGTTTCTTTCAGCCTCATCCAGAAACTGATAGAAAGTTTTGGTTTTCTTGTGATTCTGTAGTCTTAGTTTATGGCCAGCTCTAAAAAAAAAAAAAAAGTCCAGGCACCCTGTGAAATACAGAATTAGACATGGTTTCTGAACGTTGTTTGCCCTTAAATTTGATAGACACATGCACTCAAAGGAGGAGCAGTAATACAGGTTTATGAATCTCTAAATCTGGTCATGGTTGACAAAGTAATTTAATAGTGTTATTTTAGACTCAGAACCATCAGTTAATATGATTTTTGAGAGAACACTTGTGTTTCTGGGTGTGTCTGTACGTAGGAGAGGGGGAGAGAGGCTGAATGGGGATGGAGTAAGCATAGTTTCAAAACACTAAACTGCAGTTTACCACCTTCTCTGCAGTGTTATATTTTAATGGAAAGGGCAAATTAATGCACCCACTCAAAAGTAAAAATTAAATCCCTCTTAAGAAGGAAGTTGTTTTAGTAAGAATTGGTTGTGGAAAGGGAAATAGATCTTTATCATCACTAGAAGGGAACCAATGTCTAGACTTCTTTTTTTTTTAAAGCAGTGCTTTTTTAGCCAGTCTTACTAAATCATTCATGGGTGCAATGCCCACAGTGGGCTTCACGGGGTCTCTCATGTGATCTTTTATCAAAGGTACACTATTTTAGAGCCTAGACCATTGAGAATTTCTAAGACTGTATTACATGGTAAATGGTAATAGTTCACAACCAAAAGTTAGAAAGTTGATGAGTAACTGAGATTAGACCTATTTACTGTCTAACAGTGGTAACTTTTTTACATTTGTTTATCATCCAGGCACTTTTTAAAATCAGCTTAAACCTATCTCATGTATACTTCCCCACCTCCACTCCTCTTAACTTTTACAGCAAGAAGCTAGTTGACAGATCATAAATATCTACTGAAATATTTCTGTATATATCATCAGCTCTAAATATAGTATATTTTAAAAATAGGAGGTATTTTCTGTGACTCTGTAGCAGCTTTGCAAATATGTTAAAATTTATACCCTAATGTTATCTCAGGAAATATATAGGAATAAAATAAATAAAATCAGCCTTTTTCTTCTTCTTCTATTTGTTTATATATATATCAAGAGAGTGTTTGCAGTGGAGAACATCTACTCATTGTTCTTATTTTTATTTATTTAAATCAGGTTTTAACTATATTAGCCTGACCAGGTAATGGCACAGTGGATAGAGTGTCAGCCTGGGATGCTGAAGACTGAGGACGCAGGTTTGAAACCCCAAGGTCGCCGGCTTGAGTGGGTTGAGCAAGGGCTCACTGGCTTGGCTGGAATCCCCCCTCTGCCCGCCCCCCCCAATCAAAGCACATATGGGAAAGTAATCTGAAAACTAAGGTGCCGCAACTAATTGATGCTTTTCATCTCTCTTCCTTCCTGTCTGTCCCTGTCTGCCCCCTGGCCCTTGCTTTAAAAAAAACAACACAAAAAACAAGATACTAGGTTTTATAATTAAAAGATGTTTTCTTTTACTAGAGATCAAAACAATTGCCAGAATATTTTAATAGTTCAGTTACTACAAATTCTGAGCTCTTTTTTTTTTCTTTTAAATTCAGTGAAAGGAGGGGAAGCAGAGATATGCTCCTGCATGCGCCTTGACCGGGATCCTCCCGGCAAGCCCACTAGGGGTAGATGCTCTGCCCATCTGGGGCCCTTGCTCCATTTCTCAGGAACCAAGCTCTCCTTAGTGCCTGAGGCAGAGGCCATGGAGCCATCCCCAGTGCCCAGGTCAACTTGCTCCAATCGAGCCATGGCTGCAGGATGGGAAGAGAGAGAGAGAAAAGTGCCTAGAGGGGAAGGGGTGGAGAAGCAGATAGGTGCCTCTCCTGTGTGTCCTGACCCGGAATCGAACTTGGGACATCCACACAGCAAGCTGACACTCTACCACTAAGCCAACCAGCCAGGGCAAATTCTGAACTTTTGTAAGTAATAAGACACTTCAGAAAAAATGATCTCTGACACCAATTAAAGTAACTTACTTTGCTGTTATAATCAAAACAACTAGAAAGAAACAAACTATTTATATTGATCTTTAAAGTTTTGATACTTCAAAATACTTCATTCTGTACAGTTAAGTTTTATAAGATTCAACAATGATATTCAGAGGTTTTTTTATATAAAGTTTTTCATTTTTATTTTTTATTGATATTAGAGAGGGCGGGGAGAGAGAGACAGACAGAAACATTGTCTTTCTCTATGTGTCCTGCTATATGGGCTTCAATCTGCTACTTTTACCTATTGGGACGATGCTGTAACCAACCGTGCTGCCTGGCCAGGGCCAGGGTTTTTCTTCTTTTTTTAGGGGGAAGTTAAGATTGTTTTTTCTTTTGTTAGTGAAAAATAGACAAGGAGGTGATATAGTTTACCTATAAAAAACAGTTTACTTAAAAATGAACTTTAAAAATATTGGGGATATTAGCTCTTGTTTAAAATTTTTTTAACTGAATGTATTGGGGTGACATTGGTTAATGAAATTATACAGGCTTCAGGTGTACCATTCTATAACACATCATCTGTATGTTGTATTATTTTCACCACCCCAAGTCAAGTCTCCCTTTATCACCATTTATCCCCACTTTACTCTCTTCTACCTTCCCCCAACCTCCTTTCTCATTTTTAATAAGTAAATCGGGATGCTTGCACATCTTCCAAGCTTCCAGTTTTCTCATTCACTGTTTATCCTGGACTATTACTCTAGCACCTGTCTCAAGGAGTCATATACCCTTCCTTAAGCCAACCCAAGCGTGCCTGAGGTACCCTCTCTTGCACCAGTCATGGTCTCATGTTCTCTCTCATCTGAAACTGCTCTCTGAGAAATTCATGTCCCTAAACTGTGCTTATGCTGCAATTATTCCTTGTGTGAAAAACTTCTAATTGGGTTGTTGGTGGTAATAGAAGTTAGTTATAAATAATAAACAGTACTTTTTTTTATTTTCCTAATGGAGAATTTCTGTATCTTAAAAAAATTATAAAGTTTTTGGAGCTTTACAAACAGGAAACATACTGGTTATAAAATGTAGAAATAAATCCAGAATTTACTATCTCCATAATTACTTTATGATAAATTCATGTTTCTGAATTTTTTTGGAAATGCCATGAGGTAACAAAATCAAATTCATTTATTTCACAAATAGTGCTTTCTTATCTGTATTAATCCAGAATTATGGTAATGCCCTGGGAGACAGATGAATCAACCCCCAGAATCCCCCGCAGGAAGCCAGTGTGGAGAAGACAGACTAGAACACCAAGTCCTACCACTCAGAGTTGAAGGTGACTGGAGAGTCAGGTGAAGGAAGACTTCCAGAAAAGGCAGCCTGTGTGTGTGACACCCCTGCTTCCACACTATCTGCTCTTTTCTAGATGCTCCTGTATGAGTAGAACTGCTTGGTCTGCATTTTTGTTGGATGATAACTATAGTGACCTATAGATTACTTGTTGCTCTAAATCATCTTGGCCTTTACCAATCTCTGTCTTCCTTTTCTTGAAAAATTTACTTGGAGAACTATAGAGATACCTGCAATTAGCACAATACTAATTGTGTTAGCCTTCACCTCTGTCAGACAATTTGGCATTTTTTGTAAAAGAGGTTTCCAGGTTTGATGTGACTAATTCTTTGCTTCGTATTGGAAGTTTATCACTTTGAAAAAGCTATACCAAGCCCTGGCCGGGTAGCTTTGTTGGTTAGACCGTTGTCCTGATATGTGGGTTTGATCCCTGGTTAGGGAACATACAAGAATCAACCAATGAATGCATAAATAAGTGGAATAACAAATTGATGTCTCTCTCTCAAATTAATGAATAAAAATTAAAAAAAAAAAAACAAAGGCTAGGTCCTGGCTGGTTGGCTCAATGGTAGAGCATTGGCCTGGTGTGTGGAAGTCCTGGGTTCGATGACCGGCCAGGACACACAGGAGAAGTGCCATCTGCTTTCTCATCCTTCCTCCTTTCCTTTTTCTCTCTCTCTTCCCCTCCCATTGCCAAGGCTTCATTGGAACAAAGTTGGCCAGGCACTGAGGATGGCTCGATGGCCTCTGCCTCAGGCACTAGAATGGCTCCAGTTACAACGGAGCAACACCCCAGATGGGCCCTAGTGGGCATGCCGGGTGGATCCCAGTTGGGTGCATGTGGGAGTCTGTCTGTCTGCCTCCCTGCTTCTCACTTCGGAAAAATATGCAAAAAAAAGCATCTATACGAAATCTTTCCTTTATTTGAAAATATTTGGGAGGAAATGGAGGGTGTTTAATTTCTTGAAGGGATAATTTAAAAATGTTGCTTTGCAATTTATATAATAATACTATTTATTATTCCTTAAGAAAACTATTAAGAGTGCCTTACTATTTTTTATTCTTCTAACTCATTATCCCTCCTTTCATATTAACAGCCTATAGCATTTTTTTTTAAACTGTGTACTATGATTGTGCCCATAAATCTGTCCATGGATTTTAAAACTTCTTTTCCTAAAATCCTGGGTGTAGATGATTTAGACAGTTGCCCAAAGTGCATACTTCTGAAGTGAGACTGCTAGCCCCTTTATACCTTTTGCAGCCGAAGTAGGCACACCCAGGCAGGCAGTGTGAGTGTGTCCTTGGAGTAGGCATGGCTCTTTGGGTAATTTATTGGGTGTTCACAGAATAAAGTTAATTTTATGTCAGAACCTTGTTGAAGCAGGCCTTTGGTTTCCTCCTCTAATCTGTTTCTTGGAAATACTGATGATAGCATCTTAATGATAAATGCTTGAATATATTTGTATGGCCTTAGCTTGAACATATCTTGTCTTATTTCTTCCTCAGAACAATCCTATGAAGCTTTGTGTATTTCAGAAGTGTCTGCTCAGTATTTAAGTATGATTGATCAAAAGAGACCCCCTCCAATAAAAACACCCTCTCTTTCAAGGACTATATAGTCTAGTTTGGGAAATAAGAATGAACTAGCCAGCAAACATTGGTCTGGGTCTTGCTCGCATGGGTTCCCCAGCAGCCCTTCACAGTGTGTTATTAAGGTGGGCTGTCAATCTGGGAACAGTTCAGTGTGCTGAGTGTTGGATGGGGCAAGCTCAGAGCACGGACTGGAGAGCTGGAGGCACATTCCTACGGGTGCGTCCTGGAGAGAAGGAAAGTTAAGTAGAGGGACGCTAATAAAAAATAAAGCAAGTCTGGCAGAAGACATTTAGGGGTATATTTCATGATTCAGAATTTAAAAAATAAAGAAGTGTGCTCTCTCTCCCAGGAGTACCTTCCCCTACCCTCTCTGCTTCCCTCAGGCACCTTACCTCTCCTTCCTTTTGCCTCAGCTCCAAGGATCCTTCTGCTATCTCTGTAACTTTCTAAATGAACTTCTCTTACAATTTGAAATCAATTAATTAATTAAAAGGCAAAAAGATACACAGTAAAGATCTTCCTCCTACTCTCTTCCCGAAGCCACCTAGTTCTACTTTCTAGACATGATTGATGCTATGGGTTTCTAGTGTGTTATTCACAATGGTATTTTTATGCATAATAAGTAACTCTACAGATATTTTCTTTTCTCACTGTTATCTTTTCATTTATAGAAATATTGGCACATACTGCATCTTGGTTTTCTTCCTTCCTGCTTAACGATGCCTTCGAGATGACCCCAGGTCAATGCATGAAGAGCTTCCTCGTTCTTTGTCATAGCTGCTTAGTATTTCTGTGTAAGCGGCGTGTACCACAGTTCTCTGAGCCAGTTACCTACATGTAGGCATTTTAATGATTTCCAGTATCTTCCTATTTACAAATTAGGCTGAAGCAAATAACCTGTACGGATGTCTTTTAGTACATGTAAGAGTTGGTGTTAGACGTTTGATTGCTGGATCAGAGTATGAGAAATTAGATTTTTGGCAACTGTTGCCAAATTACTACCTTCAGAGGCTTTGCTGCTTTTACTCTCCCACCAACCACAGTATTCAAGTGCCTGTTTCCCCACATATATGTATTTCACAGACACAGTTTTGTCAGGTCTTTGTTTTTGTTTTGCCAATCTGATATGTGCAAATAGTTTCTAAGAGTATCTTAGTGTTTTCTTTATTTCTTCCTTCCTTTCTTCCTTTCTTTCTTTCTTTCTTTCTTTCTTTCTTTCTTTCTTTCTTTCAACAGGGACAAAGAGAGAGTCAGAGAGAGGGACAGACAGACAGGAACGGAGAGAGATGAGAAGCATCAATCATTAGTTTTTCGTTGCCATCGCAACACCTTAGTTGCTCATTGACTGCTTTCTCACATGTGCCTTGACCGTGGGCCTTCAGCAGACCGAGCCACCCCTTGCTGGAGCCAGCGACCTTGGGTCCAAGCTGGTGAGCTTTTGCTCAAGCCAGATGGGCCCGCGCTCAAGCTGGCGAGCTCGGCGTCTTGAACCTGGGTCTTCCGCATCCCAGTCCGACGCTCTATCCACTACTTCACCGCCTGGTCAGGCAAGTATCTTAATGTTTTTAAGGAGAAAACAATGCAAAACAATTTCGTCTTTGTCCCTAGTATGCTTATGTTTGTTAATTAAGATGTTGACCTATAATTCATATAAGCAACACTGTTTAGTAAGCCTTTGAAGCTCTAAAAACTGAAATTGGAAACATATTTTTCTGTTCTAAGTTCTGAGACTGAACACATACCAGCAAACTGTGTGACTGATGATTGAGCCAGGCAGAACTGTTCCCTGCTTTTACAGAATTTGTAATCTGGAAGCAACGGAGATAAAAAACGTGCGTGCAGTGCTTTGACAGGAAAGTACACGCAGCTGTGGGAGCACACACAGTTTCAGGAGGGAGGGAATCCGGGAATGTTCCAGTTTCCCGTCTGACCTTCATACCAACCCCATGAAATGGTTCAGATTGGTAATATTATGCCTTCAGCACCATGAGGAAGTAGACCCCAACAAGTTGAATCTTATCCAGGATTGCAGAGCCAGAACTAGAATCCAAGATCTTTTGGCTTCCTTCCTCAGCATGCTGCCTCTATGCTCCCTGCAGTTCCTGCTCAGTGACAACTAAGCCTTTTTGAGAATCTCATTGTCATAAAAGTGCTGCTCTGTTGAAACTTGAGAGACTAAAGCACAGTATTGCAAGAGCCTCCTGGTCTCAGTGGTGAGGTATATTTCTTCCGTCCGGCTCCTTTTAGCTTATTAAAACAAACTGTGCCGTGTTTAGAAGACATTTACTAGCATATTTTATTTTGGTATCAGTGCATTTTCTTATGATTACACAATGTCATTCCAAGAGGAGAAATCAGACCAAGGCCAGAATTGCTGTCTTTTCTGGTCTGAAGTTTTTGAACTAAAGGATGTATCTAGAGTTGATGGGGCCTTTGGCACTGTACAGTTCTCCCCCTGCCAAGCTAATGATGGTGTATCTTACAATAGATGGTATCAAATGGAGGAAATAATAGTATGTAGCATGACCAGGTGGTGGCACAGTGGATAGAGCGTCAGACTGGGATGCGGAAGGACCCAGGTTCGAGACCTGGAGGTTGCCAGCTTGAGTGTGGGCCCATCTGGCTTGAGCAAAAGCTCACCAGCTTGAGTCCAAGGTCGCTGGCTCCAGCAAGGGGTTGCTTGGTCTGCTGAAGGCCGCGGTCAAGGCACATGTGAGAAAGCAATCAGTGAACTAAGGTGTCACAACGAAAAACTAATGATTGATGCTTCTCATCTCTCTCCGTTCCTGTCTGTCTGTCCCTATCTATTCCTCTTTCTGACTCTCTCTCTGTCCTTGTAAAAAAAAAAAGTATGTAAAGTGTTTAATGCACTATCAAGTACAATATGTTCAATAAGTA
This sequence comes from Rhynchonycteris naso, assembly GCA_037038555.1. Classification (NCBI taxonomy): domain Eukaryota; kingdom Metazoa; phylum Chordata; class Mammalia; order Chiroptera; family Emballonuridae; genus Rhynchonycteris; species Rhynchonycteris naso. The sequence continues at coordinate 251,227,454 of CM072996.1, read as the reverse complement.
GCTGTATCATTTTTAAAATTGAGTAGAATTATGGTTCTTGTGTTAAGACCGTACTTCAGTGGGGCGGTGGGGCTTCTGCGGGCAGTCTGTCTATACAGGGAACACAGGAGGTGCCACTGTTTCCTCTAGGAACCTGGATGTTGACGATGGGAGATGACAGTGAGATTTGTAGCTCTAAGTTCCCTGCAAACTAGAGCTTCTTGATTCATGAAACTAGCATAGATTTTTGTTGTTGCTTTTTATCATCTCTTGTTCTTTGAGGACATCTTACCTGAAAATGTCCAGCCCTAACTCAGTGTGCTTCAGGGAGGCTGTTTCCTCTAGGCCGCAGTGTTGGAGGGGGAGCTGGAGCCGGAGCCAGAGTGGCAGCACTCTGCTGGAGAGCTGGGGGGGGAAAGGGGCTTCACGGAAGGAATTAGGTCAAAATGGTTTGTGAACTGCCACTCCCTTTTTTGAAAGTCTCCTTCCAGTGGCAGACGGAGGTGCCAACTTGTACTTCATTAAACAAGGCAGCCTGTCCTTCCAGATCTTTCCCTGCAAACACATCTAAAATACCTATACTCCTGTTTCAGAGCTATGAATCTCTGATAGATGGAACATTATACGGGCTCCTACTGTGCGCACTGTCTTCTCACTGCCTCTCTTTTAAATGCAGTTATAAAATGTATCTTGGTACACACAGAAGTATTTAGGTATCAAAAGGGGCATTAATGCTAATTCTCTAACTTTCAAACAATGCATTGTAGCTGTGTGGGTGGGTAGGGGTGGGTAGAGAAAACTATAAAGCCAATGTGCTAGAATTCCAGTATTTGGGGTATCTGAGTGAGGGGTTTGTAGGAATTCTTTTTACTGTCTTTTGCAACTTTTCTTTTAAGTATGGAATTCCTAAAGAAAAAGTTAAATACATGTCTTAGCATTTTTTCTGTGCAAACATATATTTACTGTATTTTAAGTCTACATAACATGCTGCTGGATGTACTGCAAAGGTCTTTAGTCGGACTCTTATTGTTGGTCATTGATCATTTTTTGGTTGTTTGCCTTTATAAACAGTGCTGCTTAGAGATATTAAAATGTGATATATTTCCAGGTATTAGAATTCGCATTGCCAAACCCCTTTGAAATACTTGTACTTCCATAATAGCCCTCACAGGATAATTTTAATAAATTAACTAATTAATGCTCTTTTTTTATTTTTAAGCAAGAGAGAGAGAGAGAGAGGAGGGGAGGTACAAGACAGACGGGAAAGAAGAGACGAGAAGCATCAACTCGTAGTTGTGGCACTTTAGTTGTTTTCTCATATGTGCCTTGACCATGGGGTCCCAGCCAAGCCAGTGACCCCTTGCTCAAGCCAGCAACCTTGGTCTTCAAGCCAGTGACCGTGGAGTCATGTCTGTGTTCCCACGCTCAAGCCAGAAGAGCCCGTGCTCAGTTGGCAAGCTCAGAATTTAGAACCTGGGTTCTTAGCATCTCAGATCAATGCTCTATCCACTGCACTACTGCCTGGTCAGGCTAACCAATTAATGGTTGAACCTAAGAACTTATTTAGAATTTTTAAAAAGTTAAATAGTGACTGTCTAGCAATATGTATGTTACCCTGATACTAATAAACAGTAAGCTATAGAAAAATTTCTTTAGCACTAGTTGGTCTCATGTAATAAAAATTTAGAAAAAAAATGAATTTTTTAGTGACATGAAACATTTTGGCTAAGTGTTGACTGCTTGAGTAATTATGACGATTAGAAAGTTTTTTAGTATCCTAAGGTTGTAGCGTGTTGACTTTATTCTGTTGGAAGCAGCATGAAAATGCTTTTTGCCCTCATTCCAACATATTTCACTTTTTCATTGCTTGCCAGATATTTTAATTGGATCCCCCTTCTCTTTCCAGCAATAGATAGGATGAGGGGACTATTTGACCAGAGTTAGTACAGTCATATGCTCTGTTCTGTTGATTCATCTGCAACTTAATAATTGTTACTTTTCTAATGATGCATGTGAAAAATTGAGACCATAGACTATAATTACATTTTACCCTCAGGTCAAAATAGCAGAACATTACTGCTAAAACGTTTTTTTTACTAATGTTTGGTTTAGATTTTAGGCATTCCTTAATGGCTTTGAGAACAAAAAGTGAGGCCTGACCAGGTGGTGGCACTGTGGATTAGAGTGTCCACCTGGGATGCTGAGGACCCAGTTCAAAACTCTGAGGTCATCAGTTTAAGCGTGGCCTCGCTGGCTTGAGTGTGAAATCATAGACATGATTCATGGTCGTTGGTTTGAGCCCAAAGGTCACTGGCTTGAGCAAGGGGTCACTGGCTCAGCTGGAGGAGCCCCCTAGTCAAGGCATGTATGAGAAAGCAATTGATGAACAACTAAAGTGCAGCAACTTTGAATTGATGCTTCTCATCTCTCTTCCTTCCTCTTTGTCTATCCATCCGTCCCTCCCTCTCTGTTTGTCTGTCTCTCATGTGCATATTTTCTCTCTCTCTCTCTCTAAAAAAGGAAAATAGAAAAAAAGGTGGATAAGCCCATCATCTAGTTGTTGACATACATAATGCCTGAAGGCATGCCGGTCAGGACCAGCAGGTAAAAGGGATATCTGTGATTCTTTAGTTATACCTGCTAACTTCCAAGACCTACCTCAAAAATAACAAACTGTAAACATTTCAATAGTGCCATGAAATTACGTGCTTTAAAACCGGACCCAGGCAGGTCAAATTACATTTGAATTTTGACATGTTCATTAGATTCGATTTCAGGACAGTGTGAATGTTGTATGTGTTTTTCCTTTTCCTTCTTCATTAACATACATTGGAAGAAGGAAACAGGTTTATAAACTCTAATCCAGGCACTCGCTGCCAAAGCTGTATTAAATTACACTCAAATTAGAAACAAGAGCCAGGAAAAAAGAACCCTTTTCCATCCACTCTAGCTATGAGTCAAATACTGCACCAAATTGACGGGGAAGACCAGCACTATCTGCACAACTGTGGCAGCAACAGCAGGGCTGTGTGTTGTGTAGAACTTGCCCTGGGCACTTGGCTCATGAACTGACATACATCAGAAGTGACTGTTCCTTTGAAAACCATGAAGTCATGGGTTTTGTTTTTCTGTCTCTAAGGAAAAGAACTTTTTTAAAGGTTTAACTTTTCCATTTTCTCTGCACTTAAAAAGATAAAGGCTGTAAAATAACAGTTCCTAAATCCTTTCTGTGTGGTGGCATCGGCAGCCATTGTTTGTTTAGGTGGGGATAAGAAAGAGGTATAAGTAGTGGATCTTTTCTCCAAGAAACTTAGGTGATCGCTCTCCTTAGGGACTTTCTCTGGGGAGTATTTGTGTGTGTGTGTGTGTGTGTGTGTGTGTGTGTGTGTGTGTGTGTGTGTGTGCGCGCGCGCGCGTGTACGTGTGTATGATGTGTATATGAAAGGTCAAAACACTGGCTTGAAGTAGGGATGGAGACATTTAGGTTTAAAATAATATTTTGGCAGGTTAAATTATTACCAAAAAAAAACTATCCTTAATTGGATATTGGCCACCTTACTGTGTCAGCTTATACTAAGATGTCCAGATCATTGTCATTGTTGTGTTCATTTATCTTGGCTCACTAGACTGATGTTGTTGCTAAGAAGGAGCAAACTATGACACTGGTTTTATCCCTTTCTGCTTCCACTTTTGTTATATTTGTTATTCCTCGAGATTTAAGAATATACTAATTTTCTTGACATATTTTTCTTTGGAAACTTTAAACCTGGAGGTCATAATTAGTCTTTCGTTGTATCCAGTGGAACCCCTTCCCTTAAAATTAGGTTGGGCTAATCTCTTTTGTCTTATTTCATCCAGAATGTGAAGTTTCTAATATTTAACTACTAAAGGGTAGGCCCAAGGTAATTCTAATTTTGAGAATGTTGCTGTATTAATGCCAGCATCTATTACTACTCTAATTGGTTTTTATTTTGTTTGTATGTATGTATGCTGATTTTTTCTTTCTTTTCACTTTCAGCAGACCTACTCCAATGAAGTCCATTGCGTTGAAGAGATTCTGAAGGTGAGTTCATGGTTATTGCTTCTCACTTGAATAAATATTTAACTAGGCAGGCATATATCCATTTACTTTGACTTTCATGAAAAGTTGCCATTTCAAATTCCTTTAAACAGGCCCAACACCACCTCAGACTCCTCCAAAATCAGAATTGCCCAGAGTAGTAACAAAGGAGTCTATAAGTACATTACCAACCTCTTTGACAGATTTTATTAATAAAAATGAAGTCTTCAGACTGCAGGGCATCTGGACCAAAGTTTTAACACCTCTTGCTCAGATTTTGCTGGTTACCCATAGACACCCACAAGAGTTGCTTTCTAGACGGGGACTCCTTACACTGATGCAGTCAAGGGGGCACCAGCTATTAACAAGTGCTTGATTTGTGCCTCTTGGTAGTTTGTAGGGGACACCTCATATGTATAGCCTTATCTTCATTGAGAACATTAGTTTTTAAAGGGGTAAAATGGAATTTAAATGGATATCTATCTGTAGCCCTATGAGGAAGATTTGCTTATTGAGTGTGCCATGGACATTTGTGCTTCTTCTACAAAAACATCACTGAATCCATTATCCATTTGTTCAAGTTTTCTTTCATAAGGGTGGCAAATTATTTCTAGAATTTAGTTCCAATAGGAGAAAAATTCCCCTCATGCACCACCATGCTTTCTTTTTATCAGAAAAGAATTATATATATTGTTGTTTTCCATTTTGGCTTTAATTTCCAAGAAATCTAGAGCTAAATTTAATGCTCAGATATAGTCATTATAACGATTGAGAGTTTTATTTCTCATTCTTCCTCTATGGTTTTTAATTTTCTTCCATGTCTGTTTTAATGATATTATTGCTTTATCTTTTACTATAAGTTTACTAATATTTTTTGGAAGTAGGAGAAAAAATTATTGATACATATATTTATTAATTTGTGTCTCTACTCACTTTTATTCCTCAAAAATATATGCTTTTCCAATTTTTTCTTTAATATTTAATTGTAAAGTTTTAAGTGATGTGGAGCTGAAACCAGTAATTAAGTAAATTGTTTACCTTCTTGTGAAATTTTTATAAAACTAGTGTCTGATCAGATATTTGGCAAGTATTTTTGTTTTACAATCTTTTGCCATGTAGTTTTGTAGTTAGGACTTTCTGAGAAAGAACTACCTCTAAGGAAACAGTTTGTCTTGCTAAACATGAGAAATTTTTGTCAACCATCAAGGAAGATTAATAATAAACAAGTTATCTTGATCAAGTTTTGTTTCATGCTCTCCCTCTGGTATTTCTGAAATTCTTTGAATGGTGAGTCATGAAAACAACAAATAACTTGGTTAGAAAATATGGCCTTAGCATTTTCTTTGAAGTTGTATGTGATTTATTCGACAGTTATTTACAAAATAAATGAAGCTATAGATTAGTTGTGTCTGCATATGTCAAATGCTTCTCTTAGGTATTGATGTATGTTAATGTATGGCTGTTGAATCCTTTATCGAGGATGATGGTATTAGAGCATCAGACAAGCATTGTTCATTTAAAAAACTTATCCATTCTTTCTTTCCCCTCCTCCGATATCATGTTGAGTTCTTACTTACCTGGAAATGCTTGAAAGTAAATGGTCAATACACGCAACAGGTGAGTATTTTTGCTTGGAAAGTACAAATAGGGCGACCAAACAGAAGCATGTGTTGGTCTGAAGAAGGCACAGGCTTTTTGCATAGTGGAGACTTAAAGTCTGTCTCCTTCTCTTCTGCTGTGTTTGTAGCCTTAGTTAATTAAGTCTTGTGTTCTCCTGGGGCCTCTGTTTTCTCATCGCTAAAATGAAGACCCTGGACTAGCAGATGATCTCCAGGATCCATTCCAGCTCTCACTCTGATACTGATCCATATACGTACTTTTCTCTTCCTCAAGGTTCCTGTTCTTACCCTGTGCCAGCAATTTATGAGGATTGCCAGGAATCCTAACACAAATCTTTCTGATGGGCAATAGAGGCAGTAAATAGTTCCCTAACAGAAAAATCGATCATGGAAGATACTGTTTGGTTCTCTAGGGTAGATATTAAGGGTGGAAGTGTTTTAATGAAGGGGAAGTGGTAGCCTATAACTTCTGCAGGCTGATGGAGTAACAAAATAGCAGACAGACACTACTAGTAATCAGGAATTGGTCATGCACAAAGGTCCAGACAGGGCAATGTGCCCTTAGTGAGTGAATGGAAATAGCTCAGGTTTTCTACCTACAGTGGTGTGGCCTGCTGTTACATCCTCTTGGAGAATAATTCACTACTTGTAGATGTTACCTTAGTGCAACATTCTGGTGACATTGGTACAATGAGTGTTAACATTATTGTTTGTTCTTTCATTCATTTACTCAACAAATATTCATTAAGTTTCGATACTTTTCTAGGCACTGGGGATACTATACGAATAAGACAGAGGCCTTACTCTCATGGAGGTCATAGTGGGGATGATGAATTTATATTAAAATGCCAGATAATGATAAGGTGTATGAGTCCTTATAGTAGACAAATGAACAGATGACTAGGCAGAGAAGAGAGTGCAATAGCCTTGAGAGGGGAACAGATTGGTATGTTAGAGAACAATAAGAACTAGACAGGGTGTCTAGAGCAAAATGAGGGAAGTGCGGTGTGGAACAGGGACAGCAGCTCTGTCACCCAGAAGGCCAGGACTGAGGCAGTGCCAAGTAATTTACCCTCACTGGAGCCATAAGTCATTGTTAAGGCTGAGAGCAAATTCATGGCCTTGTGATTCTGGGCAGCTTCCCTTCCTTATGGCACCAATTTTCTTAAAGTCTAAGTCCCTTTCCTAAGCTAGGCATTTAGGAAAGAACCTCAATTCTTTCAGACTACAAGCAAGACACACAGGGTCTGAAAGAGTTTATGCACATGCCAGTGCCTAACTCAGTGGCTGGGCCAGCCTTAGGCATTGAGGGTAGAATGGATGTTTTCTGGGAATAATTGATGTCTGAAAGTCATAGATTGAAATTCTAAAGCAGTGGTTCTTAACCTTTTTTGAGGTACCGAACCCACCAGTTTCATATGCGCACTCACCGAACCCTTCTTTAGTGATAAATAAAATATAATTTTTTCCCCCAAATTCAAGACATAGGTATATGCTTTTTTACTGGTGCACAAAATGAGTCGTGCACAAACATCATCTTGCTCAAAGAACAAAACCAACAAAGTGCATGAACTCACAACAAATTACGGTATTACTTTATTCTGGCCTCTCCGGCAGAGGCTTCTCCGAACCCCTGAGACCGACTCATCGAACCCCTAGTGTTCAATAGAACCCAGGTTAAGAACCACTGTTCTAAAGAAATTCTTAGAAAACTTAAAAGTGGTACTTTCAAACACCTTCTCCATTAGTTATTGTTTGTTTTTACATAGTATTATAATGGTCCCTTAGCATAAAGTGCAGTATAGTCAAATAAATAAAAGAGCAAGGAGCTCTCTTTGGTGCAGTGTTGAAGTTTGGTGCAATACTGCACCATTGAAGTTTTTTAAAAGCTAGACTTTTAATCAAAAATTGTGATGCTTTTGATATTTTAAGTGCTTTCTATGCACCCGTCTCCAAGCATTTTATGCCAATTACCCTTAACACTTTGAAAAATAAGTGGTCTTAGTCTACCTGCTGTTGAGAACTGAGGCTCAGAGAGCTCTGACCAGTCAGGCTCACATGGCCAGTGAGAGTCAGAATTAGAATTGCAGCCTGGGTCTCTGGCTCCAGAGCTCTTATCTCTTTCCATTATATTTTAGTACAGAACTTCTCCAAGCCAGTGCCAGACAAGAGGACATTTCACATTTAATAAAAATTACTCAGAAAAGGCAACATCAGTTACTTTGCTTGTTACTGTCCAGGCCATTTATGTTGATCCTGGGGCTGTAGCAACCTAGAGAGTGATTGTAGGGACAGGCCAGAGAAGATGCAAACCGAGTTTGGGATTGGAAATAAGCTGCTGGAGCTCCATTTTCAGTTGTGAGGATCAGTAAATGTCTCTGTGGTCATAGAGAGGTTGGTCAGCACTTCGTGAAGAATGAAGCGTTATAATACACAGTGTGTTATACATGGGAAGTAACATAACTTGATCTGGGGTCATCAGCTTGTTGGTTGATCTTTAAGCCAGTTTGTCAGACAGGTCGGACAGATGTGGTTTCATGAGCAAGAGAGTGTCCCCGAAAATAGTCACACATTTGTCTTTCCACAATGCCAAGTTTATTGGGGGAGACTTCCCCGATAAGCCGGTAGAGTCACATGCAGGTAGAACTGAGTAGTGAGTGTCCAGCCCAAAGTCCCAGTCACTGGCGGTGTATGCAGGTGGAGAGGTGAGCGTTGGTCCCAAGCCAGGTGGCTGCAGTGGCAGCATGCATCCAGTGGGGTGAAAGTCCTGCAGGGCTCCAAGTGTGACCTGTGGTGCAGCCGAGCTCGAGCCCCATGTGGTCAGAGCTCTGAGTTCTTACAGCCTGCAATGGGTGGAGGTCCCACTCGTATCAGGGTCTAGATGGAGTCGTTATCTGAGTGTCCAGATGTGTGGTTTGGGGCGTTTCCGTAAGCCCCATTACCTGTTGACATGACTGTCCTGGCTGACAGTGACTTCGTATTGTATTGTCAGATGTGTTCAAAAGTCCTCCTGCATTTGCTCTATACATGTGGAAATTGACTTTTTCCTCTTAGACTGGGAAAGAGACCTATACCCTGTGCTTTTAGCCACTGGCTTCCTAAGGCACCTAGTCAGTCATTTTGGGTCTCAGTTTTCTCATCTGCAAAACAGAAGGGTTGGAATTAATGATCTTCGATGCCACTTTAGCTCTTAAAGTGTGTCTGTGTGCTCATGCATGTGTTTGTAATTGGACACCTTTAATCTGACATTGTTTTCCAATGATTTTTTTTAGCAAAGTAAAATACAATTTATGAATGTGCTTAGGAAAAAAATAATTCATGTCAAGATAAATATATTAATTTGTAGGATTTAGAAACCTCAGCTGTATAAAGAGTTAAATAGAAATTAAACTTCTGTTAATGGAAAGAAAAGGTAAGATTTTTGAGGCCCTTTTCTCCACACAGTTCTTATGTACTAACAGTGTGTATCAGGGAAGGGTCAAATCCATTAAAACTCTCCCAAGAGGAACAAGTGACCTGAATTACTTGTTTGCTTAAGTCAAACAGGAAAGTTCTTCTTCCTTTGAACTTAAGTAATTCCAGGAAAATGCAATAAAGAAGCTGAGGGAGAAAGAAAGCATTGAGCAGAGACTCGGTTTTCACAGTTACATAAGCCTGGTAATTCCTATTACCTTTTATACACCTTGTCATATTCAGAGCATTAAGACCATGACTGTTCTATGTTCTTGTTTTTTCTGCTTTGAACTGATATTTTTTTCAGTTTTGTAAGTTAGAGATCTTCAGCTTTTGAACATAGCTCATTAAGTAAGAGTTTTTTAAAAAGTAAATGAAATAACTTTTAAAGTTTCACTTTTCATTTACCATCAATCCACTCTACATTGTTTAAAATCTTAAGTAGCAATAAATGTTCTATTTATAACTAACTTTTTCTTCCCTTTTCAAATCTCTTTTCAGGAAATGACCCATTCGTGGCCTCCTCCTTTGACAGCAATACACACACCCAGTACAGCTGAGCCCTCCAAATTTCCTTTCCCCACAAAGGTAACTCGCCCGTGCGGCAGGTGCTGCATCCACAGGAGGAAGTCTGAGATACTGCTGTGAGCCATGTCAGTCAGTTATTGTTGGGATCTTTGGCGATTAGGTTAAAATTCCAGTTAATTTGGCTTCTACAGGGCTTCATAATGCTTTAAAATACTTTATTCTCCAAATTATGCCAGGAAGAACATCTTACATTTGTATTAGGGTTTTGTAGCTTTGAAAGCCATCAGAACTTTTTAATAAGTTTTCTCACTTGAGGGTCATTACTTGAGGTGGGAAAACAGGTACAGGAAATTTAGTGAGTTGTGTTGTCTGATTCCTAGTTTCGAATTTAGATATATGTTTACATACATACATACATACATATATGCTCTACCGAACTGAGGTACCTGTCCAGGGCTGTACTGGTTTTAGCAACATGCAAATCATCAGCTGACTCACATTTCTGTTACAATATTTGTGAGCAGCATATTAAAAATAAAAACACTAATGTTTTTCTTTTGGGGGGAGGGTTCTTTAGGATAGCCTTAAGAATGTAGAAAATAATCAGCTTCAGATCTGTCTGTGTCTGTCTAGCCTGGCACGCACGCACATTGTTAAAATATTATAGCTGTTCCTTTCTGTACTATTTCAAAGGAGGTTATGTCAACGCAAACCAGTATTTGCCACATTAGATACTTTATATGTTTTCTAATGGTACGGTAGTTTAAAAAAGAAAAAAGATGCTTTATTATAACTGGTCTTAATGTAAAATATATACTTTGTTTTAAAATAAGGAATCTTTGCTCAACACCAAAGAAAAATTAAACTAGGGAAGAAAGGAGGCAATAAAACCTACTTTGTGTAAAAATGATATTTATTTGTGTTTAATAGATTTAGCCATTAGCTTTATAAACCCTAAGCCTAAGATTTATGCAACCTTAGATTTATAAACCCTAATAACTGGAGGTTTTTATTTTTCTTTCTAGGATTCTCAGCACATCACTTCTGCAACCCAAAACCAAAGTAAGTGAATACGTAGAACTGATGATTGCATTGGAAAACAAAACATGCTTTTTACTGTTTTAATATGAAAAAAAAAATAATGAAACGTGCCTCAGCAGAGATAAGGGCTTCCTGTTTTGAAAATATAGGAAGGGGTGGGGGCAAATACAAAACTGTTCTTTAGGTGGAATTTCAGATTGTTCTAAAGAGTTCATGATGCTGTCTTAGTAAAGTCCTCAACAAATATAATTTGGTGTTACTTGACACGTGGTAAGTATCTTGAATGAGACTCTCAAAACATTGTGATCCAGAAATTGTATACAATGGTGGGCAAAAGCAGGCTTACATTTGTGGGCGACATATTTTTGAGTAGATAAAGCTATTGTAATAATCATAACCTGCATGTCTTTTTCCATACGAACTGTAAACCTACTTTTGCCCACCTCTCTGTAAGAGTGGGTTGGGATATTTTGTGTGGTCCTTGTATGTTTTTACACAAAAGTAAGAAGTTTTTATAAAAAATACAGCACACAGTTTCTTTAGCCCCTCTACATGTATTTGCCGTATTAATTCACTTTTGAACCCCTTTTATGGATTGTAAATATTTGAAAATTCAGGGGAAATCAGAAGAAATTTAACTGTATCCAGCTTTTGTCTTCATCAGTAACCCTGATAAATTCTTTGTCCCAGCCTAGTCTTCGGAGGATAGGCAGACCAAAGTTGGCGAGGGAGCCCAGATGTAGATATTCCATGAAAGTGACTCCTCCTTCATGGCTCCCTGCCTCATTCCTTTCCCTCACTTACATTTTTCCCTTGATTAGCCTGCCATTTAAATTAGATGTGAGGAGAGTTAAAAGGTGAGGACAGCAAGAAACAGAGCGCTCTTCCTCTGGAGCAAGCTACAGCCGGAGAACCCAATCTGTTCTGCAGCTCGTTTTTGTAAAGGTTTTATTAGGACACAGCCATGCCCATTTATTAATTATTAAGCTACAAGGTATAGCATGCAAAGTATAAAATATACATCTGCCCCCTGCTCTAGAGATACTAAATAAGACTTGCAAAGAACTCTAAATTTCCCCCAAATGCAGAGAAATAAGCCTGACCATCTTGCCACAGTGTTATGTAAGTAGCAAGAAAAAAATGAACAGAAATCAATGGTGTCTTGGTGGGGATTAGGAAATCCTTTTGTTCTCAGCATCTTGGCAGCCTGTGCAAAGGTAGGTAATGTGTGTAACGATGCAGTGGGCTGCAGGAGCAGCTGTGCACAGGATTGCTGTGTGCCCCTTTACCTCCGCATGCTGGGCTGCAGCCTGGCAGGTCACTGCCTTCCCCTGGGTTACGCACAGCTGGATACCTAACTCCTGGTTTAGAAAGACCTTTTCATCCTTTAAACTGACTCCTCCTTTTAGCAAATATAGTTGAAGATGGACTGGTAAGTGCTTTCTTGTCTAAGTATGGGTGGTCCTCTTGGCTTGTGGAGTACTGTAGTGATGAGACGTTTTTCAGATGCCAGAGGTCTCCTGTAGGTCTTGGCTCTCTAGATGTTTACCCTGGGGTCTAACATTGCTGCCGCCACTTTGTCTGTTGGTGTTTTGTGGAACCTTGTTTACCTTTGTGAAAATGTGGCTTTTGTGGGGCCAGTTGGACCCTAAAGGGGATTAGTTGTAGTTGGATGAAGAGGAAGTAGAGTTTATGTAGATATATAGTAGTTTTCAAAAAGGTAGAGCTTGACACACATTTCTCAAAGTATGCCCAGCAAGAGAATTCAAACATCTGGAAAAGTGATCTTGTGGTTTAGGAGACTGTAGAGCACAGAGAATGAGGTATAGGGATTTTACGTATATGCCCTGGTGTTTGTGTCCACATTTGCAAAAAAACATGGCTGCCTGAGAACAACCAGAGCCTCATGGAGCTCAGGGCCTAGTCAAGATGACTGTATAGGAGTCCCTGACAGTGATCAGAGGGGTGATTTTAGCCCCACTAATTTGTAGTTTGGGCCCTGGCTCCCTAGCCAAAAAGGGAAGAAGCCGTTTTAGAATATCATGTAAGAGCTGCTGCCACCATGAGGATAAAGTGGTTTACTGCAAATATTCAGAGGTCTCTACAGGACACTTGTGAGAAATACCATTCACCTTTGCTTACAAGGGCTTACAAGGCACCCATATTTTCATTCCACCTCAAGCTGTGTTTCAGCCCCTGTTACCTCATGCTAAGACAAGATCAGCAGCGTATTCACTGGTTTGTTGCCTCCATACTTAACATTTCCTGCTCCCTTCAAGGTTCTGTGAGGCTATGCCTCCAGAATAATCTTTCTGAGAAATCGCTGCATTTAGTCCCTGTTTGGACCTTTGGTGGTGTCTCAGTGCCAGCTGTATAAAGTCATAACTTCCTGTGCTGGCATTCAGAGCCCTCCAAAATTTGACTTCTACATGTCCTTCCATGCTGGTCACCTCAGATTCAGCACCCCAGCCTTACCCTTTCCAAATCTGTGCGGTTTTAACGCCTCTCACTTCTGTACCTTTGTTCACACCATCTCTTTTGCCTGAAGATCTTCCTCACCCTCCTGCCAGAAATCATTCTGTCAAAATCTCTACCATCTTTAATGGCACAGTTCATTTTGTTCCCTTTTTAATGTCATCTTTAACCACTACCAACAGAGGGACCATTCTTTAGATTCCTGTCACAGCTAATTTATGATTGAGTTTATTTAATTATGTGTATTTAATCTTATACTACATAGGGTTGTAGGTATTGGTGCCCTTGTTTGGTGTCCCTCAGTTAACTGGAAGCTCATTGAAGACAAGGTCAAATGCCTTCAATATGTTATCTACTAGGCAGTCTGTAAAGAGCTGTAAAACAGATAAGTTGTGCGGGTGTTGAATAATGGAGGGACAGCTGGGGGGCAGAGCATGATTGGCCATGTACAGAGGCTGTAAACGTAGTGCTAGCAAACGACTAATCAATCAATACCTGAAGTCAAACCAGGTGGCAGTGAGAGCAGCCCTGTCACAATGCCTCCGTGTGAGCCCCACCAACAGGTCAAAGAGAGGAACGTCTCCAGTGCAGTGAGTGCGTCAGGACGTTGCCAGCAGTGTGATGGGGCCTGATGCAAACAGTGCTTTTCAGAGTGTGTTTATTCTGTGAAGGGCTTTTAATTCTGAGCAAGCGCTCTCTCTAGAAGGAACATAAATAATGGTGCAATTATTTATGGTAATTGCAGTGTTTAGCACTCTGGTTGGCAATTTAAATTATACTAAGTGTTTTTAGGTAAGAAAGGTGAGGGACGGGGACAGCAAAAGGAATTTGTGATTAGAAACCTCATGAATGTATGTCACTCTGCTGCTCTAATCATTTTTATCCCTCCTCCATAGAACAGTATGATACATCTTCAAAAACTCACCCTAGTTCTCTGCAGGGAACATCGTAAGTAAAAAGCTTTTATTAAAAGTTTATAATACAATATTATCATTTCCCCTGTACATCTATTGCTTGGTGTTCCCCTTCACCCCCCTACCTTCAAGTAATAATTTTCATAATATCCTGCTGCATTGCAGAGGGAAGAAACGCCCTACATTTATATTTGGGTTCAGTTCTGTTGCATGTTCAGACACCGTAGGAGAGCTTGCTAAGGGGTTTTCTTAAAAGAAAGGTATTGGAGCCATGATTTACATGTTAACTGTGGAAAATAGAAGATTTTAGCTTTATAAATTTAAGTCTTAAGGAGCTTTAGCTCTTGGAAACAAATTTGGGGTGTGTGTGTGCATAATTGAAGATTTTCTGGCAGCTCTTTGGCCTCGTTTCAAAGGGTGAGTCCTGTTGCCCAGCTGTTCTTTATTAAGGCCAAGTAAGTCCAGATAGATTTTGGGTTTTTGGAGCAGTTTGAACTACATAATAAAGATTTTAAAATCAGCATTTTCACCCAATTACTTGATACTATTGAGCTAATAGTACTCTTTTTTCACATTCCTAAAAGTGGTGGTTAGGAGCTCAGCAAAAAGGCCTTGCTCTTCTCCAGCCTCCAACCGGTCGCCTGTGTGCAGCTGCTGGTCTCAGGCTCCAGCCCCAGCGTTCATCTGTTTTCTAGGTGTATTTGTTCCATGGGGTTTGGAAGGGGGGCTGCTGTGGACTGAATATTTTTAAAACTGTATAATTGTAGTAAACAGGTAATTCTGTCTTCTCACCATGACCGAGTTGGGATCAAGTCAGGTCGCCCTTCCCAAGTGCTGCCATTCCCTTGTTGCAGTTTTCTGTCATTTCTCCACAGCAAAATAAGAAAAGAACAATGCAATGAGATTTCCTTTTTAAAGTAAATTTATTATATAGTTTAAGGGGTGGGTTTTTTTGTGTGTGTATGTAATAGAAATCTTTCGTTTATGGTATTGGCAGATGGTGAGTTTTTGCTTGTTTTTTTTTTTTTTTTTTATCCTGTATTTTCCCTTTTTTCCCCCCCACATGAGGGGGGGGGAGGGAGCAAGATAAGCATCACCTCATAGTGGCATCACTTGAGTTGTTCCTTGATTGCTTCTCATAAATGCCTTAACCAGTGGGTTCCAGCTGAGCCAGTGACACCTTATTTAAGCCAGCGACCATGGGGTCATATCTGTGATCCCATGCTCAAGCCAGTGATCCCGCACTCAAGCTGGCGACCTCGGGGTTTCGAACCTGGGACCTCAGCATCCCACGTCGATGTTCTGTCCACTGCGCCACCACCAGCCAGTCCCCTTTATTTTTCTTCAAAAATATTTTTTACTGCCTCCCAAATTTTGAACGTCTAGAATCACCTGCTTAGATTAATTACGTTAAAAAAAAAAAAAAGGAAGACGTTTGTTAAGCCAGTTGCTAGCTGGTAGAGAGCAGAAACCACAAGTCCAAGGACTACAACTGAAGTAACTCTGTATAAGCTCTGTAACTTCCCCAAGGTTTTGCACCCTGTGCTCTTTCTAGTGGTTAGTAGTGGAGCTTTTTAGACCATAAAAAGCCCTGGGCA
This sequence comes from Rhynchonycteris naso, assembly GCA_037038555.1. NCBI lineage: Eukaryota > Metazoa > Chordata > Mammalia > Chiroptera > Emballonuridae > Rhynchonycteris > Rhynchonycteris naso. The sequence goes on along the minus strand of CM072996.1, from coordinate 251,211,787 downwards.
GTGTCTTTGGGGACCATGAAGAAGGGGAAATTGAAGAGCTTCCCTTACCACATGGCGGTAAGAATAGGAGGGAGATCTCCAAGGAGGCGAGTGGGTGAAGGAAGCAGCCATGTCAAGGGCCTGTGAGTAGAAGAAAGACAATGAGATCAGATCCAGGCCCAAGAAGTAGCTTTAGACTAAGCAGATCAAAATTGTCCCCTCCCGCAGGTTTCCATTAGCTCTCCAGCTTAGGCAGTTGGTCAGGACTTAAACCATGTTGCTACTCAGAGAAATGGGTAGTTCTGATAAGTGACTTAAACCACCGAAATCAGAGTGCCTAGAAGTTTCTAACAGGTATACTTATATTTTATGATATATATGTAGTGTTTTCTTCATAAACACTATTTTTTGCTATATATAAAATTAACTAGAAAGTAATTTTGTTACGATTCTAATTGATTTAGGCAAAGGATGAAAGTAGGACCTAGTGGAGGTGAAGAGGAGATGAAGAGTGGTCCAGAGGAGAAGATAATACTGAGCCTGGGTAGATGGGGGGTTGCAGTATGGTTGTGTGGGTAGATGGGGGGTTGCAGTATGGTTGTGTGGGTAGATGGGGGGTTGCAGTATGGTTGTGTGGGTAGATGGGGGGTGCAGTATGGTTGTGTGGGTAGATGGGGGTGCAGTATGGTTGTGTGGGTAGATGGGGGGTGCAGTATGGTTGTGTGGGTAGATGGGGGGTTGCAGTATGGTTGTGTGGGTAGATGGGGGGGTGCAGTATGGTTGTGTGGGTAGATGGGGGGTTGCAGTATGGTTGTGTGGGTAGATGGGGGGTTGCAGTATGGTTGTGTGGGTAGATGGGGGGGTTGCTGTATGGTTGTGTGGGTAGAGGGGGGTTGCTATATGGTTGTGTGGGTAGATGGGGGGTTGCAGTATGGTTGTGTGGGTAGATGGGGGGTGCAGTATGGTTGTGTGGGTAGATGGGTTGCAGTATGGTTGTGTGGGTAGATGTGGGGGTGCAGTATGATTGTGTGGGTAGATGGGTTGCAGTATGGTTGTGTGGGTAGATGGGGGGGTTGCAGTATGGTTGTGTGGGTAGATGGGGTGCAGTATGGTTGTGTGGGTAGATGGGGGGGTTGCAGTATGGTTGTGTGGGTAGATGGGGTGCAGTATGGTTGTGTGGGTAGATGGGGGGTTGCAGTATGGTTATGTGGGTAGATGGGGGTGCTGTATGGTTGTGTGGGTTGATGGGGGTTGCAGTATGGTTATGTGGGTAGATGGGGGGGTTGCTGTATGGTTGTGTGGGTAGATGGGGGGGTTGCTGTATAGTTGTGTGGGTAGAGGGGGGGGTTGCTGTATGGTTGTGGTTATGTGGGGCTGGGTTGGGATAAAGTGATCATGTTTATGGAGACTGGATGAAAGCAGTGTTCCAATTAATTTGTAAAGTGCCGTCATTGTTTTGGATTCAGTACGGTAAATCTCTTACTGCTCACAGGTTAATTTGATCTGATGTCAGCGTTCTTTGATATGCACTTAACCTATTTGGCACATACAGTGTCAGGAAGATAGTCTAATGCACTTTGAATGTCAGGGGGAAAAATGTGAATTACAGGTTCACTTGTACTTTGGCTTTGAAAATCAGTCTAAGTCACGATGCTTTTTGTTTCCATTACCAGCACCAGCACTTGGGAATCCTTAGAAAAATGGAATATTATGTTTGAAGGAAAATGGAAGGGCCTAGCACCAAAGAATAAGCTGTGGAGAGTCTGTGTGAACTTCTTTCTGTCCAGACTTTGGAGAAGTGGGAATGTTAGCCAGGTGGCAGAACCCATTCCCTTTACTCTCTGTAGTGGAAGCTCTTGTTAGTTCTCAGATGATGAATTCCTCTGCTAAACTCTGCAGGGAAGTGATTAGCTAGGATGTCAGTGCTATTTACCCCTAAGTTTAGGGGAGGGGATGTTGTTTCGCAGGCTCCTGACTTTAGAACCCTCTTCTTTTCCAAGGCTTAGGTCTGTTGAGTGTTCAGGGAAAAGTACAAAATATTTCCCTTTTTTAATATAGTTATTATGTCCGTTCTATCATTGTGGACAATTCCCATTCTATGCAGGCAGATACAGTTCATGGGTATCGATTCTTCTGTCAGCCTCTCAGAAGGACTGATCTGTTTAAGAAACTGTAAAGTGCCTGACCTGTGGTGGCGCAGTGGATAAAGCGTCGACCTGGGAACACTGAGGTCGCCAGTTCAAAACCCTGCACTGGTCTGGTCAAGGCACATATGGGAGTTGATGCTTCCAGCTCCTCCCCCCTTTCTCTCTTTCTCTCTCTCTCTCTCTCTCTCTCTCTCTCTCTCTCTCTCTCTCTGTGTGTCTCCTCTCTAAAATGAATAGAATAAAATAAAGAAAAAAAAAGATTAAAAAAAAAAAGAAACTGTAAAGCATTCGATATTATTATGACTAATTTTCTCCCTTTTCCCATCCCTAAATTGTCAAGTCCTTACTAGAAAGTGCTCGCCTTCATTTTTCTTATATCTGTCTCAGAAATCATCAGTACTTATTTAGACTAAAAGAAAGAAATTAGTTATTATTGCAATTTGAAGTTTTTATTTACTTAAGTGGAAAGTTTCTTTTGAAATGAGGGAAATAGTCTGGATGTAAAGGCTGGAATTGAGATCATCCTGGAATTTTGATTAGGAGAAATAGTACAAAGGAAGAATAGTACAGGGAAGAATCTGATACCTTTTTAAATGAGCCCAAGTTTTCAACTTTTACTCAAAATGTTATTTTGTTTTTAAGTATCTTGGCAAAGGACTAAGGAAGCCTCATTCTTCTAGTTTATTGTAATATAAAGCCATCTCTTCAGGATATGCATTAGCTGAAATGTCTTAAAATTAAGTCTGGCCCTGGCTGATGGCTCAGTGGATAGAGCATCAGCTGGCGTATGGTTATCCTGAGTTCAATTCCCAGTCAGGACACACAGGAGAAGCGACCATCTGCTTCTCCCCCGCCTTCTCTCCCTCTTCCCCTCCCATAGCCAGTGGCTCATTGGTTCAAGCCTGACCTCAGGCACTGAGGATGTTTGATTCTAGGATTGGCCCCTGATTGGGTTGCTGAGTGGTTCCCAGTCTGGGTGCATGTGGGAGTCTGCCTCACTATCTCCCCTCCTCTCCCTTCAAAAAAAAAAAAAAAAGTCTGAAGAAGTGGCATACTTGGGCCAATTCATTGAAGTCATATTTAGCCTAAAGGAATTACTTATATTCTCCTTTGTAAGATGCTTCTTTTTTGGCCCTGGCTGGTTGGCTAAGTGGTAGAACACCAGCTGGGCATGTGGATGTCCTGGGTTTGATTCTTGATCAGGACACACAGAAGTGACCATCTGCTTCTCCACCCTTCTCCTTCCTTCAACCCCTCTCTATCCCTCTCTCCCTCTCTTTGTCCTTTTTCTGCAGCCATGGCTCTATTGGTTTGAGCACATTGATACTGGGTACTGAGGATGGCTCCGTTGAGCCTGCACCTCAGTCACTAAAAATAGCTCGATTGCAAGCATGGCCCAAGATGGGCAGAGCATCAGCCCCAGACTGGAGTTGCTGGCTGGATCCCAGTTGGGGCGCACGTGGGAGTCTATCTCCCTTCCTCTCACTTAGAAAAGAAGAAGAAAAAAAAGATGTTTCTTTTTGTCTTACCTTTAAGTGTTAGGTTATACAGTGTGTCCGTAAAGTCATGGTGCGCTTTTGACCTGTGACCGGTCAAAAGTGCACCATGACTTTACGGACACATTGTACTACTTGAAAGTGTTTTTCCTGAACTCTTTACTTTAATGACTTGTATGAGTGCTATTTGCTAATAAATATTACAGAAGAGTAGAAATCACTCTAATGTGCACAGTTTATAATGGTCACTGAGATCATACCCCTATCTCCTCAGAACAAGTAATAAACATTTGTGCTGATCAGTTATACATTGGTAGGTCTACATTAAACTTTCAGCATCATAGAATGTGAGTGGAGATCCTTTTCTTAGTAATTCTGAGTACCAGCCTGACCAGACGGTAGCGCAGTGGATAGAGCCTCAGACTGCGATGCAGAAGACCCAAGTTCGAGACCCCGAGGTCGCCAGCTTGAGTGTGAGCCCACCTGGCTTGAGCAAAAGCTCACCAGTTTGGACCCAAGGTCGCTGGCTCCAGCAAGGGGTTGCTTGGTCTGCTGAAGGCCGCGGTCAAGGCACATGTGAGAAAGCAATCATTGGCTTGAGCGTGGGATCAGAGACATGACCCAGTGGTCGCTGACTTGAGCCCAGGGTTGCTGGCTTGAGTAAGGGGTCACTCGCTCTGCTGTAGCCCCCCAGTCAAGGCACATGTGAGAAAGCAATCAATGAACAGCTAAGGAACCGCAACGAAGAATTGATGCTTCTCATCTCTCTCTCTTCCTGTCTGTCCCTATCTGTCCCTCTCTATGACTCTCTCTCTCTGTCTCATCTCTGTCACAAAAAAATAATAAGTGTTTACCTTGGAGCTGTACTAGCTCAATCGATGCTATGGCAACTATAGCTTTTACTACTTTGGAAGCACTCCTTTGGGATAATATCTACTCCCATAATCAGTCTCAAACCAAAAGTCAGATACCATGGAAAAGAAAATTAATTTTGTTGTATAATAGGTAAGTGTTAGGTAAAGGAGCCTGTTTGTGTTCTGCAAAAGAAAGATTATTCTCATAATTTTTAACATGCCTTTGACTCCAATTATGTAAATTATTCTCTGGGTTTGGCTCGAGGTGACATGGAGATATTTCCAAAAATTTTCATATCCATTCAGTGCATAATTACTGAACACAGGCTGGGTGGCTAGTGCTGCTTTAGGTACTTGGGGAAACAGTGGCTAATAAGACAAAATTCTTGTCTTCTAGATCTTGTAACTGAATGAGGGTGATATGTAATACAGACCAGGTGATGTGATAGTGCCAGGCTTGGGGGAGGGGTTCCCTTGGGTGGTGGTGATACTTCTGGGAGGGAGGTCAGGAAAGGTCTCTCAGAGGAGGTGACATTTGATCTGGAGCCTGAATAGTGACAGTGACACAGAGAATGCTTGCTACCTTTAAAGGGGCTTGATAATTTATGCTGCAGGCTCTAAGGCATTTGAAGACATCAGGAAATAATTCTTATTGGAAGTGACTACTTTGAAGTAGTTCATTTGCATATGTAAAACGTGATGTTTAAAGGAGCCCCTGAGGGTCCAGTTAAATCTCACTTTTAATTATAACTGCTAATTTAATACAGTAAGTGACCCTAGACTAACTTCAACATGGATTGAAAGATTGAATAAAATATGTTTTACATTTCTAAAAATCTATTAGACCTAAACTAATTTGTGCATCCTACCCACTCTGGGATGCTGGGCTGTTTACTTCCATGAGAGTTCATATTCTCTCATTCACTCCCTTCCTCTCTTTTTTCCTCCCTCCCCCCCCATCCCTGCAAAGGACTCTAAGGCCCGCCATAACTTACCCCTCTGCCTCCTCTCCTCCCCCTACCCCCATACGCGGGTATACTTTCCATTCGGTCCAGTAAGGACTGTTGGCCTCCTTACTGGTTTTCTGTGCCCCGAGCACTTCCTCCTCCTCTCTGGCCTCTCACTGGATGTCATCCCCTTCTCAACACTGTCTCCCCGGCTTCCCCATGGGGAAGAGCTACCCACACCCATCCTTTCTCTTTTATACTTTTGTTCCTCTCCATAGGCTTCTTACTGATTGAGAAAGGATATCTTTCAGTTGTTTATCTTCTTTCTCTAAACCATAAACGCCTCAAGAACAGGGATTTTTGTCTTCTTAGAGTTGTATTCATATAGTCTAGAGTAGGTAGGCCCTGGCGTAAAATAACAGTAAGTACCCAGAATAAGTGTGAAAAGAAAAATATTACACATAAACTTGATTAAATGCCTATAAGCAATATTTAATCAACATGATTTTCAGCAATTTTTCTAGATTTTGTTTCTAGTCACCCAGTATGTCACCTTGTACTAGTATCTTATCTGTCATACTTATGATTTAATCTTATTTATTAACTTTAAATTTTTCGTGATTTGTATTCTTTTGATGTTCCTCTTCCTTACTTGACCTCAGATCATCTTCACTTCATCCATGGAGTTGAAATAATCTTTTACACCTCTAACAACAGTTTTTACCGTATCAACTATAAGCTCATTTTCTACATAAATCATGTTCTGAATCACTTTCCCCTCTGCCTTGTTAGTCCATTATCTCCCAGAAACAACCTCTCCATGAACTTGAATTCTGCCAACTACTCCTGCCGTTTGGAGAGTTTCCCTTATGTGTTGTGTCACAACTGCTCTTTTCCTTTATTGTATTTAAGTCTTAACTCTTTATCATTTGTAGCTTTCCATCATCTTGTACAAAGCATTTCTACTCCTTTTTTCTGCCCCTGATCACAAAAGGAATCAAAATCTGATTGAATTTAAAATTTGGGAGATTATGTATCTGCTTTGGTGCCCAATTTTTTTTCTCTTTCCTGACAATCCATTGCCTGTTCTGTCCCCAAATTTTAGGTTTGTGAGCTTGTGCAAGCGTATACATTCTTATACGGTTTCTGAAAAGTGTTACTTTCCTTATCAGTTAAGTACACCCGATACCAGGGATGGACTTATTAATTACTGTGAGCTCGCTCTCACTTGTTCTTTCCCAAATACAATGGATAGCTCTATCATCAGAAAATTAAGCCAAGAAATCAGTTTATTTAAATAGTTTTTGGGTTTAAAATTGAGATGTTACACAATATTGGCATTGAAATCCTTGGCAAGCCCATACTAAGAAATGGAAAGAGAGTAAAGGCTTATCTTGTGCGTCTTCACACAGAAACGATTGGACTCTGAGCCATTGAAGCATCCCTGCTGGAACCCTTTACGCTTTGCAGTACAGCTGTCAAAAGAGTGCATTTGCCCAAAAGGGGTTTGAGGGTTCTTGTAACTTTTAAAAAAATAAGTTTGCCTAACCAGCAATGTCAAATGTGGTTAAACCTACGTGGTAGTTCAAAGAGTTGCTTTACCTGAGCATTTGGCCTCTTTTGAGCAGTGCCAAGGCAGGCCATGTGATACCATATGCTTTGAAATAACTGCTTTGTCTTAGAGTTTGAAAGTGAAGTTAGTTATTTGACAAGTTTAAAAAGTATGTATATAAAGTTTAAAGTTCATTGATTTTCATAAAAGAAAAATAGTATATTTTATTCCATCAACATATTTATTTGTCCTTTCTTTTGGTAGTTATTTTCTTTTATTTTTATTTATTTATTTTTACAGGGACGGAGAGAGAGTCAGAGAGAGGGATAGATAGGGACAGACAGATGGGAATAGAGAGAGATGAGAAGCATCAATTACCAGTTTTTTATTGCGACACCTTAGTTGTTCATTGATTGCTTTCTCATATGTGCCTTGACCGTGGGCATTCAGCAGACCGAGTTACCCCTTTCTAGAGCCAGCGACCTTGGGTCCAAGCTGGTGAGCTTTTTGCTCAAGCCAGATGAGCCAGCGCTGAAGCTGGCGACCTCGGGGTCTCGAACCTGGGTCCTCCACATCCCAGGTCAATGCTCTGTCCACTGCACCACCGCCTGGTCAAGCGTTATTTTTTTTTAAATCAAAGTCTTCTCTCTGTAGGTACTGGAACTTAGATTTCATTGCATCAGTTAGGATTCCTAGACATTGGGTCCTATAGGGGCCAGAGCAAAATGATCAGATTAGATCAGTGGTTCTTAACCTTTTTTGAGGTACCGAACCCACCAGTTTCATATGCGCATTCACCGAACCCTTCTTTAGTGATAAATAAAATGATTTTTTTCCCCAAATTCAAGACATTTTTTTACTGGTGCACAAAATGAGCCGTGCATGAACATCACCTTGCTCAAAGAATAAAACCAACAAAGTGCATGTACTCATAACAAATTACAGTATTACTTTATTCTGGCCTCCGCGGCAGAGGCTTCTCCGAACCCCTGAGACCGACTCATTGAACCCCTAGGGTTCGATAGAACCCAGGTTAAGAACCACTAGATTAGATGGAATGGCTTTTGCATGCTGGCTTCAGCCAGTACCAGCTTCATAATCTTAGGCCAATTAGGTGGTTCTTCTGAACCATTTCCTCATCCTTGGAAAGTGAGGCATGGTAGAGTCCGCCCACGGGGCTGCAGCTGAATGGAGGACCTGTGAAGTTCTGATCGCGCAGTGATGTGATACTGTTACTTTTTCAGCAAAAGGAGTGTTATTCATTTACCCAGCATTTTAGGGTACCTGCCAAGTTCTAGATGTAGAAGTTACAAAGGTACAAACAATTTGATCCTGCCGCAGAAAACCTTATAGTTGGGATCGTCCCTTGGGCCTTATGTTGTCCTAACACAGATTTTATTGGTATGAATGGGACTGGATCTGGGAGGTTTGATACTCTCTTGGGAGTATAAAGGTGCTCACCCAGACATGCTTTGATTAATTTTGTCATTCTTCACATTCAGTGACCAGCTCTTCTACATATAATATGTGCAGTATAGTATAATATGGTAGACTAAGGTTCTCGGCCTGAGATGTAATTGGTTAGGGGATAATAGGGGCTTTATAGCAGTTCATTCCTTTAAAAATTTTTTCCGTATATCTAAAAATAAAACCTTTACCTGTCTGTCATTATGTTCCATTTTCACAAATGTATTTATTTTCTTTTTAAATCACAGTGGCATTTGTGATAAATTTTCTATATCAGCAAAACTTAGTTATGGTTTTTAAGTATCCTGTTTTCTTACTAGAAATGCAATACATGTTTGTTATCAAACACTAGAAAATACCTTTCTTTGCTCCACTGAGAGAATGCTGGTATATGTTAAGCTACCCGTCTCTGGTGATACAAACCATGGTTTCTGGGAGAATATGGGTTACTGTTGGCTGGGTTGGCAGACAATGACAGTATGCTATGTGTGCTGATTGTCATGTAATGTAAATCATACCCATGCATTTTGATGAAATGAAATGCCATGTGTAAATAAATCCCTGGTACATCCCACATAATTGATGGATTTGGTTTGGTCTTACTGGTTTTTAATTGCATTTTGAGTGAGTGTTTCTTTGGAGACACCTTTAGCATTTTCTTCGGTGATTATTGTCTCTCAGGTTCTGAATAAATTTTGTAGCTGCAAGCTTGTTTTGTCATTGTCTATCTACTGCTCTGAAGAGGAGATTTTTCAGAATCTGTAACAGCAGTTTTTATGGTCCCTTTTATTCTTAAGAGAAAGTAGAGCTGAAAGAGAGAACATACACTTTCTGACTTACTCAAAGTATCCTGTATATTTTCTGAATAACTTTCAGGGAATAAATATATCATAAAAGCTAGGCACTCAGTAGCTCGACGAACAATTTACACAGGGTATTTAGTCCTCTGCTTACAACCAGGAGCATGGTTGGATTACATGGTTGGTCATTGATATTTCAGGAAATAAAGGCAAATAATCAGCTTTATAGAAAACAAACCCAATGACTAAGAAACAAAGAGGTTCATTTACTGTGGTTCTGTTGTTGTTGGTTAATGTTGAATACACTTTGTCAGATTTTTTTGCCCCTTACATTTATTCCAAAGATAAATCTTTTATCTTTTGCTTGTGGTAAGCCCAGCCAAGCCACCATTCAGCAATAATCCTGTTGAGTGACTTTTTCTCATATAGTGTTATGATTGCTACCGCCAAATCCTACATCTGAAGTCTGTGTTTTCTAGCCTTGCTAAAATAGGAACTTAGATTTCATTAGATAAATATTGAGATCTGTATTTATAAGCTAACCATTTTCATGTTTTTAAGAGACTGATCACAGGATGTTTTTGGCACATTTGTTGGTGAAAATTCTTTCATGGCAGAATTACAGTGTTGTGCATAGGACATCATTATGAAAGAGCCAAGTTTTATCATTTGTTTTCATTAGAAAATACAGTGATTTTACCAAGGATTTCCAAAATAATGCCTGTTTACTTCAATGGCAGGCAGTGGCTTTGAAGTAAAAATTGTTGGTAAGATTATGGAAGTCATATTTTTAGAAATACTGAAGGACTGTAACCTCTAATATAATTTGCTTTTGGAGCATCAATAATAATACTCAAGCAAATGTTTTTTGCTTTTGTTATTTTCACATAATATTTCCTCAAATAGTTGTGCTCATAAATTTTGTGAGAAGTGGAGGGAGCACTTACTGATTAATTCCTTTGATGTTTGGTCGTCTCCGTGGAAGACGGGAAGAAGATAAAGGGGAAGAGAAAAGACAGGGGCTAAGATTGTGTACATGTACAGATTGGAAACTGTTCACTTTTTAAAAACTATTTTAGCCTCACCAGGCAGTGACGCAGTGGATAGAGCGTCAGACTGGGACATGGAGGACCCAGGTTCGAGACCCCGAGGTCGCCAGCTTGAGCACGGGCTCATCTGGTTTGAGCAAGGCTCACCAGCTTTGCTGTCTCAAGCAAGGGGTCACTTGGTCTGCTGTAGCCCCCAGTCAAGGCACATATGAGAAATCAATCAATGAACAACTAAGGTGCCACAACAAAGAATTGATGTTTCTCATCTCTCTCCCTTCCTGTCTGTCCCTATTTGTCCCTTTCTCTGACTGTGTCTCTGCCAAAAATATATATATATTTTTTAAATATTTTAAAATTACAGTTGATAGCAATTTTAATATTTCAGGTTATCATAAATCACACTGCCTAGATATGAGTGTTGATATAACTGAGGAAGTGAACTAAGTTTTTATTTTCGCCAGAATTATAGCTGTAAACATTTTCTCGATAATACTATTTGTATTACTACTCTTTTCAGTGATCAGTGTTAAACAGACAAAAGAGAGTATTTTGTGGGTGTGAAAAATAAAGTTCAATATTAATAATGTTATTTGGACAGAAATGTCAGATAAGTGCACTCTTTGGTGACTATTGCCTTGACAGTTTCATACATCTTACTCTGTATTTAATTTCTATGTAGCACTTGTGTCTGGCACTGTTCTAAGCATTGTACAAATATTCATCTACTCTTAACTCATTTACTAGTTTATCATTTATTCTTTAATAAGATTTTTAAAATTAATTCATTTTAGAGAAGTCAGGTGTGGGGAGAGAGAGGGAGAGAAAAGGGAGAGGAGCAAAAAGCATCAACTCCCATATGTGCCTTGAACAGGCAAGCCCAGGGTTTTGAACCGGCGACCTCAGTGTTTCAGGTCCATGCTTTATCCACTGCGCCACTACAGGTCAGGCCTAATAATTTATTCTAGAGAATATAGAAGGAAATAATTTGAGTATATTGTCTCCTTTCTCTTTCCTTTCTCCCTCTCTTTTCTCCTCCTTTCTTCCTTCTTTTCCTGTTCTTTTCTATCCTTCCTTCTATCCTTTCCTTCCTACCCTGTGGACCTGGGAACTTTAGTTTTGGGGCTAGCAGTCAACCCCTGTAATGCTCAAACATGTGAAAGATTCAGTTTTGAGATAGTAAGGAACTTGGACTGAACTAATTTCTGTGTTGTAATTGTAAAACTTAACATTTCCATGAAATAAAGCATTGGATAAATAAAACCTATACCCATCTCATCCCTTTTATTTTATCAGTAAGTGTATTTTCTATTGATATGTTAAAAGACATTATTAGAAATTATTGTAAATTCTACAGTGTCTGTTTTCCTGCCATTGCAGCATGCTTGAACGTGACCTTCAGCTCAGTGACAGCGAGGACAGTGACAGCGAACAAGTAAGTTTTGTACATCCCGAAACACCCGCAGTCCTTTTAAATTTAACATTTCTGAATGGCTTATCCTAACCTGTTTTTTGTCCTTTCCTCGCCTCTCTTCCCCTTACTGTGAATGTCTAGACCCCAGAGAAGCCTCCTTCCGCGGCTGCGCCACCCAGGTACCGTGTGCAGGTTTCTCCTCATCTCCACGAAATGTCTGCATTTCTCTGCCATGTGGGAAAGAAGCCACCTGATTCAGTACTATACTTCCATACTTTCTTCATGGGGAAGGAGATGGAGGATCACAGTTAAAAGAAAGTACTTGTTTAATATTTTGGAAGCTTCAGTCAGTCACAGAGGCATTGTTAGTCTATAAAAGAGAAAGAGTCCCTGCACCCGCATAAATCATCAGTTTGGGTGATTAAAATTTTTGAGAGTATAAAATAAGCTTCAATCACTTTCATCAATATTATGTAATCAGCACGTGGAAAGTTATGCTGAAGAGCCCGGTATTTCTATGAAAGTGACAGATTTGCTGTATTTTCAAAAATGATAAAGCTGAATTTTTCATAGTGCCTGTTCTTAGTCATAGGAATTTTCTGTTTCAGCTGCTTTTTTTTTAAAATATTTATTTTATTTTATTCATTTTAGAGAGGAGACACAGAGTGAGAGAGAGAGAGAGAGAGAAAGAGAGAAAGGGGGGGAGGAGCTGGAAGCATCAACTCCCATATGTGCCTTGACCAGACCAGTGCAGGGTTTTGAACTGGTGACCTTAGTGTTCCCAGGTCGATGCTCTATCCACTGCGCCACCACAGGTCAGGCTGTTTCAGCTGCTTTTTAAAATGACCTACAGTACCTTTCAGTGTGATGGAAAATGGCACTCTTTTTTTTGTAAACAGCTAATTATATAATAGATAACATAATGTTTTAATTTTGGAAAAATGGGAACTATGTAAGATTTTGTTTATTTTAGAAAGGAGAGAGATAGAGAAACAGAGAGAGAGAGAGAAGGGGGAAGGAGCAGGAAGCATCAACTCCCATATGTGCTTTGATCCGGCAAGGCCAGGGTTTCGAACTGGCGACCTCAACCTTCAGGTCAATGTTTTATCCACTGTTGCCACCACAGGTCAGGCAGGAAATGGGAACTATTTAAACTACCTTTATAATATGTAGTTCCCTTTGGTACCGAACTTAATGATTTAATATGCCAGTACCTGACTGCTGTGGACAAAGAAGAGTTAAATTACACTGTAGTTCTTTTACTCCCTCAAAATGTGGTCATCCTTTCTGATACAAACTCGGCAATAAAAGCACCTTCCTTGTACACGTGATGTTATGGCTAATGTGGGGGAAGCTCATGGAATTATGCAAGGTCTTACGGATTCATAAGCTCTGCTCATTTATTAATATCCCATTTTGTTCGGCAATTTCTAGTGGCTTAGAATGACTCATAAAATATGACAAAGAAGCCCAACTCAAAGTGGAAGAAAAGAAAATAGATAAAGTGGGGATAAATCAGAGACAGGAATAACACTGAAAGTGTACCTCATTCTGGTCATCACTGGCTTAAGCTCTTTAGTTACCAGTGTGAAAATGATCACAACCTTGATGTAGCATTGTCTATGAGGAAATTATGTCATAGTGTAGTGTGTGTTTTAAAATTACCTCAGCTAGTGGTTTTATTTGTTATTTAATAATTCTTTAATTATACTTAATTCTAATATAATTTACTTAATAAAGTTATTTAATATTTTAGTAAATTTGGAGGCTTTCAAGAGTATAGTTATTGAATCATTGCTTTAGCTAATTCTGTTGAAGACAAGATTTTAAGATTTGTTTTGAAATTCTGTATATACCCAGCAGTGTTTTCTTACTGACCTAGAGTTAATTGTCCTATGCTTAACACGTGCAGTGTGTTGACCTCTACTACCTCAGCTGATATTTGGGGATCATCATAAGCCACTCGTAAAAAAGTATGGCTTGTTTTATAATTCTGCCCAAAAATGTGACTGGCTTGTCTTTGAAATTCACTTTCCAAAAGAACTCCTTTTATATTCAATAGTCTTTGGCTACCAAACAGTTGGTTCTTAATATAGAGAGTAGAGGGAGATGTTAATGTATTCGATATTCTTTCACAAATTAACTTCTTTGGATTATATATAGCAGGGGACAGAAAACTTAAAGGGTCACAGAAATAAATATTTTAAGCTTTGTGGACCACACAGTCTGTGTGGAAGCTAGTGAACTCTGCAGATGTGGACAATACATAAAATAATGGGTGTGGATGTTTTTCCAATAAAACGTTACAATGAAACACAGGCAGGTGGCCCAGGCCATGGTTTACCAGCCCCTGACATAAAGTGCGGGCATCTAAGTTAAATAAGTATAGCTTGAAGTGTTCTCAGGAGCAAAATTCCACAGGCTTCTCTTTTATGTAATTATCTGGTGAGTTATTTTAAGGAGTATTTTTGCTGATTTTTGAGCCATTGTAGACCCTTCTCTTAATTAGATGATCTCCGATAATTTATTAATGTTAGGTAATAATGAGGTTTTTCCTTTTGAGTAGCAGAAAAGTGGAAAAAGCAGGAAATGAGTGAAGAGAGGGGAGATCCACCTTGCGTGGTGTCTTCAGAGGATCTTTTGGTTGCTTTGCAGTGCTCCACAGTCACTTCCAGAAGCAGCGGCCTCAGCACATTCCAGTGGTGCGGAGTCAGAGAGCACCAGTGACTCAGACAGCTCCTCAGACTCGGAGAGCGAGAGCAGCTCAAGTGACAGTGAAGAGAATGAGCCCCATGAAGCTTCGGCTCTCGAGGTACCGTGTCCCCTCCAGGAGACCATCTAAGATGGCAGCGTTTGGGGGCTAGAATCCGCTGCGGGCCAGACCATGGGGACTGAGAAGTTTTGTCCCCTGGGACAGTGCTTTCCTGCCCTGCTCTGTGTGCAGCCAGCTATTTCTGTCTCCGTATTTCTTACCAAACACTTGTTCGTGGAGGTTTGGGAGAGAGGGGAGGTCTTCCCTCTCCTGTTTGAAGTGATAGGTTCTTCTCTGTTGTTGGCTAGTGTGTTTGAAGAGCAACTCATTAGGAATGTTTGCACATCATTTTACTTTCCCTTCTTTGGGGGGGGAGACAAACTTCATTTTTAGTAGGCTGCTTGTTTTCTTTTAGAAATTTCAGGAATGCATGAATTAAGAAAATCAGAAGGAGACAGCCTGATTTAGAAAAGGGCAGGAACGTGAACTAGAAATAAGTCATCAGAGGTTCTATTTTTGAATCACTAAAAGCCGTGCATTAAATTGATGCCGAAGTGATTTTTGCCAGGGCTGTGTTTCTTGTTCCCTCTGCCCCATGTAAAACAGAGATCATTGTGTTTGCCTGTCACTGCCCTTGGGAAATACTATAAAGATAAACAGATGAGATTGAAAATCTCAAACACTGCATTCATCCGGAGGCTTTATGCTACTAACTGGTTGAACACAAGAAATTTAGTAACAACTGATAAGGTTGCCAGATGCCCTCAAAACTTGGAGTAACAATGTAAAAATTATGTTGGAGAAGGATACTTAGTGGAAAGGGAAGGCGTTTTTGGTGAACTAGACCAGCTTGTTTAGCGAAAATAATTCTGCATATTTATGATGGGAATTACAGGAAACGAGACTTTCTAATGTAGAGAGTGTTCAAGTTCTCTGTATTTGTCTTTGCTGTTTAGAAAGCAAGGTAGTTAGTTCCACTAGAGCATTAACCGAATCCATCTGGAGATCACATAGTGAGGCAAAAGCCACGTCTCTAAGGGGAAGGGAGGTTGAGAAAATAACTGTCATTTTTTATTAGTCATGATTTTATGTCTGGCACAGAGTAAGTGCTCAATAAGTACTTTTTGGAGTGAAGAAACACAGATTAGCATTAACTTCACTTGAATTCAGTCCCTTTCAGGAAAGAAACAACTCTCTGTGTTTTTGTTTCCTTCTGTGATATTAATTGCTGTTGAAATAATTTTTCTATGTCCCATGGAAAAAGATATTGAATATGCTCTGAAGACACAGTATGTGTGATTATTCACTGTTAAGGTTCATAAGATTTTTGCTTTGTGTTTCACCTTGTTCAATAAGAAAAATCGGTGTGCTCATTACATTACTGATAGAAGGAACAGAATTCAGTTGAATAATAAAATTCAATTGAAATGAAAGTGGCACAGATTTGCCTGAATAGTGAAATATTAAAGATTAGTCTGGTATTTGATTTAATGAAATAGTTATGTCTTATTGATCAAGAGTTTACTGAAATAGAGTTAGAGATTCTTAGATTAAAAAAAAATTAATGTTCTGCCCTGGCTTTATAGCTCGGTTGGTTAGAGCATCATCCTGAAGTGCAAAGGTTGCTGGTTCGATCCCCGGTCAGGGCGCACATACAGGGACAGCTCGATGTTCCTTCCTGTCCCTCCATCCCTCTATTCTTCCCTTCCTTTCTCCTTTCCTCCTTTCCTTCCTTCCTGTCTTGCTGAAGTCAATAAATAAAAAACAAATTTGTATTTCCATCCTACTTTATTTTTAATTTTTATTTTACTTGATTATTTTTAATAAACAGAATTCAAGCAGTTTCCCTTTTACTATTTATTTTTTTATTTAGTGTATTTATTTATTGATTTTAGAGAGAGAGGATGGGGGAGAGAGTGAGAGAGAGAGAAACATCAATTTGTTGTTCTACTTATTTATCTATTTGTTGGTTGATTCTTGTATGTGCCCTGACTGGGTATTAAACCCATAACATTGGCCTGCTGGGATGACGCTCTAACCAACTGAGCTATCTGGCCAGGGCTATTTTATTATTATTATTTTAAATGTTAGTTCATGTCTTCTGTTAACTCATATACAATTATTTGTCTTCTGGTTTGTTAACAAAGAAACAATAGGTCAGACAGTATTTGCCACAATGTCTCTCAAAGTGGCTGGTCGTAAAAACTCCAGCACCACATTCCTGAAGGGCACTCCCAACGGAGGTCACTGATTTTGCCATTCTGATTCACTTTGTAGTATATCAAGACAGCCAGCTCAACTTGCTTTCTCTTACGCTTATTCTTCTTGGGAGTGGTGTGAGACCTCTTCCCTTTCTTAGCCACCACCACAGTCTCACACAAGATGAAGAGTGAACTCCTTTTGAATGTTGTACATACCACTTCCATTTTCCAGTCTCTGCTGATCAGGAGAAATTTCTTCCTTATCCTCCGTCTTGGCCGTGATATTTTCTGTTGTATCTAAGGGTTCAGCCTTGGGAGTAGTGGTCTTCCCCAGAAGGGTTTTGACGAAAACCTGCATCTTGGTCCCACTACAGATGGTGGATCGGAAAAAAAGCCTCCTTTATTTTTTTTAAATGGCCTTACTAAATAGGTTCGTATTTGTACTTTTGTGTTGCTCTGCGAATCTAGAGTTGGTACAGTTGTATGTTATATACTGAGGTTTGATTACCCCAGAAATATTTTGTCTTTGCCTAAATTTTAAATCTTTAATTTTCCCCAAGCTATTTAGCTATGTTTCTTCCTTTTTGAAATAAATACTTGCATTATTGTAAATCTCCTATGTTAGTTGAGAGTAATATGAATTCCATACATAATAGGCCATAGGTACTAGTTATTACTTTCTTGCCCTTTTTAAAATTCTGGTTTTTAGTGCTCAGATATTTGCTTTTTATGGATCCATTTTAAATTTGAAATGTTACATGCCTACCGAATGAACTGGTGGTGAACTTGGGAAAAAGATTGCAGTGTTTGCTTTTATAGTGGGGATCAAGACATAAACCCCAGCTCAAAATGTATGGACACTATATCTTTTTACTGTTTAAGTTCAGGAAAAAAATGACTTTGTTCTTGGTTATTTAGGGATCTGCTTAGTTTTCTAATATTTTCATTGTCCACTTCTATGGTAGTAAACTACATTGATTGATTGTCTATGTGAGGCTCTTAACCCTCCCTCAGTCCTAACAGGTTGGTAGCTACCTTTTCACCTATAAAAAAAGTAGCAGCATTGAAGATTCAAGCTCAGGCCCTCAACTCTGAAACCTTTTTATTTCCTACTACACCATGCTGCTTCTCTCCTCCTCCCCTCCCCTTTTTCTTTTTAAGTTTTGGATGTATACTCCCTCACAACTATGTTTTACTATAAAAGTAGCCCGATATTGTGCGTAGTTCAAAACTTTTTATTCAAAATCATAATTCATTCTAAAATATATGAACTTTTACCGATTTGAAAAGTTAGGAGAATAAAGGGTCATATGATCAAACATTTATTAAAATGCTTAATGAAAATTAAACATATATTTTCATTTCCAATGTGCAGTGTTTGGGTTACTCCAACCCAGGAGCCCGGGCAGGGCATGAGGAAAGGAGGAGGAAGAAATGAAAGCTCAAACTAATCAATCCCTTAAGTAAAAATCTCCCCAATCCCCACAGGCAAATAATATCTGACCTTGAAGGAATTCTGTCCATTTTATATCTTTCTAGTAAGTATACAGAAAGGATTGCTCCTACCCCTTCCTCTCTATCTGGGCACACCAGCTCAATTTTACTCTACAATTGGGCCATATGCCTCCCTTCTGGACATTTTTAGGACTGCAGTGAAAGGAAGTGTATTTTATTTCTGTAACCAGGACATTCCTTTAGGGACTACAAAATGTATCTTATTCTGTACTGTTTGAGGAGAGAAAATGCAGATGATATCTATACCGGGATTGGCTTTTCTTTTTGGTTCACGCATAAACACTTTTCTATATAGCACGTCAGTGAGTACAGTTATAAACCTAGCCCTGCTGAGATATATGCATACCTTTCCCAAGAAAGGTTTGAAGGGTTTTTGTTCCTGATGGGACTGGCAAATGACTAATGCCTTGTCCTTAGTTAACCGCAAATATTACCACACCCTCAAGTCTTTGCAGGAAATAATGTTTGACAAATAGGTATTGTGTGCTAATCTTTTCTCTACCCTTAACAGTCGTCATGTCTTGTTAGAATATTGACTACAGTTTTAGATTACAGGAGACGAAATTCTTGGCACATAAGAGTAGTTTCCTTCTTCCTCCCTCCCTGTTCTGAAAAATCAAATGTGAGCCTGGGTAGGGAGCTGATGTGGGTAGAAGGAATAAAGGAGCTATATTATCTAAAGTAGCAACATGGGGTAAGCAGAAAAAAGCAGTTATATAACCATCTTTTCACCGAAGCATGGTCCTATCTAGTTCCTTTTAGTTCTATTCTGTTTCAGTCACACCAAATCCAAACTAATTATGTACTCATTTTATTACCTAGCCTTATTTGGTCACAAAGACTTTACATTATATCCACATGTCCTGCATGTATGAAGTTTGCATGTTTTTATAGAGTTGAATTATTTAAGAAATTTCACTTGGGAAAATGGTTAGCAGTCTTCCCAGTAAAATATTGCCCATCTACTGGAGTGATCTTCTTATTCATAATTGAATCAGTTAAATCCTGTATGGAATATCTTTCCGTTAACTTCCTAGTGCAATGTGCCTGTGATTTAATCATTCATACAAACCACCTGTTAGATGGATCTTAAAGAAGACATGTAGCATGAAGTTATGTGCTGCCCTTTAAAAAAGTAAATTACTGTTTACTCTATTAGACACTAATATTTTATACGGCATATTTATGGGCCTGGCAATCCACCTATAAGAATGCTTAAATTAATATCTCAATGTGCACATATGTAGGACATAATAGTTGAACTTGGAGATGCAAAGATCTCTCATTCTATTAAGATCTAACTAACACCTTTTTGGAGAGATGGTGGGATGCATCAACCATCAGTTCACAACAAAGATTTAAACAACGATTGAGATAACAGATGTCAGGGACTTCTTTCTATTTCTTTGTCAGACCAGTTTCATAGAAAATCAGTATAATCTCCTAGCTCTGAACCGTGCTTTGGAGCTGCTCTATGTGTCTTAGAAAAATAGGTGCTATTTCAGCTTGGATCCCATGAAACGAGACTTAATGCTTGAGTTTTTAAGACTTTAAAATGGAACTGGTGCTCATCTGATGTGACTTTACTTGACTCCTTTTATCAAGGTGTAAAATTTGAAAATCAGTATGTATGTCATAGACTGAAAACCTTTTCACAGATAAGTATTTATAATGTTTTAAGTAAATAAGAGAAGTGATATCTAGTCTTGAGGAAAGTAATTTTTAGTTGAAAAGTATGTCAAGAAAAAGATAAAGCATGAAATCCATAATCACCAAGACTGTTTATTTGTTAGCCTTCTTCTGAAAATCCTCGATAAAGGATTCTTTTTATTCCCTTTTTTTTTTTTTTAAGATTTTTTTTAAAATTTTATTTTTATTTTATTCATTTTAGAGAGGAGACACAGAGTGAGAGAGAGAGACAGAGAGAGAGAGAGAGTGAGAGAGAAAGGGGGGAGGAGCTGGAAGCATCAACTCCCATATGTGCCTTGACCAGACCAGTGCAGGGTTTTTAAACTGGCGACCTCAGTGTTCCCAGGTCGACGCTTTATCCACTGCGCCACCACAGGTCAGGCCTATTCCTTATTATTTTTTGATAGAATAATTTACAAGACAAAATGTGTCAATTCTGTTTAAATTAATATTGTAATTACCATTAGAACAATGCATTTATGTCACAAAGATTTCTCAGCAGTTGTCAATGGTCTACATTGTTCAATATTCAGTGGTCAATATCTACTAAAGCAAAATTTCTGTACCAAAAAAAAAAAAATGGGAAAATTGTTTTAAGCGTCAGTTGTTACAGAATTTGACCTTTAATTAAAGAGGACCTTTAATTTAAAAAGGACCTGGATTCTTAGGTTAGGAATGACAGTACTGTAGAATTGGGTAACACAAGGGAAGAATTGATCATCTTTGCTCAGTTAACATTTCTCTCTTTTTCCTTGTTTTTAGCCTGAGCCTCCTACAACAAACAAATGGCAGCTAGACAACTGGCTGACAAAAGTCAGCCAGCCAGCGGTGCCACCGGAGGCCCCAGGGAGCACAGAGCCCCCACCTCGGCACCCAGACGGGAAAGGCAAGGGTGGTGACGGAGGCACCACTAGTCACGAGCATTCAGAATCCAAATATTCTCCCCCTAAAAGCTCTGGCAGAGCCCCCCGGGTCCCTCCCGAAGGCACCCACGCTGGCAAGAGGAGCTGTCAGAAGTCCCCTGCCCAACAGGAGCCACTGCAGAGGCAAACCGTTGGAACAAAACAACCCAAAAAACCTGCCAAAGCCTCTGCCCCGGCGGAC
Source organism: Rhynchonycteris naso (assembly GCA_037038555.1). Taxonomy (NCBI): domain Eukaryota; kingdom Metazoa; phylum Chordata; class Mammalia; order Chiroptera; family Emballonuridae; genus Rhynchonycteris; species Rhynchonycteris naso. Next base: position 251,190,824 of record CM072996.1, on the reverse strand, counting down.
TCTCAGGCCAGCTTGCAGGTCGAGAGTGAGCCAGGACTTCCCCATGGCTCCAAGGATCAGCCTTCCAAAGACAAGCCTAAGGTGAAGACGAAAGGGAGACCCCGTGCTGGAGACAGCAGAGAGCCTAAGCCAGCTGGGCCCACCCCCAGCGAGAAGAAGAAGCACAGGAGTGGGCCCCTGGCCCCCTCTAAGGCACTCGCAGGTCCCGAGCCCACGAAGGACAATGTGGAGGACAGGAGCCCTGAGCACTTGGCCCTCGTTCCCCTGACTCAGAGCCAGGGTCCCACACACGACGGAGGCAGTGGTGGCAGGACTAGTGGCTGTCGCCGGGCCGTGGTGGTACAAGAGGACCGCCGGAAGGACAAACTTCTGGTGCCTCTGAGAGACACCAAGCTGCTCTCCCCGCTCAGAGACCCTCCTCCCCCGCCAAGTTTGGTGGTGAAGATAACTCTGGACCTCCTCTCTTGGGTACCCCAACCGCCTGGGAAGGGGAGTCGACAGAGGAAACCTGAGGACAAACAGCCACCGGTAGGGAAGAAGCTGGATTCTGAGAAGAGAAACACAGACAACTTAAGCAAGTCAGCCAAAAAGAGGAAGGTGAGTGAGGGAGACTGGCGTTCCCCCACAGTTTGGCCTGTACCTGCTGTTGGCTTAAGGCTGTCTTTGATTGGCCATTGATTGTAGGTCCTGAGTTGGAGAAGAGGCTGGAAGAGTTTGTTTGGATACAAGCCAGGCTTTGCTTCTAAACCAGGTTACTCCTTCATTGCAGACCTGGATGCTTCCCATTGTATAGACGGGCATTACCAAGTGCCAGGTTCCTTTAGCAGTCTTGCTAGTTTGAAAAAAAAACAAGGCAGTCATTGAAAAGCATATTTCATTTTAGGATAATGTACCATTTGGGGGTACATTTTTATTTATTCTGGTAACATTGATAGTAACCACGTGACCCATTAAATTTTGCCCTAGAAATCAAAGCTTTACATGAGTTGAAATGTTTATTAGTGTTTTGAATTCCTGAAATTTACTGCTGTACACTACATTTTACTCCTGTAGTATGATCTTTTTGATCCATATTTTAACTCATGGCCACATAATACAGTGGTCTCTCGTCTATTATGGGGGTTAGGTTCCAGAACCCCCCGTGATCGGCGAAAATCCACGAAGTAGTGACCTTATCTTTTTATTTTATTATTTATATATTTTAAGGCTTTATAAACCCTCCCCACACTCTTATAAACCTTTCCCACACCTATTTTGCTTATTTTACTGCAAAAATAATTAAAATAATAAATACATAAAAATACCTATATACCGCAAAATCCTGTGATATAGTGAAAAATCCGTGGTACAAAATTAGATATATACAATTTAAAAATCCGCAATACAGTAAGACTGCGAAAAGTGAGGCACGATATGGCGAGGGACAACTGGTACCTCATTAATTTGAACACACCAGATTTAGAATCTGGACCGCCATTATTGACTTTTATTAATCAGCAGAACATTTAAAAAATTTTTAGAGCTATTAAACTTATGGTTAGGACATCTGTAGGCTGGAATGGTACCTTGTAAAGTATTAAAAATCTGTCTTTTTATTTATTTCAATTTTTGGAAGTTTCACTTAAGGAATGAATATAGTAAAAAAAAAAAAAAACAAAAAAAACTGCATTTTGACCCTCAGGTACATGGGCATATCACTGTTCTGGACAGTCTCCTTCTTTCCTTTATTCATCATTGGACACCTGATAGTGTTTTTGATACTTCTTGATGATGACATATTACTGAGTTTTTCCACAGTGTCATTCCTGAGCCAGCCTGCCCAAGATTTAGAGTGAAAGGCACTAGAAAAGCCAACTCTTTCCTGCAGAGGAGTAAAAATTTTCACACTCCTTTAAGCATAGAAGAAAATCCTTACTCAGTTGTGGTAGTTGAGCTAAGAATAACAAAGGATAAAAAGATCATGGAGACTGCTGTCATGTCTGTGATTCAGCTGATTACTCCACCAGGTTAAAAATATAACATGACTTTAGCAAACAGTGAGGGCTACTGTTTTCTCCAGAACCTTGTCAAATGAGACACGGGAGCATTGCCACCAGGGCTGCAGCAGGCTGGTTGAGTTGGGTGGAGTCAGGTGCTAATTGGCAGTGCTGTTTCAGCCAGAAGAGACCATATTCTTTCTCATGCCAGGAAACTGTTAAAACTGTTTGTGTGTTAGAGGCAAAACTTAATGGAAGAAATTGTGGTAGACCTGGCCAGGGAAAAAGTACCTGCATTTGATTTACCTGAAAAGACTTCAGAAACACACCCATTTACCTCCTGCTCCTAGGATACCTTTTTATCACCTATCTCCCCAGCCACCATGATCTTGTCTAATTTCCAACGCTAACCTTGTTCATTAGCTGAAGTGAGAAGTATTAGCTTCAAAAATGCTTACAAACCAGATAAAAATGTTAGGAATTGGGGGCTCCCCAGACAGTTCTCAGCCCAGTTCATACTCTGGGCAAATCTAGAAGCGTTGCTTGCAACTCCAGAAAGGGAACCAACTCCAGCTCTCCATGTTGCTTGTGTGACCTGTATCCTCTAAAAGCCATTCCCAGCCCTTGGCAGAGCTGAGCTGCATTGGGGCAGCTCATTTATCTTTCCGTTTAGAGTATATATTTTCTTTAAGGCCCTGGGAACAGTCTGCCTCTCCGCTGTTTCACTGACAGGGTCTGAACCAGTGATCATGAGGAGAGCCTTTAGTACTGGTGGCAGGGTGTGCACCCTCCAACCCCTGACCCCCACTGGTATTTTTACATTCTCAGTCATAACATCTAGGGCAGGGGTGCTTAATACGTCAATCGCGATCTACTGGTCGATCACGAAGGAAGTGTGGGTAGATCGCATGACATTAAAAAGACATTTGTCTTTTGATTGGCATACAGGGTAGCCAATCTGACGCCTGAACTTTTGACATCCTACACATGCATGTTAAACCGCGCTAACTTGTTCAGTTACATTGCTGCGTAGTTAGCCTTCAATTTATTTAAACTAAATACAACAAAGGGTATAAAAATGAGTGCCGTAGCTGGTCCGAGTAAGAAGCCTAAAACATACCACTTTCATACAGAATGGGAGAGGATTTTTTTTGCTGTCATATTCTAAGTGTGTTTGCCTCGTCTGTCTGTGTGCCATTGCTATTCCAAAGAAGGGAAATGTGGAGCGGCTTTTTCGGACTGTTCATAAAAACTATGACATTGACTTTCCTCCGAAAAGAGAGCTGAGAAGGACAAAGGTGAAAGAAGAATACACAATATTAAGTAGTAATAATAGTAACTTAAATAATGATAATATAGAAGAAATAAATTTATGTTTTGCATTTTTATTGTAGGTAGATCATTTTGACTTGGTCATCTTATAAGTAGCTCGCAAGCTGAAAAAGTGTGGGCACCCCTGCTCTAGGGGAACCTCTGCAACAGCGCCTTACTACAGGGCCAACAGTGTACAAAGCTAGCTCTTCGGGTGGAAGAATTCCTCCAGTGTGCTGTGTTTAGATGTCATGCATCTAGACAACCAGGAATTCCTTGCTTTAAGTATGTCACTAGTTAAAAACATTACTTAAAATCTTTCAGATAAATAAATATAAAAATCAGTTCACTGTATACTTATTCCATGATCAAAGAAAGAATCATGTGTCATTTGGTTTTACTTCCTGCTGGGCTCCAGTTATGATTAATATTGAACATTATTAACCTCAGATTGTTCCCTGTATGAGGTGGGCTTCCCCTTTCCTGTCAGGATCCTGACTCCTTTGGTCAGGGCATCAGCCGCCCCTCGGGCAGCCCAGCGTGTGGGCCTGGGCGCCGTGGCAGAGGCTGGGCTGTCCTCTTTTTAAGCTTGGGCACTTTCCCCCAAATTTGGGTACTGGAGACTTGTGCATGTTCTTTATTTTAAGTGTGATCACTAAAAACAGCTCTCTGAGGATGTAATGAGAACCATTGAAGAATGTGCTTAATCTTTTCACATTAGTGGAATTTACTGTTTTTATTTAAAGGCTGTTTAGGGTCTGTTCCTCTCCTGGCACAAAATTTAGCAGATATTTTAAGAGGGTAAGCAGATCCTAGAAGCCATGTAGACTTAAAAGTGTGAGAAGATGATCATAAAGAGTTAATGGTGGTTAGCAGCTGTGATGAGGCCATCCGACATGGCACCTGTAAAAATATATACATATGTATGTATGTATAACTCTACCACTTTAACAGAGCAGGTAAGGAACAATTCATGAGGACAAGTGAAGAAAATTGTGAGGGTTAATAGGCATGAACAGACACAGTGCTCCTTACATAAACTGCAGAAGTTCATCATCCTGATTATAGTTTAGAATTTAAGATACTAGTTTTTTCTTTTAAATAATTTTTAAATCAAGGTTATGTTTTCCAGATTTGGAAGAAAAATTTAAGTTGAGAAGCACAATGTAATATACGGTCAGGCCTGTCCAAATGATAGTAATGTATTCTAAAAATGCACATAGTATGTGTAGAGCAGTGGTTCTTAACCTTTTTTGAGGTACTGAACCCACCAGTTTCATATGCGCATTCACCGAACCCTTCTTTAGTGATAAATAAATTATGATTTTTTTTTTCCAAATTCAAGACATGGGTATATGTTTTTTTACTGGTGCACAAAATGAGCCGTGCATGAACATCACCTTGCTCAGAGAACAAAACCAACAAAGTGCATGAACTCACAACAAATGATGGTATTACTTTATTCTGGCCTCCGCGGCAGAGGCTTCTCCGAACCCCTGAGACCGACTCATTGAACCCCTAGGATTCAATAGAACCCAGGTTAAGAACCACTGGTGTAGAGCTTCCCATGTGAGCTAAGCATTGTTTTGGGCACTTTTATAGCTCAAAGTTCATCTAATTCAGTGTTTTATAAATTTCTTTTCAAGAAAATGCTGGACTGTCTTAATAGTCATTTCAGTAAATAACAGGACAGGGTGGTACATTCATTCAAGTCTTTTCCTTTTTCTAAATAATTGCTTTACTGACCAACAAACTTTGCCATTTTTATAAATAAATTTCAGTGCCATCATTTATGTGTGCTTTAATGCATGGAGAAGGGAAGTTATGGGATGTGGTGGAAAATGTGCATTTTTACTGCTTGCAGATGGTTGTCGCTTCAGTCCATCCTTTCCATCTGAGACCTGTCTTTTCTTGAGTTGTTTCTCCAAATCAACATTCCTAGTTATTATCTCCTGACACTCAAGGGTTTGAAAAGTCATTCCTTAAAATTTCCTGAAGCCACTTCAAACTGATTTCTTCATGCTTGTTAGGTACTCTAAGAACATTGTAACCATATGCACGAAAAGACTGTTTTAAGCCATTCTAATTAATGCCTCTGTATTCCCTCACCAAAAAGAAAGAAGAAAAAAGTGGATTGATTTTTCTTTTCTTTAGTACTTATCCCAGTGACTGTAACCTGTCCTCTCAGTAAGTCCCGCGCTCCTTCACGCTGCTGACTTGGACTCAGCATCTACTGTGTCATCTTCTTGGTGAACTTCCTGCAGAGGCACATCCCAGAGAAGTACCTGAGCCCCCAGCAGCTGCTGCTTCACCCCCTTTGTGGCCATGCTGCCAAGATCATTTACTTCATTGTGGCAGAAAATGACAGCACTTAGAATCTGAGTGCTGAGACCTTACAGGCCACTTGTTCAGTCACCACCTTAGATAGATGAGATCTAGAGAGGCTCTAACTTCACCTGGCCAGCTGCTTAGAAAAGGCGATTGGGAGCTCAGGTATGCCGACTCCCAGTCCAGTGGTCTTTTTTTTCTTTCACAAGTGTCTAGTAGGGGCACCCTTGGAGAGAGTTACCGGTCATTGTTCCAGATCAGTGTGCTGCCTCTGGCCGTTTCAGCGCCGTCCCCAGCTCAGTGCCCACACTCTTGCTACCCTAGTACCTCCCACCCACCCCCACTCTCCCTCTCCACTTCAGGTTCCCTTTCAGATGCCCCTCATCTCTCCTCATCACAGCCAAGCTCCCAGTACACTTTCTTAGCACCTATTAGAAACACTGTGGCCCCAAATTAGTGTCAGTTCTGGAAAAACCACCTTCATTTTCCTGCTACTGCAGGTCCCTAGACTGAGAGCCAGGTGCGGGGCAGGCAGGAAGCTGCCTGCAGCCGTCTGGGACCAGCAGCCACGATGCTGCAGCACAGTTACAGTGCTTCCTTTTATGGGCTGTGTTCTCGCCTCACCCTGTACTCCGCTCTGTGGGTGGAGCAGCGTTTGGCAGATAATCCATGGCTGCCTGACCAAACAGGTTAAGGAAAGCAAACAAGTCAGTTAGGACCAGGTCCTCAGCCAGCAGCCTCCTTTTGTTGTAGGTGCACCATTGAGACACTTATTCTGATGGAAAAAGGGATCTTCCTACCACCAGATCTCGGACAGGATTCCCCAAAATGGAGGTTGATCTGGGCTAAGCCACAGGAGACTTCTATTTCGTCTTTAAGAGAGAGTACATCACTCTCATCTCATTTTCAAATTGCTTCTTTATCTAGAAAAACCTCAAAGACTTCTTGCCTCCTGTTTTCCCATATTTCCTGCTGCTCAGTGTTGCCAAGCTCCCTCTTCCTAAATCCGGCCACTTGAAGTTGTGGTAGTGCACTCCTGCTTCCAGGGACCTCAGCTGTGCCCCTCGGCTGCTAAACTGAATTTCTGTGCCAGTTAACAAATACTTACTGAGCGCCTGTGCTGGGGAAGCTACTGTGACTGGTTCCAGACAGAAGATGACAGCATTCCAAGTGCACAGTGTACAGAAATGCTAAGCTCATGCCCACAGGTTTGAACTCAGTCAAGCAAGCAAAGTGAACAGAAGGGGACTTGTGCTTTGTTTGGTTTAACGGTTTACTTTCTACCAGTTTACAGAATATTATCAGCTTCTAAGTTGCTACATGGCAGTATAAAGCACATTATTCCTGTTAGTGCCAACACAGTCATTAATGCTGGCCTTGATATCCGTATTTGCTGATTTCTCATTTTTGGATGGCACAAGCCAGGGTTATAATAACCAGTTTGTGAGGATTGACTCACTACGAATCTCATTTTTATATGTGGTTTGAAAGGTCTGCCACTTTGGTTAGTCATAACTGGCAAATACTAAGCAGCGTGAAAATATACAAACAAAAGATTAACTCTCATTCCACGTCTAGAGACTGGTGTTTTCTTTAGGAAGTGACTGTGGACCACTTATGCTTAGTTGTGCCTTGGGACTTATCCTGTATGGCACTAACTGCCTAGAAATACTTTCCATCGCAAAAAGTGTATGTTACCAACTACCTCGCGTACAAATCTGCTGGGTATTTTAGCAAGTTCTGTGACTTTTCCCAAGGATAAGTTTTCCATCGTCCTGCACTGCTTGCTATGCCAGCTTTGTGGCCTTTAAAACGTAAGAGAATTCACGCCGCCCATTGGTAGCAGAGCCCCTGGGGCACAGTAGATGAGTGATGAGAAGGGTGCCCCAGGTAGTCATGTCCTCTCTTGACCCAATCATTTACAGTCTATTCTTCCTTCTCTGCCAGCGTCCACTGACTGCGGGGTCACCGTGTGACGCTGAGCAGCAGCAGCAGCCTGTGCCCGCACAGAGCCCAGCAGATCCGTCCGCCCAGGCGCGTCAGGCTCTGCGCTGGCCTTGCGCCACGCCCCCGAGAAACAGCTGGGCGATATTCGGGCTGTGCTTCAGCTGTGCCTTTCCAATGTGCTTCTTTACGTCACCTCTTCCTTGTGTGGTCGCTCGGATCCTTTTCTCCAGACTTCTGTCGTGAATGGTTATATTTCTGAGGAACGGATTCAATTTTATCGTATCTTGTACATTTTATAATTTCTTCTTTATGCTGGCTGATTGGAAGTTCAGAGTCCAGTCTGCAGACTCCCTCTAAAAAATATGCAGAGCACTGTCCACTATAAATGAAATGTGAGCTACATATGTAATTTAAATTTTTCTAAAGAGGGACATACATACAGTGACAAAATATGATTTGACTTTGGGTGATGGGCACACAATGCAATCAACAGTTCAAATGCTGTACAGATGTTTACCTGAAACTTGTGTACTTATTGATCAATGCCATCCCATTAAATTTAATTTCTAAATAAAATTGTTTTTCCTAGTAACCATATTTTAAAACTGCAGAAAGCAAGCCAGTTAAATAATTTTAATAATTTATCTACTTTATCTAAAATATCACTTTAGCATTGTAATCAAAATAAAAATTATTACATTTTACTTCTTAGCACTAAGTCTTTGAGGGCACCTGTTACTTCAGACTAGCCATGTCCAAGGAAGCACTCCCTAGACGCAGGGCTGTCAATAGGAGTATGCCAGTCAGTGCAGAATCAGTGGCCTCTAGAGGTACGAGCCTTCCCTTGGATGTAATTTTCCCATTCCACCCATATTTCCCTTCTTCTTAATGTTCTCACTTGTGTGCAAACCAAGAAATTGAAAAGAGGTATCTTTATAAGCCACTCAGAATGATCCGCTCTGAGAAAAGAAGCTGATGAAGACTGAGGGCAGTGCGCACCGGCCAGGCTTGTTTGTGGCATGCCAAGTGACACGCCTTTCCTCTCTCTGCTTCCTTTGAGCTGGGCCAGGCTGCCCTGAGAGCCTACACGTCTTAATTTATACATTTTTTTCCTGGAGAAATTCAAGGAACAAGAGAGAGACGGAGGTGAAAGCTGGGGCCTCCTACAATCAGTTAATTTGAAGAATTTTTTTTTGCCTTTAAGGGAGGATTTCAGGCTTTTAAGGGATTGTCCTAGATTGACTAGTGGTGTCCTAGATTTCTCTCTCAGTGAACTGACAGTTGGAGGAGTTTAATTCTAAATGCGCATCAGAATTAATTGATACTCCCCCCAACCCCCTCACTGTCACTTGCTAGACAGGTAGTGGTTCCTTCCCATGGAGTGTCGCCTAAGCCCGGGCCAGGGGGAAAGAGGCCACCGTGAAGTCATTGCGCTGACATTGTAGGCTTTTTTTGAACTTTGTGTATGTTGACAGGTGAACACAAGAACATGCAAGAGTTGCCATGACGAATTTTTAGTTCTCTTAATAATTTTGTATATTTATCTCACACTTTAGTTGACATAAAGGGATGTTTTGAAGTACTCAATTCCTATAGAATTAAATATTCCTTCTCCTCACTCTTTCCTTAGTAAAATCATATTTAGAATCTTCATTTTCTATCAAATTTCTTGAAAAATTAAAACATACTACTCTATAGATACTGCTTTCAGATACTTCAAACTGAATATGAAGCGATAAAAGAAAGCATTTGTTTTTTTTTATTAAACAAGATCAGAAAAGCAAACGACAAGCCAAAGAAAGTTTAATTATGCAAATGAGATGCAAAACCAACTTTTATTAGTGAAAATGCACTTTACAAAAGGCTGAAAGTACTGGAGTATCTGCACATTCCCTGATCCCCTAATTTTTGTGAGCAGTGCATATAGAGAAGGATATAAAGCCACCATATTATTTATATTTATATATTTATATATTTTTTTAAATTTTTTATTTCTAATGGTATCAGTGGAAGAGAAAGTTAGCTTAAATCCCAAAGCAACTATTCTTATTTTGTTGTGTATTTCTGGTCCTTGTCTGTAAGATGTCTAGACCGAGGATTTTGTAGCCTGTTTCATTTTCAGCAATACACTTGTTTTTCATTAGAAGAAAACCTAAGCTTTAAGTATGTACTTCACTCCTAATTTTATATGACCAATAAATTAATGGATGTAAATAGATGGTTCTTTTGAAAGTAGATGGGGAGAACCTTACTCAAAAAGTCATCTGCTGGTCTGACCAGGCGGTGGCACAGTGGATCAAACATTGGCCTGAGATGCTGAGGACCCAGGTTCAAAATCGTGGGATCACAGACATGCCCCCATGGTCACTGGCTTGAGCCCAAAGGTTGCTGGCTTAAGCACGGGTCACTGGCTCAGCTGGAGGCCCCCTGGCCCCTGTCAAAGCACATATGAGGAAGCAGTCAATGAACAACTAAGTTGCTGCAACAAAGAATTGATGCTTTTTATCTTTCCTTTCCTGTCTGTCTGTCTGTCCTTCCCACTCTATCTCTCTCCCTCTTTCACTAAAAAAAAAATCATCTGCTGTCACTTGATGTGAATACACGTTTTATTGATTCTTTTATATTTAGGAAAACACTAAAGACATGTTGAAGTCAACTATTTATTGTCAGCTATTACTTACACATCCTCTCCTTCCTAGGCATGAAGAGTAGTTCTTCCTCATGCAAAACTTGGTCTCCACAGAGATCATATCAAATCTAGATTGCCTGCCTTCCTTACTCCTGAACACATATGTGCATGCACACTAACACACAGTGTAGGTACTTACGAGGTTGCTGTGTGTATACAGATAAATGTCTCCAGAAGTCTTAATTATTCTCATTGTCTTTATATTTTTTTCTATTTTGCCTATACAGTTTTTTTTGTAACTATTTACTTTGTTATACTATAATCACAGGGTGAAGCAGAAAGAGACCATGACAGCAAGAAAGTCAGACTGGAGAAAGAGACTAAATGCCAGTCATCATCTTCATCCTCCCACAAAGAATATTCTAAAACAAAGTGAGTACAGAGATTAGGAATAGCCTAGGAAGGTGATGCAGTCTTTGTGGGTCTTGACATGGCAAAAATGTTTTTCTCTGCGATACAATGAGTGGGTTAATAAATTCATTCCGGCTCATTTTGATGATGTGTTAAGTTTGTTTCATTTTACTTTTATCCATGAGAACTTTATAGGAATTAACAGTTCATTTGGCAGCAAACTTGGATTCATCAAAAGTTTTTAACAGTGGGAAATTTCCTAAAAAGCCTGGAATTAGTTTCCTTCCAAAGGAATTTTTACACAAAAAAAGAAAGGTGCTATTATTGTCCTTCCTTTGCAGAATAGGAAACCAAGGCACAGAGAGAGAAAATGACCTGTCTAAAGTCACAGAAAGTAACTAGTATTCTCTGATTTGTTCAAGAAATGGCTTCACAAAATGACGTGGCAAAACAGGTGCATAATATCACCATATAGGAGGGATGAGAGAGAAAGAGAGAGAGAGAGCGCGTCAGATATGAAGGTGGCACCTGGGTTTGCCTGCTTGTCACAGGGAGGGGCAGGTTGGGAAGTAGCGAACGTAGGTTGGCTTCGTTAGGGAAAGTTAAGACCACTGGCAGACTCTCCAAACTTAGAGACAAATCATAGAACTTCCATTTATTACTCATCGATAGGACTAGATTTTTCAAAGGCATCAAAAAGTCCCAATTTTTGTAAAATCTGGCCTTTGTACAAAAATGGATTTCACGCTTTGTGACAACTTAGTATTTTGTTAGCAACCATTGTGTGGTTTATGTTCTATCTTAACTTTGTATGATGTTTCATTCCAGAACACCCAGGCCCTCCTCTGAGCCCTCAAAGAAGGAAATGCTTCCCCCCACACCTGTGTCGTCTTTGTCCTCATCCTCCCAGAAACCAGCCAAGCCTGCACAAAAGAGGCCAAGGCGGGAAGCGCACTCCTGTGGCCAGCACCCTCCCAAAAGTGCCAGTAGTACCAAGGGCAACCATAAGGACTCTTCCATCCCCAAGCACAGAAAAGCAGAGGGGAAGGTCTCTGGAAGCTCTACAGAACACAAAGTAAGTAGGGGAAGGCACAGTTGTATAAAGTGGGACATGTTGGTATATCTTTACTTTCAGTTCCCAATAGGATAAATCCCTAGTGATGGTACTCCGGAGCTATGCATCACTTTTTATAAGGCAATATTGAGTGGTTTGTGTATTTAGGGTCTACTTTTCAGAGGGATAGTAAAAGGTAGTTAATAGTATATGAACACTTAGGTGTCAGTTTATTCTTAAAGTGATTCAGAAGTGAAATATCAGAATAGATGTTTTATTCTTGGTTTGAATGTTTAATCTCAGATGATTTAGTTATTGGTTGCAATGGGAAAAAATTATTCACTTTCCTCAAATACAAGTTCTTCCTGTTAACCTGGGTGTATGTGATGGTGAGAATGTATATTAATTAAAAGAAAAGGTTACATTTGGCTTTGTTGATTATCTGTTTTCATGGACAGTTTTGTCCCGTCTCTTTTTGAGTCCCTGATACAATCAGAACCTACAGCTTCAGTTAGATCTGACTGGGAAAATGCTTGACCAAACCACATTGTGCAGTGTTGTGTTTCTTTTCTTCCTTTTTTTTCTTCTTTTTTTAAAATCTATTTTAGGCTAATATAAGGAGCTGGTCAGTGATCTTAAATGTTAGAGTAAGATCTATATAATGATATTTTTAAAGGTATCTTCTGGAGATGCTGCCAACCCTTTTCCAGTGCCTTCTTTGCCAAATGGTAACTCTAAACCAGGGAAGCCTCAAGTAAAGTTTGACAAGTAAGGTTCTAGATGCTTCCTACCCTTAATTTGCCCGTTTCTTCGCCCCACCCCCATTCCTTCCCTTTCTTTGCTTCCTCCCTCTCGTTGCCCTCCATTTCCCCCACCCCTTTTCACCCTCTAGTCTCTCAGTCACCTTGCTCTAGTCTAGTAAATTTAAGTTCATATGACCCGCCCCGGACCTTTTCTTCTCTTTCAGACAAGCAGATCTTCACATGAAGGAGGCGAAAAAGTTGAGGCAAAAAGCAGAATTAATGGTCAGTCCTGGTCCTTCTTCCTTTTGGTAGAATGTTTTCCGAGGAAATATCTGTAATGTCATTCTGTGGTATTCCATACTACTGGATGGAGTGGGGCAGGTGTGGAGGCTGACGTTGGCCACAACAGAAGCAGAATCGGAAGGATCTTAGTAAAATTGTTTTCTTTGACTCCATTAATTGATCACGGGCAAATACACAGAGTACCTAGTCACAAGTTGTATGTCTTAAGTGAATGAAAGCTGATCTACCTGGTAGTGTCTTATTTAACATAGGAGTGCTTCCTTGTCCTGCCGAATCACTTCTTTGGGTATGAAAAGTGAGTCCTATTATTGGAAGTCAATCTGTTTGTGTCCACCCTGAAATATTTTGAAAGGGAGGCAGCCTATTTGCATTCCAGAACTATCTTAAAGTCCTTGAGAGACTAACCTGAGGGAACAATAGACCGATGCAATTAGATAGAATTTTAAGATGTAGCCAGTGATTGCACTGTTGGTAAACATGCTTTACAAAAGTGAACTCTCTACCTGGTGTCTGTTGGACTTTCTGGAAGCTGGTGGTTTTATTCTTAACTCTGCTGTACTATAATTAGATAATATTTGCCCTCTGTCAATATGTGAACATTTAAACTTTGTGTACTCCCTGAACCTAAACCCCGACAAATACGGTAAGTTGAAGTTTGTACCAGAGGAGAAGAGTTGGGGGTTGCCTTGACTCTCCCACCTGCAGACCTACCCCTGTGCTCTGGAGACCCACAGGGAACTGAATCAGGCTGTAGCCTGGCACTCACAACCCCAGTCTGTTCTCAGGCTGGCTCAGCGGGCCTGGACTGAGACCCTTTTATCAAGCCCCCATTTGTTGGGACAATGTAGGAGTCCTTACCATGCTGGATGCTGTAAGGCTGTTCAGGAAAAGCCCCTGTAGTCCTCGGTCCACAGCAGCCCTGAGCGAGGATAACCTGAGGCGGATTCAGAGAACTAAGACTGCCGAGCAGTGGTGTCTGTGCAGTCTTCTTCCAGCACGCCACAGTTGTGGCTAGGGCTGGGTGCAGCCTCTGAGTTTTGAAACAGAGTAAATAGTACTTTGTCAGCCAGTTATCTAAAACTTGTCTTGACATTAGACACTTTTAAGCACTGGATTCCTTCATTATTCAAACAAGGAAGTATTCTCCAGAGAACTTTGTTTCTGTTTTGCTTTTTTTTTTTTTTTACAGGGACAGAGTGAGAGTCAGAGAGAGGAATAGATAGGGACAGACAGACAGGAACGGAGAGAGGTGAGAAGCATCAATCATTAGTTTTTCGTTGCCGTTGCGACACCATAGTTCATTGATTGCTTTCTCACACGTGCCTTGACCGCAGGCCTTCAGCAGCCCGAGCAACCCCTTGCTGGAGCCAGCGACCTTGGGTTCAAGCTGGCGAGCTTTTGCTCAAGCCAGATGGGCCCGCACTCAAGCTGGCGGGCTTGGGGTCTCGAACCTGGGTCTTCCGCATCCCAGTCCGACGCTCTATCCACTGCGCCACCGCCTGGTCAGGCTTGTTTTGCTTTTAATCTCTACATATGCAAATCATTTCCCTACCTAAGCTGACCATATATATCTCAGTGTGCCTAGGACAGTCCTAGTCTGTGCCTGTTGCATCCCACTGTAATAATATTTTAGTCTCAAAGTATGTCAGTTTCGACAAAAACCTGGATGGCCAGCTCCTTTGTAATATTCTCCTTTAATTGTACAGTGTTTCAGGGACGTCTGTCTCCCATTCCTAACAGTTAAGTGCACAGCTGAGTGGAAGGAGCTCTTTCACTTCCACATTACATGTACTGTTGAGTAGAGAAATAAGAACCCTCCTCCTTGGAGAACACTATCTGGAGACACATGCAGTTGATCACAGGTTTATGTGCATTATTAGCCTTACAGAGTTATTAAGGAGGTAGATATTGATAGGTTGCTTTATTGTAATTTTTTTTGTTTATATTTAAGGCCAATTTAAATTTTGGAAACTTCCATGAAAAATATGGTATTGGAAAACTTAAAATTTTTTTCTTTTTCAGTTTTTTTTTTTTTAAGATTTATTTACTGATTTGTAGAGAAAGGAGAGAAGGAGAAAGGTGGGGGAGAGAAGCAAAAAGCAACTCTGAGTTGCTCACATGTGCCTTAATAGAGCAAGCCGGGGCCTCGAACCAGTAACCTCAGCGTTCCGGGTTGACACATTATTCACTACGCCACCATAGGTCAGGTGAAAAATTGAAAGAGTCAAGTTCCCAACTGTGAAGCAAACCGATAGGCCTTGTCCTGCTGCTTAAGTGGGCCATGCTAATTTGATTTTTCTTCATTACTGTTTTTCTGAGCTTAAGTTCTCTAGGAAAATAATGTTTTAGAGTCATTTAAAAAAAATAAAATTAGCACCCCTAAACCATCTTTCTTTGCTGGTATGTCACCATCTTTTTAGTTACACTTTCATCTTGACTGATTTCATTCTTTCTTTTTGAACATTATCAAATTGAAAGCATCAGCAAAAAGTACAAACTTGCAAATGTGTTACTCAGTTGCTCTTAAAACGTGTGGTACATGTGTTGAGAGAACAGTTGAGTTGGCGGTGTTCCAATAAGTGAGAAGAGTGTTGTGTGATAAAGTGTGTATTCCCCGATATCTGATTTCAGTTATATTTCTTTATTTCCTTTAAGAGACCCCTGGATTTTATCTCTGTTGGCACAAGAGGGGATAACTTTGTACATTTAACCCCAGCTTCCAGAGATGATTAGACACTATGTTGGGTCCTAATACATAAAACAATTATTGTTTGACATAATATCTAAGATGTTCATACACTATAACATTTTCTACTGATGGTCAACTAAACTTCAGCACATACAAAGAAATTTGTGTCTGCATTCTAGATGTGCAGAATAATCCATTTCTCAGGAAAATTATGTAATGAGTATTTCGTAACACTAATAACAGGGGCTATGTACTCAGTGCTTTAGGTTGAATATGTGCTTTAAGGTTTGAAAGTATTGTCCTAATATAAAATTGTCTTCTTTTCCTATGGAATTTGCGCTAACAGAACATTTTCAGTAGGTCAGAGCTGATAGGATTTGTTAATCATTCTGAGTTGGTTTGTCCTCAATCTGTAGCCATAATTAAACAATGGCACTAGAGGGAAGTTACAGTGAAGAATGTGGGTGAGAAACTAAATAAAAGTCTGTCTTAGGCCTAACAATGTCCATGTTCTTTCACAGACGGACAAGATAGGGAAGGCTTTTAAGTACTTGGAAGCCGCCCTGTCCTTCATTGAGTGTGGGATTGCCATGGAGTCTGAAAGCCCGGCGTCCAAGTCAGCTTACTCGGTGTACTCTGAAACCGAAGACCTCATTAAGTAAGGGCCAAGTCATTTTGCCATCCTCTGAGTACTTCTCTTTCCTCACCTTTGTTGCTGGAATCCATTTGAACCTTATAGAAAGACAGCTTCATAAAGGGGAGCCTTAAAACAGTTACTGATCCAGGAATTTTTTTTTTATCCTGAACTAAAATTATATTCTGGGTGAATACTAGAACAGAAAAGCTGACTCCAACTACATCATTTGCCAGGTGCTCTGTGAAATGCCAAAGCTTTCGGACAGAGGTTAGTTTTCCAGTTTGGCTTTTTAATCAGATGCCCTCTCATCTCAGTTTAAGCTCCTGTCTTTATTATCTGCATTTCAACAAGGGACTCAGTCAGGACACAAGTCTACTTGGGTTTAAGCAGGTGGACAGGCCAGAAAAGAGACGTGTGTCCTCACCTAGTTTTCTGAATGGCCTGAATTGTTGCTCTAAAGCCTCATTTTTCCCCCGCATTGCTCTCATCTTCACATCGTCAGGAAAAATCAATAGAAAACTGAGACAAACATACCAAGATATCTTTGTGTCAGGGATTTTCCAACTGCTTTTGTTGAACCTGATCTGTTTTTATATTTTCCTATAGATTGATAATGTCATTAAAATCCTTCTCAGACCCCACAGCACCAACACAAGAGAAAATATTAGCTGTTTTATGGTGAGTACTTTTTTCTTTGTCTAAGTAGTATCACGTTGACTTTTGTATCTTTTGACGTTACTAAAAGATTTTGACATTTATTTGCGTAGCATGAAAATTGCTAAGCAATTTTGAAAGAGAAAGGTGATCAGTCAAAGATTAAGGTCAAAGAAAGATTAAGGTCAAAGGGGTTAATCCCACAGAGAGTTAATTATGATGAAATGGCACCTACTGCCATTGTACTGATGACTCAAATGCTTTGGTCTAGTGACTTAAATTCTATCCTTGTACATTTGTGTTTTCTGCCAAAATTTAGTTCTGATGACAGTGAACAGTGCAGTAAGATTCTTTTCTTTTTTTACAGAGACAGAGAGAGAGTCAGAGAGAGGGATAGACAGGGACAGACAGACAGGAACGGAGAGAGATGAGAAGCATCAGTCATCAGTTTTTCGTTGCGACACCTTAGTTGTTCATTGATTGCTTTCTCACATGTACCTTGACCGCAGGCCTTCAGCAGACTGAGCCACCCCTTGCTCGAGGCAGCGACCTTGGGTCCAAGCTGGCGAGCTTTTGCTCAAGCCAGATGGGCCCCATGCTCAAACTGGCGACCTCAGGGTCTCGAGCCTGGGTCCTCCGTGTCCCAGTCTGACGCTCTATCCACTGCGCCACCACCTGGTCAGGCGCAGTAAGATTCTTAAGATCCTCTTTCTTGTGTAGATGAGGAAACCAGTGTGTTTGTTAGGTTGTAAAGGGTTAGGTGGCCATCTTTCTGTAGTAGTGACACTCAGCTTCTGTTTATATTCATAGCATGCGTTGCCAGTCCATTTTGAACATGGCGATGTTTCGTTGTAAAAAAGATAGAGCAATAAAGTATTCTCGTACTCTTAATGAACACTTCGAGAGTTCTTCGAAAGTTACCCAGGCACCTTCTCCATGCATTATAAGGTAATGATAAGTAAAATTCCAGTAATTTTCAATATTGGGTCATTATTTGCCTCTTGCTTTTTTGCAACCATTTGTGTGTTCATGTGATTTTGGCTTTTCAAAGATTGTGAACATCTATGTGCTGATTTGCCTGTTAACGAAATCATTTGCATATTTCTACTTTTTGAGGAATAATTTAAATTAAGGCATTTGCTGATTGGGAAACATAGAAGGATAATTGCAAAAACTATACAGTCAGAACTTTGAGAGTCTTTAGAGATGCCTAACACTACTAAACAACTAGAGGCAAAGCCAAGCAAACTAGAGTCCAAGTCCCTTCTCCCTCTATACATAACATCTTGGAGTTTCAGTAAGCAAGAACTTTCTAGAAACAGATATCCTCTGTCTTCTTCACATAATAGCCATTGCAGTGATGTTAAGAATAAAATATGATTATCTCTAGTTAAAATTTCTCCCCACTTTTTGAACTGAAATTGTGCCATAAGATGTTGAAAAATAATCCTTATGCAAGTAAAGATAGAATTTTCTTCCCTATGGTACTTGCCTGGTATCTTTTAAATTTGGTTGTACTCTTGAAAGTTCCCAGTACTGATAGGTTTTGCTATTTTAAGAATATCACCTAGAAGATTGCCCCGTTTCTAGTACATTCAAAGTAAGAGATTCCCAGGTGGCCTTTCTTTAGAAAAAAAGTTCTGATTGAGAAGTAAATTCCTACCTCTGCAAATTACCAGTCACATTATTTTAGCTAACTCCTTTTACCATTTCCAGTCAGTGCGTACCTTCTTTGCACCAAACCGTGTTTTAGGTACAGGGGATACAGCAGTAACCAAAGCAGATGACACTCACGGCCCTCATGAAGTTCCCACACCAGTCCTTCAGCATGTATAGGCTGCTGGGGACACTTAGGATGCACACAGCCCAAAGGCAGGTGTAGCCAAAGGTTACTGCTGCTGATTGAGCTCTCCAGTTCATGTCCATTAGGTCTAGGACTAGGCCAGTGGTCAGCAAACTCATTAGTCAACAGAACCAAATATCAACAGTACAACAATTGAAATTTCTTTTGAGAGCCAAATTTTTTAAACTTAAACTATATAGGCAGGTACACTCCTTATCAAGGCAGTGCCCACATGTGGTATTTTGTGGAAGAGCCACACTCAAGGGGCCAAAGAGCCGCATGTGGCTCGCGAGCTGCAGTTTGCCAACCAGGGGCCTAGGTGATTTCACTGTTTCTCACTTGGCCCTCATCAAGGTCGATTACTTGTTAACTTGCATGTGCAGGTAGGTAGTCAAGAGAGGAGAGTAAAGAGAAGACTGTGAATCCCCTGACACGTGATACTTCCTTGTCCATCTCCATCTCGTTGACTGAGCTACAGTCATTTAGTCATTGATTCAGCAGATATTTGCCAAGGGCCTTCTCTTAGCCCCTACTCTGCTAAGTGCTAGAAATGCCACGATTAATAAGAAATGGTCCCTGCCTTCAAGGTGCTTATGACCCAGGACAAGGAAGAAATAGAAGAGTGTGGAATGTGAGAAATGCAGTAGATAACAGACAGGAAGTCCTGGTGTATCCTCAGTGTCTAGGAGAGTGCCAGATGCCAGGTGCTTAGTCATGTTTATTGAGTGGATGGAAGAATGGATATGTAACAGTGCTTATAGGGCAGTATTGTCTTAAAAGGAGAAGCAGGAATGGAATTGGGGAGGGAAGGGACTCCAGACCCTGGGAGCAGACAATTGTGAACAGCGTGAGAAAGCAGGTTTGGAATACCAACTTGCCCACCTCATTCTAGGTCTGGTGAAGGACACCTGGCCTCCATCCATTTGATGGGATAAAATGCTCATTGTATTTTTTGAAATGAATTTTCAAAATACTGAAGGTAAAGGGTGTCTCTTTGACCTTATAAAAGTGAATGCCATTTTGGCTAGTACACACTGAAACTGTGACTTGGCCTAAAGTTCCAGAGACAGGAAATCTGTGGTTTGGGGGTTTAAGAGATTAACCAGGTCTCTCTGATCTTCCACCTTCCAGAAGCACAGGCACACCATCCCCGCTCTCTCCAATGCCTTCTTCTGCCAGCACTGTGGGGTCCCAGTCAAGTGCTGGTGGTGTGGGGAGCAGCAGGATGCCTGCCAGCATCCAGAACATGACATCTTCCTACATCACCATCACTTCCCACATCCTCACCGCCTTCGATCTGTGGGAACAGGCTGAGGTCCTTACAAGGAAGAACAAAGGTGAGCAATTCTGCAGTGATTACTGGGCCATGGGGGTTGCAAGGGAGTAGTGTTGTATTTTGTGTTCAGTTTTTTTGAAGAAAAGGAAATCTGTACCTGTTTACTCTTCTCACATTTTCTCCATTCCACCCTATAACCTAGTTGCAATTCTCTCTGAGCTCTGTGACATGGGGCTGAATTTCTGTAGCTAGATCTTAGCAAAATTGATTAGAAGTGGCTTTAACACTTTGCCATTTCAGAAGTTCTGCATCGTCATTGCAGTCTAAACTGAAATGGTAGCAGGACAGGGCAGCCTGACCAGGCGGTGGCACTATGGATAGAGTGTTGGTCTGGGACACAGAGTACCCAGGTTTGAAACCCCCAGGTCTCCAACTTGAGCATGGGCTCATCGAAATGACCCCATGGTTGCTAGCTGGAAGCCCAAGGTCATTGGCTTGAAACCCAGGGTTGCTGGTTTGAGCAAAGGGTCACTGGCTCAGCTAAGCTCCCCAGTCAAGGCATATATTAGAAGCAATCAATGAACAACTAAAGTACCACAACTATGAGTTGATGCTTCTCATCTCTCTCCCTTCCTGTCTGTCTGTCCTTCTCCACTCTCTCAAAAACAAATAAAAAAGAAGAAGAAGAAGGCAGGGCAAATGAAGAAAGAAAGTTACTGACTGTCCCCAGGATCAGCAAGTTGGAGATATGCAGCAGCATGACCTAACTATTGAGTTGAATGTTTGTTTTGAGTATATGTTAAGAATGATGGTTAGCAACGAGAAATGCGGTATACATAAGTATACATACATCCTTGAAGCTTGTGTGAGCCGAAGGGCTGAAGAAGTCGGGCTTTAGAAGGGAGAGCTGCTGGGCTCAGTGCCGGTAGCCACTGTCAGTGCTTATCTGTGAGTGTCAGGGTCGTGCTGTTTCCTAGTTTTTCCTGGCTGTAGCCACTTAATTTTCTCACAGCCACTTAGAACTTAATTTCTTAGCAAAGTAATGATGCTTTTTAAACATGTTGGGTTTTTTTTCCTTTCCTGCAGCCGTTGACCCAAAAGTAGAAACTGGATATTCTCCAGTGCCGGCCACCATGCTGGGTGTAATGACTTCAACTCTATAATAAAGGCCAGCTCCTGCCCTTCCAGGCTGGGGGAGGGGCTGGAGGTGGCAAATGTGCAGGTGGTTACCGGAGATTGTGATTTCTTGCTTTGATAGATGAAGTACAAACTATTAGGGGAATCGTTTCTGGAACCAACCCCCCAAAAAAGTTTATGTTGCCATTTTTGTTTTTGTTTGCAAGTGTGTTTACTTGGTCTTTGGTTTTGCTTTGTTTGCAGAGTTTTTTGCTCAGCTCAGCACAAGTGTGTGCATGTTGGCCCTCAACAGCAGCTTGGCAGACCTGGTGCACTACACGAGACAGGGTCTTCAGTGGCTGAAACAAGGAACCAAAACACCTTGATGGAGGCCCAAGTTGACTGGATGCCTTGGGAACTATTTTGCACATTGGAATCCTCAAAACCAGTCCAGATATTTGTCTCATCAGGACACCAACACTTGAGAAGAGAAGCACCATGAGATGGCCAGGACACTTGTCCACTTAAACTTTCAAGAATTATTTGGTCATTGGTTGGACACGATGGGTGTGCAGAAGTAGAAATGAGCAGGCTGGCTTCAGAGACGACTGCCTTCCCTAACCGAAGGACAGAAGTGCAGGCAGCCTCGGAGGGGTCTGTGGGTGGTCAAGAAACATTTCCGTACTTTTTTTAACCAGCAGGATGCAAGTTGCAAATGAAATAAGAAGCAGTTTCAACTCTAAAAGCAAATTCATGTCATCTCAGTAGCCACGTTAGTTCATTCCCAGAAGGAGATATTTTTAACAGTGAATTTTGGTGTAGGGTTTTGTGGATGACTTATTTTTCTTTTAAGTGTTTTGGGGAAAATATTCATTTAGTAAATTCTAACCATCATCTATAAAACATAAATTGTGAAGGATTCCACTGTACCCTACTTTCTGCCAGCAAACAGTTGCTTTGATAATACCAAGTATTGTCATAGTTGATAGAATTGAAGGCAACCCCGCACCCCCGCCTGGAGTGCTGTGCGCTCACCCAGCCCCGACTTCTTCATTGATGTGTGGAGAGTCAGCCTGAGCTGGAGCAGCGGGAGGAGGGCTCCAGCACACACAGAAGCCATCAGAGGATGTGACGCTGTCATTCCCACCCCCTGCTTCAGTAAAAAGTGGTCAACAATGACTGAATCTGAATTTTCTACCTTGAGGAAGAAGGGAACCAACATTTATATGTGACCAGCTGGCTAAAGGGCTTTTTAATTATTGCATAGGTAGAGCTGGAGTTTGAGGTGCTGATCTGTGGTCTACAGTTATGTGGTAATTCCTGTTGTCTAATCAACACAGAGTTTTGTCAGCGAACAAAGACAAATGAAATTTACTTAGAGAGGCTATATTTTTCTGCTACAAATTATTTTATATTTATAGCAAAACTAGATTTTCAGAGCCCTTCATTGTATAGGGGAAATTAACTTCCTGAAAGGCTGTGGAGATTTGGGATGGTTAATCAGACTTAAAAAAACTTTCACCACATGCCTTCACTAGAGTGTTCTCAGTCAACCAGATTGGATAAATTGAAGAGAACTGTGGCCTTATAAATTGTTTTTGCCATGTTATACACATTAAACCAAGTTCATTTTTGAATGACCTAAAATGAAAGAACACACCAGAATTCCCACATACCCATAAGCACAGATTTTCATTGACGCTGAAGGTTATTGCAAGAATCATTTTGAGGTCACTGTCTTTAAAAGCCCATTCTTTTTATTCCTTTTACAAGTAGAATTTGCACACATTAAAATCGAGGAGTGTTATCTCTGCAATTAGTTTATTTTTCTCCCTTCACCCCATTCTGCCCCTCCAGATGTTGTTTCCTACCAAGCATGTTTGACATTTTCTTATTTATTCATTAGTGAAGACGGGAGAGAAGACCATCTTTATTTATATTGAAGTCTAAGGTCCTAATGAGGAATGTGAGAACTTTCCTGGTAGTTTGGCAAATACATTATATGAAGGGACGTGTAGAAGATGGGGGTGATGCTTATTTCCCACAGGGTGAGTGGGGGTCCTTCACTGGCTCATCCAGCCTGTTCCTTTGCCGTCACTAGCTAAGGCAGAGCTCCGCTTCCTTGCATTTAGGTCACAGCCAGAGCTTTCACAGCAGTAGCAACATCTGAGTATAAGAACTGCATGTGTGCTCTTGATGTTCTAAAGCAAAGCCATGGTCCTTTTTAAATTATTTGTTCAAAAAGCAACCTGTTAAATGAACAGTAATTGCCTGGTTGGTTGAATGCTTGTGACATTGTGTGTCCTCTTATATGTAGGAGATACCAGAATCAGGCGTATAGGTAATTCTGTAACATCTGTTTCCCACCCCTTTAGTCCCTCAGCCAATCCTGCCCACCCCCACCCCCCACTGCCCAGTATGAGCCACCTGTCAGGCGGGGCGGATGTGTTCTCTGGGACAGGTTCTGATCTGCACACCTGTGCCGGAGGGAGTATCTTGTCGGCAAGCCGCAATGCACCCTTAGCTGGGGACATTTGCAGCTTGATTTCTCAGCCAGTGCCAAAGAGGGGATGCTTTTTCAGTGGCCTTATTCTTTGTGGGATATTTTCCAGACCTTTACATTAAACTTTTACTTATCCCTTTAAAAATTAATGATTTTGCAGAGATCAGTTTGTACTGTTTTGATCATGGACTATTCCTGATTCTTACTACAACCTGCATTGTTCCAAAAGAGAATTCATAGTGCTTACTTTTAAATAGAGTATGTAAAAGCTACTAGTGCTTGATGAATCCATGTTCATCAGGTTTTTTGGCTGTTACAGTTGTATATAGAAATCAGAAGGCTTCTAACTCATTTGCACTGTTTCTCTGCATGCCTAAATTCTGTAAAGGCAAAATTTGTACTGAGTAGATCATTGAAAGGACTAGGTATAAAATTTAGCCTTTGCCTGACCTGTGGTGGCACGGTGGATCAAGTATCGACCTGGAATGCTGAGGTCGCCGATTCAAAATCCTGGACTTGCCTGGTCAAGGCACATATGGGAGTTGATGCTTCCTGCTCCTACCCCCTTTCTCTCTCCTCTCTCTCTCTCTCTCTCTCTCTCTCCCCCCCCTCTCTAAAATAAATAACTTAATTTTTTTTTTAATTAAGTCTTTGAATATGTGTAATAGTGCACACTTCCCAGTGAGAAGTACAAAACAGCTTGAGTAAAAATTGAGTGTGAAATCTGGCCTTTGGTACTACAGTTTTCATGTGTCTTTATTAGAAAATGGAAGAACACTTGTACTTTTAAAAATGTTGAACGTTTCTGTCCTTACTGGAGATGATGACTGAACTTGAGGTTTTATCCAGGTCCTGCTAAACAATGAAAAGCATTTCGCTGAAATACACTAAATTACACTGGGTCAGTGATGTGAAAATATGGGCCACATGCAGCTGTGGTGAAGTCGGGGTCTGGCAGGCATATTACCAGGACTAGAACTGCAGCAGAATGACATACCGGATAATATGATTTAATCACGATATTGAATAAGAAAAGCATCTGATGTCTTTGAAGAAAAAGACCTTTATTTTATAGATCTATTTTGACCAAAAGTTTAGCTATTTTTTTTTTCTTAGACAAATTGGACCACACTTATCTCCCATGTTCTATATCCTTTAATGACAGATCTCAGTAAAAGCTAAAAAAACCATCCCCTTCTGACTGGAAAATTGCCTTAATTGGTACCTTAAATATTAACATTAATAAGACAAGAGCTTATTTTTTATTATGATTCTTACGTCTGATATATGAAATGCCACAGAATAGGAGGCCAGCTGAATTAGATATGTTTATTGTGCCTTCTGTTGACCAAACCTTACTTTGGAATAGTTCTGGTTTTTTGTTGTTGTAGTTTTTGCCATGGCTTTATGAGATGTATGTGGGTCTTGCGTCGTTTGCTCTTCTGCTTCAGGAAGTTTGGCGTATATTTGTGCATGAGGTAAATATATTAAATAAGGCTTTATTCCCAACTTCCCATCATAAATTCTACTTTTTTCTTAAGGATTTATTTTCCCAAACACTACAAAAGAAAATCTTTGAAAAACTTTGCCACTTCATCTTTACCACTGATTAGCAGTATATAAGTCTTATAAGAATATTTGGGCTTTTTTTAGAAACATACCAAGATTTGCTCACTGGGAAGTAAGCTGTGCACTGTGGCTGTGGAGGGTGTCAGGATTATGGCGGTACTTGCTCCTTTCTCCCCTCCCCCCTTCTTTTAGTGGGTTGCCTCTTCTGCTTTCGGTCCTGTTTAGAATTTATGGATGTAAGGTTTTACCTGTGCCTTTTCTTTTGTCATTTATTTGCAGAGGTGGAGTGGCGTATTGGCATTGTGTTGGGATTTTCCTCCAAACATCATGAGTGGTACTTCAGCAATATAAATCTCATATGCAATCTAGCTGTGTTGGTTTCTCAGTGACTGAGAATGAATTGTGACCACTGGCCATGTTCTTTAGATTTTATTTATGATGGGTTGACAAGCACCATCTACCACCTTTCTTAAGGTGGCTGTAAATTTCCTATTGCTCTGGCGAAAACTCACACTATATTCTGTTCCACTATGTGCCAGCTATCAACAGGTACTGTGATGGGTAGAGAAGAGCCTACATTTCTGTCCCCGAGAGGGCAGGAAGGACACGCAGCTCTCTGTGAGCCTAGATATTACTAGACGGGCCTGGAAGGACAAGGGAATAAGACCACTGACAATGAGGCTGGCCAAGCTGCTCTGGTCAGACGGGCAGTGGCTGACCTAAGATAACTTGCTTTGCTTAAAAGTAGATGTTTAAGCGATGCTTAACACAGGCAGTATTAACTTTGCCTTTTGTTCAGGCCGTCAACATGTATTGTTAAAATTACTGCACATCCCCCTCAGATAACAAGTATACACTGTTCATGTTGGTGTGTATGTGTATGTATGTGTTTATATGTGTGTGTCCCAAATCTTGTTTTAATTTTTTTTTTTCTGAATGTGATAACGTTTTGGATGATACCTGAGCAGGGTTGCCTTTTTTTTTTATTTATTACCATTATATATTATATTATATTATATTATATTTTTTGCTTTCTTATAACTTTAAAGTCAAATCTTGGTATCATTAAAATTGTTTTAAAAAGGAATAAATTGTCCAGTTGATAAATGATCACTGGTCTATCTCTAAAATAATACAAACTTTTCTTTCATTATTGTGGAATGGTGTGCCAGCTCTAGTGCACAGTGGTTTTGTACGTAGGGTTAAGGAGGCATTGATGCTCTCAGTGGGAAGACGTGCAGCACAAGCAAAGGGTACTCCATGTATTTTAGCTACTTCTGCAACGGAACTGCAACTTAGGGCTTTTGTGAATAAAATTTAGCTGCCTTGTATAGTCCTTTCAAAGAGACGTGATCTGTGAGAATTATAGTTTGTTTTCCTTTTTTAGAAGAAAAATTTGCAAAAGATCTTTCCAAAGAGAATGTGCCACAGATCTTTTGTTGTTCTCTGTAATGAGGATTAATTGCTATTAAAAAAAGAGTGTAATTGATCTGTTCATCTTCAAATTCCTTTTCACAAGAGGATCGAGCTGTAAAAAAATTAATAAAAATTTAGAGAAATTATTGGGGTTGAATCATGCTTCCATTTTGCCTGAATAAAAAAATTCCTAAAGTTGTTATATTTAATTACCATTTATAGCCAAAGAGACACGTTGACTAATGTACCCTCATTCACAATATGTGTTCATTGTTAAAGTAGGAAAAGTGTGGGCTGAGGGTCGCTCATCCCTCTGTTCAGTTTATTTTCAAGATCTTAATCACAGACCAATTAGGCTGATATCAAAGGTGTGGCTTTTTATCCTTCTAATATCTACCAGGTACAGCAGTGACCAAGTCTGCCTGTTTTCCATTTGTTCACTGAACAGACAGATGTAGAATGCTGGCATTGAAAGGAATCCAAAGGCCATCTGGTCTCTCCTTTGCCACTGAAAGAAATTCTCTACCTCATGTTCTGTGAAATCAGAAAGGACCTAACTTCCTGAACCTGAATTCAGGCTCACTGATTTGCTACACTAACCTACCTGGGTTTCTTTTCTCATTTGTGAACTTCATTGATTTGATGTCTACTGAGTAGGATCACGAGATGATGTATGAAGAGCACATAGCATAGGGCCTGGCACACACACTCAGAAACTGAGGTCTACTTCCATTTATTCCCTCCCTTCACTACACTATCCCAACACCTGACCCTCCAGCCATTGGAACTCTGGTAAGGACCTCTCTATCCACCTCTTTAATTTTGTTCTTCCTTCCATTAGGGTGACTTCTGCTTGGATTGGTCCTAATGAACAAGCACGGACCCAGCCCTCGCAAGCTTGCAGCAGTAAGCCAGTAGTAACTGGTAATAAGCATACAGGGGCAAGTTGGGAAAGGGAAGTGAAAAAGCTTCAGGGGATAGATCTTATTTGAAAGATGGGTTATAAAATCTCTTCTGGTCTTTCAGCTATTACACAAAAATTTTCAGTAGTAGCTGTCCATTGGTTTCACTAGTTTAAACCAACTGCCTTGTTAGACATTGATATTATTTCTAATTTGGGATATTGTGAAGAATGCTTTTTGTGATTATCCCTGTAGCAAACTACTTGAGCAGATTCAACAATATTTGACCTTATTTTGTGTAAACGTGTGCTTGTGTATACTTATGGTGAATTGTGTTTCACCCCTAAAATTTTCTGCATGCATTTCCTAGGACATTTTTTTCAACAAAACCACAGTACAATTATCTAAGTCAATTTCCTAACATCTGATATTTAGTCCGTATTCAAATTTCTGCAATTGTCCCCTCAAAGGTCTTATAGCTCAATATTTGAACCAGAATTGAGTCGTTTCATGCATTACATTTAGCTGTTAGGTCTCTTTAGTCTTAATCCAGAACAACCCCCTCCCTTTTTTTTACTGTAATGTTCTACATCTTAGATTTGTTTTCCCATGTTCTTTAATTCATTCCTCTATCTCCTATATTTCCTGAAAATTAGGTGAGATCAAGAGACTTGATTTTACTGTTTGGCAAGGATCCCTCATAAGAGTTGCTGTGTACTTCATCATGTCAGGGGCACCTAAAATCATTGTTAATGACGCTGAGTCTTTGGTTGAGATATGACCACCAGGCTTCTCTCCCTGTTCCAACAACCTTTCATTTTATTTAGTTTTAGCATGCACTGAGAAGCTGTTCCTTCACCAGTCTTTGGTATTGTTTAAAAAATGCAAAGGGAAAGAATCACCCAATTTGACAGGGAAAGTGTGTTCCAATGTTTCAATTTACATTTTTATTTCTGTGGTACTGAGTGTATATATATTTTTTATCATATAAGTTGCCATTTGCAGTGCATGGATTATGTGGCCCATTGGATAGACGCACTTTGCCTAACTTGGTAGAAGTGGGGAAGATTTTTACCTTCACTAAGAAGAGTCCTGTTAATGAAGAAAAGGGATGTTGAGGAGTAAAAAGGAGTAAATGACCCCTCTAGGCTGTTCGTACTTTTGATTTATATTTCAGATATTAACCTTTTACTATGTTGTAAATATTTCCAGATTCTTTTTCATCATGGCATTTGACAGTTTTTTAGTAGGTTGACTTCTCCCAATGTTCGTTGCAGTTTTGTTTTTGGTGTTTTAAGTAGGTAAGGGCTGTTTCCTAGACACTGGGTGAGTCAGGTTTACTCCCACTGAATAATGGCAACTTGGACGGAAGTAGTAATTTTTCATTGTGCCCTCAGTCTTTTTATAAGCAGGTAACTACCTGCTCACAAAAATGAAGGGGTCAGGGAACATGCAGATACTCCAGTACTTTCAGCCTTTTGTATAGTGCATTTTCAGTAATGAAATAAAAGTTGCTTTTGCATCTCATTTGCATAATTGAATTTTTTACTTATTTAATAAGTACTTTTTTTATCACTTCATATTCATTTTGAAATATCCTCTAATTTTTGTGAGCAGTATGTTTAGGTGCTTTTGGAGCCTAAATTATTTAAATAGACATTTGTTCACTGTTTTCCAGGGTTTTGGGGAACTTAAGTTGTCACAATCTAGGTTAGTTTTAATCAGGACATCTAGGTGGCGTTTAGAAACCTCCAGTCCAGTCCAAACAACTTTGAAAACCAGCAAGTCTTAGTGGTTTAACTACTGTTCCTTTGATTATGGTAAGATAACAATACTCATCTCGTCTGTTTGTCTTAGAACTATTTCAGTGTTTGTGGTTTCACTGTTTAAATGTGGCTGAAAGCGACTTGAGCGAGACACCAGGGCTGTGATAATAGACTGTGCTCTTCTAATAGATGGGAGAGCCTCGAAGGACTTCCTAAGTGGATGACTCCATTTTATATTTAAAAGATTGTTTGCCCGCCCTGGATAAGTACTTTAAGTCACCCTTCTCTATAATTGGGGCCTAGTCTTCCCCTTATTTCTTGTGTGGGAGACAGAAAGAATTACGGGTTTGTATCTCCACTGCTAAATATTCCTGTAAATTATCACCTAAGCAACAACACAGAAATACATGCACACACATATTTCTACTTCTGTGGATACTATTGGACATGGAAAATCACTACACCACTGCATGGGCTTTAGAAAAAAGTCTTTAATTAATTATCCAACTCCATGCTTTTCCATCTTTGTCCTGTAATTTAAAAGAATTTCCTCTTGCAGGCAGGCCTTGGTACCCAGGACTGCAACTGAGAACATTACAAGCATTTCGAGGGAGTAAGAAGGAACCTGGTAGGGTGGTTTTGCAAGGTTCCCCAGCCCACGTATATGTGAGAATAAGTTTGGAATTTTTCTTAAAAAAATACTGTTTTCAAACTGATTTGCAAATAGGTTAGTTTTTGAAAGAATCAAGTGAAACAAAGCATATAGAGCAAAATGTACAAGGGTAAGTCTGCCTCATCCTGCCCTCCCCAGAGTATACAGCTGTTATGCCTTGTGCCTCTTCTTCCAGGACCTATTTTTATGCAGTTACACATCGTTGTTTTTTCTTTTTTTTTTTTTTTTTCTTTTGTACAGGGACAGAGAGAGAGGGATAGATAGGGACAGACAGACAGAAACAGAGAGAGGTGAGAAGTATCAATCATTAGTTTTTCGTTGCCATCGCAACACCTTAGTTGTTCATTGATTGCTTTCTCACATGTGCCTTGACCGCGGGCCTTCAGCAGACCGAGCAACCCCTTGCTGGAGCCAGCGACCTTGAGTCCAAGCTGACGAGCTTTTGCTCAAGCCAGATGGGCCTATGCTCAAGCTGGCGAGCTCGGGGTCTCAAACCTGGGTCTTCTGCATCCCAGTCCGACACTCTATCCACTACGCCACCGCCTGGTCAGGCTACACATAGTTTTTAAACACAAATTTAGATATTGACTTTTTTCAACTTACATCAGTCTTCTTTCTATGCTAATTATATTTTGCCTGAAAAATACTGTATAATAAGCATATATCGCTATTTAAACCTCCCTGACCCCCCAAATACTCTGCTGTTGCAAACAGTGAAGTATGTAGGAATCTTGGTTCACACATCATCATGCACTCTTAAAAGTGTTTCCACAGGATAAAATTCTGATAGTGGGGGATATCTAAGTCAAAAGATAAACCAAATTTAAAACTTTTGATGTGAACAAACCATTTCTCAAAAAAAGCTCTTAAAAACCAACCACAGGTATAAGCTCACATTCTTGCCAGCTTTGGTTGCAAGAAGAAAACCCTTGTATTCTATATGCATTTTTCCGACAACTCAAGTTAATCATGTCACAAGTTTATTGGCCATTTGTGTTTCTGATTCTGTGGAATGCCTATTCCTGTACTTAGCTCATTTTCTATGAAACTATCTTTTTTCTTCTGATTTCTAAATTAAGAAACCTACTCAAGGTTGTTGACTGCTCCCCTGCATGGCCCTCCCCGAGCTGGCTCCATTGCCTGCGTCTCAGAAGACATCAGCGACAGGGGAACCTTTCATTTTGCACCTGGTCAGAGGCAGCAGCCCAAGTGAACTCCACTCACATCATATACTGAATGGGAGAATACATTTGCAAGTAATATATCTGATAAGGGGTTGATATCCAAAATATGTAGGAAACTCATGTAACTCAATAAAAAAATAATCCAATTGAAAAATGGGCAAAGGGCATGAAAAGATACTTCTCCAAAGACATACAGATAGATGTTCAATAGACATAAAAATATGTTTAACATCACTAATTGTCAAGGAAGTGCAATGATAACCTCACAGCAGTCAGAATGGCTATTATCTACTGGCCAGGTAGTTCAGTTGGTGAGAGCATCGCCCTGATACACCAAGGTTGTGGGTTTGCTTCCCAGTCAGGGCACATAAAAAAATCAATCAATGAATGCTTAAATACATGGAAAAACAAATTGATCTCTCTACCCCCTCTCTCCCTACCCGCCTCTAAAAAGTTCATGTGTGCTGGCGAGGGTGCGGAGAAAAGGGAGCGGTTGTGCGCTGCTGGTGGGAACGCCGGCCGCTGCAGCCCCTGTGGAGAACAGTATGCCTCCATAAACTAAAAATAGATTTTTAGATAGGACCCAGCGGTTATACTTCTGGGTATTTATCTGAAAAAAATGAAAAGACTAATTCAAGAAATATGTGCACCCCTATGTTCACTGCAGCATTATTTACAACTGTCAAGATACAAACGCAATCTAGGTGTCCAATGGTAGGGGAATGAATGATGTGGTACACATAATGGAATATTACACAGCAGTAAAAAGTGAAATCTTGCCATTTGCAACACCACAGATAGACCTAGAGCAGCGATTTTCAACTGGTGTGCTGCAAGAATTTTAAAGTCTGCAGTACCTGACTACTTAGTCAAGGGCGTGACCTCGTTTCCCTTAGATTGACAAATAAAATAAATAAAAACAGCCAGCACAATAATAGCCCTCTAGTGTGCATGAATCAAAATTCTTTTGTCAGATCAGCAAAAGAAATATTTTTGGTGCACCGCAAAATTTTTTAGTAATAAGTTAGCATGTGCCATGAGATGAAAAAGGTTGAAAATCGCTGACCTAGCCTGACCAGGCATTGGCACAGTGGATAGAGCATTGACCTGGGATGCTGAGGACCCAGGTTCAAAATCCCGAGGTCACCAGCTTGAGTGTGGAATCATAGACATGATGCCATGCTTGTCGGCTTGAGCCTAAGTTAGGGACACTGGCTTGAAGCCCAAGGTCGCTGGCTTGAGCAAGGGCTCACCGGCTCATTTGGAGTCCTTCCTTCTCCCTGCACCTATCAAGGAATGTATGAGAAAGCAATCAATGAACAACTAAGGTGCTGCAACTATAAGTTGATGCCTCTCATCTCTCTCCCTTTTTGTCCCTCTCTCTGTGTCTGTCTCTTCCATTAAAAAAGAAAAAGATCACTGACTTGGTTATTATGCTAAGTGAAATAAGTCAGAGGACAAATACTATATGGTTTCACTTGTATGTGGAATCTAAAGAAACATACCAAGCAAAACCAGACTCAGAAACAGAGACCTAAGGGCTGGCTGTCAGAGAGGAGAGGGCGGGAGATAGATGATAAAGGGGAAGGCGAATATAGTCTATAATAGTATTGTGATAAGTTTGCATGCTGACGGATGATTACTAGAATTAGTGGAATGATCACATGTAACAAAAATGTGAGTTATGGAGTGATCACATTGTAACATATAAGAATGTCAACTCATTATACTGTCCACCTAAAAATAACATAATATTGTATACCAACTCTGCTTAAATTTTTAAAAACCACTTAGCCATTTTAAATTATGCTAGAGAAAACTAGTAAAACTGGATTGCGAGTAAGAATTAGGAAGGTTTTATGAAACAGAACTTGAGAAGCCCTGAGAATCTGCCATCACTGGACACTTAATGACAAACCACAGTGGTAGGGGTGGGGGTGCTTGTCTGATGCTGCTTAACATGATTTTCTGTAAAGTCATGAACAAGGTCAGCCTGACCTGTGGTGGCACAGTGGATAAAGCGTCGACCTGGGAACTACTGAGGTCGCCAGTTCAAAACCCTGCACTGGTCTGGTCAAGGCACATATGGAAGTTGATGCTTCCAGCTCCTCCCCCCTTTCTCTCTTTCTCTTTCTCTCTCTCTCTCTCTCTCTCACACTCTGTGTCTCCTCTCTAAAATGAATAAATTTAAAAAAAATCATGAACAAGGTCAACTTTAAAGGTTAAATTCTCTGTATATAAAAAATAATTAAAATAGGCCACAGCATGAATTCCCCCAGGGTCCTCTTCCAAGTTGGAGAGTAGAGTGTGGAACAAAACTTGAGCTTAGAAACTGGTGACTTGGACGCCGAAAGCCTTGGCCCAGCCGGATGCTTGTCACTTTCACTGCATTGGGTCTGGTCAATACAGCCAACCAGAAAGCAAAACAACAATCATCTACCTTGTGCAAGGATGTCTGTTGCTATATTTCCTCACCTGGAACAAAAAAGGAAGAAGTTGGAATGTATGGTATCATAAAGTCTCCGCAGTAAAAATACTAGCAATCAAATATCTCCCTATTAAGTATGATGTATTGAAGAGATATACAGCACCTTAAAGACCACTGTCTTTCAAAATCATCCTCTGGGGGGAGCTCTAAACATCTGTTACCATTGTTCAGAACAAATTTATAACACTGTCTTCAAATCTGTGTACATAGAGACCAATAATAAGCCTTTGTAATAAAGACCCTAAGTTAATAAAAAAAAGAAATCTGTGCAGAACTAGATGAGCAAGCATACACACTTACACTTTATGGTAGTTTTTCTGAGAAGAGTTAAACAATACTGTCCATCTACAAAACTCACCAGACTTGGTTCCAAAACAGAATAAATATTTGTCCCTATGAAACAATCCTAATATCTTCCTAAATTGTTTTGTTTAGCTAACAATGGCAGGATCACTGAATTAATCAAAATCTCCACTTATTTAAAAAGCAATGTTCATTATAGCAACATTTTAAAAGTTCTGATTATATGTTAAAAATTATTTTGATCTTAGTATAATTCAGTTTTCCTTCCTCAGAGCCAATACTTTTCCTGAAGTTGAAAACCTTATACCTCATACCTCTCTCCAGCCCGACTGAAACAAGGGGACTGAACCCTATTTACTATGGAGTAGAATTACCGTGTACCAAAATGTCACACAGAGGTGGATGCTTTGGCCTTCTTCCTCTCGCCTCCATAAGACCAGAGCAGTGAATCAATCGTGGTCAGATCCATCCTTCATGCGCTCTACTATTCTGCGTTCAAGCATTTGTGTGTGTGTGTGTGTGTGTGTGTGTGTGTGTATGGGTACATACACATATATGCATGATCATTGTAAATACACTGTGCTAAGGCACGGGAAGTCAGGGCAAACTCCGCACACATACATTTTCTCTACTTTCTAAATAAGTGAGACGTCCTGTTTAAAGCAAAACTTGCAAATTCTTAAACCATGAAATATTTGTTTCTATTACCCTTACTTCCTGAAGCCACATCTCTTTTGCTTCCTTCTTTCGCACTCCAGCCAGTCTCCCTTAGCTCACTTTCTTCACTTCTTAGTGTGCATGGAGCTCTCTCCTTTCAGCAGAGCCTGAGGAGCCTGGGGGCAGGCCAGACCCAGTCTCCTAAATTTTTACAACTCTCTACAGGCATATTTACAAAGTGTTAGCTAAGAATACCAAAGAGCCATCAAACATTACATTTGTGTGCAATTCATTAAAAAATAATTTACATTCATTCCATGAGTAAGAACGATTTACTCCTCTGGTTCTTGTCTGAATGGATGTGGTAGGTTTGAGTCAACAAAACTGTCTCTGGCCTTTCCCTCCCCTTCACAGCATGAGCCACTCCGCAGGTGTAAGCCCTTGGATAGGAAGCTCGAAGTGCACGAAGTGGAGAGTGAAGCACAAATCTCAGTTTTATGTACCTCCAGGGATTCAGTAAAAGCCACAGTGAACAAGCCAGCTCCTGAGAATTATTAACAGTGGTACTGGGGAAAACATTTTGAAACCGGGCCTCAAATTGCACTCCCTGTGCCAATCAATGCAGGCACAACATGAAATGAATGTAATTTTAATACGTTCTAGCTTTAGGCTTCTCATTAGTGCCCTTATTCCAAGTGTAATGTGCAGAATGCACCACTAGAGAGCAACCATTCCTTTAGGGAAAATATACTGTAGGAAATGCACTTAAAAAAAAAAAAAAAGAAATACATTAATTTAACCACAGCAGGATACCACTTCCCACCCAGGGGAAAGGCTGGAGTCAGAAAGAAAGAAGTGCTGGAGAGAATGACAGAAACCAGAAACCTCATAGTGTACTATCGGAATATAATATAATATAGCCACTATGTTATAAGTTTGGAATTTTCTTTAAAAGCCTGTTACAACCCAGCAATTCCACTTGTATGACTCTACCCAAGATAAATGAAAACACGTTCTCATTAAAATGTGTTCATGACCATTCATGGTAGCATTAGACATAACAGCAAAAAATTGGAAAACAGCCCAAATGACCAACTGGTAACGAATAAACAAAATGTGGTTTATGCATAGAATGGAATACTATTAAGCAATAAAAATGCTACAGTATGGATGAAATAAACCTCAAAACGTTATGCTAAATGAAAGCAGGCAGATGCAAGAGACTATAGATTATGATTTCAGACAGGGAGTACCCAGAAAAGGCAGATTCTAGACAGAACCTCGATGGCTGCCTGGGGTCAGGCAGGGAGGAGCAAGTGGACACAGACAAGGGCTCCTGAGGGTGTTGAGGGGACGATGAAAATGTCCTAAGTCTGGATTTTCGTGATGTTGACACAGCTCTGTAACTAAATCATGAATTGTAAACACAGTAAGTGAATTTTATATAAATCGTACCTTACAATAAAGATAACTTCCAGAAGAGCACACTGAATTAGCACTGCGTTAGATTGAGTGTTGAGAAATGAAGTGAAACAATAGAAAACCACAGCGCTGTGTGGAATGTAATACAAACAGTCCTGAGCTCTGGTTTCCAGACAGGAAAAAAGATCATTGTTTGCAGACGAATAGGGGGAAATCAGGGGAATTTACGATCAGGTAAGAATGTTATTACTGTTGGCTAAAGGCCAAACGTGAAAAATCAAAAAAGGAAGATTGCAGAGTTTCAGGCAAACATTATTTTCTGACTCTATATCAGTACACGGGCGTCGTATTTATGAAGGGATTTATAACACACTAATGTGCTAAGGGACTGGTGTGTATAAAATAACCGATACTTGAGATATTCAGGGCAGAGATACGAAGTGATTGACAAATCTATGCTGAGTAATCTTACACTTCACGAATTATCCTTCTAAAAACTTCTGGTTTAAATTTACTCAATGCTTCAGGTATGAGAAATATATGGCACCATTCTGTTACATTCTACTAAGACACTGAACAACCACATTTTACTGAGGGGTCTTTTAGTACAGAGAAAGGTAAATGAATATGTATGAAGATAAAACCGCCCTTTTTAAAAGTCTCTAGAATGGCAGTGCCAAATTCTGTTCTGGGGGTTATGAAAGACTATATTATTACAAAGGGCTGTTCTATTACTATTAGTTCTTGAATAAATTATGAACAACATACTCTTTAAATGCTTTGCTGAATTCTCAGGAAAACAAGGAAACCTCTAAAGCCAATTTATATATAAGGTGGAACTGAGCAGGAATGGTAAGTAAACAGAAGAGCCAGGGTAGCTCAGAAGACAAATACCATTAAACCAGGGATTGGATGACTGCAATGGACCCACAGTGAAGAAGAGTTCAACATGAGCACCGGGAACTAGGCAGGAGAGCTAAGATATCGCAGGAGCAGTTCCTGGCCGGAAGAAGCAAATGCAAAACCTGTTATAGAGAACTTGCCCAATTTAGAACCTCTGAAGTCCCACAAGTACAACTAAGTGTGTATGAGTTTACAAAATAAAATCACTAAACTCAGGGAAGAATGGCACCAAAAGGAAAAATTAAGAGACAATATAGATTTAGACTCTAAAAGACAAGATACTGGATTTAACAAAGGATATAAAGTGTTATGAAAATGCCCCCAAAATGAAAAAGATACAAACAAAAAGAATTAATAATACAAATCCATCAAAATGATCAAGCTTATCTAAAAGAAATAGGATTAGGACTTTTGGAAATGAAAAACACAGTAATTGAAATGAAAATTTCAATGATTTAACAGCAGATTACACAGCAATTAAGTGAAATTTAGTAAATAGATAGATAAAGTCCCAGAAAAAAGAGAGCAGAAGTAATATTCAAAGAGTCCATGGCAGAAATTTTCAGAGCAGAAAACATCACAAATATAAGAATTACAATGTACAGAGCAGAACAAACACAGACACATATAGATGGCCTTATAGTGAAACTACAGATCAGAATAGGAAAGATCTTAAAAGCAGCAGAGACAAGTCTGACCAGTGGTGGCGCAGTGATGACCTGAGATCTGAGGTCCCAGTTTCGCAACCCCGAGGTTGCCGGCTAGAGCCAAAGGTCGCTGGCTCTACTTGAGCTCTCCCTTTCCCCGTCAAGGCACATATGAGAAGCAATCAATGGACAACTAAAGTGACATGACTACAAATTGGTGCTTCTCATTTTTCTCCCTTCCTGTTTACTCCTCTCTCTTTCCCACCCTCTCTCCCTCACCGAGCCTCTTGCCCACATGCTATAAAAAAACAAAACAAACAAACAAACAGAAAACCCAGAGAGAAAAAGCAAATCCCATAGATAGCAGCTGACTTGAAATACAAAGGAAACCATGAAAGTTGAATAATAACTTCAAAATATTGATAGAACTCTAACTAGAACCGTATCAAGAATAACAGTAAGTGCTGTGGTCTCAAAATTTGCTGAGAGTAAACTCTGAGCATTCTTACCACACACACAAAGAAAGATAACTGAGGTGATGGATGAAATAACCTGATTGTAGTAATCCTTTCACAAAGTATGCATATGTCAAATTATCACATTGTATACTTTATATATGATTTTGTCAATTATACTTTAATAAAGCTGAAAAAATTAAGAAAACATATAAAATGACAGTAAAATAAGGACATTTTCAGATGTAAATGTAGAGAAACCATGTTTACCTCGGGATGAAAAAAAGCACTTTATAAAATTCAACTTCTATAATAAAAATTTAGAAAACTAAAAATAGAAAATTCCTTGGCCTGATTAAAAGTATCAAAACCTAGGAATATTGTGGAGCTGTCAATACCCCTAATTTATAGATTAAATGTTACTCTTTTTTCTTAATATCCTGGAGTTGCTTTTCTCCTAAAGAACCTGACAACTAATTCTAATATTAAATGAAAGCGCAAAAGACTAAGACAACTTCTTAAAAAGAATGAAAAGGGAAGACTTGCTCTTCTGGTATTAAGATCTTTAATCAAGTTATAGCAATTAAAATAACGTCACTTAACCTTTCATTACACAAATTGACCAGTGGAATACAACAGAAGGTCCCAAAATAGACATTTACTTATATGAAAATTGGCCATCTAGATAAAGCCCCTGAGGAAAGGATGAATTAGTCACTAAACAGTAGAAATAAAATTGGTTATCTACATAAACTTTTCCTATCTCACATTTACACAAATCAATTCCAGGTGGACTTAAAGACATATGACTTCCCTTTTTTGGGGGGGAGGGTCTCCATATGTTTATTGAAGTATAACATACATACAGCTCAATGAGATGTCACAAAATGAATACACCTGTGTAACCACCACCCACTGAAATAAAAAACTGCTTCTGTAAAAGCCCTTTTACTCATTCCTAACCACTGTTCTCTCTCTGCTCCCCAAAGTTAACCACTCTCCTAAGTGCTCCAATATGATGAATTCATTTTGCCCGTTTTATAAACTTTGTATAAATTGATTCAGTCATAATGTACTTTTTGTTTCTGTGTTGTTTTGCTCAATATTAAATATGTGAGGTTCCTACATATTTGTGTAGCAATATTTTTTTTTTTTTTTACGGAGAAGAGGGGAGGCAGAAAGACCGACTTCTGCACGTGCCCTGACCAGGATCCACCTGGCAAGCCCACTAAGGGATGATGCTCTGTCAATGGAGCCATTATCTTAGCACCTGAGGTGGAAACCACAGAGCTATACTCAGCGCCGAGGCGAACTCTCTCAAACAAATCGAGCCATTGCTGCAGGAGGGGAGAGAGAGAAAGTGAGAGAAATAAAGAGAGAGAAGGAGGAGGAGAGATGGAGAAGCAAATGGTCACTTCTCCTGTGTGCCCTGACTGGGAACTGAACCCAAAACATCCACACACCAGGCCGACGCTCTACCACTGAGCCAACTGGCCACAGCCTGTGTAGCAATACTTTTGTTCCTCATTGCATAGTATTCCATTGTATGACCATACCATGGTGTAGTTAACCATTTTTAAAAATTATTTATTTATTTATTCATTTTAGAGAGGAGACACAGAGTGAGAGAGAGAGAGAGAGAGAGAGAGAGAGAGAGAGAGAGAGAGAGAAAGAGAGAAAGGGGGAGGAGCTGGAAGCATCAACTCCCATATGTGCCTTGACCAGACCAGTGCAGGGTTTTGAACTGGCAACCTCAGTGTTCCCAGGTCGATGCTTTATCCACTGCGCCACCACAGGTCAGGTCATTTTTTTTTATATTGAGGAAAATTATAGTTGTATGACTGGTGCACCTGTGCATCATTTCTATTGAGTATACACTGAGATAAGAATTGCTGGATCATAAGTTCAATTTACGACTTTTATTTTTACAGTGACAGAGTTAGAGAGAGGGACAGACAGATAGGAAGGAAGAGAGATGAGAAGCATCAATTCTTCATTGTGGCACCTTAGTTGTTCATTGATTGCTTTCTCATAAGTGCCTTGACCAGTGGTGGTGGGGGCTACAACAGAGTGAGTGACCCCTTGCTCAATCAAGCCAGCGATCTTGGGCTCAAGCCAGAGACCTTGCAGTCATGTCTATGATCCTACGCTCAAGTTGGCAACCCCAAGCCCGGTGAGCGCACACTCAAGCCGAATGAGCCTGCGCTCAAGCTGGCGACCTCACAGTTTCAAACATGGGTCCTTCCTCAGCGTCCCAGTCCTATGCTCCATCTACTGCGCGATCGCCTGGCCAGGCTGACATTCTGACTTTTAGAGGAGATAATAAGAAATTTCTTAAGACATAAAAAGAACTACATTAAAATATGTTAAAATTAACTTCTTACCCCCCAATCTCCAAAAGACAAGTCACAAGCCAAAAACTGGACAAAGATGTGTGCAATAAAAATAAATACAAATATTAGTATACTATTATAAAGAACTCAATACAAAATATAGGATAAAAATAGAAAATACAAAGAGAAAGATGGACAAAAGACATCAAGAAATATTTCACAGAAGAAATAAGAATGACTAATAATCATGTAAACATATGCAATCAATAACACTGGGGAACAAAATTATTGTTGCATCCACAAAAACATTCGTTCTTACCTAATTCGAGTGTGCTGATCTCAAATCTGACATTAGTTTTTCTCTGTAAGCTACAGTTTTTTTGCAATTCAAAATTTTAGGTTTTTATCTTATTGTAAAATTTTCAACATTTAG
The DNA here is from genome assembly GCA_037038555.1 of Rhynchonycteris naso. NCBI lineage: Eukaryota > Metazoa > Chordata > Mammalia > Chiroptera > Emballonuridae > Rhynchonycteris > Rhynchonycteris naso. The sequence continues at coordinate 251,150,253 of CM072996.1, read as the reverse complement.
TTTAACATAATGAAGTAGAATGTCTTCTTGGACATTATCTTTGTGAAAATATAATAATTTTTATAATGCAGTAAATACACTAAAAGATATGATTGCATCAGACTTTGTCTACAATTTCAAAATAGAACATATTAAAACACTTGTTTTAATCATAAATTTGCGCAAAACTTATTTAAATTCTATTCAGGCAAAAATTTTCATTTGTAGCTCTTGCGTTTGTGTACTTGTTGAGGACAATCTCGTTTGATGCTCCAGCAGTAGTCTGCTCATCACTAACAGCTCCAAGATTTTCGGGAAACTTATCAAGGTGACTGTTCAGGAAGTGAATCTTAACACTCATGTTCCATCCAATGTCGCATGCAGAAAGCCAACAGCATCCTTTGAACAAGAAGTTCATAGTTTCCTGCCTTTTTGTTGCTAAAGAAGTTCTTTGTAACTGCCACAAAAGACTGCCATGCTACTTTCTCCTCCTTATTCATCTTCTTGGCAAATTCTTCATCATGTATTAGGGTACTAATTTGAGGTCCATCGAATACACCTGTTTTTATCTTCTCGAAAGACAAGGCAGAAAAAGCAGAAATAATATGTTGAAAGCATTCACTTTCTCTATTCAAAGCCTGAACAAACTGCTTCATTAAGCCAAGTTTGATGTGAAGTGGGGGAAAAATAATCCTGTCTCAATTAACTACAGGTTCATTCACAATATTTTGCATCTCTACTTCCAGAGCTTCACGTTTCGTCCACTCCTTCTGTGTCCAGTGTTTCTCCCGAGCTCGGCTGTCCCACAAACACAGAAAGCAAAGATACTTCTTGAAACCTCTCTCTTGTCCTAGCAGGAAATTTACCATTTGAAGATCCACACAAATGATCCAGTTATGCTCTTCCTACTTCAGAAAGTCAAGAACAATTTTTCTGTCATTATAATCTTCTCACAGATGATTTGAATAACCAATCGGAACCGCTGCATAAACATTACCGTTGTGTAGGAGAACACATTTCAGACTCCGTTTAGAGATGTCAAGAAATAGCCACCATTCTATTGGACTCTAAGTGGTAACACCTAGCTGGCTGAGAAGACTACTGATATCATGACAATAAACCAACTGTTTGTCTTTGGAAAAAAAGTCCACAAAAATTTGTTCATGCTTCCTGAAATGGGATATATTAGCTGACTGGTGAAGTACATTCTTTCCTTGAAGCCTGGAGGCTAATAACTCAGCTGCTTTATTTGATAGGTCCAAATCTCTTACTAAGTCATTCAATTTGGGTTGGCTTAACTGCTGAGGGGTTAATGGCTGCTTGGCATCAGAAGAAGACCCTTCAGATTCTACAACCATTTCCTCATGCATCTTATCAAAATACACTTGATCACCATGTTCACTTTCTTCATCCTTAGAAGAAATAAAACCATTGAAAACTGGAACCAGGAGTGTCTCAGAGTGTGGGATAGGTCGTATTGCTGAAGGAATATTAGGATATACGATCATACGCCGTTTTTTCTTGCCGATGCCCTTTGTATGGATCAGACAGAAATAACAGTCACTGCTGTGGTCCTTAGGTTCACGCCAAACCATGGGAATACCAGAAGGCATTCCTTTGCATTTTCCTTTTGTCCAGTCATGAAGCATTTCCTCACAATTATGACACATTATATGAGGAGCCCAATTCTTGTCTTGATCGCCAAGGGGAATTTGAAAATAGGCAATATATGCACATGTCACAAATGATGAAATATTGTGCCTTTGACATCGAAGTGTTTAACAGCCACATATATGAGAGAAGGTGTCAGGACTATTCTTACATTTATGCCTACTCGAAGAAGCTATGATTCAATCTAAAAACAAAATAAGAGGGTGTTTTTATCAGATAATAAATTTTACATTTAAAAACAACTACAATTATGTAAAAGTGATGTTTGTAAAACATTAATTGCCTTGTGGTTATGTTCAATCCAAGAGTCATGGCCCTTTAATTTCAATTTAAAAACCAATGCATGCCATTAACTGTAACAAATAGGAATTAAAATTGCATAGAAACTAGAGCATAAACCAAAAACCGGATTTCAGATTTGGAATCAGCGATACAGAAATATGTAAAAACAGTTCTAAAACCTCATGCAACAGAAAATGAAAAAAATATTGTTCCCCAGTGTAATGAGAAAAAAGCCACAAAATATCATCTTATACCTACCAGATTAGTACAAATTAGGTCTTAACAATAGCCAAGTAAGTGATAAACCACATTATAAACCACACCATTTGGAACAAAGAACTTTGCATTACTTAAAAAACCGATATAACCAACTTCAATTCTATGTATATACTCTAAAAAAACAAACAAACAAAAAACTCTCACACATGTACAGCGTAGGAGTTCAAAGCCGGATGTCAACTTGGTACCTGGATATTCTGAAAAAACCACCTGAGGATCAGACGCAGCGGACATAGCCATTTTTTACTCACGTTAGAGTGACAGTCGATGGCGGCTGGTGGGGCAAGCATAAACTGTGTCCAAGCAGTTCTCTCCCTCCTTCTTACTCACCGGAAGAGGGTGCCCTGAACAGCAGGAACACCCTGGCCTGTGTATGGGAAAGTCTGAACTTCCCAACACACTCCATGGGAACTTCCTGAGACCAGGCTGTTTCTCCCTCCTTAGGGCTGCTGGCCAGCCAGCCCCCTGGCATCTTGGGTGGGAGAAGGGTCACGTTCAGCATCAGCCCCATACCAAGAAAATATATGAAATATGAATGTTCATTTTAGCACTGTAAAAGCAAAAAATTAAAAAGTAAAACTACACTATAAATCCCAGCCTCCCCTGTTCTATCCTACCCCCCAGCACCAACTCAGCTAGCACTGCCCCCACCTCCTTACAGCCACCGTCATCGTCATCAACCAGGACCTTATCAGTCCTGATTCTCAGACATCCACAAGATCTTGGGGATCGCAGGTAGGCTGTGCCGGAGGTGGTGGCAAAGATAGTCAATAGAAATAGATGACTGACTGGATAAAGAAGATGTGGTACATATATACTGTGGAATACTACTCAGCCATAAGAAGTGATGACATCGGATCATTTACAACAACATGGATGGACCTTGATAACATTATACGGAGTGAAATAAATAAATCAGAAAAAACTAAGAACTATATGATTCCATACATAGATGGGACATAAAAATGAGACTCAGAGATACGGACAAGAGTGTGGTGGTTAATGGGGGTGGGGGTAGGAAAGAGAGGAAGGGGTGGGGGAAAGGTAAGGATAAGGGCACAAAGAAAACCAGATAGAAGGTGACGAAAAACAATTTGACTTTGGGTGATGGGCATGCAACATAATGAAATATCAAAATAACTTGATGTTTTCTCTGAACATATGTACCCTCATTTATCAATGTCACCCCATTTAAATTAATAATAATAAAAGTCATGTCATCTGCAAACAGGGAAATAAAATAGAAAGAGGGTAACATTGATGATTCGGTTACTGGTGGAAATGCCACCACTGAAGGCTCCAAGGACAAAGATACCTATAGCAGTCATCACTGGTGTTGCTGCCAGGAACCATCTGCAGGGCCACAGCTTCACAAAAGAAGCCTACAAGAAGCACACGATGATTAAACTCAAGCAAAGGAATACTTGAAGAACCGAGACCAGAAAGAGCAGCACCTTCTATGACAGGGGCTGCAGAACAGACCTAGCACATCCTTGCTACTTTCACAACTACCAGTTCTGCACTGGTGAAAACATGAATCCAGGTGGCACAGCGCTCTGCTGGACTGCTGTGAGGATGGGACGACCCATATATGATTTTCTCTAAGGATAGTTCAGAAATGGGAAAATGTTAACAAATCTGGCAATTTGGACCTATCCCCTTATCATCATAACTGGCTGCTGCTTTTCATCCACACACCAAAACTAGGACAATGGGTCTGACATCATCTTGAGCTCTTCATTTATTTTGAGCTTGGAGCGGGGGGCATTTTTGTAGAAACAAAACAAACAAAAACCCATGTATTTGCTTATTTGAGAGAATGCCAATTATTTTAATACAGGTACATATTTAATTCCATCCCGTAGTGTTCCTGGAGAAGCTACAGCCTGGTTCTGTATCCCTAGCATAAGACTGTTTTCAGATAACTTGTACAGTGCAAACTACTTCTGGGACTGGAATACAAAACAAGGATCAAAAGCCTTAATTCTGAGTTGAAGGGAATGACCATACTTACGGGACAGCCAACATTTGAAGTGGATTCCTTAGACATTTTATCACCTACGAAAGGAAGTTGTTAGCTGGAAAAGATTACCAAAAGACTAAAACAGTTGGAAAAAATATTACAAAAGTGAATCTGTTGAATGAAAAAAATCAAACGAGAAGACTACATACCAGTATAACAATTTGTATAAAGCTCACCAAGAAAAATAAAGTAGTTTAGGGATATATATATATATATATAACAAAAGGAAAAAAGTAAAGAAATAATAGATTCAGGATACTTACCTCTTAAGGAAAAGGGTAGACTAGAAATTAGAATTGAGAAGGACCACTAATATAGGGTCAATCCTACCAAAAACATTCTAGTTCTTAATTTGGAGTGTGTACATAGGTGTTTTATTAGTATCCCAGTAACTCCCACATTGCATGTGTTTTTCTACATGTACCAAACACTACATACAGAAATATAGTGACCAGTGGCTACCAGAGGCAGGTGTAGGGAGGGGGTAAAATGGGTGAAGGAAGTCAAAGGTAAATCTTACAGCATTGTCACTATAGTTAATAATACCATATTATAGATTTGAAGTTGCTATAGATGGTAATGGACATTTTACTAGACTTATTGCTGTGATCATTTCACAATATACATCAGTGGTTCTTAACCTGGGTTCGATAGAACCCAGGTTATCAGTTACCTTTAACCTAGGGGTTCGATGAGTCGGTCTCAGGGGTTTGGAGAAGCCTCTGCCGTGGAGGCCAGAATAAAGTAATACCGTAATTTGTTGTGAGTTCATGCACTTTGTTGGTTTTGTTCTTTGAGCAAGGTGATGTTCATGCATGGCTCATTTTGTGCACCAGTAAAAAAACATATATCTATGTCTTGAATTTGGAAAAAAAAAATTTTATTTATCACTAAAGAAGGGTTCGGTGAATGCGCATATGAAACTGGTAGGTTCGGTACCTCAAAAAAAGGTTAAGAACCACTGATATACATGTATTTCAGATAATTATGCTGTACAACTGAAACTAATATCAATTTCATCTCAATAGAATAAAAGGAAAGTGACAAAAATATAGTGATCAGAAATACTTTTATACTACTAAGTGACTGAATCATCTTTCCTTAAATGTATATATACTATCTGTGAAAACACAAGTACAGTTAGTTTGGTGGAACAGTGAAAATTTTCAATTATAAAGAACTGGGCCCTGGCCAGGTAGCTCAGTTGGTTGGAGTATCAGCCTGAAGCAACAGGGTTGGTTGCCAGTTCGATTCCTGGTTGGGGCAAATGTAGTAGTAGACTAACGAATGCATGAGTAAAGTAAAAGAACAAATGGATATTTTTCTTCCTCTCTCCCATAAAATATAAATTTAAATTAAAAAACAAAACAAAACTGGTCAACCACTGATTAGTTGTGAATCTTAGACTATTTAATTTTTTTGAATCTATTTTTTAACTGTAAAATGCAAAATTGTTGGCTTTTCAGCGGCTGGGAAAATTCGGAGATCACGGCTGGGTCGAAGACGTTGGGTTTCATGGTCTTCCCAACCCTTCCACTCTCCTCCAAAGGCCCTCAATAAAATGCTTTGATTCCAAAAAAAAAAAAAGCAAAACTGTTGTAAAGATTAAAATATTATAAAGTGACTGATACAGGCTACACATTTAAAAATTACTTATTAATACTCCCCATGATTACTACTCAAATTTAAGAAATCCCTTATGTTCTAAAGAGTTTGTTCAGGTACACTGAATTTAGCCTCAACTGTTAAGATAATGCAAGAGTGACTTAACACAGCAACAAAACCCGTCAGAATTGTTGCATTCAAATAAAGTTCCCCCTCAGAGAAGCTACTTTCTTCATTGAAGTAGCTCTTGTTCAGGGTAATTTTAGTAATCTTCCACTAAAACATTTTATTAAAAAAATTTTTTTTTATTATCTTAGAGAAATGGAGATGGATAGACATTGAGTTGTTGTTCCACTTATTTATGCATCCATTGGTTGATTCTTGTACGTGCCCCAACTGAGGAATGAACTGGCACCCCGCCACATCGGGACAGTGCTCCAACCGAGTTACTCAGCCAGGCCTAAGACTGTTTACTTCTGAAAAAACTGTTTTCCCAGTGAATGAAAGCATTCTTTGAAGACAGATTTCACCTGTGATAAGCATAAAATATTTTGAATCAAGTCCTATGAAATACACAAGGCCATAATCAAATTAGGACCTAGCTCAAAATTAATATGACCATCATGAGATCCATTCTCTTAGATAACTTACAAATGGACTCTTCAGGCTATTTTTTCAAAGAGTTTCAGAAAAGTTTTTAGCAATGGCATCATAGCTTTAAAAAAACAAAAATACCCCAAATTACAGCTTTATAAGGTTTCTTTCTAGTCAGGACAACATTCATCTTAATGAATAAAGAACCCCATTTCTATATAATACAAGTCAGCAATTGCTGGAGACAATTGCTTAATCAGTCACTAAGGTTAATGAAATGAAACTACTTTTATCAGTTACCTTTAACTATTGTAAGGGTAACAAAAATCTTTCTATTTTCAGTTTGTAAACAAAAAGATCCTTTTTATTAGGCAACCTACTAAATCTATTTGTATTTGAGAGATGGAAAATAATTGTTTTGATATGATTCTATAAAAGTAATCAAAGAATGAGAAGCAAAGTTATACTGACCTTATAGAGTTCCTATTCATAATAGATACATGCTATGTACAGTGTATCTGTAAAGTCATGGTGCACTTTTGACCCGTCACAGGAAAGAAACAAAAGACAAAAGAAATGTGAAATCTGCACCAAATAAAAGGAAAACCCTCCCAGTTTAATACCAATTCAGTGCAGTTCGATGTGGGCTCCATTTATTGTCCTACACACATCCAAACGATAGTGAAGTTCTTGCCACACACGGGTAAGGACGTCTGGTGTAACAGAGTGAATAACGCCTGTGATTCTCTGTTTTAAGTGATTAATGTCATTGATACGTTCAATGTACACATGTTGCTTCACATATCTGTAGCAAACACGCTTCGTGTGGGTCTATCCGCTGGTTAAATAGCATGCAACAGCCGCAATTTGTACCCCATAAAAGAGGCATTTAACACCTTATGAACTGTAATCTTGCTTAGGTGTAATTGTCGAACACACACATGCACAGATTTTTTAGGGCTCCTTAGGTAGCTATCCCGTATAGCCTCTACAGGCTCATCACTGACTGATGGCCTAACAGAAGGGGGTTTCTCCACCAAACTGCCGGTTTCCTTCAACTGCTTATCCCACCAAGTAATGTTATTCCTATGTGGTGGCGCTTCGTTATAAACGCGCCGATATTCACGTTGCACTTTGGTCATGAATTCGAATTTAGCGAGCCACAGAACACACTGAACTTTCCTCTGTACCGTCCACATCTTGACTGGCATGGCCGTGGGCTGCTCCGTTGTATACACGGTGTTAAGTCATCATCTGCGCAGGCACACATGCTGCCACATCATCCTACAGAAACTGGGAGGGTTTTCCTTTTATTTGGTGCAGATTTCACATTTCTATTGTCTTTTGTTGCTTTCCTCTGACTGGTCAAAAGTGCACCATGACTTTACGAAGAAACTGTATTTAATCAACAATAGCACTGATATGAACCGAACTCTTTCATCTTAGTACTTCATAGTGTACATAATTTACTATTTTTATTTGCTCTGGAATATTACTACACAAATTTACATATGGTCTTAAGAAAGTGTTATATTGAAGTTTCATTGCCCTTGTAACTCCACATAAAAGGGAGGGAAAAAGAGACAGAGCTAGTGACATCCCAATAATTGCTTTTGAAAGTCTGATATGAGAAAAAACTAACAGCCTGACCAAGCGGTAGCGCAGTGGATAGTGTGTCAGACTGGGATGTGGAAGGGCCCAGGTTCGAGACCCTGAGGTCGCCAGCTTGAGCGCGGGCTCATCTGGTTTGAGAAAAAGCTCACCAGTTTGAGTCCAAGGTCGCTGCCTTGAGCAAGGGGTTACTCTGTCGGCGGAAGGCCCACGGTCAAGGCAAATATGAGAAAGCAATCAATGAACAACTAAGGTGTCAAAATGAAAAACTGATGACTGATGCTTCTAATCTCTCTCTGTTCCTGTCTGTCTGTCCCTATCTATCCCTGTCTCTGTCTCTGTAAAAAAAGAAAACACTAACATAATTAACTGATAAGACACGAATTCGATTCTAAATGGATTCTCTATTATATAACAAATGGAGAAAAAAGGAACAAAAAATTTTCACATTTACCATTTGCAAGAGTAGTTTATGCAATTTCAACAATCTCTTAACTAGGCATTTAACAATATTTTAAGTTCAAAATACATTTAGGAATTAAAAGAATGAATAATAGTCAGCGGGAATACAAAGTTTATTCAAACATTTAAAAAATAATCAGCTATACAGAAGATAGTGAAATTAGTGAAAAAGAATATCAAGTAATCTGTTTTTATTTTTTTACTTAATGATTTTAGCCAGAGAGGAAGAGAGAAAGAAAGGAACATCAATCCATTCCTATTTGTGTCCTGACCAGAGATCGAACTGGCAACCTCATGCTTCTGGCCACTGCTCTAACCAATGGAGTTCAGGTAACCCGTTTTTAGAGTGGCAGTGCAATATAGGAAAGCAGGGGCTTTAATGGCTATATATATGAGAGAATCACACAAAAGCACCTAGAAATATATCTTGAAAAAGTAATATGCAAATTTTCACTTTTCCTTTTTTCCATTTACAATTTCAAACTTTAGCTCTTTTACTTTTGGTAAGCGCTATTAATATCAGTTAAAGTAACAGGCCTCACAAATAAGGAGTCATCGTTGAATATTTCATCTCTTTATATCTATAATCATCTTTCAATTACATGATTCCTTCGGTCTGATTCTCATTTCACATCCCAGAGAATGTGTGTTTAATAAAGACTGTGCATACTGTTCCACTCTCTTTTCGTACCATTGTTGGGTCATTGAAGGCTCTGCTTCTGACTGCCTGCACATAATGTAACAGACACATGTTCTACTCACAGTGGTACCTTGACACACGAGTTTCATTAGTTTCATGGCCAAGCTTGTGACTCAATTTGCTTGTGTGTCAAATCAAATTTCCCCATTTAAATTAATGGGAATGCAAGTAATCCGTTCCAGCCCCCCAAAACCACATAGATTTGTTTTATATGCTTTTATTTATTTATTTATTTTTACAGGGACAGAGAGAGGAATAGATAGGGACAGGCAGGAACAGAGAGAGATGAGAAGCATCAATCATCAGTTTTTCGTTGTGACACCTTAGCTGTTCATTGATTGCTTTCTCATATGTGCCTTGACCACGGGGCCTTCAGCAGACCGAGTAACCCCTTGCTTGAGCCAGCGACCTTGGGTCCAAGCTGGTGAGCCTTGCTCAAGCCAGATGAGCCCGCGCTCAAGTTGGCAACTTCGAGGTCTTGAACCTGGGTCCTCCGCATTCCAATCCGACGCTCTATCCACTGCGCCACCGCCTGGTAAGATTGTTTTATATGCTTTTAAGTAAGAAAATGTACTCTATAAATAATACACACACACACATATATATATATATACATAATAAGAGAAAATGTAAAGGAATAAACTGGTTTATGAAGTGTATTTACCTTCAAGGTCAGGCGAAGATGTTGTTGGGGGGGAGACTGGTGGAGGAGGTTTTCATTTCATGTGGTATCGCTTAACATAACTTACTCTCTACACCAGGGGTCCCCAAACTTTTTACACAGGGGTCCAGTTCACTGTCCCTCAGACCGTTAGAGGGCTGGACTATAAAAAAACTATGAACAAATCCCTATGCACACTGCACATATCTTATTTTAAAGTAAAAAAACAAAACGGGAACAAATACAATATTTAAAATAAAGAACAAGTAAATATAAAGCAACAAACTGACCAGTATTTCAATGGGAACTATGGGTGCAGATGCATCCTGTGCTCCTCACTGACCACCAATGAAAGAGGAACCCCTTCCGGAAGTGTGGTGGCCGCATAAATGGCCTCAGGGGGCCGCATGCGGCCCACAGTTTGGGGACCCCTGCTCTACACAGTTAACACTACATTTAATTGCAAAATTTAACTTACACACTACATATGGTATGTAACTTTATCACTAAACTTTTTTACAGAGACAGTCAGAGAGAGGGATAGATAGGGACAGACAGACAGGAATGGAGAGAGATGAGAAGCATCAATCATTAGTTTTTCATTGCCGTTGTGACACCATAGTTGTTCATTGATTGCTTTCTCACATGTGCCTTGACCACAGGCCTTCAGCAGACCAAGCCACCCCTTGCTAGAGCCAGCGACCTTGGACTCAAGCTGGTGAGCTTTTGCTCAAGCCAGATGGACCCGCGCTCAAGCTGGCGACCTCGGGGTCTCTAACCTGGGCCCTTCTGTATCCCAGTCCGACACTCTATCCACTGCGCCACTGCATGGTCAGGCTTTATCACTAAACTTAATTGCTATTTTTTTTACTTTGCTTAATCGTCATCATTTGCTTCACTGACTTTTGACTCCTTTGCTATACTTTCCTTGCTTTCACTTAGATCAGTGGTAGTCAACCTGCTCCCTATCACCCACTAGTGGGCGTTCCAGCTTTCATGGTGGGTGGTAGCGGAGCAACCAAAGTATAAATAAAAAGATAGATTTAACTATAGTAAGTTGTTTTATAAAGACTTATTCTGCCAAACTTAGCGAAAATCCAACATAAAGTACTTGGTAAGTAATTATTATTATATGCTTTAACTTGCTATAACTCTGTTTTATAAATTTTATAAAGTAAAGTTACTTCCCTACTTTATAAATCACCATTACTGTGGAACCGGTGGGCAGTTAGAAAATTTTACTACTAACAGAGATACAAAAGTGGGCGGTAGGTATAAAAAGGTTGACTACCCCTGATTTAGAGGCTGTTTCTACCAAAACCTTTCCATGGAAATTTGTTTCTTCCTCCTTTTTAGAATGTTCAGCAGGCCAGCTAGTGGAGGGTGGCAGAAGCTCATGATTCAAATCTCCACTCGTGACATAAAAGCAAAAAATCCCACTGCTCGTGGGATTTGAGTGACTGCTCATCTCTCCAATTGCTCATGACTTAAAGTGCTCGTGTTTCAAAGTACCACTGTACTTCACTTGACTTCTCTGAGTTCATATTTTATGGGTAGTTGGGGTACCAACTTAGTATGTTAGGTGACTATAGTATAAAAAAAACAGAATTGAAAATGTAACATCTTTATGTTCCTAAACTCCACACACATGACAAATGCAGAAATGTTCAAGAAAAACACATTATAAATAATCTTAGAAATAGAATCAAAATCCTCTTCATCAAAATAAACATAACATACTAGTCACCACAGCTAGACAAGCACTGTAATACAGGAATGCCATTAGGTATGATAAACATACAGCTGAAGCCAGGCTTTGGGATGGAATTCTCTACATCCAGCAGATGTAGCCAGTCTAGTACCTGCTAAATGTATAGAACTAAATGCTTTGGGATTGACTGAAATATGGTTATAGTTATGTAAGAGAATACTGCTTCAGATTCAGCAATGACATAGAAACTCGCCCATAGGCTCACAGAAAAAAATGCCATAATTTGGAAACTTTTAAATCTGCTTTATGAAAGACCTTTTTCTGCTAGTCTGAGCCCTCTTACAACTTTTTTTCTTTTATATGCGGGGAGGTGCTCTATTACACTCAATAGGTACTGGCTTTTGTACTGTGGCATTCTGACCTACTTACTGCATCGGTAATCCCAGTTTGCTATTTAATGAGGACCACAGAGCTACCCGGCAGTGACCTTCAGGGCTGGCTAGATGGGGTTAGTGTTCTTCCCTGCACTGCTTCTTTGTGAACCAGATGACTGACAGCAGTGAATTATACTAAATTCCAAGGCATGACTAAAGTTTAGGAAGGCCTAGAAGAGAGGTACCAAACTACATTGCAAACACAAAATAGAATAGTTTAATAGTCCTCATAAATATTATATAATGAATAGGCCATTTTATAATGCTGGTTAAAACCATAAAGAGCTGTTAAATCACTAGTTGTATGTATTGCCTGGCTTCAAATTAATGTGCAGAAATATTTTCAATTAAAGTTCAATAAATATACTGAAGGGAATTAAATAAAATGGGGAAAAAAGTAGTTTCGATCTTTTTCTGTTTTTACCAACAATATCTTTTATTGGTAATGGCGGACTTGAACTAATCAGCAAACTACAGTTGATACACGGTTTATGTAAAAATGCATTCATTTTCTGATAATAAATTAATCCAGACTTTATACTGTTGAAAAAACCAGGATGGTGGCTAATAGCAAAATAGAAAGTTCAAAAGCAGATGATTAAGTCAAGAGCGTTGAACATCTTTCCAGTCCCCAATTAGGGAGTCGCATCATCAGTACCGCTCCCTCTCAAGGTCTCCTGACTGCAGCACTACGATACCATCAGCTTTGAAGCCTTCCTCTAATAGTTGCTCTGGTTCCATTTTTGCTTATTATGAAAAAAATTCTTTTTTGTATGAAATGAAAAAATAAAAGTGTACATTCATTCAGATGGAATTAGTTCAGCTATGTCTTCTGGTGTCCTAGCAATACAAACTGAAATTAAGATCTTATAACATTCCGATTAGCTTCAGAAAATGCAGCCAAGTGGCACGCAGAAAGATAAAACACTTGTTTCTACTTCTGCAAATATCCAGGAGACAGAAAACTCAATACGTAGTATAAAGCAAGGCATAAATTCATCAGTACCAAGCAGAACTGCTCTTCAAAAGGAGGTCCTTCGTGTATCCTGATATCCTGGTGTTGATGAATAGGTTCTAATCTCCCCTCTAGGAAAAGTCCATGGCCTAAGGTTAACAACTTGAGGCAAAAGAAAATGTAAAACTCAGCAAAGGACACTCTTTTGCATTTTGATTCATCCACAGTTTTTTTAAAAGAAGATGTCAACATTTGGCACTACTTTAAACATTTTTTGGCCACGGTATGGTTTTAGGTTAGAATGTCTTCCTTCTCTATACAATTATTTGCTAAAGTGGGAAGTATCAAATTTAACTTTATTGCTAATAATTCTTTAGCTACTATTTCAACAGTTGCACTTAGTCACAATACAACAGTTTACATTTAAATAAGACTCTAATAGTATTAAAAATGTTCAAAGATGATCATACAAAATCCTTGTTATCTTTTCTTGGCTATCAGATATGACTAAATTGTTGATAGCTGGAACTCAAATCACATACAGTCAACCACATTATTGGATCCATGACCTACATCTCTAATTTGGCTAGTAAAACAGGCACACACAGCGACACCTGCTCCAGCTCTACAGTGAGACACAGATCCAACAAGCTCCCACCTGAAAAGACATAACAGAAAGGATGTTATCTTAAACAAACCATGATTTACATTACTCAAAATACCAAGATAAAAACTGACTAGTATGGGACTGGTTTATAAAGACACCAAGATTCCTGAAGGAGATAAGATATCCCTAATGTTTTATATTAACTACACCTAGCAACATTTTAGCACTGTAATCAGTTACTGGAAGATCCCATTAAAGCAAGAGAAAACAAAAATTACCTGTTCAGCACTGGATCAAATGCTTCTACTGTATTTAAGTAGGCATTGCCATTATGACCACCAACAGCAAAGATTTTGCCCATCACTGTTGCGATCCCCACTCCACCCCTGGGAGTGGTAAGTGTTGCTACATAATCCCATTTGTTGCTTCGAGGGTCATACCGCTCAACTGAGCTCAGAGGAGAATTATCATCAAAACCACCTGCATAGAGGAAAAAAATTTAATAGCATGACATTTCATAGAAATTAATTTGCTAAGTCTCAATTCAATAGCTTCTATAAACCCAATCTTTTAAAAATCATGTTAGAAAAGAGTGATAATCAGCCTGACCAGGTGGTGGCACAGTGGATAGAACGTCAGCCTGAGATGCTGAGGACCCAGGTTCAAAACCCTTGGGTCGTCAGCTTGAGAGTGGGACCACAGACATGACCCCATGGTTGCTGGCTCGAGCAAGGGGTCACTGGCTCAGCTGGGCAGGGCACATAGAATCCCCTGGGCAGGGCATATATGAAAAATCAATGAACAACTAAGGTGCCACAATGAAGAATTGATGCTTCTCATCTCCTTCCCTTCCTGTCTGCCTGTTCCTCTCTCTCTGTCTCTATCTCTGTCACTAAAAATAATAAAAAAAAGATAATCAGAAAAAATATTTCACCTTAATACCTATCACCACTATCAACTCCTGTTAGACATTTTCTACAATTCAAGATAACTGGAATAGTATTTTACCGTTTTACTAGGATTAAAAGTCTTAAAGTAGGAAAAACCAGAATCCCTGTATCTAAGCAGATAATTTTGGAGAATAGAAAAAAACCCTAGATATTCATAAAATTTTGCCTTAGCCTCCTAGAGGTAAGCAAGACAGCACCAAGATTCCTCTCTGTGTGTACATGTGTGTATAACATTTTTAAACAGTAATAGGGTTTGAGAAGGGAATAAACTACATTAAGTCACTTGACTCATTCAGATATAAGTTCAAGTTTTCCAGCAGTTTCCTTAAATACTGTAACTGCAATCATAATTAAAGAAGGTAATTTTTGCCAAAACTACATTTTCATGCTACATATTCTAGGTGGTGACAGTCTCTCTACAGATCATTCTAACAATGTTACCTATATTCCTGAGGGTTGAACATAAACTAAACAGTGCTTTTTCCTTTGAAAATAAGTGTTTCTTTTTAGGTTTCATCTCGGTCTACATGAATCACAGTTCTCTTTGGTGACTAAGGCTATTTTTCTGAGGACAAAAAGTGGGGGTTTTTTTGCTTTTGTCTCTTTTGAGAGAGACAGAGAAAGAGAGAGAGAGAGAGAGAGGGAGGAAGGAGAGAGATGAGAAACATCAACTGGTAGTTGTGGTTCCTTAGTTGTTCATTGATTGCTTTCTCATATGTGCCTTGATTGGGGGGCTCCAGGAGATCCAGTGACCCCTTGCTCAAGCCAGTGACCTAGGGGTCATGTCAGGATCCCACACTCAAGCTTGCAACCCTACAATCAACTGGCAACCTCAGGGTTTTGAACCTGGGTCTTCAGCATCCCAGGTTGCCGTTGTGTGCCACAACCTGGTCAGTCAGGAAATGTTGATATTATGATCAGTCTTGGTCTGTTGAGAAGCAAGGTCAGTAAAAAGAATATCAAAAAAGTCAATTTCACTAATGGGTTGTAATTGATTTATTCAACCTAACTGATGTAAAACTCACCTATTTATGTGCATAATTTGAAGGATTTTAACAAATGCATACAGTACTGTCATCACGACCACAACCATGATATAAAGCAGGTTTTCATGATAATAAAGGGTTTGGTTTTAATTATTGCTCATGCTAATGTAGAAGACTGAGTGCTTTTTTTTTTTGTGGGCAGAGACAGAGAAAGTCAGTGAGAGGGACAGATAGGGACAGACAGACAGGAAGGGAGAGAGATGAGAAGCATCAATTCTTCGTAGCAGTTCCTTAGTTGTTCATTGATTGCTTTCTTATATGTGCCTTGACTGGGGGTACAGCAGACTGAGTGACCCCTTGCTCGAGCCAGTAACCTTGGGCTCAAGCTGGTGAGCCCTGCTCAAACCCGATGAGCCTGCGCTCAAGCTGGCAACCTCGGGGTCTCAAACCTGGGTCCTCCGTGTCTTAGTCCGACACTCTATCCACTGCGCCACTGCCTGGTCAGGCTAGAAGACTGAGTTCTTTTTTTTTTTTTTTAACAGGGACATAGAGAGAGAGAGTCAGAGTGAGGGATAGATAGGGACAGACAGACAGGAACGAAGAGAGGTGAGAAGCATCAATCATTAGTTTTTCATTGCCATTGCGACAACTTAGTTGTTCATTGATTGCTTTCCCACATGTGCCTTGACTGCAGGCCTTCAGCAGACCGAGCAACCCTTTGCTGGGGCCAGCGACCTTGGGTCCAAGCTGACGAGCTTTTGCTCAAGCCTGATGGGCCCGTGCTCAAGCTGGCGAGCTCGGGGTCTCGAACCTGGGTCTTTCGCATCCCAGTCCGACGCTCAATCCACTGCGCTACCACCTGGTCAGGCTAGACTGAGTTCTTTATCGTTATAGTTCTAACCCTCTTTTGCTCTGGCTCCCCATCATTTCCCTACATAATGCATACAGATTTATAAGAAAGAATTCAAAGCAGAGAAAAAAGGATGCAATTAGCATGTGAGAAATGTACATACAGTTACCTCCAAAGTCTTCTTATTCAAATGAATTATACCTGTTTTAAGTGGGATTTGAAGACTAAGACAGTTTTTATTAACGTTCAACCTGAGTGAGTCTTATTCTTACACATCTGTTCTAACTATAAGGTTAGATTTAAAAGTAACAGCAAGCCTAACCAGGAGCAGTGAATCGAGCATTGACCTGGGATGCTAAGGACCAAGGTTCAAAACCCTGAGGTTGCCAGCTTGAGTGTGGGACCACAGACATGACCCCATGGGTGCTGGCTTGAGCCCAAAGGTCACTGGCTCAGCTGGAGCCCATGGTCAAGGCACATATGAGAAAGCAATCAATGAACAACTAAGGTGCCACAACTACAAGTTGATGCTTCTCATCTCTCTCCCTTCTGTCTGTCTGTCCCTCTTTCTCAATCTCACTTAAAAAAAAATGTTAACAGCAACAATGAAACTCCTAATGATGCAACACATACCAACACCTATGCTGAATAAGGAGCTGCGAGAGGTAGTAAGAGTGTACTGTAAAATTTGGTTTCTCACAGACCCAAGTCCAAATTCCATCCGTGTCACTTGTTTAGGCATGTGACTATGAGTAAATTATTCTCTCCCTTTGAGTCTGACTACTTCACAGAGCAGCTGTAATCAGGCAATATCGAAAGATAAATTATGTTACTTCTCTTCTTTTTCAATACACATAAGCACTAGAACATGCAGCATTATTTCTATTATTTCAGCTAGTTAAATGCTAACAATATTCCATTCTCTTATCAAAAACTCTTAAGTTCTCTACAGCAAACAATTTACATCAGCATAACTATGACGTGTGCTAGTGACAACCTCTCTGAACTCACTACTGATCCCAATATAGCTACCTATTTGTTGGGTAACTACGAAGTACCAGATGCAGTTTGAGATGTTTAACATATATTTATATATATTAGCTCTAATTGTTAAAACACTCCTGAAAGACAGGCATTATCATTCCCATTTCTTGGTCCTTTAAAGCCTTAATATGGGCATTGAATAATCCAGAAGTAGCATCAATTATGACTTGGGAACTGTTAGAAATACAGAATCTGGGTTCCTCCTTTGCAATTGAATAATTTATACTAATATTATTCATATTCATATTAAAGTTTGAGTATGGTTCTGCCGAACTCTGCAATTCAGTAAGTCAAAAAGCAATATAAAGATGCCAATACCCATTATGCATAGGAAATACCTATTGGTTTGCTTAATCAACATAATACCCTTGAGACAAGAAAAATATGCTTTAGGTCTTTAAAGATTTTAGCAAAGCACATTCAATTTGTATACTTAACTTAAAAAATATGTATCTTATTTAAAACTAATCCCTTACTTTAGATATACTTGCTACTCCTAGTAAAAACATGGAGGTAGAAGTTTTAAACATAAATTAGGAAAATATAAACAAAAAAGCATGAATGAGAATCCTAAGAATTCAAAAGCAAGTTTTAGGACTGATTCCATTTGAACCTGAATGCAATATAATATGTGTTATTTTGTTGTTTTATAACACTATAATTTATCCTCTAATGAATTATGCCAGAGAAATATCATCCACTCACCAACAACATATAAGCAACCATGGAGTTCGCTAACTCCATTGCCTGCTCTCCGTTGACCCATTTCTTTAACTTCTATCCATTTATCCAGATGTGGATCATACCTCTCCACACTTGATAAAGAAGCTACTCCATCATTGCCACCTACTGCATAAACATGGCTCTAAGTAAAGAGAAAAGAAAAACACATCACATTAGATTTTGAATCAATTTATATATGATCCTAATGGTAAGCCAGAATCTTGAAAGAAAGCAGCATTTTGTGAAATATGGTGTATATATCAAATGGCATACTGATGATATGAATATACCAGATCTCTTATTTGGTTAGGGATGAGATGCAATACAATTCAATGAACAAGTTGCCACTTACTACTAGAGCCACAGAGCCGACTCCTCCACGGGGAGTATTCATTGGTGCCACTGTATTCCACTGGTCAGATTCTATGTCATATCTCTCCACATAATTGAAGCAAGTGTTGTCATCTAACCCGCCAATGGCATAAATTGGACCTCCTAAGGAGGCCAAGGCAATTCCTCGCCTGCAAAGATGATTAAACACACTTTAGCATCCGGGTTTGTTTTCAAAAAACAGGTAGCAAAAAATATATTGTGCTAAACTTCAATGTGTTTTCTTCTCATTATATTTAGATTTATTGAAGGTTCTGAATAGATAGCTACAGCATTGCCACATGTGGAAGTCTATGTGAACAGTGCCCTCTGGAATTTTATAATGCATAGCCTACACAGGTCACTTTAAATTCAAGTGAAATAATAAACTAAAACCCAACAAAATACTATAAAGGGTGTCCAAAATATTCAATTAGTAAATCATAATTGCATAATTGAGAAGCTGATGAACTGACAGATGGTTTAGTAAGAGGATCAGAAGTCAATGCCATTTTAAATTCATGTAATTTGCAGAGCACATTTTGTTGCAGGGTTTTGATATATCACACAAAAGAACATTAATTTTTGTATTATAAACTTTATATTACATTGCTTTACTTACGTACGGCATTTATTTCTCTTCTCAGAAGAGACTTAACCCATATTAAAAACTAATTCAATGTAATGATAATCAGAAAAAGATTACACAAATTTCTTTAAAAACAACATTGCAACAATCAAAAGTTGAACTATTCTAAAACTATTACCTGTCACTGGCTTGGTATGTACTTTGGATAAAGTAGTGTATTTTGTAAATCGCTAATACATTGCTTCTTCATCTTTAACGCATTTGAGACAGGAGTTAACACAGCTGATATTAATGAGTTAATATAGGTAAAACACCAAGAACAGTGACTGGCCTATATTTAGTGCTATGTATTAGAAATGGTCATGTGGTAAGAACAGCTGTTCTACTGACATTCTAACTCTAAGTTTACCAAAAGAATATCCTAGGAAAGAATTCTCAAGAATAATGTTGTCATTCATTTTCAGTCACCTTAACCTCTTTCCTCCTGAGTCTAAAGCAATGACTTATAAAATACTGTGGTTATAAAAATTTTCAGGTGTGTGAACACATGTGCATTCTAGGAACAGAAGGTTGTTAAAACAGAAATAATTGTGCCTATTAATTCTTCCTCCCCCTTCACTCACCAAAGCACAAGAGTATATGACACTGGCTATTTCCTATTCCTAAAAACTCTTCCCTTGATTTTGATGACATCACATGTTGGAGTTCCCTCATACACCTCTGGCTGGTGCTTTTTAGCTTCTTTTATCAGTGCTTTCTTCTCTACTCCATCATTAAATTAGGAGCTCTCTCAGACTTCTTATCACCTTATCCTCTCTCACTGTAAGAGATCTCATCTTTTTCACCAAGTTATAATTCTAATATATATTTCCAGATATATATGCAATTGCTACCACTAATCTGTCTTGCTGGCTCTTCAACATTAAGCTGAATCTGAAATGAAACTCACTGTCTACTTCCGTGTGATAGGTAGACTTTTAAGATGTCCTCAACAGGATATTTACCCTCTAGTTGTTGTTTATGACATGCTACATTATATGGCAAAGGGGAGATTACCTGAGTGTCTGCTACACAAGCCGTATAAAAGCGGAGAGGTTTATCCAGCTGGTAGCAGAAGACAAGTCAGAAACTTAAAGAATAAGATAACAGTCCACATGCCACTGTTTGTTTGACAACAGAGGGGACCACTTGGGAAAAAAACTCTGAGAGGGGTCTCTAGGAGCTGAGAGTAACCTCTGGCCAATAGCCAATAAAAATGAGAAACTCAGTCCTACAATCACAAGGAACGTAATTCTATTAATAATATAAATGACTTTGAAAGCAGTTTCTTCCCCAGAGCCTCCAGGTAAGAACCTTGCCCAGCCTACACCTTGATTTGGCCCTAAGCAGAAAACCCAGTCAAACCTGCTGGGTATCCCACCTATGGAACTGTGAGCTAATACATGGATATTGTTTTTAGTTGCTAAGTTTGTGGTAATTGGTTACACAGCAATAGAAAACTAACAGACCCCATCACAAGACAAAGCAAAAATGTTATTCTGTTCACTGTCTTGTTTTGCCTAATGTCAAAAAGTGTATCACTATCCATTTACAGATGCTTAAGCCAGGAACTAAAGGATCATCCTTGCCTTGACCTTATTATTCTTTCTAGCTCCCACTACTTTATTTCAAGCCACCATTATTTCTTGACTGAAATATTACAATAATCCTTTTGTCTCCCGACTGTTTTCACTCTGGTCCCTCTCAAAACCTTTCACCATTTCATATGCAGAGGATCTTAGAAATTAGAACTGTGATTCTATCATTCCCCTGCTATTCGTGTGTGTGTGTGTGTGTGTGTGTGTTTCAAAGCCTAGATTTAAAAAAACTAGATAAACCTTGGCAAACCTGAAAGGCCCTCATTCTTTGCCTCCTGTTTCAGCCTTATTTCTTGACACTATTCCCTTTACTCTCTCACCCATACTTGATGTCTTTCATGCTCTGTGCTTGTTCACCTCCAGATTTTCAAAGATTCCCCATGTCTTTCCCCCCACCACAACTTAATTAGGCTAAATTATTCTATCCCTTCAGATCTTAGGTTAATTCATTAAGATCTTGGCCCTGGCCAATGGCTCAGTGAATAGAGCATTGGCCTGGCATTCAATACCTTGTCAGGGCACACCGGAGAAGTGACCATCTGCTTATCCTTCCCCCCTCTTCCCTTCCTACAGCAAGTGGCTGGATTAGT
The DNA here is from genome assembly GCA_037038555.1 of Rhynchonycteris naso. Lineage (NCBI taxonomy): Eukaryota > Metazoa > Chordata > Mammalia > Chiroptera > Emballonuridae > Rhynchonycteris > Rhynchonycteris naso. The sequence goes on along the minus strand of CM072996.1, from coordinate 251,128,941 downwards.
TTGAGCGTGGCTCTGGACACTGAGGATAGCTCTGTTGGAGTGCATTAGCCTCAGGCACTAAAAATAGCTCAGAACTCGAGCATTGGTGTCCCCAGATGGGATTGCAGGGTGGATCGCAGTCAGGGTGCATGTGGGAGTCTGCCTATCTCCCTTCCTCTCATCTGTTAAAAAAAAAAAAGCTCTTCTCTACTCTATAACACCCTTTGCTTACCCTGTACAAACATTACTACTGCTCTTGAAAGCAGGTCTTTATTTGTATTTTCCCTGCTAGGATGTAAGCTCTACAGAAGTAGGGACATTGGCTGTCTTATTTATTGCTGTATCTTCAGTACTCGGTATGTCTTACAATGGTCACTTAATTTACTCAGTATGTCTTGCAACGGTCACTTAATTGGTATCTGTTGAATAAATAAATCAACCCAGAGAGATGCTCTATTAGGATGAGGGAGTTTCAATAAAACCACACCACCATCCATTTTAGTGTAAAGATGCAAAAGAAGGCAAGAAAAGTAAAGAAAACCAGACATTTTACATGTGAATATGACCTTGGAATACATACTCAAAAAATGATTTGGGGAAATACAAACTGTAAGCAAATATGACAAAATCTTTTATTTTTTATATAGTTGGACAGCTATTGTTAAATTCTCAGGGTGTATTTTAGAAGATTAAAGAAATTTGCCTGACCAAGCAGCAGTGGTGTAGTGGATAGAGCGTAAGTCTGAAATGCTGAGGACCCAGGTGTGAAACCCCAAGGTCACCAACTTGAGCGTGAGCTCATCTAGCTTGAGCATGGGGTCACTGGCTTGAAGCCCAAGATTGCTGGCTTGAGCAAGGGGTCACGGCTCAGCTGGAGCGCCTGAGTCAAGGCACATATGAAAAAGCAATCAATGAACAATTAAGGGGCTGCAATGAAGAACTGATGCTTCTCATCTTTCCCCCTTCCTGTCTGTCTGTCCCTTTCTCTCTCACACTAATGAAAAAAATAACATTAAAGAAATTCAACTGCTATTTTGCTAGAGAAGTTTCACTTAATTTTTGGCTAAAAACTTGCTTAGTATGATAAAGAGGCAAGAGCATAAAGATTAAAAATCTTACTTTGGAGTTTTCTACCTTATGTTAATTAGTGCCTACAATTTAAACTATTTATTTGTAGTTACCATGTAGCATAAATCAAATCCTATTAAAGTGTTAAAATGTCACGTGTAGACAGTGAGAGGTAATAGCACATTTTGATAATGTTTTCCTAGGAGTCCTTCTCCTCATGAGAAAATAAAAGGCTAAAAATTAAAAATCTCTTTTTTAGCAGAACTCTTTTCACAGTTCTAATCTTTCATACTTATAATACATGAAGTAACTTAGCTAAAAATATTTGTAGTTGATGTTAAATTGCTAAGAGAACAGGGAAGCAGATTGCAATGTATCCCATGTGCAGTTCAACTTACAATTGCTTGTTTTGGTAGCAAGTCATTTTTAACTCTCACAGAATGTTGCTGCAGTTTACAAATCATACAAACCGTAATGTCTGAAGTTGGGTTTTGTTTGTTTGAGTTTGTTTAAAATAAAATTGGAATAGAGATCTTCTGATTTTTTGTTCTCTATACAAAGCTACTCCTAAGCAGTATATTGAATAATTATTCAAATAGCCCTCTTTTTCTTTCCTTTATTACATTTTCCTTATGAAACAAAGAGGCAGAATTATTGTTGTACTTAGGTATGTAAATTAATTAAGCTCAGACTTTGAAATCCCCACCCTATTTGCTGAATTTTAAATTGAAAAAAGACAAAGTATTCTAATTTAATCTCCCGTTTGGTACAAAAACATGTTCTCTTTCTGACATAACTTCATAAATAATTCCAGTAACTGGGAGGTATTATAGTATTATATTGAACTATACATAAATATTTATTCCCTCCTTCTAAAGAACCATACATCTCTAAAAATATATAGATACTTTTTTTTTTAAAGACTTTATTTATTGCTTTGAGAGAGAGAGAGAAAGGTGGGGAGGAGCAGGGAGCACCAACTCATAGTAGTGCCTTGACCAGGCAAGCCTGGGGACCTGAACCTACAACCTTAGCATTCCAAGTTGACACTCCATCCACTGCGCCACCACAGGTCAGGCTATAGATACTTTTTTAAGTGCTCATGTCTCCAGACCAAATCCCTTGGTTTTCAGCTTTCTTACTACCCTACTAGTCTGTACATACATACAGCCCACGTTTATAACAATTTTTCTGCACCTCTATATATGTCATAATTACTTTCATACTATAAACATATTGTTGTACAGCCTGACCAGTGGTGGCACAGTGGATAAAACATCGACCTGGGGAGCTGAGGACCCAGGTTCGAAACCCAAGGTCACTGGCTTGAGTGCAGGCTCACCAGCTTGAGCGAGGGGTTAGCGGTTTGAGTGTGGGATCATTGATATGATCCCAGGGTCGCTGGCTTGAAGTCCAAGGCTGTTGGCTTGAGCAAGGAGGGTCACTTTCCCCATCCCTGTCAAAGTATTTATGAGAAGCAATAAATAAACAACTAAAGTGCCGCAACTATGAGTTGATGCTTCTCATTTCTCTCCCTGTCTGTCTGCTTCTCTCACTAAAAAAAAAAACAAAAAAACTACTAACAGATTATGTTCATTATAAAACATACCCTTTATAAATTTGAAATGATAAAATTAAAAATGTATCAAGAGTCTCACTTTTCATTCCCTCACCCCAAATGATACTGCATATCTCACTTTGAGACCACAGCTATAAATATAGAAAAATCAGCATAAAGAACAGTACAACTACAATCTCCCTTGACCTAAAGGCTTCGATTCTCTTAATGTAGGAAACTGTATTATATTTGTTTTTTTCCTTTCTTTATATATTTTTAAGAGCTGTGCTTTATATTGGTTTGGGTACGTTTTCCATATGAAACATAATTGCGCATCTGACTTCCCATTATGCTATACTGGTGTAACTGATTTTTAAAAAATAAGTAGATTTTAACCTATAATGCCAATTTTAATATTTCTAGGTTTTACCTCTAGATCTATAGCAGTGTTTTTCAACCACAGTTGTGCTGAGATAATGGTGCCACAGTTGGAAAATAATGATGTAGAGCAGTGGTTCTTAACCTGGGTTCTATCGAACCCTAGGGGTTCGATGAGTCGGTCTCAGGGGTTTGGAGAAGCCTTTGCCGTGGAGGCCAGAATAAAGTAATACCGTAATTTGTTGTGAGTTCATGCACTTTGTTGGTTTTGTTCTTTGAGCAAGGTGATGTTCATGCACGGCTCATTTTGTGCACCAGTAAAAAAACATATACCTATGTTTTGAATTTGGAAAAAAAATCATATTTTATTTATCATTAAAGAAGGGTTCGGTGAATGCGCATATGAAACTGGTGGGTTCGGTACCTCAAAAAAGGTTAAGAACCACTGATGTAGAGGGTGTTTTGTCTACTAAGTTTTTGAATCCTGATTTCATTACTTATTAGCTATCCTTCCACTTAAGAATATTTAAAAATTTGGTATTCAAGTCATTTAAAAAATTATGAATAGGCTAATCAATATTTACTAAGTCATGTAACTAAAAATCTTCCTCCCCTTTAGACCAATCCATTTATCAACACATATTTCAAATTATTGTAAATAAATACTTTAAATATTAATACTTATGATAAAAATAATAAGTAGAAATTTTGGTATATTTTCTTATCATGTTAAAATACATATACCTTAGTTCTAAAGCCATTATCTTGGCCCTGGCAGGTTGGATCAGTCGTAGAATGTTGGCCTGGCATATGGACGTCCTGGCTTCGATTTCCAGTCAGGGAGGGCACACAGGAGAAGTGACCATCTGCTTCTCCACCTCTTCCCCTCTTCCTTCGCTCTATCTCTTTCTCTTACTTTCTCTCCTGCAGCCATGGCTCAGTTAAAGCAAGTTTGCCCTGGGTGCTGATGATGGCTCCATGGCCTTGCCTCAGGCACTAAAATAGCTTGGTTGCTAAGCAACAGAACAACAGCCCTAGATTGGCAGAGCATCCTCCAGTAGGGGGCTTGCCAGTGGATAGTGGATCCCAGTTGGGGCACATGCAGGAGTCAGTCTCTGCCTCCCTGCTTCTCACTTAAGACAAAAATTAATAATAATTAAAAAATAAATAAAGCCATTATCATAACATGGAAACAATAGAGACATTTCCATCAAGCTCAGGAACGCAAAATAACACTACATTAAATTATTAGCCAATACAATTAGAAAAAAAAACAATTAGAAGCAAAAGAACATGTGGAAAAACTGGCAAAAGTTGAATAATGTCTACAGATTAATAGTTTTGTATTGACATTAATTTCCTGGTTTCAATCACTGTACTATGATGGTAGAAGATGTCAATATATGGGAGCTGGGTGATGAGTATACAGCAGGATTTCTCTATCTCGGCACTACTGACATCTGGGGCCAGATCACCTTTGCTGTGGGAGACTTTCTTGTGCATCACAGGATCTTTAGAAGCATCCCTAGCCTCTCCCAACGAGATGCTAGCAACACCTCCCTCAACCTCCCTGTCCCAAACCCAAGTTGTGACAACCAAAAATGCCCCGATATAGTCAAGTGTTTCACAGGGGGAGCAAAATGACTTCCACTTAAGAACCATGAAAACATAGGAATTCTACTAGTTTTACAACATTCTAAAAGTCTAAAATTATTTCAAAATAAGTGTTTTTTAAAAAATAACAATGTTCAGGTGTAAGTGAAAACTACAGACTATTATTTTCATACTCTAAGATATGATTCCATTTTTGATGCTCAAGGAAATAAAAATATTATAACAAAGCATCATACTGGATGGATGCCTTAACAAAATGTATTTAAGATATTTAAAGGTTCTAAATATGTAAAAAGTAAAAAATTAACCTTTCAATCATAGGAAGCTTTCTTTATTTTCTACCAACAAATCAAAACAAATTTTCATGATCTACCTTTTTGTGTTCATTGATGCCTTCATCATCCATTTATTAACGAGAGGATCAAACATCTCCATGCTACCTAAATGTTCATTTCCATCATGTCCACCCACTGCATACACTTTACCTGTCAAATAAAGAAGTATTTTTATTTGATTTCAAATAAATGAATTTATATATATAATCAATATATAATTAGAACAGCATAATTTTCATCAAGTACTGCTCTGTTCAACATTATGATCAACGTCACTTCCATAGTCAGATAAAAGTAAATGTAAGCTTCTACTTAATATGCCTGGAATATGCTGTTCTACATGATGTTATCTAAATATTCCAACACTATCTCTTCCTTAGGTTTCCCAACATTTTAATAGTATATGAAATGAGTAATTATGCTAAGAATGTTTAGTAAAATGAAAAAGTGCTCTTAAAGAAAAATAAGGCCCTGGCTAGTTGGCTCAGTGGTTGAGAGTCAGCCCAGCGTGTGGAAGTCCCGTGTTAGATTGCTGGTCAAGGCACACAGGAAAAGTGACCATCTGCTTCTCCACCCCTCCCTTTCTCCCTTCTCTCTTTCTCCTCCCACAGCCATGGCTCACTTGGAAAAAGATGGCCCTGGGTGCTGAAGATGGCTCCACGGCCTCGCCTTAGACACTAAAATAGCTCAGTTGCCAAGCAAGAGAGCAATAGCCCAAGATGGGCAGAGCATTGCGCAATAGGGTGCTTGCCAGGTGCATGTGGAAGTCTGTCTCTCTGCCTGCCCACTTTCTCACTTAAGGGGGGTAAAAAAGAAAAAGAAAAAGAAAAGAAATATGTAAAACTTAATACAATATCATCAAATATTTTCTAAATAAAATAAAAATATACACAAAATTTGGAAAGATTACATATCAAAATATTAACTGATTATTTCTGGGTGTTTGGGTCACAGATGATATTTATTTTTATTAAAATGTTTTCATATTTTCCCAAAAAGCATGTAGACATTTATCATCAGAATAAAAGTAATTTTTAAAAGGTCTCCTAACCATTTATCCATGGTTTTCTGCAATTAATCACTTTCAGTAACCAGTAAAAAAAAAAATTCTCATTTCAATATTAATTAGGTGGGTATAGAAAAAAGCTAATATATATTTATTATTTGGGTTCAATAAACATTTTTCTTTAGTTTGATTCTTTTGCAACTATAACTGAGAATAGTTTAACTCCCTTTTCCTTGATACTTGTCTCTCGTAAAGCAACTACTTTATAGATAAGAGATTATACATTGGGCATCAATGGGCATAAAGCAAGTAAATAATCACCACTCAAATATTTTATTGATATATTGAAACATTTTATCATTATTCTCAAAATTCAAATCTTTAAAAAAAACATTATAATCATGTGATGTAATTTAAGACAATAGTGAACCCACCTTCCACAGAGATTACACCCACGTGTCGCCTTCGACTATTCATTTCTGGTCCAAAAAACCAGCTGTTTTTGTTGATGGAATAGCATTCAATGCTGCGGAAAGGGTCACCAGACCCACCTCGACCACCTACACAAAACAGCACACCTAAAAGTAAAGCCACAAAATGGAGGTCAAAAATCATAGTTCCCTAATTTTTAAAAAATTAGTATGAAAAAATTACTTAGGAAGTCAAATTTTTGATTAATGGAAAAAAATGAGTTATGTAGGTAACAATGTTCTTGTTACTAAAAATCTAATTATTTTGTTCTTCCTTATTTGAATTTCTCAAAGAACAGGATATGTCAGCTACCCCTGCTTGCTAAAATCCCATTATGATATGGTTTAGAGCCTTACCTATTATGTAAAATTGTTCTTGCTAAGGTCAAAACAAGACCCAATGAACTCTTTTCTTTTTAAGTTTTAATTTATTGATTTGAGAGAGAGAGGGAACAAGACTATAGTTGCTTTACTTTAGTTGTTCATTGACTGCTTATGGTATGTGCCCTGACTGGGCAAGGCTAGTATTTCCCATCAGGGACCCTCAGTATCCCAGGTCTACACTCTATCCACTGCGCCACCACAGTTCAGGTAAGACCCAATGAACTCTTAATTTCTTACTGAAAACAACTGCAACATTTTTGTTATTGATTTTAGGAGGGCAAAAAGGGGAAAAGAGAGAGAGAAAGAAACATCAATTTGTTGTTCTACTTATTTATGCATTCATTGGTTGATTCTTATAGGTGCCCTGACTATGGATTGAACCCACAACCTTGGTATATGGGGACAACGCTCTAACCAACTGAGTTACCTGGCCAGAGGCCACAACTACAACATTTGATCACTCCATTTTTTAAAGAAATTCCTTAACTCTCTTGATTTCCCTAATATTAAAGACTCCTTTTTTTGTCTAATCACTTCTCTCTTTCCTGTTTTCTTTTTTCTTTTAAGTGAGAGGAGGGAAGATAGAGAAACAGATCCCCCACATGTGCTCCAACCAGGGTCCACCCAGCAACCTGTCTAGGGCCTGTGCTCGAATCAACCCATCTATCCTCAGCAACTGAGACTGACGCTTAGACCAACCGGAGATCCTCAGAGCCTGAGGTCGATGCCCAGACCAATCAAGCCACTGGCTGTGAGAGGGGAAGAGTGAGAGAAGGGGGACAGGGAGAGGGAGAGAAGCACATGGTGGCTTCTCATGTGTACCCTGACCAGGATTCAAATCCAGACAGGGGTTGCTGGATGGGTCCCAGTCAGGGTGCCTGATGTATATATCTCCTGTCCTCTCACTTAGAAAAGAAGAAAAAAAAGGTATTTGTAGTACTTTATTGCATTTATTTACTCACATGTTTATTTCCCTAGATCAAATAGCAAGTTCTCTCAAAGCAGGGCTGGCTTGCATTTCTAATGCCTAACCTAGAACCCTGCACTTCATAGGCAATTAATAAATGTTTGTTGAATGACTGCATAAATGAATGAAAAGAACTTCATGGTCTATCTTTTCCAACTAATTCAATATTTTAAGTCAGAAAAAATTTAAATTGGAAGAGACTTTAAAAATCATACAGTCAAAATTGTTTATAAATATATCAAGGCCTTTAGAGATTAAGAAACCTGCCCAAACTACAGATGTTAAATGGTACTGCTAGAATTATAATCACAGAATATAACCCCAATCATTGATGAGATTTTCTTTAGATAGAAATCAGCATTTCGGCTACATAGGTTGCCTAGGAACATGACATGGAAGAAAAGGAAATTCAGAATGAAGCAAAAGATCAGGATCAAATCCTTTCTCTGCTATTTCTCTGTGTAGCCTTGAGCATACTTACCGTCTCTGGTTCTTAGTTTCCTCACCCACAAAATAGAATGACAACTACCTCATAAGGATCAGCCTGACCAGGCGGTGGTACAGTGGATAGAGCATCAGACTGGGACACAGAGGACCCAGGTTCGAAACCCTGAGATTGCCAGCTGAGCGCAGGCTCATCTGGTTTGAGCAAGGCTCACTATCTTAAAGCCAAGGTTGCTGGCTTGAGCAAAGGGTCACTCGGTCTGCTGTAACCCCCTGGTCATGGCACATATGAGAAAGCAATCAATGAAAATAAGGTGCTGCAATGAAGAATTGATGCTTCTCATCTCTCTCCCTTCCTATCTGTCCTTATCTGTCCCTGTCTCTGTCACACACACAAAAATAAAACAATTACCTTATAAGGATCAAATCCTTCACTAAAGCCTCCTTCATTAAGTTCTTGCAGTCATGTATGAAATAATGTACATGAAGGTCTGCATATGTTTGGCATAGAGCCTAGACTGCCAAGATGTTGTTTGAATTCAAACCTAAGTCTGAAGGAATTCATGAAATATCTTGACATCCTAAAACAGGATTCACAAGTAAAAGAAATGCATACTTCAAACTAATTTAATTATTAAAATCAACCTATAAAAAAGAAAAATTAATCAGCAGTCCTTTTCCTGTTAAAATTATTTAGAACTACTTTCTTCAAAGGCAGATCTATGACATTCAAATTTTCTTCATATTATCTGGATAAAAATTCCACTATTATAATCAAATATCGCCCTCTTGTTTTTAGGCTATTCCATAGGTGCTTTTCTTTTTTTTTTTTGCAAGGGAGACAGACAGGAAGGGAGAGAAATGAGAAGCATCAACTCTTAGCTGAGGCACCTTAGTTGTTCATTGATTGCTTTCTCCTATGTGCCTTGATCAGGTGGCTCTAGCTGAGCAGTGATCCCTTGCTCAAGCCAGTGACCTTGGGCTTTATACCAGCAACCTTTGGGCTCAAACCAGCAACTGGGGTCATGTCTATGATCTCATGCTCAAGCTAGTAACCCTACACTCAAGCTGGTGAGCCCACGGTCAAGCCAGTGACCTTGGGGTTTTGAAACTGGTTTCTCAGCTCCCAGGCCGATGCTCTATCCACTGTGCCACTGCTTGATCAGGTCAGGTGTCTTTTTTTGTTAACTATATTAGGTAGCAGCAAATTTTGAGGAAGGCTCTGTTCAGAGTACTGATACCTGAATTCCTAGACCTCATTTATTTTCCCTCTTTTCTAATATATTCTTTATATTTATAAAGAGTAAAGTAAGTGAACATGAACTTGGGAAAAGATAATGTCTGAAAATTGTGGCAAATAAAGGTGTAACAGCATGCCTCCTCAAAAATTAGTTTTAGATTCTAAGAGTTTAATATGGTATGTTACACAAATGTTAGATTTAGTACCTTTCTCTTGATTTGATAAAATGCAAAAAAATAAACAAGTATTGAAACATATAATATGTGTCAAACTCCATGCTTGGCACTATGAATACAAACAAGATACTTACCTGGCTTTGAAGGGCTCAAAATACATCAAATAAATAAATTTCAATGCAACACAGCAAAATAAAATAAGTGCAAAAGTGTTTTAAAAGCACAAATGACAGGAACTAAATCTATCCAGAAGAGTTAACAGTGGTCAGCAAACTCATTAGTCAACAGAGCTGAATATCAACAGTACAGCGATTAAAATTTCTTTTGAGAGCCAAATTTTTTAAACTTAAACTATATAGGTAGGTACATTCCTTATCGAGGTAGCGCCCGCACGTGGTATTTGGTGGAAGAGCCACGCTCAAGGGGCCAAAGAGCCGTATGTGGCTCGCAATCTGCAATTTGCCAACCAGGGAGTTAGGACAACCTCAAAATAAGGGACTAAATTTTAGCCTGACCTGTGGTGGTGCAGTGGATAAAGCATCGACCTGGGAACACTGAGGTTGCCAGTTCAAAACCCTGCACTGGTCTGGTCAAGGCACATATGGGAGTTGATGCTTCCAGCTCCTCCCCCCTTTCTCTCTTTCTCCATCTCTCTCTCTCACTCTGTGTCTCCTCTCTAAAATGAATAAATAAATAAATTTTAAAAAAATAAGGGACATTTTAGCGGGTTCTTCAGAGTTACAAGACTTGTAATGACTTATTTATTTTTTTATTGAACTTATTGGGTGACATCAGTTAATAGAGGTTATATAGGTTTCAGGTGTACAATTCTATAATACATTATCTGTCGGTGACTTTTAAAAAATTTAGCATATTGGTAAAACTATTTGAATCATGTACAGTAAGAACTCATCAATAACCTTATTTGCAAATTATTACTCTAAAGCAATTAGATACTAATCATCTTACAGTTAAGTCTGGGCTTACAAAACCAACTCTCAAATACAACAACAGCCTTCCAGCACAGTTGATAAATGGGTAATTTAATTACCAGCAGTATGCTTCCTTGGTGTAGTACGAACGGAGTATTCAAAGTCAGGTACTGCTCTGCTACTCAAGTGAAGATGGTAATTTCTTGCTTCATCCAATAAATCTCTGCATTTCAGATTTTGCTTGACAATCTGTTCTTTTGCCACAACACCCATAAGAAAATCCACTGGCAACAGCGGCAAACGAACCTAAGATCATGAATAGTTGTGGATATAAAATTTAAGTTGTCACTGGACACAGCTCATTCTCTACTTTCACTGTAATATATTACCTTTTTAAAACTCACGTCATAAAGACTTTAAGTACAATGTGCCAACTTCTAAAGCAATTCCCAGTATCGGTTGGCACTAACAAACCCAGATTATGTGCTAAATATATCCTCCCCTTTTAAATACAGACTTAATTTGACTAAAGTAATTCAATTGTCTTTATTCAAATTTCTTACTTCCAAAATAGAATTGTCATATTAGAAGGCCCCTTATTGCTAAAGAAAAGGCACAAACAAAACAAACCTGTTCTGCCTGACCAGCAGTGGCATAGTGAACAGAACATCCGCCTGGGACACTGAGGAGCCAGGGTCACCAGCTTGAGCATGGGGTCACTGGCTTGAGTGTGGGGTCCAGACATGACTCCATGGTTGCTGACTTGAGCCCAAGGTTGCCAGCTTGAGCAAAGGGTCACTGGTTTGGCTGGAGCCCCCCGGTCAAGGCACGTATGAGAAAGCAATCAATGAACAACTAAGGTGCCGCAACTATGAGTTGATGCTTCTCATCTCTCTCCCTTCCTGTCTATCTGTCCCTGTCTGTCTCTTGTCTCTCTCTCGCTAAAAAAAGAAAAAAAATCGCTCTGCTTTTATTTTTCTTTTTGTCTTTAAAGCTAAGACTGACACAGCCACGTCAAATTCAGGGCCTGCCCCACCCATGGCAGGCACTGGCCCAGAAGGCTATCATGAAAACAGTGTGGCTCAAGGGGCCTGATCCCCTCTGCTGGGCCTCAGGGATAAATTTAGTCACAGACACCAAGTTCCTAGACCCTGGGGAATAAACTAAATAAATAAATAAAGCTGAGACTGAGTATATAAAAATGTGATATATTTCTTAAAAACACAAACATTCAGATCTGAAACAAATAGGTATTGTTTTCTTTATATCAGTCACCTTGGAAGGTTACATACTAACTCCAAGGTGCATCCTCTCTCTTAGTAGAGGCACTCAGCATTCCTCTCTTTAAAGGAGCATTGGTTTTCTAGTGGACTAAAGCAATTATCAAACCCAGGTAATGCAATTCTGAGTTAAAAGCATGCATATACACAAAAATATGATACAGTTATAAGATAATGAAACTTTTTTTTGACTAACATTTTCAAAGTAATTCTAAGGACTATTTATTATCTTCCTATTCAAGTAACACCTATTGAAATTAAGAATTACTAAAATAGAGACTCATTTCTTTTTCTTTACAGGGACAGAGAGAGAGTCAGAGAGGGGGATAGATAGGAACAGACAGGAACGAAGAGAGATGAGAAGCATCAATCATCAGTTTTTCATTGTGAAACCTTAGTTGTTCATTGATTGCTTTCTCATATATGCCTTGACTGCGGGCCTTCAGCAGACCGAGTAACCCCTTGCTTGAGCCAGTTACCTTGGGTCCAAGCTGGTGAGCTTTTGCTCAAGCCAGATGGGCCCGTGCTCAAGCTGGCAACCTCAGGGTCTTGAACCTGGGTCTTCCGCATCCCAGTCCGATGCTCTATCCACTGTGCCACCCCTTGGTCAAGCAGAGACTCGTTTCTGAAATTTAAAAAGTAAAACTAGTGAGGGTAGAAAATGGGAAATGATATCTTACAGTTCTTTCCAGAACAAATCTATATGCATTAGAAATAAATGCACTTTCATTAGCAAAGTAATTCAGTAAAACTCAGAAACCTTATTAAATGCAAGTTTTAAATTAACTTTGAACTGTCTACTCACAATCATTTTCTACTAGCACAAATAAAATATTATCTCTAAGAGACATTTTAAATATTACTTTAAAAAGCAGAGAATGACATTTCTAATTCAAATGTAACAAATTCAGATTTATATGTAAACAGTACACTGAGTAAAGAGGAAAGTAAGAGTCATAGCCATTTTTACATTGTATTACATCAATTGATGATTTACACCAGGGGTCCCCAAACTTTTTACACAGGGGGCCAGTTCACTGTCCCTCAGACCATTGGAAGGCCAGACTATAAAAAACACTATGAATAAATCCCTATGCACACTGCATATATCTTATTTTAAAGTAAAAAACCAAAACGGGAACAAATACAATATTTAAAATAAAGAACAAGTAAATTTAAAGCAACAAACTGACCAGTATTTCAATGGGAACTATGGGTGCGGATGCATCCTGTGCTCCTCTCACTGACCACCAATGAAAGAGGTGCCCCTTACGGAAGTGCGGAGGAGGCCGGATAAATGGCCTCAGGGGGCCGCATGTAGCCCATGGGCTGTAGTTTGGGACCCCTGATTTACACCTTATTTCAGCCCCTACCTGTGCAAGTGTTTCATCCAACCATTTAGAATGATGCTGAGGATTGGCAAGAAGCCACTTGATGGCTGCATTATAGACCTGTTTTTCATTCTCAATATTTAGATCACCGGAGGACAAAAGCTTATGGAGATGCTGGGGTGACACACTTACAAAGTCTTCACACTCCACTACTTCAGTAAAATGTTCACAGGCATACTGATCTGCCATATCCATTAAATCTATCCGATTGTGACTTTCAGCAAAGGTTCTTACTGCCAAGCAATTGGAGGGATGAAAATGTAACTTCATGTATTCACAACAAGCTCTAGCCACCAGTTCAACCTGTAGAATACAAGCTGCATATAAGAGAGGCTGGACATTGTCAACAGTCAAAGTGAGCCTTGAAGAATAGACAAACTTTACCAAGTCTTCTATTGCATCACCATCAAAATCTCTAATCTCAATCTCTGTTTGCTTGGCTTCAGCCATTTCAGAGAGAAACATGGCTCTGAAGTAGGGAATAACACAAGCCAATGCCAGTTTGTGGCAAGAGATTAACTTTGAGCCAACCTGTTCAAGACAAACAAAAACAGGCTCAGTTTAAAATCACAATTAGTTTTAGATCAGCATCAAGCATGTGCTATATATAACAGGGACAATAACTCCAGACAAATTTAACACATTTGTTTAAATGTAATTTTTTGGTCACTTACTTTTAGTCAGGGCAACTTCTTCAAATCAGGTAATTTTCTTCCTCCAAATTAGTCACTTATCATTTATATATGTATATATGTGTATATATAATGTATATACAGCAAACCATGACATATAACACTGTATAAGTCCAAGGTACACAATATAATGATTTGATATGTGTAAATATTATGAAATGATTACCACTATTAGTTTAGTAAACACTCATTGTCTCACATAATTACTGTTTGTTTCTTTCCGTGTAATGAGAACTTTTAAGATCTTAACAACTTTCAAATGTACTACTAGTATTTTAACTGAAGTCATCCTGTCAGGCACTATTATTCTAAGTCACTTAGTTATTCCAATGCCCTATGACTATGTACTATTTTTATCCACAATTTATCAGTGAGGAAACTGAAGCACACAGTAAATAAATTGGTATTTAGTAGTAGTTACAATAACTTAACTAAGTTTTCCCATTTCCTATTTCAATTATTTTGAAGTGATATATTTTATATAAAAGTACAAAAAACACGGTAATCTCATCACCTAATTACAGTAATAAACTTTGTTGTAACTGAATCTTTGTCCACCTTCACTATAATTTCTTACAGATAAACTCCTAAAAATAGAAATGCTGCATCAAAAAACAGGTATAAGCTGGATACATTAGTCTGTTTTCGATTTACCTACAATATTTATACCATATTCTGAGTGTTAACTTGTGAAGAAGAAGCTGCCAATTTGATAAATGAAAATATTCTCTCACTGTTTTAGTTTATCTTTCTTTCACTAATATGACTGAATCATTCATACATTTTGGGTTCTGTATTTCTTCTCCAAACATTTTTTCTATGATTTTTTTCTTATTTGTAAGAACTCATATATTTAGAGTATTAGTCATTTGTCATACACACACACACATACACACACGTTTGTATTTTACAGTGTATTTTTAAATTATCATCTTTTTTTTTAATGTTTTATTTATTTATTTTTTTTACAGGGACAGAGGAAGAGTCAGAGAGAGGGATAGATAGGGACAGACAGACAGGAACAGAGAGAGACAAGAAGCATCAATCATTAGTTTTTCGTTGCCGTTGCAACACCAGAGTTGTTCATTGATGCCTTCTCACATGTGCCTTGACCGCGGGCCTTCAGCAGACCGAACAACCCCTTGCTGGAGCCAGTGACCTTGGGTCCAAGCTGATGAGCTTTTGCTCAAGCCAGATGGGCCTGCGCTCAAGCTGGCAACCTCGGGGTCTCGAACCTGGGTCCACCGCATCCCAGTCCGATGCTCTATCCACTGCGCCACCGCCTGGTCAGGCAGGCTACAGTGTATTTTTATTTTTTTATTTTTTTAATTTTTTTTTTTAAGGTATTGGTCTTTTATTACGGTAAATCATAAAACAGCAGCAAATGAGAATCTTTTCCCCTAATGACTACTAGTTACATAGCAATAAAGAAAGCTTTTAAAGAGAAAACTAGATGAAACCCTGTTTTTTTTTATATATATATTTTATTATTACTAATTCTAATGGGGTGACACCAATAAATCAGGGTACATATGTACAATGAAAACATCTCCAGGTTATCTTATCATTCAATTGTGTTGCATACCCATCACTGAAAGTCAAATTGTCCTCTGTCACCTTCCATCTGGTTTTCCCTGTGTCCCTCCCCTCCTCCCTATCCCACTCTTCCCTCCCTCCCCCCATCCCATAACCACCACTCTCTTGTCCATGTCTCATATTCTCACTTTTATGTCCCACCTATGTATGAAATCATGCTGTTCTCAGTTTTTCTTTTTTTTCTGATTTACTTATTTCACTCCGTATAATGTTATCAAGGTACATCCATTTTGTTATAAATGATCCGATGTCATCGTTTCTTATGGCTGAGTAGTATTCCATAGTATATATGTACCAGAGCTTTTTAATCCACTCGTCTTCTGACGGACACTTGGGCTGGTTCCAGATCTTTGCTATTGTGAACAATGCTGCCACGAACATGGGGGCGCATTTCTTCTTTTCGAATAGTGCTATGGTGTTCTTAGGGTATATTCCTATAAGTGGGATAGCTGGGTCAAAAGGCAGTTCGATTTTTAATTTTCTGAGGAATCTCCAAACTGTTTTCCACACTGGCTGCACCAGTCTGCATTCCCACCAGCAGTGCAGAAGGGTTCCCTTTTCTCCACATCCTCGCCAGCACTTATTCTGTGTTGTTTTGCTGATGAGCGCCATTCTGACTGGTGTGAGATGATATCTCATTGTGGTTTTAATTTGCATTTCTCTAATGATTAGTGATGTTGAGCATTTTTTCATATGCCTATTGGCCATCTGTATGTCCTCTTTGGAGAAATTTCTATTCATTTCTTTTGCCCATTTTTTGATTGGGTTGTTTGTCTTCCTGGTGTTGAGTTTTATAAGTTCTTTATAAATTTTAGTTATTAACCCCTTATCAGATGTGCTGTCGAATATGTTCTCCCAATGTGTGGTTTGTCTTTTTATTCTGTTCTTATTGTCTTTAGCTGTGCAAAAACATTTTAGTTTGATATAGTCCCATTTGTTTATCTTGCCTTTTATTTCATTTGCCCGTGGAGATAAATCGGCAAATATACTGCTGCTACAGATGTAGGAGAGCTTGCTGCCTATGTTTTCTTCTAAGATGCTTATGGTTTCACGGCTTACATTTAAGTCTTTTATCCATTTTGAGTTTGTTTTTGTAAATGGTGTAAGTTGATGGTCTAGTTTCATTTTCTTGCAGGTAGATGTCCAATTTTCCCAACACAATTTGTTAAAGAGGCTGTCTTTACTCCATTGTATGTTCTTTCCTCCTTAGTCAAATATCAGTTGTCCATAAAGCTGTGGGTTTATTTCTGGGTCCTCTGTTCTGTGCCATTGATCTATGTGCCTGTTCTTATGCCAATACCAGGCTGTCTTGAGTATAATGGCCTTATACTAAACCTTGATATCTGGAAGAGTGATACCTCCTGCTTTATTTTTTCTTTTTAAGATTGCTGAGGCTATTCGTGTTCTTTTTTGGTTCCATATAAATTTTTGGAATATGTGTTCTATATCTTTGAAGTATGTCATTGGTATTTTAATTGGTATTGCATTGAATTTATAAATTGCTTTGGGTAATATAGACATTTTAATGATGTTTATTCTTCCTAGCCATGAGCACGGTATATGCTTCCACTTGTTTGTATCTTCCTTGATTTCTTTTATCAATGTTCTATAATTTTCCGAGGACAAGTCCTTAACCTCCTTGGTTAAATTTACTCCTAGGTACTTTATTTTTTTGGCTGCAATAGTGAAGGGGATTGTTTCCTTAATTTCTTTTGCTGACAGTTCATTGTTGGTATATAGAAATGCCTCTGATTTCTGAGTATTAATTTTATATCCTGCCACCTTGCTGAATTCATTTATAAGGTCCAGTAGTTTTTTGACTGAGACTTTAGGGTTTTCAATATACAATATCATATCATCTGCAAATAGTGAGTTTTACTTCTTCTTTACCAATTTGGATGCCTTTTATTTCTTCTTCTTGTCTGATTGCTGTAGCTAGGACTTCTAGAACTATGTTGAATAAGAGTGGTGAAAGGGGGCATCCCTGCCTGGTTCCTGATCTTAAGGGGATTGCTTTTAATCTTTGTCCATTTAGTATGATGTTTGCTGTCGGTTTATCGTAGATGGCCTTTATCATGTTAAGGAATGATCCTTGTATTCCCACTTTACTGAGAGTTTTGAGCATGAATGGGTGCTGGATTTTATCAAATGCCTTTTCTGCATCTATTGAAATTATCATGTGATTTTTGTCCTTCCTTTTGTTTATGTGATGAATCACATTGATTGATTTGCGAATATTGAACCAGCCTTGCCTCTCCAGAATAAATCCCACTTGATCATGGTGTATGATTTTTTTCATATATTGCTGGATCCGGTTGGCTAATATTTTGTTGAGAATTTTAGCGTCTAAATTCATCAGGGATATAGGCCTATAATTTTCTTTCTTTGTGTTGTCTTTGCCCGGTTTTGGGATCAGAATTATGCTCGCCTCATAAAAGGAGTTTGGAAGACTTCCTTCCTCTTGAATTTTTTGAAATAGCTTGAGGAGGATAGGAGTTAGTTCTTCTTTGAATTTTTGATAGAATTCACTTGTGAAGCCATCAGGCCCAGGACTTTTCTTTTTTGGGAGTTTTTTGATAACTGTTTCGATCTCGTTTGCTGTAATTGGTCTGTTTAGATGTTCTGATTCTTCCAGATTGATTTTTGCAAGGTTATATGATTCAAGAAATTTGTCCATTTCACCAAGATTGTCTAATTTTTGGCATATAGTTCTTCATAGTATTTTCTTACAATGCTTTGTATTTCTGTTGTGTCCATTGTTATTTCTCCACTGTCCTTTCTAATTTTATTTATTTGAGTCCTCTCTCTTTTTTTCTTGGTGAGTCTAGTTAAAGGTTCATCAATCTTGTTTACCTTTTCAAAGAACCAGCTTTTGGTTTCATTGATCCTCTGTATTATTTCCTTAGCCTCTATGTCATTTATTTCTGCTCTGATCTTTATTATTTCCTTCCTTCTACTTGTCTTGGGTTTTATTTGTTGTTGTTTTTCTAGTTCTTTTAGATGCAGGGTCAGGTTGCTTATTTGAGCTTTTTCTAGCTTCTTATGATATGCCTGTAGTGCAATAAACTTCCCTCTCAGAACTGCTTTTGCTGTGTCCCATAAATTTTGAGTTGATGTATGCTCATTATCATTTGTTTCTAGAAACTTTTTATTTCTTCTTTGAGCTCATTGTTAATCCATTCATTATTTAATAACATGCTTTTTAGTTTCCAAGTGTTTGAGTATTTTTCAGTTTTTCTTTTGTGGTTAATTTCTAGTTTCATGGCATTGTGATCAGAGAAAATGCTTGATATGATTTCAATCTTCTTAAATTTATTGAGACCGTTTTTGTGTCCTAACATGTGGTCTATCCTAGAAAACGTACCATGAGCGCTTGAGAAGAATGTATATTCTAGTGCTTTAGGGTGAAAAGTTCTGAAGATATCTATTAAATCAAGTTGATCTAGTATCTCCTTTAAGTCTGCTGTTTCTTTATTAAGTTTCTTTCTTGAGGATCTATCCAGTGTTGTTAGAGGGATATTGAAATCCCCTACTATGATAGTATTGCTGTTAATCTTGCCCTTTGTATCTATCCATCAAAGTCTGCTTTATGTATGTTGGGGCTCCTATATTTGGTGCATAGATATTTATAATAGTTATATCTTCCTGTTGAATTGTTCCCTTTATCATTATGTAGTGTCCTTCTTTATCTCTTACTACAGCCTTTGTTTTAAAGTCCATTTTGTCAGATATAAGTATTGCTACCCCTGCTTTTTTTTCATTTCCATTTGCATGAAATATTTTTTTCCATCCTTTTACCTTCAGTCTATGTGCATCTTTTGTTTTAAGGTGTGTCTCTTGTAGACAGCATATGTATGGGTCCTGTTTCTTTATCCATGCAGCTACCCTATGTCTTTTGATTGGATCATTTAATCCATTTACATTTAAGGTTATTATTGATATGTACTTGTTTATTGACATTTTATTCTTTAAAGCTGTATTCTTCTTTTGCTCTATTCTTTCCTCCCTTTAAACTGTTCACAAGAGGCCCCTTAGTATCTCTTGCAGAATTGGTTTGGTTTTTATGAATTCCTTGAGGCTTTCTTTTTCTGGGAAGCTCTTTATTTCTCCTTCAATTTTAAACGTTAGCCTTGCTGGATAAAGTAGTCTTGGTTGTAGGTTCTTGTTCTGCATCACTTTGATTATATCTTGCCAATCCCTTCTGTCCTCAAGTGTTTCTGTTGAGAAGTCCGATGTCATCCTTATGGGGGCTCCTTTGTAGGTGATAGCCTTTTTTTCTCTAGCAGCTTTTAAAGTTTTTTCTTTATCCATTAGCTTTGGTATTTTAACTATGATGTGTCTTGGTGTAGATCTTTTTGGGTTTCTCTTTAATGGAGTTCTGTGTGCTTCTTGAACGTGTGGAGTGTTTCCCAGACTTAATTTAGGAAAGTTTTCTGCTATGATTTGATTGAACAAAGTTTCCATTTCCTGTCCTCTCTCCTCTTCTTCAGGCACCCCTATGATGCGAATGTTGTTTCTCTTCAGGTTGTCACAAAGCTCCCTTAGAGTTTCCTCACATTTTTTGAGTCTCTTTTCCTTTTTCTTCTCTGCTTCTGTGCCTTTGTTTATTGTGTCCTCTAACTCGCTGATTCGATCCTCAGCGTCATCCATCCTGCTTTTAATTCCTTCCATTGTGGTCTTCAGTTCTGATACTGTATTTGTCATTTCTGTCTGATTCTTTTTTATTATTTCAATTTCGTTTTTTATACTTGTTATCTCTTTATTTAGGTGCTCATAGTGACTATCCATTGTTGCTCTAATTTCTTTGAACATCCTAACTATCATTATTCTAAATTCTGCTTCTGGTAATTTGGTTATATCTGGTTCATTCAGGTCCTTCTCTGGGGATTTCTCTTGATTCATTTGGTTTGCATTCCTCTGCCTGCCCATTTTGTCTGTGGATAAACAAGTTGTGGCCACTGGAGTCCAGTAGGTGTTCCCTTTGTGTTCTCTAGGTATGGTCTGTCTGCAGGCCCCCCACCTCCTCTGCCGGTACCTAGGGTGGTTGGGTATGAGCATTGCCAGTGCAGACCCACTGTGGCTTTTGCTGTGATTTCTGCCTCTCCTCCGCGGGAGGGGCTGTCATTAAAGCCACTAGCCTTAGTACCAAGGGTAGAGGTGAGCACCTTTGCTCAGCTGCGGACCCAGCCTATTTCCGGACTTCCGCCCAGAACCGGCAGTCAGAGCCTGCTCGCCACAGTTTCGCGGGTTGGGCGGGGCTTTTGACGTGCTCTCAGCTGTGAGCCTTTGCCCGTCCGGAGCTTTAGCCCCGCCCTCTAGGCCAGGGCCCTTCTGCGCAGGGTCACAAACCCAGGTTTATTGGGGCGGGCGTGTTTGCTGGCTTCCGCTCAGCTGCGGACTTCCGCTTGCCCCAGACTCTACCCCGCCCCTGCGTTGGGAGCTCGTTCGTGCACGTAGGAATGCAATCCGCGGTTTCTCTGGCCAGGCGGGGATAGTTTCAGGGGTCAGCTAAGAGCTTCCACTTGTCTTGGGGTCTACCACGTTCCCTCGCTCGGAGCTCGCTCGCGCACGTATAATGTTAAACCGTGGTTTCTTCAGCCGGGGGGTGGGGCGGTAGCGTGAGCTCAGCCGCAAGCCCCTGCCCGTCCCTGGTCCTAGCCCGGTCCCCGCGGTCAGGGCCGGCTTGCGCAGGGTCGCAGAGCAGATCTCTGCCCGTTCCCGGTCTCCCGCTTTGTCCCCGTAAGTGGGATTAAAGGCGGGCTCGCAGCTGCCGACCGCTTTCGGCGTCCCCTCCGACCCTGCTGGGCTAGACCGAGCTCACTCAGGCTTGGCCTCTGCCCACGCCGACAGAACTGCGTTCAGCGTCCTGCCGCCCCAAACCTTTCAGCAACCCTTAGCAGAGTAGGAAGGGACCTAATACTCCACACTGTAGGCCTGGGAGCTCCCTCACTTGTTTCTCAGCTCAAAACTATCCAAAAGCCTCTTCTAGGCTCTGGGACTGTAGGCTGGGGCTTGGTTCCTGGGACCCAGGTCCCTCCCTCTCCGCCAAACTTTCCTCCCGCCATGCGGGTCTCTCCGGGCTGCCATTTGCTCCGGGGAGCTGGGCAGCCCTCTTCGCGTTTTCGCTATTCCTACCAGTCTCAATGTGGCTTCTTCTGTGTTCCTTGGTTGAAGAGTCCACTTAGTTTAGTTCCTAGTTGGTTTATCCAGATGATGGTTCTTTAAATTGAGTTATAATCCACTTTGGTTCTGGGAGTTGGAAGTTGGTACGTCCGCCTACTCCGTCGCCATCTTGCTTCCTACAGTGTATTTTTAAATTCTATTCTCCCTAGAGATTTTTGTGTGTGTGTGACAGAGGAGAGAGAGACAGAGAGAGGGACAGATAGGGACAGACAGACGGGAAGGAGAAAGATAAAAAGCATCAACTCTTTGTTGCGGCACCCTAGTGTTCATTGATTGCTTTCTCATATTTGCCTTGATGGGGGCTGGGGGAGAGCCTCCAGCCAAGCCAGTGACCCCTTGCTCAAGCCAGTGACCTTGGGTTGAAGCCAATGACCTTGCACTCAAGCTGGTGAGCCTGCGCTCAAGCTGGCAACCTCAGGGTCTTCTTCATCCCAGTCTGATGCTCTATTCACTGTGCCACTGCCTGGTCAGGCCCCCTAGGGATTTTTATATAATTAAATCAGTCTTTTCTTTATGAATTCTATTTTAGGTACTATGCTTAAAATGAGAGTCATTCTAATATTACATAAACTTTTGAAGTATTTTTTCTAGTACTTGTTCAGGTGCATCACTATATTTCACACAGCTAGTAGTTATGCAATGGTTTTGTTCTCAAAGTTTTAGGACCTAGAAATATGTAAGACACTAAAAGTTTAAGTAAAGAGAATATAGATAGGTATTAATAATGTAACATTATACTCACTCCTGGACATTGTGGGCCTCAAACTTGTAGCTTATACAGTGTGTCTGTAAAGTCATGGTGCACTTTTGACCGACCGACCGGTCAAAAATGCACCATGACTTTACAGACACATTGTACTTTCAGTTACAGATGTTTGCTGAGTGTCCCCTGATCTGATTCTCCAAGAATGTTCTCAATCCTCACAACTGCTCAAAGAACCTGTCTGATCAGGAATAGAAAGCAAACTCTAAGAGATTTCAAAGTGGCAAATCTTATGCGGAAAATGCTACATGAATACAAATGAATCACTAAAATATTTTAATACTACAATAAGAGATAAGAATAACAAAATACCTTAAATGAATAATAGAAAAAATTAGAACACAGGCTCTTCCATACTACTTGATCACTCTTCCATTTTACCAAAGCTGTCCTTTGTAGCAGACCAACATGATCCTATAAACCACAGACCTTAAGTATACTAGACTTTTTCATCCAAGTCTAAATAGATTCTACTTCACTAACAGGTATAGATATACAATCTCAAGACTTAACAGAGGTTAGTATTGAAGTAGAAATTAAATCACCAGGAAAACATAAATAAAACACTAGTGCAACTGAGTAAATTCCTGACTTGTAACCAAAATCAAGAATAAGTGAGTGCATCAAGTTTTTAAATTCACAAGTTAAAAGCTTATCTGGTCAACAGTAATTTTCTAATTTTGCTAATAATATCTACTTGTTGTTTTATAATTCCAGAACTCTCAGAAGTTAAACTAAGAAATAATGACTATTAACGTTTAATTGGTACAAGAATTTTGCCTGACCTGTGGTGGCACAGTGGATAAAGTGTTGACCTGGAACAGTGAAGTCACCGGTTTAAAACCCTGGGCTTGCCTGGTCAAGGCTCATACAAGGAAGCAACTACTATGCATTAATGGTTCCTACATTTCCCGCTTTCTCTTTCTCCCTCTTTCTCTCTCCTTTCTCTAAAAATCAATATATATATAAAAAGAATTTTATCTTATGCTATCTCCTTTTACTTACCCTCCCTTATGTCCCTTCCCCTTCAATAAGACTGAGACTAAAATCATTCCAATTGTAACAATAAGTACAGCACCCAAAATTTGCCTATGTGGTTATAGAAACTCTCATTTTTCATAATACTCTGAAGAGACTAATAAGAAAAAATAAAGTCTCACCTTTAGTGTAACATCACAGAGTTCTCCATTTTCATGAAACTGAAGGAGAGAGCTATGAAAATCTTTCCAAGCTTCATGCGCTTCAAAGATAAAGGACTCTTCTCCATCAGCCTCACTAACGGAAGATCTTCTCTTTATTTGCTGTTGCTGTTGCTTTTTCCCCTTTGTGAAGTGATTCCTAGCTTGTTTTGCATTCACAGATTCTGAAGCCATTTGCAACACGTTTCTTTTAACAGAGCTGTCTTCTCAACCATTCCATTTATTCTTTTGTAAACAGTAGAGCAAAAGCAGAAAGTAGATGCAGCCTGCTAAACTTCAGACATTTTCAAAAGCCTCTCAACTGCCATCATCCAGGTTGCCGAAACTAAAAAATGAATAACAAAATACATGTAGAAACAAACCAAGAGAAAATAATTACAGTTTCCCAATACTATATATGTAGAAACACTACATAAATCATAAAAGAACAAGTAACTGACGATCTTATGCTAAATGTCACATAAATTACCACAGCAAAATACATGCTACCCTTGAACAGGCAAAGGGTTAGGGGCACCGATTTCCATGTGCAGTTTAAAATACATGTATAATTCTATATAGTTGGCCTTCTGCATTCATGGATTCAACCCACTGCAGGTTAAAGTCAGTATTTTTTTTTTTTTACTTAAAAATTCAATTTAATGGGATGACACTGGTCATTAAGAGTACCAAATTTTCCCATGTATAAGACACACCCTTTTTCAAAAAATTTGGGGTCTAAAAACTGGGTGCATCTTATACAGTGGTTATAGCTTTTTTAACTTGCATTTCCAGCTTTTTTTACACTTGATTTTGTGCTCATTGTTATAAATTTTTTTACTTGCATCTCCTGCTTTTTCGTGCTTGTTGTCTTTGTGCTCAGTGTTTTACACTTGTTACCGGTATAGTACGGTGGGTTATACCCAGAAATGTTCTGTCCAGAAATGGCTCAAAAAGATTTTTGTGCAGTGCTAAATTCAAGTTAAAAATGATCCAGTTTGCAAAAGTGAATGGAAATCGTGCTGCTGCACGTAAGTTTGGTCCCTCTCCAGCTGAGAAACCAATCCGAGACTGGATATGGGAAGAAGAAACCCTATTGAAAACACCAGAGCAGAAGAAGGCCATGAGAGACAAGTCAGCAAAATGGCCAGATTTAGAGGGGGAATTGAAGATATGGATTGAAGAGCAAAGGGCAACTGGAATTACTGTGTCCACAAAGATGATTCAGCGTGAGGTAAGAAGAATTGCTGATGAAAAAGAAGTTACTGATTTCAAAGGAGGACACAATTGGTGCTGCAGGTTCATGAAATGGAATGGACTAAGCATGTGTACACCCACCAGATTAGCCCAAAAGATGCCTGAAAGCTATGAGCAGAAGGTCCTTGAATTTCATCATTTTGTCATTCAATGTTGGAAGACACATCAGTTTGAATTGTCACAACAGATTCCAAATACAGACGAATTCCCCCTTCAATTTGATGTCCCAAGTAGCAGAACTGTTGATAAGAAGGGGTGAAAACTGTAACTGTAAAGACAAGTGGACGTGAAAAGAGCCATTATAGTGTTCAAGTTGTTGTGCTGACAGAACCAAGCTGCCTCCTATGCTGATTTTCAAATGCAAAACAATGTCAATAAAAGACATTCCTCGAGGAGTGATTGTCCACGTTCATGACAAGGGTTGGATGGATCAGGATGGGATGAAGATCTGGTCTGAGAAAGTCTGGAGAAGGAGACTAGGTGGGCTCTTAAGCAAACCTACCCTATTGGTGCTTGATCAGTTCAGGGCACACATAACAAAAAACACAAAAGAAGATTGTTGCAGAGCAAAAAACAAAAACTTATCATCATATCTGGAGTCTTGATATCCCAGCTCCAACCACTTGATGTCAGCATTAGCCGTTCAAAGCTGCCATGAGAGATGAATGGAACCAATGGAAAAAGTCTTCTGCAGACAGTTTGACACCAGCAGGAAGGGTGAAGAAACCAACTATAGGAGAAGTCTGTACCTGGGTGAAAAGATCCTGGGATAATATCAAGATTGAGATCGTTGTCAAGTCGTTTAACAAGTGTGGCATTTCAAGTGCCACAGATGGAACTGAGCATAAGGCAATATATGAAGACAGTGATTCGTCATCAGACACAGATGAGGACAAGCTAATGAATGGGAGTTTTGACAGTGATGAGGAGCTGTATGAATTTTATGATGAATACAACTTGAGTTCAATAATTTTATGTAATACATTTTTTTTTTCAAATTTTGGGCCCTAAAATACATGGCAGTGTCTTATGGGGGGCGGGGGAATATGGTACATAGTTTTCAGGTAAACATTTTTATATCATTTGAACTCTTGATTGTGCTATATATTTGATTCAGTCAGAAATGCCCAGTTGGGAATCTATGATTGAGAATGAGAAAATACTGTTTTTAATTTATGGTTGGTAGAATCTGCAGATGTGAAACCCATGGATACACAGGGCTAACTATAAAAAATTCTTATATAAGTAAACCAACATAGATCAAATCCATGTTTTGAAGGATAAACTGTATTTTATATCACTGAAGAAACTCCTTTAAAATCTAAATTGAAAATTCTGGGCCCTGGCCAGTTGGTTCAGTTAATATTAATAGGGCATAATAGCCGGGCCTGCAATCATCCCAGGTTTGATCCCCCATCAGGTTACACATAAGAAGTGACCATCTGCTTCTCTTCTCTCCCCCCACCCCCTTATCTCTCACTTCCCCTCTTGCAGCCAGTGGTTCCATTAGTTCGAGCATTGGCCTCAGGAGCTGAGGATAGCTTGGTTGATTTGAGCATCGGCCCCAGATGGGGAGTGCCAGGTGGATCCTGTTCGGGGTGCATGCAGGAGTTTGCCTATCTCCCATCCTCTCACTTAAAAAAAAAAAAGAAGAAGAAAAAGAAAAATAAATTCTGGAAAGAAGATGACATAGAAAGCATCAGGAATTTGCCTTCCCACTATAGACAACGATTGCAGTGGTACAATCTGTCTGGTGTAACTATTTTGGAACTTGAATGTTGATGGCTTGCAACTTCCAAATGATAAATTATGGTTAATTTTGGTCAACTTTAGTTCTAAACATGGTAGTAGCTGTCCATCCCACACCCTTCATCTCATGTGGCAAGCAGCTGCACATGTGTTCCCAAAGGCAAAAAGGACCCGGTCCTCCAAATATCAGGGATCTCTGCTCTGATTTCTTTTTTTTTCTTTTTTTTTTTTACAGGGACAGAGAGAGAGAGTCAGAGAAAGGGATAGACAGGGACAGACAGGAATGGAGAGAGATGAGAAGCATCAATCATCAGTTTTTCATTGCGACACCTTAGTTGTTTATTGATTGCTCTCTCAATAAGCCTTGACCGCGGGCCTTCAGCAGACGGAGTAACCCCTTGCTGGAGCCAGCGACCTTGGGTCCAAGCTGGTGAGCTTTTATTCAAGCCAGATGGGCCCGCGATCACGCTGGCAAGCTCGGGGTCTCGAACATGGGTCCTCCGCATCCCAGTCCGACGCTCTATCCACTGTGCCACCGCCTGGTCAGGCTCTGCTGATTTCTGACTGCTGTTTCTGATCAAAGACACAAAGAGTGGGCTGCCATTTTTCTTTACAGCTCCTCCCACTATAGCAAGCCTCTTCCTCTCAGGTGAAGTAACTTCCAGGGTATGTGAAAGGATGGTATCTTTTATTCCCTTTATTTACTTGCAGCAAGTGAGAAAGAAGATTTATATTCAAAGCTCTTTTTCCAGAAGGGAGTCTTAGCCACTGCTTACATGCACTATTTCGTCTGTTATAGGCTGATTTCTTTGGTTTTTGCCAAGTTCATCCTGCCTATAGGTGGTTTGCAAAACACTGTGCTACATTATAACATTTTGCAAGAATAGCATTGATTGGAATGGCCCAGACCTTGAGACCTTTCTTCTATCATCAATTTCATACTTCTCTGCCTCTGTTCAGGCTATGCTCTCATTCTGAAATGCCCTTTACCACCACCCCGTATCAGCCGATCCTTAACCTGTAAAACTCAGCTCAGGTTCATTTGCTCAAAATATTCCCAGCCGGGATTGGGTGTACTTCCTCTGTGCTCCTGTAACAATCTGATCACTTTTGCAGAGACAATGACTACTTGGAGACCACATGGCATGCCCCGAGGGACCAGGGGAGACCACCTCACCATCCCCTATACAGATTTCATGAGAAGGTCTTGACCCCCCGTCCTGAAGGGTATTTATTGATATACCCAAAATAGAAGCAGGGACAAGAATGAGAAAGTCAGGAAGTAGAAAAGAGAATAAGAGAATGAGGAAATCAGGAAGAGGAACTTCTCTAGAGCAGATTAAAGGACAAGCAAAGTAGCTCAAATGTCCCCACCTATTGATTAATCAGAATTGCTAATTCCTCTACAGCTCACATCTTTTTCATTGCACTAATCATAGAGTAGATTATACCATACTCTATTTTTTTTTAGCAAGAGAGAGAGACAGAAAGACAGACAGGAAGGGAGAGAGATGAGAAACATCAACTCATAAGGTGGCACCTTAGTTGTTCATTGATTGCTTTCTCTTATGTGCCTTGCCTAGGGAGCTCTAGCTGAGCTAGTGGGCCCCTGCTCAAGCCAGCAACCATGGGGTCATGTCTATAATCCCGCATTCAAAATGAATGAGCCTGCACTCAAATTGGGGACCTCAGTGTTTCGAACCTGGGACCTCAGTGTCCCAGGCCTATGCTCTATCCAGTGCACCACCACCTGGTCAGGCGAGGCACTAACATTTTTCAAATGAATAAACAAGTTAATATGAAGAATAGCGATTATTTTTCTATTATCCAAATCAACACTTATTTAAACTACTTTAACTGAACACTTACTTTAATCACAATCACATGTGAATAGTTTAACAAAGGCAATTATTTCCACGTTTGAGTCATTTTATTTCAAAGAGAAATATACTCATTTTTCAGAAAAACAATTTTAATTTTTAGTTTAATATATTAAAATATACTCATCATTTCCTTTTCATTTATAAAAGCAAAGACTTTGTAGAAATTTAAAATTTTGAGTCAAGCCTGACCTGTGGTGGCGCAGTGGATAAAGCGTCAACCTGGAAACACTGAGGTCGCCAGTTCAAAACCCTGCACTGGTCTGGTCAAGGCACATATGGGAATTGATGCTTCCAGCTCCTCCCCCCTTTCTCTCTCTATCTCTCTCTCTCACTCTGTGTCTCCTCTCGAAAATGAATAAATTTAAAAAATTAAAAAAAAAAAAAGTTTGAGTCAAATAGTCCAAAAGAAAATATACTGTGCTAATAATTAAAGAAGAATCTGCTGTTTTAACCAACTGGATTATATACTGCTCACAAAAATTAGGGGATATTTCAAAATGAAAATAAAGTGATAAAAAAAAGCATTTGATTTTTTTTTATTAAATAAGAACATCAGAAAAGCAAACGACAAGTCAAAAAAAGTTGTTCAATTGTGCAAATGAGATGCAAAACCAACTTTTATTTTATTGGTGAAAATGCACTATACAAACGGTTGAAAGTACTAAAGTATCTGCATGTTCCCTGATCCCCTAATTTTTGTGAGCAGTGTAGTTTCAATAGCTCCTACTCTGTCAAGGCATATTATGACTCCCAAGAGTTTAGTACTATGACTTAAAAAGAAATTATTATTATTAGCATGCATTAGATACAGTTGCTTATCAATGTCTGCTTGTTAAATACTAATGTCATTTCCAGGGTCTATAAACATTTCCACTGCACTGAATATTTTGTAGGATGTTTCTATCGGGGGGTCTATTTTATTAAAGCACTGTAATGATGCTTCACTATTATACTATTATAATAATTTCCTTGTTTGAGCTGGACCACTTAATTTAATACTGTCAGATGTAGTCTCAAAGTCTATTGTAAAGTAGTTAAAAAAAGAGGACACGAATTTTATCTAAATAGGTAAAACACATGTGTGAATTTTCTTAGGAGGAGCTTCTATTACTTATTATTTTTATTTGAGAATGTCACAGAAGTCACAGGGTTGTATCTAAAATAACAAATGATAATTATTTGAGTAAAAATATAAAGTCTACCAAAAAAAAAATAAGTCTACCAATAATTTGTTTCCAAGTGTGAAAATATATTTCCTACTAGATATATGAAATGAAACAAAAAACACAAAGGTGAATAATAATTATTACTTCAGGGGGAACCTTGCTGGTCAGGCATAGTCCCTCAATAGAGCACATTGCTAATCTTACATAGGGTTTGGGAGAAAGTCTGCACTTGCAGAGGCTTAGAAGCATGGTTACCGGAAGGGTTCTCATTGACTGGTTGGCTTGCAAATTTCTGAGGACTAAGGCAAGTTATTTTCGATTGATTACACTAACTTAAAACCAATTCTAAAGAAGTATCATTTATTAAAGTAGGTAACTAATTATTACCATGGCTATATACGAATCAGTCTTCTAGGAGTTTGGGAACTTCCTTTTATTTTATATATTTTATATATACATATATATGTTTAGCAAGAGAGGAAGAGACAGAGAGAGGGTCAGACAGACAGGAAGGGAGAGAGATGAGAAGCATCAGTTCTTCATTGCAGCACCTTACTTATTCAATGATTGCATTCTCATATGTGCCATGACCACGAGTTTATAGCTAAGCCAGTGACCCCTTGCTCATGTCTGCGATCCCATGTTCAAGCTGGCGACCCTGCACTCAGGCTGGCAACACCATGCTCAAACAGGTAAGCCCATGCTCAACCAGTGACTTCAGGGTTTTGAACCTGGATCCTCAGTATCCCAGGCCAACACTCTATCCATTGCACCACCACCTGGTCAGGCTATTTTATATATAGTTATAAATATATTTCTGTATATAGTCCTAGATGGATAGCTCTGTTGGTTAGAGCATTGGCCAGAAGCACAGAGGTTGCTGGTTTGATCCCTGGTCAGGGAACATATAGGAACAGATTGATGTTCCTGTCTCTTTCTCTCTTGCTCTCTGGCTAAAATCAATAAATAAAAATTAAAAGAAAAGAATTTATATATTAATTTTCAGAGAAAAGAGAGAGAAAGAGGGGAGAGTAGCAGGCAGCATCAACTCACAGTGGTTGCTTCTCATTTGTGCCTTGACTAGCCTATCCCAGAGTTTGGAACTGTCGACCTCAGCATTCCAAGTCTATGCTCTATCCACGGCGCCACCACAGGTCAGGCAGGAATTCCCTTTTATTTTTAAAAGATAAGCACAGAAACCAACATACACATATGTACATATATACTGAAAAACAGATAATCATGGTTTTTTATAACCACATTTCAAGAAATTTAAATAACAAATAGAAATACTGTCAATGTTAATGGGAAACACCATTTGTTTTATATTAATCTAGTCAATCAGCCATCATATGGTATACTGCAGGTAATGGAAATCCAAAGATGAATACGAGAAGCTACAACCAAGTGCTTCTTAAGCAGTGCTACTCAAGTTGGGTCTGATCCCCAAACCTTGTTTTACAGATATGCAATGAAGTAAGTACAAAAATGGATTATTTAAAAACTTTTATAGCAAAGTTACAGCTGACAGAGTAATTTTATATCTGTTGAATCTAACAAAAATATTGATGTTTGTATCTTGTATGTCCTTTTTTGGTTTCATTTTTCTAGTAATGCATTTTTTTTTATCTTTTACCAAAGTATTGGTAGCCAAACTAGTCTTTTACCACAGAGTTTGAGAAGCACTATTTCATGAGACTCAAGAAAGGTAGATATCCACAATAGATGAGCCTATGTTGTTCTGCTATGAAGAAAACATGTAAAAGGGAAGTGTACCACACACCAAGCAAGTTAACACCTCCATTAAAATTTGAAGAATGGTACTGGTGGCTTATAAGAAAATCCCTCAAGAAGATGACACAGTACAGTTAAGAAAGGCTGCATCATCCATTCTCTAAATGGACTACTAGATTATACTATATGGAAAAAATGACTCTGAGATTAAAAATTGCTTCAAAAGAGTCATGCTCTAAATGTGAAGGAATTTAGGAATAACTTAACCAACCTATCTCTTGTGTTTCCTTTTTAAAAAATTTAAAAAAAAAAAAAATATATATATATATATATATATATATGCACAAAAGCCTGACCAGTGGTGGCACAGTGGATAGAGCATTGACCTGGTACGCTAAGATCCTGGGTTCGAAACCCTAAAGTCACCACCTTGGGTGCAGGCTCGTCAGCTTGAGTAAGGGGTAACCAGCTTGAGGGTGGGATCATCAACGTGACCCCATGGTCAGTGGCTTGAACAAGGGGTCACTGGCTCAATTGGAGCGCCCTCCCCGATCAAATCACATGTAAGAAGCAATCAATGAACAACTAAAGTGACGTAACTATGAGTTGATGCTTCTCATCTCTTTACTTTCCTGTCTCTCTCTCTCAATTAAAAATATATATATATATATGCAGAAGAGTCATTTATTTTTTAATAAGTTATCTAAAATAATCCCCCCTGCATGAAAGGAATAACATATGACATAATTCCTATTGTTAAGGAGTTTGAATCATCTAGATGGGACAAAAAAAATGATGATAATAATATGATAAAGGCACTATAGGAGAGAGATAGACTGGATATTATGGGGCAACCTAAACTAATCTGGGAGATCAAGGCTTCCCATTGAATGTGTTAGGTCACATGTACTCAAAGTTCTCATCCACTCTATGCAACTACTATAATCCAGTTTTATATATCCTACTTCCTAAATTTCCCTCATATTGTTGACCTTGCTTCTCCAGCCACAACACTTGAGTCACAGGCCCCATCATCTCACAGCCATTATTACAGCCTCTCTCACCAATGCATCCTTCTTACTGCTGCCACTTATTCCCAAATTCAAATCTGACACATCACTTCAATGCATTAAAACTTCTATGATAATGCCATGGTAAGTGAAAAAAAATGGATACAAACTTTAAGGTCTGTATTTTGTAAATATGCATATGTGAGAGGTTTCCAACCGCAAGATAGGTTCAAACTTCAATTTCTGTTTTGTAATCAATTAATAAAGTTACTCTAAAATCCTCCCATTACAGAGAAATTTGCAGAGGAAAATAAGGAAACATAAGTTTAAAGTGGGCCACAGAACTTTAAGGCATGCACAATACAAAGTACATCCCCAAAACTCTTCAATTTATAAAGAAAGAGAAATGACTAAATGTTTAGAATCTTAGAGAATGTCTATTTTAAGTAGGTTTATATTCTTACACAGTCAACAGCTACATTACATAATATTTTAATCAATGACAGACAACACACACAACCATATAGCTTAAATGTGTAGTAGGCTGTAACACCTCACTTTATGTAAGTCAATCTATGATGTTCACACCACAACAAAATCGCCTAAGGATGCATTTTTCATATCATAAACATTTTATAATATTTTAAAGTCTCATAACAATCATGTGGTACACTTGTTGACTTTATAGAACATACGAGGTAGCATGGTATAGCAGAAATAACAGTTCAGTTAGGTAACAGGAGAATTAGATTTTAATTACTACAGTTAACATTATTGGGAAATAATCTAATCTTTCCAAGTCTAAGCTTCTTCATTTGTAAAAGAACAAAGGTGATCCAGGGAATGGATCAATAATCTTTTCTGTAAAGGGCAAGACAGGAAATACTTTACTTTAGCCTTTGTGGGTCATCTAGACTGTCACTACAGTGAATGCTTGAACAACATGGGTTTTGAAGTACTCCATACTGAAAAGGCAAAACATGGGAGACAACCACAAAACACAACGCAGGTGTGTTCCAAAAGGAAAGTTTATTTTAAAATGTCTTAGGGCCAAGCAGGCTGGGACCAACAAAAGGGTATCAGCAAAGGGGTGTCAGGAAAGGGTATCAGGAATGGGCCGAGACCAGCAAAAGGGTGTCAGCCCCTGGCCAAATAGCTGCAGGAAGGAGCGGATAATAGATATAGGGTACTGCAGGCACTTGGACATACTTAGATTAGCATATTGGGGTTGGTTGCCTTGGTTACAGGTTGTCTCCTTTTCCCCACCCTCAGGCCCCTCAAGATGGCCTAGTCTCAAGGACATTTCCCAGAACCTTCCCAGGGGAAGGGGAGAAGTTCCTTAAGGGGAGGGGGAGGCTTGGCAGGGAAATGTTTACAGAAGAAACTGCACTAATGAGAGGTGGGTGAGGGGAATTTTTAAAGGCGCCAATTTAACCCTAAGACACAGAAGAAAGGATGTTTTTGCAATTGACCTGGATCAGATACATGGGAGTTCCACAACTCCCTGGGTAGGCATCAGTATTCGCATCCACAATAATAGTTAAATGCAGACTTTCAACTTCAGGGAGGTCTGTGCCTCTACGCCTCAGCCCTGTCAACTGTACTCAATTATGACACTGTCACAGAAAAGCAACAATAGACATACATAAAAGAATATGTGTGGTTGGGGTCCAATAAAACTTTACAAAACCAGCAACAAGCTGGGTTTAGCCTATGACACCTTAATTTTAGGTAATCACTGTTTACTTCTATGTCTAACCTATGAAAGTGCCTTTTCTATTTAAAATAACTTGGTACTTGAAAACCTCATTTACCAGTAAAACTCCTTTACAATAAAATGGCTGAAATTATAAAAAATAGTAATAATAAAGTAAAAATAAATAAAATTACTTAAGCTGTTGTCTTGCTTTTTTAGAGATGTCTGTTGACCATGTCTAACACAAAGCACATAAATTAAAGGTTAATAGAAAATTTAAGAGCCAGATAGTTTGGGGATTCCCTATTAGCTGAGCATCCTTGTGCAAGTCACTGAAAAAAACTGAATCTCAACATTCCTGTAAAGTTGTTGTGAAGGTTAAATGAAATAACCTTCACAAAAATTAGGGGATCAGGAAATGTGCAGATACTCTAGTACTTTCAGCCTTTTGTATAGTGCCTTCTCACCAATAAAATAAAAGTTGCTTTTGCATCTCATTTGAATAATCAGACAACTTTCTTTGACTTCTTGTTTGCTTTTCTGATGTTCTTATTTTTAAAAAAATCAAATGCTTCTTTTTTGTCACTTCATATTCATTTTGAAATATCCCCTAATTTTTGTGAGCATTATATGTAAAGTACTTAGCCCTATATCTTGCACACAGTAAGCACTCAATAAGTGGACATTAATATAATTTTTTAAATTATGAAATCCTTAGTTACTGACCAGAAAACACAATCCTCCAGTCAACATTTTTTTCCAGCAAAGAAATAATATATGCTTTTTAATGACATACATTCTGATGCATTTTTCACTACAGCAGAAGTTGAGGACTGGCTATATTACCCTAAGTCTTCCTAGTCTTTCTTTTTTTTTTAATGAAGTCAGTCAAGCATTAGGTGAGTGCTTTCTACCAACTTATTAGCTACATGACCTTAAGTTATATAACCTTTCATTATTGAGTTTCTTCATCTATAAAAAGGAAGAAAAGAACAGTACAAACTTCATAAAATTGTTATAAGAATTAAAGGAGTTAATAAATATTCTGGCAGATAAACTATAGAAATAATTGCTATTATTTCAGTTAGATACTTCACACTTATTCATTTCAATCCCAGGACAACCCAAAGAGGTATTATTCCTATATTTACATATGGAAAAATGGATAATAAAGCTCAGACAAGTTAAGAAACCTACCCAAGGTCACACAAATATTAAATGGCAATGCCCAGGGACTTAATACAGGCTGACCTGACTACAAAGCAAAAACTCAACACTAGGCCAAAGATGGCATTAACTATATCTTTGTATGGGCAGTGCAACTGTATCTTTATAAAGTATGTATAAATTATTTTACTAGAACTAAAATACAGGTATTAATAATACTCTGCCTATACAAAAAATGTTTTTGAATTTTTAAAAGCTCCAAGAAAAAGAAAATAAATATAAAATCACTGATCTTCTTAAAATGATGGTCTTCGCACAGGTAAACTTTTGGCTAAAATGATTAATCTGTTTTCCATATCCAATTAATTTACCTCAAACTTTCATTATCAAAGAAAAATGCAATCCTTTGAATGAAAATAACTAAAAATGCAGCACACTGACTTATCTTTCATACATAAAGCTCTATGCAAATGATAGCATTAGTCTCTAATTAATCTTTGAGATCTATATAGACCTCTTGGACTATTTTTATAAAGAACAAATCTAGAGAGGCAGAAACAGTTCTATTACTTTATTCTTTAAATACCCAAGTATTTATTTAGAACCTTGAACTCTGAAAAATATTTAGGTTTCAAATGAAAAAACTGACCAACATCAAAGAGAAAATGAAAAAAAAGATCCTAAGAGAAAGACATCACTCTGGTGGACACATTCATTCATAAGTGTGTATAACATCACTTGATCCACCCTCATACTCTTCAGACCTTCTGACTCCTACTGGTAATTGAGCCAGAAACAGAAGCTGGCTTCACATTATCAAGGCTATAGTCCAACAACCTATCACTTACAAGGAAAACTGGGCAGTTTGATATAGCTTACTTCAAACTCTTATTACAAGAATGAATTCTCAAAGTTAGAATTCTAACCTGATTCTGAAATTCCCAAAATGCAAGTAAGATTAATTTTATATCTTACAAATTCTAATTATAATCTAATTTACATAAAATGATGATAAATTCTACATTCTTTACTAACCAGCAATACTGAAAGTCAAAATGATCAATTAGGATTTAATATAACTTTCCACTCTGTGCTATATAAGAAATATTATATAATACATATACTACGTAAATATCATCTAGTTTGTAAAATAAAATACCCAATTTTCTTTAGCATTTGGTGTTTTGTTGACAAAAGAAAAAATGTCTAACTTTTACAATGAACAAATTATCTTGTAGCATTTCAATATAATATTCTACCATGCTAGATTGTATTAAGGTGCCATTCTTTGCCATGCATTCAACTGCACACCCCGGCTGGAGAGGGGAGGAGGGACAATATATGACTAACAATATAATCAATTAGTAGGGTCTTCCGGATCCCAGTCCGATGCTCTATCCACTGCGCCACCGCCTGGTCAGGCGAAAATGAATCATTTTTTAACTCAGTAATTACTCTATGGGTTCAAGATACCAAGTATATTGGTTGAAGTTTCCTTCCTAATTAATTACATTAAAGCATTAATATAACTTGCACAAGATATAGAGAAATACAGTTCCACCCTCCCCTATACATTGTTCTTATCCATTCCATTCTGTAACTAGAACTATTATAAGCAAGTCACTTCCTTTTCATCCACAACTTGGAAAATATATGATACTGCACTGTGTTCTAAAGAAAGGGCATAGCCTATGTTAAACCCCCGACCATGCAAACAGTGGCAGAATTATCATCCAATGTGGTTAATGGGAACATGGGACACCAGCCCAAAAGACTAGAAAAACTGTGGCTCAACCGGCTCTGAAGATTGGAGGTGGGTGGGTGGGTGAGTGGGTATGTGTGTTGTGTGTGTATAGGGTTGATTATGGTGACTGCTATTGTTAGAAGGAGTAAAAAGCTTTCATAGATAATTAATTTTCAAATGTTAGAGAGTTTTATCTAGAAAGATGGCTAGGAGAGGCAACCTTGCCATTTAACTAAAGGTATGAATTTCTTCTTTGTAATGTTCAATTAGAACAGAGGTCAGCAAAGCTTTTCTTAAAAAAGCCAGACAGCATGACCTGTGGTGGCGCAGTGGATAAAGCGTGGACCTGGAATGCTGACGTTGCTGGTTGGAAACCCCAAACTTGCCCAGTCAAGGCACATACAAGAAACAGCTATGCTTTGAGACTTCCTACTCCTTCCCCACACCTTTCTCTCTCTCTCTCTCCTCACTTTACAACCAATAAATAAAATCTTTAAAAAAAAAAAAAAAAAGACCCAGGCAAATAGGTATCTTAGGTGTGCAGGATAGGTGTCTATTGCAGTGTACTCATTCTAGCTAAAGCATTTATGCAAATCATCCATAAACAATATGTAAATAAATGAGTATAACTATGTCCCAATAAATTTTTATTTATGGACACAGGAAAAAAACACAAAAAAACAACAAGACAAAGTAAAAATTTGCCCAAGGTTCCTTTGACCCTCTTCCATAGTTTTACCTCTGACTCACAAGAATTATGTATGCATAACTAGACGATGAACTCTCTTGTACAGGCATCCCTTAAAAGTTTGAAAGTATTTACATAAGCCATATTCATCAGAAAATAAACTACAGAAAAAAAGCACATAACTAATGATATCAATGAATAGTAAAATTATTTCACATATAGTAAAAATTTTACACCCCTCCTTTTACAGCTAAAATATAGATGTTCAGAAAATAACTTGCTATGGTCACACAGCCAACATGCTGAATAGTGGGATTCCAACCCAGAATTGTCTAGTTCCAGAAATGAGCACAGTACATTACGTATTATATTGCAATGCTTCCACAAAAATCCCTGAGAAAGCAATTTTTTAAAAAAGCTTAATGGACCACATTCTAATGTAGCTGTATCTTGAAATCAGAAAAGGAAAATTCATATAATTAAAATGTACATTTTCTTCTTGCTTCATTGGTTAATATAAAACCTATTTTCAGAACAGTGAAAAAATGGTCATGCTAATGAGTTTTAGGACTGAAAATATGACACTTTGTTATTCCGTGAAATATTTCTCTCTCACCTCTTTAGTTTTTAATATATAAAAACAAATAAGTGTAGCTAATTCAAATATAAAAATCCAAAGTTTAAACATCCAATTTTTTAAAAAACAGAAAAGCTATTTGAAATTAATTTTTAAGATAGGTTAAGATATTTAGTCTTCTAAAAATGACAATAAGCTTTTCAGTTCTATACAGCTTTTTAAAGTTCTTGAATTTTTTTTAAGGAGTCATTTATCTAAACCAGGGGTCCCCAAACTTTTTACACAGGGGGCCAGTTCACTGTCCCTCAGACCGTTGGAGGGCCGGACTATAAAAAAGAAACTATGAACAAATCCCCTACGCACACTGCACATATCTTATTTTAAAGTAAAAACACAAAACAGGAACAAACACAATATTTAAAATAAAGAACAAGGAAATTTAAATCAACAAACTGACCAGTATTTCAATGAGAACTATGGGTGTGGATGCATCCTGTGCTCCTCTCACTGACCACCAATAAAAGAGGTGCCCCTTCCGGAAGTGCGGCGGGGGCAGATAAATGGCCTCAGCGGGCCGCATGTGGCCCCCCAGCCATAGTTTGGGGACTCCTGATCTAAACCAT
The DNA here is from genome assembly GCA_037038555.1 of Rhynchonycteris naso. NCBI lineage: Eukaryota > Metazoa > Chordata > Mammalia > Chiroptera > Emballonuridae > Rhynchonycteris > Rhynchonycteris naso. Next base: position 251,090,013 of record CM072996.1, on the reverse strand, counting down.
AGAATGTACAACATCGAGAGTGAACCATAATGTCAACTCTGAACAGTGTGTCAATGTAGGCTCATCAGTTGTAATGAACTGATCATTCCAGTGTGGGGATTTTGACAGTTGGGGAGACTGTGCATATGAGGGGCAGGGCAGAGGATATGTGAAATCGCTGTGCTTTCCAACTCAGTTTGACTATGAACCTAATAGTGCGCTTAGTACAAACTCTGCTTTGAAAAGGGGGCAGGCATGTCAAATTTTATACAGTTCACTTTCTTCTTAACAGTGAGAAAATACTGTTTTGTTTTGTTTTTTCATTATACTAACTCACTGTGAATTAAGTTTCCTGCCAGGATACAGAATGTGCAATTACTACCGAATATAAATTATTACAGAATATAAAAAATAATCTTATCTAATGCTAATAGAATTAGTATCATTAAATGTTAATATGATGAAGGGAAATGCAATAGTTGAGGTATAGAATCCTGAAATTTCTTTTATATTAATACTACTTGGTAACTTAAAAGCAATCCATAAAAAGATTAAAAGTTTGAAGTGGGTCATGGGATTACTGAACTAATAAGGGTGGCGGTAGGAAGAGGAGAAGCAACAGCTAATGAAAAATGCCACTGGCAGGCAGAGGTCCTCTGCTCATCCAAGTCTAACCCCTGACACACAGGAGGGATATGGAAGAGGAGGATTTCCTCATAGAGAGAGAATGCAGAACACCAAGAGTAGGACAATTATCAACTTATATAAGAAAAAAAAAAAAAAGGAACGCCACAAAAGAAAAGGTGCGACCAGCAGATAAAATACTTCTCAATCCAAGTTCTCTCCAAAGAATCCTTCCAAAGTGGTAAGTAACATCAGTGAGTTGCCTAGAAAAGATTTCCCTGCCTGGTATTGTTCTGCTCTTTACCTGTAAATAGCCCATTTCCCACCTCTCACCACTTTTTGTCCCTTTGTCCCAAACGTCAAGTATACCCAATGTTCCCCCACTGTCTGGAATAGTCATACTTATGTGAATTCTCCATGCACATATATTAAAAACTTTATTTTTTATCTTGTTAAATCTGTCTCTCTTAATTCGATGAGCAGCCCAGCCAGAAGAATTTAGAGGAAGGGAGAACAATTATACATTTTTAATCCCTACATTAGTATAGGGGAAAGGGCCAGACCCGGTTGTGTTAATAAAACATTTTAAAAGGAATAATGAGAGAAGTTCAATTTTCTATGAAAAGTCATCTGATTAAACACTGCCAAGTAGGAAAATATATAAAAAGTTTTTCAAACTCAGGGGTCTGGGAGTGTGCAAATCCAGTAATGGATGAGCCCAAGGCTACAATACTCCCAACCATCCAGACAAGTCACCTTCCCTGAAGAAACCAGCAAGCAAGCTAACTAAGCCCAAGAGGGAGTGGAAAGAGGAAAGAGCTGGCTGGCAACTCCAGCGAGCGGCTGCGTGTGCAGAAAAAGGGGCTGCAGTTTCTGGTGTCACACCAGGAGGGACTCTTCCACGTAGTCTCCACCACCGCGGAGGTACACCTGTTGCAGGCTGCAGCTCCGCACACCAGCAATTATGACCCGCAGGGGGCCCACCGAGGGGCAAGGCCCGGAAGGGCTTCTAACTGCCCCCTCCCCGCCGTACCGCTAGTCCCAAACAGCCACAGACCCCATGAACAAGTCCCGGCCAGACGTCTCTGCCGCGTCTGAGAGGCAGGGCCTGAGAAGCCCACCCGCCTGCGCCCACAGCCGCAGTCCGGGGGGCACCCAAAGCTCCCGACCCCGCTCATTCCCTGCACTGCGCGAAGCACCTGCCCGACCCTCTCTGTCCTCCGAATGACGACAGGAACGCACCAGTCGGGGGCGGCTGGCGACACTGACCGAACCAGAGACTGGGGTTCCCCTTGGGGAACACGAACCCGCTCCTCTCGTCAAAGGAAGCGTCAGAAACCGTTCAGCACTTTAAAGGGCCCAAACCCTCCCGGCCATGGAGTTTTGGCTACTGCTCGCAGGGCTGGAGTTTCCCGGCACCCGATGCTCGAGCCGGCTGGGGTGCGAGGGTCGGCGTGAGCGCGGGGAGTGAAGGGAGCCAGCGGCCAGTTACCTCTGTCCTCAGCTTGTCCTCCCGCTCGCTTCCTCTGGCCTCGCCAAGACTGCGGCCGCGCTACCAGGTTCCCGCAGCTGCTAGGCTCTAGCCAGCGTGAGCGGCGGCGGACGCGCGCCCCCTGCGCGGCCCCGCCGAGCCCCACCGCGAGCCTGGCAACAGCCCTCAGGCTCAGCCGCCAGGAGCGGCGCCTCAGGGGCGGGGCGAGAAGCACGCCCCAGGGCGCACAGCACTCTGGGAAGTGTGGTTTCTGGGCACCTCCTCCAGTTGCGCGCCCCCGCGTTCTAGCTGCCCCTGCTCAGACGTGGGCGGCTGGAGGTCTCAGGGCCGGGAGCTGTGGTGTCCTGGGAGAGATTGCAAGCCAGGGAGTCGCCGAAGTCCTCAAAACACATTTTTGGATAGGACATTGGGTAAATACTTAGGGCGTTATCAGTTTCTTCATTTCCGTGGCAGTGCAAAATTTAGTTTATTTTTTTAATGTGTGTGTGTGTGTGTGTGTGTGTGTGTGTGTGACAGAGACAGAGAGAGGGACAGATAGGAAGGGAGAGAGATGAGAAGCATCAGTTCTTCCTTTTGGCACCTTAGTTGTTCATTGATTGCTTTCTCATATGTGTCTTGAGGGGGGTGGGCGCCGCTGCAGAGCAAGTGAGTGACGCCTTGCTCAAGCCAGAGATCTTGGGTTCAAGCTGATGAGCTTTTGTTCAAGCCAGATGAGCCCACACGCAAGCCGGAGGCCTCGGGGTTTCGCACCTGGGTCCTCTGAGCCGCCTGGTCAGTCTAGTTTACTTTTATATCTTCCAAGTTTCTTCAGGCGTGTGGTGTTCTTAGGGTTTAGCCTTTAAAAAAATAAAGAGAAACGGCTTTTACTTTTATTCCTCTATTGCTCCACATTCTCTAAAAGGGACATATAGAACAGCTTGTATTTGTGAACATGTTCACAAGTTATAAAAAACCGTTTATTGACCTAAGCACTTGCTGCTAAAAACCATTGTGGGTAAAAATGTTGTACTAAACCAACTTTTACTGACAGTAGTCAGTAGAGTATAGGAAGGTAGAGTTTAAGAGAAAACAAAGAAAAAAATTTAAAAGAGTGATATTCACCTAAATGTGCCTTTTATTATAACATCTTCAAGTTTATACAACCCTAGGAATCTTTTTCAGACTAAATTCAACCCTAGGTACATTTATCAATATTAATGCATAGATTTGTATTATACTAAAAAGGAGCTTTTTAATCCCCATTTAACATTAGGATCTTAACGTAAAAAACAAAAAAATTACTACTTGCATTTAAAATTTCATTTCTGTAGCCTGGCACAGTGTATAGAGCCTGGGGTGACCAGCCTGCGCAGGCTTGTTGAGCGTGGGATCCTAGACATGACCCCATAGTCTCTGGCTTGAGCCCAGAGGTTGCTGGCTTAAACCAAAGGTTGCAGGCTTGAGCAAGGGGTTACTGACTCAACTGAAACCTCCCGGTTAGGGCACATATGAGAAAGCAATCAATGAACAACAAATGTGCTGCAACTATGAGTCGATGCCTCTCACCTCTGGCCCCAACTGTCTCTCTCTCACTCACTAAAAATAAATCCAAAAAAATAAAAAGGAAAATAAAAATTAAAAGGATAAAATTTCATTTATGGAAAAGAAAATCACTTTTCTTTTTTTTCATAGCAGAAATCGAAGTAAAAATTTTTATTTTTTTGCCCTGGGATGCTGAGGACCTAGGTTCGAACCTCCAAGGTTGCTGTCTTAAGCATGGGATTATAAACATGACCCCATGGTCACTGACTTGAGCCCGAAAGTCACTTTTTAAAAAATATTCTTAATATTTCAAAATATTTCTCTTCAGAGCATATTTTGCAAATTTAAGGCAAATGCCCTTAGAAAAAGAAAGCAAAACCGGTTTTAAAATGTGCACACACAAACAAAATGTAAAATTTTGCCCTGGCTGTTTTGCACAGTGGAGGAGCATTAGCCGGGCATGTGGATGTCCTGGGTTCGATTCCCAGTCAGGGCACACAGGAGAAGCATCTTCAGCCCTTCCCCCCTTCCCTTTCTGCAGCAGTAGTTCAATTGGTTCGAGCACATCACCCAGATGCTGAAGATGGCTCCGTGGAGCCTCTGCCTCAGTTGCTAAAAATAGCTCAGTTGTGAGCATGGCACCAGATGGGCAAAGCATCAGCCCCAGACAAAGGTTGCTGGGTGGATCCCAGTAAGGGCACAATCAGGAGACTGTTTTGCTGTCTCCCCTCCTCTCACTTGGAAAAAAAAGTGGGGGAAATGTAGCAGAATTTCTCTGGAAGCATGATTTAACACAATACAATGTATATTTAATAAGACCTATTATAATAAATTGTTTTATAATCTGAATATTTTCTTTTAAGTCGGGTATGCAGTGTTTCCTAAAAAATGTTTATGGTGCAGATTTTTTTCTCTGCTGATTGACCTATGAAAACAAAAATATTGTCATTACTAACTACATGTATGAATATACACAATATCTCCAGTATTGTTATTTATTTATTCAGGAATATTTGTTATTTGCCAGACTCTAAGCTAGGAATTGGGGAATATGCAGTGAACAAAATTGAGCCCCTGCAGTGATAGAGACCTAACATCTAGTAGAGGAGGCAGAACTAAACAGATAATGAAAAGTAAAAAGGCATAGGGTGACCAGAGGAGGGGGAACATATAAGGTGCACCATTATAGAGCTGTTTGTTGGCAGAGGGGAGTTAGGCAAAAGTTTTGAAAATTAAATTAGATTCTCAAAGCAAATGACAAATGGGGGAAAGTCCATCTCTAGAAAATGATATATCTACAGCAGTGCTCTCAAGTATTTTTTTTTTTGTACTGGCCCATTGGCTCAGTGGATAGAGTGTCAACTTGGTGGGCAGACATCCCAGACTAGATCTCCAGTCAGGGCACACAAGAGAAATGACCATCTGCTTCTCTTCTCCCTATCCTCCTCCTCTTCTTTTCTCCTCTCCCAGCCAGTGTATAGATTGGTTTGAGCATTGGCCCCAGGCACTGAGGATAGCTTGGTCAGGTCTGAGTGTTGGTCTTAGGCGCTGAGGATAACTCAGTTGATTGAGCATTGGCTCCAGATGGGGGTTGCTGAGTGAATCTTGGTCAGGGAGCATGCAGGAATCTGTCTCTGGCTCCCCTCCTTTCACTTAAAAAATTAAAATAAAAAATAATAAGTTTTAAAAATAATATTTATCTTACGAAACAAGCTATACCTTTGTGTAGTTCAAGACATGCTACCCCAAAATATGGCAATTTGGCATATTGAATATTTTAAGCTGAAGGAATTTGATGACAGAAAGAGGGACTGTCACTCTTCTCTCACCCCATTCCCCCAACTTCCCCTGAAACGGGTCATAAAACTCCTATGTAAAAGGTACTCTCTCTGTACCAGTACGAAAGAAGACATTCTGAATATCACCAGAGAGGGAAATCAGGGCTGAGAAGGGTGTAGAAATAAACCTTGAAGCTAACCCTTGTCCTCCTAGCTACTTCTTCACCACTTACTAACCTTAGGTCAAACCCCTTGTTTTCTTTGTCAAAAAGTTTAAGAGCTTCCTGTGCTGGTCACTTCTTTAGGTCTTCGTTCTTTTGTGAAGGCTCTCAAGTAAAAGTTGAATAAAATTTTTATGCTTTTATGCTGTTAATCTGTCTTTGTCAGTGTACTTTTCAGACCCAGAAAGGAACCTTAGAAGGGTCAAATAAAACTTCTCTCTCCTACAGCCAGAGGCAGGTTTAACCGCGGGCACACCAGCTGCACGCCCTGGGCCTGACTTCTGAAGGGCCCCGCAAAACCCCGACTTCACAGTTTTTTCTAATGTAAGGGGCCCAATATTTTCTTCTGTGCCCAGGGCCTCAACGGACCTTAATCTGCCTCTGTTTACAACCTCAACTGAAAGAAAAGAACACATGTCCTAAATCTAACAGAGTATCTTCTTAGCTTTTATTCATTGCTCTTCAGCTCCATTTGAGAATAAACAGGCAGGCCCTTAGTAAGTAAGAAACTCTTTCCCTTCCCTAAAACTCCATAAATTAAATCTGGAAAGGATCCGATCTCTGTTGGCTCTGTCTGTTGTGCAGAAGTCTGTCTCACTGTCTCTCCTTCTCTCATTTAATAAATTGCACTGTTTTAATCTCAATTGAAATTTGCATTTTAAGTCTTCATCTCTAATCCTGAAATAAAATGCCTTATAATCTCCAAAAGAATTTGGGGTGTGGCCAGCAGAGAGATTTGGAAAGACGAAACAAGACGACAATTTTATCTCCGTTTGCAGTGGAGGCAAAGCTTGCAACTGGAGGGCAGTCATCTGGATAGCTAGCTGCTTGTCTGTGAGAACTTCTTTAAAGAGCCTCACCACCAGCAACAAGATAAACCCTCCATGTCCATTTCGGAGTACCTGGCTTGCAGTTAATCTTTCTTCCCATTCCTGGACTCCTCCACAGCCCCTGTTCAGTGCTTCAGCTTCCCTTAACAACAATCACTTCCTGCCTTCTGCCCCACTACAAACTGCATTTTCTGGCCTTCTCCCAGTGGCCCAGCCTATGCTATTTTAGTTAGTTTTTGACAGTTCTTTCATCCATTTCCGTTGCTAGCAATCTGACATATCTCCAAACCTTTGCTGACCTTTTTTTACTGTCACCTCTGAAATATTTGAATTTCCCTAATTTCTCGCTGGGCCTTTGTAGTTGCTATGCCTTCTCCCTCTTTGCGTGGCTAACTCCTACTCAGCATCCAGTATCAATTTAGATGCTATTTTCATTATGAACTCTTTCCTGGTTAAAAGTACCCCTTTAATCTGGGTTAGTGCCTCCTATATATGCTTACATTGCAACCAATTTTTGCCCTTAAAGTAGCACTTATATGTAAGCATTTTAATAAGTTATCTGCTCTTTCATTTGTCTGAGAACTTCTTAAGCAGAAAGTAAGAGCACATTACTTGATATACAATAGCTGTCTAATAATACATGGGCAATAAATGAATGCATATTAACTTTACACAATAAAGAAAGACTCCACAAATATTTTCTGTAAAAAGCCAGACAGTAAATATTTTAGGCTTGCTTACCATAAGGTCTCTGCTGGAACTATTCAACTCTGCTCCCTAAAGAATGATGGCTAGTTCTCTCCAAATGTCTTTATAAGACAGAATTTGAATTTAAAATTTGAGTGGAAGGCCCTGGCCGGTTGGTTCAGTGGATAGAGTATCGACCAGCATGCAGATGTCCTGGGTTCAATTTCCGGTCAGGGCACACACGAGAAGCAACCATCTGCTTCTCCACCCCTCCACCCCCGCCTCTTCCTTTCTCGCAGCCAGTGATTTGATTGGTTCAAGCATCAACCCGGGGCACTGAGGATAGCTTGATTGGTCTGAACATCGGCCCCAGATGGCGGTTGCTGGGTGTACCTTGGTTGAAGTGCATGTGGGAGTTTGTCTCACTTTTTATCTATCATCTATCTATCTATCTATCTATCTATCTATCTATCTATCTATCTATCTATCTATCATCTTATCTATCTATCTTTTCCAAGTGATAGGAAGGGAGACAGTGAGACAGACTCTTGCATGCTCCCTGACTGGGATCCAGCCGTCAACCCCCATCTAGAGCCAATGCCCTGCCCATCTGGGGCCATGCTTGCAACTGAGCTACTTTTAGCACCTGAGGTGGAGGTTCCAGGGAGCCATGCTCAGCACCTAGGGCAATGCACTTGAATCAATTCAGCCATGACTGTAGGAGGGGAAGGGGCTGAGGGGAGAGGAGAAGCGGATGGTCACTTCTCCATTGTGCTCTGACTGGGAATCGAACCTGGGACACCCTCGTGCCCAGCTGACACTCTACAACTAACTAGCCAGGGCTTACCCCCTCCTCTCACTTAAAAATAATTGAGTAGGCCAGAGGACAGTACTTGCAGATATGTTTTCATAACTGGTACATTGTTCTCGTTTAGAATGATTATTTCAGGTTTGCGCTTGGGTGGGTGGACAGAGCTAGAAGAGAAGGTATCCTTAGTGTGGCCACTGCTAGTTCAGTTTATACATGAAATTCTCTTGAAAATTACTTGAGTTGGTGAGTTTTTTTGTTTTGTTTTTGTAACAGAGACAGAGAGAGGGACAAATAGGGACAGACAGGAAGGGAGAGAGATGAAAAGCATCAATTCTTCGTTTGGGCACCTTAATTGTTCATTGATTGCTTTCTTATATGTGCCTTGACCAGGAACTACAGCAGACCAAGTGACCCCTTGCTCAATACAGCGACCTTGGGCTCAAGCTGGTGAGCCTTGCTGAAACCAGATGAGTCTGTGCTCAAGCTGGTGACCTCAGGGTTTCAAAGCTGGTCCTCCGCGTCCCAGTCTGATACTCTATCCACTGTGCCACCGCCTAGTCAGGCATGTTCGTGACTTTTTAATTTTATCATTTAATCTGGGGTTGTTTTTCTCTTCCATTTTTAATATTTCACTTTTTCTCTTCCACCATGCCCAAGACAACTCACTTTGCATTTCCCATAAACTTGCCTAGACATGGTTGAATGTTCAGGCTGCATATGTGGGGAGCTGTGGAATCCTCTCAGGAGCAATATGTGAAATGACAGAGTGAGAGCACTTTGTCTGCATTGCAACCACACTCCAGAAATGCTGTGACTTTGGTTATCAAAAGAACACATTGAGAGAAACTTTGTTTCCCCTCTCCATATTTGAAATATGTGCTATACACTTCTGAGCAAAATTCTATCCATATGGAGGATAGAAACCGGTACAGTAAAACAAATGCACTTGTGTTTTAATTCCAATATGTATTGCAAATGTATGATATTTCATTACAGCATAGATTCCCTAGCTTTCTGATATCATTTTCACATTCTCATAGTGGAATCTACCTCTGAAAAATTTATTATTCGTGGACTATGAGAAAGAAAGGAGTGTCTAAGCTGCTCCAACTTCATTGGCAACCAAGGGAACACAGTAAATTTTTAACCACAGCCAGAGACGAATTAAGGTCAGTTGAGGCCCCAGGTGCAGAAGATATTGGGCCCCTTAAAAAAAAAAAAGAGAGAGGGAAAATAAAAAACATGTTAACCATATTTTTAAATAAATAAAAAATATTTTGCACTATTAATGTTAAAATTGCACATATGTAGCCAAACTTGGTATCATTAGAAAAAAGTATAAAGTTGGGATTTTGCAGAGCCCTTCAGAAGTCGGGGCCCAGGGTGTGCACCCGGTGGACCTGCTGTTAAATCCACCTCTGACCACAGCCTTCATGGGGCTAGCCACATGTACTTTCCAACAGTTCCAATTAAAAAGACAAGCTTGACCAAGTGGTGGCTCAGTGGATAGAGCATCGAACTGGGATGCAGGGGACCCAGGTTCAAAACCCTAAAGTCGCCAGTTTGAGTGTGGGCTCATCTGGCTTGAGCATGGGCTTACCAGCTTGAGCGCAGGGTCGCTTGCTTGAGTGTGGAATCATGGACATGACCCCATGGTCCCTGGCTTGAGCCTAAAGGTCATTGGCTTGAAGCTGCAGGTCGCTGACTTGAGCCCAAGGTCTCTGACTTGAGCAGGGGATCACTTGCTTTGCTATAGCCTCAATCCCCACCACCACCACCACCGTCGGGGCACGTATGAGAAAACAATCAATAAACAACGAAGGTGCCGCAACAAAGAATTGATGCTTCTTATCTCTCTCCCTTCCTGTCTGTCTGTCCCTATCTGTCCCTCTCTCTGTCTCTGTCACACACATACACACACAAAAAGGTCGTGACTGTTCTTTACACATCCTAATAAAAATGTAAAAATAATTGCTTCCAGACAGCTTTCCACACTCCTGAATGCAGGTGCTTGACAACCTGCCTTACCTCGGGATTTCCAGTTACAAAAAAGATAATGTTTGTGTCTGATAAACAAAATGTGGCTGCTTCTTTTTGGAACTGGCACCCTGGCCTGCCCAGGTTTGCAGACTTTCTTTCCTTATTAACTGGCAGTTTAGTACTGCTCTTTCACTGAGTCAGTGGAGAAAGAAGCCATGACAGTCAGGAGCCATGAAGAGATCAGCAGATGGAAACCACTGACTGAAAGAGGTAAACCAGAGTGATGGAGAGAGTAGTCTATGGCCTGACTGATATCCGACCAGGTGAGCTGGACAGGGGCCAAATCAGAGATTGGGAGATTGCTTACATCAACTGCCTCAGAGACTGTCTACTGTCTGATCAGATAACTGCCTGATTGTAATAGATGCCCCTTCTGGCATAAACCCCTCCCCTGCCTCCTGCTATGTGCTGGATCCTGAGACAGGTCATTGTCCTGACCTGGTCAAGCATGTAATTTCCTGTACCTGGTAGCATTCACGTACTAATTTTCAACTGTCATGAAATAATTCTCTGGTCTGGTCTAGGATTCAGTGTATGACCTACTTACTTTTTTTCAAATTTTTTTCATTGATTTGAGGGGCGGGGGAGCAACTCACTGTTCCACTTAGTTGTTCCGTTTGGTTGTGTACTCATTGATTATTTTTCTTGTGCCCTGACTAGAGTTCGAACCTGCAGCCTCGTGCACCAGGATGATGCTCTATCCACTGTGTCACCCAGCCAGGGTTGAACTACTTTTAAACACAGAAATGCATCTTTCCTCAGCTTTTTTATCTGTATCACTCACAAGGACAATTTTATACAGTGTGTCCGCAAAGTCATGGTGCACTTTTGACCAGTCACAGGTCAAAAGTGCACCATGACTTTACGGACACACTGTATATCCTTTATTGCCACTTAAATGTTTCATATGTAAATATAGGCAGTCCTCGGGTTAGGGATGATATGTTTGGTAGGTTTGTCCTTAAGTTGAATACGTGTGTAAGTTGGAACAGGTACATTTACCTGTTAAATGCAACTTAGATGTTTGTCTTAACATAGTGTGGGGAAAACAGCTGTGTTAGGCTTGCTTGCTTGCATTTGGCCTGACTGGTGCATGAGCACAGGGCAGCGCCACGTGTGTATAGTCTATGTAAGGCTGCGGGTTCTTGCCGTCAGTGTGCATCACTTGCTTACCACTGTGAGGGGCCATTTTGCTGTTTGTTGGCCTGCTGCCACGAGAGCAGTTTTCCCTGCCTGTTTGTTGGTCCGCAGTTGCAAGAATCTATTAAATTGGAATGGCCCAGTGCTCGCTTCGGCAGCACATATACTAAATTGGAATGGCCCAACGCTTTCCGACTTACCATCTGCCTGCATCCACTGTGAACTTACCTAGCCTTGGCCACCAGCATTAAACATAGTATTTATTTTTAACTTTCTGTGCTTATAAATACTTAAACACGTTCAAACCTACAGAACCTATCTTGTTTGTAACCTGGGAACTGCCTGTAAGTATTCTCTTACGTTGTACAGTCTGTGGACCAGAATTTACGAGTTGTGCTTCTTTTCCATTTTCACAGCACCTAACGTAGTGTTCAGCATGGTCCATTTAAAGCAAATTGTAATCTTCTCTTTTGTTATCTGCACCCCGTGTCTGCCCCAGAGGAGGCTTGTACCTTCATGATATTATGTGGCACACAAGGGGAAAAATATAATTTGAAATCAGTATTAGAGAGCACAAGAGGTCTAGGCATTAGGATTAAAAATAAAAAAAAAATTTTTTTAAATAAATTTTTATTGATTTTTAGAGAGAAAGGGAGAAAAAGAAACATCGATTTGTTGTCCCCCTTATTTATGCATTCATTATTTGATTCTTGTATGTGTCCTCATTGGGTTTCAGAGTTACAACCTTGGTGAATGTGGATGATGTTCTAACCAGCTGAGTTACCTGGCCAAGGCTTGACATTAGAATTGTTCACAGCTGTGTTAGTCAGAATGTCCCTAAAGTTGGCTAGTGGCACATGCAGGTAGAACTCAGGCTTCCATCTGCAGACACCTAAAATTATTTATTTATTTATTTCAATTTTTCTGAAGTGACAAGTGAGGAGGCAGAGAGACAGACCCCACATGAGCCTGACTGGGATCGACCCAGCAAGCCCACTAGGGGCAATGCTCTGCCCATCTGGGGTGTTGCTCTGTTGCAACCGGAGCCTTTCTAGCACCTGAGGCGGAGGCCATGGAACCATTCTCAGCACTAGGGCCAACTTTGCTCCAATGGAGCCTTGGCTGTGGGAAGGGAAGAGAGAGACAAAGAAGAAGAGGAAGGGTGGAGAAGCAGATGGGCGCCTTTTCTGTGTGCCCTGGCTGGTATTGAACCCGGGACTTCCACACTCCAGGCTAACACTCTACCACTGAGCCAACCAGCCACGGCTCTGCAATTCTTTTTATTATTTTTAATTTTTATTGATCTTAGGAAGAGACAGAGGGACAGAAACATTGATCTGTTTCTGTACATGCCCTGGCAGGGGATCAAACTGGCAACATTTCCTTATTAGGACAATGCTCGAACCAACTGAGCTACCTAACCAGGGCAGGACACCTGCAGTTCTTTACCTGGGTTTTTTTCTATCTGCCAAAGTAGCCCAGAGGCAGGGAAGGCTGGAAGTGTTGGGATGTTTGCTGCCTGTGCTCTCCCCTCAGGCAGCTCTCAACCAGTGACTGAAAGGAGCTGTTGACTAAATATTACAGCAACCTCACTTCCCTGGTTGGGGGCAACTCTCTTCCAGTTTCCCAAAATTTCCCAGGGGCTGGAGCTCAGTCTCCCACATAGGTAGGTAATGTGCATGAAAATGCACCCAAGCTTAATTAGCTTTCTTCCCTTTCTTTCTCACTCTCTCTGCTGCCACTGCTTCTAGGAATCACCTCTCAAGTGAAATACTTAAATTCCTCAAGTTTACTTCTGTGGTAAATGATGTTACACTACCACCGATATTCAACCCACTTGTGACAGGAGTATATAAGGATTTGCTTTGCTTGATATAACTTGTCTTCATATTTTCCTCTTTCTTTTCTTTCATGATATCTAAACAAATGTTTGACCCACCTGAGAAAGTTTACATTTTTAAATGCTAAAGTAAATGTTAGTGTAATTTATCTTATAATAGCAACATATGCTCATGATTGAAAAATTAGAAAATAAAGATAAACTACTTTTAAATTAGCAACTGTTAATATCTTGCTGTGTATTCTTTTGAATCAATTTATTTACATGGATTAATTTTTTAAAAATTTTTTTGCTTCTTCCCACTTTAAGAATATATACTAAATGACTTGCCAAGTCAAAAAGTATTTGTATTTAACAATATTTAAAAATGATTGCAAAATGTTTCACTGTATGGACTTACTACTACTGTTTTTTCTTTTTTAAGAGAGAGAGAGAAAGCCAGCCAGACAAGGACAGACAGACAGGAAGAAAGAGAGATGAGAAGCATCTACTCATAGTTGTAGCACCTTAGTTGTTCACTGATTGCTTTCTTATATGTGCCTTGACCAGGGGGCTCCTGCTGAGCCAGTGACCTTTGGGCTCAAGCCAGTAGTCATGGGGTCATATCTATGATCCTACACTCAAGCCAGCGAGCATCCCAGGCCAATGCTCTATCCACTGTACCACTGGTCAGGCTAGATGGGTCTGATATTAAAACTTTCTAACTAAAGCAGTTCATGGTGGGTAGCCATGTCCTAGGGCAGTATTTTTCTCTAGGAAAGGTCCATGCTTACTTTAACTGAGCCTGTCTGTTGTCTTCTTGCATCTATAATAACATACCTGAAAACATACATTAGAAATATAAGGGTTGCCCCACCAGTGCAGAAACCACAAATCCCCTTGTTATTATTATCATGTTGATTGTTAACTGTTAAGTATATTATACCTACCTATGTAAAAAAGTACATGTCTATACACTTTGCTTTTTACCCAATCCCAAAGATTTCCCAGCTTTGCTTTCTCTATCCTCCCTAATCTATCACTGTATGGTCAGTATTGGCGTCTGCCATCAAAGGCTCCTGGCCAACACAGGTTCAGGTTTGATTCGGATTTATCATGTTGGGCAGATAAAATATATTATGCTCATTTTGTTAAAGATGGTGCTGCCTACGTGCAAGTCTGTTGATATTAATGTGTGTTGGGGGACAGGTTGTGGGCAGGCCTGGTCGTTATAGCCTAAGGCTTAGTTTTAAAACTAAGCCTTTCCTACCCTTTTTGATGTGGGGTGGTGCACTCTCATGAGGAATCCTCCCATTATGCCTCAAATATATGACTTTGTATCAGAGACTTCCTTGTTTGTAGATTGGATTAAAGGTTTGGATTTCTACACTATAAAGTGGGGCAGACCGGGAGCTTGCTCTCTCTAGGTTCTTGAGGTTAGTATTAGAAAGGAGAGCAGAAAAAGGCCACGTGCAGGGGGCCAGGAGAAGCAGCCAAGATGGCGGAGTGCTGAGGAAGAAGCCAGTTTGTGCAGAGAGAAGGAGATGGGAAACAGAGGTGAATAAGTCTGGTGAGCTAGAAACCTTTGATGCTAGGAAACTCGGATAAGCCAGTAGCTTTGTGAGCACTGAATAAGTGGGTTTTGGAGCCCAGTGTGTGTTTTTACTTGCCCGCCGGGCGCAAGCTAGGATTAAAGATGATGGCCCCCCAGTTCTTGGCTCTGTTGTTTCATTACTGGCTGTACGAATCTAATGTGAACCTGCATGGGCCAGGTGGCTGTGATGGTGGCCTTGGCCATTGGCTTTACAGATCGTTAAGAAACAATTTAGCCAAAATCTGGTGGTCCATTTTCCTTTAATCCTAGTTCGCACTGCACCCAGTAAGCGAGAAAATACAGCAGGAAACACTTCCCTTTCCATTCAGGGCTCCCAAAGGCACTAACTCATCCGAGTTTTCCTAGAATGAAAGGCTTCCACCTCACCAGTCTTATTCACCTCTGTTCCCCATATCCTTCTCCACAAAATGGTTTTTCCTTCACAACTCCACCATTTTGGGTGACTCCTCCACGTGGCTTCCCTGCCCTGCTTCACCATGGGCTCTTTCTCTCTACAAGAACATGATCACTCTCTCCAAATGGCCTCATAGCTCCTCCTTTTAAAACCTTTTGACGCAAAAGCCCTCCCCCAACACACATTCATATAACTAAGCCCCTTCCTAAGCAAGACGGCATTAATATTATCACCTGGGTGATGGGCAGCACCATCTTTAAAAAAAAGAGTGAATAAAACCAGAAAATACAGATTTTACAACTCATTTGCCCAACAATCACCAATAGATTTCATTTAACCCCCTTTTTTCTTCCCTTTTGATTCTGATGTATGAAATAAGTGGTGAAAGTGCCATTTTACAAAGCATTTTCTCAGTCCATTGAGATTTTGCTTCCAGGCAATTGTTGACAGATTAGCTCAAATAAACTAATAAATTTTTTTATAAGTTTGGATGTTCTTACGTTGCCATTGTGAAATGCCTTCTTTCTGTACAGGACAGCTGTAGGAAGACGATGCTGCTGGTACTACTTGCTGAAGCTCTTGCTGTTATTGCTGTTTTTTTAGTCAGTTGGTTACCTCGCTCTAGGTCAGTGGTTCTTAACCTGGGTTCTATCGAACCCTAGGGGTTCGATGAGTCAATCTCAGGGGTTCAGAGAAGCCTCCGCCTCGGAGGCCAGAATAAAGTAATACCGTAATTTGTTGTGAGTTCATGCACTTTGTTGGTTTGGTTCTTTGAGCAAGGTGATGTTCATGCACGGCTCATTTTGTGCACCTGTAAAAAAACATTTACCCATGTCTTGAATTTGGAAAAAGAAAATATTTTATTTATCACTAAAGAAGGGTTCGGTGAATGCGCATATGAAACTGGTGGGTTCGGTACATCAAAAAAGGTTAAGAACCACTGCTCTAGGTATCTCATTCACATTCAAGTTTAACCTTGACCCTTGTACCAATGACCTCACACATCAGGCTTTTTAGTAATGTACTGGATTTCTCCATTGGTTTTTCTGTCAGTATTGAACTTCAGCATGTTGAGTCCTGACTTCCAATCTGTTACTATTGCCAACTTAGTGCCTGTTGGGCAGATGAAATATATTATGCTCACTTTGTTAAAGATAGCGCTGCCCACATGCAAGTTTTAAGAGTAAGCTTTTCCCCACACCCTTGATTGATTGGATGATGTAGGGTGGTGCACTCTCATGAGGAATCCTCCCAGTATGTCTCAGATAAGTGACTTTGTATCGGAGACTTCCTTGTTTGTAGATTGGATTAAAGATTTTGAATCTATGCTATAAAGTGGGGCAGGCTGGGAGCTTGCTCTCTCTTGGTTCCTGAGGTTAGTATTAGAGAGGAGAGCAGATTAAGGCCACGTGGAGTAGAGGAGAAGTAGTCAAGATGGCGGAATGCTGAGGGAGAAGCCAGTTTGTGCAGGAGGAGATAGGGAACAGAGGTGAATAAGTCTAGTGAGCTAGAAACCTTTGATTCTAAGAAACTCGGATAAGTCAGTAGCTTTGCGAGCACTGAATCAGTGGGTTTTGGAGCCCACTTTGTGTCTTTACTTGCCCACCAGGTGCAAGCTAGAATTAAAGCTGATGGTTCACCAGTTCTTGGCTCTGTTGTTTCATTACTGACTGTCCGAATCAAATGCGAACCTGCACTGGCCAGATGGCTGTGATGGTGGCCTTGCCTACTGGCTTTACAAAGCCACCCAAATTCTTTTGGCCTCCAAAATTTGAAATAGTGGGACTCCTTATTATTTATTTATTTTGTACTGTAGACAAAAATGGGGACACATACTGAACCTGACAAGCTTCGGGAAAGCCTGCATGGTGACCTTGGAAACTCAGAGACCTAAAGTAACCGCACAAGATGGTCTGAAATTAAAACATTCTAACTAAAAGCAGTTCATGGTGGGTAGTCATTGAAAGATTGCCGGGTGCCGCCGATGAACGAATGAAGAGCCGAAACAGCCAAATGAGCAAAAGTCAGGCTTTACTGGGAGGACTCCGGGCGAGTTCACTGACCCTCGAATGTGAGTCTGTGAAGGCGCGCCTGGGGAGGGTTTTTGGGTTTTTTATATCTGCAGAGGGGGGAGGATGGTAACAGTCGACCGGTTTGGTGGGGCGTGCAGTTCATGGAACAGCCTTGGGGACAGATAGTTTCGAGAATTTGGGTGTGTGCGGTTTGAGCAAGATTAACAACTATCAGAAAGCTCAGGGCCAGGGAGGGTTTCACTACCCAACCCAGAGGCAACTACCGGACAGTCATGTCCTAGAGAGGTAGTTGTCTCTAACAAAGGTCAATACTTACTTTATTTATTTTTCTTTAGAGAGAGGATAAAGAGAGAGAGAAGGGGTAGGGGGGAGTGGGAAGCATCAACTCATAGTAGTTGCTTCTCATATGTGCCTTGACTGGGCAAGCCCAGGGTTTCAAACCCCCAACTTCAGCATTCCACTGTGCTCCCACAGATCAGGCACAATGCTTACTTTGAGTTTGTCTGCTGTCTTTTGCATCTACAATAACATGTACCTGATAACATGCCTTTGAAATGTAAAGTTAATCTTTTCCTATCACCCTTAGGGCAGGCATCCCACTAGCATAGGAACCAATAAACCTCAATTGTTATTGTTATCATGTTAATTGTTAACTGTTGACTATTTTATTTCTATGTAAAAAGACTTTCAGTACATACATTTTTACTTTTTACCTAATCTCAGATGTCCTCCCTCCCATCCCCCCGCAGGCCATTTTGCTTTCTCCCGCCTCCCTAATCTAGCTTCAATTTCATGTAACCCCTTTAAATCTTCCCCTTTGATTCTGATGTATAAAATAAGTGGCGAAACTGCCATTTTCTGGAGCTCTTTCTCAATTGCTGACACTGCTTCCTGGCAATTGTCGACAATTTGGCTCAAATAAACTCATTAAAAATCCTTACAGGTTTGAAAGATTTTTACATTGACAGTACCCAAATATAATCAAACGTGATTTTGCAATTTTTTTGTTCACAATATCTCACAAATTTTCTCCTAAAACTGTCTCTCAACAACCATGCGCATTCACTGAACCCTTCTTTAGTGATAAATAAAATATGATTTTTTTTCCCAAATTCAAGACATAGGTATATGTTTTTTTTACTGGTGCACAAAATGAGCCGTGCATGAACATCACCTTGCTCAAAGAACCAAACCAACAAAGTGCATGAACTCACAACAAATTACGGTATTACTTTATTCTGGCCTCCGCAGCAGAGGCTTCTCTGAACCCCTGAGACCGACTCATCGAACCCCTAGGGTTCGATAGAACCCAGGTTAAGAACCACTGTTCTAGGGTTTTATGTCAAATTTGTTACTTTGCCTTTTACTTTAGGAATATTTGCCTTATAGTGGGAAAAAGCCTGAACTTGATTTGTTAATTGACATCTAGAGGAGCAGCCTTAGGAAAGAACCCATCATTTTAGAATGCTGATGAGTGGATGTCCTGTTCTAAACTTTTATTTATAGCCCTCCTAGAATTGTATTCACTATGTAACTTTTGGAAAGTCATTTAACTTCTCTGTACTGTGTTCTTATAATTTTAAAGTGAAGATGACAATAACAGGTCTAAACACTTGGATTATGGAAGGGTAAATGAGAAGGCAAGAGATGTAAAACAAACTTCCAAGAGCCACAAATCCTCAGGGCTAAATTGGGTTTTTAAGGAACTGGCTAGTAACTATGTTCCCCGAGTTTCAGGTCGGGTTGATACAGTGATGAATAATTATGGAGACATAATTTACTGGATGATCAGAAAAGGCTTTAAATATTTATACTGGGACTTGAATGATGAGGTACTAGCCAGTACATATTTCTTTTTAAAAATTGTTTAATTAGCTATTCTCAGTAGAAACTTGTAGGAGACGATCCTGCACCAATATAAACGGCAGTTAACTGCAGAGCAAGGGTTAATTGGGAACAAGAGATCTTGGAGTATATTGACCATAAAGAGACATTAGCAAGGGTTACTTGAATGCATGTATGCAGGATTCTTGGAGGAATGCCCCCCAAAACCAGATGTCCTTTGTGATTGATAAGCTCTGGGACTCTGGCTCTTCTTGTGTCCTTGTTCATGAAAAGAAATAGTAAACGTGCAGGGTTAGGGATGAAACGAATGAGAAAAACGGCTTGTGTAACTTTCTAGTTTTAACTGCTGAGCTATGGTTTTTGGAACTCAATAAATATGCAGAGGCGCTGTTTCTCGGGGCTGATTCCACGTAAGAGTTTCAACCCTCTGTATGGTTATTTAAAATCTGGTGTGTCTTTTGCCTTGCGATTCCAAACCATGAAGAAATTCGTAACAGAAACTCTCTTCCAAAAAAATGTTTCTTTCCCTTTATTATTAATTTTAATGGGGTGACATTGATCAATCAGGGTACACAGATTCAGAGAAAACATCTCCAGGTTATTTTGACATCTGATTATGTTGTATACCCATCACCCAAAGTCAAATTGTCTTCCGTCATCTTCTATCTGTTTTTCATTGTGCCCCTCCCCTCCTCTCACCCTCTCCCTCATCTCCCTTCCCCCACCTTGGTAAACACCACACTCTTGTCCATGTCCCTGAGTCTCATTTTTGTGTCCCACCTATGTATGGAATCATATAGTTCTTAGTTTTTTTCTGATTTACTGATTTCGCTCAGTATAATGTTATCAAGGTCCATCCATGTTGTTGTAAATGGTCCTATATCATCATTTCTTATGGCTGAGTAGTATTCCATAGTATATATGTACCACATCTTCTTTATCCAGTCATCTATTGAAGGGCTTGTTGGTTGTTTCCATGTCTTGACCACTGTGAACAATGCTGCAATGAACATGGGGCTGCATGTGTCTTTATGTACCAATGTCTTTGAGTTTTGGGGATATATACCCAATAGAGAGATTGCTGGGTCATACGGTAGTTCTATTCTTAATTTTTTGAGGAACCACCATACTTTCTTCCATAATGGTTGTACTACTTTATATTCCCACCAACAGGGGATGAGGGTTCCTTTTCCTCCACAGCCTCTCCAACACTTGTTATTACCTGACTTGTTGATAATAGCTAATCTAACAGGTGTGAGGTGGTATCTCATTGTAGTTTTGATTTGTATTTCTCTAATAGCTAATGAAGATGAGCATCTTTTCATATATCTGTTGGCCATTTGTATTTCTTCCTGGGAGAAGTGTCTGTTCATGTTGTCTTCCCATTTTTTATTGGATTGTTTGCTTGCTTATTGTTGAGTTTTATGATTTCTTTGTATATTTTGGATATTAGACCCTTATTTGTGCTGTTATTTGAAAATATCATCTCCCATTTAGTTGGCTGTCTGTTTGTTTTGTTGTCAGTTTCTCCAAAAATGTTTTTAAAGGCATAATAATCAGGAGAACAGAAAGTTTGCCTAGTTCTAGTTTATTTCATTGGAAGGTTTAACAAACAGCACATTAATGCAACTATTGGTTAAATAAATCATTAAACTGAGAAAAATATAGTAGCAGGGGCATAAGAAAATTATTGGCTGACCTACTGGGAGAAATTAAAGGAGTGATAGATTATAAATTATACATTTATCATTTATATCCTACTTCTGAAAATAATATTAGACTTGATACCTCTTAGTTGGTATATTAAAGATAATCATACAAATTTAACATTGATAATGATGTATTGTTTTTGCTCCCCCTTCAGAAAAACGTTTGTGTCCAGTTAATGCCTTTTAGGTACTTGGATACTAAGCATCGCATCTTATAGTCCATGTATTTAGTCCTTGATGATTATTCAACAAGCATATTTTTAGAGTAGGAAAAAGAATTTCTATCTGCAGTTGTCTATATTAGAAAAGAGAAAGATCTTAAATCAATAACCTAATTATATATCTTAAGTAACTAGAAAATAAAGAGAAAATTAAACTGATAACAAGCAGAGGGAAATAAATAATAAATAGAATTATAAGAGATAGAAAATATAAAAACAAAAGAGAAAAATCAAGAAGCAAAGTTGTTTTTAGGGAATTTTTTTTTAGACTTTTTTTATTATTTCTTTTTATTTATTTATTTTAGAAAGGAGACACAGAGTGAGAGAGAGAGAGAGAGAAAGCGGGGAGGAGCTAGAAGTATCAACTCCCATATGTGCCTTGACCAGACCAGTGCAGGGTTTTGAACTGGCGACCTCAGTGTTCCCAGGTCGACACTTTATCCACTGCACCACCACAGGTCAGGCGAAGCAAAGTTGTTTTTAAAAAATATTAACAAAATGACAAAGCTTAAGCAATACTGACCAAGAACAAAAGAAAGAAGGCTCAAATTACTAAAATCACAAATGAAAGCAGTGGCATTACTAGCAACATTACAGAAATAAAAGCATTATAAAGAAATATTATATAGCCAGGGCACACCGTAGAAGCACCCATCTGCTTCTCCACCTTTCCCCTCTCCTTTCTCTCTCTTCCCCTCCTAAATAAGTGGAAAACCATGTCATGTTTATGAATTAGAAGATTTGATATCTTAAGTTTCAACATAATTCTAGTTGCTTTTTCTATTCTCTCTCTCTTTCTTTTTTTGCCAAAAGGCGCAGAATAGCCAAAACAACCTTAAAAAGAAGAACAGAATTGGAGGATTAACATTTCTCAATTTTATTTATTTATTTATTTTTAATTTTTTTTTTATTGATTTGAGATAGAGAGAGGAAGGGAGAGAGAGAGAAAGAGAGAAGCATCAACTTATTGTTTCATTTAGTTGTTCCATTTAGTTGTGCATTTACTGATTGCTTTTCGTATATGCCCTGACTGGAGGGTGAATGCAACCTCAGTGTGCCAGGTGGATGCTTTATCTACTGTGCCACCTGGCCAGGGCCCACATTTCCCAATGTTAAAACTTACTACATCGTTACAGTACTCAGGACAGTCTGGTACTGGTAGAAAGGTAGACATATTGGACATATTAGTAGACATGCAGAAGATTGGATTTAGACCCCTATTTTATACCATATACAAAAATTAACTTTACATGAGTCAAAGACCTAAACAGAATAACTAAACCTATAAAACTCTTAGAAGAAAACTAGGGCATAAATCTTTGTGACTTTGGATTAGGCAATGGTTTTTAGATATGACAACAAAAGCATAAATAATAAAAGATAAAATTAAGTAATTAAGCTTTCTAACAATAAGATTTTTGTGGTTCAAAGAACACCATCAAGAAAGTGAAAAGATTCCCTGGCTAGATAGCTCAGTTGATTAGAGCAGGGATCCCCAAACTATGGCCTGGCCCGCGGGCTACATGCAGCCCCCTGAGGTCATATATCCAGACCCCACTGCACTTCTGGAAGGGGCACCTCTCTCATTGGTGGTCAGTGAGAGCAGCACAGGATGCATCCACACCCATAGTTCCCATTGAAATACTGGTCAGTTTGTTGCTTTAAATTTACTTGTTCTTTATTTTAAATATTGTATTTGTTCCCGTTTTTTTTTTTACTTTAAAATAAGATATGTGCAGTGTGCATAGGGATTTGTTCATAGTTTTTTTAGAGTCCGGCCCTCCAATGGTCTGAGGGACAGTGTACTGGCCCCCTGTGTAAAAAGTTTTGGGACCCCCCTGGATTAGAGCATTGTCCTAAAGCAGAGAGGTTGCTGGTTCAATCCTTGGTTAGGGTCTGCATGCAGGACAAGATTGTTCCTGTTTTCATCTCTCCCTTCCTCTCTCTCTCAAATCAATAAAAATACATTTAAAAATAAAGAAAGTGAAAAGACACCTTGTAGAATGGGAGAAAATATTTGCAAATCATATTTGATAAAAGACTTGTATCCAGAGTATATAAAGAATGTCTGCATACCCACAATAAAAAGACAAATAACCTAATTTTAAAATTAGCAAAGACTTGAATAAACATTTCTCCAAATAAACTATAGCAAACAGCCAAAAAGCACATGGAAAATGCTTAACATCATTAATCATTAACAAAATTGCTAATCAAAACCACAATAAGATATCACTCCATACCCACTAATATGACTACAATACAAAAGACAAACAATGAGAAGTATTGACAAGAACGTGTAGAAATTGGAACCCTCATTAATTGCTGGTGGGAATATAATAGTATTTCCACTTTGATAAAACAGTTTGGAAGTTTCTCAAAAGTTGAAAATATAGTTATCACATGACATAAGCAATTCCACTCCTTGGTATTTACCCAAAAGAATTGAAAACTTATGTTTATAAAAATAATTATATATAAATATTCACATAGCAGTACTATTCATAATAGCCCCAAAGTAGAAACAACCCAAATGTCCATCATCTGGAGAATGGATAAACAAAATGTGGTATGTCATACAAGAAAAATTATTTAGCCATAAAAACGAAGTGCTGATACTGGCTATGAAATGGATGAACCTTGAAAATACATGCCAAGTGAAATAAATTAGACATAAACGACCCTGCATTTTATGATTCCATTTACATGTATTATCCAGAACAGGCAAAAAGAATTTTTTTTTTTTACAGAGACAGAGAGAGAGAGTCAGAGAGAGGGACAGATAGGGACAGACAGGCAGGAAGGGAGAGAGATGAGAAGCATCAATCATCAGTTTTTCATTGTGACACCTTAGTTGTTCATTGATTGCTTTCTCATAGGTGCCTTGATCAGGGGGCTACAGCAGAGTGAATGAACCCCTCCTCAAGCCAGCAACCTTGGGCTCAAGCCAGCAACCTTGGGCTTCAAGCCAGTTACCTCTGGGCTCAAGCCAGTGACCTTTGGGCTCAAGCTAGCGATCATGGGATCATGTCTATGATCCTACGCTCAAGCCGGCGACCTAATAATGCTCAAGCTGGATGAGCCTGTGCTGAAGTCAGTTACCTCGGTATTTCAAACCTGGGTCCTCTGCGTCCCAGTCCGATGCTCTATTCACTGAGCCACTGCCTGGTTAGGCCAGAACAGGCAAATTTATACAGACCAAAAGTAGATTAGTGGTTGTCAGGAAGTGACTGGTAATATGTGTAAGTTTTTTTGTGCAGCGATGAAAAATGCTCTGGCATTAGATAGTGGTGATGATTGCACAACTTTGTGAATACACCAAAAGCCACTGAATTGTGCATTTAAACAATTACATTAAAAAAAATCATAACCTCAACAGCATTTTAAAGCTGTGGAAGGAGCTAAAAATACCTAACACTTTATATCACTAGCTATACTGTCAGTGTTCTAAATCCATTACAGGTATTAATTTCTTTAGTCCTCATTACAAGCCTATGATATCATTGTTTAGAGGCGGAAACCTGAACTCAGGTTAAGTAATAAGGTTGCATGATTAAGAAAGGGACAGAGCTAAGATTCAGACTCAAGCAGTTTGACATGGAAGTCTATTCAACCAGCACATTATTTGGCTTGTCATTATGACTATGCAACAATGTTAGGAAGGAACTGATCAACAGGAAATACCTTTGTGAAAAATAACTCATGGTGACAAAAACTATTGTGCTTTCTAGAGGATATTGGAAAAATTTAATCTTTTTTAAACAGAAGAATAAAACAATTTTTTATTTTTCTGAGTTAAAAAGGGTCCTTTCTAGGCACTTACATTTCATATATTATTGCCAGCATGTAAACCCAAAAGCTTTCATTTTTGGTTCTCTTTGAAAGGTGTGTTTTATTAAATCTTTGAGTTCTATCTGCAGCACTCAATAGAATAAGAACTATTCTCTTTATTTTGAAGTGGAAGTTGGAAGAAACAGGATGAGGCATTTGGCTCTTTTTTTTTTTTTTTTTTTTGCATTTGGCTCTTATAATTAACATGGGCCGAGTTTCTTTGAATGCTGCCAACTCAAGCAGACTTAGCGAGTCTTGTGCTGCAAGCTGCTAACAGTGGGATTCAGTTTACGCTGGTGAGCCTGGCCAAGACCCACTTTGTCTCTGCCCAGAGGAGAGCACTTCAGAGCAAGTGAGGGCTTATTCTCTGTCATGCCAAAATTAATCTGCTGTATATTCGCTCATGTTCATTACTAAGAACCTCAAAAAGAAGGTTGTCTCTTGTCCCAAAAAGAGTTATTTGGTAGAAAATGTCTACACCCAGTGTCGTCATTAATTATCTTGAAAAACAGAATAATCTTCATTGACGTCATAATTTAAGGGCACAAGATTAAGGGGCACAAGATTAAGGGTAGTGCCTAAGTGCCTAAGATGACAATGAGACTACCTGTTTCACAACAGATTTGTGGCTCCTGCCCACAATAATCTATTGTCCACACAGTAGCCAGAATGAAAATGAAAATGAAAATATTGAGAATACAATATTTTACTTTCCTAATGGTTTTCCATTGCATTTAAAACCCAAAGTCCTTGCAACGGTCTCTAAAGCCCTAAAAGATCTAGTGCCTGGCTGAATATCTGATCTCTTCTCCTACTTCTAGTCTCTTCAGCAACAGATAGCAAAGAAACAGAGAGGTGCAGGGAGAACACTAAGTTTGCAGAAACTTAAGAGACATATAGATCACAGGCAACATGTAAATTCTGATTGGAATCTGAATTAAGACAACTTTAAAAAACTATGAGTCAATCGGAGTCATGTGAATATGGAGTGAATATTTGTATGAAGAATTATTAATTTTTCAGATGTAAAAGTAGTATTGTGATTTTTTAAAAACCCCTTAACTTTTAGAGATACCTAGTAAAATTCAAGTAAAATAATATAATAACAGGGATTTGCTTCAAAATAATCTAATGAGTAGAGGAGGAATGTGGAGGTATAAATAAAATAAGATTGGCTATGGGGAGATAAATTATTGAAGATGGATGATAAGAACATGGGAGTTTATTAAATAATTCTCTCTACTTTCCTGAAACTTTTCTGTCCACTTACCTTTTTTTTTTTTTTTTTTTCTACAGGGACAGAGAGAGAGTCAGAGAGAGGGATAGACAGACAGGAATGAAATAGGAACGGAGAGCGATGAGAAGCATGAATCATTAGTTTTTTGTTGCCATCGCAACACCTTAGTTGTTCATTGATTGCTTTCTCACATGTGCCTTGACCGTGGGCCTTCAGCAGAGCGAGCCACCCCTTGCCGGATCCAGCGACCTTGGGTCCAAGCTGAAGAGCTTTTTTAGAGAGAGATAGTCAGAGATAGGGACAGACAGACAGGAACGGAGAGAGGTGAGAAGCATCAATCATCAGTTTTTCATTGCGACACCTTAGTTGTTCATTGATTGCTTTCTCACATGTGCCTTGACCGTGGGCCTTCAGCAGACCAAGCACTCCTTGCTGGAGCCAGCGACCTTGGGTCCAAGCTGGCAAGCTTTTACTCAAGCCAGATGGGCCCGCGCTCAAGCTGGCGAGCTCGGGGTCTTGAACCTGGGTCTTCCGCATCCCAGTCCTACGCTCTATCCACTGTGCCACCGCCAGGTCAGGGCACAAGCTGAAGAGCTTTTGCTCAAGCCAGATGGGCCTGCGCTCAAGCTGGCGAGCTTGGGGTCTCGATCTTGGGTCTTCCGCATCCCAGTCCGACGCTCTATCCACTGCACCACCGCCTGGTCAGGCTGTCCACTTACCATTTTTAATTAGTTATCTCCAAACCCAGAGCACTATCATTTTTCTTTTTATTTTTCCTAAAACTTTATAAAACCCTTTTGATCGGGATTACTGCAAATTTCCACTTTATTACTTTCATGTCTTCTTAAATTATTCTTACTTGCTCCATTATTGTTCCCCAAAGTTTCCCCACAAGTTCATGCCCTCAGATCCTGCAACTCCCTTACTTGAACAGAAGATGAGTTTTTCTACTTTACCTTTGAAGGCTTAGGTCATTCAGCATGAAATCTTTCTCCTTCTTTGCCTTCTAAAAACCTTTTACTATACTCTCCTGGAATTCACCATGTTTAATTCTTGGATATGTTTTCCTTTGGATTTTTATTTGATTGGTCTTTCACTATATATATTACATGTCAATTTCAAACATAATTCAGGTAGGATCCAAATTCAAATTTCAGGATTGTGGTGGCACAGTGGATAAAGCATTGACCTGGAACACTGAGGTCACCAGTTCAAAACCCTGGGCTTGCCTGTTCAAGGCATATACAACAAGCAATAGATGAACAATTAAAGTGAAGCAACTATAAGTTGATATTTCTCTCTCCACCTCACCTGCTCTTTGTAAAATCAATAAATAAAATCTTGAAAAAAATCCGATTCAGAGATAAAAAGTATATATCATAAAAAAATTCTTTTTATATACTTATATATGCAAACATGTATCAAAGATCATAAAATCTAAGTTTTTATAGCAGATAGGAGGATAGTCACAAGAGTCTTTCCAAAGAAGAAAACATGAATAATTGCATCTAGAAAAACTCACTGAGAGAACAAAGTCAGATTACACAATAGTGGAGGATCTTTAAATTTAAGTTTTATTGTTAATTTGTTTCTATATTAGTTTAATTCTTGATTTACTAATCTTGTGTGCCAAAGTTGGTATTTTCAAGTTAATAATTTAAGATTTCTATAAGCATCTAAAACAGCAGTTCTTTTTAGAACTGTTCTCTTTCAGAGAGTTTTCCTCTCTGAAAGTAGAGGAAAGTAAGGCTGTAACTCATCTTTCATCTTTGTATCATCAACACTGAGCACATAATAGATGATCCAAAAGTATTAGTTGAATTGATTAATTAAAATATGACCAACTCCAATATTTACTACCTTCTTCTTTTATTCATTTAACAAATATTTATCAACAGCCTACCAAGTACTAATAAAAGATCTTATCATATGATCAGCCAGGGAAAGTGTTACAGCCAGAGGAAAATTCACAATTAAAGGTCCTGTGATGTGAAGAAACTTGGTGTGTTGAGAAATAGGATAAAAGCAAGTTTAGTTAGAATATAAAGACAGAGGGAGAGAGAGGTAGGAGATGGGGTCATCTACGCAGCCAAGGGCTAGGCCATTGTAAGGACTTTGTATTTTAAATGCACTGGAGAGCCATTAGGAAAGCAAAATATTACAATCTGATTTTTTTTCTTAGCCTCGTTCTCATTCTCTCTACTGTGTAGGCAGTGGATTGTAGTGGGGAAAGAGTAGAAACAGGCAGAGTTCTTGCTGCCACGAGTACTTAGGCACTGCCCTCAATCTTGTGTACTTCCGTCCTGACATTTTCATGTTGAGTTTCCTGTGTTCAAGAGAAAGTTGAATCACACAGAAGATGTTTATATCAGGGGACTTAAGAACGCTTAAGCTGCCTGACCTGTGGTGGTACAGTGGATTGTGTCGCCCTGGAATGCTGAGATTGCCAGATTGAAGCCCTGGATTTACTTGGTCAAGGCATATACCAGAAGCAACTGTTTCTCGCTCCACCCCCATTTTCTCTCTCTTTCTCTCCTCTCTCTAAAATCAATAAATAAATTCTTTAAAAAAAAAGAGAAAGAATGCTTAACCTAACACAAAAGTTATAGGTGAAATAAAATCCAGAAGAGGCAAGAAGTAAAATATAAAGCAAATATTATATTTCTTCCCATTAGTCTTTAATCTGGCTGGATCTCCTATATAAATCTTATGAACAACCCCAAATATAATCTTGAAGAGTTTCCTTGGCCCATTGATGATAAATTCCCACTCCAGTATTTTTTTTTTAAGATTTTTTTTGTTGATTGACTTTAGAGAGAGGAGAGAGAGAGTAAAGGGGGAGTCAGAAGCATTAACTCATAGTAGTTGCTTTTTGTATGTCTCTGACCAGGCAAGCCCAGGGCTTCAAACTGGCGACCTCAGCATTCCAGGTCCATGTTCCATTCACTGTGCCACCACAGGTCAGGCCCACTTCAGTATTTTTAAGAATTGCCATTTATTTTCTTTTCTGGGTCATAATGCAATGTATTGAAAAACTAGCAAGGTCACCTAAACAGGTGGTGGCACAATGGATAAAGCGTCGACCTGGGATGCTGAGGACCCAGGTTCAAAACCCTGAGGTCACTGCTTGAGCACCAGCTCACCAGCTTGAACACAGGGTTGCCGGCTTGAGCGTGGGATTACCAACATGATACCATGGTTGCTGGCTTTAAGTCCAAGGTCAATGGCTTGAGCAAGGGGTCACTGGCTGAGGTGAAGGCCTCTCCCCAGTCAAGGCACATATGAGAAAGCAATCAATGAACAACTAAAGTGCTGCAACTATGAGTTGATGCTTCTAATCTCTCTACCTTCCTTCCTGTCTGTCTGTCTCTTTGCCTCTCTCTCTCTCTTGCTAAAAAAAAAATAGATAAATAAAAAAATAATAATAAAAGGAAAAAAAAGCAAGCAAAGTCTTTAATAAAATGTGATAGGGCTGTGAGAATAAACTATAAATCATAAGTTAAAACAACATGAATAATGTTCATAGGACAAGAGAAACTTAAAGTTCTAGCAGTAGTGAAAAGTCAGAGCATTTTAAAAAGTACTACTATTTAGTTTAGTAATAATATTTTGCTTAATATTAATAAATAATTAGAGCATTCTTATAGGAGACAATTATAGAATCAAATATTTAATAAGTGTATAAGTAGATAAGTAAAATATATTTTGATATTTTATCTTTGTAATTATAAATCAATGAGCAATAAACCTATGATAAATAATAACCAGTGAACTGCAAATATTTCCCAAGAGTTTATTTAAAAAAATAATTATTGCCTGACCAGGCAGTGGTGCTATGGCTAGAGGCTTGGCCTGGGATGCTGAGGACCCAGTTTCGAAACCTGGAAGTCACCAGCTTGAGTACAGGTTCACCAGCTTGAGCATGGGATCATAGATATAACTCCATGGTTGCTGGCTTGAGCCCAAGGTTGTTGGCTTGAGCAAGGGGTCACTGGCTCAGCTGTAGCCCCCAATCACCATGTCAAGGCATGTATGGGAAAACAACCAATGAACAACTAAAGGGCTGCAGCTAAGAGTTGATGCTTCTCATATCTCTCCCTTCTTGTTTGTCCCTGTCTGTCTCTCCCATAAATAAATAAATAAGCAAACCAATCATTACTGCACCTGTGGTGGCGCAGTGGGTAAAGTGTCAACCTGGAGCACTGAGGTTGAGGTTCAAAGCCCCAGTTCTCTCCCTTCCCTTTCTCTCTCTAAAATGAATTAGTAAAACCTTTTAAAAGAATATATAGCCCCTGGTTGGTTGGCTCAGTGGTAGAGCATCGGCCTGGCGTGTGGAAGTCCTGGGTTCGATTCCCGGTCAGGGCACACAGGAAGAGCATCCATCTGCTTCTCCACGCCTCCCCCTCTTGCTTCTCTCTCTTTCTCTCTTCTCCTCCCTTCCTGCAGCCATGGCTTGATTAGAACTAGCTGACCCCAGGTGCTGAGGATGGCTCCATGGCCACCACCTCAGGTGCTAAAAATGGCTCTGGTTGCAACAGAGCATTGCCCCCTAGTGGGCTTGCCAGGTAGATCCTGGTTGGGACACATGCAGGACTCTGTCTCTGCCTCCCCTCCTCTCACTAAAAATAAAAATAAAGAATAAGTAAACAAATCAATCATTGAAAAATATTTAAATTTTTTAAAGATTTTATTTATTGATTTTACAGAGCGAGAGAGAAGGTTTAGGGAGAGAGAAGTATCAACTCATGGTTGTTTCATTTTAGTTGTTTATTGCTTACTTGTATATGTGCCTTTACCAGGCAACGCCAGGGTTTCAATCCAACGGCCTCAGCATCCTAGGTTGATGCTCTATTCACTGAGCTACCACAGGCCAAGCAAGACTTAAATGAAATAATAATGCCTAGTGTTCAGGAAAGAGTAAATAAAAAGATACACACAAATATAATGAAATACAATGCAATAACTAAAAAGAATGAAGCATATCCACATATAATGCCCACAATTTATTAATTAATTTATTTTTCTAGTGAGAGAGAATGAGAGAGAGAGAGACAGACAGACAGACAGACAAACAGATAGGAAGGGAGAGAAATGCAAAACATCAGCTTGTAGTTGCGGCACTTTAGTCGTTCATTGATTGCTTCTCTTATGTGCCTTGACTGCGGGGGAGGGGAGGCAGGCTCCACCTGAGCCAGTGATCCCTTGCTCAAGCCAGCAACCTTGAGCTCAAGCCAGAGACCTTGGACTTAAAGCCAGTGACCATGGAATCATGTTGGTGATCCCATGCTTAAGCTGGCAACCCTGTGTTCAAGCTGGTGAACTTGTGCTCAAGCCAGTGACCTTGGATTTTCAAACCTGGAACCTCAATGTCCCAGGTCAATGCTCTATCCACTGTGCCACCACCAGTCAAGCCCCACAATTTATTTCTGAGATGAAAAAAACAGTGTCAGAATATGATCATATGGTTGTAAAAATAATAATGGATGGTATATATTTGGATTTGCATAGACAATGGCACTTCTCAATGAGGCCTACCCTGGACAACCTGTTTAAAATTTCACCTCACCCAGTTTGCATTTCTAGCCCTCTCTTTTTTACTTTCCCTGTTTTACTTGTTTTTTTTTTTTTCCCATAACACTTAGCACCTTCTAATGTAATACCTAATTTAGGTATGTATTATTTGTTGGCTTTTTCTCTTTAGGATGTAAAAATCAATGAAAATACGGATATTAGTCTATTTTGTTCATGGATTGCTGAGTGTCTAGGTAGGACATTGCCTGGCACATACTAGGTATTCCATAAATATTTGTTGAATAATGAATGAATGGAAAAATTTCAGGAAGTAAGAGGAAGGAGAAGAGTGGCTTTTACTTTATACATTTTTTTTGTTGCTAGAACTTTTTGTGATTATGTTTTACCTTTATTATTTAAAATTATATATAAGAGAATTGCAAATTGTGTCTTTAATCTTATGAACAGTCCAAAATATAATTCTGAACAGTTTCCTTGGTCCATTGAGTTATTAAAACCCTACTTTTCACTTTGTAGAAAAAATGAAGGATGTGTTCAAGAGGTGTCACCACTGTCATAAAGAACCCTGCCTGAAGCTAAACACATCTATCAAAGTATAGAACCCATTTTCAGTTGTGTGAACAAAAATTAATTAAATTCTAAATGTCTTTATCCTATATAAACATCCATTGATTTACAACTTTTTTAACCATTAGCTCTTGAGTGCAAGTATTGAAACTTACCTTGCCTGATCAGGCGGTGGCGCAGTGGATAGAGCATCGGACTGGGATGCAGAGGACCCAGGTTCGAGACCCCGACGTCGACAGCTTGAGCGCGGGCTCATCTGGTTTGAGCAAAAGCTCACCAACTTGGACCCAAGGTCACTGGTTCGTGCAAAGGGTTATTCGGTCTGCTGAAGGCCCGCAGTCAAGGCACATATGAGAAAGCAATCAATGAACAACTAAGGTGTCACAATGAAAAACTGATGATTAATGCTTCTCATCTCTCTCCATTCCTATCTTTCTGTCCCTCTCTCTGACTCTCTCTGTCCCTGTAAAAAAAAAATAAAAAAGGAAAAAAGAAACTTACCTTAGAGTCCTTCAGGCATAGGTCAGATTTCATCCCTTTCCATGAAAATTTCTGTCTATCTTTTAAGTGGTCTTTCATTTTTAACACATGTAGGTGAACAAAATGCACAAATTTTCCTGATAATCCAGATTTCAAATGCTTGAACCATTTTTCCTCTCATAAAAATTCTCAAGATGTCCTAGAAATTCCAGAACTCAATATCCAAGCTACATCTCCTAAACATCTCTGTTACTCCAAGGAAGGGCACAAACATAATAAAGAGACAGCATGACATCTTAGAGAGAGTGTAATCTTCTAAGTCAGACATCTAGGATTCTAAACTTCGTCTTTTACTAACTGCATCACTTTGAGTAACCTCTCTGAGTATCTGTTTTCTATAAAACTAAGGATTGTAAAACCTATATACTCTTATTGATCAATGTCATCCCATTAAATTTAATTTTCTAAATAAAATTATAAAAAACTAATTTGAAGCAAAGTTGTGAGAACTAAATGAAACTATATGTCTAAATCATCTACTACACTGTCTAGCTCATAAAAAAGGTTTAATCAGTGGCATCTTTTACTATTTCTCAAGAAACGATAATAGAAGTACAGCAGTTTATTTCTGTACCACGCAGTTCTTGTTTCTCTATGCCATCATTTAACTTTTACTATCTGTACATTTTTTCTTGCAAATAGGAAATAAGCTGCATAAGAAAGCTTAAAAATTTTTTTAAATACTGTTTATTGCACTTTGATCAGTGATAGGCATAATAAATGATTACCAATTGAACAAAGCAAAATGAGATGTTTGGCCTCTCAGTTTGAGCATCAAGAACTAATAGTGAATCATTAATATGAACGTTCTGTGGAACATCTAGAGGTATATTGTTTATTAATTAGTTATTAAACAAATATTTATTGAGTTTCCAATTACATATTTATATGTGAGAAATTCTGTTCTATGCACAAGAGAGGAGTGAAAGTTAAAAAGAATATTTTCAAATACTGGTTATTACTGTGAGATTAATTGTATACATACCTTCGTTTTTGTTAACGTAAATCGTAGCACTCACTTTCATCCATTTGCTGCAGATCTGACATGTTTTGTATTAAGACCGATTTACTTGACATTGTATGTGCTTGGCATTAAAAACAAGAAAAGAATTCTATTTTCAAAAGGGTCATAGTTAACTCTTAGACTCTATGCCAAAACAATTTCCCCTCCCTTCCTTTAACCTCTCAAAGAGACAATTGGTTACATTCTAAGCAGATGCTTACTCAGAGAGTGGGCAGTAAGCCGTGGGCAGCTTGCTGCTTAATGTTAAGCAAGATCTTTGTGTGTTTTATTATATTAATTAGTGTATTGGCAAAGATAAATGGGATTTTCAAACAGAGGTTTTGCTGATCCCTTAATTTGCAGTTTGTGATAGCTCTTTTGTTTTTAATTTTTCCACTCATTAAACACTTCAATCTAGCATGAGCTCTAATTCCCTGTAATGCTAGAGCTTTGAGGAATGATGTATGAAAATGCTTGTGGTGAGGAGGGCAAAGTACACTTTGTCTTTAGTATGGCTCAAGAGTGGGCAGCTACTCTTA
The DNA here is from genome assembly GCA_037038555.1 of Rhynchonycteris naso. Taxonomy (NCBI): domain Eukaryota; kingdom Metazoa; phylum Chordata; class Mammalia; order Chiroptera; family Emballonuridae; genus Rhynchonycteris; species Rhynchonycteris naso. The sequence goes on along the minus strand of CM072996.1, from coordinate 251,056,005 downwards.
TTTTATGCACATCAGCATTTAACTCTAGATGAGCCCTGAGACAGATGATGCCATGTTCTATGTGCTTTTTTTTTCACAGAAATTTTATTTAAGATTTCTTGCCCTTATAAAAAGTATGTTACATCAAGATTGCAAAAAAAAAAAAAAAAAAACCAAAAAAAACAACAAATAACCCCCCCTTACTTCTTTATGTCTTTTATTTACTCATCTATGTTACCGCATAATTCATTTCCTACCCTAACACATTTCCTCCTTCTTCCTCCTGCTTTGAAAGGACAAGTGTCATGAGGGATAGCTTAATAGAATGTGCCATTTACCTTCTAGGAAAGCAATAACTTCTTACTGGCTGGAAGAAAGAGAGCCACTGGCATTCCTTGTTCCCGGAACCAGAAAGGTCACTATACCCTGAACTTAAATGTGACATTTCTATTACTTCATCCTGTCCCTGAGATTCTCTTTTACTCACACACTATACTTTAAGACAGTCTTAAATTTTAAGCACTTAAGAATTGCTTAAGCCTGACCAGGCGGTGGCGCAGTGGATAGAGCCTCGGACTGGGATGTGGAAGAACCCAGGTTCGAGACCCCGAGCTCGCCAGCTTGAGTGCGGGCCCATCTGGCTTGAGCAAAAAGCTCACCAGCTTGGGCCCAAGGTCGCTGGCTCCAGCAAGGGGTTTCTCGGTCTGCTGAAGGCCCGTGGTCAAGGCACGTGTGAGAAAGCAATCAATGAACAACTATGGTGTTACAATAGCAACGAAAAACTAATGATTGATGCTTCTCACCTCTCTTCGTTCCTGTCTGTCTGTCCCTATCTATCCCTCTCTCTGACTCTCTCTCTGTCCCTGTAAAATAAAAAAAAAGAAAACATCTTAAAAAAAAAGAATTGCTTAAGAAGTGATTAAAGGTTCTAAAGTTAACTTACTACTTTAACTTAACAACTGTTTTCTACATAAGACTCTCAAAGTTAATTTAAATCATGTAAGTCAGGGGTCGGAACCTTTTTGTCTGAGAGAACCATGAATGCCACATATTTTAAAATGTAATTCCCTGAGAACCATACAGTATGTTTAACACTAAATACAAGTAAATGTGTGCATTTTATGTAAGACCAACACTTTTAAAGTACAATAAGTCTCTGAATTCTTTTTAATAATATTGTTATGCTGTTGCTAACCAATGATGAATAAAGTACTTCTTACCATTAATGCAACTTCTGGTGCTGCATGGTTTTGCTGATGGCTTTGTAGTCTGGTTGATATGTGGTCAGGTTAAGCTTCACGCAGGCGTTGAGACTTCCATCCGTTATACATGATCATAGGTTGGTCTTAACATTCTTCAGATGTAAGAAAGACTGCTCACATACATATGTAGAGCCAAACATTGTCAGTACAGCAATACTCACACACTGCAGTGTATGATATTTGACAGGAAGCACGTTCCAAGTTTTGACAATCAGCTGGTCCGCGGGTTGAAATTTTTTCATTTCTTCCCACTTGTGTTTGCTCTCCAACTCTGCTTGCTACCATGCATGTCTTTCCAAATCTTCATTCAGTGACTTGAACTTATTCACCCACATGTCTGAGGCCTTCAGGTCAGCAGCTTGTAGCTCAAAATCTCTGACGGAGACACCGGGGATGTAACTCAGGTCGGCGCTGTCCACTGCACACTTGCGTGGATGGGTGATGAACTTAAAAAGATGAGTACGCTCACGAAATTCTCCAAAGCGTGCTTTGAATGGCTGCAGGAGATTAGATGTGAAGCCTGCTAGCTTCTGGAAATCAAGATGTTGAGCAGGGTCACTTGCTGTGCATGCATCTTTAAATTCTTCCAGCTTTTCAAAGTGTAGTAAATAACCTGTTTAAATATCAGCAATGAAGAGTTAGTTCCAGCTTGTTTTCAAATGCAAACACTGCTTGTTGAAGGGATAAGACTGTATTTCCAACATGCATTTTCACATTGAGCTGGTTCAGATGTTCAGTCATGTCCACGAGATAGTAGAACTTCAGGAGCCACTCAGTGTTAGTTAACTCAGGATGCTCGATGTTTTTCATTTCAAGAAAAGTCCAGATTTTGCTCAGACAAGCCGTGAAACAGCTGAGCACCTTCCCTCTTTTTTTTTTTTTTTAATTTATTCATTTTAGAGAGGATACACAGAGTGAGAGAGAGAGAGAGAAAGGGGGGAGGAGCTGGAAGCATCAATTCCCATATGTGCCTTGACCAGACCAGTGCAGGGTTTTGAACTAGTGACCTCAGTGTTCCCAGGTCGAAGCTTTATCCACTACGCCACCACAGGTCAGGCTGAGCACCTTCCCTCTTGACAACCAATGCTCATTGCTATGCAGAAGCAGACCAGGATAATTATTCCCAACTTCATCCAGCAGTATTTTAAACTGGCAATCATTTAAATCTTGGGCAACAATGAAGTTGACCACCTGAATGACCAGTGACATTACCTCACCAAGCTGCTTGCCACACATCTGAGCACAAAGTGCCTCCTGATGTAGGATGCAGTGAAAACTTAGAATGGGTCTCTTTTCATGTCCATGAAGAAGCGCTACAAATCCTCTGTTTTTCCCCACCGTGCATGGAACACCATCGGTACACACCGAAATAAGTTTATCCATCGGTAGATTTTTTTTCTTTAGCAAACTCAGCGAAAGACTTGAATAAATCTTCCCTTCTTGTTGTCTCTTTCATAGACAAAACAGCAAGACTTTCCTCACGTAGTGTGTCACCGACAGCATACCTTGCAATCACGCTGAACTGAGATAAATGGCTTATGTCTGTTGCCTCATCCAAAGCGAGAGAAAAGAATGATGCTGCATTTATATCCTTCACTTGTGTTGCCTCAATTTGCCATCATGATGGTACAATTGTAAACAGTTCTTGCCAACAGAGACATGTATTTTATTTGTTTATTTTGTTTTTATCCGAAAAGTCGTCAAAAAGTTCATTGGCAAGATTAAGCATGAATGTTTTGGCATACTCCCCATCTGTGAATGGCTTTCTGTTTCTCACAATTGCTAAAGCACCAGCAAAGCTAGCCAAATTCCAGTCACCTTGTTGGGTCCAAACACAGAGTTGCTGCTAACTAGCTTGCACTCTGCACAGTAACTCTTGACATGCTTTCTTCCTGCTGTCCCCCACTGGATATTTCGATGCAAATGTAGTATGGCGTGTATCGAAGTGCCGCTTTATATTTGACCGTTTCATTGATGCAATTTTATTGTTGCATATTAGACACACTGCAGAACCTGCTCTCTCCACAAAGGCAAATTCCTCTGTCCATTCCTGATGAAAATATGATACTCCTCATCTTTTTTCTTTTAGCCATCTTCTTCGTCAAAAGGGTTTCTGCAATTAGCTAGCTGACTACTTGATTAAAAGGAGGGAAGTTTACTTCCTGACCTCACAACAACCCATGTACGTTACGCATTATCCAATAAAAACTTGGTGTTGTCCTGGAGGACAGCTGTGATTGGCTTCAGCCATCCGCAACTATGAACATGAGCGGTAGAAAATGAATGGATTGTAATACATGAGAATGTTTTATATTTTTAACATTATTATTTTTTTTTATTAAAGATCTGTCTGTGAGCCAGATGCAGCCATCAAAAGAGCCACATCTGGCTTGTGAACGATAGGTTCCCGATCCCTGATGTAAGTAGAGGAGCCAATAGTAAAAAAGGGATGAAATGTGAGAGTAAATACATTTTATAACCCTTGTCTCAAAAGATCAATCCTACAAAATACTTAGAGTGTTAAGAATACAATTTTACACAGTAAAAATGATTGGTTTTCAGTACGAAAGTACTTTTTTTTTTTTTACAGGGACAGAGAGAGAGAGTCAGAGAAAAGGTTAGATAGGGACAGACAGACAGGAATGGAGAGAGATGAGAAGCATCAATCATGAGTTTTTCGTTGTGACACCTTAGTTTTTCATTGATTACTTTCTCATATGTGCCTTGACCATGGGCCTTCAGCAGACCTAGTAACCCCTTGCTCGAGCTAGCGACCTTGGGTTTAAGCTGGTGAGCTTTTTTTTTGCTCAAGCCAGATGAGCCCATGCTCAAGCTGATGACCTCGGGGTCTCGAACCTGGATCTTCTGCGTCCCAGTTCAGCGCTCTATTCACTGCACCACTGCCTGGTCAGGCCAGTACAAAAGTACTTTTAATTTCTTTACTGCAGGTACAGTGGCTTTCAAGTCATCAATTTCTAAGATTTCATGTAGATCATTAGTGAATTCCTGAAATGCTGAATAAAATTCCTCATGTTCTTCCAGTTTGATGATAATGCTTTGGAGATCTTCAGGTCCCAATACCTGCATAACCAGTTCATTTACATCTTCATTAATCAGCCTACACAATTTTCCAATTGTGCTCACCAGCACACACAATGAGGATGAACTATTTTTTGTTGATTTATTAGGAATAATTCTTAAATGGGGCCCCAAATGACAAAGAGTCATCACCTAATTCTAAGAATTCTTGGAGGTTTCTCATAGCATTGTTGATTTCTCCAAGCCTAGTATAAACTTCATTCATTCAGGGATAAACTCCATTTTAGGAAGGCACATCAAATAATTTTTGCATGTGAGAAACAATAGCTTGCAAAGTTTGAAATTTTGGCATATTGCTGTCCTTTTCTTTGTTTTCAACTTCTTCTAACATGGTATCTACTATAAACACCAGATCTTCAACTCTGATACCTTCATTTTCATCCTTTAATTATGCCAAGGCACCAATTCTGCAGATAGTATTTTCAAGGACTTATACAAATCCTTTAAGGAAGTCAATTGATCTGCCCACATTTCTATTACAGAAACAAGATGCTCAAATCCACAATCTGAACAAAATTTTTATTAAAATGTTGGGTTCTTGCCTGACCTGTGGTGGCACATTGGATAAAACATTGACCTGGGAACACTGAGGTCGCCAGTTCAAAACCCTGCACTGGTCTGGTCAAGGCACATATGGGAGTTGATGCTTCCAGCTCCTCCCCCGTTTCTCTCTTTCTCTCTCTCTCTCACTCTGTGTCTCCTCTCTAAAAAATAAATTAAATTAAAATTTTTTTTAAATTTTAAAAAATGTTGGGTTCCTCCTTTGCTCTGTTTATAAATGATTACTGGAGCTCTTGGATTATGAATAATTGAATTGATGCTACTCAGTACCTGGAAGTACCTCTGGTCTATTAGGGCCTGCTGCTGGTTATCTTTGCTGGGCTCATCTTTGATTTCTGTGTCCTCCACTTTGTTTTAACCCATAAGATCTTGTAATTTCATGTTTTCCTTCAGGGATTTCTCCAGTTTCTTCACCTGTTGTTTATAAAGTCTTAATTCATGCTGTGTGGGCCTGGTTTCCAAATCTTTTTGAAGATTCAGCTTTTCACTTAAAAGTACATCAATCTTAGCTTTTGCTTCTTCAAGCTGACTCTGTAATGACACTAGAAGGCCTTTAATAACTTGGTAAGGCTTCAAGACTTCTGTAGTCTTCCTCTGACTGACTTTCATCTTCTTTATATTGCCTTTGAAGTTTTATAATTTTAGATTCATAGTAATCAATTAGGCAAAGCAACTGTCTATCCAAGGTGGTATGAGGAACTCTTTTGCAGAGATAAGAAAACACTCTGTTTTGAGTGACAATGCACTCTTCTTCTTCCTTTGTTGATCTATAGCAGGGGTCCCCAAACTTTTTACACAGGGGGCCAGTTCACTGTCCCTCAGACCGTTAGAGGGCCAGATTATAAAAAAACCTATGAACAAATCCCTATGCACACTGCACATATCTTATTTTAAAGTAAAAAAACAAAACGGGAACAAATACAATATTTAAAATAAAGAACAAGTAAATTTAAATCAACACACTGACCAGTATTTCAATGGGAATTATGGGTGCGGATGCATCCTGTGCTCCTCTCACTGACCACCAATGAAAGGTGTCCCTTCTGGAAATGCGGTGGGGGCCGGATAAATGGCCTCAGGGGGCTGCATGCGACCCATGGGCTGTAGTTTGGGGATCCCTGATCTATAGATATCCTTTTGCAAAGAAGCAATTATCTCCTGTTGCTTCATTCATTTTTTCTTATAATGCTGACATTTTGCCTGCTAATCTTTATGCTCCTTTTGAAGACCTTTTATTTTATTCTGTTGCTGGCAAACTCTATTTAGGGATTCATCCTCCAATTCACCAATTTTGGATTTCACACTCTTCATAATTTGTTCTATGTCATTAGCTCATTTTTTCTTGTCTATTGCTCTGCATTTTTTCTAGCTGAAGTTCTTTTTTAAGCTACTGATTAGTTTCTATGAGCTCTGGATCATGTTCTGTTGATGTGCTTTGTCTCCCACCAATGTTTTCAAGTTCTTTCTCATCCTTTATGATGACTATGTCAAAAACGATGAGATCGTTAAGATCTGTTCTCTTGACTAGACATAAAGGTTTGAAGCCATGCATCATCAACAGCACATTTATGCTTTCCCATTCTGCTTCTTCCCACTGTTTTTCAATCATGAGTCTATTTGATGATTTACTGGATTGCTGGGCATTAGGGGCTGCTGGAAATGGTTTAGTTTGTAGAACCAAAAAAGTGGTGGAAATAAAAAGTTCTGAGTTGCCTCTTCCTCACTTAGTTAACTCATACTTGACTTTCAGATGTCGACTCAGATTTCTTTCTTCAGGGAAATCTTCTCTGATTCCCTGACTATATCAGGTACTCTTGTTATATGCTCTTGTAACACTAAGTCATTCACTGAAGTCTTCCTAGACCTGTGATTCTTAACCCTGGCTGCACATTAGACTTACCCCGGGGAGCTTTGAAAACCCTTGTATGTGTTTTCTAGTGATGTGTAGAAAAATTCTTTAACCTTTCATTCAAGTTTAGATTGTGTAATAAAACCCACCTGATTTGGATATTTGGGACTAGTGAGGAGAAGACTGGAGGAAATGTATCAGGAAGAAATGTATTTGTTGATTTGTGTAACTAAATGGTGAGGGAGATTTTCCTGTTGCCCTTGATTTAACTATTTGTCTTCTTACCACTGTTTGATGGCAAAGATGCTCTATGTGTTATCTCATCTGTTTCTCACCATATCTATCATAGTTTGTAAGATTCAGTCCAGTTCAGTTAAATACTGCATTCTCAAATTCTATATAAATCTTTTTCCTTCTCTACTTTCAGTGGAGGCTTGACCTATGACTTTGAGGGGAAACCACATGGTCAGTCTCACACCCTCTGTCTAGCACCCATAAAATGGAGGGAATTGCTTATTTTATTTATTTATTTATTTTTAGGAAATTGTTTATTACTTGAAAATATATTTTGTGGAATATTTATTTTATTTTATTGATTAATTTTAGAGAGGGAGGAAGATAGAGACAGAGACAGAAACATCAATCTGTTCCTATACGTGCCCTGATCCTGAATCGAATTCACAACATCTGTGCATCAAGATGATGCTCAAACCAACTGAGCTATCTGGCCAGGTCTATTTTGTGGAATATTAAAAAAATTTTAACAAGGCATTGGTCACCTGACCAGGCAATGGATAGAGCGTAGGACTGGGATACAGAGCACTCAGGTGCAAAACCCCGAAGTTGCCAGATTGAGTACAGGCTGACGAGATTGAGTGCAGGGTCTCTGGCTTGAGTGTGGGATCATAGACGTGACCCCACGGTCGCTGGCTTAAGCCTTAAAGTCACTGGCTTGAAGTCCAAGTTCGCTAGCTTGAGCCCAAGGTTGCTGGCTTGAGCAAAGGGTCATTCTCTCCGCTGTAGTTCCCTGGTCAAGGCACATATGAGAAAGCAATCAATGAACAGCTAAGGAGTTGCAACAAAGCATTGATGCTTCTCAACTCTCTCCCTTACTGTCTGTCTATCCCTATCTGTTCCTCTCTCTGACTCTCTGTCTCTGTCAAAAGAACAAATAGACAACAAAACAACAACAAAAAATAAAAACAAGGCATTGATCGGTGTGGGGGAGAAAGGCAAAGGATTTCTTGCTGAGAAAATTTGAGTATTAAGGACAAGAAAAAAAGGCAAATAGAAATCAGTGGAATGGCCTCACCAGTGGTGGCACAGTGGATAGAGCATCAATGTGAGATGTTGAGGACCCAGGTTCAAAACCCTGAGGTCGCTGACTTGAGCACAGGCTCACCAGATTTTGGGGAGCATGGGATCACCAATGTGATCCCATGGCCACTGGCTTGAGTCCAAAAGTCATTGGCATGAGCAAGAGGTCATTGGCTCAGCTTTAGCCCCTCAGTCAAGGCACATATGAGAAGGCAATAAGTGAACAGCTAAAGTGCCACAACTATGAGTTGATGCTTCTCACCTCTCTCCCTTTCTGCTGTTTCTTTTTTTTTTTCTCTCTCTCTCTCTCTCTCTCTAAAAAAGGAGAAAAAAAGAAATCAGTGGGATGGATCTGGAAAGAAAAACCAAAACATATCAAACTAAACTGCTATGTGGAAAAATCAACAACGTATAATAACATAGTGATAAAGAGCAGAGCCTCTGTTGCCAGCCTGCCTGGGTTCAAATTTCAGCTTTACTACTTACTAATGTAGCAAGAGATTGGGCAAGTTACTTAGGCTCTGTGTGCCTCAGTTACTTCTAAAATGAGGTAAATGAAAATACCTAAAAGAGTTGTTGAGATGATTTCTTGATCAAATAGTCACAGAATGCTTAGAATGGTGCCTGGCATATGGTGAAAGCCATGTGAGTATTTGTTCAATAAATAAATATGACAACTTCCTTATTACCTTAAAACAAATTTATGTTTAGATTGTTGGGGTAAGTTAGTATGAAGAGACACCGAAAGGAAATACTTGTAACATATACAAGACCCACTTATTTTTCCCTCCATTGATTAGAGAGAGTGAAAGAGAAAGGAAGAGAGAGGGAAATATCAACTCAGTTGTTTCATTTAATTATTCTATTTATTTGTGTAGTTATTGATTGCTTCTTCTATGAGCCCTGACCAAAGGTGGAACCAGGGACCTCTGGTGTGCCAGGTGGATGCTTTATTCTCTGAACCACCTAGCCACAGTCTACAAGACTCACTTTTGCATTTTTACTGTATCTTCTATTTTATTCTTCTTTTTCTCAAAAGAAATATTATTTTGATCTATTTAATATTTAATTGTTTGAGGGCAGTGATGGTTTAGTTGTATAGCCTTTTTAAAATGTAATTTGTGTGTGTGTGTGTGTGTGTGTGTGTGTGTGTGTGTGTGACAGAGATAGAGACAGAGAAAGGGACAGACAGGCTGGAAGGGAGAGAGATGAAAAACCACAATTCTTCGTTGCTCACCTTAGTTGTTCACTGATTGCTTTCTCATATGTGCCTTGACTGGGGGCTCCAGCAGAGCCTGTAACCCTTTGCTCAAGCCAGCGACCTTTGGCTTCAAGCCAGTGACCTCTGGGCTCAAGCCATAATCTTAGCCAAGCTCTCTATTGTCCGTGTGTGACAAGGGTACTGGGAGAACAAGATTGGCAAGGCCTACATGGTCTCTTGCAAGGTGCTCAGCTGCTGTGGCTCTTTGCTGGTGTGCCTCATCCCTGCCCCCAGGGGCACTGACATGTCTCAGCCCTGTGCCCAAGAAGCTGCTGGTAGTGGTCAGTATCCATGACTGCTGCACCTTGGTCAGGGGCTGCACTGCCACTCTGGGCAACTTCACCAAGGCCACTTTATTTTATTTTATTTTTCTGAAGTGAGAAGCAGGGAGGCAGAGAGGCAGACTCCTGTATGCACCCGACCGGGATCCATCTGGAAAGCCTACTAGGGGGTGATGCTCTGCTCATCTGGGCCATTGCTTTGTTGTACCCAGAGCCATTCTAGCACCTAAGACAGAGGCCATGGAGCCATCCTCAGTGCCCGGGCCAACTTTGCTCTAATAAAGCCTTGGCTACAAGAAGGGAAAGAAGGGAGAGAAAGAAGAGGAGGAAGGGTGGAGAAGCAGATGGGTGCTTTTCCTGTGTGCCCTGGCCAGGAATTGAACCTGGGCCATCTACATGCCAGGATGATGCTCTACCACTGAGCCTACTGTACAGGACTGCCAAGGCCAATTTTGATGTCATCTTTAAGACCTACAATTATCTCACCCCTGACCTCTGGAAAGAAACTGTGTTCACCAAGTCTCCCTATCAGGAATTCACTGGCTATCTTGTAAAGACCCACACCAGAATTTTTGTGTGGAGGACGTAGGCTTCAGCTGTAGTTACCACATAATTTTATACAAAAATAAATAAATAAATAAAGTGAACTAAGTCTGTTAAAAAGAACATCATCAGCGTATGATCCAAGATTGGTAGTGAGCCCCTGTCCCCCTAAAACATTAGCATGCTTTTAAAAATTGGAAGCTTTTCTTTTCTTGTTTTTTTAGAGAGAGGCATGAAGAGAGGTAGAGAGACAGGAACATCAAGCTATTCCTGCATGTGCCCTGACTGGGGATCAAACCAGCAACCTCTGTGCTTCCGGAGGACGCTCCAGCCAACCAAGTTATCGGGCCAGGGCTTAATTTTCTTTTTTTAATTGATTGATTTTTAGAGAGACAGAGAGAGAAAGTAGAGAGAGAAGAGGGAAAGGAGAAGCATTTGCTTGTTGTTCCACTTAGTTGTGCTTTCATTGGTGGAAGCTTTTCATTTTAGTAATTGCTTTGCAGGTGCTTTGACCTGGCAAGCCTGGGGTTTTGAACTGGCGACCTCAGCGCTCCAGGTCAACGTTTTATTCACTGTGCCACCACAGGTGTGGCAATGATTGGTTTATTTGTTTATTTATTTATTTGTTTGTTTTAGTGAAAGACAGACAGGCAGGGACAAACAGGAAGGGAGAAAGATGAGAAGGGGGCTCCAGCTGAGCCAGTGACCCCTTGTTCAAACCAGTGACCTTGAGCTCCAAGCCAGTGACCTTGAGCTTCACAACAACAACCTTTGGACTCAACCAGCAACTATGGGGCCATGTCTATGACCCATGCTCAAGCCAGCAACCCTGCATGCAAGCTGGTGAGCCCGTGCTCCAGCCGGCAACTTCAGGATTTTGAATCTGGGTCCTCTGCATCCCAGGTCAATGCTCTATCCACTGCACTATCACCTGGTTAGGCTAGCTTTTCATTTTAGATAAGGCTGTAACCAGTTTTTATTTCAAAGCACAAAGCTTTCATTCTTGATAAAGATGTGTTTATTGCTCATTAGTAGTATTATTTTTGGCTCTGAGGTAATGTTTAGGGAAAAGCATGTCTTCGGTTTTCCTTCTTGGAGTAGTTTACTAGAAAAAGCATGAATTTTAAACCACAAATTAGTTCTAACTAAAAAATATTTTTACTTATTAAAACACAATTTGTTCTCCTAACATCTATATTTTGTTTATTAATTACATAGTTACTATATCCAAAACAATACCAAACCTAGAAACTGTATAAAACAATCACATTGAGAAGGAAGTTTCATGTATTCTGCACCGTACTATGGGATCATAAAAATGACTGCAAGCTGAAACCATGCAAAGAAATCTTAATACTCAATAGGAAAAATTACCGTTGTTCTTTGACCTTTTGTCAAAACATTAATAACTGTTGGTTATGAATGTAAAAAGGAAATGAAAAACTAGTAAAACTAATATTTATTTAGTACAGTATAATTTAAAAAACTAGACACATTGAAAATTAAAATGTTTATTTCTTTTTTTATTTTTTTACAGGGACAGAGAGAGAGTCAGAGAGAGGGATAGATGGGGACAGACAGACAGGAACGGAGAGAGGTGAGAAGCATCAATCATTAGTTTTTCATTGCCGTTGTGACACCTTAGTTGTTCATTGATTGCTTTCTCACATGTGCCTTGACCGCGGGCCTTCAGCAGACAAAGCAACCCCTTGCTGGATCCAGCGACCTGGGGTCCAAGCTGACAAGCTTTTGCTCAAGCCAGATGGGCCCGCGCTCAAGCTGGCGAGCTCGGGGTCTCGAACCTGGGTCTTCCGCATTCCAGTCTGACACTTTATCCACTGCGCCACCGCTTGGTCAGGCTAAAATGTTTATTTCTTTTTTTTAAAATACATTTTAATATTAATTTCCTTTTATTTTATTCATTTTAGAGAGGAGACACAGAGTGAGAGAGAGAGAGAGAGAGAGAAAGAGAGAGAGAAGGGGGGAGGAGCTGGAAGCATCAACTCCCATATGTGCCTTGACCAGACCAGTGCAGGGTTTTGAACTGGCGACCTCAGTGTTCCCAGGTCGACGCTTTATCCACTGTGCCACCACAGGTCAGGCTAAAATGTTTATTTCTTAAAAAAACGTATCACAAAGAGCCAGGAAAGTTAGAATAAAGATCAAAGGCCTTAAGCTCTATGCCTCCCCTTTTCTGTTCTGGCTTGAACATTGTCGACATGACTCCCACTGATGACCTGTTCCTATTGCTTTCCCTCTCACTTTCCTATAGTTAAGACAAACAAAACCCATCTCAACCAGCTTCATCACCCCTATTGGCCTAAAAATGATCAACAGAGCTATTATAATATTATCATAATAAATTTACATTACAGTTTTTGAACCATTCCGTCTACTGAATTGCCATGACAGTTCCAGGAGGGCCAAACAAAGAAAACACTATCTGGAGAGGAGAGACAAGGGCTATTGCATCAGCAGTCACCTGACCAGTGCTGGAAGCCAAGGACCTCCCTACCCAGCCCCTTGCCTACATTTATTAAAACCCTTTCAACCAGAACCCATCAGGGCATCTTGTTCTTTGAGTTCTACTGCTCTCACGTTTTTTCTTTTTTCTTTCTTTTTTTTTTGACAGAGACAGAGAGAGTCAGAGAGAGGGTCAGGTAGGGACAGTCAGACAAGAAGGGAGAAAGATGAGAAGCATCAAGGCTTTGTTGCAGCTCCTTAGTTGTTCATTGATTGCTTTCTCATATGTACCTTGACCAGGGGACTATAGCAGAGTGAGTGACTCCTTTCTCAAACCAGTGACCGTGGGCTTCAAGCCAGCAACCTTTGGGCTCAAGACAGCGACCATGGGATCTGTACAAACCCACACTCAAGCCAGTGATCCACACTCAAGCTGGTGAGTCCGTGCTCTAGGTGGATGAACTCACGTTCAAGTCGGCAACCTCGGGGTTTCGAATCTGGGTCCTCCCCGTCATAGTCTGACTCTCTATCCACTATGCCACCATCAGGCTCCTCGCTCACTTGTTGAGTGCACACATTTGCTTTAATAATTGACTGTGTTTTGCTGAATCTTTCTGTCTTGTCCTCAAATTCACTCTTGTGTGGTGACAAGGACCTGGCCCCGGCTATCAGGCTGAGTCCTCTCTCGGCCTCCCTGGGTGCCCTCTGCTTTCACAAGTATTTGAACAATGCTTGCCTTCTTATTGTATAACTTATATAGAGAAAGCCTCTTTACTGGGCCCTGGCTAATTCTCATACTCCTTTCTAAATTTGGATTAGTTCCCAGCACTTAATCCTTTGTGCTTTCAATGCTGTAAAATATTTCTGGAGTTGCTTTAATGTAAAGTTTTTTGTTGTTGTTTTTTGCTGTTGTCATTCCCCCTGGAACATTTTTATCCTTTTTGTTACTTCTACTTTTCTCATTTATGTTGATAAGTTTGCTTTCCCTAAGTTCATCTGGCTGCATATGTCAATAGTCCCTTTTGAATTTCACAAATAGCATAACCACTTTTTCTTTCTTTGCTGTACTTTCATCTTTCTTGACCAATGCCTTCTTGCAGGGATCTATTTTTGTAAAATAACACATGGGTTTGTCACTAGGAGACAAGAAAGAACCACAACTACATGCTTTGCTATGTGTGAACTGTATTACAGATGTACACTAACCAGACTTTGAAAAGAGTGATTTGATTGGTCACTGATTGGTCAACTATTTACATAGTAATTTGTGGATTTAGGAGGAAACAGTAGTTGATGCTTTATGTAATCATTCAGTTACCATACCACCATAACAAGGATTGGAACTCTGTGGTTGGGGAATGGTGTTATGTAACTAAATTCATGATAACTGAATTTCATGCGTATGAGAGCCATGCAAAGTGAAGACTGTAAATAATTTGTGTGTTTTCTGTAGTGTAAACTGAGAAGTGTTCAAGCAAAGGCTCTCAACATATTTCCAAGTGATCATTCTACATTATGAAGGCAGCTTCCTTTTTTCCCTCCATTTGGCCATAGTAGGGACATTTTGGAAATGATACTGAAACTGTTTCAAGGTCAGAAAAAAAATTAGAAGAGGATAAGATTCAAGTAATTACACTTGCTGGGCATAGGTTGGGGCTATTCTAGAATCTTTTGTATCCAGTGTTCTTGTTTTAGGTATATTTCTTGGACATTTACCCTTTCAGGTGTTGGAGCCTTGGAGAAAGACTTGTGTATTTCTTATGTTTATTGAATGTTGCTATCTAGGTTTCTAAAGCCATAAATATTTATTTTCATCTGGATGCTTTCCCTTTACATCTTGAGTCCATAAACAGGGGTATGGAGTCCTCAGCTAAGATAATAGGAGCTGCTCAGACAGAGAGCTGTGCAAAGTAAGCACTGCCCTCCCCCAAGGATTAGATTGTCAGAGTGGAGTCCAGAGGGAGGAACCAAAGTTGGCTGAATATGTAAAGATCCAAGAATAAAAGTTGGGAAGATGTGGGGTTTTGTAGGTGAATGATTTGCATATCGGAATGTTGTAGACTGCAAGTAGCTAAAAGCCTTTGTAAATTCAAAGCTTAGCAAAAGGCCAAGTTCTCCCTGCCTCCATATTGGCTATGATGCTGAGTATTTGCACCCATTTCATTTGCTTCCTTAAGTTGCTGGAAGCAATTTACATGCCCTTCCTCTCACTCTTTGTTTGTTTAGATGTTGGTTGATTTTGCTTATGCATGGTAGAGAGATTCCTGTTTATGCCTTGGGAGAGTTCCTGTTGTTTGCCTCAGATAACTTCCTTGATTTACATATGACTATATAATAAAGCAAACTGGGGCTATGGGGCACTAGGATATTGCCATCAGCATGGAAGAGACCTCCCGATCCCATCCTTTTTTCTTAATAAGTCTGTTTTCTTAATTCCTCACCTTTCTCACTCAAGACCCAGAATTATGAACCGTGCTGGTCCGTGGCATCAGAACATCACTTATTGGTTAGAGAGGATAGAACGCATGGATGTGAAATCAGTCACTAGAGTCCAGAATAAGGGAAGCTAGTGACCTCTGTACCTTTTTACCCTTGGTGGAGAGCAGGTCTTTGAACTTGACTTTTTACAATATATATTTTTAACATTGTTATTGAAGTAATGTCTTCCAACTGGCTCTGTTTCCAAATTGTGTTCCCTACCATCTTGTTGCATCTTTCATGGCAAAAATTCTTTAAATATTAAGATGTATGTGGATGTCTTTCCAAATTCCCATTTGCACATAGCTCCCAAATTGGCATACAAATTATAGTAACTTTCTGTTGAACTCTGGCAAGCATTTTGTCACCAATATAAATACATTGATGCTTTTGAGTCTATACCAGTTCCCAATGCTGGACCCTGCACATTTCATATTAATTGCTCTTTCTCTATGTCAGTGGTATGTTCTACTAACAACTTCCAACACTCTTTTTCTATCCCTGTTCTCTTCCAAAATGTCTCTAGTTACTGGTAATAGGTGGCCTAAACCAGGGTTCCCTATATCTGCTGCGATCATCAGCTTCACAGAAATTATTGTGAAGTTGAGAAAGAAAACACATTCTTAGAAGGACACCTTGTGGCTAACTGGGTTCATTAAAAAAAAAAGAAAAAGAAAAAGCACAACCTAGCAACCATTTCTGCACAGGAACCTCTCACACAAACTGCACTTCAGAGGAAAACCTACACTGAACTGCCTGCCTGTACTGTGTTTCTGCCATTTGAACTGACTCTTATATAGGAATTCCTGGAATCCTACTTCAGTCCCTACCCAATCAGAGTTGTACAGCTCCGGCCAACCAGAGCAGCTCTAGTCTGACCTATTATACAGTGACTTTTGGACCACCAAACTATGAAGATTTGGAGTCCTCATTTGCATGAGAACAAGTCAATCAGGAACCAGGGACGGGGACTTCTGTCCACATAAGTCAGCTCCCCTCTGACTGAGAGCACACTTTCCCTTTCCCTTTCCACTGAGGACTGAGGACTGAATCAGCCTGGCTGATGTGAAGCACTGAAGTTGTTTCCCTGGAGCAGAGTGGGACAAAATAGTGCAAGCCAGAGCAGACTGGCACAGAATATAGCAGAGCAGATCATCAGCAAGGAGCAGACCAGCGAGAAGCAAAGCAAAGCTGCCTAGCTGGAGAGAGACCTGTCCCCAGGGCTGCCTGTCCCAAGGCTGCCTGACAGCTATGTTGTATTACAATTGAGTTGCTTTGCAGTGAATAAAGTTTCCTTCTTCACTGCACTCCAAATTGGAAATTTCTGTTGGTGTCAAATTGGTGCCAATCATTGATTGACACTGTTAAGTCTTTTTGTGTGTGTGTGTGACAGAGACAGAGAGAGAATCAGAGAGAGGGACAGATCAGGACAGACAGACAGGAAGGGAGAAAAATGAGAAGCATCAACTCTTAATTGTGTTACCTCAGTTGTTCATTGATTGCTTTCTCATATGTGCCTTGACCGGGGGTGGGAGAACTCCAGCCAAACCAGTGTCCCTTAGCTCAAGTCAGCGACCTTGGGCTCAAGCCAGTGACCTTGGGCTTCAAGCCAGCAACCTTTGGGCTTAAGCCAGCAACCATGGGGTCATGTCTATGATCCCATGCTCAAGCCAGTGACCCCCGTGCTCAAGCTGGTGAACCCATGCTCAAGGTGGTGACCTTGGGTTTCAAACCTGGATCCTTCATGTCTTAGTCCAATGCTCTTTCCAGTGTGCCACTGTCTGGTCAGGTGACACCATTAAATCTAGGGAAAGTTCTTTTTAGGTAGATGAAGTAGGATAAGGGCTGGGGTGAATATCAATAACCAGCCTGCTAGGCCATTAGGACTTTATTTGACTCGTACATTCCAGGAAGATCATATGGCATGAAGTATGGCTGGGTCTCTGAAATGTCCTCTCTTAAATTGTACTGTCTTTAATCCTCATTCCCCACATCCCAGTCTGTAATCATCATCTCAGTAATTTCCCTAACTGCTCTGTGATGCTGATGTTTAATTCCAAAGGCCCTCACAACTCATTTTATGTGACGGAAGATTCCTTCCTTCACAAGAAATCTAATAGTTTAGTAGTATCAGGAAGGAATATACCTGCTTCTAAAATGATGATTTCCTCTGAGATCAAACTGGGTTTTCCACCTTAGTTCAAAGCAGCCTAGATAAACTGGAAAACAAAAATGACAAAATAGAACAAAAAACTTGTTACCTGCATCTCATTTGGGCACCTGGTCCCTCAAAGAATTGACTAAACTTGGCTCAAAACCCTCCTATCATGCTCTGCGAGGGGCCAGCATCATGCTTCTCTCTACCTTCTACTGAATTATCTCTGCCCCATCAGATATTGGAGATGAAATCTCTCATTATTATTTTCTACTCATTAACCTCAAGACTTTCATGATTTTTTCTTGTAGATCTGCATGAAGAATGGCGGTGGTGGTCTCAAAGACATGTCACATTGTAGGATTTGTTATCCTCTTTCCATCACTCCAACTTTTTTTTTCTTTCTCTTTTCTCCTCCTGTGAAATTACCATAACATCCATTTTCTTGTCCTATATAGAACTTCTACCCTCATTCAGATCCTCTCAATTTCTCCACTTCAACACACACAGGTTTGACAAGGCATTTCTGTATAAATATAGCACTTTCCTTGATGGAAACGCTAGTGAATTTAATTTTTACACTCATTACACTAAAAAGGCCTGCCATGGCAAGAACTACTTAGAGCCATATCTAGGAGGAGGTAATATTTCATCTTTACTTTTGTAGTCTGTTTCCTTTTTAGTTGATTTTTGCCAAATAGCTTCAACTAGCACAAGCTAGAGTAATTTTTAGAGGTGTCTGAGGCAAAGAAATACTTCACCCTTGACCCATATACTGTTGATTTGATAATGCTTTTTATATAGGTCTCCTTTTTAAAAAATATTTTATTGAAAAAAAAAAAAAATATTTTATTGATTGATTTTACAGATTGAGGAGACAGGGGGATAGGAACTGAAAAGTATCAACTCATAGTTGCTTCACTTTAGTTGTTCATTGGTTGATTGCTTCCTGTATGTGCCTTGACCTGACCCAGCAAATCCAGGGTTTTGAACCAGTGGCCTCAGCATTCCAGGTTGATGCTCTACCCACTGCACCACCACAGGTGAGGCTGGGTCTTCTGTTTTGAAAATATAATTTAATAAAGAATCTCAACTAGTGCAATAGCTGATTTTTTTTTATTTCAGGAAGATATTCCATGCCCTCCTCCTTGGTATTCTTCTTATTCCTGCTTATTATTTTATCCCTGTTTAAGCAGATTGTTTGAAAAGAGGGAAGTAGAGGGGAAGGAGGACCAGGAGGAGGAAGGGGGAAGAAAAAAAAGAGAAGGAGGAAGGAGAAGAAGGTCTGTTTAATTATTGTTGTTATTTTCCCTTATTTGCTACAAAGTTAATCTGAAACCTGGGAGGTCTTCTTTTCCAGTAGAATTGCATATTCTCTGAAAAAAAAATTTATTTTAGACACATTATTTTGTATGATTTTAGTAAATGAGAGGACAAACTATTAATGGAATACGTGGTCAAGAATGAATTTTAAGGAAATGCATTTATTCATCTGTATTATACTATTAATTACTTAAAGGAGTATAGAAGGTTTCATCCATTTGTTTTTTCCATTATTTCCCTTTCTTGGAGAATCTTTGTGGTTCTTTTTCTGCTAGAGCAGGGAGGGGAATGGAGAGAGATGAGAAGCATCAACTTGTAGTTATGTAGTTGTGTCACTTTAGTTGTTCATTGATTACTTTCTCATACATGCCTTGAAGGGGGACTCCAGCTGAGCCAGTGACCTCTTGCTCAAGCCAGCAACCTTGGGCTTTGAGCCAGAGACCATGGGATCATAATGATGATCACACACTCAAGCCGGTAAGGCCACACGCAAGCCAGCAACCTTGGGGTTTTGAACCTGGGACCTCAGCATCCCATGTCAATGCTCTATCCACTGTGTCATTATCAGACTAGAAATCTTTGTGGTTTATTACTTTGTCAAAATTTAATCCAGACATGTGATGAATACTTTTTATTTTAAACATTTATAGAATTTACAGTTATTTTTCTGGCCTGGTATTAAATTCATTCCAGATGGGACTTGAAAGAGTCATTTGCCCATGTTAATAAAATAAAAATTGTCATGTTATAAATTTCTGTTCAATGCATTTTTTTGTATCTCTCTTTCTATATATTGAAATCTATCTCTTTCTGTATTTTTTCTAGTTTAATACTCCTTTTTAAATATTTTACAAATATTTAACATTGTTTCCTCTCTTTTGACATTGAGAGTTTTAAACTACTTCCCTTTTAGAAAGACAGGAGAATATGAGTATTAATGCTGATGTAAAATGACTCAGAGTTCCTTTATAAACACAACTTCCATGAAAATTTCAAATGGCAAGCAGAAGGCAGATAAAAACCTTATGCTTATTTAATGATTTACTGTAGTAACCACTGCCTATATTGCTATAGGCTTTTCCTGATTTCTTTTTGTTCCAGGGTCATAGACCATCATAGATGACTTATTCCCTTATGATTCCTTCAGATTTAGAGAGTGCCTGAACCAGCCAGAATAATCCACTTCTTTTTATTTTGTTAAATAAAATAGATTTATTGAGCAATTATTTTTACATTTTATTGTATACTGTTTGACAGCTGCTCTCAGTAGCATCAAGTTTTAACCTTTTGCTTTTTTATAATTTAATTTAAAAGTTTATCAGAGAAATGCATGTGCTCAGATTTTAACAAAGCTTATAATAAAAAACAGGAATCTTCTCACCAGAAAATAAACAGTTACTTGTTTCAACTAGCTCTTCAGGTATTTATTTCCAAATTTTTACATAATGTGTTCATACTGCTATTTTTTCCCTCCAATTTTACATATTTCTAATTAATTTCTACAAATTAGCCATCTTACATTCCCAATATCACCTCTCTAAAATAGCACAGTCTTTCCCCTTCAACCCCCCAGTAGATATACAATCCTTTTTAGGAGAAATTGTTCCACATATTGCTGTAGATTCAGTGTGTCCCTTGAGAAGGTGAGTTCAGGATCTTCCTACATTGCCATCTTGAATGGGAACCCCATGATCCTTTTTAATTAAATAAATATTCAGAGCTTACATTATTATGACTGTGCAAGCTTTATTCACAACTGAGCCATACAGTATAATATTTTTTTATTATACAGTTTTCCCCCCTAAGTTAATTGTTGCCTTTTTTGTTGTTGTATTTAGCTTATTCTTTTCTTTTACTCCACTCGTCCTTTATTCATTTATAATTCTCAATAGCAGGCTAAATCTCATCTGAAGTTATACATATGTATCAGGAAAGAGATCTGCTCCACCTTGCCCCTTCTCTCTTGCTCACCTCTTTCTGTGAATAGCAACCCCCTGGAGCTCCCTGATCTGTTCCAACTAGGATAGGTTGCTCTCTAGGTCTGAGACCCAACTCCTATCTTAGAATTGCCTATGTCTTCCTTGTGATGGATTTCCTATGTCCTAGATCTTAGATCATTATTAGTTTACTTTCCATTGTGTGGAGAACCTCTTCTAGTAACTTCCCAAGAAAGGATATATGATAAGTAAAATATTTGAAAACTTAGAATGTCTGAAAAATGATTATATTTTATCCTCACAGTGATTAATAGTTTGGCTGGGAATTGAGTTCTAGCTAGAAAATAATTACTCCTAGGATTGGGAAGACAGTGTTCTATTGTTTTCTAGCTTCCTGTGTGAATGTTGAAAAGCCTATTATTTATTTTTATTCACAGTTTTTTATATAAACTATTTTATCTCTCTGGAAAACTTTAGATTTTTACCATCCTGATGTTCTGAAAATTCATGATGATGAGACCAGGAATTTTACTGCTGTGACCAGGAATTTCATTGTGAAACATTCATTACCTAGAATAGGACATGGCACATAGTAGGGACTCTCTAAAAACTGAACAAATGACTTCACGATTAAATGAATAAGAACATTTTTTGATAAGAGGTCTTTGTTAATTTTCTCCTTCTCTTAACATTCTCTATAACTCTCTGATCCTCTTGTTTTCTTGTCTTCCTCTCCTATTTTAAATCTGTCTCTTTGTTTTAATTTTTGTGAAATTTCCTTGGCTTTATCTTCTAAACCTTTCATTATATTTCCAACACCTATAATATTGTGTTTAAATTCCAAGATTTCCCCTTTTGTTTTCAAAAGGTTCCTTTTATAAAATAACACATTTTTCTTGTTCTCAGGATATCCTATATCTTATTTATTTTTTCTTATTTTCCAAGTGAAAGGAGAGGAGATAAAAAAATAAACTCCCGTATGCGCTCCAACCGGGATCCACCCGCCATGCTCACAATTGAGCTATTCTTAGCACCTGAGGTGGCTCCATAGAACCATCCTCAATACACCCGAGTCAATTGGGCCATGGCTGCAGGAGAATCGGGGAGAGAGAGAGAGAGAGAGAGAGAGAGGAGAGAAGAGAAGAGGAAGTAGATAAACAAGTGGTCTCACTTCTCCTGTGTACCCTGACCAGGAATCAAACCCAAGACATCTACATACCAGGCTGATGCTCAACCACTGAGCCAATCGGCCAGGGCCAGGATATCTTATATTTCAATTGTTGTACTGTTGATATTTGGCTCTGTTGACTAATGAGTTTGCCGACCTAAGGTCTAGACCCTTTACGAGGCAGAAACAAACATGAGGAATTTATTAATAAATAAATTTATTAGTGACTTTGAGGAAAAATGAAGAGGAAAACAGTGAAAGCACTTAGAATACTATCAGATTGTCTTGCAGGTCTTATTAAGTCAGGAGAGAGAAAAAGGTGGAAGATTGGGTGGAATTGCCATAGACCACAGAGCAGTTCTAAGGAAAGGTCAGTAAGGCCCTAGGGAGTCCTCCAGTCACAGTCACGCATAGGAAGTATCCCTACTCCCAAGAACCAGCCTACTTTCCCATCATTTTATTTCTCAGTCATTGGCTGGGAGCAGCCCTTTGGGAGTATGGCCTCTGAATAAATGTGGAGGTGGATTTCAAAGGGCCACTGGGTCTCTTGGACAGACAGGCCCCTGTAGCTGGAGATCTGAGGGGCATCCTCATACCTGCTGCCACTTTTAGTATGACTGACAGATTTTAGCTCCCTTACACAAGCCTCCTTCCCTTTTCCTTCCCTCCAATATAATTATACTTCAATTTTGATTAAATCCATATTCAGTGCTCTAATTAACATTATGTAAGTTTTGCCCATAGCTGAGTCAGATAATGCATTATAATTACAGTACTGTATATTTATTGTGCACTTTTTATTTTTCCTAGAGATAATAATTACCTAATTTCCCACTACTGGCTTAATTTCCTTTGAAATTTTGTCTAAGTTTCCCATAATTCTCAATAGTTTTGTAAAATATCCTCTAATATAAATTTCCATATAGTCAAACCCAGTGGTGGGATTCAAATAATTTAACAACTGGTTCTTTGCTCTAGTGATCGTTATAAGCATGTATAAAGAATGATATACTACTGTCTGACCAGGCGGTGGCGCAGTGGATAGAGCGTCGGACTGGGATGCGGAAGACCCAGGTTCAAGACCCCGAGCTCGCCAGCTTGAGCGTGGGCCCATCGGCTTGAGCTAAAGCTTGTCAGCTTGGATCCCAGGTCACTGGCTCCAGCAAGGGATTGCTCGGTCTGCTGAAGGCCCACGGTCAAGGCACATGTGAGAAAGCAATCAATGAACAACCAAGGTGTGGCAACGGCAATGATAAAGTAATGATTGATGCTTCTCACCTCTCTCCGTTCCTGTCTGTCTGTCCCTATCTATCCCTCTCTCTGACTCCCTCTCTATCCCTGTAAAAAGAGAAGAAAAAAAAAAGAACAATATACTGAAAGGTAGTTTATGATTTCATGCATTTAATACTTAAATAAACAATATAAGAGGTACACAAAACTAGATTATATTATAGGAGTTTTAAAATATTGATGAAAAAATATTAAGTAATACCTGACAAAAAAAAATAAAACTGTGATTTAAGATATTTCCATATTTCTTCTTGATTGGCATCCTCACTTGCAATTTTTTTCACCTATGGACGGAATGAACATTATTATGGGTGCTTAGAATATGCTGTTGTGCAGATGAACATTAAAAAAGAGTCAAGAATGCAAATTTGTGATATTTATATTGGGCAGCCACCTATCTTAAAGAGAACCCTAATTACAAGTGCCATTTTAACAACTGGTTCACTGAACTCAACAAAAAATTAAGTATCTGTTCTGTCGAGTCGGTGCAAACTGGCAGAATCCCGCCACTGGTCAAACTCAGTAACAAACCTGCTAGAGTCAAGAGTGAGATGGTAAATATTTAACAACCATTTCTATTGGGTGTAGGGGGGACCAAACCTTGATATTTAGATTTCCCCTCCATAGTGTAAGTATTCCCACCATGGCAGATTTCAGGCTATCAATGAGACATCACAGACTTGTAGTCTGTGTAGTTCCCAACTGTGTAGTTGGGAAGAGAAGCAACAGTTATCCCTTGTGATCTTGTACAAAGCAGCTCTGGAACATCACTGTGATTACCTCCTGGATCCTCTCTTCCTCCAGCTCCAATCTGGACTTGCCATTCTCCAGGCCTGCTGTTACTTCACCTCTCCTGTACTGCCCTGTTTTTCTCCCAATTCTTGTGACATACTGTGTCTTTTGACTTACCCCCTCATTTTGATGAAACCTATCCTCTGGTTACTTTTTCTTTATTTACAAGGACAGAGAGAGAGTCAGAGAGAGGCATAGACAGGGACAGACAGGAACGGAGAGAGATGAGAAGCATCAATCATCAGTTTTTCGTTGTGACACCTTAGTTGTTCATTGATTGCTTTCTCATATGTGCCTTGACAGTGGGCCTTCAGCAGACCAAGTAACCCCTTGCTCGAGCCAGTGACCTTGGGTCCAAGCTGGTGAGCTTTTTGCTCAAGCCAGATGAGCTTGCGCTCAAGCTGGCCACCTCCCAGTTCGACACTTTATTCACTGCGCCACCGCCTGGTCAGGCCTCTGGTTACTTCTTTTTTTTTTTAGGCCTCTGGTTACTTTTTGAGAAAGGCTATAAAGAAGATCGACAAGCTTCCATTTCACCTTGCATTTACATTTGCAAGCTTGCATCTCTGCAAATGTCTTCCTTTACCTTTATATGTCCTTTATAATTTTCTTAAATATAGAACTCTGGTTTTAAAATTATATTTCCTCAAAATTTTGTAGGCATTGCTCCCTAGTCTTTATCGTGTCAACGTTGCTGTTGAGAAGTTTGATCCCATTATCTTCCCAAACCTTTAGATGTGACATTTTTTTTCTCTCTGTGAGCTTTTAAGATCATCTCTGGTCCCTGGGTAGTCCACAATTTGATAATGATGCACTTTGATATAAATCTTTTCTCATTCACTGTTAGTAGTAATCTTTCAATCAGTATACTCATGTATAAATCTAAGTTGCCTTTTCAATTTGGACATATGTTTTGATCATTCTAGATATCTATGGTTTTATTGACAATTTTCTCCTTTCTTATTTTTATTTATATGTTTATTTTTCTGGTCCTACAATTGTACAGATATTGGGTATCTTGGATAGACTTTTTTTTTCAGGGACAGAGAGCGAGTCAGAGAGAGGGATAAACGGACAGACAGGCAGGAACGGAGAGAGGTGAGAAGCATCAACCATCAGTTTTTTGTTGCCATCGCAACACTCCAGTTGTTCATTGATTGCTCTCTCACATATGCCTTTACCGTGGGCCTTCAGCAGACTGAGCAACCCCTTGCTGGAGCCAGAGACCCTGAGTCTAAGCTGACAAGCTTTTGCTCAAGCCAGATGGGCCCGCACTCAAGCTGGCAAGCTTGGGGTCTCGAACCTGGGTCTTCCTGATCCCAGTCCGACACTCTATCCACTGCACCACCGCCTGGTCAGGCATATAGACTTTTTAATAACTGTCCATCTCCGTACCTGGTACCTACATGCTGTCTGATGATTAAGCATATGACCTTTATGTGTGCAGGGCAGAGGCTGCTAATAGTCAAATCTTCTCTGAGTTTACAATGTGTACATGGTTGCCTAGCTGAACACTGCACTCTCAGCTCCCCTTACAGCTGGATGTGATCATATGTCTAAGTTATGGTTGAGCCATAGGAATAGAAGTGGTGTGTGTGACTTCTGAGTCAAATACTTAGAAGAAAGCTGCTTTCCCTCTACTTCCTCTTTTCCTTTTCCTTTGGGCTGGAACCAGGATATGATGGAGTATTAGAGGTATACCTTATGGAAAAGTGGAGCAACAAGGTAGAAAGAGTCTGAGTCCCTAAATCATACTGAAGAGCAGAGCTGGCCTCCTCCTGGACCACCCGACAGCTTAGACAATTAACATGAGAGAGATGTAAACCTCTTTTCTGTAAGCCAATATTAAAATCAGTTGAGTCAAATATACCACAAATTAGAACTACCCATCACAGATTCCCAGAAGGCAGTATGGTATAGTGGTTAAGAATATGGGCACTGTTGCCTGTTCAGGCGGTGGTGCAGTGGATGGAGCGTCGGACTGGGATGCGGAAGACCCAGGTTTTAGCCCTCAAGGTTGCCAGCTTGAGCGTGGGCCCTTCTGGCTTGAGCAAAAACTCGCCAGCTTGGACCCAAGGTCACTGGCTCCAGCAAGGGGTTGTTCGGTCTGCTGAAGGCCCACGGTCAAGGCACATGTGAGAAAGCAATCAATGAACAACCAAGGTGTGGCAACGGCAACGATAAAGTAATGATTGATGCTTCTCACCTCTCTCCGTTCCTGTCTGTCTGTCCCTATCTATCCCTCTCTCTGACTCTCTCTCTGTCCCTGTAAAAAAAAAAAGAATATGGGCACTGTTTAGGCTGTGTGTTCAATCTTGGATTTGCCTCACAGCAGCTGTATGTAATGGCCTAGTTACTTAATTTCTCTGTCCTTGATTCCTTTATTGTAAATAAGAATAACAAGAATATCTACCTCATAAAGTTTTACTATGGTTCAATAATTTATTATGTTCAGGGCATTTATAACACAGGCCAGAACATAGTGAAGGTTCAATAAATATAACTATACAGATTGCATTTTAAAAACTGAGAATAAACTATTAACATTAAAAGCAAATAATGACCCAGAAGACATTTTATTTGAATAGGAAAGAGTGAGGAGCAGATAGCAGTCATCTTTAAAAGGAACACTTCAGTGCTTTGCCCCTCCCACTTTTCAGTTGAGGCATGAGGCTAGATGTCCACCTAATCCTTGTGCTCTCTGGCCCAGTGCCAAGGCATCACTGGATAGCACCTGCTCAGCCAATGATTATTTGTTCCCTGACTCTCTTGACTAGTTCTGAGCTGAGGAATTTATTTATTTACTTACTTATTTATTTATTATCTTCTGTATTTTTCTAAAGTGAGACAGACTCCCGCATGCGCCCTGACCAGAATCCACCTGGCATGCCCAACAGGGGGCAATGCTCTGCCCATCTGGGGCTTGCTCCATTGCAGTGGGAGCCATTCTGGCACCTGAGGTGGAGGCCATGGAGTTATCCTCAGTGCCTGGGCCAACTGTGCTACAGTGGAGCCTTGGCTGCAGGAGGGGAAGAGAGAGACAGAGAGAAAGGAGAGGGGGAAAGGTGGAGAAACAGATGGCACTTCTTCTGTGTGCCCTGGCCAAGAATTGTACCCAGGACCTTCACATGCTAGACCAACCACTGAGCCAAGCGTCCAGGGCCTGAGGTTTCTTTTTTTAAATAATTTTAGTAAAAATATATATAACATAAAATTTACCATTTTAACCATTTTGAATTATACAATGATATTTAATACATTCACATGGTTGTACAATCATCACAGCTCTTAGTCTGGAACTTTTTAATCAGCCCCAATCTAAAACTGTACCTTTTAGCAAGGGAAGTGAAGGCAAAGATAAATGAATGGGACTACATCAGACTAAGAAGCTTCTGCACAGCAAAAGAAACTGACAACAAAACAAACAGACAGCCAACTAAATGGGAGATGATATTTTCAAACAGCACAGATAAGGGCCTAATATCCAAAATATACAAAGAACTCATAAACCTCAACAACAAATAAGCAAACAATCCAATAAAAAAATGGAAAGACTACATGAACAGACATTTCTCCCAGGAAGAAATACAAATGGCCAACAGATATATGAAAAGATGCTCATCTTCATTAGCTATTAGAGAAATGCAAATCAAAACTATAATGAGATACCACCTCACACCTGTTAGATTAGCTATTATCAACAAGACAGGTAATGACAAGTGTTGGAGAGGCTGTGGAGAAAAAGGAGCCCTCATCCACTGTTGGTGGGAATGTATAGTACAACCATATGGAAGAAAGTATGGTGGTTCCTTAATAAACTAAAAATAGAGCTACCATATGACCCAGCAATCCCTCTACTGGGAATATACCCCCATAACTCAAAAACACTGGTACGTAAAGACACATGCAGCCCCATGTTCATTGCAGCATTGTTCACAGTGGCCAAGACATGGAAACAACCAAAAAGACCTTCAATAGATGACTGGATAAAGAAGATGTGGTACATATATACTATGGAATACTACTCAGCCATAAGAAATGATGACATTAGATCATTTACAGCAACATGGATGGACCTTGATAACATTATACTGAGTGAAATAAGTAAATCAGGAAAAACTAAGAACTGTATGATTCCATACATAGGTGGGACATAAAAATGAGACTCAGAGACATGGACAAGAGTGTGGTGGTTACTGGAGGTGGGGAGGGGAAGGGAGGGGGAGGGGAAAAGGAGGGGCACAAAGAAAACTAGATAGAAGATGACGGAAGACTATATGACTTTGGGTGATGGGTATGCAACATAATCAAATGTCAAAATAACCTGGAGATGTTTTCTCTGAACCTATGTACTCTGATTAATGTTACCCCATTAAAATTTAAAAAGAAAAGTCTGTACCTTTTAAACAGTAACTTCTCTTCTCTCCTCCCCCCAATTCCTGGTAACCACTGTTTGACTTCTGTCTGTATGCATTTGACTATTCTAGATACCTCATATAACTAGAATAATAACAATATTTGTCCTTTTTTGTCTGGCTTTTCATTTAAAATGATGTCTTCAGAATTCACCCATGTGTAAAAATTTCCTTCCTTTTTAAATCCTGAGTAATATTCCATCATATGGATAAACCACATTTTGTTTATCCATTCATTCATTGATAGATATTTGCATGGGGCTGCAGGTCTTTTAGGAGTGGGTGAAGCTTCTTCACCATCCCTCACATAATCTTCAGAAGATGCTGAGATCCTAGAAAACAGAAGAGCTAAATAAAGGAAGAACTCCATATCCTGAAGTGGCCATGGAAGCTGCTCTCTGGCCAGGCACACATGCTTGGGTCCTTTATAGGAGTAAGAAACACACATTCATTGTATGAATTAACCACTGGGGATGTGGAGTTTCTTTGCTACAGTAGCTTGTGTTATCTTAACAAATATCATCAAGCTAGTCATACTTCTTTTTTATTTTTATTTTTATTTATTTATTTATTTTTAAAATTTATTTATTTATTCATTTTAGAGAGGAGACACAGAGTGAGAGAGAGAGAGATAGAGAAAGAGAGAAAGGGGGGAGGAGCTGGAAATACCAACTCCCATATGTGCCTTGACCAGACCAGTGCAAGGTTTTGAACTGGCGACCTCAGTATTCCCAGGTCGATGCTTTATCCACTGTGCCACCACAGGTCAGGCCCATACTTCTTTTTTAATTATTACTTTTTATTTTTAAATTTATTGTGTTAAAATGGTTTCCAGTGTCCCATTCAATATAACCCCCACACACATCATGCCTCCCATGCCCCATACAAAGTCTCTTTCCATTCTCATTTTACCCTCCTTTGCCCTTCCATCCCCTACCTCCATTGCCCCTTTCTCTCTGGGACTTGCTGCCGGATTATGTATATCTATATGTCATATATATATATGTATACATATATATATATATATATATATATATATGTATACATATATATATAATTTGTCTAATCCCTTCACCTTCCTTCATCTTGTTATTAACCCATTTGTTATTTAATATCATGCTATTTAGCCTCCAAGTGTTTGAATGTTTTTCAGTTTTTGTATTGTAGTTGAATTCTAGTTTCATGCCATTGTCATCAGAGAAGATGCTAGATATGATTTCAATCCTCTTAAATTTATTGACTTGTCTTGTGTCCTAACATGTGGTCTATCCCAGAAAATGTACCATGAAGACTTGAAAAGGATATATATTCTGCTGCTTTGGGGTTAAATATTCTGGAGATGTCAATTAGATCCAGGTGATCTAGTGTGTCTTTAAAGCCTCTGTGTCTTTGTTAATTTTCTGCCTGGACGATCTATCCATTGATGTTAGTAGGGTATTAAAACTCCCTACTATTATAGTATTGCTGTCAATCTTCTCCTTTATGTTCATCAAAATCTGCTTTATATATTTAGATGCTCCTATATTGCGTGCATAAATATTTATAATGGTTATATCCTCTTGTTGGATTGCTCCTTTTATCATTATGTAGTGTCCTTCTTTGCCCCTTACTCTGGTCCTTTTATTAAAGGCTATTTTGTCAGATATAAGTATTGCTATCCCCACTTTTTCTTTTCATTTCCATTTGCATAAAATATTTTTTCCATTCCTTTACTTTCTCTCTATGTGTATCTTTTGTTCTGAGGTGGGTCTTTTGCAGACAACATAAATATGGGTCCTGTTTTCTTATAAATGCAGCTACCCTATGTATGGAGTATTATATTCATTTACATTTAAGGGTATTATTATTATTATTATTTTTAATTTTTATTTTATTCATTTTAGAGAGGAGACACTGAGTGAGAGAGAGAGAGAAAGAGAGAAAGCGGGGAGGAGCTGGAAGCATCAACTCCCATATGTGCCTTGACCGGACCAGTGCAGGGTTTTGAACTGGCGACCTCAGTGTTCCCAGGTCGACGCTTTATCCACTGCGCCACCACAGGTCAGGCAAGGGTATTATTGATATGTACTTATTAATTGTCATTTTGTTCTTTAAACCTATAATCCTCTTTCTCTCAATTTCTTTTTTCCTTTGCTCTTTTTATAGCAGGTTATTTAACATTTCTTATAGTACTGGTTTGATTGTAATGAACTCCTTGAGTCTTTTTTTTTTTTGGCCTGGGAAGCTTTTTATTTTTCTTTCAATTTTAAATGATAGCTTTGTTGGATAGGATAATCTTAGTTGTAGGTTCTTGTTTTGCATCACTTTCAATATTTATTGCTGATCTTTTCTAGTCTGAACTGTTTCTGTTGAAGTCAGATGTCATCCTTATGGGGGCTCCTCTGTAGATAATTAATGACTTTTCTCTTATGGCTTTTAGTATTCTTTTTTCTCTCTCTTAACTTTAGCATTTTAATTATGATGTGTCTTGGTGTGGGCCTCTTTGGGTTCATCTTTAATGGGACTCTCTGTGCTTCTTGAACTTGTGTGACTTTCTCCATCAGTTTAGGGAAATTTTCAGCTATAATTTCTTCAAACAATTTCTCTATCCCTTGTTTGTTCTCTTCTCCTTCAGGGACCCCTATGATGAGGATGTTGTTTCTCTTCATGTTGTCACAGAGGTCTCCTATAATTTCTTCAGTCTTTTTGAGCCTCTTTTCTTTTTGCTGCTCTGGTTCTGTGCTTATGTTTTTCTTGTCTTCTAAATTGCTAATTTGATCCTCTGCTTCATCCAGACTATTGTTGATTCTTTCTAATGCAGTCTTCATTTCTGATATTGTATTTGTCATTTCTGACTGGTTCTTTTATATAATTTTCATGTCCTTTCTTATGCTTGTTGTCTCTTTGTTTAAATTCTCATTGTGATCATCCATTGTTGCTCTAATATTCTTGAGCATCCTAATAACTATTATTTTAAACTCTGTCTGGTAGTTTGCTTACTTCAATTCCATTTAGTTCTTTTTCTGGAGATTTCTCTTGTTGATTCATTTAGGTCATATTTTTTTTGTCTGCCCATATTGTCTGGGTATTAGGTAGCTTTCCTCTAACTTTGAGATTTGTGTGGCATCTTTATGAGGAAGATGGGTTCAGTGGTACTGACCTCCAGGCCACCTGAGTCCCTTACTCTAGAATTGCTTCCTGAGGGTTATATTTACCCTCCTGCCATATCTGAGTGCTGAATGTAGTGAGCCCTTTCATGGATGGGATTATCCTTTCAGGCTGGCTGTCTTTTAGGGTCAACTCTGATTACATGTATTAGATGCTGTGCAGTGTTTGTCCTGTTGAGTGTATTTATTCTCTGAAGTGTATTGTGCCTGCTGGAGTCCTCCTTTGGATGTGTTGCTGTGTAGCTACCTGAGTCTAGCATGAGTGCTGTCTGCCACCCACTGCTGGTTGTGTTTGTTCTAGGTCTTGTTGGGTTGGCATCAACAGTTGTTTGTAACCCACTGGGGGCTACCTGTCTAGAGCTACTGCTCTGTTCACTGATTGTGTTTGCATTTTTTGTGCCTGGCTATTATGGAGGGGTCAAACTGTGTATAAGGATTAGCTTTCTCTTGCTTAAAGCTGACAACAGCTCTGTACAAAGGGTCCAAGCTAGGAATAATTGCCCCTATTTTTTAGCTGCTCCACCTCTTCTTGCAGCTGACTGGTCTTCCCACAGAGTCTTCTTCATAAACATACAATGGAATATTATACATCCTTAAGAGTGAAGGAAATTCTGTTGCATGCAATCATATAGATGAACCTTGAGGACATTATGCAGAGTGAAATGAGTCAGTCACAAATGGCATACCTGTATAATTACAGTTATATGAAGTATCTAAAGTAGTTAAAATTATAGAAACAGAAAATTGAAAGGTGGTTGTCAAATGCTGGGAGCAGGAAGGAAGGGGAAATTAGTGTTTGATGGGTATAGGGTTTCATTTTTGCATGATGAAAAAGATGTAGAGACAATGTGAATACACTTAACACTACTGAACTGTACACTTAAAAATGGTTAAAATGATATTGTGAACAATGCTGCCACGAACATAGCGAAGATCTGGAACCAGCCCAAGTGTCCGTCAGTGTATTAAAAAGCTATGGTACATATATACTATGGAATACTACTCAGCCATAAGAAACGATGACATCGGATCATTTATAACAAAATGGATGTACCTTGATAACATTATACGGAGTGACATAAGTAAATCAGAAAAAAAGAAAAACTGAGAACAGCATGATTTCATACATAGGTGGGACATAAAAGTGAGAATATGAGACATGGACAAGAGAGTGGTGGTTACGGGGTGGGGGGAGGGAGGAGAGGGTGGGATGGGGAGGAGGGGAGGGACACAGGGTAAACCAGATGGAAGGTGACAGAGGACAATTTGACTTTTGGTGACGGGTATGCAACACGGTTGAATGATAAGATAACCTGGAGATGTTTTCATTGTACATATGTACCCTGATTTATTGGTGTCACCCCATTAGAATTAATTAAAAAAAAATGGTTAAAATGATAAATTTAGTATTATGTTTTTAAAAAATTACAATTAAAAAATAATAGAAAAGGTAGAAGTGAGTAGAAATATAGATCAAATAAATTGGCCAAGAGCCGACTACTGCAGAGGCTGTGATGAGTATGAGATTTATTGCACAATTTATATATATATTTTATAAACATCTATAATAAAAAGCCCCAAGTTCAAAACCCCTAGGTTGCCAGTTTGAGCAACTGGTTTGAGCGAGGGCTCACCAGCTTGAGTGCAGGGTCACTGGCTTGAGCAAGGGTTCACTCACTCTGCTGGAGCCTCCCAGTCAAGGCACAAATGAGAAAGCAATCAATGAACAACTAAGGTGTCACTGCTATGAGTTGATGCTTTTCACCTCTTGCCCTTTCTGTCTGTCTTTCTCTTTCTTCCTCTCTCTAAAAAAGAAAAGAAGTATTTTTTTTTTTACAGGGCCAAAGAGAGAGGAATAGATAGGGACAGACAGACAGGAACAGAGAGATGAGAAGCATCAATCATTGGTTTTTCGTTGCCATTGTGACGCCTTAGTTGTTCATTGATTGCTTTCTCACATGTGCCTTGACCACGGGCCTTCAGCAGACCGAGCAACCCCTGGCTGGAGCCAGGGGCCTTGGGTCCAAGCTGACGAGCTTTTGCTCAAGCCAGATAGGCCCGTGCTTAAGCTGGCAACCTCAGGGCCTCGAACCTGAGTCCTTCGCATCCCAGTCTGATGCTCTATCCACTGCGCCACTGCCTGGTCAGGCTAAAAAAGAAAAAAAGTATTTTAATGTCAGTTTGTTACTGTCAGATAAAAAGAACCCCTGCTTACATCATATGGAAAATGACTCCTTCCTTATTTATCAAGAAAGTCTTTCAAAACAAGTGTATAAATGATCAACTACACATTATATATACAAAGTTATGTGTTTAAATGTAGGGTTTCTTTTGTTCTTGTTGTTGGGTTTTTTTTTTGTTTTTTTTTTTTTTTTGAGGGAAGTCAAAGCTTTCATCAGGATTTTAGAGCATACCATTGATAGAAAATAATCAGACTGGGCACGGGTAGGAGTTGCAGGCTTTATTAGAATAAATAAATAACCTGCCGAGGTGCTCTCTGGAGAGGAGAGAGAGGTGCGCCCGTTACAGTCTAAAGGGGTGATTTATAGAAGTTTTAGAGGTTGGATATTTCTTGTTGCTAGGCCTCTGGCGCACACCTGGAGTGCTTGGCAAGTTGGAAAGTCTCTGCTGAAAGATTCTTTGTCAGCTTTATCTTCTGCAGCTTAACTGTCACCCAGACAGCTGTGTGTCCTTGAGGTCTGTTCCTGTCCATCCTGTAGACGAGGATGGGAGTTTTTGTAACAAGAACATCCTAAGCCACACTCCCAAACAATCTTACAACCATGACTTAAATGCATCGAGAACCATTGCTTTGGATTGTACATTCTTGACAAACAAGTGTTGCAGCTTGTCATTTCTTCATTACGGAAAAAATAGAAGGACTTTTTAAAAATTGCAATTCAACTTTGCAATTAATAATACAAAACTTTACCAAGGGAAAAAAACCACCTAATGTCAGATTTTATTTGTTATTTATTTATTTATTTATTTTTACCTATAATTTCTTCCTTCCTCTTATAAAAGAAGTATGACTTTAAATATGTTTTTAAGATTGATACCTTTATTATACAAACTTAAATGCTTTTGCATTTGTTAGTCAACTACAGTTTTCTTGTTTGTTTACTTATTTTTTTGTTTTTAGCAATTGCCCTAATACTTTCATAAAATATTCC
This sequence comes from Rhynchonycteris naso, assembly GCA_037038555.1. NCBI lineage: Eukaryota > Metazoa > Chordata > Mammalia > Chiroptera > Emballonuridae > Rhynchonycteris > Rhynchonycteris naso. The sequence continues at coordinate 251,021,513 of CM072996.1, read as the reverse complement.
TTTGGGTGATATTAAGTAAAATAAGATTAGTAAGAGAGTCATCTTTTTCTTGACTTATGTAATCTAGCAAACCTTACTCTTTAGTCACACTACTAAAATAATAAATAAATTTCATATTTAAATTCTGTTCTCTTAGTAAATAAAATTTAATTTCATTATACAATGTTTTGTTATTTCATAGAATTATAATACCTTATAATAATTTATTTACAAATGTTATATAATATTTTGTCATTTCTTTTATTTGTTTAATTATTCACTCACAACATCAAAGAAGGCAAAACAGGCAAGAGAAACTTTACTAGTAGCAGAAGTTTTGCTTTAGATTTTCTTGTGGAAATGCCAATAGGTTAAGACTCAGTGGGAAGGCTTTTTCTGAAGCTAATAAAACGTAGAGATTGTCAAATCCAAACAACTCAAATGAACTAGTCTGTTCATTTCTCTGAAATACACTGTTTTATGGATTTTCCTGGCCAACTACCAACATGAGAAGAAAAAGAATCAGAGAACCTTAGCTTCCAGAGCTTTGGGGACAGGGCAAAGAGAGAGTTACCTTTTGGCTCTTCTCTATAAATCACATGGAATGTCAAAAGTGTACCTTCCCGACATTCAGCAAAGGTTACCTTGACCCTGACACTCCCCCAACAAAATATCTAGAGTGTTGTCTGGAATTTGTACAACTCAGTCAAATCATTAATCTGCCTCTTTTAGGGTGAATTAAGTTTTGGGGCACAAAGAGAACTTCTGTTTAGGATGCAGAGTTCAGTGAATATGGTGAGTAAGAATAAAGTCCTTTGGATTAACCTCTAATGTTACTCATATAGGAACAAGTTATTTTGAAAGTTATCTTTTCAAATAAATACACTTTTTATTTTACTCCAGCAACAATACACCCAATCAAGCTCTCAGGAGAGGAGGGGGAAGGGAAATCAAGATCAACAAGCTCAGCAGTGGTGAGACATCTATTTCGGGAAAGCCTAAGAAGATTTGGCAAGTGCCGTGTCAGATTAGCATCTCTTGAAGTGCCGACAGAGAAACAAAAGGCACCAGGGCATGTGCCGCCTGATTGATCCATCACCATTCTACTTGCTTTTCCGGCCTTCAAAGAGAGAAGGTGGTTTTAGACAATTTTATACAACTAGCTGAGTCAAGTGAAAAACAAATAAAATAAAAAGGTCACCTGAAATCTTACCTTTTAGATTTTAGCCTCTTCAAGGAGCACTCAATAAGTTATAAGATTTTCTTACTGAGAAAAAAATGTCTGCAGGTGTGAATACTCCCCCCAAACAATTGAAAATACTTATAAAAAAACTGTTTTTACAGGAAAAAGAGACAACTGTTTTGTAAGATGTTTAGAAAAAAGAAAATTTGAATTTATATCTTAAGTAGAAACAGAGAATGACAATTATATGGGGTTTAATCAGGGGGGTAAACTCTTATCACTGACATCCTATATTGATTTTCTATTCTTATGTAACAAAATATCACAAATTTACAAATCCCTGACTTAAAAAAACACCATTTATTAGCTCATGATTCTGTAGGTCAGAAGTACAAGTATAGGGTGGTCGGATCCTATCTGTTCAAGGTCTCACCCAAATGATATATAATTTTATATAATCTATAAGCACAAGAAATCAGTAAAGCAGGATAGTAAGTAATCAATAAAAAGCAGCTAAAATATATCAACTTCATTCTTTTAATGGTCAATAATAAATTATCTATGTTATTACATGGCACAAATAAATATACATACAGCAATTTAAAATTTTGCATGGTTTTATCTTGTGACTGTATATTGTGAAATTTAATAACACACATATATTTTTAAAAATTTACAAACTAGTTGTTTTGTAATTTATTCTCGTTCTTCAGTGCCTTATTCTTTTTTTTTTTTTTAACATTTTTCAGGGGTGATTATTTTTATTCATTTTTACAGAGACAAAGAGAGTCAGAGAGAGGGTTAGATAGGGACAGACAGACAGGAATGGAGAGAGGTGAGAAGCACCAATCATCAGTTTTTTGTTGCGACACCTTAGTTGTTCATTGATTGCTTTCCCATATGTGCCTTGACCACGGGCCTTCAGCAGACCAAGTAACCCCTTGCTCGAGGCAGCGACCTTGGACTCAAGCTGGTGAGCTTTTGCTCAAACCAGATGAGCCCACGCTTAAGCTGGCGAGCTCAGGGTCTTGAACCTGGGCCCTTCCGCATCCCAGTCCGATGCTCTATCCACTGTGCCACCGCCTGGTCAGGCTCAGTGCCTTATTCTTGACTTTAATGACAGTTTTGTCTTTCTTCACCTGATTTGACCTCATTGGTTTTTTTTTTTTTTTTTTTACAGGGACAGAGAGAGAGTCAGAGAGAGGGATAGATAGGGACAGACAGACAGGAATGGAGAGAGGTGAGAAGCATCAATCATTAGTTTTTCGTTGTCGTTGCGACACCTTAGTTGTTCATTGATTGCTTTCTCACATGTGCCTTGACCGCGGGCCTTCAGCAGACTGAGCCACCCCTCGCTGGAGCCAGCGACCTTGGACTCAAGCTGGTGAGCTTTTGCTCAAGCCAGATGGGCCCGCGTTCAAGCTGGCAAGCTCGGGGTCTCGAACCCGGGTCTTTCGCATCCCAGTCCGATGCTCTATCCACTGCGCCACCGCCTGGTCAGGCCCTCATTGGTTTTATGTACACCACCTTTTCATGCTTGCCTCAACAAAGTCCAAATACCTCAGCATGTTTTTTCAGTGCTCTGCACTATTGGATCCCAGACATCTTTTCCAAACTAATCCTCCCCAAATTCACAGGCACGTGATGTGACCACTGTTGGCCCTGGAAGAGCACACAGTTTCTGAAGCACACATTTTGTTCCATTGTACATTTTTACTCCCTGTGCTTTTCTCTCTTCAGAATGTTCTTGCACCTTTAGAATGTTCTTTTAGTGCCTTAAAATTTTATTTCCTCAGTAAAGACTTACCTTCTAACCTGAGATTAATTATGCTTTCTATTCACAAAGCACTTTGTTAGTAACTTCAAGGGTACTAACTATTTTTCTTTCAGTGAGCAGTTATTAACAATGTGCTTGGTCCCCTGCTCTGTTGTAATCTTCTTAAAAAACAAAGATCACATCTTAATCTCTGATTTTTCTACAGCCTAGTATCATAAATTTCTTATGAAAGTTCCTTAATGAAATTTATGCTGAGCAAATAGCTTTCCTTGTATGAATTATAAGAAAAGCCTTGTTTGGTTTGAAAAATGTCTAAATGTTGGTGAAGTCTGTTTATCTTGAATATTATCTATATTGAGTTCTCAAATTTGTAGTATTATTAGATAACAAGGTAGATTAGTACCACAATATTGTTGGGCATAGTGAAATTGTATCATTCCAAATTGAATTCAACAATGAGTGGTCTTCTTTAACTTCCACATAGATAGTAGTAGAGGATAGTTTGGTAATTGAAAAATAGGGTATGTTAAATGGCCAACAGATATATGAAAAGATGCTCATCTTCACCAGCTATTAGAGAAATATAAATCAAAACTACAGTGGGATATCACCTTATACATGTTAGATTGGCCATTATCAACAAAACAGGTCATAACAAGTGTTGGAGAAGGTGTGAAAAAAAAGGAACCCTTATTCACAACTGGTGGAAATGTTAACTGGTACAGCCATTATGGAAGACAGTATGGTGGTACCTCAAAAAATTAAGAATAGAATTATCATACGACCCAGCAATCCCTTTACTGGGATTCTATCCAAAAAACTTGAAAACATTAGTATGCAAAGACACATGTACCCCATGTTCATGGCAGCATTATTCCCAGTGGCCAAAACATGAAAATAACCACTGTTACTCAATAGAGGATTGGATAAAGATGTGGTACGTATATACAATGGAATACTTCTCAGCTATAAGTAATGATATATTGCCATTTAAGACAACATGGGTGGACCTTGAGAACATTATACTAAGTGAAATAAGTAAAACCAGAAAAAGCTGGCCCTGGCTGGTTAGCTCAGTGGTTGAGTGTCAGCCCAGTATGTGGATGTCCTGGGTTTGATTCCTGGTCAGGAAACATGGAATAAGCAACCATCTGCTTCTCCACCCCTCCCTCTTCCCTCTCTTCCTTTCCCACAGCCATGGCTCGATTGGTTTGAGTATGTTGGCCCCTGGTACTGAGGATAGCTCTGTGGAACCTCAGCTTCAGGCATTAAAAATAGCTCAGTTACAAGCATCATCCCCAGATGGGCAGAACAAGGACCCCAGATGGTGGTTGCTGGGTGGTTCCTGGTCGGATGCATGCAAGAGTCTGTCTCACTGTCTCCCCTCCTCTCATTTGTAAAATAAGAAAAAAAAAACTAATAACTATATAATTTCACAAATAAGTAGGATATAAAACTGAAACTAATGGACATTGATAAAAGGAAGTGATTACCAGGGGGAAGAGAGTAAGAGGAGCGAGGTGAAGAAGGACAAGTATATAGTGATGGAAAATGATTTAAAAAATGGCAAGAAAAATAGGGTATGTTTCCAGTCTAGATGGAGTGCGAGTAGATACTTAGAAGGGGAGGTTGGAAAGAGAATGGGTATTGTGAAGGAGAAGCAGAGGACTAAATGCACCAAAATAAGTGGATGAAGTATGAACTAATGAGTAAAGAGCCATTAGAAGAGAAGAGGTATTGACTGGAGCAAGATGGCGATGGAGTAGGCGGACGTACCAACTTCCAACTCCCAGAACCAAAGTGGATTATAACTCAATTTTAAAAACCATCACCTGGATAAACCAACTTTGAACAAAACTAAGTGGACTCTTCAACCAAGGAACACTGCAGAAGCCACATTGAGACTGGTAGGAATAGCGAAAACGCGAAGAGGGCTGCCCAGCTCCCCGGAGCAAACGGCAGCCCGGAGAGACCCGCGGGCGGGAGCAGAGTTTGGCGGAGAGGGAGGGACCTGGGTCCCAGGAACCAAGCCCCAGCCTACAGTCCCAGAGCCTAGAAGAGGTGTTTGGACAGTTTTGAGCTGTGAAACAAGTGAGGGAGCTCCCAGGCCTACAGTGTGGAGTATTAGGTCCCATCCTACTCTGCTGAGGGTTGCTGAAGGGTATGGTGGGCGGCAGGACGCTGAAACGCGGTTCTGTCGGCATGGGTAGAGGCCAAGCCGGTGTGAGCTCGGTCTAGCCCAGCAGGGTTGGAGGGGACGCGCGAAAGCGGACTGGAAGCTGCGGGCCGACTGTAGTCTTACCTGTGGGGACAAAGCGGGAGGCCAGGAACGAGCAGAAATCTGCTCTGCGACCCTGAGCAAGCCTGCCCTGACCGCGGGGATCAGGCTAGGACCAGGGATGGGCGGGGGGCTTGCGGCTGAGCTCACGCTACCAGCCCTGCCCGGCGGAGAAACCGAGGTTTGCCATTCTGCATGCGCGAGCGGGCTCTGAGCGCGGGGATGGGATAGACCCCGAGACAAGTGGAAGCTCGCAGCTGAGCCCACGCTAATATGCCCACCCGGCCGGAGAAACCGCGATTTGCCATCCCACGTGCACGAGCAGGCTCCGAACGCCAACAAACACGCCGCCCCAATAAACCTTGGTTTCCGACCCTGTGCAGGAGGGCCCTGGCCTCGAGGGCGGGGCTAAATCTCCAGACGGGCAAACGCTCACAGCAGAGAGCACGTCAAAAGCCCCGCCCAACCCGCAAAACTGTGGTGAGCAGGCTCTGACTGAGGGTTCTGGGCGGAAGTCCGGAAATAGGCTGGGTCCGCAGCTGAGCAAAGGTGCTCACCTCTACCCTTGGTGCTAAGACTTGTGGCTTCAGTGACAGCCCCTCCCATGGAGGAGAGGCAGAAACCACAGCAAAAGCCACAGTGGGCCGGCGCTGGTAACGCTTATACCCAACCACCCTAGGCACAGGCAGAGGGGGTGAGGGGCCTGCAGACAGACCACACCTAGAGAACACAAAGGCAACACCTACTGGACTCCAGTCGCCACAACTTGCTTATACACAGAAAAAAATGGGCAGGCAGAGGAATGCAAACCAAATGAATCAAGAGAAATCCCCAGAGAAGGACCTGAATGAACCAGATATAACCAAATTATCAGAAGCAGAATTTAGAATAATGATAGTTAGGATGTTCAAAGAAATTAGAGCAACAATGGATAGTCATTATGAACACCTAAATAAAGAGATAACAAGGATAAAAACGAAATTGAAATAATAAAAAAGAATCAGACAGAAATGACAAATACAGTATCAGAATTGAAGAACACAATGGAGGGAATTAAAAGCAGGATGAATCACGCTGAGGATCGAATAAGCGAGTTAGAGGACACAATAAACAAAGGCACAGAAGCAGAGAAGAAGAAGGAAAAGAGACTTTAAAAATGTGAGGAAACTCTAAGGGAGCTTTGTGACAACATGAAGAGAAACAACATTTGCATCATAGGGGTGCCTGAAGAAGAGGAGAGAGGACAGGAAATGGAAACTTTGTTCAATCAAATCATAGCAGAAAACTTTCCTAAATTAAGGCTGGGAAACACTCCACACATTCAAGAAGCACACAGAACTCCATTAAAGAGAAACTCAAAAAGATCTACACCAACACACATCATAGTTAAAATACCAAAGCTAATGGATAAAGAAAAAATTTTAAAAGCTGCTAGAGAAAAAAAGGCTATCACCTACAAAGGAGCCCCCATAAGGATGACATCGGACTTCTCAACAGAAACACTTGAGGCCAGAAGGGAATGGCAAGATATAATCAAAGTAATGCAGAACAAGAACCTACAACCAAGACTACTCTATCCAGCAAGGCTAACGTTTAAAATTGAAGGAGAAATAAAGAGCTTCCCAGAAAAAGAAAGCCTGAAGGAATTCATAAAAACCAAACCAATTCTGCAAGAGATACTAAGAGGCCTCTTGTGAACAGTTTAAAGGGAGGAATGAATAGAGCAAAAGAAGAATACAGCTTTAAAGAATAAAAGGGCAATAAACAACTACATATCAATAATAACCTTAAATGTAAATGGATTAAATGATCCAATCAAAAGACATAGGGTAGCTGCATGGATAAAGAAACAGGACCCATACATATGCTGTCTACAAGAAACACACCTTAAAACAAAAGATGCTCATAGACTGAAGGTAAAAGGATGGAAAAAAATATTTCATGCAAATGGAAATGAATTAAAAGCAGGGGTAGCAATACTTATATCAGACAAAATGGACTTTAAAACAAAGGCTGTAGTAAGAGATAAAGAAGGACACTACATAATGATAAAGGGAACAATTCAACAGGAAGATATAACTATTATATATATCTATGCACCAAATATAGGAGCCCCGACATACATAAAGCAGACTTTGATGGATTTAAAGGGCGAGATTAACAGCAATACTATCATAGTAGGGGATTTCAATACCCCTCTAACAACACTGGATAGATCCTCAAGAAAGAAAATTAATAAAGAAACCTCAGACTTAAAGGAGACACTAGATCAACTTGATTTAATAGATATCTTCAGAACTTTTCACCCTAAAGCAGTAGAATATACATTCTTCTCAAGCGCTCATGGTACGTTTTCTAGGATAGACCACATGTTAGGACACAAAAATGGTCTCAATAAATTTAAGAAGATTGAAATCATATCAAGCATTTTCTCTGATCACAATGCTATGAAACTAGAAATTAACCACAAAAGAAAAACTGAAAAATACTCAAACACTTGGAAACTAAATAGCATGTTATTAAATAACAAATGGATTAACAATGAGATCAAAGAAGAAATAAAAAAGTTTCTAGAAACAAATGATAATGAACATACATCAACTCAAAATTTATGGGACACAGCAAAAGCAGTACTGAGAGGAAAGTTCATTGCACTACAGGCATATCATAAGAAGCTAGAAAAAGCTCAAATAAGCAACCTGACCCTGCATCTAAAAGAACTAGAAAAACAACAACAAATAAAACCCAAGACAAGTAGAAGGAAGGAAATAATAAAGGTCAGAGCAGAAATAAATGACATAGAGGCGAAGGAAACAATACAGAGGATCAATGAAACCAGAAGCTGGTTCTTTGAAAAGGTAAACAAGATTGATGAACCTTTAACTAGACTCACCAAGAAAAAAAGAGAGAGGACTCAAATAAATAAAATTAGAAAGGACAGTGGAGAAATAACAACTGACACAACAGAAATACAAAGCATTGTAAGAAAATACTATGAAGAACTATATGCCAAAAAATTAGACAATCTTGGTGAAATGGACAAATTTTGAAGCATATAACCTTCCAAAAATCAATCTGGAAGAATCAGAACACCTAAACAGACCAATTACAGCAAATGAGATCGAAACAGTTATCAAAAAACTCCCAAAAAAGAAAAGTCCTGGGCCTGATGGCTTCACAAGTGAATTCTATCAAAAATTCAAAGAAGAACTAACTCCTATTCTCCTCAAGCTATTTCAAAAAATTCAAGAGGAAGGAAGACTTCCAAACTCCTTTTATGAGGCGAGCATAATTCTGATCCCAAAACCGGGCAAAGACAACACAAAGAAAGAAAATTATAGGCCTATATCCCTGATGAATTTAGACGCTAAAATTCTCAACAAAATATTAGCCAACCGGATCCAGCAATATATGAAAAAATCATACACCACGATCAAGTGGGATTTGTTCTGGAGAGGCAAGGCTGGTTCAATATTCACAAATCAATCAATGTGATTCATCACATAAACAAAAGGAAGGACAAAAATCACATGATAATTTCAATAGATGCAGAAAAGGCATTTGATAAAATCCAGCACCCATTCATGCTCAAAACTCTCAGTAAAGTGGGAATACAGGGATCATTCCTTAACATGATAAAGGCCATCTACGATAAACCGACAGCAAACATCATACTAAATGGACAAAGATTAAAAGCAATCCCCTTAAGATCAGGAACCAGGCAGGGATGCCCCCTTTCACCACTCTTATTCAACATAGTTCTGGAAGTCCTAGCTACAGCAATCAGACAAGAAGAAGAAATAAAAGGCATCCAAATTGGAAAAGAAGAAGTAAAACTGTCACTATTTGCAGATGATATGATATTGTATATTGAAAACCCTAAAGTCTCAGTCAAAAAACTACTGGACCTTATAAATGAATTCAGCAAGGTGGCAGGATATAAAATTAATACTCAGAAATCAGAGGCATTTCTATACACCAACAATGAAATATCAGCAAAAGAAATTAAGGAAACAATCCCCTTCACTATTGCAGCCAAAAAAATAAAGTACCTAGGAGTAAATTTAACCAAGGAGGTTAAGGACTTGTACTCGGAAAATTATAGAACACTGATAAAAGAAATCAAGGAAGATACAAACAAGTGGAAGCATATACCGTGCTCATGGCTAGGAAGAATAAACATAATTAAAATGTCTATATTACCCAAAGCAATTTATAAATTCAATGCAATACCAATTAAAATACCAATGACATACTTCAAAGATATAGAAAACATATTCCAAAAATTTATATGGAACCAAAAAAGAACACGAATAGCCTCAGCAATCTTAAAAAGAAAAAATAAAGCAGGAGGTATCACTCTTCCAGATATCAAGGTTTACTATAAGGCCATTATACTCAAGACAGCCTGGTACTGGCATAAGAACAGGCACATAGATCAATGGAACAGAACAGAGGACCCAGAAATAAACCCACAGCTTTATGGACAACTGATATTTGACAAAGGAGGAAAGAACATACAATGGAGTAAAGACAGCCTCTTTAACAAATGGTGTTGGGAAAATTGGACATCTACCTGCAAAAAAATGAAACTAGACCATCAACTTACACCATTCACAAAAACAAACTCAAAATGGATAAAAGACTTAAATGTAAGCCGTGAAACCATAAGCATCTTAGAAGAAAACATAGGCAGCAGGCTCTCCGACATCTGTAGCAGCGGTATATTTGCCGATTTATCTCCATGGGCAAATGAAATAAAAGGCAAGATAAACAAATGGGACTATATCAAACTAAAAAGTTTTTGCACAGCTAAAGACAATAGAAACAGAATAAAAAGACAAACCACACAATGGGAGAACATATTCGACAGCACATCTGATAAGGGGTTAATAACTAAAATTTATAAAGAACTTATAAAACTCAACACCAGGAAGACAAACAACCCAATCAAAAAATGGGCAAAAGAAATGAATAGAAATTTCTCCAAAGAGGACATACAGATGGCCAATAGGCATATGAAAAAATGCTCAACATCACTAATCATTAGAGAAATGCAAATCAAAACCACAATGAGATATCACCTCACACCAGTCAGAATGGCACTCATCAGCTAAACAACACAGAATAAGTGCTGGCGAGGATGTGGAGAAAAGGGAACCCTTCTGCATTGCTGGTGGGAATGCAGACTGGTGCAGCCACTGTGGAAAACAGTTTGGAGATTCCTCAGAAAATTAAAAATTGAACTGCCTTTTGACCCAGCTATCCCACTTTTAGGAATATACCCTAAGAACACCATAGCACTGTTCGAAAAGAAGAAATGCGCCCCCATGTTCGTGGCAGCATTGTTCACAATAGCGAAGATCTGGAACCAGCCCAAGTGTCCATCAGAAGACGAGTGGATTAAAAAGCTATGGTACATATATACTATGGAATACTACTCAGCCATAAGAAACGATGACATCGGATCATTTATAACAAAGTGGATGTACCTAGATAACATTATACGGAGTGAAATAAGTAAATCAGAAAAAAAGAAAAACTGAGAACAGCATGATTCCATACATAGGTGGGACATAAAAGTGAGAATATGAGACATGGACAAGAGAGTGGTGGTTATGGGATGGGGGGAGGGAGGGGAGAGTAGGATAGGGAGGAGGGGAGGGACACAGGGAAAATCAGATCGAAGGTGACAGAGGACAATTTGACTTTTGGTGATGGGTATGCAACACAATTGAATGATAAGATAACCTGGAGATGTTTTCATTGTACATATGTACCCTGATTTATTGGTGTCACCCCATTAGAATTAATAATAATAAAATATATATATAAAAAAATAAAAATAAAAAAAGAAAGAAGACGAGTGGATTAAAAAGCTTTGGTACATATATACTATGGAATACTACTCAGCCATAAGAAATGATGACATCGGATCATTTATAACAAAATGGATGGTCCTTGATAACATTATACGGAGTGAAATAAGTAAATCAGAAAAAAAGAAAAACTGAGAACAGCATGATTTCATACATAAGTGGGACATAAAAGTGAGACTATGAGACATGGACAAGAGAGTGTGGTTATGGGAAGGGTGGAGGGAGGGAAGGGTGGGATAAGGAGGAGGCGAGGGACACAGGGAAATCCAGATAGAAGGTAACAGAGGACAATTTGACTTTTGATGATGGGTATGCAACACAATTGAATGTTAAGATAACCTGGAGATGTTTTCATTAAAAAAAAAAATTAATTAAAAAAATAAAAGAAGAAGAGAAGAGGTATTGACAAACCAAAAGAAAAAATTCTTAGTTGTTATAATTGGAGATCAGAATAGGCAATGTAGATTTCGAAGTGCTGCCTGGGACTATTTGTCTTAATTTATATAAATTAGTCTCACATTTAAAAGTAACAAAGTCTCTACTAACATAATGGATCATTACTGGAGCTCAATAGGTAGGTGGTTTTGTTTTTGTGTTTTGAAATGAATTCATGAATATTCTCTTACTGCAGTCTGGGTTGGTAGAGCTCCTTTGAAAGGAAGTGATTGCTTCCTGGGCAAATCAGAATGTGCTTGCTTGTAATTTGATTACAGTTACTATGATATATAAAACATTCTTGATCCTTGCTGTACTGAATGTTTGTGTCCCTCCAAAATTCATATTTAAAAAGCTAGCCCCCATTGTGACACTATTTGGAGATGAGGCTTTGGGGAGATGATTAAGTCCTGAAGGCAGAAAACCCATGAATAGGGTAAGTGCCTTCATTAAAGAGACCTCAGGGGAATTGCTCACCCCTTAGCCATGTGGGTACACAGGGAAATGATCTTCATCAGACACTGAATCTGTCAGCATCTTGATCTTGGACTTCCTAGTGTCCAGAACTGGGAGAAATAAATTTCTGTTTTTTATAAGCCACCCAGTTTATGGTATGTTGTTATAGCAGCCTGAACGGACTAAGACAATTCCATCACATACACATCACAGCTTTCCTACAATCCCCCTCCTTGCTTAAAGGAGCTGACAAGTAAATCTGATCAGATGTAATATATCTAATCAAATATAGAAGGGGTTTTTCAACAAAACATTCAACATACTTGAAGATATGAATTGAAGAAGTATATACTGTCTAATATACTTTAGATACAAGAGGAGGCAAAAAGAACTCTTAAGATCAGGACTGGAATTCCCTCCTTCTGGTTGCTCATGAAATTTATGAAGAAATAAACACAGAGGAATATGTTGAATTTGTTATAATTATCTTATATTCAGACAGCCCACTACTGCTGTGTGGCTGCACTGAATTCAAAGCTAATGTCATAAAAAGCAATGCCTCTCAGACTTTAATGTACATATCAATCACTTTTTTTTAAATGCCAATTCTGATTATGTAAGGCTAGGGAGGGACCCAGGAGTCAGCATTTCTGACCTGCTTTCACGTGATGGCCATGATGGCAAGAGCAGAGTACAACCCTGGGATGAATCTTTTGGGTATTATGCCCTGTGTAAGTGGAGAAAGTCAGTTTTAGATGTTAATCTCATCTTTAGACATTATTAGATACATAATTTAAAATTTACATCTGAAACTAGCTGCAAATATTCTCTTCAGCCTTACATGTGGCACCCCGTTAAGCCATGCATAAAACTGGAGGAAACCAGCATGACTAGTCTTAAACTTGGGCAAGAGGGCTCTAGCTCTAGCCTTACGCTTCAGAGACCCTTGATCTTTGGAATGCCTTCTTTAAAATTTTTCAAGTTTCTCTATATTTCTAGTCCTGTTTCTTCACTGTGTTTTATTGTCTGTCTCTCTCTGCATATAGAATTGACCAGATGCTCTGGGGGTTTCTTATTTATACAAATGAGGTCATCCTGGGCCTCAGTTTCCTAGCCACTGTTCTAGGAAAGGTGTCTGGTGAACAGATTGCTGCCACTGGTTAATTAGGTATTTCTTTTGCAGGATCATGTGAAATTGGGCTGTCAGAATGATGCTGACATTCTAATTTGGGATTATTTTTGTTCATGCTGGACATAGGTTAATTCAGGAGTTTGTGCTATCTCAGGTCCACTGCCCAGATCACATGTTTGGGCCCATGCATCCACTGTCACTACCTATCTATGTTCTAATCATAGTGCCACCTCTAATATGTAACACTCACGGACTTTTGGGATGGCATCATTTGTCCTTAAGCCCCTTTCCACTGGCATTTAGGGCTGTCACCTCATCCCATTTAAAGGTTCTATACCATGGGTCAAACAACCCTTTGACAGAGGCTGTGCCTATATCTTCTGAGGGCTTTCCAGACTTTTGCTCCACCACACCCATGGACCTTTCTGGTTGATGTGATGTTGTTGTGTTCTCCCGGATTGATGTTAAGCTCACCCAGATGAGAAACAGACAATTTTTTTTTTGCATGAATGAGATGTTCATTTTGTTATGCCCACAGCTCTCTCCCTGCTGGTGGTGTTGTATGAGAGGCAAGGTGCAATCAGTGTTGAAAATGATCACATTCTAGGAATACAACGGTTATGGCCTAAAGAGTTCAAGACAAGACATAGTTAGAAGATGTGTTGTTAATGTTATAAAATTCTAAATGACACATTTTATATGACCAGAAAAGAAATTATTCATGTTTTCTGGCACACTTTGGGTCAGTGTTGAATTTGTGGTTATTATCAAAGTACCACAACAATCTCTGAGTGATTTGTAGCCAGTATTTATTTACAGGTAGCACAATGGATGATGTAAAGTCAAGTCTAATAATGCCATTAAATAAATGATAGTAGAGTATTGTAGAGGCTAGAATATTTACATTATTTTAATACAGACATGTTATAAGCACTATGGTATTATGAGTAATAATAGTTTTTCTACCTTTTCTTGTGGTAAAAGATATGAAATCATTAAGAAATGGTTCATTTGATAATAAAGAGGAAAAAATGATGAGTTCTGGACCAAAGAAGAAAAAATAGTTACCTGGATATAAAAAAAAATCTTTACATGCTCTGATTGAACAATAATAAATAAATCTTCCCATTATTCTAAATCTTTATTAATAAGTCTCTACACCTTACATGGATCTATGAATTTTATATTATACATTTTAAACTTATTTATTTAGATAGGAAATCCACAAGAAATATTTCCCCAAGGCCCTGCACAACCTACAGGTAGCTCAGAAACTGGGACTTTTGTAGGACCCTTGGAGAGAAGTATGAGATGGAGATTGTCATAATAAAACATTTAGACACTCAGCTGGAATTTATAAGGTAGAGTTCTATACTAAAATATGCAGGAAAAATGAGCAAAGAGAGCTTAATATTTGTGTTTACAATCATTTCTCTGATTTTTCCTTGCAAAGAATGAAAATAAAAAAATGAATTTAAAAGGAGTTTTTTCTTCTTTGCACTGAATGCTGCAATTCATTTAGGGACATTTCATAAGAGATGTTTCATTAGAGAAGTTGTTATTATGTACATAAAAATAGAATATTTTCTAGTTGCCTATGTAGGGCAATTGCCCAATAGTGTAAAACTATTGAACAAAAATATGTTCAAGGGTTTTTATTTTTATTATTATTTTTTAAAGTAGTGTTTTACTTTTTAATTACAAGTGACATAACAATATTATTTTATGTTAGTTTCAAGTATACAGCATAGTGATTACACATTTATATATCTTACAAAGTGATAACCCTAATAAATCTAGTACCCATCTGACATCATTCATAATTATTACAATATTTTTTACTATATTCCTTAGTCCACACTTTACATGCCCATGACTATTTTGTAACTACCAATTTGTATTTCTTTTTCTTCTCTTTTTTTTTTTTTTTTTTGCGAGAGGCAAACAGGGACAGACAGACAGGAAGGGAGAGAGATAAGAAGCATCAATCATCACTTTTTTGTTTTGACACCTTAGTTGTTCATTGATTGCTTTCTCATATGTGCCTTGACCGGGTGGCTCCAGCAGAGCCAGTGACCTTGGGCTTTAAGTCAGTGACCTTTGGGCTTAATCCAACAGTCATAGGGTCATGTCTATGATCCCACGCTCAAGCCAGTGACCTTAGGGTTTCAAACCTGGGTTCTCGGCATCCCAGGATAATGGTCTTATCCAATGCACCACTGCCTGGTCAGGTTGAAGTGTTTCTTATAAGCAATATATATGAGGGCCTTGTTTCTTATCCATTCAGTCACTCTGAATGCTCCAATCAAAAGATTGCATTTGAAGTAATTGTCTATAGATATGTAGTTAATGCCATTTCATTGTTCATATTTTTACCTCTTTTTAGCCTTCTTCTTAAAGTCCCTTTAACATTTCTTGTAATCCTGGTTTGGTGGTGATGAACTCCTTTAGCTTTGTCTTCTCTGGCAATAAGGATATTTTAAACTAAAGAACAAAGTGTTGAGATTTCATGATTGTAAATCTCTGTGTAAGTATTTGGCTCATCAAGTTAGAGAAATAAATGGCTTCAATAGTTAAATCCATGTAATAGGAAACACTGAACATTGAGTGAGGTTTATGAGAAAAAAATTCCTCTTTTAATTTCAAATGCCAAGCAAACAAGAAAAAATCTTCATTCTGCCCACAAAGAATAAACTCAGAGTAATATGGAAATCCTCCATCATAGTAGAAGTCATCACAAGTATTTTTTGAATGATAAATTGGCAGTAGTTTTCAAAATGGTAATGATCTTACCCTTTGGCTCACCATTTCTGTATTTAGCATTTTAATTTATGAAATATTTGCATAAATTTATAAATATGTACGTAAAAGTACATTTGTTGCATTTCCCCTTGTTTAATAGACACCTTAAACTAAAATGTCTCGATTTTTCAAAGTTTTTATGGAGTGAGTGTTGTAAACTTTATATGTCGTATGTAGAGACTGTTGTAACCTGAGGACCCCTGTATTCTTTGTCTTTCCCCAATTCAGTAAATGGCAATTTCATTATTCTAGTTGCTCAGGATTAAAACCTAGGGCCCATTCTCTCCTTTGCCCCATTATCAATCCATCAGCAAGCCCTGTTTGTTCTGCTTTTGAAAGATATACTTTATCCAAATATTTACCATTACTTCTGTAGCCATTCTACTGGGTCATTGTCATCTTTTTTCTACAATATTAAACTAGCCCTTAACAGATCTGTTTTCTCCCTTGCCACTCTACTGTAATTCTCTACAAAGCAGAGAATAAAACATAAATCAGATTGGGTCAGTTCTCAATTCAAATTCCTCAGGTGTCTTCCTCTCACACTCAGAGAAAAACAAAAATTTCTTACTGTGGTTTGTGTGGCCCCCAATAAATGTATTAGGGCCCTGCCTACCTCTCTTAGCATATCACCTACAGCCTTGCCCTCTGGTCTTCATTCTGGCTTCAGTGGTCCTCATTTAATTTTTTTGGAGAAGTTTGTTTTTTCATTAGAGAACTTGCGTTTTCCTTTCCCTGGATATTTACATGAGCTGTGCTTTCATTTCATATATTTCTAGCCTCAACTGTTGATTCCTCAGAGAGTTTTTACCAGACTTTACTATTTAAAATAGTTACTCCCATAATATTTATAGTCTACTTATTGTTTGTTCCCCCTACTGGAATGTGAGCTCCAAGGAGTCAAGGAGTTTGCCTTATTCACTGAAGTTTCCCGGGGACTTAGAAGTGTGGCTAACAATAAGTGTTTGTTAATTAAATAAGTAAATAAACAAATAAACTGAGAATAATTGGAACATTCTAAATATCTATTCCAAGGGAGTGGTTAAATACAGTACCATTTAATACTTTTTACCCATTGAAAAGGATAAGGTTAAACTCTATAAAATGAAAGAAAAGGCTATTTGTGATAGCTAAGCAACTTGAAAAAGGAAGTTACAAAATATAATATATCTTATAAATCTATTTATTTAACACATGCAATAAAATGTAATGTATTTGTCATGCAGGGTGGGGCAAAGTAGGTTTATAGTTGTATGTGAGAGTTTATTCTTGTGCTATTATTTGTTTATTGTATTATTTTCTATATATGGAAAATATGTATATGTTTGTATTTTCATTAGAAAACGATCAGGAGAGTGTGCATTAACAAAATCTCAAAACAATAGTACTCTGCTTGGTGCCACAATAGAAAGAACTGAGTACATTTCAGCTTCTAAAGCAACACTCATACTGTCAAAGAAGCAGAGTTGAGGGAACTCCAGGCTCCACTTACTATCTGCAAGATCTAGCTGTTACCTCCAGATCCTTGCTTCCTGGAGGAGACTCACGGAATCTCAGAGATTAGAAATCAAAACTCTTTACTGGATAACTACAAGAGGTTATTTTTTTATATTTGTTTTTTGTTTTTGTGTTTTAAGGTTGAAATGATATTTTATTGGTATAAACATTAAGAGAAACACCTTTTCTCAAGGTATTGAATTTATCGCGCAACATTTTAATAGAGTTTGCAATACTGAAAATTAGAGCAGTTGTTTTTAAGAAATTGCTTTTATTAATGATTCGTTTTTAATCATTTGTTTTAAATTAAAACAAGAGGATATTCAATGTCATAACAGTCCATAATATGTGTGAAAAACTCAGAAAACAAAATCAATCTTGACGTTGTGAGAATTAGATTTTTCTATTAAAAATAAAAGATCACTCTTTTCTCCCTTTGGTCTCTCAGACCCATTATCAAGTATTAGGTAGCCAGCCATGTTCCTTTTCCTGTACTAGCTTTCATTAGTGAAGCTCAACAATGTCCAACTATCTCTGGTACCAATAGTACATGAAAGCATAAACTACAAAGAAGAGGTCATTATAGGGTTAAAATTTCAGATACTCCGAGATTCAACTGAGAATCACCTTTTGTAATGTTCTAATATTTTAACAGAGTATGAAAAGGGCAGAAAGTATGGAGGGTTCACTTTTGGTGCATGTAAGAGCTATGCAAGGGACAGGGATCCAGAGAGAAAGTCTAGAATAATGTTGTCATGTTTTGGGCTGATAAAAATGGGAGCGGCTATAGAGAAAGATTCCAAAGGTTGATGGCGCAGAAGAAAATCTGTTGTTTGGATGCAGCTGTCAGCTTAAACTTGATCTTTAACCACTAGCTTACACTGTGTACTTGTTGACATGTTGTGGCCTTACTACCGATTAGGAGGCTACTTGGAGAATAGTCTTTATTCTTTTCTGTGTAAATAAGTGCTCTTGTATTTATTCTCAGGGAGATAGCTTTATCTACCTTTAAACAGAAAGAAAAGAAATGAAATATCTTAAAGAAAAATGACTTTTTAAATATGTTTACAATAAAAATAAAAGTTTTTAAAAGGTGTGAAATGTAAAATAAATATGAATATTAAAGTTACATCAATATTCTTAAGAAATAGAAGGGTAATTAGTTTTTTTATTTGACTGCTATTAATGCCAAACCAATGTTTTTAATATTAACAGCATTGATAGAAATAAAGTTTTGAAGCTTTCAGTCTTTTTTTATTTTCATTTTTTCCAGAGACAGAGTTAGAGACAGACAGGAACAAAGAGAGATGAGAAGCATCAATCATCAGTTTTTCGTTGCGTCACTTTAGTTGTTCATTGATTGCTTTCTCATATGTGCCTTGACTGTGGAGCTACAGCAAACCAAGCAACCCCTTGCTCAAGCCAGCAATCTTGGGTTCAAGCTGGTGAGCTTTGCTCAAACCAGATGAGTCCGTGCTCAAGCTGGCGACCTCAGGGTCTCGAACCTGGGCCCTCCACATTCCAGTCTGACGCTCTGTCCACTGTGCCATCCCCTGGTCAGGCAAAGTTTTGACCATAAATTTATATCTCCGTTGTTAAGGTGCAAACATCTCTGGCTGGAGCTCATTTATTCCTTTCATTTTGGTTTTGTGGACAACCACTGCTTCAGATTGAATATTTTGTATATAATTTATAGCTGCTAAGGCATGTTTAGGTAGAAATCTGTATGGAAAAAATGTGAACATTTCAATTTAAAGTCTTTGACCCGCCTAACTAGGCGGTGGCACAGTGGATAAAGCATCAAACTGGGGCTCAGAGGGCCCAAGTTCAAATCCCTAAGGTTGCCAGCTTGAGTGTGGGCTCATCTGGCTTGAGCTCAGGCTCACTACCTTGAGTGTGGGGTCACTGGCTTGAGCGTGGGATCACTGGCTTGAGTGTGGGATCATAGACATGTACCCATGGTCATTGACTTGAACCCAAATGCTGTTGGCTTGAAGCCTAAGGTCGCTCGCTTGGGCAAGGGGTTACTTGTTCTGCTGATGCCCCCCAACCCCAGTCAAGGCATATATGAGAAAGCAATCAATGAACAACTAAGGTGCTGCAATAAAGAATTGATGCTTCTCATCTCTCTCCCTTCCTGCCTCTTTTTCCTTCTCTCCTTCTCTCTGTCACTAAAAAAATAAAATAAAATAAAAATAATAAAGTCTTTTGGCCTGACCTGTGGTGGCGCAGTGGATAAAGCGTCGACCTGGGAACACTGAGGTCGCCAGTTCAAAACCCTGCACTGGTCTGGTCAAGGCACATATGGGAGTTGATGCTTCCAGCTCCTCCCCCCTTTCTCTCTCTCTCTCTCTCTCTCTCTCTCTCTCTCTCTCTGTCTCCTCTCTAAAAATGAATAAAAAATAAATAAATAATAAAGTCTTTTTCCTGAATTCTTTTTTAGTTTTCAATGGAAATACCTTGAGATTTCTCTGGTTTGCATTTAATTTTGCTCTGTACTTCCTGTCTTCCTTCACATGCACCTCTCTTTCCTTTTGTGTGTGCCTTCTAATACTCATACTTTAAATATTATGCAAATATACTGCTCACAAAAATTAGGGGATATTTTATAGCTTCATATTCATTTTGAAATATCCCGATTTTTTTCAGCAGTATATAAAGAAAGCACTGATATATACCAGTCTTCTCACCTTCTCAATTTATATTAGTAAAGCTCATATAAGATCTGATCTTATATGAATAAAGACCTATATTTGAAGGTCTAGGCTTATTGTTGAATTTCGATGCTAAAATGAGTTCACAATGAGATACCAGTAGAATCTATTCCATCCGTTCTCTCTACCTCTCCTTAAATATTTACTATCAACTATACACACTATATAATAAGGTAGACTAAAGTACTTTAAAAATAACTACTGCAGCCTGGCCAGTCAGTGGCGCAGTGGATAGAGCGTTGGACTGGGATGCGGAAGACCCAGGTTCGAGACCCCGAGCTCGCCAGCTTGAGCGCGGACCATCTGGCTTGAGCAAAAGCTCGTCAGCTTGGACCCAGGGTCGCTGGATCCAGCAAGGGGTTTCTCGGTTTGCTGAAGGCCCACGGTCAAGGCACATGTGGGAAAGCAATCAATGAACAACTATGGTGTTGCTACGGCAATGAAAAACTAATGATTGATTAGCTTCTCACCTCTCTCTGCTCCTATCTGTCTGTCCCTATCTATCCTTCTCTCTGACTCTCTCTCTGTCCCTGTAAAAAAAATAAATAACTAGGGAAGAAGCAAGATGGCGACGGAGTAGGCGGACGTACCAACTTCCAACTCCCAGAACCCAAGTGGATTACAACTCAATTTTAAGAACCATCACCTGGATAAACCAACTTTGAACAAAACTAAGTGGACTCTTCAACCAAGGAACACAGAAGAAGCCACATTGAGACTGGTAGGAATAGCGAAAACGTGAAGAGGGCTGCCCAGCTCCCCGGAGCAAACGGCAGCCCGGAGAAACCCGTGGGGCGGGAGGAAAGTTTGGCGGAGAGGGAGGGACCTGGTTCCCAGGAACCAAGCCCCAGCCTGCAGTCCCAGAGCCTAGAAGAGGCGTTTGGACAGATTTGAGCTGTGAAACAAGTGAGGGAGCTCCCAGGCCTACAGTGTGGAGTATTAGGTTCCTTCCTACTCTGCTGAGGGTTGCTTAAGGGTTTGGGCCGACAGGACGCTGACGCGGTTCTGTCGGCATGGGTAGAGGCCAAGCCGGTGGGAGATCGGTCTAGCCCAGAGGGTCGGAGGGGATGCGCGAGAGCGGTCCGGAAGCTGCAGGCCCGCCTTTGGTCCCACTTGGTCCCACTTACGGGGACAAAGCGGGAGGCCAGGAACGGGCAGGCCCTGTGCAAGCCGGCCCTGACCTCCGGGACCAGGCTAGGACCAGGGACGGGCAGGGGCTTGCGGCTGAGCTGACGCTACCAGCCCCCCACCCCCTGGGCCGGAGAAACCGCGGTTGGCCAGTATACGTGTGCAAGCAGGCTCCGAGCACGGGAACGGGCTAGACCCCGAGACAAGTGGAAGCTCGCAGTTGAGCTCACACTACTGTCCCCGTCCGGCCGGAGAAACCGTGGATTGCATTCATACGTGCACGAGTGGGCTCCGAACGCGGGGGCGGGGTAGAGTCCGGACGAGCGGAAGTACGTAGCTGAGCGGAAGCCAGCAAACGCGCCTGCCCCAATAAACCTGGGTTTCAGACCCTGCGCAGAAAGGCCCTGGCCTCGAGGGCGGGGCAAAAGCTTACAGCTGAGAGCACGTCAAAAGCCCCGCCTAACCGGTGGAACTGTAGCGAGCAGGTTCTGAATTGCTGGTTCTGGGCGGAAGTCCGAAAATAGGCTGGGTCCGCAGCTGAGCAAAGGTGCTCACCTCTACCCTTGGTGCTAAGTCTTGTGGCTTCAGTGACAGCCCCTCCCACGGAGGAGAGGCAGAAATCACAGCGAAAGCCACAGTGGGCCGGCGCTGGCAACGCTCATACCCAACCACCCTAGGCACCGGCAGAGGGGGTGTGGGGCCTGCAGACAGACCACACCTAGAGAACACAAAGGCAATACCTACTGTACTCCAGTCGCCACAACTTGCTTATACACAGAAAAAAATGGGCAGGCAGAGGAATGCAAACCAAATGAATCAAGAGAAATCCCCAGAGAAGGAACTGAATGAACTAGATATAACCAAATTACCAGAAGCAGAATTTAGAATAATGATAGTTAGGATGTTCAAAGAAATTAGAGCAACAATGGATAGTCATTATGAACACCTAAATAAAGAGATAACAAGGATAAAAAATGAAATTGAAATAATAAAAAAGAATCAGACAGAAATGACAAATATAGTATCAGAATTGAAGACCACAATGGAGGGAATTAAAAGCAGGATGAATCACGCTGAGGATCGAATAAGCGAGTTAGAGGACACAATAAACAAAGGCACAGAAGCAGAGAAGAAGAAGGAAAAGAGACTTAAAAAATGTGAGGAAACTCTAAGGGAGCTTTGTGACAACATGAAGAGAAACAACATTCGCATCATAGGGGTGCCTGAAGAAGAGGAGAGAGGACAGGAAATGGAAACTTTGTTCAATCAAATCATAGCAGAAAACTTTCCTAAATTAAGGCTGGGAAACACACCACACATTCAAGAAGCACACAGAACTCCATTAAAGAGAAACCCAAAAAGATCTACACCAAGACACATCATAGTTAAAATACCAAAGCTAATGGATAAAGAAAAAATTTTAAAAGCTGCTAGAGAAAAAAAGGCTATCACCTACAAAGGAGCCCCCATAAGGATGACATCCGACTTCTCAACAGAAACACTTGAGGCCAGAAGGGAATGGCAAGATATAATCAAAGTAATGCAGAACAAGAACCTACAACCAAGACTACTTTATCCGGCAAGGCTAACGTTTAAAATTGAAGGAGAAATAAAGAGCTTCCCAGAAAAAGAAAACCTGAAGGAATTCATAAAAACCAAACCAATTCTGCAAGAGATACTAAGGGGCCTCTTGTGAACAGTTTAAAGGGAGGAATGAATAGAGCAAAAGAAGAATACAGCTTTAAAGAATAAAATGGCAATAAACAACTACATATCTATAATAACCTTAAATGTAAATGGATTAAATGATCCAATCAAAAGACATAGGGTAGCTGCATGGATAAAGAAACAGGACCCATACATATGCTGTCTACAAGAAACACACCTTAAAACAAAAGATGCTCATAGACTGAAGGTAAAAGGATGGAAAAAAATATTTCATGCAAATGGAAATGAAAAAAAAAGCAGGGGTAGCAATACTTATATCAGACAAAATGGACTTTAAAACAAAGGCTGTAGTAAGAGATAAAGAAGGACACTATATAATGATAAAGGGAACAATTCAACAGGAAGATATAACTATTGTAAATATCTATGCACCAAATATAGGAGCCCTGACATACATAAAGCAGACTTTGATGGATATAAAGGGCGAGATTAACAGCAATACTATCATAGTAGGGGATTTCAATACCCCTCTAACAACACTGGATAGATCCTCAAGAAAGAAAATTAATAAAGAAACCTCAGACTTAAAGGAGACACTAGATCAACTTGATTTAATAGATATCTTCAGAACTTTTCACCCTAATGCAGTAGAATATACATTCTTCTCAAGCGCTCATGGTACGTTTTCTAGGATAGACCACATGTTAGGACACAAAAATGGTCTCAATAAATTTAAGGAGATTGAAATCATATCAAGCATTTTCTCTGATCACAATGCCATGAAACTAGAAATTAACCACAAAAGAAAAACTGAAAAATACTCTAACACTTGGAAACTAAATAGCATGTTATTAAATAATGAATGGATTAACAATGAGATCAAAGAAGAAATAAAAAAGTTTCTAGAAACAAATGATAATGAGCATACATCAACTCAAAATTTATGGGACACAGCAAAAGCAGTACTGAGAGGAAAGTTCATTGCACTACAGGCATATCATAAGAAGCTAGAAAAAGCTCAAATAAGCAACCTGACCCTGCATCTAAAAGAACTAGAAAAACAACAACAAATAAAACCCAAGACAAGTAGAAGGAAGGAAATAATAAAGGTCAGAGCAGAAATAAATGACATAGAGGCGAAGGAAACAATACAGAGGATCAATGAAACCAGAAGCTGGTTCTTTGAAAAGGTAAACAAGATTGATGAACCTTTAACTAGACTCACCAAGAAAAAAAGAGAGAGGACTCAAATAAATAAAATTAGAAAGGACAGTGGAGAAATAACAACTGACACAACAGAAATACAAAGCATTGTAAGAAAATACTATGAAGAACTATATGCCAAAAAATTAGACAATCTTGGTGAAATGGACAAATTTTGAAGCATATAACCTTCCAAAAATCAATCTGGAAGAATCAGAACACCTAAACAGACCAATTACAGCAAATGAGATCGAAACAGTTATCAAAAAACTCCCAAAAAAGAAAAGTCCTGGGCCTGATGGCTTCACAAGTGAATTCTATCAAAAATTCAAAGAAGAACTAACTCCTATTCTCCTCAAGCTATTTCAAAAAATTCAAGAGGAAGGAAGACTTCCAAACTCCTTTTATGAGGCGAGCATAACTCTGATCCCAAAACCGGGCAAAGACAACACAAAGAAAGAAAATTATAGGCCTATATCCCTGATGAATTTAGACGCTAAAATTCTCAACAAAATATTAGCCAACCGGATCCAGCAATATATGAAAAAAATCATTCACCACGATCAAGTGGGATTTATTCTGGAGAGGCAAGGCTGGTTCAATATTCACAAATCAATCAATGTGATTCATCACATAAACAAAAGGAAGGACAAAAATCACATGATAATTTCAATAGATGCAGAAAAGGCATTTGATAAAATCCAGCACCCATTCATGCTCAAAACTCTCAGTAAAGTGGGAATACAGGGATCATTCCTTAACATGATAAAGGCCATCTACGATAAACCGACAGCAAACATCATACTAAATGGACAAAGATTAAAAGCAATCCCCTTAAGATCAGGAACCAGGCAGGGATGCCCCCTTTCACCACTCTTATTCAACATAGTTCTGGAAGTCCTAGCTACAGCAATCAGACAAGAAGAAGAAATAAAAGGCATCCAAATTGGAAAAGAAGAAGTAAAACTGTCACTATTTGCAGATGATATGATATTGTATATTGAAAACCCTAAAGTCTCAGTCAAAAAACTACTGGACCTTATAAATGAATTCAGCAAGGTGGCAGGATATAAAATTAATACTCAGAAATCAGAGGCATTTCTATACACCAACAATGAAATATCAGCAAAAGAAATTAAGGAAACAATCCCCTTCACTATTGCAGCCAAAAATTAACGTACCTAGGAGTAAATTTAACCAAGGAGGTTAAGGACTTGTCCTCGGAAAATTATAGAACATTGATAAAAGAAATCAAGGAAGATACAAACAAGTGGAAGCACATACCGTGCTCATGGCTAGGAAGAATAAACATCATTAAAATGTCTATATTACCCAAAGCAATTTATAAATTCAATGCAATACCAATTAAAATACCAATGACATACTTCAAAGATATAGAAAACATATTCCAAAAATTTATATGGAACCAAAAAAGAACACGAATAGCCTCAGCAATCTTAAAAAGAAAAAATAAAGCAGGAGGTATCACTCTTCCAGATATCAAGGTTTACTATAAGGCCATTATACTCAAGACAGCCTGGTACTGGCATAAGAACAGGCACATAGATCAATGGAACAGAACAGAGGACCCAGAAATAAACCCACAGCTTTATGGACAACTGATATTTGACAAAGGAGGAAAGAACATACAATGGAGTAAAGACAGCCTCTTTAACAAATGGTGTTGGGAAAATTGGACATCTACCTGCAAAAAAATGAAACTAGACCATCAACTTACACCATTCACAAAAACAAACTCAAAATGGATAAAAGACTTAAATGTAAGCCATGAAACCATAAGCATCTTAGAAGAAAACATAGGCAGCAGGCTCTCCGACATCTGTAGCAGCAGTATATTTGCCGATTTATCTCCACGGGCAACTGAAATAAAAGGCAAGATAAACAAATGGGACTATATCAAACTAAAAAGTTTTTGCACAGCTAAAAACAATAGGAACAGAATAAAAAGACATACCACACATTGGGAGAACATATTCGACAGCACATCTGATAAGGGGTTAATAACTAAAATTTATAAAGAACTTATAAAACTCAACACCAGGAAGACAAACAACCCAATCAAAAAATGGGCAAAAGAAATGAATAGAAATTTCTCCAAAGAGGACATAAAGATGGCCAATAGGCATATGAAAAAATGCTCAACATCACTAATCATTAGAGAAATGCAAATCAAAACCACAATGAGATATCACCTCACACCAGTCAGAATGGCACTTATCAGCAAAACAACACAGAATAAGTGCTGGCGAGGATGTGGAGAAAAGGGAACCCTTCTGCACTGCTGGTGGGAATGCAGACTGATGCAGCCACTGTGGAAAACAGTTTGGAGATTCCTCAGAAAATTAAAAATCGAACTGCCTTTTGACCCAGCTATCCCACTTTTAGGAATATACCCTAAGAACACCATAGCACTGTTCGAAAAGAAGAAATGCGCCCCCATGTTCGTGGCAGCATTGTTCACAATAGCGAAGATCTGGAACCAGCCCAAGTGTCCATCAGAAGACGAGTGGATTAAAAAGCTATGGTACATATATACTATGGAAAACTACGCAGCCATAATAAACGATGACATCGGATCATTTATAACAAAGTGGATGTACCTAGATAACATTATACGGAGTGAAATAAGTAAATCAGAAAAAAAGAAAAACTGAGAACAGCATGATTTCATACATAGGTGGGACATAAAAGTGAGAATATGAGACATGGACAAGAGAGTGGTTGTTATGGGATGGGGGGAGGGAGGGAAGAGTGGGACAGGGAGGAGGAGAGGGACACAGGGAAAACCAGATTGAAGGTGACAGAGGACAATTTGACTTTTGGTGATGGGTATGCAACACAATTGAATGATAAGATAACCTGGAGATGTTTTCATTGTACATATGTACCCTGATTTATTGGTGTCACCCCATTAGAATTAATAATAATAAAATATATATATAAAATAAATAAATAAAT
Organism: Rhynchonycteris naso; assembly: GCA_037038555.1. NCBI lineage: Eukaryota > Metazoa > Chordata > Mammalia > Chiroptera > Emballonuridae > Rhynchonycteris > Rhynchonycteris naso. The sequence goes on along the minus strand of CM072996.1, from coordinate 250,994,403 downwards.
AAATAGATAAATAACTGTTGTAGCCTGATCAGGTGGTGGTGCAGTGGATAGAGCATCGGCTTGGGATGCTGAGGACCTAGGTTTGAAATCCCAAGGTCACTGGCTTGAGCACAGGCTCATCAGCTTGAGTACAAGGTTGCCTGCTGGAGCATGGGATCATAGACATGACCTGATGGTCACTGGCTTGAGCTTAGAGGTCACTGGCTTAAAGCCCAAGGTTGCTGGCTTGAGCAAGGGGTCACTCATTCTGCTGGAGCCCCCCAGTCAAGCACCTATGAGAAAGCAATCAACGAACAGCTACGGTGCCGCGATTATGAGTTAATGTTTCCTATCTCTCTCCCTTCCTGTTCATCCCTGTCTCTCTCTTGCTAAAATAACAAAAAAACAAACAAAAACTACTGCATTTGAGGAGCTTATTGTTTAGTTGAGAGGTTAACATGATCGTCATGAAACAGTTATTGAAAAGTCATTGGCATCTCTAATTAAGAGCTATTATAACTGTAGGGAGGATTAATGTAGTTTGGTATAGTGAAGGAAATCTTCTGAAGGACAACTGGGTATTCAAGGATGGGTAAGATTTGATAGGAAGAATTTATGAGTGAATATAAGGAGGCAAGCACATTCTTTAAACAAAGTCATATTAAAAATCACTTTGGGGCCTGACCTGTGGTGGCGCAGTGGATAAAGCGTCGACCTGGGAACACTGAGGTCGCCAGTTCAAAACCCTGCACTGGTCTGGTCAAGGCACATATGGGAGTTGATGCTTCTAGCTCCTCCCCCCTTCTCTCTCTCTCTCTCTCTCACTCTGTGTCTCCTCTCTAAAATAAATAAATAAAATAATTTAAAAAAATCACTTTGGTTTTGTTGACTAATGCAAATTATATGTATTCCCCTGTCTTGGGGATGGGGGTGGGTGGAAGATGGAGGAGGCAGCAAAGTGGCAGGGAAGATTTGGCTGGGAGAAAGACAGGTGTAAGGATAGAACTTGTACAGGCTTTTGAACTACCCTCACAAATAAACCTGCATGCTAGCAATTGCATCAGGTCACAAAATTGTCTATTCCTGCAAAAGAAATTAAATGCAAAGAAGAGTAACAATAAGTCTCTGTTGCTGAGTAACAAACTACCATGACAGCTCCACAATAATACCAAAGATTTTGAGACTCCTCTTTACTGTACAGGGACACCTGTTCTCCAACTCTGGCAGAATCACTATGGTTATTGTCTTGGTCACATGCCAGTGGGCTATGATTTTAGATTTTCAACATTAATATGATGTTTTAAGCCACCAGAGAGTAGGAATCACATGAAACTCACTTGCTACAGTGCTCAGCACCAAGACACGAATTTAGTCAACTTTTGAGATGATGTTGCTCTGAAGTCAAGGTTATGTTAGCTTAAATTAGTCTATTTAAACTAAAATAGATAATTGAGATTGACTAGTAGTTTGTCCCCTATTCTTGAATTGCTCTAGTACAAGATTTAGCACAGTTTAATGGGTTTGTTTTGAAAAAGGCTCAAGGGATATGAAGTTATTTATTCACTGATATAATCTCGTTATTATAAATTGTCCCTCAGAAAAAAGCTGAAAGAGGATCTCCTCTGGGTAAACAATCCTACATCATCGTATCATTCTACGTAAGTTCTGCTTCCTAAGCATTTCTGACTTCTGTACCTTTTTAATTGCGGGAGCTTTACTTGCATAATGTTATCTCCAGTATGTCAGCTCTATCAGTGTTTTAGTATTTTACGTGTTTTGTGCTGTACTTACCTCTCTAGTGTTAGAGAGATATAGATATATGACATAACAAATGTCAGTTTCTTATTGGTAAGTATTCCATCTATCAACCTTCTTGAAGTTTTATCTGTGTCCAATATAGGCCATAGTTTATAATAAAAAAAAGTTTGGTTTCTTTTGTTGTTCTTGTTTTTTCATTAAGACAGACAAGAAAATTAACTTATATTTTTACCAAATTAAGATTTTAGATGTTTCAGGATTCACTACACAAATGACTCCTGCCCTCCACACTACCCCCTCACCCCACCAAGGCCAACTTAATGTTTGGTTATCATAGTTTTATACTTTCACATCCAATAGGTGTATTTCATGGCTTGCTCAGTCAAAATATCAAAATGGTGAAAAGAGAATAAATGGTAGAGGAGAAGAAGAGCCAGGATGTTGACCTCAAATGTTTTGGTAATCTCTTCATCCTCAGTACTAAGAAGATTGGCTACATCTATTGTCCTGACATTATTCACCAGAATAGTTACAACATCTACTTTCTTTATCTTTTGAAATGAAAAGAATACAGTCTTTGGGTGTGGCACAGAAACTCAGACTTTGGGGGCTAATATCATCCAAGGTATTAGATTCTTTATTTTATTTGATGAAATTTCTCAGAGTTCAGACAGAGAAGAGCTTTAGCCCAAATACGTGGTAGATGCAAAGCTGGCATAAATGTATTTTTAACATCTGAATTTCAGTACCCAGAACACCACGGATTTTTCAAGTTTATCAATAAAGTGGAATTAACATTTGTGCTGACTAATTGATATATAAGTTCTAGCCAAATATTTTTAAAGTGCTGATTGAGTAATCCTGGTTCCACCACCTAATAGCTCCTTTACCTTGACCTGGCTTAATATTTCCGTGCCTCAGTTTGCTCATCTCTCAAATGAATTAATAGGGTTCTCATAGAAACTAAATTAAAGAATGCAATAATTTATCAGAGTGGTTAGTTCATTGTATTTGATATTTACTCTTTTAAAAATTATTATAATTATTGCCTGACCAGGTGGTGGCGCAGTGGATAGAGCGTCGGACTGGGATGCGGAAGACCCAGTTTCGAGACCCAGAGGTCGCCAGCTTGAGCGCGGGCCCATCTGGCTTAAGCAAAAGTTTGCCAGCTTGGACCCAAGGTCGCTGGCTCCAGCAAGGGGTTGCTCTGTCTGCTGAAGGCCCGCGGTCAAGGCACATGTGAGAAAGCAATCAATGAACAACTATGGTGTCGCAATGGCAACGAAAAACTAGTGATTGATGCCTCTCACCTCTTTCCGTTCCTGTCTGTCTGTCCTTATCTATCCCTCTCTCTGTCCCTGTAAAAAAATATATTATAATTATTAATATTACATTTTCTATAAAAAACTAGATTAGTACCCACACAAACAAAATTTCAGAGGGGAAATAGTTAAAGAAAATAAAAAAGAATTATTAAAATAAGAACAAGACCAAAATGAAGCTAGAAAGTGAACCATTTTTGCCCTGGCCAAATAGCTTGGTTGATTAGAGTGTTGTCTTGAAGCACAGAGCTTGCTGTTTTGATTGTTGGTCAGGGCACATAAAGGAACAAAATGATGTTCCTGTCTCTCTCTCTCTTTCTCTCTCTCCCTTCCTCTGTCACTAAAATAAATACATAAACATTTAAAAAAAGAAAGTGAACCCTTTTCTTGGTGACATTTTTTAAAAAAAATCAATTTATTGGAGTGACATTGGTTAATAGGATCATATAGGTTTGAAGTATACATTTCTATGATATACGATCTATGTATTCCATTGTGTGCCCACCACCCAAAGTCAAACCATCTTTTGTCACCATATATTTGGCCCCCTTGACACTCCCATCCTCTACCCCCTTCCATTTGGTAACCACCATATTGTTGTCTCTGTCTGAAAGTTTCAGTTTTATAACCCACATATGAATGAAATCATATAATTCTTAGCTTTTTCTGACTGACTTATTTCTCTTGGCATGATATTCACAAGGTCCATTCATGTTGTCACAAATGGTAGCATTTTATCTTTTTTTATGGCTGAACAGTATTCCACAGTATACATATACCACATTTTCTTTATCCAATCCTCTATCAAAGGACACCATGGTTGTCTCTATGGATTATGCTACAATGAACACAGGGGTGCATATATCTTGTGAGTAAATGTTTTTTTTGGGTAGATACACAGAAGAGGGGTTGCTGGGTCATATGGTAACTCTATTCTTTTTCACAGGGGCTGTTCTTTGTGATAAACCTTTCCTCTGTCACTCTGTACCACTGCTCATGTTTCTGATCAGAATGAAATTGATTAATAATATGAAACAATCATAGACAGAATTGAATGAATCATATGCAAGGGAAAAAGTACATGTCCTTCCTTGTTCATACAACTGCCTCAGTTAGTGTTAGGGCAAAATGTATCCTCAGGGCTCAAAACTTCCCCCTCTCAACCCTTCTTCAGTCAGTATGTGATAAACTGTACTTAACTTTTAAGTTGACCAAACAGAATCTTGTCACCATAGGAGCCTGTTACCAATGGAGGCAGAAATCAAAACAGAATACCACAAGCCCAGGCTGGAGGCCAGGTAACCAGCATCAACAGAAATTGCCAGAAGGAGGCGGCAGAGTATAAAACTAACTTTTGCACCCTTGCTTAGGGCTGACTCCCTTATCAGACTCAGCCCACCTGTACCCAGGTATTTGCAATAAATCCTCTTTTCCAAACTTTGGCCTCTGTATGGTTGATGTGACTCCTGCCAGGTCCCAGACCTTTCAGTTAGCAGAGGCTAAATATTTAATTGAAATCAAGCAGTCATAAAGAACCTTTTCATTTTCCATTGTCAGTGGCAGTGAGTACAAAGTTACTTAAAGAAAACTTGCATCCCAAAGTCTGATTTGGTTTCTTGAATTACAAATCACTTCTTGGTTACTGCAGTCTACCACAAACACATACACAGTGGCCCCTAGTTTTCTGCATTCTACTGTAATCTCCTTGACATTGTGCAGCTGATGGGGAAAAAGAATCCACAAAGATGTAGGTCAGTTAGTAGGAGTGGGGGAGAAAACACTGGAGAAAAGAAAATGTTTTAAAGATTGAAATTCATGTGTGAAGTGCTCCATTTAGATAATTTCATGAGAGATTCTGCTGGTTTAATTCACAAAGGGATTATAATTGGCCTTTCTACCGGGGGATGCTCATGTCAGTCATGTGTTTCCACCTTGTATTTCTACATTCTTTCTTTTAAAAAACAATCTTATTTATCGATTTGAGAGAGAGAGAGAAAGATAGGGAGAGAAGCATCAATTCAAAGTTAGTTTCCCTTTACCCTGACCAAATGGTGGTTTAGTGGGTAGAGCGTTAGACTGGGAGAAGGAGGACGTAGGTTCTAGGCCTTAGTGCAGGTTCATCTGGCTTGAGTACAAGCTCACTGACTTGAGTGCGGGGTCACTGGCTTGAGCGTGGGATCAAAGGCATGGCCCTATCTGGTCACTGGCTTGAGCCCAGAGGTCACTGGCTTGAAGCCCAAGGTTGCTGGCTTGAGCCCAAGGTTGCTGGCTTGAGCAAGGGGTCACTCACTCTGTTGTACCCCCCCGGTCAAGGCACATATGAGAAAGCAACCATTGAACAACTAAGGTGCTGCTGCAACGAAGAATTGATACTTCTTATCTCTCTCCCTTTCTGTCTGTCTGTTCTTATCTGTCCCTCTCTCTGATTCTCTCTTTGTCTCTGTCAAAACAAAAAAACAAAGTTGTTTCGCTATAATTGTTTATTGATTCTTTTTTGCATGTGCCTTGACCAGATGAGGGTTTCAAACTGTCAACTTCAGTGTTCCAGGTCGATGCTCTATCCACTGCACAACCACAGTCTGTGTTACTACATTCTTAAAAGTGATTCTGTACCAAAGTAAAAAGAAATGTTCATGTTTTTCCAGCTTTTTATCTTGATTTAGGTGTTCTCCAGGAGGCAGTTTCTTTTTCTTTCTTTCTTTCTTTTAAAAATTGATTTTAGAAAGAGAGAGAGAGGGAGAAGAGAGATGAGAAGCTTCAACTTATAGTGGTGGGATATTAGTTGTTCATTGATTGATTCTCTTATGTGCTTTGACTGGGGGGGCTCAAGCAAAACCAGTGACACCTTGCTCAAGCCACCGTGGGCTCAAGCCAGCAACCTTGGGTTTTTTACTCCGGTGACCTTTGGGCTCAAGCTGGCACCTTTGGGGTCATGTAGATGATCCTCCACTTAAGTCAGAGACCTTTGTGCTCAAGCAGACAAGCCCTAACTCAAGCCAACAACCACAAGGTTTTGAACCTATGACCTCAGACTTCCTGGTGGACAATGTATCCACTGAGACACCACTGGCCACGCAACGCTTTGTCTTTTTTTATTTTTAATATTTTATTTATTCATTTTAGAGAGGGGAGAGAAAGATAAACACAGAGAGAGAGAGAGAGAGAGGCGGGGGAGTGGAGTAACAAGAAGCATCAACTCCCATATGTGCCTTGACCAGGCAAGCCCGAGGTTTCAACTGGCGACTTCAGCATTCCAGGTCGACACTTTATCCACACTGCGCCACCACAGATCAGTCTTGTCTTTTTATAAGCAAAATACTTGCTTAAACTTCAACTCCTTTGTGCATCAATTGTTCCATTACCCCAGCATTCTTAAAGTAATGGTTTAGATAAAATGAATGCACACTGTTAATATGACTCATCAGTAAAGCAAAAGAATCCCTCCATAACACAAAGGCAGTCGGCACTTTGCACAGGTAAAGGGGAGATCTGAATTACATTTACAACTTATGGTGGATCATTTAATACTTCAAATGATCCACCATAGGGTTTAACCATAAAGGTCAAGAATTCAAAGACATCCTTCAGGCAGAATCTTACTGACATATTTTTATTATTCTTTCTAATTTTCTTTTTCCCTTGTCGCTGGAAATTAAAATTAAAAAATGTAATAACTATCAGTCTTTTCTTTTAAAATATACACAGCTAGAAAGAGAACTAAAAGTTGGTTTCATCAAGCTTTTTTCCCATAGATTTATATTTATTTATATTTTTTTATAAATGCCTGACAATAGTAGACAACAATTTTTTCAATTTGTAAATTGTGTCCTCTTCTAGAAAAATTATAGAAATCTCCTTAGGGACAAAAACAATACCAAATCACTTTCCTATATATAATTCATCTATTGTATAAATGTTTACGTGGATGGACAGCACTGGACATCATGAAAACAGCACATGACAATCCCGTGGACAGCAAGTGACCATCATACGAACAGCAACATTTGCAGCATTACTTAAAAAGTATCCATTGTTTATATGAAATCCAAATAAACCGGGATTCATGTATTTTTCTAATACTCCTACTTTTTCTCAGTAAACGATGATTACCTGAGCAAACACAATCTACTGGATTATATACAATTTTAGGTTATTATCTCTCACTGTTCCTTTAAATGTGCTGTTTTCCAAACAGGTGTTACTACTTACCAGTAAATTTCTAAATCCCCTAGGGTTGCAGCATGGGAAGGAAGAACAAGGACAGAAAACATTCTGACTTGACTTATTGTGTTGAGGTTATTAGTATAAGAACCTTGGAATATGGTCAAAACTGTCACACCATTTCATTCATGATTTCTTCAGAGATCCTCTTGCCATATCTGGGGATAACTCCTTTACAGTTTCTTTGACAGGGCCAAAAAACACCCGACTTTGGGCTGAAAGTGAATCCTTCTTTGGCTTGCCAGAGTAAAATACACCTTTGGTTTATATCTGCTGAGTCTGCTTTGCTTCTCCAGATGGTCATTTTGGGAAGGACCCAAGATAGCTTACGTGTGGCTCGCTCGTATCTATCACAGGAAGTACTCATACACGATTTGGTCCCATTAATTCCGAGAGGTTAACCACTGCAGCTACTCTCCATTGCTCAGCCATCCAAATAGTGAGGCTGCTCATTTCTAGCCTTTTGGATTTTCTAGTGAGAAACCGACATCCTTCCAATCTGTTCTTTGTGTTGCAAAGGACCTGTGCTATGCTCTCCTAGTCAATGCCATAAAACCTCCCTCTAATTATTCCTAATTCTTTTCTTGCATTTTGCCTATTTAAAATATATTTAATATACATATATAGCACTTTTGAAAAATTCTCACAAAATATTTTTTAAAAAGAAAATATATTTTAATAAGCTAGGAGTTACAAAATTATATAACCTCAAACTACAAGCTTTAAAGAAGTATAACTAATAACTTACAATGTAGTTGTATACTCAATATTTCCAATCTTTTGAATAAAACTTCTAAAAAGATCAAAGCACCCACTGAGAAATCTCAGCTTTTCTTAGTTGTTTTATTGGAGGTAAAAATGGGAGGAAGTATCTTTGCCTAATATTTTATAAATACCATTTTTATTATGCAAAGAATCCATGTTTGTTATAACCATACGGAAAATATGAAAAAACCCATGAAAACAAAAATGCATGTAATCACCCTCACTAGAACTAACCACAATTACTATTTTAGTGTATATGTTTTAAACAATGGTACATACCCTAAACTGTATTGTAACCTATATTTTTTTACTTTATTATGTTATGTAAACATTTCTTATTCTATTTAATATTCTTTTTCATGAAATTAACATTTCACTAAATAATATCTTCTCATTTATTTCTCATTCCTTTATTTTAGGTCTATTACAAATAATCCTGTGATCAATATCTTTGTATGTGAAGTTATTATACAATATATCTAATCTCTTTAGGGTAAATTTTTAGGGGCTTATACCTGAGTCCAATGGGTATAGAGTTTTAAAACTTCTAATACATGTGCCGAATAGTCTTCTATAAGGATTATGCACAATTCCACTACCCACTAGAAATTTAGGAAAGTGTACCTTTAGTTACACCACTACAAATATCTGGTATGGCCATAAAATAATAATCAACATTGTTAATTTGATTTTTGTTTTGATAGCTAACTCCTTACCAAGATTTTAAAATCTATTCAATAGTATTGGTATAAAGAATCTACAAAATAGAATTTGTGTTTTCTTATCAAATTTTGGAAAATACCCAGGAAAACAAAAGCTTTTTTTATAACAAGGTATCTCAGAGCCTTTAATATGTTTTATTTAACATACTAAAATGTAGTATGAATTGCCAAACATCAGAAGTCAGCTTCTCAATTTGCTTCCTTCTGATAGAAATGTTTAGTATAATGGGGACTTATATGTTTCAATAATAAAAAGAGCCCAAAGTCAAGTTGAGAAATAGTATCTTTTGGGCTCAAAGTGGATTTTCTTTTCTTCAAATTGTTTTTCTTTTGATGTTCTCCTACACAATTGCCTGTGTGCTTAAATCAGCTGCATGTTTAGGTAAATCTGTCTGGGGAGGAAAAAAAGGAGAAAAGACTAAGTTCTGTTAATTTTATGTTCATTATTTATCAATAAATAAAATATTTTTTCATATTTTGCTTTTTTGACTACTTTATTAAGGTTCAGAGAAAGTAGAAACTTGCATGACCTTCCTGGATAAAAAAAAGAAACTTCTTTCCATAAAATTAATTAACTAATTAAAAGCCTGTTAAGTATTTACAGACATCCCCCAATTTATTTTCTAACCTGCCTCCCCAAAATTGTTCTCTCGCTGTTGCTATTAGAGGTTCATGATTTAACAGTATTAATAAAACATGTTAATTCATTTTTTTGCTTCAATAAAAGATCAAATCAGCTTTTTTATTATTTTTTTTTTACAGATACAGAGAGAGTCAGAGAAAGGGATAGATAGGGACAGACAGACAGGAACAGAGAGATGAGAAGCATCAATCATTGGTTTTTCGTTGCCATTGTGACGCCTTAGTTGTTCATTGATTGCTTTCTCACATGTGCCTTGACCACGGGCCTTCAGCAGACCGAGCAACCCCTGGCTGGAGCCAGGGGCCTTGGGTCCAAGCTGACGAGCTTTTGCTCAAGCCAGATAGGCCCGTGCTTAAGCTGGCAACCTCAGGGCCTCGAACCTGAGTCCTTCGCATCCCAGGCTGATGCTCTATCCACTGCGCCACCACCTGGTCAGGCAAGATCAAATCAGCTTTGAAGTATTTATTGAGAATATCCCTAGGAACTTTATCATTAGGTAATTGTAATTCAAACTGTAAGGAAAATATGAAGATGCATAAGCACCTGGCAGAGGCATGTATGCATAGCCTATATAAGGCTCCAGGTGCTTGCACTTGAGAGTGATGGAGGATTGTGGATGGTGGATTGCCTGCCCATCACTGTGAGGGGCCATTTTTGCTGTTTGTGTGCTGGAGAAGAGGTTTTACCCTACCTGTGTGCTTTTCCACTTTTGTGAGACTTTATTAAATGGAATGGCCCTTACGCTTTCTGGCTCTGCAGTTTCTTTACCATCTGCCTGAATCCAATGTGAACCTGTCTGGCCTAGGCCACCAGCATTACATCTGGTATAGTCAGTAGGATTTGTAGCAGATGGGTATGTAACTGCAGCCACCCCTGAGGGGTGGAGTAAAGGACTGGTCATTGTTATGGCTCCCCATGGCTGTCCTTTTGGGGACTGTGGGCTAGCTGGTTTTCTTTACAGCCCTGCAAGAGGCTGCCCGAGGTTGAGAGCTCCAGCATGAGCTGCAAACCTGGTGGCAGCAATGGCTTGAACTGGAGCAAGTGCTGGAGAAAGAGGCTAAACAGGTTCGTGAGTTGCAATTTGCCCAGGAAGTCAAATGTTGGCAGTGGTAGTTGTTGGAGGAATAACTGTGGGTTCAGGTTCAGGCTGAGAGCCGGCAGCTGCAGGAGCCAAAGATGGAGCGGCTCTGAGTCAGCGGGAGTAGGCTTTTCCAGCTCCTCTTTGGAGAATGAGGAGTCTTGGGCTGAAACTGCCATCTGCACACTCAGAGCTTGGCCAGAGGTCATCTAGACGGTAAACTCCCAGCAGCAAAAACTACCTACTGAGCCCCTGGTAGGGGTGGATGGCATCATGCTCTCTGGAGCAGAGGTGGAGAGGTTGGCCATTATTGACACGTGCTCCAACTTGGAGCAGTGTCTTCAGAGCTGCCATGATGACAGAGATGAGAGGGGAGGCCTGAGGCTCTATGTAAACCTATTTGTCTGTAATGGCCCTTTACCTTGGTGATTTGCACAGACAACTGGGCTGCCTATCATGGACTGATCTAGGACTGAGAACATGAGAGACCCGAATGGGGGGCAGTGTATGGCATCTGTGGAGGACCCCCTGCACCAGGAAGCTGCTCTCACCCAGTTGCAGAGATGCACCAAGGACACTTTTTGGTTTCAATGGACCAGGTGATGGTGGCTTAGATCACAGCAGGGTAATAAAAGGTAGTAGAATTCTGGATATATTTTCAAGGCAGAGCAAACATTTTTTTCCTTCTTTTTGAAATGGGTTTTTTATTTTATTAATTTGAGAGAGAAAGAGAGACAGAAAGGGAGAGATAGAGGGAGGAGAGAGATGAGAAGCATCAACTTATAGTTGCTACACTTCAGTTGTTCATTCATTGCTTCTCATATGTGCCTTGACTGGGGGACTCAAGCTGAGGCAATGACCCCTTGCTTAACTCCAGTTAACTCCCTGGGCAGAGTGCTCAGGGAGACATTGTGAAAGGTACCTTTGTAATTGTCATTTTTGGTATGTATGTGAAGTACCTATTGTGAGGCTATCAACCCTAAAGGGGTAGAATGTGGAGCAGTTGTGTTAGGCTTGCTCGCTGGCGAACCAGCTGTAAACACTTTGCTTGTTTAGTGCATAAGCACCTGGCAGAGGCATGTGTGCATAGCCTATCTAAGGCTATGGGTGCTTGCACTTGAGAGATGGGGGATTGTGGATGGTGGCTTGCCTGCCCACCACTGTGAGGGGCCATTCTTGCTGTTTGTGTGCCGGAGAAGAAGTTATCCCCTGCCTGTGTGCTTGTCCACTGTTGTGAGACTATTAAATGGAATGGCGCTAATGCTTTGTGGCTCCACAATTTCTCTACCATGTGCCTGAATCCAATGTGAACCTACTTGGTCTTGGTCACCGCTATTACAGTGAATATCTGGAGGAAGAGCAGTCTGGAGAGGAAACAGTAATATATAAGTTCTTGATATGGGAACATGTCTGGTGTCTTAAGGAACATCAAGGGAATCAGTGTGGCTGGAGTGAAATGAAAAGAGGGTGAGAGTAGTGTGTGATGGTTAGTTTTACAGGTCAACATGGCTAGGTTAAAGTTCCCAGTTCTTCAGTCAGACACTAATCTAGGTGTTGCTGTATATATATATATATATATATGGTTAACATTTATATTCAGTACTCATTAAATGAAAGAAAATAATTCTTGATAATGTGGATATATATATATATATATATATATATATATATATATATATATATGGTTAACATTTATATTCAGTACTCATTAAATGAAAGAAAATAATTCTTGATAATGTGGATAGGCCTCATTCGATCACTTGGAAAGGAAAACCGAGCTTTCACTGTGCCTTAGACCAAATGTTTATATAACCTCCAAGGTTCATGTGTTGAAACCTAATCCCAATGTGTGGATATTTGGAGGTATATGTGGGCCTTTGAGAGGTGATTAATTCATGATGGGAAGTCCTCACCAGGGAGATCCCCTGCCCATTCCACCATGTGAGAACAGCAAGAAGACAGGCTGGCTGGTGGTGAACCAGGTAAATGAAAGTCTTTCATTCACCAGATACCATATCTTCTGGTAGCTTGCTTTTGGACTTCTAGCCTCCAGAACTGTGAGAAATAAGTTTTTGTTGTGCATAAAGCATTCAGTTTTAATATTCTGTTATAACAGCCTGAACTGACTAAGATATTTTGGATAAAAAGAAATTCTACCTCGAGACGGCAGCATCAACCTCTGCCAAGAGTTTCCAGCTGGCCAGCCTCCCTTAGACTTCAGACTTGCTAGCCTCCCACACTCATGTGAGCCAATTTCTCAACTCGTTGAAATAATTTATTGTATGTATGTATGTATGTAAAATCTCCTACTGGTTCTGTTTCTTAGGGAACCCTAGCAAATACAGGTAGTAAGGTAGTAAGTAAGAAAACTGGATTACATATGGCCTTGTAGGTCACGGCAAGGACTTTAGCTTTAAGTTTTAAGTGAGAGTGCTCCCTTTGGTAGCACATATATTAAAATTGGAACAATACACAGATTAGCATAGCCCTTGCACAAGAATAACACACAAATCTGTGAAGTGTTCCACATTTAAAAAAAAAAGTTTTAAATGAGAAGCCAATGGAGAATTTTGAGCTGAAGCATGACATCATCTCATATTTTAAAGAACCATCTGTCTCCTCTGTTGGGAATAGCACAAAGGGCCATGTGGAGGTGGCAGACTGAAGGGCCAGGCTGATGGGCCAGGCTGAGTGGTCATGCAGAGTGGGCAAGCTGAGTGACCAGGCTCAGTGGCCATGTGGAGTGGGCAGGCTGAGTGACTAGGCTGAGATTCTAGGCTGAAGGGCCAGGCTGAGTGGCCATTCAAAGTGACCCATGCTGAGTGGCCATGGAGAGTGTGCAGGCTGAATGGCCATGCGGAGTGGGCAACCTGAGTGGCCAGGCTGAGCGCCCATTCTGAGTGGCCAGGCTGAATGGCCATGTGGAATTGCTATGCAAAGTGGCCAGGCCTGCTAAAGGGCCAGGTTGAGTGGCCATGCGGGGTGGGCCAGCTGAGTGGCCATGTGGGGTGAGCAGGGTGAGGGGCCATGCTGAGTGGGCAGGCTGAGAGGCCATGCAGAGTGGCCAGGAAGAGTGGCCATGTGGAGTGAGCAGGCTGAATGGTCATGCAGAGTGGGCAGGCAGAATGACCATACTGAGTGGCCATGCAGACTGGTCAGGATGAATAGCCATGCAGAGTTGGCAGGCTGAAAGGCCATGCGGAATGGTCATGCTGAGAGACCAGGTGAGTGGCCATGCAGAGTGGCAGGCTGAGTGGCCATGTGGACTGGGCATGCTAGGTGGCCAAGCTCAGTGGCCATGCGGAGTGGGCAGGTTGAGTGGCCATGCAGAGTGGCCATGCAGAGTGGACATGTGGAGTGAGTGAGCAGGCTGAGTGGGCAGGCTGAGTGGCCATGCGGAGTGGGCAGGCAGAATGACCATGCTGAGTGGCCATGTGGAATGGGCAGGCAGAATGACCATGCTGAGTGGCCATGTGGAGTGGCCAGTCTGAGTGATTAGGTTGTAGGGCCATGTGTAGTGGTCAGGCTGAGTTGCCAGGTAGAGTGGGCAGGCTGAGGGGCCTGGCAAGTTGCCAGGTGGAATGACCAGGCTGAGTGACCAGTCTGAGGGGCCTGGCAGATTGGGCAGGATGAGGTGCCATGCAGAGTGGGCAGGCTGAATGGCCATGCTGAGGGGCCAGGCTGAGTGGCCAAGTGAAATGGCTAGTCTGAGTGATTATTAGGTTGTGGGGCCATGTGGAGTGGTCAGGCTGAGTGGCCAGGTAGAGTGGGCAGTGTGAGTGGCGATGCCGAGTGGGCTGGCTGACAGCATTGCCTGAAGTAGCAGTCCCTGAATTGTTCATGCATGGCCAAAGGAACTTTAGGGCCAACTGTGTTAAAGGGGAGGGTACAGTGATTAACTAAGTGAGATATAGTATGATTTTCTTCTCATCAGTCTCTTGTTTCTCCCTCCAGATGCAAACCCAAAGACTTTAGGAAACTATTTCGAAAACATGAACAATGACTAGCTTTCTTCAACTTTGCTATTTTTGAAATTGTCTCTGGAAAGACTCCGCAAATACTTAATATGATGAATCTTTTAGTTCCAATATTTTAGTTGATTCCCAGTTAATTAAGTGAAACTCTTTAAGGCCCAACTTGAGGGGTTTCTTTTTGGACTGTCCTAAAAAGCCAAACATTTATAATTCCCAAATTTCATGGATTGCATATTTACATTGTGGCCACCTCTAAACGAGGAGAAACAATTCAGGCCCACACAGGCATTCTTTCTGCAGTGTGATACCAATTCAGTTTCAACCATCTGAAAAATTACTCAATTAAAATCTATTTTCTGAACACAAGTGATTGCCCATCCTGAAATGGGTCTCCTTCTCTGCGGCCCTTTCTGCAAGGAGCTGATAAGGAGCTGGCCGGGCCGACAACATGTGTGTACAAACATACGCACTCAGGTCGTGCTGGTAGCGGGAATACCTCTGTACTCGGGAATGTTACACTGATGTTGGATAATCATTGGGTGTTTCATTTTTTAAAAAATAATAATGTCTATGTATTAATTATATATTTGTTGAAATCACAGTATATTTCAAATAGCCAAAATGTCTTATGTACAAAATGCATTTTTAAAGCTGAAACTGGGCCTGACCAGGCGGTGGTACAGTGGATAACGTGTCGGACTGGGATGCGGAGAAACCAGGTTCGAGACCCCATGGTTGCCAGCTTGAGCGCTGGCTCATCTGGCTTGTGCAAAATACTCACCAGCTTGGACCCAAGGTCGCTGGCTCGAGCAAGGGGTTACTCGGTCTGCTGAAGGCCCACTGTCAAGGCACATGTGAGAAAGCAATCAATGAACAACTAAGGTGTCACAACGAAAAACTGATGATTGATGCTTCTCATCTCTCTTCGTTCCTGTCTGTCTGTCCCTATTTATCCCTCTCTCTGACTCTCTGTCCCTGTAAAAAAAAAAAAAAAAAAAAAAAGCTGGAACTGGGAGAGAAATTAGAGCAATTCAATCTTTTATAGAAACTTAATTAATGTTTGTGGGATTCTGGAATGAGCAAGACACCAAGTGGGTCTCAAGCTGTACACAGTAGTTGGAAGACTAAGAAAAGGATAGAAATAATTATAATATAAAGCAGGTGAGGTGAGTTATTCAGGATACAAGTGAAATGAGTTCAAAGGAGGAAATGCTGACATCCTTTTGGAACTACAAAAACCAAAATTTATGAAACTTTGAAATTTAAGATTGGCTTGAAAGATGAGTAAGATTTTGACAAGTAAAAATATTTCGTATGTAAAGAGTAACATATGCAAAAACATAATAAGAGAGGAAAGGACCGCATGGCGAGTCCTTTATTTTTACTAGTGAGTGTAGTGCATAGAAAGCATGGCAGGACTAATGACCAGAATGCACTCTCATCTGGGACCAATAAGACTCAATTCGCATAAAGAAAGAAATGAATGGGAGTGGAGGGTGGTGTACGGTTTACGAGGAGACTGAACCAGCAATCCAAGAGAGAGAATGAGGAACTTCGCTACAGTGGTAACAGCAGGAAAAGCAAAGAAAGGACATGGGAAAACTTTCTAAAGAACTGCTTGCTGAAAATTGGTGACACAGTAGAGGCAGTGAAAAGAACAAATGATGACTGAGATTTAGACCTGGGTACCAAAGGTATGGCCAAACAACAGAGTTGAGAGGAGGAATTGGCTGTGGAGGAAACAAAATTATTTTGTTTGGAAATTTGGTTCATTTGAATACTTAGTGGGATGGACAGTGGAATGGGTTGTTTTTTTTTTCACCAGATGCATTTATGTGTGTCATATTGCTGCTGTGGATATAAACTGGGTGTCAGTGGTTAATGATGGAAGTTCAGATTGGAAAATGGAGGTCATTACTAAAAAAAAAAGAGAAAGGCAAAGGAAAAAACATGAAGTCAAAGGTAGTTGAATGTTAAATAGCTTTGACCAGTTGGGGAGCAGGAGGTTCTTTTTGATACTTAGGGGATTATTGGCAACACTGAAGAGAACTTTCGGTCGAGAGCTGGGAGTGGGGTCCAGAGAAAAGGTCCTGAGTGAGGAAAAAATAATGTAAGCGAGAGAGAGTTCTCCATCTGGCATGTAGCTTCTTTCATGACTTGAACCACCACGATGTGCCGTTAAGATGACGAAACATCACACAGTTTCTGCTTCCCAGGAAACTCCTCAGCTCTGGACAAAGTGGGATGGTTGGTAGCATTACAACTCCTTCTGCGACATCTGACAATAGGTAGGTTTTCAGTATTTGTTGAGCAAATAATTAAAAAAACATTTGTGGCAGCACAATGGCTTTGAGGCTTGTTCCCTAACTTTCTAAAATGTGGTTGACGGTATCTCTAGTGTCCAGCACATGAGATTTGTTTTGATAACCAGATGAAATAATATGTCTGACTATATTTAAAAAAAATAAACACTAAACATATATATTTTTAAAATTTTATTTAAAATATTAAATTTGACAGGGTGACGTGGATTCCTAAGAGTACATAGGTTTCAGGTACACATTTCTATAGCATTTGAACTGTTGATTGTGTTGTATGCCCATCACTCAAAGTCAACTCATTTTTCATAACCTTATATTTGATTTGTCCCTCTTCACAAATGTATAAAAATAGAGAATAATTTCTATTATTTTTACATATTTTTACTTATTTTATAAAAACATACTATAATATCTTAAAATTTCACTTTTTTTTTGTCAACTAACTTCTCATTGCCACTGATCTGATATTGACACTGAAATGAGTATTAGTTTTGTTTATATGGCACCCAACACCCAAGAGCCTTTAGGCATCTAGTCAAAGACTTTTTTAAACAAAGTCATTAAGTGGAAGAAAATAACCAAACAAATTCCTAAACTAACGAGTAAAAAAAAAAAAAAGCAACTGCCAAATGGAGGGGAAAAAAAGGAATTAAAAACAAGTATCAATTGAGAGGATTGCATTCATTCTGTACAGACAAAAACTGCACTCCAAACATAAGAGAAATTTGGTTGTCTAAATTGAGCTATCTATTCTCCTACCCTCTAAATAAGAGTCCCTGACTCATGGATTTTTAATGAAGATTTCTAACTTTTTATTTTATTTATTAAAAATACAATTAGACCTTTTTTACCTCTCATAAAATTATCTTGTTAAAGCTACAAGAGACCTTGGAGGTAATTCCATCTCACCTTCTTATCTGATATATGATTTTTGTAGGACAACTCTGAATAATATTTTATTAGCATACAGAAAACAAAGTTTTCTGAACATAGCTTGGCAAGTAAAAAGAACACTCCTCTGTGATTTAGGAATTCCTGGCTAGTTTCTGAGTCTAGACAAGGGATGGATCAGCGTCTTTGACTACACGCAGTCCCTCCATCCACATGCCTGTTGGGTCCTCCCTGGTAGACATAACCACAATCTCATAGCTCTGGGGTGTTCTGACTCAGTTTTATCCCCAAGAATTGCACTATGAATAAAACTTTTATTACCTTCTTTACTTTTCTTATCTTTTCTCAGCTCTCATTACTTTCTTTTTTATAATAGCTTTATATATTTCTATAAGTGGTAGATGTAATGTGATTCAGATGAATATTAGTAAAGAACTTAATTATTTTCTATAAGAAATTTGGCCTATTTTAATGATCTTGTATTATTATTCCACTCATACTGCCTTTGAAGATTTTCTCTGGGTGACACCCTATGTTTGAAGTGTCCCCTACCTTTCAAGTTTTATTTCCACAGCAACAAAAATTTCTAAAATTAGACTTTCTTCACAAATAATTTTAGAATTTGCAGAATTATTATTCATTTTAAAACTCAAAATTCTATGTAACACTACTGTGCTAAGCTAACAGATTTTAGTAAATTATATGCATACATTTTACCTGGATAAGCAAATTGTGCAAAGTTTATTTCATATGATCCCTGCCATATAATGTCTGATTGTCTAATCATGCTAATCAAATTATAACTCTAATATAGCCATATATGATATTACCAAGTACATGTTATTTGCTATAGTATTTATTTCATGCATATATAACTTGTCATAGAACTAGCTTGTGTTAAATTGTGACATAAAGATATCTCTCTTCACTTTCCCTAGTGAATTCTTAAATCTTTAATTTGTATAGGTGTCTGTTGCTAAAAGCACCTTAAAATGTTACTGCTTCCGAAGCACTTCCACTAAAAAAATATGGAAAGCATGATGTTGCTCTATGGGATTGTACGCTGCACTCCGAAGGTGAAGCAATAGTGCATTTGGGGCTGAGAGGGAAGGTGCTGGGGTCCAAGAAGCTCTGACATGGCTTCATAAGAGCTAAGTTCACCTCTGAGCCCAACTCTTATTGGTCGGACTCTGACTAGGAAATGAACCTGGCAAAGTCTGAATTTTCTTATCTATAAAATAAAAAAATAAATTTTATAAATAAAGCAAGTAAAAACATATTACAAATAAATTATAAAGCAATGTATAAATGCCATGTGTTACTTAGCTTCTTTTTATACTTCTTGTAATGCCTTTTTAGATGCCCACTAAATATTTTTCAATAAATGGTGACATGAAATTTTTCCAGCAGGTCAAATATAATTATTTCTTCTTATTAGTCACTTTTGGGGAGTTGCATATATATTCATCACATTTTACTTCTTAGAAGAATACTGGAAATTCAATTATTTGAAAAACATTTTTTTCCCTTGGATATCTGGAATAAAACATTTTATATAAATTTTACAAGCTAGGTACAGAACTACCTTGTAATATTGTCTATAGATTTATTGAAACACAATTACATTTTATTCTCAAAAACAGTTTTATAGCTTCGTAACATATTTTGTTTTGTTTTTCCTCCCTTTGACAAGGAAAAAACTTGGTCAAAATCTAGCTGCATTGTCCATAAGGTATTCACTCAGCCAAAATTGGCTCCATATTGTTTGAATCGCTTTTTCTTTTAAACAAGCAAAACTGAATAAGCAGAGTTATTCTTAATTTTTTATTCATTTTTTTTAGAGAGGAGACACAGAGTGAGAGAGAGAGAGAGAAAGAGAGAGAGAGAGAGAAAGAGAGAAAGGGGGGAGGAGCTGGAAGCATCAACTCCCATATGTGCCTTGACCAGACCAGTGCAGGGTTTTGAACAGGTCGACGGCTTTATCCACTGCGCCACCACAGGTCAGGCTCTTAATTTTTTTAAAAAAAATTACAATTATTTTGCTTTTTAAAATTTCCTTGGCAAAATATTGATGGCAAGGGCATTCATTGTCTGGTCACTTGAGAAAGATTTCTATTTTAAAGTTTCCTAGAAAAATTAATTCTGTTTTTTGGGAATCATCTCAAGGGGTTTATTACAGTTATTTTATTATATAGAGTTAAAATATATACTTGATTTTATACTTGTTAAAATATAGTATCAAAATAGATTTACATATTATCCTCAATATAAATATGCCCCCCCAAATCTCTAATTTCTTATTTTCTTCTTTCTTTACTTGCCTCCATGAAAACAGTAAATTTTTACAAACTAATTGTCTATGAGCAAGTTCTTATTATTTTAATTCCAATTGCTGGACCAAAACTTTTTTAAAATATAAATTGCCCTAGGATGTTTAGATTTTACTTTCATATCAAAAACTTCTTTCTAAATTTATATCAATAATCATGCTGAATGAATTGCACTGTAGTCAGTTTACTGCCTACAGGAAAATGAAGGATTTGGTGGATATTGTCTGGCTTTGACTTCATGACTGGATGTCAGCTGAATGAGCATCAGGCCAGATCCTAGACTGCACATCATGGGCAACATTCTTGCATTTGATTGCAATCTTCTGTCCTCTTCTCCTTCCTCCTCTTATCTCTCCTCCTCCTCTTCCTTCTATAATTTTTGGAACTATTATTGAATGTGGTGGCAGATGGCACATCACTCAATGAAATCATAGGCATATAGCAAGCCATTTTTAGTAGTGCTATGCCATCCAAGTTGCAGTATTTATATTTCAAAAGAAAAGAAAATTAGGTTGTGATACCAACTTTTGAATGTAGTCACAATGAGCACTTAGTTACCAAACACAATGCATTTTGAAGTTTCTAAAAGGTTGTATAAAAATCCTCCTTTGAGGGTAACGACTGGTCAGGTTTAGAAAGAATTTGCTCTTAGATGGGTCTGACAATTCTAAGAGACCAAGAAAGGAAGGATTTTGTTGTTGCTGTTGTTTGGTTTTTTGTTTGTTTTTTTTTAAAACCTATTTTAACCATTCTTTTAAATTTTTAATTTCTTTTTTTTTATTATTTATTCATTTTAGAGAGGAGACACAGAGTGAGAGGGAGAGAGAGAGAGAAAGAGAGAAAGGGGGGAGGAGCTGGAAGCATCAACTCCCACATGTGCCTTGACCAGACCAGTGCAGGGCTTTGAACTGGCGACCTCAGTATTCCCAAGTCGACCCTTTATCCACCACGCCACCACAGGTCAGGCTGTTTGTTTTTTTTTAAAGACATCTTAGTAGGTTTTATAGCTTGAGAGAGAATATAAAATTTTCAAAACCATGTATTTTCTATTTAAGTTAAGAAAACAACACACTCACTTTAAATGCCAAAACTGTCACACTTTCTTTGTTTTTATGTTTATTTATTAAGTTATATATACAAATCAGAATCTAGGGCTTTAAAAATTCCTTAAGTTATTTGTGTACACCCCTCATTAATTCTAAATAAAGAATTATTTGAGAGTATTAGTGGTTAAATAAATCTAGAATAACAATCAAAATTCTAAGGAGAGAACTTCTACTCAGTATAATTTTTTTTCCTTATAATACAATAAACCTCTGTGTTCCCAGAGGACTGTAATCAGACATAATGTTAACTCATACCGTCATATCCCCTGGAGTCCACATTTTTGCACGCAGAAAATCAGCACCATGAAAAGGGACAGCTGCTGTGGTATCAACCCTGTAATTGTCCTGGGCTGAACTCCCAGAAGGGTAAAAGAAACCAGGGTAGAGAAAGAAAAAAACACCAAAGCTCAAAGAGTTTCCATTTTTCTAAGTTACCTCAACACTTAATATCTGGACATTGCATATGTTTGAATTCAGAGTTAATAATTGGTCTTTTATTAGGTAAAAGAATGTTGCAATTTTTTTCATCTGCAGACACTGTTTTTCATTTTAATTGAATTATTATTTGCTAACAAGTCTTATGGCTTTTGTAGAGCAGATCTCTGAATTCAAGCCATTGCATCACAACCAGTTCCCACGAGATAAATTGATAACCATCTCTTTTCCTCTGCTTCAAATTTGACAATGCCACCAGAAACTACTATTATAAACATTTTCTCTGTTAGATCTCATTCTACTCCTTTAGGAAGTGCTAGGCATTTATTTCCCGTAAGCTTCATTATGTTTATCTTTAGACATCACAATTGCAATGCTAAAACTCAGAAAAGGCAACTTGATTGAAATTATAGTGTCACCTCTCCCAGCACTGCAATATTATGTATCTACACCTCTTCCCATTTTCTGTTTGGTGTGCCGTTGAGATATGGTAAGGGGTTTGCAGAAACACCTTCATTTAGGATAAAATCTTTGTTACTCTGAAATTTCTTGACTGCTGGAAAATACCCAGCAGTCAATTTATATTATACCGCACAACGTGTCTTACTTAGTCTCCCTGCCCAATTTTGGCAAGTAGAGGATTAGAGTCTTCCTTTTTATCAACCAGAATCACTCCCATTGATATTTTCTTATTATCATAAATCCTAATGTACATGGTTGTAGTGTGTAGTTGTATATTTTAATAATTAAATTTAAAAATGGCTATTTGGAACCTATTAATACTTTATAGCATCCTGGTAAAGCACATAATCTGAAACTAGTTGCCTGGGTTGAATCATGCTCCTTTTATCAGCTTTGAGATTTTAGACAAGTTACTTGACCTCTTTGTGCCTCAGTTTCACAACTTGTACAATGGAAATAATAACAATGCTTTCCTCATACATTTATTAGAAATATTAAAAGAATTAATGCATATAAAGCACTTAGAACAGTGCCTAACACATAGTAAACACTAAATAAAAGTTAGTTGTTTATTCTTGAAATACAGAACAGAAGGTAAGAAATGTGATTCAATGATTATGGGACATTATTGAATTATAAGTATTTTGTTGTCCCAGCAATTACACTGCATTTGGGAAAACCACTCAACCTTACTTTTCTCATCTGTACTGTGGGAATTATAATAGTTACTTTAAAGGTATTAACTGTGGATATTAGAAATCACATATGTCAAACTCTTCAAATACTCACTGGCACAGAGTAGGCACTCAATAAAAGTGTTAATAATTGTTGTTACTCATAGTCTCTAAGCTCAACTTTTTCTCATGTGCTGATTTCAGAAGTAAAATATGCATGAAAACATCCATGCTGTATTTCTATTGAAAAAAACTTATGAGAGACATATTTAGAAAAATTCAGAAATATGGAGCAACTGATTAAGCTAATGTTGCACCTCCTTATCAGTCTGTCCTGGCTAAGCTTGGGAAGCTCAGGCCAAATTTCTTACCTCAAAATTCAGACTGGTGCCAAGGGAGTCATCATCCCTGAGGTGGGCGAAAAGTGGTTAATGTTGATTCGCATATGGTTTTCTTTTTACTAAATGAGATTATTCTTTTGACACTGTTGTGTTCCCAAGGTCAATGAGAAATTTGATCTTCTGCAGGTGTGCCTATTCTAAGGAAGGTAGGACTGAGATGACTTAAGATAATTGAATTTCAGGGCTTTATTTGGAAGATGTGAATAAAATTGACTAAAATAACAAGCATGATTTTTATTGACATAATTCAGGAGACTTTGTCTAAAAAATAGAACAGAGATAAATATAGCATATCCATTATATATTTGCTAACATTGCTATGCATTATATAGCATAGAACAGTTTATCCTCTTATGTGTTACATTTTCCATGTACATTGGCATTTAGTTTCTAAGTACTTACTGGTGAAAAAAGCAAAAGTGGGTCTTTTCCTTTAGAAAGCTCTCTTTCTATCCCCCCATTTTTGCTTATGTAAAATTTCTATCTTGAGCAACTGACATTTTTTTAAATTTTTACTTATTGACTGATTTTAGAGAGAGAAAAGAGGAGAGAGAGGGAGAGAGAAACATTGATATGTTGTTCCACTTATTTATGCATTCATTGGTGATTCTTGTATGTGCCCTGATCAGGGATCAAACCTACAACCTTGGTGTTTGGGGATGATGCACTTACCAACTGGGCTGTCCAGTCAGAGCCAGAGATGTTTTTAATAATTTTCTTAGTAGACAATTAAGATGATTAGGTTACATTGTGCAAAAAAAGAGAGTCACAGAATCTAATTTGATGTGTGCATTAGTTGAATGCTTTAATAATTTTAAGTTAAAACCTTTACATTGGCTTTCATTAACCCTCTCTCCTCCTCCTCCAAAATACAAAAAAATAAAATAAAAAGGAAAACATATGCACGTACACACATGCACGTGTAACTAAAGAAAGTCTCGTTTCTTTCTATCCCTGTTTTTATATTTTTTATTCTATTTTTTCAAAACAGTGAGTCTCAGCAATTTTAGATTTCTAAATAAGTCACAATGATGCCCAGGGGAAAATAATTTTCAAAGTGGTATAAATGTCAATCTAGTGATTGTAAAACAAAACTGATTTTGATAACCTATTTTACCTGGAAGCACATAGTTGTCAATTAGTGTACTTTCCAGCACAGTGGATCGCATCACTGGTTGCATGTTAGAATGACCCAGAAAACTTTCTAAAGCTGTCAGACCCTGTGCTTGTACTGGAGAGGTTAAGACCAACAGCTCTAGTCTGATATCTGAAATACAACATTTAGTAATTAAATATGCATGGGGCTTGTACTATCCTCTTTTAAAGTCATGGTTCAGTTTGTTAAACTTCAGTTGTGACTTGAAGATCTATAAGAGTAATATTTTTAAGACTGTGTATCTCCCCCAATAATGGTGCTAGGCACAGAAGAGTCATTCAAATAATGTCTTTGCATTATAGAGATATTGGACTAGAAAAAAGAAAATAATGAGATAATGAATGTGGGATGAAGCAACTTCTTAAAAATAGTGGTGTCCTACAAGGAATTGAACAATATCAATAGAGGGGTAAACTGACACATGACAGGGGCCTAGAAGTTCAGAAAATGTAATGAACCGGAAAGCTGTAGGTCAGTGAAGATTTATTTCCTACCCAGGAGGTTACAGAAGAGGACTGTGATCATTACTGCTAAAGCCAGTGGGGGAATATTAGATGCCGTGAGGGGACAGGTATGCTGTGTGACAGTCACCTGAGCTTGCGCTGGGGTGAGTAGTGTGAGATGGAATTTACAACTGCCAGTAGGCAGAAACAGGTCACTGTTCTGACTCTTGTTAACTCTAGCAATCTATTTTTTTTGAATGCTAGCCTTCTAACATAAGAGATATAACTGGTATTCTAACTAACAATGACCAATTTTAGGGGTTTAAATAATTTTGTGTGTATGTGTTTGACTTTAATTTGAAAGATCCGTTTTCTTTGTTTTCCCAAACATTGCTTTGTCTTTTATTTTTTGTTGCTTAGTCTATAAGTGGAAGTTATTTAGAGTTCCCAAAAAGATACTCTGTAGATTATGGTTGTCTCTGGATGTTCTTAGTCTTTGATATGTGGCTCATCTGAATTATAGATTCTGTGGAAAAAGTGTTGACTAATCCAGCTGATTTTAGCTGGAGTGAGAACTAAGATGACTGAGTGTTAATAAATTTAAAATATGAAAGGTTGGTGGTGTTGCTTAGAAAATGCAATAACTACCTAATGGCAAGCTTAGGAAACGTTTTTGAGAATGTGAGCAAAAGACTAAATATCTGTTTTTAGGTTTAGTATTAGGATAAATTCTTATTAATTTGGGTGCTATAAAATTATTTTATAAGTGGCATTTATA
The DNA here is from genome assembly GCA_037038555.1 of Rhynchonycteris naso. Taxonomy (NCBI): domain Eukaryota; kingdom Metazoa; phylum Chordata; class Mammalia; order Chiroptera; family Emballonuridae; genus Rhynchonycteris; species Rhynchonycteris naso. The sequence goes on along the minus strand of CM072996.1, from coordinate 250,968,944 downwards.
AGACTGTCCTGGTGCAATTTATGAACTGGCAAGTAAGGGGACATGATCCAAATATTAAGTAGTGAAAGAACATAGATTTTTTTCATAGTTATTCAAATAGGGTAGAAGAAATTTTTTTAGGAACATATATGCAGTCAAAAATAATATTATATTTAAATAATAAAGTTACACTAGAATAAGAACGGCAGAATGCCTCCAAGAACTCTTAGTGGGAATTAACAGAAAATCTGAAGAAAACTACTTTAGCCTTAGTATGTATGTGTCAATGTAGATATATAGAGTGTGAGAATACAAGAAGTAACTAGTGAACTGAAATTTAAAAAATTTTTTTGTTAATTTTAATATATTGTGTTTCATAGATTCAAGTGTCCCACTGAATATAACTCCCTCACTCCCCACCCCTGTGTCCCTTTTTATACCATCTTTGTCCTCCTCCACCTCCCTCCCTCCCCCCTTCCATCTAGGATTTGCTGTCTTGTTATCTATATCTCTGTGTTATGTATATATAATTTCACTAATCCCTTCACCTTCTCTGATCCCATCCCCTCATCCTACTTTCCTCGGACTTTCCCTCTGGTCCCTGTGACCCCACCTCTGCCTCTATTCTGTTCCTCAGTTCACTTTGTTTTTTAGATTTCGCATATAAGTGAGATCATATATTCTTTTCTTTGCCTGGCTCATTTTACTTAGCATAATAATCTCCAGGTCCATACATGCTGTTGCAAAAGGTAAGATTTTCTTCCTTTTTCATGGCTATGTAGTATTCCATTATGTATATGTCCCACTGCTTTTTAATCCATTTATCCACTGACCGAAACTTGGGATGTTTCCAAATCTTGGCTATTGTAAACAATGCTGCAATAAACATGGGGGTGCATATCTTTTATTGAGTCAGTTATTTGGTATTCTTAGAATATACAGTGGGATAGCTGGGTCAAAAGGCAGTTCCATTTTTAATTTTTTGAGGAAACTTCATACTGTTTTCCATAGTGGCCGCACAAGTCTGCATTCCCACCAGCAGTGCAGGAGGGTTCCCTTTTCTCCACATCCTCACCAGCACGTATGTATTCTGTGTTGTTTTGTTAATGAGCGCCATTCTGACAGGTGTGAGGTGGTATCTCATTGTGGTTTTAATTTGCATTTCTCTTATAATTAGTGATGTTGAACATTTTTTCATATGCCTATTGGTTATTTGTATGTCCTTTTTGGAGAAGTGTCTATCCAGTTCTTTTGCCCATTTTTTAAATTGGATTGTTTACCTTCCTGATGTTGAGTTTTAGAACTTTTAAAATAAATTTTGGTTATTAACCCCTTATCAAATGATTTGGTAAATATGTTCTCCCATTGTGTGGGTTGTCTTTTTATTTTGTTCATGGAGTATTTTGCTGTGCAAAAGCTTTTTAGTTTGATATAGTCCCATTTGTTCATCCTGTTCTTTATTTCACTTGCTTGTAGAGATAAATCAGCAAAAATATTGCTACGAGTGATATTGGAGAGCTTGCTGCCTATGTTTTCTTCCAAGATGTTTATGGTTTCATGACTTAAATTTAAGTCTTTTATCCATTTTGAGTTTATTTTTGTGAATGATGTAGGTTAGTGTTCTAGTTTCATTTTTTTGCATGTACCTGTCCAATTTCCCCAACACCATGTATGAAAGAGAGTGTCTTTACTCTATTTTATTCTCTTACCACCTTTGTAAAATATCAATTGACCATAAAGGTGTGGGTTTATTTCTGGGTTCTCTGTTCTGTTCCATTGATCTGTATGCCTGTTCTTATGCCAGTACCAAGCTGTTTTGAATATGATGGCCTTGTAGTAGAACTTGATATCGGGAGTGTGATACTTCCCACTTCATTCTTTATTTTCAGGATTGCTGAGGCTATTTGTTTTCTTTTTGGTTTTATATAAATTTTTGGAATATTTACTCTGTATCTTTGAAGTATGCCATTGGTATTTTAATAAAAATTCCATTGAATCTATAGACTGCTTTGGGTAATATAGACATTTTAATGATGTTTATTCTTCATATCCATGAACACAATATATGCTTCCACTTGGACTTCCAGAACTGTGTTGAATAAAACTGGTAAATGGGGGCACCTCTGCCTTGTTTCTGATCTTAACGGGATTGGTTTTAATTTTTGCCCATTGATTATTATGTTGGCTATCTGTCATAGATGGCCTTTATTATGTTAAGCTATGTATTCTTACTTCACTGAGAATTTTGATCATAAATAGGTGCTGCATTTTATCAAATGCTTTTTCTGTACCTATTGATATAATTATCTAATTTTTTAAATTCTTTTTAATTATCTGAATTTTATCCATCCTTTGGTTTATGTGATGAATCACATTTATTGATTCGCTAATATTATACCAGCCTTGCCTCCCTGAAATAAATCCCACTTGATCATGATGTATGATTTTTTAAAGGTATTGTTGGATCCAGTTTGCTAATATTTTGTTGAGAATTTTAGCACATCTGTTCATTAGTAATATTGGCCTATAGTTGTTTTCTTTTCTTTTTTTTTTCTTTCTGCTGTCTTCACCTGGTTTTGGAATGAGGATCATACTTACCTCATAAAAAGAGCTTGGAAGTTTCCCCTCCTCTTGAGTTTTTTGAAATAGCTTGAGAAGGACAGGTGTTAATTCTTCTTTGAATGTTTGGTAAAATTTGCCTGTGAAGCCATTCGGTCCAGGACTTTTGTTTGCTGAGAATTTTTTGATAATTGTTTCAATTTTATTTGTTGTAGTAGGTCTGTTTAGATTTGCTGATTCTTTCAGATCAAGTTTTGGAAGAATTTTTGTTTCTAGGAATTTATCCATTTCACCTAGGATGTTCAACTTTTTGGTGTTTTGATCTTCATAGTATTTTCTTACAATCCTTTGTATTTCTGTGGTGTCAGTTGTTACATCTCCATTTTCATTTCTAATTTTATTTGAGTTCTCTCTCTCTCTTTTTTTTTTTCTGGATGAGTCTGGTTAAAGATTTGTCAATCTTGTATACCTTTTCAAAGAACCAGCTCTTGGTTTCACTCATTTTCTTTATTGTTTTTTTTGTTGTTGTTTTCTGTTTTGTTTCTTTTAGCCTCTATGTATTTATTTCCACTCTGATCTTTATTAGTTCCTTCATTCTACTTCTTCTGGGCTTTATTTGTTGTTCTTTTTCTAGTTATTTTAGGTGCAGCATTGTTTATTTGAGCTTTTTCTTGCTTCTTAGTGTGGGCTTGAAATGCTATGAACTTTCCTCTTGGGACTGCTTTTGCTGTGTCCCATAAATTTTGAGTTGTTTTATGTTCATTTTCATTTGTTTCAAGGAAATTTCTGATTTCTTCCTTGATGTTGTTGTTAACCCATTTGTCATTTAATAACATGCTATTTAGCCTCCAAGTGTTAGAATATTTTTCTATTGTATTTGATTTGTAGTTTCATGCCATTGTGTTCAGAGAAGATACTTGATATGATTTCAATCTTCTTAAATTTATTGAGACTCATTTTGTGCCCTAACATATGGACTATTCTAGAGAATGTACCATGAGCACTTGAAAAGAATGTATATTTTGCTGCTTTGGGGTGAAAAGTTCTGAAGATATAAATTAAATCCAGTTGATCGAGTGTGTCATTTAAGGCCACTGTGTCTTTGTTAGTTTTCTGTCTGGAAGATCTATCCATTGATGTTAGTGGGGTTTTAAAATCCCCTATTACAGCATTGCTGTTTATCTTTCCCTTTATGTCTATCAAAAGTTGTTTTATATACAGTGTGTCTGTAAAGTCATGGTGCACTTTTGACCAGTCACACCGTCAAAAGTGCACCATGACTTTACAAATATACTGTATTTAGATGCTCTTATATTGGGTGCATAAATATTTACAATGGTTATACCCTCCTCTTGGATTGCTCTCCTTATCATTATGTAGTTACCTTCTTTATCCCTTACACTAACCTTTGTTTTAAAGTCTATTTTGTCAGATATAAGTATTGCTACCCCAGCCTTCTTTTTATTTCCATTTGCATAAAATACTTTTTCCATTCCTTCACTTTTTATTTATGTGTATTGCTTGTTCTGAGGTGAGTCTCCTGTACATAGCATAAGTACAGATCCTGTTTTCTAATCCATGCAGCTACCCTATGTCCTTTAATTGGAGCATTTAATTCATTTATATTTAAGGTTATAATTGACATGTACTTATTTATTGCCATTTTATTCTTTAAATCTACATTCCTATTTTTCTCAATTTTATTTTATTTAGACAATTAAATTTGACAGGATGACATTGGTCAACCAGAGTACATAGATTTAGAGAAAACATCTCCACATCATTTGGACAATTCATTATGCTGTATATCCATCACCCAAAGTCAAATCATCTTCTGTCACCTTATATTTTGTTTTTCTTTAAATCCTTCCCCTTTCCTCCAACTGCCTTCCTCACCTCTCTTTCCCTCCCCCTGGTAACTACTGTACTTTTTTCGTCCATGAGTCTCAATTTTGTATCCCACTTAAGTATAGAATCATACAGTTCTTAGCTATTTCTGGTTTACTTATTTCACTAAGTATAATGTTCTCAAAATCCATTCATATCGTTGTAAATGATACTGTGTCATTATTTCTTATGGCTGAGTAGTATTCCATTGTATATATGTACCACATCTTTTATATCCAGTTCTCTATTGAAGTGCATTTAGGCTGTTTCCATGTCTTGGCCACTGGGAACAATGCTGAGATGAACATGGAGGTGCATGTATCTTTATCTTGTCTTCTAAATCACTGATTTGATCTGCTGCTTTATCCAGCATACTGTTGATTCCTTCTAGTGTAGGAATTTATACATTTATAATATTGTATTTTTCATTTCTGACTGGTTCCTTTTAATGATTTCAATGTCCTTTTGATGTTTTCTATCTTTTTACTTAGGTGCTCATTATGTCCATCTATTATTGCTCTAAAATTCATGAGCATCGTAAGAATCATTATTTTAAATTCTGCGTCTGGTAGTTTGGTTACTTTATCCAGCATACTGTTGATTCCTTCTAGTGTAGGAATTTATACATTTATATTATTTTAAATTCTGCGTCTGGTAGTTTGGTATACTTTATCCAGCATACTGTTGATTCCTTCTAGTGTAGGAATTTATACATTTATAATATTGTATTTTTCATTTCTGACTGGTTCCTTTTAATGATTTCAATGTCCTTTTGATGTTTTCTATCTTTTTACTTAGGTGCTCATTATGTCCATCTATTATTGCTCTAAAATTCATGAGCATCGTAAGAATCATTATTTTAAATTCTGCGTCTGGTAGTTTGGTTACTTTCATATCATTTAGTTATTTTACTGGAAATTTCTATTCTTGATTTATTTGGGTCACATTTCTTTGTGTGCTTTTTTTGTCTGTGTATTAGGTAGCGCTATATGACTTTAAAATTTTTGTGTTGTGTTTACAAGGAGGATGAACTTGGTGGTACCGACCTCTAGGCCAGCTATTTCCCTTGTTCTAGAAATGCTTCTTGAGGGTACTATATTCCTACTGTTGGTGAATATTGAATGCAATTGTTTTTTTCATCAGAACGGTTATTCCTTCAGGCTTCCTAGCTCTAAGAGTCAACCATGATCATGTGTATTACACACTGTTCAATGTCTGTCTTTTTTTTTTTTTTTTTTTTTTTTTTTATTATATATATATTTTATTTTTATTAATTCTAATGGGGTGACATCAATAAATCAGGGTACATATGTACAATGAAAACATCTCCAGGTTATCTTATCATTCAATTGTGTTGCATACCCATCACCAAAAGTCAAATTGTCCTCTGTCACCTTCAATCTGGTTTTCCCTGCGTCCCTCCCCTCCTCCCTATCCCACTCTTCCCTCCCTCCCCCCATCCCATAACCACCACTCTCTTGTCCATGTCCATACCCTCACTTTCATGTCCCACCTATATATGTAATCGTGCTGTTCTCAGTTTTTCTTTTTTTCTGATTTACTTATTTCACTCCGTATAATGTTATCAAGGTACATCCATTTTGTTATAAATGATCCGATGTCATCGTTTCTTATGGCTGAGTAGTATTCCATAGTATATATGTACCAAAGCTTTTTAATCCACTCGTCTTCTGACGGACACTTGGGCTGTTTCCAGATCTTCCCTATTGTGAACAATGCTGCCACGAACATGGGGGCGCATTTCTTCTTTTCGAACAGTGCTATGGTGTTCTTAGGGTATATTCCTAAAAGTGGGATAGCTGGGTCAAAAGGCAGTTCGATTTTTAATTTTATGAGGAATCTCCAAACTGTTTTCCACAGTGGCTGCACCAGTCTGCATTCCCACCAGCAGTGCAGAAGGGTTCCCTTTTCTCCACATCCTCGCCAGCACTTATTCTGTGTTGTTTTGCTGATAAGTGCCATTCTGACTGGTGTGAGGTGATATCTCATTGTGGTTTTAATTTGCATTTCTCTAATGATTAGTGATGTTGAGCATTTTTTCATATGCCTATTGGCCATCTGTATGTCCTCTTTGGAAAAATTTCTATTCATTTCTTTTGCCCATTTTTTGATTGGGTTGTTTGTCTTCCTGGTGTTGAGTTTTATAAGTTCTTTATAAATTTTAGTTATTAACCCCTTATCAGATGTGCTGTCGAATATGTTCTCCCATTGTGTGGTTTGTCTTTTTATTCTGTTCCTATTGTCTTTAGCTGTGCAAAAACTTTTTAGTTTGATATAGTCCCATTTGTTTATCTTGCCTTTTATTTCAGTTGCCCATGAAGATAAATCGGCAAATATACCGCTGCTACAGATGTCGGAGAGCTTGCTGCCTATGTTTTCTTCTAAGATGCTTATGGTTTCATGACTTAAATTTAAGTCTTTTATCCATTTTGAGTTTATTTTTGTGAATGATGTAGGTTAGTGTTCTAGTTTCATTTTTTTGCATGTACCTGTCCAATTTCCCCAACACCATGTATGAAAGAGAGTGTCTTTACTCTATTTTATTCTCTTACCACCTTTGTAAAATATCAATTGACCATAAAGGTGTGGGTTTATTTCTGGGTTCTCTGTTCTGTTCCATTGATCTGTATGCCTGTTCTTATGCCAGTACCAAGCTGTTTTGAATATGATGGCCTTGTAGTAGAACTTGATATCGGGAGTGTGATACTTCCCACTTCATTCTTTATTTTCAGGATTGCTGAGGCTATTTGTTTTCTTTTTGGTTTTATATAAATTTTTGGAATATTTACTCTGTATCTTTGAAGTATGCCATTGGTATTTTAATAAAAATTCCATTGAATCTATAGACTGCTTTGGGTAATATAGACATTTTAATGATGTTTATTCTTCATATCCATGAACACAATATATGCTTCCACTTGGACTTCCAGAACTGTGTTGAATAAAACTGGTAAATGGGGGCACCTCTGCCTTGTTTCTGATCTTAACGGGATTGGTTTTAATTTTTGCCCATTGATTATTATGTTGGCTATCTGTCATAGATGGCCTTTATTATGTTAAGCTATGTATTCTTACTTCACTGAGAATTTTGATCATAAATAGGTGCTGCATTTTATCAAATGCTTTTTCTGTACCTATTGATATAATTATCTAATTTTTTAAATTCTTTTTAATTATCTGAATTTTATCCATCCTTTGGTTTATGTGATGAATCACATTTATTGATTCGCTAATATTATACCAGCCTTGCCTCCCTGAAATAAATCCCACTTGATCATGATGTATGATTTTTTAAAGGTATTGTTGGATCCAGTTTGCTAATATTTTGTTGAGAATTTTAGCACATCTGTTCATTAGTAATATTGGCCTATAGTTGTTTTCTTTTCTTTTTTTTTTCTTTCTGCTGTCTTCACCTGGTTTTGGAATGAGGATCATACTTACCTCATAAAAAGAGCTTGGAAGTTTCCCCTCCTCTTGAGTTTTTTGAAATAGCTTGAGAAGGACAGGTGTTAATTCTTCTTTGAATGTTTGGTAAAATTTGCCTGTGAAGCCATTCGGTCCAGGACTTTTGTTTGCTGAGAATTTTTTGATAATTGTTTCAATTTTATTTGTTGTAGTAGGTCTGTTTAGATTTGCTGATTCTTTCAGATCAAGTTTTGGAAGAATTTTTGTTTCTAGGAATTTATCCATTTCACCTAGGATGTTCAACTTTTTGGTGTTTTGATCTTCATAGTATTTTCTTACAATCCTTTGTATTTCTGTGGTGTCAGTTGTTACATCTCCATTTTCATTTCTAATTTTATTTGAGTTCTCTCTCTCTCTTTTTTTTTTTCTGGATGAGTCTGGTTAAAGATTTGTCAATCTTGTATACCTTTTCAAAGAACCAGCTCTTGGTTTCACTCATTTTCTTTATTGTTTTTTTTGTTGTTGTTTTCTGTTTTGTTTCTTTTAGCCTCTATGTATTTATTTCCACTCTGATCTTTATTAGTTCCTTCATTCTACTTCTTCTGGGCTTTATTTGTTGTTCTTTTTCTAGTTATTTTAGGTGCAGCATTGTTTATTTGAGCTTTTTCTTGCTTCTTAGTGTGGGCTTGAAATGCTATGAACTTTCCTCTTGGGACTGCTTTTGCTGTGTCCCATAAATTTTGAGTTGTTTTATGTTCATTTTCATTTGTTTCAAGGAAATTTCTGATTTCTTCCTTGATGTTGTTGTTAACCCATTTGTCATTTAATAACATGCTATTTAGCCTCCAAGTGTTAGAATATTTTTCTATTGTATTTGATTTGTAGTTTCATGCCATTGTGTTCAGAGAAGATACTTGATATGATTTCAATCTTCTTAAATTTATTGAGACTCATTTTGTGCCCTAACATATGGACTATTCTAGAGAATGTACCATGAGCACTTGAAAAGAATGTATATTTTGCTGCTTTGGGGTGAAAAGTTCTGAAGATATAAATTAAATCCAGTTGATCGAGTGTGTCATTTAAGGCCACTGTGTCTTTGTTAGTTTTCTGTCTGGAAGATCTATCCATTGATGTTAGTGGGGTTTTAAAATCCCCTATTACAGCATTGCTGTTTATCTTTCCCTTTATGTCTATCAAAAGTTGTTTTATATACAGTGTGTCTGTAAAGTCATGGTGCACTTTTGACCAGTCACACCGTCAAAAGTGCACCATGACTTTACAAATATACTGTATTTAGATGCTCTTATATTGGGTGCATAAATATTTACAATGGTTATACCCTCCTCTTGGATTGCTCTCCTTATCATTATGTAGTTACCTTCTTTATCCCTTACACTAACCTTTGTTTTAAAGTCTATTTTGTCAGATATAAGTATTGCTACCCCAGCCTTCTTTTTATTTCCATTTGCATAAAATACTTTTTCCATTCCTTCACTTTTTATTTATGTGTATTGCTTGTTCTGAGGTGAGTCTCCTGTACATAGCATAAGTACAGATCCTGTTTTCTAATCCATGCAGCTACCCTATGTCCTTTAATTGGAGCATTTAATTCATTTATATTTAAGGTTATAATTGACATGTACTTATTTATTGCCATTTTATTCTTTAAATCTACATTCCTATTTTTCTCAATTTTATTTTATTTAGACAATTAAATTTGACAGGATGACATTGGTCAACCAGAGTACATAGATTTAGAGAAAACATCTCCACATCATTTGGACAATTCATTATGCTGTATATCCATCACCCAAAGTCAAATCATCTTCTGTCACCTTATATTTTGTTTTTCTTTAAATCCTTCCCCTTTCCTCCAACTGCCTTCCTCACCTCTCTTTCCCTCCCCCTGGTAACTACTGTACTTTTTTCGTCCATGAGTCTCAATTTTGTATCCCACTTAAGTATAGAATCATACAGTTCTTAGCTATTTCTGGTTTACTTATTTCACTAAGTATAATGTTCTCAAAATCCATTCATATCGTTGTAAATGATACTGTGTCATTATTTCTTATGGCTGAGTAGTATTCCATTGTATATATGTACCACATCTTTTATATCCAGTTCTCTATTGAAGTGCATTTAGGCTGTTTCCATGTCTTGGCCACTGGGAACAATGCTGAGATGAACATGGAGGTGCATGTATCTTTATCTTGTCTTCTAAATCACTGATTTGATCTGCTGCTTTATCCAGCATACTGTTGATTCCTTCTAGTGTAGTCTTCATTTATAATATTGTATTTTTCATTTCTGACTGGTTCCTTTTAATGATTTCAATGTCCTTTTGATGTTTTCTATCTTTTTACTTAGGTGCTCATTATGTCCATCTATTATTGCTCTAAAATTCATGAGCATCGTAAGAATCATTATTTTAAATTCTGCGTCTGGTAGTTTGGTTACTTTCATATCATTTAGTTATTTTACTGGAAATTTCTATTCTTGATTTATTTGGGTCACATTTCTTTGTGTGCTTTTTTTGTCTGTGTATTAGGTAGCGCTATATGACTTTAAAATTTTTGTGTTGTGTTTACAAGGAGGATGAACTTGGTGGTACCGACCTCTAGGCCAGCTATTTCCCTTGTTCTAGAAATGCTTCTTGAGGGTACTATATTCCTACTGTTGGTGAATATTGAATGCAATTGTTTTTTTCATCAGAACGGTTATTCCTTCAGGCTTCCTAGCTCTAAGAGTCAACCATGATCATGTGTATTACACACTGTTCAATGTCTGTCTTTTTTTTTTTTTTTTTTTTTTTTTTATTATATATATATTTTATTTTTATTAATTCTAATGGGGTGACATCAATAAATCAGGGTACATATGTACAATGAAAACATCTCCAGGTTATCTTATCATTCAATTGTGTTGCATACCCATCACCAAAAGTCAAATTGTCCTCTGTCACCTTCAATCTGGTTTTCCCTGCGTCCCTCCCCTCCTCCCTATCCCACTCTTCCCTCCCTCCCCCCATCCCATAACCACCACTCTCTTGTCCATGTCCATACCCTCACTTTCATGTCCCACCTATATATGTAATCGTGCTGTTCTCAGTTTTTCTTTTTTTCTGATTTACTTATTTCACTCCGTATAATGTTATCAAGGTACATCCATTTTGTTATAAATGATCCGATGTCATCGTTTCTTATGGCTGAGTAGTATTCCATAGTATATATGTACCAAAGCTTTTTAATCCACTCGTCTTCTGACGGACACTTGGGCTGTTTCCAGATCTTCCCTATTGTGAACAATGCTGCCACGAACATGGGGGCGCATTTCTTCTTTTCGAACAGTGCTATGGTGTTCTTAGGGTATATTCCTAAAAGTGGGATAGCTGGGTCAAAAGGCAGTTCGATTTTTAATTTTATGAGGAATCTCCAAACTGTTTTCCACAGTGGCTGCACCAGTCTGCATTCCCACCAGCAGTGCAGAAGGGTTCCCTTTTCTCCACATCCTCGCCAGCACTTATTCTGTGTTGTTTTGCTGATAAGTGCCATTCTGACTGGTGTGAGGTGATATCTCATTGTGGTTTTAATTTGCATTTCTCTAATGATTAGTGATGTTGAGCATTTTTTCATATGCCTATTGGCCATCTGTATGTCCTCTTTGGAAAAATTTCTATTCATTTCTTTTGCCCATTTTTTGATTGGGTTGTTTGTCTTCCTGGTGTTGAGTTTTATAAGTTCTTTATAAATTTTAGTTATTAACCCCTTATCAGATGTGCTGTCGAATATGTTCTCCCATTGTGTGGTTTGTCTTTTTATTCTGTTCCTATTGTCTTTAGCTGTGCAAAAACTTTTTAGTTTGATATAGTCCCATTTGTTTATCTTGCCTTTTATTTCAGTTGCCCATGAAGATAAATCGGCAAATATACCGCTGCTACAGATGTCGGAGAGCTTGCTGCCTATGTTTTCTTCTAAGATGCTTATGGTTTCATGACTTAAATTTAAGTCTTTTATCCATTTTGAGTTTATTTTTGTGAATGATGTAGGTTAGTGTTCTAGTTTCATTTTTTTGCATGTACCTGTCCAATTTCCCCAACACCATGTATGAAAGAGAGTGTCTTTACTCTATTTTATTCTCTTACCACCTTTGTAAAATATCAATTGACCATAAAGGTGTGGGTTTATTTCTGGGTTCTCTGTTCTGTTCCATTGATCTGTATGCCTGTTCTTATGCCAGTACCAAGCTGTTTTGAATATGATGGCCTTGTAGTAGAACTTGATATCGGGAGTGTGATACTTCCCACTTCATTCTTTATTTTCAGGATTGCTGAGGCTATTTGTTTTCTTTTTGGTTTTATATAAATTTTTGGAATATTTACTCTGTATCTTTGAAGTATGCCATTGGTATTTTAATAAAAATTCCATTGAATCTATAGACTGCTTTGGGTAATATAGACATTTTAATGATGTTTATTCTTCATATCCATGAACACAATATATGCTTCCACTTGGACTTCCAGAACTGTGTTGAATAAAACTGGTAAATGGGGGCACCTCTGCCTTGTTTCTGATCTTAACGGGATTGGTTTTAATTTTTGCCCATTGATTATTATGTTGGCTATCTGTCATAGATGGCCTTTATTATGTTAAGCTATGTATTCTTACTTCACTGAGAATTTTGATCATAAATAGGTGCTGCATTTTATCAAATGCTTTTTCTGTACCTATTGATATAATTATCTAATTTTTTAAATTCTTTTTAATTATCTGAATTTTATCCATCCTTTGGTTTATGTGATGAATCACATTTATTGATTCGCTAATATTATACCAGCCTTGCCTCCCTGAAATAAATCCCACTTGATCATGATGTATGATTTTTTAAAGGTATTGTTGGATCCAGTTTGCTAATATTTTGTTGAGAATTTTAGCACATCTGTTCATTAGTAATATTGGCCTATAGTTGTTTTCTTTTCTTTTTTTTTTCTTTCTGCTGTCTTCACCTGGTTTTGGAATGAGGATCATACTTACCTCATAAAAAGAGCTTGGAAGTTTCCCCTCCTCTTGAGTTTTTTGAAATAGCTTGAGAAGGACAGGTGTTAATTCTTCTTTGAATGTTTGGTAAAATTTGCCTGTGAAGCCATTCGGTCCAGGACTTTTGTTTGCTGAGAATTTTTTGATAATTGTTTCAATTTTATTTGTTGTAGTAGGTCTGTTTAGATTTGCTGATTCTTTCAGATCAAGTTTTGGAAGAATTTTTGTTTCTAGGAATTTATCCATTTCACCTAGGATGTTCAACTTTTTGGTGTTTTGATCTTCATAGTATTTTCTTACAATCCTTTGTATTTCTGTGGTGTCAGTTGTTACATCTCCATTTTCATTTCTAATTTTATTTGAGTTCTCTCTCTCTCTTTTTTTTTTTCTGGATGAGTCTGGTTAAAGATTTGTCAATCTTGTATACCTTTTCAAAGAACCAGCTCTTGGTTTCACTCATTTTCTTTATTGTTTTTTTTGTTGTTGTTTTCTGTTTTGTTTCTTTTAGCCTCTATGTATTTATTTCCACTCTGATCTTTATTAGTTCCTTCATTCTACTTCTTCTGGGCTTTATTTGTTGTTCTTTTTCTAGTTATTTTAGGTGCAGCATTGTTTATTTGAGCTTTTTCTTGCTTCTTAGTGTGGGCTTGAAATGCTATGAACTTTCCTCTTGGGACTGCTTTTGCTGTGTCCCATAAATTTTGAGTTGTTTTATGTTCATTTTCATTTGTTTCAAGGAAATTTCTGATTTCTTCCTTGATGTTGTTGTTAACCCATTTGTCATTTAATAACATGCTATTTAGCCTCCAAGTGTTAGAATATTTTTCTATTGTATTTGATTTGTAGTTTCATGCCATTGTGTTCAGAGAAGATACTTGATATGATTTCAATCTTCTTAAATTTATTGAGACTCATTTTGTGCCCTAACATATGGACTATTCTAGAGAATGTACCATGAGCACTTGAAAAGAATGTATATTTTGCTGCTTTGGGGTGAAAAGTTCTGAAGATATAAATTAAATCCAGTTGATCGAGTGTGTCATTTAAGGCCACTGTGTCTTTGTTAGTTTTCTGTCTGGAAGATCTATCCATTGATGTTAGTGGGGTTTTAAAATCCCCTATTACAGCATTGCTGTTTATCTTTCCCTTTATGTCTATCAAAAGTTGTTTTATATACAGTGTGTCTGTAAAGTCATGGTGCACTTTTGACCAGTCACACCGTCAAAAGTGCACCATGACTTTACAAATATACTGTATTTAGATGCTCTTATATTGGGTGCATAAATATTTACAATGGTTATACCCTCCTCTTGGATTGCTCTCCTTATCATTATGTAGTTACCTTCTTTATCCCTTACACTAACCTTTGTTTTAAAGTCTATTTTGTCAGATATAAGTATTGCTACCCCAGCCTTCTTTTTATTTCCATTTGCATAAAATACTTTTTCCATTCCTTCACTTTTTATTTATGTGTATTGCTTGTTCTGAGGTGAGTCTCCTGTACATAGCATAAGTACAGATCCTGTTTTCTAATCCATGCAGCTACCCTATGTCCTTTAATTGGAGCATTTAATTCATTTATATTTAAGGTTATAATTGACATGTACTTATTTATTGCCATTTTATTCTTTAAATCTACATTCCTATTTTTCTCAATTTTATTTTATTTAGACAATTAAATTTGACAGGATGACATTGGTCAACCAGAGTACATAGATTTAGAGAAAACATCTCCACATCATTTGGACAATTCATTATGCTGTATATCCATCACCCAAAGTCAAATCATCTTCTGTCACCTTATATTTTGTTTTTCTTTAAATCCTTCCCCTTTCCTCCAACTGCCTTCCTCACCTCTCTTTCCCTCCCCCTGGTAACTACTGTACTTTTTTCGTCCATGAGTCTCAATTTTGTATCCCACTTAAGTATAGAATCATACAGTTCTTAGCTATTTCTGGTTTACTTATTTCACTAAGTATAATGTTCTCAAAATCCATTCATATCGTTGTAAATGATACTGTGTCATTATTTCTTATGGCTGAGTAGTATTCCATTGTATATATGTACCACATCTTTTATATCCAGTTCTCTATTGAAGTGCATTTAGGCTGTTTCCATGTCTTGGCCACTGGGAACAATGCTGAGATGAACATGGAGGTGCATGTATCTTTATCTTGTCTTCTAAATCACTGATTTGATCTGCTGCTTTATCCAGCATACTGTTGATTCCTTCTAGTGTAGTCTTCATTTATAATATTGTATTTTTCATTTCTGACTGGTTCCTTTTAATGATTTCAATGTCCTTTTGATGTTTTCTATCTTTTTACTTAGGTGCTCATTATGTCCATCTATTATTGCTCTAAAATTCATGAGCATCGTAAGAATCATTATTTTAAATTCTGCGTCTGGTAGTTTGGTTACTTTCATATCATTTAGTTATTTTACTGGAAATTTCTATTCTTGATTTATTTGGGTCACATTTCTTTGTGTGCTTTTTTTGTCTGTGTATTAGGTAGCGCTATATGACTTTAAAATTTTTGTGTTGTGTTTACAAGGAGGATGAACTTGGTGGTACCGACCTCTAGGCCAGCTATTTCCCTTGTTCTAGAAATGCTTCTTGAGGGTACTATATTCCTACTGTTGGTGAATATTGAATGCAATTGTTTTTTTCATCAGAACGGTTATTCCTTCAGGCTTCCTAGCTCTAAGAGTCAACCATGATCATGTGTATTACACACTGTTCAATGTCTGTCTTGTTGTGTGTATTTATTCTTTGTAGTGTCTGGTGCCTGCTAGATTCCTCCTTTGCACATGCTGTTTGTGTAGCTAGCTGAGTCTAGGATTGGTGCTGTCTGCTATACACTACTACCTCAGCCTTCTTATAAAGCCCATAGCTCCATTAGATTTGTATCCACTTCTCAGTGGCTCCACCTTCTCTTGCAGCTGCCTACCTTCCCCCAGAGGCTCCTGAAGACTGTAGTGTGGACCCAGACTGGCCTTACCCAACCAACCTCTCTAAAGTTATAGATATTGGATTAGCATCAGCTGTTGTTTGTAACCTGGTTTGGGCTATTTGTCTGTACTACTGCTCTTTATGCTGTTTGTGTCTGCCTTTTCTCTTTGCATTTTGCTGCTCTACTTCTGTGCTTCTGTTTATCTTATCTTTTAAATCGCTGATTCGATCCTCTGCTTTATCCAGCTTGCTGTTGATTTCTTCTAGTGCAGTCTTCATTTGTGATATTGTGTTTGTCATTTCTGACGGGTAGTTTTTTTATTATTTCAGTGTCCTTTTTGATGCTTGCTATCTCTTTATGTAGGTGCTCATTATGCCCATCCATTGTTGCTCTAGGATCCTTGAACATCCTAAGAATCATCATTTTAAACTCTGCTCTGGTAGTTTGGTTACTTGTATTTCATTCAGTTCTTCTTCTAGGAATTTCTCCTGTTGATCATTTGGGTCACATTTCCTTGTCGTCCCATTTTTTCTGTGTATTAGGTAGCTATGTCTAACTTTGAATTTTTGTGGTGTCTTTATAAGGAAGATAGGCTTGTTGGTACTAACCTCCAAGCCACCTATTTTTCTTGTTCTAAAAATGCTTTTTGAGGGTAATATTTTCCCTCCTGTTGTATGTGAGTATTGAATGCAGGTGGTCCTTTTGTGAATATGGTTATTACTTCAGGCTGGTTGGCTCTATGGCTCAACCTTGATCATTTGTATTCCATAGTGTGCAGTGTCTGTTCTGTTGGGAGTGTTTATTCTCCACCATGTCTAGTGCCTGCCAGATTCCTCCTTTTGTGACGTGGTGCTTTTGTAGTTGCTTAGTCTAGGTTTTGTCTGCCACCCATGACCAGTTTTGTTGGTTCTAGATCTTTTTAGGTTGGTGTCAGCTGTTGTTTGTAACCCACTGTGGTATACTTGTCTGTGTTACTGCTCTTTATGCTGCTTGTGTTTGTGGTTTTTGTGCATGGGCAGTGTGCTAAGAGCCAAGTTTTGTGTAAGCATCAGTTTTCTTCTGCTCAGAGATAACAGCAACTTTGTAAAATCCCCAAGCTCCATAAGTTTAGCCTCCAATTTTCATCTGGTTTACCTCCTTTTGCAGCTTTCTGGTCTTCCCAACGAGTCTTCTATAGAAAGACTGTAGTGTGAGCTAAGACTGGCCTCACCCAACTGACTTTGTCAACATATTGCAAGCTTATTGTGGTAGGGCAGCTGAGTTTGAGAATACAATTTTAGTGGGAACCCCTAGTTCAGGGGTCTCTTGTTCAGGACCTCAGTATGAGGAATGTGGCCTCTACTTCAGAGCCTAATCCCTTAGTCACTGCTGGATATTCAAATTTTACTTCTACCCAGCAAGGTGAACAGCAGGTTCAGATCAAATGGCACCAACAGTCTTTTCTCCTAATGTTTTTACAGCTGGTGAGACCTGGGTCTCAGGGAGAAAGACTGAGAGAGTCCTTTCTTGGGCTGACTGTGCTCCCCCACCAGAAAGTGGCTAAGCCCTTGACCATATCTATCAGTAGGGTCAGAAAGACCTACATGTTAAATGTCCATGCTCCAGGCCTCTCTTCCTTCCCCCCTTTTGAATCTAGCCCAATTGGGCAGGATATCCAGCACCCAGGCCAGTTGAATGTGAAGCTCCACCTTATCTAATGTACATGAGATGTTGTGCTGGTGCTGATCTCAGAGAGCTGAACTTGTTTTGGCTGTGCCAGGTATGAGGAGCCCTTCCTTAGGATACCACTCTAGCAAAGGTTGTTAGGTCCAGAAACAATGCTCTCTGCAGCTGGACACTGGGTGATCTAGTCCTGGGCCTCCCTTGTAGGAACCCAGTCCAGACTACTGGGAGACACTGACCATGGCCCTTAGCAACTTTCTTGGATCTACAAGCAATCCAGAATGATTTGGCTGCCTTTTTAGTTCAGGTGCTCAGAAATACCAAGCACACCTAAGCTGTCTTTTACCTGCTCTAGGTCTGAGGTAAGGTCTACTTAAAATCCAGGGTTTGGTGTGTCCTGCCTCCTGCAGCCTTCATCTGCTGGATGTTTGTTGGACTTGGCTACTGAAAAATCCTCTTGTAGAATCTAGAGCATGCAGCCCTTCAGGGATTAGGAAGGGTAGTTGGTGTGGCTCTGTACCTCTGTACCAGGTGTCAGTTTTTTCAAACATTTTTCAGAAACCTCAGTAGGGTGTGGCCTCTGAGATCCAGATGTGTGGTCTGCCTGCACTCTGGACAGTTTCTACTGAGTCTGCTGTAAGGTAGGATTACTAGTCTTAGACTTTGGGGTGTGTGAGGGAAAGCTCCAGCCTCAACAACAATCTGAGTCACTGATACACCCTGCTTCCTGGCTTCTCAGCACAACCTAGTCATCATAATTGGCATAGGAGAGACTCCTGAGGGCAGAGTAGTTGCTTTTCCTCAGGACTGGTACGACTCAGAAGAGACTACTCCATCCAAGAATGATGATGATAATGGTATTAGAGAATGACTCAACACAGGAGTTCTGTTGACTGTCCCCCACAGTGTCTCTCCCTGGGCCTCCAACTTTACACTCTCCTCTTTCAACTCCAGTTCTTTCAGCTCTCCCTCCACTGGTGCCCCTGGTAAGTGGCTGTGAATGAGATTTTCTGCGCATGCCCTTGAAGACGGAGTCTGCATATCTGAGAACTCCATCTTGTAGGCAGAAACGGTGCTCTTTTCACCACCAAATGCTGTGTGAGCATGTCTTCTAGGCTCTGGGGCTGTAGGCTAGTGCTCTAGGCCTGGGGCTAAGGACCTACACCTCTCAGGGTGACCCTCCCCTTAGTGTGAGTCCCTCTGGACCCTCACGCTTTAATTGCTCCTGGGAGCCGAGCAGTACACTTCACCTCTCCACCTTTCCTTCCCGTCTCGTTGTGGCTTTTTCTGTGATCCTTAGTTATAGACCCCTGTTTGTTTAGTCCAAAATTGGTTTTTCAAGATGACTGTTCTTAAGTTGTAATCCAATTTGGTCCTGGGAGGTGGCAGCTTGTACACCCGCATACTCCTTTACCATCTTGGAATCTTGAACTGAAAATTTTGATACAAGCAGTCAAATTCATTCTGGTAATAATTACTGAGTCCAACTGAGCTTTATTTATAATTAAAATGGGAGATAAAAAAGAAGACTTATTTTTCTCCAAAGAAACTAAATATACAAGAAAAAAATCTATTTTCTTGAACATATATCTATAATTATAGTGGCTTAGTTTTCTTCATTTGTTCTCAATTCAAAAGAGAATATCACATGAAAAATTTTCTCTGGAGAACTTAAGGATAAGTACTCAGAAATAGATAGCCCTCTTTAAGTAATCAATACTACGCATTTGCAAATTCAAAATTTTAGTGTGATCCTTTAAAGCAAATAAGTCTAAATCAACTCTGGTTATTTGTTGTGTATAATTCATTCCACTGTATGTTATAATTTTATCTAAACGATTGCATTTTTATACAATACCCATAAAAGCTTGCCTGCACTCCTCCATTGGGTTCCAGTTTGTAATATTTCTTGGGGCTCCATCTATTATGTAAATATCATGTAGTTATCACTTCTCTGCTATAACTTAGCCAAACTACATTTTAAGAATTAGAGTAGTAATTATAGCCAAATCACCCCTTTGCACAGATAAGGGTGAGCTGAGACTTTATTAACACATTTCAAATAAAAAGAAGTGATCCCTTGTTCGGAAACTGGTATTTTAAAGACCTTTCATCTGTATTTGTTACAGGTGAAAATAAAATGGAAGTCTGCATTCTTTTCTCCCCAATTTCTCTCCTTTAATCTCTCCCCAACACTAGTTTCCTCTGAAATAAAGATTATCTTGAGAAGGAGTGCTTTCTTTTCTCTCCTTTTCCTTTTTAATGAAGGAGTAGGCATCTGGATGCTTAAAGCTGCCAGTTGCATCCCATGTAAAACCACAGCTGTTCCTTCTGATAACTGGAAAAATAAAGAGCGAAGAGCTAGACATTTAGTCAGAAAGAGACAATGCACTATTATTATAATTAGACAGGGCTACTAATATTATATATTTTAAAAGTTCATGGTGTTCATGGAAAAATACCTACTATGTCATTTTCAATAGCTCTAAAGGTTGCCAATAAGAGCAATGCTTAGGCACATAACTCAGGAGAGAAGGAAAAATGATGATTGCCACAGTTTCTGAAACTCTATTTTAAAGTCAATATGACAGGGAAATTAATAAAATAGTGAAAATTATATAGATTCTCTAGTTACTCTGTCAAGACATTATTTTCATGATCACTTTCTATTATGATAGTTTTATCTGAAATTTTCCTACATAAATGCATTATTTTTAAAATGTATAGCTTTTTTTTTTTTTTTCAGGGACAGAGAGAGAGTCAGAGAGAGGGACAGACAGACAGGAACGGAGAGAGATGAGAAGCATCAATCATTAGTTTTTTGTTGCCATTGCGACACCTTAGTTGTTCATTGATTGCTTTCTCACACGTGCCTTGACCACGGGCCTTCAGCAGACCGAGCCACCCCTTGCTGGAGCCAGCGATCTTGGGTCCAAGCTGGCAAGCATTTGCTCAAGCCAGATGGGCCCACGCTCAAGCTGGCGAGCTCGGGGTCTCGAACCTGGATCCTCCACGTCCCAGTCCGACGCTCTATTCACTACGCCACCGCCTGGTCAGGCTAAAATGTATAGCTTTGAAAATATAATTTTACTTGTAAGTTATCATTGCTTTGGGTTCATATCTATGTTTACTTAAAAATTAATGGTTGTAGAAAATTGCATTGGCTTATATTAAAAAATCAAAATTAAAGAAAGTATTTAAAAATAATATAGGTCTGGTTTATTTGGCTCAATCATGATATACATGTAGACTTCACTAACCTTCAATATATTATTACAGTTAATCTAGTGTAAAATATCATTACCATAACTACATGAGTCAACAGATGGCTAATTTAGCAGATTGTCTTATGGCAATACTGTGTTAATCAATATGATTACAAGTACGGATTTAGTAAAAGATTTTTAGATTCAGAGTTCAGACAATGGCAAAATATTTTACAAAGAAGTACATTTTATGCTTTGGGAAACATATTTTTTACATTGGAATATACAAACGTTACATTTAACTTACACTTTTCATTATAAAATTTAAATCAATATTTTAAATGTGTTGGAAGATTTTAGGAATGTGGACTAATCTGCACCCTCGGTCACACTGCTTACAATGTAAATATACACAATCATTTGATTATTTTTGAGAGGCTTTTATGTGCCAGCCACTACTCTTAAGAAGCTTACATTCTAGCAGAAGTGATAGGAAATAAGCTATATGGATTTCAGTAGGTAAGGGATATTATCAAGTAAACTAACGTGAGATGGGGAAAAGGGTGGTGAGCAAGAGCATGCTGTATCAGAAGCCTCTGTGGGAAGCCTCTCATGTAAGGTTTGGTCTTTTTAGCAAAGAACTGAAGAAAGTGAGAGATTAGGACATGCAACTATCCTGGACAAGAGTCAACTTCAAATAAGAGGTAGCATTCTCTTATACATAAATTACTATAAATATTTATTTATTGAAAAGATATTTATTGAACACTTCTAAGTCCTAGGGACTGGGCTCAGCAGCAGGATTACAAGGGTGAATAAGATATAGTACCTGTCATCAAAATATTCACAGGAAAACAAAAAAAAAGGTAATAATAACAAAAATGCTAATTATCATGACTGGGGCTATGCATAGGGCATTAAGGTACAATTTCTCCACTTTATCCTTATTATACTATTAATAATATAACTCCCATCTCAAACTTATATTTAATAAAGTCTTATCATAATTAATATAATTACATAATTAAAGGGATTCGTTCAAGTTCTGGCCCTAGTATTTTATTAATCAGGACTTTTCCTGTTGCATTAAGAGAAATCCAACTCTAGTTTTAATAAAAGTAGTATTTATTGGCTTTTGATATCGGCAAGTCTGAGGAGTGGCCTCGACCTCAACTACCCCCAAGTTCAGCAGGTGTCATACTGTTCACCTTCTTTCCATCTCTCAGCTCTGCTTTCCTCAATAGTGGTTTCACTCACCACAGGCTGTGTGTGCGTAATGACAAAGAAGGCCACTAGTACCCTAAATATATGTGACTCATATTGCTATCGTAAAAGTAGAGAGATCATTTCTTTCCCAGCATCCATACCCATTGTCCTGGCGTCTGGTCCTGCAAGGAACACATGGTCACTCCTATTTACCAGAATCCTATTCAATTTGAAACGGACAGTATAGAAATGGTTTGTCTACTACCAGAATAAAGGCACAGAGCACTGTGCGGGCAAAGACCAAAATGGACTACTGCAGGCAGATTAATCCTCTGACCTTAGTCAAGTCACATTACCTTTCTGAGTCCCAGTTTCATTATCCATAAATACACCAGCCTCATAGTGTCAAATTAAAGTTAAGCGTATAGAAAATATGTTTAATAAATATGTCATCATTATCACTAATGATAAACAAGTGCTAAGTGATTGGTAGCAAATTGTGGCTGGTGGAGACCAAAATTTCAGAAAAGTGGAAAGGTAGACTTTTCCCCTGAAAATAAAAAAGTGACAGGGCCACCCAGAGTCTAGCTACTGTGTGGTTCACTGAGAGCCCCTCAGCCTTTGCATACAGGGGCTCACTTGATTGCACAAGGTAGTTCCACATGGAACTGATGCCCAGATCAGAAAGCTCTCTTTTTGCTATTTCTCAAACACACTAAGATGTTTAACATTTTAATGACTTAAAAAAATTTTAAAGAGTGTTTCTGAAGGTGAGCATAGAAACATTCTCAAAGGAAATAGAAGATAGGTCAGTGAGTCCCACAGTGCTGTGATAGATAGAGCTCCAGGGTGACAGGAATGGCTCAGAGGAAGGTTTTGTTGTGTGTCACTGGAGGGCAGGTTCTATGCTGCAGTCAGGATTTCTATACCCCATAAAAGAGAGAGCTATCTATCATTAAGATCTTAGTTTAGGACCACAGAGCAACATGATAGTTGACATGAGGAGTCTTCCGCATTTACTCCAAGGCAATCAATGTAAGACTCTGATTTTGGTATAACCTTCCGAAGTAGCCCTGTTGATGGCTGAGATAAATTTTCCCACTACCCTTTGAGAAGTGGGTTCACAGATAAGACTAACTTCATTCAAATGACAAAAGTTTTTAAACTTGGAGTCACAATAGTAAGTGCCTGATGTTGGTGAATTGGAGCAAGCTTTTATAAAAAATGCAAAGAACTAAATGCAGAACCCCTACAGTATTCATTCTATTGTCCACCTTCCACCAGTGCAGGTCTCCAGCTTCTAAGGTTCCTCTGGGTTCCTGCTTACAACTGCTGTAAGCTACTTTAAGTTCTTCAACAATGCCTGCTACACAAGACTGCTATGGGATTAAATGGCAAACTGTGCCTAGTATGTGGTTAACATTCAATAAAAAGAAGTAATTACCATTCTGTCAGCCTAGTATCCAAGGAGTAGTACTTAACCACAATAGTTAAGGCCAAAGTTCATAAAATTCTTGATTTCAAACAAGTGTGCTAAGAGCCAAAACTCGTTTATTGTGAAAAGATTAAAGTTGTCAGTACTCTTTGAACCTCAATTATCTTACTGGATGTTTCACTATCAGCTTTCTCCTCACGATTCCACTTGGCAAGCTGAAACAGGTAAAACTTAATGAGAAGAATAGCCTGACCTGTGGTGGCACAGTGGGTGAAGCGTTGACCTGGAACACTGAAGTTGAGAGTTGGAAACCTCAGGCTTGCCAGGTCAAGGCTCATATGGGAGTTGGTTTCCTTCTCCTCTCCCCTTCTCTTTCTTTTTCTCTCCCCTTCTAAAATGAATAAATAAAATCTTAAAAAGAAAAATTAAATTAGATGAATAAACAATTATATCTATTTCAAAATGAATTAGAAGTTGACTTATGACTTCTAATGTCATTCTCATAGATACTCTAGTGGAGTTCTACTACAGTACGGTGAAGGTATGGAGAAGAATTGACGTTAGAGCAAACACAATGATGATTTGGAAAGCAGGCATTTTTACTGGGATGTGTCTTTATATTAACTAAATATTGAATATAGTCCAGCAGTAATTGTTTTTTGATTCTCTACATTAGAAGTTAGTTTATGGGAAAGAAGAAGAAATTTATTGTAGGAATGATACCTTCTGAAATGTTCTTATATGGTACAAAATCTATATAGCATTACCTCCTTAAACAGATGGTTCTACAATTCTTATAATCTGCAATGGCATTGATGAGATTACTTAACTTGTTCAATAAGTCAAGTGTTTAGGACAGCACCTAAAACATGTTGAATAAATATTAATTCTTGCTTACAAAATGGATCAAAATCTTTTACAATGAAGCATTTGAACCTAAATGTGATTTATTTGCTATGTTCTATAGGGGTCCGTGACTCTGATTTGTTTTCTGAGTATGAACTCTCTGATATAAGGACCAAAGTTCTTTACTTGATATGTATGTTCTTTACTTCATGTATCTAACATAATCTTTTTTCTTTTTCATTGATTTGAGAAAGAGGAAGGAAGAGAGAGAGAAGCATCAACTCATTGTTCCACTCAGTTGTACATCCACTGATTGCTTCTCATATATGTTGTGACTTTGTGTCAAACCTGCACCCTTAAGGTTGAGCCAGTACCCTCAGGATTGAGCTGGCAACCCCGGATCAAGCCAGTGACTCTGGGATCTAATCGGCAACCTTGGCGCTCTGAGATGATGCTCTATCCACTGCATCACTGGCCACGGCGTGTCTAACATAGTCATGAAAATATTTTTCTTTAATAGAAATACAACAAACATACTTATTTTTTCAATTTAGAGGACCGAACTTATATTACCATTTCACTGAATCTCACATCTAATTTCCAGACACTAAAAATAAATAAAGGAAGAAAAAGATCTTTGAGTGCCTAATCCATTTTCTTTTAATTTGAAGGTTAAGTCATATTCTATTCAAAATAAAAACATGGAAACATCACAAGTTTAAGCTTGATCCATTTATTATTGCCACTTATAGGTACATTTTCCCAATTCTCAGCCTTAAATCCCAATGATGTGTCTTTAATTTACAACTTGTGTCCGCCTCCAGTTTCCTTGTGCTGAAATGTTTGGCACTGAAATGTGAGGTATCTCTTAGGAAACAGTGGTAATGGGTAGGATGAAATGTTTGAATGACATTTCTATATCACGTGAAATTCATTATGAAATGGTACTAGACATAGTCCTTTACTGTATTTAGAGAGGTTGAAGTTTCTATTTTATGTACAATAGAAAAAGGAAATGTGAATTATACAAAATTTAAATGTAATGAAAAATAAAAATATATCTTAAACATTTATAGTACAAATTTTTCAGAGCCTTCAGATGAGTCACAAAATCTTAGGAATTATTATAAAACTGCCTTTGTTCTTCTTATCAATTTTTCCATAAGGCAATTGCTATTTCTTTCTTTGCATTATATGAAATTAGCTTCCAGCTAAAGAACAGTGGTAATAAATGAGCACTACCAGAGTTTCAAAATCTGATATTGAAGAAAAATAAAAGATAATTAGGCAAAGCAGAAGTCCAAGCTGGTTTATATTAGATGAAGTCAACTTAAACCTGGTAAATCAATTTTCAAAAAGAAAGTACTTATTGTTTTTTACTTTTATATCCAATAACTGCATCGAACTTAATATCGAGCTTCCTTTTTAAAATTGTCATGAAACGCTCAGGAAAGATCCTATAAGAAAGATACAAGAACATAATTAGGAAATTAGTATTAAATACATGTTATCTTTTCTTAAAATATTTATGTTTATCATGTATTATAAACATGTTCATTTTAAACAAATTTAAGAATTTTAATACAGTCACTACTATATGTACTTTCCAATTAAATCCATTTCCTTCTCAAGAAGAAAAGAAAGTTTTAATTAATTCCTTAGAGTAGAAGTGACTTGAAATATTTAGTTTTTAAATATACTCTGTATTTTTCAAAAGATCTATGAGAAGATGTAATAGAACTGAATACTTGAGATGCTGAAAGCTTTAATAAAAGAAAAACAAACAAAAACCCTGAAAGGAAATGAGAATAGGAACTAATTTTATACTTTATACTCCAGTATATTATTAAAATGTTACACGAAGAGACTGGGGGACACAGAATTGCTCAATGAAAATACAAACAATATACCTGGTTTTGAGCATAATGCTGAACAAGCTATTTAACTTTTGAGTTTAAATTCCTCACATGTAAATGAAAAAATTAACACTCACTCCACAGTGTTATATGAAGAACCAAAGTGTTCATATAAAATGCTTACACAGTGATAGGTATCTAGTGGGTCTAATTTTTTTCCTCCCCACTCTATACTTAAGAGATATTGAGGAATTTGTCATATTCCAATGAGTCTGAGAGAAATTATACAGATTATGTAAATCAGTATAACTACATGGCATTAAACTAAAATTTGGAAATTGGGCACTGAACATTCATAGTGAAAACCAGGGCAATGATAATAGTAGTGGTAATTATTAAAATAACAGTGGTATAGGTCCCAGCCGGTTGGCTCAGTGGTAGAGTGTTGGCTGGGTGTGTGGATGTCCTGGGTTCGATTCACAGTCAGGGCACACAGGGGGAGCAACCATCTACTTTTCCACCCCTCCCACTCTCTCTTCTCTCCCTCTCTCTTTCTTCTGCTCCTGCAGTCATGGCTTGATTAGAACAAATTGGTCCCAGGCGCTGAGGATGGCTCCATGGCCTCACCTCAGACACTAAAATAGCTCGGTTGCTGAGCAATGGAGCAAGCAACAGCCCCAAATGGGCAAAGCATCGGCCCATAAGGGACTTGCTGGGTGGATCCCAGTCGTGATGCATGTGGGAGTCCGTCTCTCTGCCTCCTCGCTTCTCACTTAAGGAAAATAAAATAACAGTGGTATATAACATTTACTGAGTATTTCTAGTTTACTAAACACTTTAAGTGCATTCTTTCATTTATCCCTCACACCCTATAAAGTCTTATTGTTGTCTCCATGTGACAGATAAAGAAACTGAGCTTGAAAGGAGTTAAATAACACATCGTGTTCTCGTTGAAACAGTCACACAAATACAGCTTCACGTAACTACAGAGGACAAACTTTGAATCTCTGGGTTAAACAGCTAGGAAACAGAATTAATTTGTTCAATCAGTGAACATTTAGATGCGTCGAATGTGTCCATCAACTCTTCAAAATGCAGGGGATATTAGAGATGAAAACGGGCTTCTTCCCTCATAGAGTTATATTCTAAAGCAGTGTTTTTCAACTGCTGGTCTGCAGACCTGTCTATCAGAAACTTAATGCCATCCTGCAAAAGAGAAACCACCCTGATGCTGTATTAAGATATAGACCCAATGATCTTAGTCAAATTCACTTATGCTCAGGGGGATTTCTGCCTTAGCAGTCCCTGAAATAATTATCCTATTTTCACTGGTTCCCAAGTGTGAAAAGGTTAAAAATCACTGTTCTAAAGGACTGTAATTACTGAATGCTTACTTAAGAGATGTGACAAGTAAAATGTTAAACACCTTATTTGCTCACCAAGGAGATCCTTGGGCTTTACTACCTAAACCTTTAAAGTATGTTCAGTATTTTCAACCTCAGTTCCTAGGAGAAGGGGCTATAAACCTGACATGCCCTAGTGCCTTATTATTATTATTATCATTATTATTATGTGAAAAGTGGGGACGCACTAAGACAGACTCCTGCATGTGCCCCACCGCAAATGACCCAGCAAGCCTCCTATGGGGCGATGCTCTGCCCTTGAAGGGTGTTGTTCTGTTGCTCAGCAACTGAGCTATTTTTTTTTTTTTTATCACCTGAGACCACAGTGCCTGGGCCAACTGCTGGAACAGAGAGGGAGGGAGGGAGGGAGAGAGAGAAAGAGAGATAGAGAGAAGGGAAGAGATGGAGAAGCAGATGGTCGCTTTGGTGTGCCCTGACAGGGAATCCAACCCAGAACATCCACATACTGCGGATGTTCTACCTGGGCCAACCAACCAGGGCTACCCTATGCTTTTGATCTCTTGTGTTTTTATAATCTCTGGGTCAGTAGTTCTCAAGGTATGATCTTTGAACCACCTGCTTGTGGCAATTGCCTGACCTGCTTGTGGCAATTGCCTGTTAAAATACAGATTTCGCCTGACCTGTGGTGGTACAGTGGATAAAGTGTCAACCTGGAATGTTGAGGTCACCAATTCAAAACCCTGGAATTGCCTGGTCAAGGCACATACAGAAAACAACTACTATGAGTTGATGCTTCCTGCTTCCCCTCCCACTCTTTCTCTCTCTCCCTCTCTTTCCTCTCCTTTCTCTAAAAAAATTAATAATAAAAAAATACAAATTTCGTGGTCTCAACTCAAATATCCTATATTCAAATCTCAATGGGTGAGATCCAGGAATCTATTTTTAAATTAACTTCCCCAGTAATCCTGATCCTCTACCATGTTGAAAAAGCCTGACTCTAGGGACAAGAAAAGACTTTATTTTTATTTTTTAAACCTAAGGCACCTCTTCAGTTTCCCCTCATTACCTGACCAGCCTCAGGGCCACACAGCTTTCCCAGATGAGTGATGAGACAATGTGTTGTGATAAGGCATTCTTTAAATTAGTGGTTTACAATCTTGGCTGTACATTAGAATTATAGGGAAAGTTGGTCTATCTCTCAGAGACCAGGCCATACTCCAAAACAGTTATATCAGAATCTTGAAGAGTAGGTCTCAGACATTAGCATCTTGAAAATTCCCAGGTGAATTCCAATGTACACAAAGTTGAGAGTTACTGCTCTAAAGAAATGTTTCTGAATTTAAATGCGCATACAAATCTCCCGTGGATTTTATTAAAATGCAAATTTTGATTCAAAAGATCAGGAGATTCTGTAGTTTTTTGTTTGTGTGTTTTTTTGTGACAGAGACAGAGAGAATCAGAAAGAGGGACAGATAGGGACAGACAGACAGGAAGGGAGATGAGAAGCATCAATTCTTCATGGTGGCACCTTAGTTGTTCATTAATTGCTTTCTTACATGTGCCTTGATTTGGTGGGGCTACAGCAGACCGAGTGAGCTACAGTAGACCGAGTGACCCCCCTTGCTCAAGCCAGCGACCTTGGGTTCAAGCTGGCAAGCCTTACTCAAACCAGATGAGCCCGCGCTCAAGCTGGCAACCTCGGGTTCTCGAACCTGGATCTTCTGCGGCCCAGTTCGATGCTCTATCCACTGCGCCACTGCCTGGTCAGGATAGATTCTGTAGTTCTAACAAACTGGCCCATGGACCACATCTGAAGTGCAAGGTTCAAGGACCTTTAAAATTATTTAGCAATTCCTATGCTTCAGTACAATTTTGCACAAAATAAGGGCTCAGTGATTACATGTGGTCTATCTAAATGAATATATAGTACTTAACCATGGCCTCCTCTAACATCAGTGTCTATGATTCCATTATGTGCTAATGCTTAAAAACTGTCCTTCAGTCACTCATTTTTTTTTAAATTAAATTTCTTTTTATTTTATTTATTTTAGAGAGGAGAGAGAGAGAGAGAGAGAGAGAGAGAGAGAAAGGGGGGAGGAGCTGGAAGCATCAACTCCCATATGTGCCTTGACCAGACCAGTGCAGGGTTTTGAACTGGCGACCTCAGTGTTCCCAGGTCAACGCTTTATCCACTGCACCACCACAGGTCAGGCCTTCAGTCACTCATTTTTAAGACAAGACTTCCAAAAATATACAAATTTCTTTCTTTAAAGAAAACTTCAAGACTTATGGAAATTATTCAGTTCCCATACTCAACCGTTATATCAATCGTGCTTCAATCACTCACAAACGTAGTTTAAAACCTAATGGATTCTTTAAGGCTATTATTTTTATTAATTTAATTTCATCATACTTTACAAAAATTTGGTCTTAAATCAGTAAAACCACGTGGTAAATAAATATTCATAATGCTAGCAAACATAACTGCTGCTTACCTTTCTAGCGCTGTTAAAAGTTTTATAGAAGATGGAACAAAAATCATTTTCCGGTCCGTCAGGATCCCCTTCATCAGCTCGCTTACCACTTCCTCAGGTTCCAAGGTGGGTCCCAATCTAAAACCAGAAACTGTGTTCAGAAACAAATAATTTCATGGAGGCTTCAGCTCTAGTTTAGTGCTAAACAAACAAGTTAAACTACTATCAGAACCATAACTGACTTGTAGCACCTAGCTTATCATAGGTGCTCAGAAATGGTAGCTGCTTTAGCATTAATAATGACAACAGCAACACCTATTTACTTAGAGCTTATCATCATGTATGGCATGCCCACTGTGTTCAATATTTTACACAGGTTATCTCCTTGGGGTTTTGGAACAACCCTATGAAGGAGAGACCATAGTTCCTATTATGCAAACAACAAGTATACTGTTGACAAAAATTAGGGGATATTTCAAAAATGAATATAAAGTGATAAAATATCCCCTAATTTTTGTGAACGGTATATAAAAGTAACTAAGTTAAAAATAATTTAGCTACACTAAGACTTATAAATTCACTTTTAACTCTGTAGAAGCTTTGGAAAAGAAGTCAGATGCCATTATACAAATGTTATTATTCATATATATATTATATAAGTATATATTGAACAATTTCTAAAGTGTCAGAGAAGTTAAAATATAGGAATGTGTCTGGCTCCAGGTCCTTACTCTTTGTATGGAACTCTTCTTATTGTCTTTGATTATCTAACTTTACCACTTTATTAGGCCTTTGTTTAATTTTCAGCTTTGTTACTTAGTTCCATGTTACATCTTCACCGTGTAATCACCATGGTGTATTCACTACGAGTAGCAAGTAGTGCTTGTGATCTTTGTTATCTGGGTGTTAGAATAAATGCATTGAGGATGAAACTGCATAGGAGTTGGTCCTGAGTTCCTAGCATTTTACTAATGATTTGGGAAAAAAAACAACAATTAATTACATTTCTAAATTTTGCCAATGTCACTAAACAGTTTGGGTGACTAACATATTGGGGAGGCAGATTATAAATGTTGTGACTAGTTAAAAGAAGAGAGACAAAAATAACGCCATGAGATTCCTTAGGAACAAATACAAAATAGTTCATTCAGAAAGAAAAAGTATGCAATAAAATAAAAATTGGACAAATGAGAAAAGTAGTATTGTACTTAAAAGTGAGCACTATAGCCTGACCAGGTGGTGGCACAGTGGATAGAACGTTGGACTGGGGATGCGGAAGAACCAGGTTCAAGACCCCCGAGGTCGCCAGCTTGAGCGCGGGCTCATCTGGTTTGAGCAAAAAGCTCACCAGCTTGGACCAGAAGTCACTGGCTCAAGCAAGGGGCTGCTTGGTCTGCTGAAGGCCCGCAGTCAAAGAACATATGAGAAAGCAATCAATGAACAACTAAGGTGTCCCAACGAAAAACTGATGATTGATGCTTCTCATCTCTCTCTGTTCCTGTCTGTCCCTGTCTATGCCTCTCTCTGACTCTCTGTTCCTGTGAATAAATAAATAAAAAATAAAAAAAAATATTTTAAAAAAAAGTGAGCACTATAATTGGATACATGAAGGACAGAAGATACTAAAACATACAGGATATAATCTTCCACTCTCAGCAGAGGTCAATCATTTATTAGAATACTGTGTTCACCCCAGGACCCTGAAGCAAATTGTATTGCACATGAAAGCTTGAAGATGTAACAGGAGAGGAAATATAATAATGGAAGTGATGGCTTTTGGCCCAAAGGAGGTAAAAATGAAAGGCAATGTAAGTTTACAGAAGACTAAGCTGTCCTTCATACAGCCTGTAGCAATAGGCAGGTTGTGGGTGCCAATGAGGATGAATCCGGAAACCGAAGATAACCTGTGTCTTGAAAAGTATTCGGAACGAAATTCCTTTTCTAGCTGTTGCTATCAAGAGTTTAATATTTCCAAGCTCCACCAAAGCTCACAAACACCTGTGTAAACACTACAGCACACCCCCTCATTCACGCTGTGACCTTGCTAACCTACTAAACAGGATTGCATTGACTGAACTTAGTGTACTTGATCTTTTTACCTCTGTCAAAGGAGTTTTTTTAAAATTAACTTTAATGGCTGTCCAATATCATTTTAAAAAGACCAAAGAAAAGGTTTTTGGAAAAGAATTCAATTTCTTGGCAGAATAAAATCTTAATCACTAATATGTCAGTATGTGGATATATTTTTTCCCCTATCTAATGTTAACAAGAGTTGCAAATCCTATTAAATAAATGCTCACAATGGATTTTGTAGAAACTATCCAAACACACTTTGGTCCAATCTGTTGGGGTAAGAAAGGAGAATGCACGTGGGGTCATAGGAATACTTAGAAAGAAAAAGTATTTTCAGTTAGGAGGGCTGTGTTCGATAATCTAACTTTACCACTTAAGTACATGAATAATTTTGGGGGATGCATTTCTACTCTCTAAACCTCAGGCTTTGTTTTTGGAGTATTTAATCTGAAAAATGGGAATAAAGCAGTGGTACGCTAATTAAAGTTTAACAACTGTTTCACACTGGGACAGAATGTTCAGTTTGGTAGCAGTTCCTAATTTCTATGGAATAAATGCTACTTCTGTGGCTAATTTCTTTTTAATTCTTTTTTTCCCAGATTTTTTTCTTCTTTACTTGATTTTATTTTTAAAAATTTATTGATTTTAGAGAGAGAGGAAGGGAGAAAGACAGACAGAAACATCAATCTGTTTCTGTGTTAGCCCTAACCAGGATCAAAACCAGCAACCTCTGCACTTTGGGACAATGCTTTAAACAACTGAGCTATCCCGCCAGGGCTAGTGGCTAATTTCAAGCTACCAACATATCATCACTGAATGAGAAAAATCCAGCTTCAGTACTTCACTGGTAACATGATGATTAAATAGGAAATGTACATACAAGCACTTGATATGTTATGCTATACAATTACTACTTGTCACCTTTTTACATAACATCTTTTTTCATGGTAACAGTCAATAAAAAGTATTATCTTTCTGTAGCACACAGATAATCAAAATTTTTAGAAAAAATAGATGCTGTCATGTATATTACATATAGGAGAGTATGTGTTTCAAAAGGATGTTCAACAGAAATTAATCAAAGCATCCAATTATACTTAATATAATAAATTCAGATTATGCTGTATTGTTTATATCACTAATGGGAAATGAAAAGATAACTTATTTGGTGGAAAACATTTAATTAAAAATTATCCAGCCTGACTGGTGGTGGTGCAGTGGATAGAGCACCGACCAGGAATGCTGAGGTCTCCAGTTCAAAACCCTGAGGTCACTGACTTAAGTACAGGCTTGCCAGTTTGAGCACGGGGTCGCAGACTTGAGTGTGGGATCACTGGCATGGGTCACTAGCTTGACTTGAGTATCTGGGTCAAGGAACAAATGAGAAGCAATAAATGAACAATTAAACTGAAAAAAACTACGAGTTGATCATCTCCTCCCTCTCTCCCTTCCTGTCTCTCTCTCTCTCTCAAATTAAAAAATATATATATTCATATATCTAACAAGAGTCCCCATATACATAAAACAAAAAATTAACAGAGTTGAAGGAAGATATAGACAGTGTAATAATAAAAGTTGGAGGCATTAATCTCGTATTTAATGATGGATTGAATAACTAGACAGAAAATAACAAGGAAATAGAAGACTTATAAAAGAGTATAAATCAACTACACCTAACAACATCTATAGAATTCCACCTAATACCAGAATACATATTTCTTCTTAAGAACACAAGCAACATGCTCCAGAATAGATCATATGTTTGAGAAAAAAGAATCTTGTTAAATTAAAAATAACTGAAATCATACAAAGTATGTCCTCTGGCCACAATGGAGTAAAATTAGAAATCAATAACAAAAGAAAAACAAGAAAATTCAGAAATATGTAGAAATTAACTAATGGAACAAAGAAAGAAATCATAAGAAATTAAAAAATACTTGGAGATGAATGAAAAAACACACACAAAGTTTATGAGATGCAGTAAGAGCAATGCTCAGAGGAAAATTTATAGCTACAAATGCCTATATTAAAAAAGATCTCAAATCAACTTTCCCCCTTAAGAAACTATAAAAAAGAAAACAAACTAAATCTAAAGCAAACAAAATGCAGAAAATAAGATTGAGCCTGACTGAGCAGTGGCGCAGTGGATAGAGTGTCGGAATGGGATGCGGAAGAGCCAGGTTCGAGACCCCTAGCTCGCCAGCTTGAGCGTAGGCCCATCTGGCTTGAGCAAAAAGTTCATCAGCTTGGACCCAAGGTCGCTGCCTCCAGCAAGGGGTGGCTAGGTCTGCTGAAGGCCATGGTCGGGGCACATGTGAGAGAGCAATCAATGAGCAACTATGGTGTCACAACGGCAATGAAAACTAATGATTGATGCTTCTCATCTCTCTCCGTTCCTGTCTGTCTGTCCCTATCTATCCCTCTCTCTGACTCTCTCTGTCCCTGTTAAAAAAAGAAAATAAGATTGAAGCAGATATAAATAAAGTAAAGGCTGGGTAACAATAGAAAGAATCAATAAAAACAAAAGTTTACTCTAAAAAGATCAACAAAATTGAAAACTCTTTAGCTAGACAACCTAGAAAAAGAGAGAGAAGACCCAAACTATAAAAATCAGGAGTAAGCCTGACCAGGCAGTGGCGCAGTGGATAGAGCGTCGGACTGGGATGCGGAAGACCCAGGTTTGAGACCCCGAGCTTGCCAGCTTGAACACGGGCCCATCTGGCTTGAGCAAAAGCTTGCCAGCTTGAACCCAAGGTCGCTGGCTCCAGCAAGTGGTGGTTCAGCCTGCTGAAGGCCCGCGGTCAAGGCACATGTGAGAAAGCAATCAATGAACAACTAAGGTGTTGCAACGGCAACGAAAAACTAATGATTGATGCTTCTCACCTCTCTCCATTCTTGTCTGTCTGTCCCTATCTATCCCTCTCTCTTACTCTCTCTATCCCTGTTAAAAAAAAAAATCAGGAGTAAAAACAAAGAGTTTATTACAAACTTCACAGGAATAAAAAAGAATTAGAATACTATTTAAAAAAAGTGTATACCAAAAATTAAATAACCTAGTTAAATGTATAAATTCCTAGGAACACACAAAGCACCAAAACTGACTCAGGAAGAGATAGGAAATCTGAATAGACCTTTAACAAGAGATTGAATCAGTACTCAAAAAACTCCCAACAAAGAAAATCCTAGGAACAGATGACTTCATGATGTTTAAAGAATCAACACTAGAATGTTTATAGAAATAACACTTGTCCTTCTCAAAGTCTTTCAAAAGATAAGAAAGAATATTTCCTCACTAATTTTATGAGGACAGAATTACATTGTTACTAAAACCAGCCTAAGATATCACCAGAAAACTACATATTAATATCTCATAAATATAGATGCAAATATTCTTAACAAAATACTGTCAAATCAGATCCAACCTATTAAAAGGATTATATGCCATGGCCAAATGAGATTTATTCTAAGAATGCAAAATGGTTCACCATATAAAAATTAATCAATGTGCCTGACCAGGCGGTGGCGCAGTGGATAGAGCGTCGGACTGGGATGCAGAAGAACCCAGGTTCGAGACCCCGAGCTCGCCAGCTTGAGCGTGGGCCCATCTAGCTTAAGCAAAAGCTCGCCAGCTTGGACCCAAGGTCGCTGGCTCCAGCAAGTGGTGGCTCGGTCTGCTGAGGCCCGTGGTCAAGGCACGTGTGAGAAAGCAATCAATGAACAACTATGGTGTTGCAACAGCAACGAAAACTAATGATTGATGCTTCTCATTTCTTTCTGTTCCTATCTGTCTGTCCCTATCTATCCCTCTCTCTGACTCTCTCTGTCCCTGTAAAATAAATAAATAAATAAAACATTCAAAAAACAAAAAAAGTTTAAAAAAAATTAATCAATGTAATATACCATATTAATAGAATGTAGGAAAAGCCCCACATGATCATGTCAATAAGCACACAGGAAAAGCAATTGGCAAAATGCTTTCATCAAAAAAACAAGAACACTTAACAAACAAGTAACAATAGAACTTCCTTTACATGATTTGTATAAACACTTGTACAATGCAGTCTGGTTAGTATAAGCAGAGTAAAGTAGGTAAGATAACACAACTTATTAAATATGAAAAGATAACTGTTAGCCTTTCTAATAATCAAATATATATTTCTTTTTTTTTTTAAGTAATTAGAAGAGATAGAGAGATAGACTCCTGCATGCAGCCTGACTGCGATCCACCTGGCAACCCCTGTCTTGGGCCGATGCTCTGCTCATCTGGGGCTGCTCACAACCGAGCTATTTTTAGCACCTGAAGGGGAGGCTCCATGAAGCCATTCTCAGTGCCCGGGGCCAATGTGCTTGAATCAATTGAGCCATAGCTGCAGGAGAAGAAGAAAGAGCAAGATAGAGAAGGGGGAAAATGGAGGGGAGAAGCAGATGGTCACTTCTCCTTTATGCCCTGATAGGAAACACACCCGGGACTTCCATACGCCAAGTTGAATATCTACTGCTGAGCCAACTGGCCAGGGCCAACAATCTAATATAACATGAAAAACCCTTTTTTCTTATCATATTGGCAAAAATTAAAAGTGTGCTAATATTCAAAGTTAGAAAAGGTGAGGGAAATGGGCATACCCTGCTTGTGAGAGGACAAATTAAAACAATCCTTCTGGAAAGCAATCTAATAAATAAAAGTAAGTTCCTACTCTTTGATCAAGCAATTGTTTTAAAAAAATATAACAAAATGGTTGGAAAAGTGAGCCAGGATACAAACATATACATACATATACATATATATGAATATATAAACACATAACACACGTATATAGATGTACACATGCACACACAAAGATATGCATTTATTACAATTATAAAAGATTAGAGATCTAAATGTCATTCCAGCCTGACCAGGTGATGGCACAGTGCCTAGAGAATTGACCTGGGACACTGAAGACCCAGGTTTGAAACCCTGATGTTGCCGGTTTGAGTGCGAGTTCATCTGGCTTAAGCAAAGGCTCATCAGCTTGACGCGGGGTCACTGGCTTGAGCATGGGATCCTAGACATGACCCTATGGTGGCTGGCTTGAGCCCTAAGGTCACTGCCTTGAAGGCCAAGGTTGCTGGCTTGATCAGGGGGTCACTGGCTCTGCTGGAGCCCCCTCTCGTCAAGGAACATATGAGATGGAATCAATGAACAACTAAAATGCCCCAACTACAAGTTGATGCTTCTCATCTTTCTCCCTTCTTGTCTCTCTCTTTTGCTAAAAAGAAAAAATATTAATATATAAATAAATGTCATTCCATCAAAAAGACATAAACCCAGACTGCCGGCTAACATTAAAAAGAATAAGGTGGGAGCCCAGCGCCGAATCCCCACCCCACGGTGGGGCGCGGGAAATGTGGCGTATGGAAGACCTACTCTCCGGTGCCGCTCGTGGGGGCCCAAGTCCTTCTGATCGAGGCCCAGCCTGTGGACAGTGTGAGGCCGGTAGCGGTCCCTGGGGTGCCAGCCCAGGTCTTCCCAGAGTCGGGTTGCTTGGGAATGCAGCCCAAAGCGGGTGGTAAACTCCATCTAAGGCTGAATACCGGCAAGAGACCAATAGTCAAGAAGTACTGTAAGGGAAAGTTGAAAAGAACTTTGAAGAGAGAGTTCAAGAGGGCGTGAAACCGTTAAGAGGTAAATGGGTGGGGTCCACGCAGTCTGCCCAGAGGAATCAACCCCGCGGCAGGTCTGGCAGAGCCAGCGGTCTCCCAATAGATGCAGAAAAAGCATTTGATAAAATCCAGCACCCATTCATGATCAAAACTCTCAGTAAAGTGGGAATATAGGAAACATTTCTTAACATGATAAAGGCCATCTATGACAAACCCACAGCAAACATCATACTAAATGGGCAAAAATTACAAGCAATTCCCTTAAGATCAGGGACCAGGCAGGGGTGCCCCCTTTCACCACTCTTATTCAACATAGTTCTGGAAGCCTTAGCCACAGCAATCAGACAAGAAGAAGAAATAAAAGGCATCCAAATTGGTAAAGAAGAAGTAAAACTGTCATTATTTGCAGATGATATGATATTGTATATAGAAAACCCTAAAGTCTCAGTCAAAAAACTACTGGACCTGATAAATGAATTCAGCAAGGTGGCAGGATATAAAATTAATACTCAGAAATCAGAGGCATTTTTATATACCAACAATGAACTGTCAGCAAAAGAAATTAAGGAAACAATCCCCTTCACTGTTGCAACCAAAAATATAAAGTACCTAGGAGTAAATTTAACCAAGGAGGTTAAGGACTTGTACTCAGAAAAATATAAAACATTGATAAAAGAAATCAAGGAAGATACAAACAAGTGGAAGCATATACTGTGCTCATGGTTAGGAAGAATAAACATCATTAAAATGTCTATATTACCCAAAGCAATTTATAAATTCAATGCAATACCAATTAAAATACCAATGACATATTTCAAAGATATAGAACACATATTCCAAAAATTTATATGGAACCAAAAAAGAACATAAATAGCCTCAGCAATCTTAAAAAGAAAAAATAAAGCAGGAGGTATCACTGTTCCGAATATCAAGGTATACTACAAGGCCATTGTACTCAAGACAGCCTGGTACTGGCAAAAGAACAGGCACATAGATCAATGGAACTGAACAGAGAACCCAGAAATAAACCCACACCTTTATGAACAACTGATATTTGACAAAGGACGAAAGAGCATACAATGGAGTAATAACAGCCTCTTTAACAAATGGTGTTGGGAAAATTGGACATCTACCTGCAAAAAAATGAAACTAGACCATCAACTTACACCATTTACAAAAACAAACTCAAAATGGATAAAAGACTTAAATGTAAGCCGTGAAACCATAAGCATCTTAGAAGAAAACATAGGCAGTAAGCTCTCGGACATCTCTCACGGCAATATATTTGCCGATTTATCTCCACGGACAAATGAAATAAAGGCAGGATAAACAAATGAGACTATATCAAACTAAAAAGTTTTTGCACAGCTAAAGACAATAAGAACAGAATAAAAAGACAAACCACACAAGGGGTTAATAACCAAAATTTATAAAGAACTTATAAAACTCAACACCAGGAAGACAAACAATCCAATCAAAAAATGGGCACCCTGACCAGGCAGTGGTTCAGTGGATAGAGCGTCGGACTGGGATGCGGAAGACCCAGATTTGAGACCCCGAGCTTGCCAGCTTGAGTGCAGGCCCATCTGGCTTGAGCGGAAGCTCGCCAGCTTGGACCCAAGGTCGCTGGCTCCAGCAACGGTCTGCTGGGTCTGCTGAAGGCCCCCAATCAAGGCACATGTGAGAAAGCAATCAATGAACAACTAAGGTGTCTCAACGGCAACGAAAAACTAATGATTGATGCTTCTCACCTCTCTCTGTTCCTGTCTGTCTGTCCCTATCTATCCCTCTCTCTGTCCCTGTAAAATGAATAAATAAATAAATAAAATTTAAAAATGGGCAAAAGAAATGAATAGAAATTTCTCTAAAGAGGACATACAGATGGTCAATAGGCATATGAAAAAATGCTCAACATCACTAATTATTAGAGAAATGCAAATTAAAACCACAATGAGATATCACCTCACACCAGTCAGAATGGCACTCATCAGCAAAACAACACAGAATAAGTGCTGGCGAGGATGTGGAGAAAAGGGAACCCTTCTGCACTGCTGGTGGGAATGCAGACTGGTGCAGCCACTGTGGAAAACAGTATGAAGATTCCTCAAAAAATTAAAAATCAAAATGCCTTTTGGCGCAGCTATCCCACTTTTAGAAATATACCCTAAGAACAAATTCCACTTTTAGGAATATACCCTAAGAGCACCATAGCACTGTTCGAAAAGAAGAAATGCGCCCCATGTTCGTGGCAGCATTGTTCACAATAGCGAAGATCTGGAAACAGCCCAAGTGTCCATCAAAGGATGAGTGGTTTAAAAAGCTTTGGCACATATATACTATGGAATACTACTCAGCCATAAGAAATGATGACATCAGATCATTTACGGAAAATGGATGGACCTTGATAACATTATATGGAGTGAAATAAGTAAAACAGAAAAAAACTGAGAACTGCATGATTTCATACATAGGTGGGACATAAAAGTGAGACTATGAGTCATGGACAAGAGTGTGGTGGTTAGAAGGTTGGGGGAGGGAGGAGTGGGAGGGAGAGGGGGAAGGAGAGGGGCACAAAGAAAACCAGATAGAAGGTGACAGAGGACAATTTGACTTTGGGTGATGGGTATGCAACATAATTGAATGACAAGATAACCTGGAGATGTTTTCTTTGAACATATGTACCCTGATTTATTAATGTCACCTGATTATAATTAATAAAAAAGAAAAAATAAGGTGGCCCTGGCCAGTTAGCTCAGTAGTAAGAGCATCGGCCGGTGTGTGGAACTTCTGGGTTCTATTCCCAGCCAGGGCAAACAGGAGAAGCGCCCATCTGCTTCTCCACCCTTACCCTTCTTCTTTCTCTCTATCTCTTTTTTCCCCTCCTACAGGCAAGGCTCCACTAGAGCAAAAGTTGGCCAGGGCGCTGAGGATGGCTTCATGGCCTCCACCTCAGGTGCTGGAATGGCTTTGGTTGCAGCAGAGCAACAGTCCAGATAGGCAGAGCATTGCCCCCTAGCGGGTGTCCTGGGTGGATCCCAGTGGGATGCATGTGGGAGTCTGTCTGCCTCCCTGCTTCTCACTTCAGGAAAATACAAAAAAATAAATAAATAAAAAGAATAAGGTAAGGAAGCTCTTTATATATCAACACAGAAAGTTAATAGATACTGGTTCTTGTTGTTTTATATGTGTGCTTATTGCTTTTTATTTTATTTTTTAATTACAGTTTATATTCAATATTATTAGTATTGCTTTCAGTTGTACAACATAGTGCTTAGACATTCATATACTTTACAAAGTGTTCCCCCATTATTTCCAGTACCTACCTGGTACCAAACACAGTTGTCACAATATTATTGACTTTAATTCTTATGCTGTACTTTACATTCCATGACTATTTTATAACTCCTTATTTTTACTTCTTAATCCCTTCATCTTTTTCATTCAGTTCCCCAAACTCTTCTCCTCTGTCAACCACCAGTCCTTTCTCTGTATCTATGAGTCTTTGTTTCATTTGTTCATTTATACTGTTTTTTATATTCCACATATAAATGAAATCATATGGTATTTATCTTTCTCTGACTTATATCACTTAGCACAATACCCCCAGCAGCAGATATTCAACTTGGCATATGGGAGTCACAGGTTCGATTCCTATCAGGGCATAAAGGAGAAGTGACCATCTGCTTCTCCCCTCCATTCTCCCCCTTCTCTATCTTTCTCTTTCTTCCTCTTGCGCAGCCATGGCTCAATTGATTCGATCAAAAGATATTCTTTTTCATGGCTGAGTAACATTCCATTATATATATATTTCACAAAAGTTAAGGGGATATTTCAAAATGAATACGAAGCAATAAAATATCCCCTAATTTTTGTGAGCAGTGTATAAATAGCAGAGCTTTTCTTATCCACTTGTCTATCGATGGGTACTTGGGTTGTTTCCATATCTCAGCTACTGTAAATAGTGCAACAAAGCACATTGTTAAGTCCAAAGGGCATCTCACAGAAAAGCATGTACATGGACCAGATAAAGAAATATATTAAATTAAGAAGTGTAGCCTCTTGAATTGGAAATCTAATTTTTTAATAAAGTGGTTATCTCTGGAAGAGCAACATCTTTGAAGGGGCTTCTTCTATATTATTTAAATTTTATTTGTAATAACACGTTATCAGAAAAGCAATAAAAGTATTTCCAATGAAATATTTAATATAGATTTTTTAAATGATGATTCTCAGAAAAAAGTTAATTAAAATTTTGTAAAAAAGAAAAGCTAGAAATAATAGGGTATTTGGAATCCAGGACCAAGTGAAGAATTTTAGTTTGTCCTTTTAGAGTTGTGTGACCTTGGGCAATTTTCTTAACTCCTCCAAGTTTCTGTTTGTTCATAAAATGGGCAATAGTAGTACTTTTCTTGCAGAACTGTTAGAAGAATTAAGACAAAGATAGACAAACAACGGGCTGGGGCCAAATCGAGTTCTCCTAGATTAGAGATTAGAAGTAATTATATAAAGTATCCAGAACTAGTAGAGTACTTGGGTATTTAGTAGACCTTCAATAAATGCTTTCAATAAAATAATTTCTTAAATCCAAGTTTATTTAACAAAAATTATTCTTATCAGTCAAAAAATTACTCAGAACACCTAATTACACTCAATTCCGGTAAACTCAGATTATCCTGTGTTATAACATTCATAGTAAACTATTGTAGTTTAGTTGCAGTGTGTTAGATGTTAATATAAGAACCTATAAACTACATCTTGGATGTGCTTTAAAAGAGAATTTAAATTCCAGTATTAGTAAGGCACAAATTATTATTATTTTTCTTGTGTGTGACAGAGAGAGGGACAGATAGGGACAGACAAACAGGAAGGGAGCGAGATGAGAAGCATCATTTCTTCGTTGCGGCACCTTAGTTGCTCATTGATTGTTCTCTCATATGTGCCTTGACAGGGGGCTACAGCATAGCGAGTGACCACTTGCTCAAGCCAGCAACCTTGGGCTCAAGCCAGCGACCTTTATTTTCAAACAAGCGACCTTTGGGCTCAAACCAGTGACCACAGGGTCATATTTATGATCCCACGCTCAAGCCAGGGACCCCATGCTCAAGCTGGTGAGGCCACGCTCAAACCAGCGACCTTGAGGTTTCGAACTTGGGTTCTCTGTGTCCCAGTCCAATGCTCTATCTACTGCACCACTGCATGGTCAGGCAGTAAGGCACAAATTATTTTGAATCAGTCATTTAGACGTTTGTTCAATTTCCTTCTTTCAGAAAGGTTGTCCTCTGTGTAAAAATGTTTAGTCTGAATCTCAGTTCTGCTACTTATAGGCAAGTTACTTGATCTCTCTAAGCAAAGTATTGTTATGAAGTTTAAGAAAATTACCAATTTCCTTTAGCATGCAAAATATAAACAAGTAAGATCTCTCTGTCTTCTAATTAAAAGAACTAAGTTTCTAAATTAAAACCAACTTCACCTTTGACATCCACTCTAGTATCAACTTATCTTCAAAGAGGTTCACATGGCAGGACAAGCCCCAGACTCTTCTTAGGTCATATTTCTGTGAGGAGGCTGGAATCCTGTCAGCTTCTACTTACCCTTCCCCCTATAGCAAGCTTCTTAGTTATTTTTCAATTGTACCAGTAGAGCTTTGCCAGGAGAGGGCACCCCTCACCACATAAAGGTTAGTTAGTTTGGTGCAGCCTTGTCCTGGGGGGAAGGGTAAAAAATTTAATTATAATTTTAAAAAAATGTGCTGTCTGTTTTTAAGTGCTGAAAGGCAGTATAAGGGAAAAAACTTGACAATATATTATTTTAATATCCAAATTCTGAAAATAATGTAGGAAGTTGGTGATTTCTATCCTTGGGGATGGTACCTTTTCCTTTGACACACTTTCAGTTTTAGTGAACTTTTAAAATTAATTACTTTTTATTGCAACATAAGTGACATCACATAGTATAATTCTGAGGAGTACAATATGTTGACACACATATATTGTAATATGATTATCACTGCAGAGTGAGCTAACACCTTTATCATGTTACATAATTATTTTTGTGGTAGAAATAGGTAGATCTATTCTATAAGATCTAGCTTCTTAGCAACTTTAACGTTTTTAATACAAGATTGTCTATAAACATAATGCTGAGGGAAGTGAGCAATTTACTTACTGTTTCCAGAACCCCATGTGTAATAGATACCAATTATATAAAATATAAACATTTAATCTATCATAGGGAGATCTTTAGAAGGATGTTCATCATAATGTTAAGAGTAGTTTTCACTGGATAAAGGGTTTCAAGAAATTTTAAAAAGAAACATTCTTATTTGTGTTTTTCTCTGCAACGGAATTTTTTAAAAAAAGTATACAATTAGTTTACAAAGATATTAACAATTAGTTTACAAAGATATTAAAGCTATTCTCAAAGAGAGGAAACGTTAAAATTAACATCAGAGCAATTCTTTCCAATTTTCTGTTTTAGCCAAGGAA
The DNA here is from genome assembly GCA_037038555.1 of Rhynchonycteris naso. Lineage (NCBI taxonomy): Eukaryota > Metazoa > Chordata > Mammalia > Chiroptera > Emballonuridae > Rhynchonycteris > Rhynchonycteris naso. Next base: position 250,924,853 of record CM072996.1, on the reverse strand, counting down.
AGACCGTGGTCTGATACTCAATTTGTAAGATTATCTCTAGATTACCAATGGAAAGTATTTTTCACATTGTGGTCCTGAATGACTGATGATGCCCGTTAAACATACACAGTTTCAAGTCCCCGTCCCAACTACTAACTACCCTATCCCAACCAAATCCAATACAAACCAACATCTTTGGGGGTGAGGGTTTTCCTACACAGTTCTCAAGCACTTCTCGTGAAATTTATGTATACTGAAGTCTAAAACCACTGGTTAGGGGAAGAAGAAATGGGAGAATAATAAATTCACCAGTGTCATTCATATTCACATTTATATACATTCTCTCTCTCCCCTCTCTCTTTTGATTCTCCACCTGTTTTCCCACAATCTGCAGAAGGTGATATTGAGACGAATTAAGGGAATTGAATATCAGGTTGTTTTTTTGTTTGTTTGTTTTTTCCTTAAGTGAGAAGCTGGGAGGCAAAGAGACAGACTTCCGTATGCACCCAGACCAGGATTCACCTGGCAAGCTCCTTATGGGGCGATGCACTGCCCATCTGGGGCCAGTACTCTGTTGCTTCACAACCGAACTATTTTAGCACCTGAGGTGAGGCCATGGAGACATCTTTAGCACTCAGGACCAACTTGCTCTAACCGAGCCATGGCTGCAGGAGGAGAAGAGAGAGAGATATAGAGAAATCAAAGGAGGAGGGGTAGAGAAGTAGATGATTGCTTCTCCTGTGTGCCCTGACCAGGAATCGAAGCAGGGACATCCACATGCCAGGCTGATGCTCTACCGCTAAGCCAACCGGCCAGGACAGAATATCAGGTGTTTTAACAATTAAAATACTTAAGAAAACACATAGAATGGCTCATATTCATGCAATCACCAACCCTTTAATCTCCATCTCTGTCTCAACTTACTTGGTACTTGGGTTTTTGATGAAGCCAGTGTTTATGAAATTAGGGCAGAGACATGAGGTTTTGATTCCAGTTAATCCTAAGGCAGCCAGTTCTACAGTCAGAGTGTTATGAAATCCAACAGCCGCAAACTTGCTTGAACTGAAAATAAACAGAGGTCACAATATAATTCAAGACAGCTGCAGCTTTCTTTTTTTCCTTCCCTCCCTCCCTCCCTCCCTTCCTTCCTTCCTTCCTTCCATTTATACTCAGTGAGAAGAGGAAGGCAGAGAGAGGCAGACTCCTGCATACACTCTGACCAGGATCCACCCGGCAAGCCCACTAGGGGGCAATGTTCTGCCCATCTGGGGCATTGCTCTGTTGTTCAGCCACTGAACTCTTCTTTAGCTCCTGAGGCAGAGGCCATGGAGAAATCCTGAGCACTCAGGGCCAAACTCACTCCAATTGAACCATGGTTGCGAGAGAAAGAGAGAGAGAGAAAGATAGATAGAGAGAGAGAGAGAGAGAGAGAAGCGAGAGGAAGAGGGGTGGAGAAGCAGATGGGAGTTTCTTTTGTGTGCCCTTGCCCGGGAATTGAACTCAAGACATCCACATGCAAAGCCAATGCTCTACCACTGAGCCAACCAGCCTGAGTGCAGCATCTATTTAATTCAGATGTCTATTTTCCTTAGTTAAGCATGGTCTTCTGCAGAGAAGTGTGGGCAGCACCTAATCTCAACGTCCAGCCCAGGCCTACTGAATCAGAATCTGTGTTCTAGAAGATCCTCAGGTAAATGTATAGGCACATTAAAGTCTAAGAAGTACTGACAGAACATTTACTGGATCCCAATATCATTTATTAGAGTGACAACTGAGTAAGTTTAAATGTCTTGTTAGGAAAATTGGTGGGGTGTTTGTTTTGTTGTTGCTGTTTCCGTAACATTTATTGACACTTATTTACTTTAATATATTCGTGGGATTCATTGAAAAATTCTCTGCATAAGTCCTGTTCCTCCTTTAAGTCTCAGTGTAACTTCCTCAAAGAGGCCTTTCCTGAACCCTACCCTAAATTATTTCCCCATTATATAGTAATCTTCAGTTTTCTTTTCTTTCTTTCTTTTTTTTTTTTAAGATTTTGTTTATTGATTTTTAGAGAGGCGAGAGAGAGAAAGAGCAAAAGAGAGAAAGGTGGGCAGGGCAGTGAGAAGCATTAGCTTACAGTTGCTTCTCATATGTGCCTTGATAGGGCAAGCCCAGAGACATCAGCATTCCAGGTTGACGCTTTATCCATTGCACCACCACAGGCCAGTCTTCCAGTATATCTCGGAGTTGTAATTAAATATTTATTTGTGTGAATTTTTTTAATGTCTGTCCCTCCTACCTTTACTACAAGTTCCATGACTGTCTGGTCTCCAATAATAGGTGCTCAATAGATATTTGTCAAACAGCCCTAGCTGGTTAGCTGTGTTGGTTAGAATGTCGTCTTGATGTGTCAAGGTTGTGGGTTTCATCCCGGGTCAGGGCACATACAAGAATAAACTAATTAATGCATAAATAAGTAGAATAACAAATTGATGTTTCCCTCTCTATCTCCCTTCCTCTCTTTACAATAAGTAAATACGTAAGTAAGTAAATAAATAAGACTTTAAATATTTTTCAAATTAGTGAATCAAAATGCAAAGCTATTCTTATTGTCCTAGTCTCCTCATTTGGAAGGTAAGACCCTTTCTCCCCCTACCCACTCAGTGGCTGGATCCAAGTCGGGCCAGTAAACTAGAGAACATTTGAAGGCATTACTGAGAAGTCCCAACCTGCTTGACTTAGAGTTGAATGGATATTACTTTGGAACTGCTAGTAGCTATCTTGGCAACAAAGAGGAAAGGCTTGCCTGAGACTTGAATCACAGAGGCAAAGAAAAAAGTTCTTTTTTTGGCCTGGGCCAGTTTAAGTTTTGTTCCTTGCAACCAAAAGAGTCCAGACAAATAAATTACCCATGATAATGGATAAATTAAATAAATAGTGGCACATATATATGTAGTGGCATACCCTGCAGAATTTGAAAATGATGTGGCATGCATATATATATATATATATATATATATATATATATATATATATATTATTAACATGCAAAATGTACATTTGAAAATTTTAAAAAGCAAGATTACGTATGCAAATATTTTTCAATGCATAACTATAAATCTGCATTTAAAATGTCCTAAAGATTACAACAAATGCTTACCAAGGTTATTTCTGTATGGTGAAACTGTCAGTAAATTTTTTTTTCTTTTATGAAAGTGTACTTCCTGATTTTTCTTAAGTGAACTAAAAATGAAGTCTATATTAAAACTCAGAGTTAAAGATCTTGAGTATATTTAAAGAATTTTGTATTTTTGAACTTTTGGGTGAATTTGTTGAAACAAATGAAAGCTACAAAGGAGTGGATTTTTTCCGCACTTTGTAATATTAATATCAAATTTCCTACTCTTGATTCCAGAGATCAGGACTCAATTTTGCCATGCTGCTAACTTGCATGCTACAAATTGGTTATTTGAATTGGCAAGATAAATTAGCCAGTCTTGTGGCACCAAATTATTTTACTTTTAACTTTTTTTTTTTTTAAGATTTGACTTATTGGTTTTAGAGAGAGGAAAGAGAGAGAAAGGCAGGGAGGTGGGGAGGAAAGGGAAGCATTAACTCATAATAGTTGCTTCTTGTATGTGCCTTGACGAGTGAGCCCAGGGATTTGAACCAGCGACCTCAGCATTCCATGTCAATGCTTTATCCACTGTGCCACCACAGGTCAGGCCAAAATGGCTTATTTTTAAAAGCCGATACTTTTAGACATAACGTTTAGCAAGCAGCAAAAGAACAGATGCCTCTCCATGAATTCAGTTCTTTCATCTTGCATTTATTTTCACATTAATCATTAAAATGTTGAGGTGTAAATCCAATAGATATTGACATTTCCCCCCCCCCCTCATATAGGTGATTAGAGCTGCAATAGATTCTTTTGCTATGACTGCAGCAACTCTTGATGACAGCTGAAGGCTAGATTACAGGGGGAAAAACAGGTTAGTCTAGGTTGTCTTTTTATTTCATTCTAGCAAATAGGAGCCAGAGCATGTATGATTAATTCCACTAGGACATTAATCATGTTTTTAAATATTACATTTAAAGATTTACTTCATTTATTCCAATGTATTCAAATTATTCTAATTTCAGCATGCAATCAACATTTTAAAAATGACTGATGAGATATTCTGTATTCTTTGTTTTTTACATTGCCTTCGAAATCTGATATGTAGTTTATACTTAGAGCACATTAGCTACATTTTCAACTGTTCAGTCAAAGTGCAGCCGGGCTCCCTACGGGACAGCTCCCATACACAGAGGAGATTTGGCACAGTGGGCAAGAGTACAGGCTCCGTAATTCAAGTGCTTGAGTTTAAATCTTGGCTCCATCATACTAGTTGTATGACATCGACTATAAAACGAGGATACAAGTAATGCCAATCTTAAGGGTTGACATAAAGACAAAACAAAATAGAATAGTCCCTGGGAGTTTTTTGCATGGATTTCGGCAAACATTAAGTGGCTGTCATTTTATAGTGCATAAATTCTATACTTTTTTTTTAAGAAGAGGATTAAATTAAGTATTTTTAAATGTTTATTTTATTGATTTTAGAGAGAGAATAAGGGGGAAAGAGAGGGAGAGAGAAAGAGAGAGACAGGAACATCGATCTGTTCCTGTATGCATCCTGACTGGGGATCAAACTGGCAATCTCTGTGCTTCAGGATGATGCTCTAATAAACTCAGCTATGCAGCTAGGGATAAACTCTATAATTACACAACCCTGGAGCAGTTGTCTTACTTCTTTGAATATTAGTTTCTTTCTCTGTAAAATGGGGTGATTATAATACTTCATTGAGAAAATTAAATTGACAAACATATAATAAATGTTCATTTCTTTCCCCTTAAATTTGGTTGTCAATAAATAGTAAAAGAGCCAAAGGGCCAGCAGAGCAGAAACAGAGGTAAATGACCTGGATAATTGGCAAACAGGACTGTCAGGAGGTAACTGTGCTGCAGGCAAGCATCCAGATGGTTCCAAACTACCTCGGGCAGTTTGAGGAGTTAGCACAGTGGTTCTCAAACTTTTTGAGGTTAGGGCACATTTAAAATCCTACAAATAATTGTAGGCACATTATATACAAATTTCTGAGAAATATGTTATAATAATTAAATCCAATATTAAAGAAAAATATATAAAGTCCAAGCGTGCCTTTATGGTAATTAAAAGAAATAAATACAACAAAATTAAATTTATTCTGACATTAAAAAACACTTTTATGTTACATTTTTTGTTATGCTTTTTAAAATATGTAAAAAGGAGGGGTTAAAAAATAAAAAAACAACAAAAAAGTTAGCATTTTATATATATAGATACATTCTTAGTAAGATTTAGTAAATTCAGCAGGTCCCAGCATGAATATGTTAAGTTTTTTTATTCTTGTGTTTAAGAGAAACATGAGCCTGATGTGTCCTAGCGATTTCTTCAATGTTTGGGCATATATTTGAAAGGCAAACTCTCATTTCCTCATCAATACATTGAAGAATTCCTCTCTTTTTACTTTTAATTGTGTTGAGTACAGAAAACCCCCACCATACATACCATTTTAACTTTACACCAAACAAAGGATAGAAGAAATTTGCCTCCAGTCTTTCTGGGGAACATGGGGGGTAGTATAAACAATCCAGCACCACAGTTTAACAGCCTTTTGCAACCTAATCAGGCAAGTGAGGTGGGGGGTTGGGAAGACTGTCAGCTTACAGCCAATTCCCCACACCTCTGTCCCCCAACAATCTAAACTCCAAAAACTCTGTTGGTTTTTTGGTCCCCAACAGGCTCATATTTCTCTGGAATACCATAGGGTGCACCTGGAAATCTTCTAGGGTGCACTTTGAGAGCTACTTGAGTTAGGGAAAAGCATTTTGGAAGCTAAAATGAGAGGTGGGGCCTTACCATTTTGTGCAAATAGAGGGTAGTGGATTTGGAACATAAATTCAATAGGTATCCTCTTCTTATCAAACACTGACAGGACTCCAGATTCTATGTTAAGTGCATTACATTATGTAATTCAAACTTTACAGCATCCTGATGAATTAGTCAGTTGCTATGTTAGCATAATGATATAGACAAGGAAAATGACACCCAGAGAAGTTGAGTAATTTGCCAAAGGTCACATAAGATTAATAAGTGACTGAGTTAAGAGTCAGAACATCATTATTCATAGTAATCATATCTAGTAAATGACCAAAATGTTTATCAACAGCAATATGGACAATAAATTATTGTTTAATCATGTGATGCAATGCTATCTATGCATGAAAATAATTAAACTATAGTTACCAACAGGGATAAATCTTACATAGTGTGATTCCATGTACATAAAGACCAAAAATGGGCAAAACTAATCAATGGTGTTACGAGTCAATACAGGAGTTACCTTTGGGAAGGAAAGAGGGATTGGTGGTTAGGAAGAGTTCCAAAAGGAGCTTTGGGGGTTTTGTAATGTTCTATTTTTTTTTACCTGCATGGTGAATTGAAAGGTATGTCTACTTGCAGTAACTCATTGAGCTGTACATTTATGATTTCTGCATTTTTATAAATGTATGTTATACTTCAATAAAAAGATTGTTTTAAGAAGCCGCATCTAGTTTAATTGCCCATTTGTTATTAACCACAACTGATGAGCTTTGCTTTCTGCTGGGTGAAATCTTCTGTGTGTCGCAGGGAAAGTTCTGCTATTGATCAAATAAGAAGCAAAAAGCAGTCAACTGAATTGAGCATAATTGTGGTCACTGAGAATCAATCATCACAGACTGCAACAGCTCCAGCCAGTGAGAGCTCAGGGTCCAGACAGTTCTCTGAGGGCAAGCAAACCACAGATCTGTCCCAAAACTGGTAGTGTGCAAACACTTGTATAATTTTAACCCTGACTTTTAGCCCAGATGGTGCCTTTGTATGAATCAGAAAAGCCCACGCTTCTTCTCACTAACTGGCTGCCATCTGCTGGAAAATCAAAGTCTAAAAAGACTTGAATGTGAAGGGTGCTCCCCTGAATTGTGTGGTGCAAAAACTGCATCTGTTCCTCCTGCTTTGACTATACTTGATGAAAATCTTTACGCCTGTTGAAAACACCATCACTAGTCACCAAAATAAATTTGTTTCTCACACAAAGTACCTTCTGTCTTGACTATCACTGTAAACCTCAGTGGGGTATGATCAAAAGGACTATATATTTACTGTGGCAAGAGGAGGAGGAAGAGCAACAGGGTTGACAGCCCTTTCAATTCTCTAGTCCCCTTTGCTAACCAGGGCACTAAGACAGAATTTGGCATGGCAGTGGAATGCCATGTAGGAGCCTAGCAGCAGTACCTGCAACTATATTTCATCAAGCAAGGTAAACAAATGTAAAATTTCATTATCTCTTGATGGTAAGGGGCTGACTGCCTAATTTATACTGGCTCAGAAAGAGGTAAGATACAATCTGGACACTATAGTCTCTTCTGTGACTGCGTCAGCAGCAGTAACTTTATTCTTTTTTAAAAACTCAATCTAGGTCTATATTTATTTTTAAAACTATTATAAAACAAATATATGTTCAGAAAGAAAGAAAACATAAATAAACAAAATAAAAATAACTTTTACTGCCATTACATAAGAATAAGCACTCTCTAGGTATGGTTATATAAATGGTTTGGTATATATCCTTGCAAACTTTTAAATGCAAGACAAATATATTATAAACAAGTTACCTGCCTATGCCTATGTCTATATACTTATACAAATTCTCTGTAGTTACATATACAACTATAACTATATTGTTTCTAGAATTGAGATAATTAATTCCAAAAGAGCACAATGGTAGAAGACAAGTTTGAGCATTATTTGTATGCATATTTATTTGCACAATCATAACTCAACTTTTAAAGGTAATTATTTGCTAAACTCCAGAAACAGCCAAGAACTATTAGGGTGTGTACAACCAGGAGGATCACGTTGGCTACACTGGCCTCGCTGATTAATTCTTTACAGTATACGGTAGAGCATACCATTACTGTGCCTTGCTTGCTATGATAAGTTCTTTGACTATTAAAATGATGTTGATTATTAAATAAATAACAATTACAATTATTTTCACAATTCTATTGTTTGAATGCTTGTAATTTTTAGAATCCCAGATTGTACTCTCTGTCTTTAAAGTATTTTTGCCACATTATTTTATTCAAAACAATTATTAACTTCTGTTCATGGTATTGCTCTTCTTTTGTAATTCCTTTCTGCTAAAAGAGATAAGAAATGCTTGAAGGAGGCTTCTAATTGGACAATTTCCCTGAAGTCACCTCTACAACAGTCAACATAGGAGGGGATTAGTGGTTGATAACGCTGTTGCATAAGAGACTTTGTGCAAACGAAGATAAGCACAGACTATGACCAGGTAGCTCAGTTGGCTGGAGCAAGTTCCTGATATACCAAGGTTGTGGCTTCAGTCCTGGTCAAGGCACATACAAGAATCAACCAATGAGTGCGTGAATGGGTGGAACAACAAACTGATGATTCTTTCTCCCTTCCTCTCTCTCTAAAATCAATAAATTAAAAAAAATAAAAGCTAAGCATGCGAGCGAGTGAAAAAACACATGTCCACTTACCAATAAGCCATTAAAAAGGGGACCACAGTATGCCCAGCTGCTGAAGCCACGGTGACAATATGGCCATGATTATTTTTCATCATTGCTGGAAGAAATGCCTTTGTAGTCTAGAAATAATTTTTATAAGACAGAAAAAAAGATTTTATTTCTGATTCGCAGACCGACTGGGCATATTTTGAAACAAAAGTATATTTTGTTACCATTGTTCCTGGCATTAAAAGAAACCAACTGCATATATTAATTGCCAAATATGGCAATATAAAGCAACTGGAAAGGATGCCCAGATTAGAAAAATGAAGGTAAACAACGGATACTGAAAACTTAAATAATTCATTTCATTTAAATTGTGAACATAAGTTCACTGATCCTTTACTTTTTATTAATGATGTCTTGTATCTTAATATGAAATTGTTAAAAAAATGTTTGGTTAGGTCATCAAAATATTGAAGTGAATGGCAATCTTCTGAATAATTCATGCAATAAATATTTATTGAGAACCTATTATATGATGGGATTCAGAAACAAATTAAGACAATACCCCACATTCCAATAGAGGCAAAAAGATGGGTAAGCTCATGTCAGAAAAACATAAAGACATATGTCAGTAACTTGAGCATGTTAACATAGCATAATATTGCATTTTCATCAACCAACGCCAATATTCTTTTGAGATTACTCATACCAAACCCACAGCGAAGAAAACTTTCAGGGACCATTTCAGGAACTATTTCGGCAAAATTTAGAATCCTCAGAAACGTGTGTGTGTGTGTGTGTGTGTGTTTGTGTGTGTGTGTGTGTGTATGTGTTTAAGTCCTTGAATGGTGAGTTTCATAATAAAGTTTACATCTGGAACCAGGATATAACAGGAGGACTGAGTCTCATGTGACTCTGAAAGCAAACTGGGTTCTCTTTCTATGGAATCACAGAATATGACTCAGATGACCCCTAAGCCCTCCTTCATCTCTAAGGAGACACAGAGATATGAGACTTGAGCTCAGAATTAATGTATACATAATACCTGAAGTTTATTGTTATTTATTATTATTATTATTATTCTGAGGGCAGAGGAAGAATAATTGATGAGAGTTGGTTGTAGCATGAAAAATGATCATTTTGGTCTGACCAGGCAGTGGCGCAGTCAATGGAGCATTGGACTAGGATGCGGAGGACCCAGGTTTGAGACCCCAAGGTTGCCAGCTTGAGTATGGGCCCATGTAGCTTGAGTAAGAAAAAGCTCACCAGCTTGGACCCAAGGTTGCTGGCTTGAGCAAGGGGTTACTCGGTCTGCTGAAGGCCCACGGTCAAGGCACATATGAGAAAACAATCAACGAACAACTAAGGTGTCTCAACGAAAAACTGATTATTGATGCTTCTCATCTCTCTACGTTCCTGTCTGTCTGTCCCTATCTATCCCTCTCTCTGACTCTCTCTCTGTCCCTGTAAAAAGAAAAAGAAAAGAAAAATGATCATTTTGTATATTATCCCTGGTACCCGGAGAAAATGCTCTCACTGAGTTGATGTGTCTTTGTGTTTACTGAAAGATCCTTTTTAAACTTAATCTTTGAGACCTACAAAAGGAAATGTTTTTGTAAAAGAAATCATACTTACCCAGAAATGTGCAAGTACATTAACTTCAAAAGTCTTTTCAATTTGAGGGTCTTGTGTAGCAAACAAATCTGATGTATAGACTACACCAGCATTATTTATTAGAATACTAACATCTCCGATTTCTGCCTTCACCTTAAAAAAAAAAGAAATACACATTATTATGAAGTATGAGAGTAGCTTGATCAGTGGTGGCACAGTGAATACAGCATCCACTTCAGACACTGAGGACCTAGGTTAGAGGCCCTGAGATAGCTGGCTTGAGCACTGGCTCATCTGGCTTGAGCGGGGGTCGCCAGCTTGAGCATGGGATTGTAGACATAATCCCATGGTCACTGGTGTGAGCCCATAGGTCTCTGGCTTGAAGCCTAGAGTCACTGGCTTGAGCAGATGATTGCTGGCTTGAGCAACTGTCACTGGCTTGGCTAGAGCTCCCTAGTCAAGGCATGTATGAGAAGCAATCAGTAAACAACTGAAGTGCCACAACTCTGAGTTGGTGTTTCTCATCTTTCTCCCTTTTGCAGGTTAGTCTCTTGACTTTGCTCTATTGTTTACAGCTCAAGAGGTACATAGCTAACAAAAACATAACCAGTGACAAAAACGCAGTCTTCTTTTTTAAATACTACTTTAAAAGGTAAGCCAAGAAAAGATTATTTAATTGGCAAATGCAGGGATTATCATGAGGAACTATGTAAAACTGACTACACTATTAAACTGGCTACATCTTCTATTTATTTTTATGGTCACTCCATTCTATTACTCCCCAGCCTTTCTCCTTGAAGTCTCTGTAAGTTAAGGGATAGGAGTGCAAGAGTATCTTAGTATTTTTATGGTTCTTTGAGTAACTAAACTTCTTGGTGGATGGACCCTAAAGTTACAATGCATCTGTTATAAATTGAGCTCCAAATAAAAGTTAGCTTCTATTAATAGAGCTATCATTATTTAGACAGGGCTGCAGTGTGCTGGACTGAAGGGGAGGTGGCAAATAGCCTATTAAAACCTTTCACATATGCCTGACCAGGCGGTGGCGCAGTGGATAGAGCATCGGACTGGGATGCGGAAGACCCAGGTTAGAGACCCCAAGCTCGCCAGCTTGAGCGTGGGCCCATCTGGCTTGAGCAAAAGCTCGCCAGCTTGGACCGCCAGCTTGGACCCAAGGTAGCTGGCTTGAGCAAGGTGTTGCTCGGTCTGCTGAAGGCCTGCGGTCAAGGCACAAATGAGAGAGCAGTCAGTGAACAACTAAGTGTCGCAAGGAAAAGCTGATGATTGATGCTTCTTATCTCTCTCCGTTCCTGTCTGTCTGTCTTTATCTCTGACTCTCTCTCTGTCCCTGTAACTAAAAAAAAAAACCTTTCACATGTGTAAGTGCAATACATTTTACAGAATTTCATGATCTCATTTAACTCTCACAACAATTCTATGAGGTAGCTACTCTTACTATGCTTGTTTCAATGATAAGAAAAGTGAAACACAAATGGCTTTCTTGCCAAAGGTCACATCATTATTAAAGGTCACATGGAATTGGGATGCTCTCAAGATTTTCTGACCTGAGAAAACAAGACAAGCCTCAAATCTCAAATAGAAAGGAAGTCAGGAGGAGGAGGTCTGTCAATATCCCTGTGGGACATTAGTGCACCATTCTGAAGGTTCCTCAGCCAAAACTGAATTTTATTAGGTTACATTTAAATTATTTGAGTCAAGCAAAGTTATTTGGCCCTTGATCAACACAGTTTGTACCTGTATCCTCATCTCTAGTATGAGAGGAAAACTGTCGTTCAGAACAATGTCCCTACGCTATGAGAAAAACAGGACATTTTATGCGGTTGAATTGAAGATGCTGTCATGCCTCCAAATTAACATGCCACAGCATTTGCCCAGACCAGTGGTAGTCAACCTGGTCCCTGTCGCCCACTACTGGGCATTCCAGCTTTCATGGTGGGTGGTAGCAGAGCAACCAAAGTATAAATAAAAAGATAGATTTAACTATAGTAAGTTGTTTTATAAAGATTTATTCTGCCAAACTTAGCAAAAATCCGACATAAAGTACTTGGTAAGTAATTATTATTATATGCTTTAACTTGCTGTAACTCTGCTTTATAAATTTTATAAAGTAAAGTTACTTCCCTACTTTATAAATCACCATTACTGTGGAATCAGTGGGTGGTTAGAAAATTTTGCTACTAACAGAGATACAAAAGTGGGCGGTAGGTATAAAAAGGTCGACTACCCCTGGCCCAGACCCTCTGGACCCTTCCTTCATCCCCAAGCTCCCCACCATCACCTACTCTCTCCCCAGGGTGAGCATGTCGATTTGCACATTTCTTCATAATGAAAACAAGCTAAGAGGTTTATTGTTTAGGTGGCATAAAATTGTCCTGATACAAAACAGCCACATCAACATAGCTACTTCACAATATCTGACAATCACATGTCATTGTGTATAATCTGTTTAAGCATATAGTTAGTACATATCAGAACAATTTCAGTAAAACCATTGTTTAAAATACATGGACTTGTTTCAAATAGTCAAGTTATCTTTTCCAAAAAAAGCCTATTCCCAATGAGTCTGGAAACAAATGCTTTCCATTTAGGAAATTAACACTATTAACTCCCCTTAATAATGACTCGTAACAAAATGATATAGATAATATTGGTGATTCTATTATAATACTAATAACTAATTCTTACAAAGTGACTCCTGAGCACCAGGTACTGTTCTAAGAACTTTACATCATTAATTCACTGATCCTCATAACAACTCTTTAGGTAGGTACTGCTGTGATCCCCATTTTATAATTGAGTAAAGTTAGGTACAAATAGGTTAAATAATTGCCCAAGCTGAGATAGCTAGTATTAACTGGAAGAGCATTCATCTCTATGAAGGAGGATCATTGTTCATTTAAGTAAAATAGTTATTGTGAAATGCAGATGATTATTACCCAAAGGGCTTGATCTTACTCTACCCCTTTCCAGGAAGGCCATTTCTCACCCACCACTGGCTTGGGTTATTTCTATCTATTTTTTTGACTTAGCTAAGGCTTAATCAACGATAGTGGCATCAGTTTGAAATAAAAGATAATTTAAAATAAAAGTTAAAAATGTCCCCAAACTTTAGGAGGTTCTCAAGTCTTGGCTGAATCAGAATCTTTTTTTTTTTTTAGTGAGAGAGGGAGAGACAGAGACAGACAGACAGGAAGGGAGATAAGAAGCATCAATTCTTTGTTGTGGCACTTTATTTGTTCATTGATTGCTTTCTCATGTGTGCCTTGATGGGGGGCGGGCTCCAAACAAGCCAGTGACCTTGGGCTCAAGCCAGTGACCTTGGTTGGACTCAAGCCAGTGACCATGGGGTCACGTCTATGATCTCATGCTTAAGCCTGTGACCCTGCACTCGAGCCAGAAGAACCCGCGCTCAAGCCGGCCACCTCGGGGTTTTGAACCTGGATCCTCTGCATCCTAAGCTGACACTCTACCCACTGTCTCACCGCTTGGTTAGGCTGAATCAGAATCTTTATACTGTATTGAATCAAAATATACAGCAGTGAGGTGTGGAAAGGTGTACTTTAAGGAATTTGCCCAGGTAATTGTTACTGACCTTCCTACCCATTACCACATTTAGTTAACAAGTACATTTGTACATTTAGGAATGTGTTCAGAGGAAACTCTATTATATATGGGACATCTCAGCTGTATACAGACGAGGCAGATAATGCTTTGTAGAAATAAATACAAAGTCTCTGTCTATGACCAAAGCCCGATAAACAGTTAGGTTTATCCTATCTTCCTGAGTTCTTTGACTGGACCTCCAAAGACCCAGTCAGTGATTCTGTGGTGCCACCCAAGGATTTACCTATATCAGAATCCGATGAGTGAGGAGTGGGTGCTCAGGGTACTAAACAGGCAAATTCCTGGGCCCAGCCCTCGATCTACTGAAAGAAAAACTTCTAGGGTGCTTATTTTTTTAACAAGCTCCCTGGAAGATTCCAGAACACAATCAAGTCTGGGAATCTCAGTTCTGGGTTTTAGTTCTGAGTCTGCCACTAGCTAGCTGTACAACCTTAGGCAAATCACAAAACTTCTGTTAGTTTGTTGACTGCACCATGACTGGATCGTCTCCAAAATCCTTCCCACGTCTGACACGGTATGCTTCTAACCAAATGTAAAATTTCACCTTCTTCGCTGAGCTGTAAATATCTTCCCGGTTGCTGCAGTCTACCACAAAGGCATGAGCACTGGCACCCAGCTTCCTGCATTCAGCAGCTGTTTCCTCAATTCCGTGCTAGGAAAAGTAACAAAGAAGGCAAGGAGAACAAAACAAATGATATGAGCATGTTATATAAACAGCTGAGAATCATTAATAGTAGTCAGATTATTTGAACATTGGGCAATTCAACTGACCCGTATTTTTGGCAGGGATGTAGGTACATTTTGCTCTCAGTACTCTGAAGAGCCTCTTTTAGTTGGAACTGAATTTAAGGCAAGCTTTAAAAAGGAAGATAAAAAGCTTAAAATATTAGTTTTGTATTATGAATTTTACATTGTGAATATATGTATGTATGTCTGTGTGTCTATTCCATATCAGGCTTTAAAAAATAACATTAAGCTCTTTTTCTGTCACTACAAACTAATTATGAATATCAATTTTCTGGCTGTGAAGTAAATTAATCAGTTAACTACAATTCTTTCATTCATTCATTCACTCATTTTTCCAACATTTTAATGTGTAGGTCATATTTTTAATGCTTAGAAGAGACTTGTGGACACAAATATGAATGAGTCAGAGTCCTGACCTCAGAGAGCTCACAGTGTAGTATAAAGGAACATAAAATAAACATTATATTTAGGTAGGACCATAAGAGATTGTTATTGTTTTATAAGAAAGGATTGAATATTGGCCATTTCAGATAATTCTCACTAGTATATTGTGATACATATAATAATAGAGCTACATAGAAGCAATCAATGAGTGCACAACTCTATATAGAGTGCACACTCTCTATATCGAGAGTTATGGGAACACAGAGAAAGGGCATGCAGTGCAATTCTAGAAGAAGAGGTACCCGAGTGAGTCTTAAGGGTGAGTAGAACAGCCGTGCAAAGAGGCAGAGCATGTGTGGCAGAGTGTAAGGAAAGGAACAACAGATAGGAGATGGGTTCTCTGGGGAAGCACTAGCAGATTGGTGTTGCGGGGTCATAAAGTTCAAGGCCAGTGGAAGTCCAAATTAAAGCATATTATATGTATATTAAGTGTGCATTATTTAATATAATCCTCCAGCCCTCTACGGTAAATACTGGTATTTTACCCACTTCGCAGAAAAGGAGCCTAAAGCTCTAGGGCAGTGGTTCTTAACCTGGGTTCTATCGAGCCCTAGGGGTTTAATGAGTCAGTCTCAGGGGTTCGGAGAAGCCTCTGCCTCGGAAGCCAGAATAAAGTAATACTGTAATTTGTTCTGAGTTCATGCACTTTGTTGGTTTTGTTCTTTGAGCAAGGTGATGTTCATGCACAGCTCATTTTGTGCACCAGTAAAAAAACATATACCTATGTCTTGAATTTGGAAAAAAAATCATATTTTATTTATCACTAAAGAAAGATTCTGTGAATGTGCATATGAAACTGGTGGGTTCGGTACCTCAAAAAAGGTTAAGAACCACTGCTCTAGGGAGTTACCCATGATATTGGGTAAGTTATTCATGAAGAAGTGGAGAACTCAGATGAATCTGAACACACCACAATACCAGACACCTCCTTGCCCAAGCCTAGTTTGCATCTTTCATTGCACATTAACTATTTAATGTCTATTTTCCTTACTAGAGTGAGGGTATGGGAACCTATTTACTGTTTGTCAATGTCTTTTTAATATCTAGGCAATACTCAGGAAGTATTTGTTGATTGCTCTCTCAATCACTCATTCATTAGGTTGGACCTCTTCTACTTCACATCCCACGAATTAATTTTTATTTTTTCCATTGATTTTAGAGAGAGAGAGAGAATGGGAGAGAAGCATCAACTCATTATTACACTTAGTTGTGCTATATTAGGTTGTGCACTCATTGATTCCTTCTTGTATGTACCCTGACCAGAAATTGAACCCACAACCGGGGAGTGTGGGAACCACGCTTTATTCATTGAGCCAGGGCCCATCAATTCTTGTTTACACCAATGGATGTTAACTATTGTGTAAAGCAGCAATTTTCAACCTTTTTCATCTCACGCCACACATAAACTAATTACTATAATTCTGCAGCACACCAAAAAATATATATTTTTACCAATCTGACAAAAAATAGGTATCATTTTGATTGGCTTACAAAAAAACCCCGTAATTACCTACCCTTTTTGCGCCACTGTGATTTTTTTTATTTTTTTATTTTTTTAGTGAGAAGAGGGGAGGCAGATAGACTCCCACATGCGCCCTAACATGGATCCACCCAGAAAATCCATTAAGGGTGATGATGCTCTGCCCATCTGAAGCTGTTGCTCTTTTGCTTAGCAACCTAGCCATTTTTTAGTGCCTGAGGCTGAGACCACAAAGTCATTCTCAGAGCCCAAGACCAACTCACTCAAACCAATCAAGCCATGACAGCAGGAGGAAGGGAGAAAAAGAGAAATAAAAGGGGAAGGGGAGGGGTGGAGAAGCAAATGGTCATTTCTTTTGGGTGCCCTGACTGGGAATCAAACCTGGGACATCCACATGCCGGGTCCATACTCTACCATGGAGCCTACTGGCCAGGGCCTCCACAGTGATTTTTTTTTAAAAATTAGGTGCCTGTACTTGTACATAAAGATTTCTGGTACCAAGAATTAACTGATTAAATACAACCTTGTTATGTGACGTGACCAATAAGATGCAACTCTATTATTTGACATATATTTATGGTTTAATATGGCATTCACACCAGAGGGCTACTGTTGTGTTGGCAGTTGTAATTTTTCTTTTTTGACAATCTAAGAGAAAAGAGGTCAGTGCCCCTGACTAAAATAGTCAGATATTGCATGTTTTAAATATTCTTGCAGCATACTGGTTGAAAATCACTGGTGTAAGGTATGTCTTTTCAGGCTTTCCTGGAGCCTCTTTGCACATCAACCCCGGGCCAAATAAAAGGTAAGATTGTAAGTCCTTCTCTCTTCCTTAAACCTATACCTATTCTTGTAAAACTCACAGTGAAGATTATTTTTATTTTTTTTTTAAGATTTTATTTATTGATTATAGAAAGAGGGGAGAGAGAATGAGAAAGAGAGAAAGAGAGAAGGGGGAGGAGCGGGAAGCATCAACTTGTAGTAGTCGTAGCAGTAACAGCTTCTCATATGTGCCTTGACCCGGCAAGCTTGGGATTTAGAAATGGCAACCTCAGCATTCCAGGTTGATGCTTTATTCACTGCACCACCACAGGTTAGGCTTTTTATCTGTTTTTAATTTACTGATTTTAGAGAGGGAGAGAGGAAGGAAGAAAGAGAGACAAAGAGAGAAAGAGAAAGATAAATATCAATTTGCTGTTATAATTATTTAGGCATTCAATGGTTGACTCTTGTATGTGTCCTGACCAGGGAGCCAACACGCATCCTTGGTGTATCAGGACAACTCTCTAATCAACTGAGCTACCCAGCCAGGGCCTCATTTTTTTGTTTGTTTTTAATTAATATGGGATTTTATTATTATTATCATTATTTTTTATATTTTTTCAAAGTGAGAAGGGGGGCCAGACAGACTCCCGCATGTGCCTGACCGGGATCCACCCGGCATGTCCACCAGGGGGCGATGCTCGCTGCAATAGGAGCCATTCTAGCGCCTGAGGCGGAGGCCATAGGGCCATCCTCAGCGCCTGGACCAATTTTGCTCCAATGGAGCCTTGGCTGGGAGGTGAAAAGAGAGATAGAGAGAAAGGAGAGGGGGAAGGGTGGAGAGGCAGATGGGCGCTTCTCCTGTGCGCCCTAACCCGAATCGAGCCCAGGATTTCCACACGCTGGGCCGATGCTCCACCGCTGAGCCAACCCACCAGGGCCAACATGGGATTTTTAAAAATTACTATTGGAAATTATTTTGGCATAGTAATTTGCTTTCTTAGACCCATCTACCTCAATATCTGCAAGCAAGATTAAAAAAAATTTTTCCCCACTGATGAGAGAGATAGAAAGAAAGCAAATTCGGTGCATTGGGACGACGCTTTATCCACTGAATCACCCAGCCAGCCGGATTTTTTTAAATAGGTACAAATCTCTTACTCTTTGAATCTGCTACCTAAAACTATTATTTTTTCTATGTGATTAAGATCGCGGGATCAGTGAAATCAAGTTCCGGGGGAAATTTCAAATTATTTTCAAGGCAAAAGTGGGGGTAAATTTACAATGTCTAATGGGCAGCAGCTGAGAATATCATCGAGGTCCATTTATCATGTGATGATAAATACATTAGTTAACCAATGTCCCCCCCCCCCGTCATCTATAAAATTGCAATAGTAATTTTTTCTACCACTTTACAATTATTCTGTCAGGGGTTGTTACCTGCAAAATGCAAACATGTCCACAGATCAAAGGTACCAGAAAGTAAAACAGTACTATTACCTTATTTATATCCCACAGAACCAGTTTGCATTTGAGTTTGGCAAATTCATAGGCAGTCAGTCTCCCGATTCCATGCCCAGCTCCAGTAATCAGGACGATTTCTCCGGCGACTGATTTTCTCCTCTTAGGAATGAAAAGCTTCAAGAAAGATTCTAAGATGAAGACGATCAGCAAGGGCAGAAGCAGGAGGATGTCCAGAAAGAATTTCATTTTTGTTGCTGCGAAGATTTGTTTTGTTTACCAATTACTCTAATTTGCTTGGGGGAGAGGGAAGTGGGTCGTTCAGTCTAACACGGGAGACAGTAAAAGACTCAGAGTAAGGAAGGGTTCCTTTATCAACAAGAAACAAACAACTCTGAAACCGTTCCTTCCGCTGGGCTGGGCTTGGTCAGGTTCTTTGCAATTGGCTCAGGCTGCAGTGCGGAGGGACAGCTCGCAGGCTCGGAAACTGGGAGGGACAAAGTCCGGAGGAGAGCCAAGCTTCCTCGTTCTGCTGTGTACAGCCCCCTCGAGCTGCGCGGCTCCGGTCGTCTTTCACCCGATTTCTCCCGGTCTCGTGAGCCAACCTTGGAGGGTTAGTGGCCGCTTGTTTCCCAAAATTTGGTCAAATCCTCTGAAAAATGATGCTTCCTCACATGTTAGTATGAACTAAGCACGATTTTTGGAGGACAGAGGAAATTTTGTCCTTTCAGGAAAAACGATAATCGAGACCCAGGAAATACAAAAAAAAAAAAAGACCCAGGAAATACCTGATCATATTAAAGGGGATCGTTTCCACGAGGAAGAGCAGTATATTTGAATAACCCTTTTTCAAAACTCAACCTATTAGAATTTGTAGGGGAAAAAACTCCACACATATATTACCTTTTAGTAACTGTATATTTATCCAGGTTAGTAAATCACTGCCCACAGAATGGGTTATAAAGTAGAAAAATTTTGTCTGAAGATTATAACTTTTGTGCTCACGTCGGCAGCACATACACTCTAATTGTAACGATCTAATTGAAAAGATCTGCATGGTCATTGTGCAAGGATGACAAGCAAATTCGTGAAGTGTACCGTACTAAAAAAATAGTAATTTTTTGTTTAGTAGCCTATATATGCCAGTGTTAATATGTAACTGGTGATTAAAAAAAAAAATCCTAGCGAGTGGTTATTGAAAGGAAAAACCAAACTGAGCTTGTGCGCAGTAAGAGTTTAATGTCTGAGCTATGTATTTTTCCAATTCAGTTCATGATGGTAATCGAATTGGGGCTTTTTGCAAGAGATTACAGTGTTTAGGAAGAAACTTCTGTCGGCTGGGTGACTAATGGTTACTCCTTATATTTGAGGAGGAAAATCACAAGAAATGGAAGTTCACGAATAATTTATATTCCTGCCTCTTGCTTAAGCACCCTAAAGCGACACCGTGGAGTTCTTGAAAGTTCGGAATCTCTTTTGCTAATCTTTCTCATGACTCCCAAATCTGTTCACAGAAGTACAAACATACTTATAAAAAGCATACTCTTTCCAGAGTTTATTACATTTGATTTCCAAAAAGCCTCCTAGGAAGCTTAGAAAAAAAATTCTCTTTATTTTATAAATAAATAGATCAGTTAGATTGACTTTTTAAAGTTCCCACAGAAAGTTAAAACTTGGAGCTAGTCACAGGGTGAGTGTCTATCAAACTTTTTTTGCCTTATACCTGTAGGAAGAAATCACCTTTTCCATGGTGACTTCGTGTATGTATATGTGTTTCCTTTTGTATATGCTGACCTGAATATACAATGAGACTCTGACTCTATTTTTTCTTTTAGAAAATTGTATGAAGAAAAAACTGGGTAGTTTTGACGCACTAAGTTGACTAAGGAAAGAGGGAATCCAGTGTTTGGAAACATTAATACCTGATTCCCATATGTGTATGTGACTTGACCTCCCTGAGCGTGTGTTCTAATTTGTAAAATTGGTATGTTATTGATATCCTACAGATTCTTGTTAAGTTGAAATGAGTTAACATAAAGCACAGTACTTTATCTACTATTCAACTCTATGTAAATTATAATTAACAGTAATATAATTACAGGGTGAATGGTTTAGTGAGTGATGATTATCCACTAATTTGATACAGTGCTAAAGTATGTCATTTTATACTATATTGCTCACAAAAATGCGGATATTTTATAGCTTCATAGTCATTTTGAAATATCCCCTAATTTTTGTGAGCAATATATATTTGTGGTTTAAAAAAATACTTTTCATTAAGAGAGTGTTACATATTTTATATGTAGAGCATCCTAATTTCATGCTGCCTTCCCACCCGTAGTAGTGACATTAAATAGATAAAAGGATAAGGGATTCCTCAACAATCTTTTGAGCACTTGCTATGTATGGCCAGGCATTGTGTTGAGTGCTTCGCATACCCAATGGTTCATTTTATTCTCTCAATAACCTTAACAGTAAGCTCAATTGAGATCTCTAGTACATGAATGAAGAAAGAAAGGATTAAGAGAAATTAAGCAAATGATCTGAGGTCATAGTATAAATGGTAGAGTTGAATTTAAGCCTAGGCCATTATGACTGCGCTAGGTTGGCTTGTTTCTTAGGGCAAACAAGAAGAGCTAAACCAGTTCTGAATCACTGTGAAAATCCAAAAGGATCAAAACTCCACTATTTATAACTCCAACAGCATTCATAGCACCTCCCTCTCCTATCATTAGGTTACTTAACAGACTAATTAGCAAACAATAGAGTACAACTGTTAGACAAATGAGTTTTAATTCCTGCCAATGTTTTTATTAGCTATGTAATATCTGGTTAATTATTTACCCTCATCTGAAGTCTTAGTTACTTCATCTGTAAAATGGATGTAATAGCAGCTTGCCTGAGTAAATGAGATATTTAAACAGCACATAGCATGACCTCTTACATACAAATGTACATAATGAATGATAGCTATTACTATAGATAAACTGGTCATCTGTAAGGCTCTAGCTCTGTAGAATCCTAGTGGATTCAGAACAAAAGACCACCATACTTAGCAATTAATTACACAACCTTTTCTTTTCCCTGTTACTCTAAAAACTACTGAGGAAGAACATCCAGAATCGATTGCCAGACCACTGCTAAAGTACTTCAAATAGTTTTCCTGTCTTTCTGGGACAGAAGCCTTCACACTTGGCTCTGGAATCTGGATTTAAGAGCTGGATTGAATTAGATGTCAGCCTGTCCAGCCGCATCTTTTTTTCCCCCCAAGCAATCTTATAAATTCAAAGTAATGAGTATATCTGGTTTAAAATGATTCAGCAGGGCAAATATTAAAAACACAGTTTTAGTCTGATCTTTGTCTGAATCCTCAGATAAACTACTGTTAATACATTTAGCTATTCATTGCAGAGACGACTTAAAAGCCTCTAATACAGGCTTATGGTAGACAGTAGACATTAATCAGTTTTCTTCTGTAACAATTGAGGATGTAGCTCACTCCTTCCCTAACTCCCTCCTCCCCATATATACAGTCCCAATATAATTATGTCATTAGCTCTATTACTTTTATATGGCTATATTTGAAACTTTTTATATCTTATTCCAGCAACTACCTCCTAAAATGTTTGCCTTCTGATTTTGAAAGAGGAGGGTGTACCCTTTTCTTCTCCTCAGCTGACCATTTCTACTGCCCAGCTTCTATTATCTGTACATTTACTTTTTTATTGAAGTTATTGGGATGACATTGGTTAATAGAAGAATTATATAAGTTTAGATGTACAATTCTATAATCCATCATCTGTACATTGTATTGTGTGTTCACCACGCAAAGTCAAGTCTCCTTCCATCACCATTTATACCTTCTTTACCCTCTTCTACTTCCTCCCACACCCCTTTCCCTTTTACTACTGTCTGTCTATGGGTCTTTGTTTTTTTCTTTGCTTAATCTCTTCACCCTTTTCACCCAGCACCCCCACCAACTCCTTTTCCTCTGACAGCTGTCAGCTTGCTCCCTATGAGTCTGTTTATATTTTGTTTATTTTGTTCATTAGATCCCACATATTAGTGAAATCATATGGTATTTGTCTTTTTCTGACTGGCTCATTTCACTTAGTATTATGCTCTCCATGTTCACTCATGTATTGCAAAGGGTAAGATTTCCTGCAAGTTTAGTTTCACCATGTCAGGGCTGAGAATATTTATTTTCTATTTTGTAACTGTAACATTTTCTGTGCTAGGTCTACCTGTTGTTTGTGAAAGCTGAGAGTCAACAAATAGCATTTACATTCTTATGATTAACAATAGTGGCCTTACTCAGGCTGATGCTACAAATAAACTGTGTGGGATGAACTAGACTAGAGAAAACCACTGTCATCTCGAAACTATTCATCACTGCTGTTTCTGAAGCCTGGGGCAGCATAGTGTTAAAGCAAAAACTCTGAAGTCACGTAAGAATTCTAGCTCCATTACACTCTAGATCAGCAATTGTAACCTGTGTGGTGCAAGAATTTTTAAAACATGCAATACCTGACTCTTAGGGACACTGATCTCTATTTGCTTAGATTGTCAGGTAAAAAAATGACAACAGCCAATACAACATAGCTGTACAGTGTGAATAAATCAAAATTATGCCTGTTTTATTTTGTCAGATTGACAAAAATATTTTTTTTGGTGTGCCACAGAATTTTAGTTATGAGTTCATGTGGGCCATGAGATGAAAAAGGTTAAAAATCGCTGCTGTAGATGTGTGAATTTGGACAAGTCACTTAAAATCTTTGTGCCTCAGTTTCCTTATCTATAAAATTTTAGTAACTACCTTGTAGGATTCTCAAGAGGATTAAGAATTAGCATTTTAAAGCATTTTGAACAATGTGTGGTACAGTGTGTAAGTACTATGTGAATTTTTAAAAAATGTTTATTGTATTGATTTTAGAGGGAGAGAGGAAGAGAGATAGAGACAGGATCATCTACCTGCTCTTCTATGGGCCCTGACCAGGGAATGAACTGGCAACCTCTGAACTTTGGGATGATGCTCTAACCAACTGAGGAATTAGGCCAGGATGAGTACTATATGAATTTTGAAAAACATTATATCAAAGAATGGCTTTAGACACTCTCATCTAAGAGAAGAGTCTGGAAGTAATCAGTGCTGCAAAACATTGTTCTGACGAAGTTATTCTGTTCCAGGCCCCTTGTTTTTCTTGGAACTGTTCTGAGATTGTGATTAGGGACCTAAATTTAAATGCTCCCATTTTCTTTATTTAGGATTGAATAAAGATTCAGTTAAGCTCTCCCCTGTTATTTTCTCCAATAATCTGTTTTATTCCACATTTTCTCATTTTGCAGGCTATGGTAAATAAAGCAACTGTCTTTATTACAAACTGCACTGCAATGTAAAATGTGCAAACTGTCATTCTTGGAAGTAGGTGAAAATTAATATAGAAATCTCAGGTAATAAGCTCATTTTTAAATTCAGTAATTCATTTGTTGAAAAAAAGAATTTAATGTAATTTCTTAATTGAATATTTAAATTATTTTCTGATTTAAACATAAAAACAAGAACTTATCCATAAAAAGAAGAGAAAGAAAAGGAGATGGTGCTTTCCCAGAACAAAAGAACCAGAGAAAATGCCATTATTATACTGTGGAAAGGCTGAAGGAAGTTCTTCCTTTTCATTATCCCCTCAAGAAAGTCTTTTAGCCTGACCCAGTGCTTGCACAGTAGATAAAGCATCTGTTTGGGACACCAGAGACCCAGGTTTGAGACCCCAACGTCACTACCTTCAGCACAAAGGTCACTGGCTTGAAGGCCAAGATCACTGGCTTGAGCAAGTGGTCATTGCCTTCACTAAAGCCCCGCCCCCGCCCCCATCAAACAATCAATGAACAACTTCTCATTTCCCTTCTTGTCTATCTGTCCCTGTCTGTCTCAGTCTCTCTGTTTCTCTCGCTAAAAAAAAAAAAAAAAAAAAAAAAGTATTTTAGTATCTATTATTCTCAAAAAAGTACCATTGAGGGATTACTATCAGTTTTATTTAATTCACGCGCTCTCCCTCTTTGGAGCGTGGTGACTGCTTTTCCATCCCCCCCTCCCCCAGGTTGGTTACCTTTGCCTCTCTATCTTTCCTAAGTGCCACAGACCCATCTTTTGGCTCTGTAACTACTTGTTTTCTAGAGCCATGCAGCTTCCAGCTGCCTCATTTCTATTACCTCTGTAAATTTCTAAATAAATGTTTGTTTATAATTTGAAAAAAATTCTAGTTAATTCAATTGAACAAATGTTATCACACATTCTGTGTGCAAGGCACCATGAGGGATATGAAGACACTTAACAACATTGTTAGGCAATTTCCCCATTCTGTGAACATCACAGAATGCACTTACACAAACTTAGATGGTATACCAAGGCTATATGGCATACTATTGCTCCTAGGCTACCAGCCTGTATTGCAGGTGAACATACTAAACAACATGAGATGAAATCAAGCACAATAGAAAATGATGCAATGAAGAGATTAAACATGAGGTGTATGGGGCTGCTGTCAGAGAAACACAGCATACTGATACAGCTAACTTATTTTTAAATAAATAGAAAGAATACCCACTAAAATAACAATAAACAGTATAGAATAGTAACTATATAAACTGGTAACATAGTCACTTGCTATCATTATCAAGTATTATGTACATAATTGGGTGTCCTATACCTGTATACAACAGGCAGCACAGTAAGTGTGTTTGCACCAGCATCACCACAAACATGTGAGGAGTATGTTGTGCTCCAATGTTTAATATAGCTATGAGGAAATTTTATGTATATTTTACCACAATAAAAAGTTTTTTTAAAAAGACAGTTGTGATGTCACTAGGTGATATGAATTTTAGCTCCATTATAATATATTGAGACCACTGTTTTATATTCAGTATGTCGATGACCAAAACTTTATACAGCATGTGACATAGAGAAAAAGACATGCCTATTTCCTTAGGATCCTACAATTTAAGAGATAGCACAAACCAATACATTACCCTGCGGAAACAAAAAAATATTTGAATAGAAACTGAAAAAAAAATGCTATAGAGTCTAGTGGATTTATTTTGGTGGTTAGGAATGGCTTATTGGAGGGTTGGATTTGAACTGTGTCTTGAGGGTGGATAGAATTCTAACAGACTGGCATTGGAGAGGGGCATTTCCTAGATCTAACTAGGAAAAAAATTGTGTTGGTTCACATAGGAAATGTCTTCATTTTTAAATAGTACATTCTATTTTGTCTAAGATCATTAAACTCCTTTAAATCTATTCACTATCAAGATTACTTGCTTCAACAACAACTAAGCTGACTGAAGGAACTGCCTAATTGGGAAAGAAAGTGCATTGATATTCCAATCTGGAATTTAAAAAAATCCCAAAACTTCCTTGTGTTCTACTAGTGGGTCAAGGAATTCCGTTTGTTGTGAAATAAATTTAGACGGTCATACCAGCATTAAAAAATGTATAATATATAGAAGATACCATATAGCATTGTTCTGAGTAACTATTCTGGTGAAACTTTTATATCAGTTTCATACAGATAAATGGGGTGGAGGATTGTGTGTGTGTGGATGTTTGTTTGTATGCGCTGTTTGTACTAGTTACTTGAGAGGCAACAGAGCAAAGTGCCAAGAGGATGGACTGGAGCCAGATTGCCTGAAGTTGAACCTTTGCTCAACTAATTATTATCTGTGACATTGGGCAAGTTATATAATTATTTGGTTTTATTTTCCTTGTCTGTAAGAGGTAAAATAATTTTAGTATCTGCCTTTTTGTGATTATTTTGAAGATTAAATGAAATAATATTTATAACATGCTCTTAACCCTTTGAATAGTACAAATACTTATGTATGTCCTTGTGCCTCCTGGTCATCCAGAGTATGGTCAATTTATTTTAAAAATGTGTTAGGAAACATTAAAAAAAAGGCAAATGAATGTTCTTCCTGTTCCCATGAATTGGTTATCAAACAAACATGATTTTAAGTCAATAAAACTGGAACTGGAACTAATGTCATTTTTAAAAAAAAAAAAAAAAAAAAAGTCACTCCTGGGGGTCAGGGAGCATGAAAAAAACTCACTACTCAAAAGGTTAATAGAGCTTGGTACATAGTAAACTGTGTATGTTGACCAAGAATATCAGGTAATAAGTTTTGAAAGCCACTATTAATATTTTAGTTAACTTTATTAATTTATTTTATTTTATTTATTCATTTTAGAGAGAGGAGAGAGAATGAGAGAGAGAGAGAGAAAAGGGGGGAAGGAGCAGAAAACATAACTTCCATATGTACCATGACCATATGGTCAAGCCCGGGGTTTCAAACCGGCGACCTCAGTGTTCTAGGTCAACGCTTTTACCCACTGCGCAACCACAGGTCAGGCCTATTTAGTTAACTTTAAATTAAACCTTTACTTTGTTGTTTCTGAAATATTTAAAGGAAGCTAATCTCGATTATTGTACTGCCTGCGAATCTATTGGGGAACAATTTTTTTTTCATTTTCTGTTGCATGAGGTTTTATAACCTTTTCTATATATTTATGCACTCCTGATTTAAAATATGAAATCAGTTTTTTGGTGCATGCTCTAGTTTTTATGCAATTTAAATTCCTTTTTGTTACAGTTAATGGCATACATTCGTTTTTAAATTGGAATTAAAGGGAAACGACTCTTGGATTGAACATAACCACAAGGCAATTAATGTTTTACAAACATCCCTTTTACATAATTGTAGGTTTTTTTAAATGTAAAAAGTTATTATCTGATAAAAACACCCTCTTATTTTGTTTTAAGATTGAATCATGGCTTCTTTGAGTAGGCATATATGTAAGAATAGTCCTGACACCTTCTGTTATATTTGTGGCTGTTCCACACTTCAACGGCAAAGGTGTAATGTTTCATCGTTTGTGACACGTGCATATATTGCCTATTTTCAAGTTCCCTTTGATGACCAAGACAAGAATTGGGCTCCTTATATTGTGTGTCATAATTGTGAGGAAATGCTTCGTGACTGGACAAAAGGAAAATGCAAAGGAATGCCTTTTGGTATTCCCATGGTTTGGCGTGAACCTAAGGACCACAGCAGTGACTGTTATTTCTGTCTGATCCATACAAAAGGCATCGGCAAGAAAAAATGGCACATGATCGTATATCCTAATATTCCTTCAGCAATACGACCTGTCCCACACTCTGAGACATGCCTGGTTCCAGTTTTCAATGGTTTTATTTCTTCTAAGGACAAAGAAAGTGAACATGGTGATCAAGTGTATTTTGATCAGATGCATGAGGAAATGGTTGTAGAATCTGAAGGGTCTTCTTCTGATGCCAAGCAGTCATTAATGCCTCAGCAGTTTAGCCAACCCAAATTGAATGACTTAGTAAGAGATTTGGGCCTATCAAAGAAAGCAGCTGAGTTATCAACCTCCAGGTTTCAAGAAAGAATGTACTTCACTGGTCAACTAAAAGTATCCCATTTCAGGAAGCGTGAACAAATTTTTGTGGACTTTTTTTCCAAAGACAAACACTTTGTTTACTGTCATGATATCAGTAGTCTTGTCAGCCAGATAGGCGTTACCACTTACAGTCCAACAGAATGGCAGCTATTTCTTGACAGCTCTAAACGGAGTCTGAAATGTGTTCTCCTACACAACGCTAATGTTTATGCAGCGGTTCTAATTGGTTATTTAACTCATCTGCGAGAAGATTATAATGACATAAAAATTGTCATTGACTTACTGAAGTATGAGGAGCATAAGTGGATAATTTGTGTGGGTCTTAAAATGGTAAATTTTCTGCTAGGACAACAGAGGTTTCATGAAGTATCCTTGCTTTCTGTGTTTGTGGGACGGCCAAGTTTGGGAGAAACACTGGACACAGACAGAGTGGCCGAAACGTGAAGTTCTGGAAGTAGGGATGCAAAATATTGTGAATGAACCTGTAGTTAATTGAGACAGGATTATTTTCCCCCCACTTCACATCAAACTTGGCTTAATGAAGCAGTTTGTTCAGGCTTTGAATAGAGAAAGTGAATGCTTTCAACATATTATTTCTGCTTTTCCTGCCTTGTCTTTTGAGAAAATAAAAGCAGGTGTATTTGATGGACTTCAAATTCGAACCCTCATATGTGATGAAGAATTTGCCAGGAAGATGAATAAGGAGGAGAAAGAAGCATGGTGGTCTTTTGTGCCAGTTTCAAAAAACTTCCTTGGCAACAATAAAGCAGAAAACTATGAACTTCTGGTTCAAAGGATGCTGTTGGCTTTCTGCATGCGACATTGGATGGAACACGAGCATTAAGATTCACTTCCTGAGCAGTCACCTTGATAAGTTTCCTGAAAATCTTGGAGCTGTTAGTGATAAACAGACTACTGCTGGAGCATCAAACGAGATTGTCTTCAACAAGTACACAAACACAAAAGCTACAAATGCAAATTTTTACCTGAATGGAATTTAAATAAGTTTTGTGCAAATTTTATGATTAAAATAAGTGTTTTAATATGTTCTATTTTTGAAATTGTAGACCAATTCTGATGCAATCATATCTTTTAGTGTATTAGTGTATTTACTGCATTGTATAAATTATTATATTTTCACAAAGATAATGCCCAAGAAGACATTCTACTTCATTATGTTAAACTAAGTGTTGAAAATTTTACAATAAGATCAAAACATAAAATCTTGAATTGCAAAAAAACCTATAGCTTACAGAGAAAAACTAATGTCAAATTTGAGATCAGCACACTCGGATTAGTTAAGGACAAGTATTTGTGGATGCAACAAAAATTTGTTCCCCAGTGCTATTAACCAAACTTTATTTATCCGTATGTTTTAGTTATTTTTTCTTTTCGGTGTTGTCGTAGGCTGTTTCAAATAACTGCAACTACTATTTTTGAGAGTCTTTTCTGTACGAGGCATATACTTATTCTTTTTTTTTTTTTTTTGCTTTTATTTAGGTGAGAGGAAGGGAGATACTGAGGCATACTCCCACCTGCGCCCTGACAGGAATCCATCCAACAACCCTATGTGGGGCCCATGCTCTGAGTACTGACGTAGTTTTTTTTAGTGCCTGAGGCTGATGCGCTTGGACCAAATGAGCTAGCCTCAGTGCCGCAGGCCACGCTCAATTCCACTGGCTGTAGGAGGAGAAGAGGGGAGAGAGCAGGAGAGGGAAGAAAAGATAAGCAGTTGGTTGCTTCTTCTGTGTGCCCTAACTGAAAATCAAACCTGGGACATCCATGATCCTGGCTGACACTCCATCCACTGAGCCACAATCCAGGGTCACACACTTCTCTTTGTAAAGACTCCTCTATTTTTACCTCTTTCACCAAATTCTCTTTTGCCTCCATTTCAACTAAATTCAGCAAGTATTATTAGAATCTGCATATGCCAGTTTTATTGCAAAGCAGTAGGTGTAGAAATGTTAATACTTAGAAGAAGCAAAGAGTCCAGTGGATGAAATACATATACAACATGATGAATGTTGAACAATGTGAAAAGTGCTATAAAGAATAAGGTGAGGGTCAGTGAGGCTTAAAGAAAGTAGCAGTCAGTTCTTCCTATGCAGGCTAGGGAATGCTTCACAGGCAAACCTAAGCAGGAGTTCATCACATTAATGTACCGGAAGAGAAAGGATAGAACCCATAGCCGATGGTGCTGGGTGTACAAGGACAAGATGAGTATGACACAGCATGTTCTGGGAACTCTGTAAGATTGCAAGGGAGAGAGATGGGAGATTAGACAGAGGAGGTGAACTGAGGCCAAGTCTTCTAAGGCTATGTGAAAGACTAGAATATGAAATTATCTAGTTGGAGTTCAGGAGTACTGATACATTTTAAACAGGATAACATGATTGAAAACTACTACACATCACCCCTGTGCCAATGATAGTGATGAGTTTGGAGTTTAGAGCAACAGTGTGACGTGGTAACAGAGGTTAAGAACATTGATTTTGGAGCCAAATTTCCAGGGTTTGAATTCTGGCTCTATTGTTACTAGCTTCATGACTTTGGACAATTTAGTTAATCCTTCTGTACCTCATTTTTCTCACCATTAAATACAGATAAAAATAGAATCTAACTTTTAGGATTGCTATGAAGGTAAATCTGTTAATATACACAAAAACACTTAGATGAGTTTGCTATCATTATTATGTTACAATTTTGAATTAAACTACTTACTGTCCTTGTGATTCATATACTAGCAAGTAAGGTAGAAAATGAAGTAATAACCCATATAAATATATAATTAAAATTTTTCAATTTAAAAGTTTTATGAAAGAGTCAAAGGGGTGCTTTGACAGAGAATAACAGGGAAATGGGAGGGATGTCTTCTTTATTTAGGGTTATGGCCAGCATAGGTGATCTTGATCTGAAGTCTGAAGAATCTGTCAAACATTCTTTCCTCTAGACATTTAACCTAAGCCTGGGACTTCAATTTTCACCTCTCTGTAATTGTGTCTTAGTCTGTTCAGGCTGCTATAACAGAATACCATAGACTGGGTTGCTTATAAACAACAGAAATGTATTTCTCACAGTTCTGGAGTGAGAAGTCTAAGATCAGAGTACCAGAAGATTCTGTACCTTGTGAGAACTGGCTTCCTGGTTCATAGATAGCTGTCTTCTCTTGGTTCTCACATGGAAGAAGGGATGAGGGAGCTATTTTGGAAGGTCACTCACTAATCCCATTTAGGAGTCTTCTGATCAAAAAAAGCATTCAATAAAATCCAGCACCCATTTATGATAAAAACTCTCAGCAAAGTGGGAATACAGGGAACATACCTCAACATGATAATGGCCATCTATGACAAATCCACAGCCAACATCATACTCAATGGGCAAAAGCTAAAAGCCACCTTCTTATAATCAGGAACAAGGCAGAGGTGCCCCCCTTTCACCACTCTTATTCAACATAATTTTGGAAGTCCTAGCCACAGCAATCAGACAACAAGAAGAAATAATAGGCATCCAAATTGGAAAAGAAAAAGTAAAACTATTATTTGCTGATGATATCATACTGTACATAGAAAACCCTAAAGTCTCAGTCAAAAAACTACTGGACCTGATAAATGAATTCAGCAAGGTGGCAGGATATAAAATTCGTACTCAGAAATCAGAGGCATTTTTATACACCAACAATGATCTGTCTGAAAGAGAAATTAAGAAAACAATCTCCTTCACTATTGCAACAACAAAAAAAAAGTACCTAGGAGTAAATTTTACCAAGGAGGTTAAAGACTTATACTTGGAAAATTATAAAGCATTGATTAAAAAAATCAAGGAAGATACAAACAAGTGGAAGCATATATCGTGTTCATGGTTAGGAAGAATAAACATCATTAAAATGTCCATATTACCCAAAGCAATTTATAAATTCAATGCAATTCCTATTAAAATACCAATGACATACTTCAAAGATATAGAACACATATTCCAAAAATTCATATGGAACCAAAAAAGAACATGAATAGCCTTAGCAATCTTGAAAAAGGAGAATAAAGTGGGTGGTATCACATTTCCAGATGTGAAGTTATATTGCAAGGCCATTGGACTCAAAACAGCTTGGTACTGGCATAAGAACAGTCATATAGATCAATGGAACAGAACAGAGAACCCAAAAATAAACCTGCATCTTTATGGACAATTGATATTTGACAAGGGTGGGAATAGTATACAATGGAGTAAGGACAGTCTCTTTAACAAATGGTGTTGGGAAAACTGGACAGCTACCTACAAAAAAATAAAAGTAGACCACCAACTTACACCATTTACAAAAATAAACTCAAAATGGATAAAAGACTTAAATATAAGTCATGAAACCATAAGCATCCTAGAGGAAACATAGGCAGTAAGCTCTTCAACATCACTCGCAGCAATATATTTGCTGATTTATCTCCACAGGCAAGGAAAATAAAGAATAGGATAAAAAAAATGGGACAACAGTATATCAAACTAAAAATCTGTTGCACAGCTAAAGACAATACGAACAAAATAAAAAGGCAAACCACACAATGGGAGAACATATTCGACAGTAAATACGTCTGATAAGGGGTTAATAACCAAAATTTATAAAGAACTTGTAAAACTCAACACCAGGAAGATAAACAATCCAATCAAAAAATGGGCAAAAGAAATGAATAAACACTTCTCCAAAGAGGACATACATATGGCCAATAGGCATATGAAACAATGCTCAACATCACTAATCATTAGAGAAATGCAAATTAAAACCACAATGAGATATCACCTCACACCAGTCAGAATGGCACTCATCAGCAAAACAACACAGAATAAGTGCTGGCGAGGATGTGGAGAAAAGGGAACCCTCCTGCACTGCTGGTGGGAATGCAGACTGGTGCAGAGGGAAAGGTGATGATAGGCTGATATGATGGGATGAGAGCAGAAAAACAAATCCTGGAGAAAAGGGGAGAGTGTGTTGCGGGGAGGGGGACAAGAGGGATGTACTGGGGAACACAGGGGAGAAGAGGATGTATTTGGGGGACACTAGAATCTATGTAAACACAATAAATTAAAATAAATTTCATGTTAAAAAATAAATTAAAAATAAAGGAATGACCCCCACAAAAAGATAAATGTTAACTATTATTATTATATTAATAGATTTATCAACAAAAAATAAAATTGAATTGAGAAAACACTGAAAATAAGAAAAGCCTCCCACCCCCATTCATATTGTTCTGGAGATACTAGTTTTCTAGGCCTCTACTTTGTCTTCTGGTTCATCTTAACCCTCAGTTGAGAACCAGTTATTCAAGTTCCAGTGGGTCCCAGAAGTTTCCTCAAAGAATAGGAGAACCTTAACTCTAATGTATACAGTGCCTCTCCTCCCTGTGTTTACTTTGTGGCATGTTTATTTAAAATGTCTCTTTATTTTCTAACTACACCTAATGCTAAGGGTAGTACAAGCTTATATCTTTCCTTTGGTGTTCAGCTTTTTCATTCTAAGTTTTTTGGTAGCGTAAATACTTAAGGCATGATATTTAAATAATTTTCGTAATAGGGCAGCAAGCCAGTTCAAAACCCTGGGCTTGCCTGGCTAAGGCACACATGGGAGTTGATGCTTCCTGCTCCTACCCTCCCTTATTTTCTCATTCTCTCTTTCTCTCACTAAAATGAAAAAAAAAAAAAAAAAAAAAAAAAAGGTCAGTGAGCCTGACCTGTAGTGGCACAGTGGATAAAGCATCAACCTGGAATGCTGAGGTCACCGGTTCAAAATCCCGAGGTTACTGGCTCTGAGAGAGGGCTTGTCAGCGTAGAGTCGCTGGCTTGAGTGGGAGAGTAATCCACATGATCCCAAAACTCACCAGTTTGAGCCCAAAATAGTTGCTGGCATGAAAACCCAAGGTCACTAGCTTGAGCAAGGGGACATTAGTACGCCCCAGTCAAGGCAATACGAGAACTCATTGCACAATGGAACTGAAAGCAATTATGAGTTGATGCTTCTCACCCTCTTTCTCCCTTCCTGTCCCCCTCTCTCAATCTTTCTCTGTTTCCTGCTTGGAAAACCTGAATAGCCTTATACCACATGTGGGGTTCAAACGCACGAGGAAATGAAACCCACTAAGTTTTAAGTCCAATGCTTTAACCACTGATCTATTTTGGTACCTTCACTCTTTATCAGCAATAATAATAATAATGGGCAGGTAATAACATTTGAATAGTATTTGGGGAGATAATCAAAATTTTACTTGCTAGATTCTTTTTAAAAATAGTGTATTTTCATTGACTGGGCAGTGTAAATCTAATGCCCTATATTGTAAAGGTGATGAGACTGTGTTGATTGAATCAAAGGAAAGAGGATCAGATAGGCACAAAAGTTAATAATTTCTGGGAATAATTTCCACAATATTCAAAAGTTTCAGAAAACAGTGATCTATAAATGTGATGACCAGTAATAAGAAAACACCCTATTAAGAAATTATCTAGGGTTGTGCTCTGGGGAAAATATATCAGTAAATTTATCAATGGGATTATAAAGTTGTCAAACTAAATTTATGTTAAAGCAGTTGGTTAGGATATATTAACTTCTTTTCTGCCTACGATATGAATTTGAACCTGGATTTCTTTTTTCTTTTTCTTTTTTAAGTAAGAGGAGGGGATATAGTGAGACAAACTCCCTCATGTGCCTCAATGAGGATCCACCCAGCAACCAGTCTGGTGCTGATGTGCTGCCCATCTGGGGCCATGCTAGCAACTGAGCTATTTTTAGCTCCTGAGGGGAAGCTATCCTCAGTCCTCGGCTAAGGGCACTCAAATCAATCAAGCCATAGCTGCAGGAGTGGAAGAGAGGGAGATAAAAGGGGTTGGAAGAGGGGAGAAGTAACCATCTGCTTCTCCTGTGTGCCCTGACCAGGGATCAAACCCGGGACATCCACACGCCAGGTCAATGCTGTACCACTGAGCCAACCCGCCAGGGCCTAGATTTATCTAAGAACTTTTTATATCTACTGTGTAAACTGTACAATTTTTAATCCAGGATTTGATAAAAGGTTGGCCTTTACACTCTGCACCAGAATTTAATGCTGTTTTTAATCTTTACATGATTTTTTTTTTTTTAACAGGGACAGAGCGAGAGTCAGAGAGAGGGATAGATAGCGGCAGACAGACAGGAACGGAGAGAGGTGAGAAGCATCAATCATTAGTTTTTTTTCATTGCCGTCACAACACCCTAGTTGTTCACTGACTGCCCTCTCACATGTGCCTTGACCGCGGGCCTTCAGCAGACTGAGCAACCCCTTGCTGAAGCCAGCGACCTTGGGTCCAAGCTGACGATTTTGCTTAAGCCAGATGGGTCCACACTCAAGCTGGCGACCTCCGGGTCTCGAACCTTGGTCTTCTGCATCCCAGTCCTATGCTCTATCCATTGCACCTCCGCCTGGTCAGGCTATGCTGTTTTTAATCTTACATATTTACCATTTTCTGTAACTCAGTGACTTTAAACCTTGTACTGAAAGAATCTTCCCTATAGTCTCTCTTTTGTTCTAACTTGTTTTCTTCTTCAGGCTATTGTGCATATCCATTATAACTTGATTCATTTAACAGGAAAATATTCCCCTATAGCAGAGGTCCCCAAACTAAGGCCTGCAGCGGCATGCAGCCCCCTGAGGCCATTTATCCAGCCCCCAGCACACTTTCGCACTTCCGGAAGGGGCACCTCTTTCATTGGTAGTCAGTGTATGGAGTACTATATGTGGTGGCCCTCCAACGGTCTGAGGGACAGTGAACTGGCCCCCTGTATAAAAAGTTTGGGGACCCCTGCAGGGAGATGAGGGAGTAAATAAAAGAACAAACAGGGCTATATGCCCTTGACTTGTCACCCTGAGAATTAGAGTGAAATTGCTTAATCCAATTCCTCTTTCCCACTATTGAGCAGTTTATTTCACTGTGAGTAAAAGCACTCAATACTATTCCATATTTTGTCACCTTTATTTTCTTCAGCCTTCCATGCCTCAAGGGGATTACACCTTTAATTTTCCCTAGAGCTGCTGGAACCTTTGTCTTATGATCTCTTCTGTTTGAATTCTAAGAATCTATTTAACATGCCTTAACTCTCTACCTGCCAGTGCTGACCTTTGAGAGTTCACTGCTCTTTCATAAACCTTGACTCTGTGTCCTCTGAGAACTGCCTATTCTACTGCTGTTGTGCAATGGAAAAAAAAAACAGTCACACGTTGGAGACCAATGTTCAGAGAAGGAACTAGAATAAGGCCCTCAAAATGATAAATTGATCTTTTACTCCGTTGTCTCTAATACCCATTCCTAGCGTTGTATTCATGATCCTGATATCCCTAGTAACCACGTCACATTCCAACCTCAGCTTGGAACTTCCTACGCTCTTATCAGAAACTATTGCGTTGCCAAGTGACCCACTTGAAGGCTCCCACTACAGCAACTACTTGACTGGTATCCTTTAATCAGCTGACTCATCCACTTCCTGATTACCCCACTCAGCTCCTCCCTCCTCTCCTTACTTAGCTTTGATCTAAGCCCTTTCATTGTAATCAATTATCCTTTCTCACTCCTTCCATTAGACTTACCAAGTGACACTCCAGCCCTCATTAAACCCTGCTGTTTTCTACTCTATGCTTACACCAAGAAGCTGAGTGTTTCGGGGGTGGGGGGAGGAGGGGAGGTCTGTTAAAAACAAGACAGCAGATCCAAAATGGAGTCACTTATGCTAAGCCCCACATCACCAAGCAATTTCAGCCTCTCCCAGGATTGGAATCTTAAACCAGTCAATCTGGAATTACCTAGTCAGCACTAGTAAGGTAATCTGCTTGATAGAACCCTGCTGTCCTCTAAAACAAGGTGACATTGCCATAATCAGTTGCTTTTTGCCAGTTGTATTACTTCTTTGTTCACTCCCTTTTGCCTATAAAAGTCTTTCATTTCATGCAGCTCCTCGGAGCTCCTTTCTATTTACTAAATGGAATGCTGCCCAATTCATGAATCATGAAATATAGCCAATAAGATCTTTACAATGTATTCAGGTGAGCCTGACCAGGTGGTGGCACAGTGGATGGAATGTCGGACTGGGACACAGAGGACCCAGGTTTGAAACCCTGCGGCCCGCAGCTTGAGGGCTTGAGTGTGGGCCACCAGCTTGAGCGCATGGTTGCTGACTTGAGCATGGGATCATAGACATGATCCCATGATTGCTGGCTTGAAGCCCAAGGTCACTGGCTTGAGCAAGGGGTCATTTGCTCTGCTGAACCCCCCTCGCCCCCCATCAATGCACATATGAGAAAGCAATCAATGAACAACTAAGGAAGGTGCTGCTACGAAGAATTGATGCTTCTCATCTCTCTTCATTCCTGTTGAAATGTAGAAACACCATATCCCTGACCATAGAACGGGTTTTGCAAGATTTGCAGATGAGTAAATGAAAAGAGTTGTGTAAAGCCATAATGTTAGTTCTGGAAAGGCCATAAATGTTTCCTGATGTCTAGATTCCAGAAAAGCCCTCAGGATGCTGCCTTAACAACCTCTGTAAAAGGACAAGATAACTGAGCACATTCGTTTGCGTTTTTGTAAAATGCTTCGCTGAGCACTCTTTCCCTAGATTGTTCCAATGATAACCTAAAGTCTGTTTCGTTTCTGTAAAACTGCTTTGGCTAGGTGTTCACCGCCCCCCACCCACTTCTTTTTTGCCTATAAAAGCAAACCCCTGAATTCGTTTGGGACCACATGATTTGGTAACTATAGTTCCTGTGCAGTTGCTGGCTTTAAAATAAAGACTCCTTAATTTGGCTACTTAATTGTGTGGTGTAAAGCCAGTAGTCGCGGCCACTATCACAGCCGCCGGACCCATGCAGGTTCGCATTGGATTCGGACAGATGGCAATGAAACACAGGAGCCACAAACTGGTGAGCCATCAGCTTTAATTCTAGCTTGCACCCGGCGGGCAAGCAAAAACACACACTGGGCTCCAAAACCCACACATTCAGTGCTCACAAAGCTACTGACTTCTCCGAGTTTCCTAGCATCAAAGCTTTCTAGCTCACCAGACTTATTCACCTCTGTTTCCCATCTCCTCCTGCACAAACTCTTAACAAACTGGCTTCTCCCTCAGCATTCAGCCATCTTGACTGCTTCTCCTGGCCTTCACGTGGCCTTACTCTGCTCTCCTCTCTAATACTAACCTCAGGAACTCAGGAACCAAGAGAGAGAGATCAAGCTACTGCTCTCTCCCATTTTATAGCATAGACTCAAAACCTTTAATCCAATTATACAAACAAAGAACCTCCCTACATCACCACCCTACATCATCCAATCAGTCAAGGGTGTGGAGAAGAGCTTACTCTTAAACTAAGCCTTAGGCTATAACGACCCGGCCTGCCCACAGCCTGTTTCAGAACACACATTAATATCAACGAACTTCTATGTGGGCAGCACCATCTTTAACAAAGTGAGCATAATATATTTTATCTGCCGAACATGTGGCAAAAAGTTTTGTTTCCTCGCTGTCCAGATATAACACTGGTTGTCTTTCTGTCTCTATCACAAAAACAAAATGTACTCAGTTGTATTTTGTTTTTTTAATTGATTGTTAGATAGAAGATATATATATATATCTTCTATCTAACAATCAAGAGAGAGAGAGAGGAGAAGTGGGAAGCATCAACTCGTAGTATGTGCCTTGACCAGGCAAGCCCAAGGGATTCAAACCGGTGACTTCAGCATTATAGGTCAACGCTTTATCCACTGTCCAGTTGAATTTTATTTTTTAGCCAAACAAACAACCATGCAGAGAGAATTTGTGAACACAAATTTCAGCTGGGTGTGAAGTACCCTCTGGGAGGAAATTTCCTGTGATGCTTCCTTTCCTAGCCTCTCAAAGAGGCCATATCTCATGTCATCCTGTCTTTTCAGACTGCCTGTGCTCCCTTTCCTACCCTTACTCTCAGCTGACGAACCTGTCTCAACTGATAAAAACAGAAAGAATCACCAGGAATATCCTCATTGTTCAACAACCAAATCAGTCAGACTCTCTCCACCTGATCCCAGGCTTTCTGCCTCCTCTCCTGTTTCTGTGGAAAGAAATAGCTGCTCCTGTGTCATTGTCAGGGAGATTCCCCATTGGACACTGGACCCCATCCCTCCTGCTGCTCCTGCCCCTCCAGTGTTTGGAAGTACTCCACATTTGCAATGAGTTCCTCTTCTTCCTGTTGAAGCTGATTTTTAAGTTGCAAGTTGTTCTTTGCCTGGAAAGCAAGTCCTTCTCTGGAGCTCCAGGGGTTTTGCTATGTGAGCTACACACAGCTTCCTTATCCACCATGGATAACTATTGCCCAAAAGATCTGCAGGGCGATAAGAACCAAGAAGCAGGCAAGCTTGCAGCACAACCTGGATCTGACACAGAGAACTCTGTTACTCTAACAACACTCAAAATTGTCAGCATTTTGAGTTAATCAAGTAAGGCATCAAAGGGGTCTTCTCAACAGTTGTGTGTATGCCCCCTGCAAACCCCAGAAGCACTGCTCCTCTTTCTTAGTGGGGAAGGGTACAAAATACAGCCTTTACCTGGAGTTTTACCACCGCCTACCTTCTACAATTAATGTTTACTATGTCACATTTTTAAGTCACTCATTCACTTATTGTGATCTTTTAAAAACCTACAGACATAAGACCGGCACATACTTATGTTTGGTATTTAATGGTGCATTTTAAATGTGTTACAGGTACAATAAAACATAAAATCTATAAACCCATGCTCCACTTGAAATGGATTTCTTAAAGTGACTACAGTAATTTGTCTGTTTTCCCAAACACACACGTGTAACTGGGGGTGCTTGTGAATTTGATGACCCCATACAAAATCTGGAGTGAGAAGGAAGGGGGAGAATTGGCCAGGGACTTGGTTCTCTTAAACAAACTCTAGTTTCTGCTTCAGGCTACCTTTAACCAGGATAGGACAAACCTGAGGGCATTAATAAAGAATCCTGACTAGTATTCCCTTCAGAAGGAAGAATATGGAGGCTGTTCGCCAGAATTGTTAGACAGTGTTTATATGGGACTGACTTGGGATCAGGGAAAGAATATGGCTTGGAGTTCTCCCACCCTTTCATAAGGATACTGCCATATTATCCATATTTTCTGAGTTCTTAAACTCAATTTCTGGAGTTTTATTTTTCCATGTGCTAGTGTGGCACTTTTTACTTATCCCCTCTGTAAAGCCAGTAGTCAAGGCCGGGATCACAGCCGCCGGACCCATGCAGGTTCGCATTAGATTCGAACAGTGGGTAATGAAACACAGGAGCCAAAAACTGGTGAGCCATCAGCTTTAATTCTAGCTTGCACCCGGCGGGCAAACAAAAACACACACTGGGCTCCAAAACCCACACATTCAGTGCTCACAAAGCTACTGACTTACCCGAGTTTCCTAGCATCAAAGGTTTCTAGCTCACCAGACTTATTCACCTCTGTTTCCCATCTCCTCCTGCACAAACTCTTAACAAACTGGCTTCTTCCTCAGCACTCTGTCATCTTGGCTACTTCTCCTCCACATGGCCTTAATCTGCTCTCCTCTCTAATACCAACCTCAGGAACTCAGGAACCAAGAGAGAGATCAAGCTACTGGTCTCTCCCACTTTATAGCATAGACTCAAAACCTTTAATCCAATTATACAAACAAGGAAGTCTCTGATACAAAGTCACCCATCTGAGGCATAATGGGATTCCTCAGGAGAGTGCACGACCCTACATCATCCAATCAGTCAAGGGTGTGGAGAAGAGCTTACTCTTACACTAAGCCTTAGCTATAATGACCCGGCCTGCCCACAGCCTGTTCCAGAACACACATTAATATCAACGAACTTCCATGTGGGCAGCGCCATCTTTAACAAAGTGAGAATAATATATTTTATCTGCCCAACACCCTCATTAAACATCAATGTCCCACTTTGGACATTGTTTCCCAGCAATGCTAACCCAAAGCTACAAGGGAATTCTAGCTTCCTGTCAAGATTCCGAATGCCCCACACATAATCTCAGTAAATAGTGTATTTCAATGGTTGGGAACCATTGGACTATCAAAATTTTACTAGTGAAACCTGTGTTAAAACTGGGTAGAGACTTGGCCACTAAAAAGATTTATATTTGAAAAGGGCACACAGATTCTGAAAGGGGAGAAGGGGGTCTCTTCACGGAGAGAGAATTAAACTTCTTTTAATTTATAATCTTCATCGCTTCTTGGCCTTTTGGCTAAGATCAAGTGTAATTTATAATCTTCCCATTTAATTTGTATTGGCGCAATGGAATAGATCAAGTGGCTAGAATCATTGAGCTAGCGATTTGCCAACTCCCTTTAGTAAGCAATATAAATATGGAATTCAGATCAATTTTTTTGTACTGAAAAGAACATCCTTTAGGAATGCTACTGTATTTAGAAAATTAGCTTGCTTGTGTACACACCCATCACTGCCTAAGCGCCCATTCTAAAGGGTTGTACCATTTTACATTCTTACCAGTATTTTGTGTTGACCTTTTTTCTCCCACCCCAGTTAACTTTAGGTGAAAGTGATCTGCCTGTTATGATAAATTAACTATTGAAATACCAAACAGATAAATAAGCAAGACATTGCATTCAATATAGAAGATATCCTACCCAAAATAGTAACAAATAAAATGCACATACACTCCAATAAACAAAAGAAATGAAAGGTGAAAAGATAGAGATAATTATGGAGGTATGTCCAGATAGCTCTTATACTCCTCCTTGCAGCATTGCTACTGCATGCAGTTTTTAAAAAGATTTTATTTATTGATTTTTAGAGAGAGAAAGAGAGAGAGGGTGAGAGAGAGAAGTGGGGGGGTGGGGTAGTAACATGTAGTAGTTGCTTATCATATGTACCCTGACAGGGCAAGTCCAGCGTTTCAAACTGGCAAACTCAGCATTTCAGGTCGACACTTCATCCACTGCACCACCACAGGTCAGGCTGTATGCAGTTTTGATTTGATGTAAATTCACATTTCTAAGTTCTTTCACTAGCAATGAATATTGATGGGAGGTTATTTATGCCACCTAATGGAACTAACCAAAAGGAAAAATATTACTGACTTAAAAAGTGGAAACAAAATGTATTTTGTTCTTTAATGAGCTATTAAATATGCTAACTTTGTTTCTTTTTTCTTTCTTTCTTTTTTTTTTTACAGGGACAGAGAGAGAGTCAGAGAGAGAGAGAGATAGGGACAGACAGACAGGAACGGAGAGAGATGACAAGCATCAATCATTAGTTTTTCATTGTCCTTACGACATCTTAGTTGTTCATTGATTGCTTTCTCACATGTGCCTTGACCGCAGGCCTTCAGCAGACTGAGCAACCCCTTGCTGGAGCCAGCGACCTTGGGTCCAAGCTGGCGAGCTTTTGCTCAAGCCAGATGGGCCCACGCTCAAGCTGGCGATCTCGGGGTCTCAACCTGGGTCCTCCGCATCCCAGTCTGACGCTCCATCCACTGCGCCACCGCCTGGTCAGGCACTAACTTTGTTTTTTCCATATAAAAATTCTAACAGAATATTAATGAAAACTTTGGAAAACACTTATTTTCAACTACAAAAGAACATTGTTAGAAATTCTTTTCATAACAGTGGCAGAGATTGTCCTTGAACAACTTACTAGTCTAATTAAAAACTCAAGAGTCAAGAGAACCTTCTTTTTTATAACTGTTTCATTATAAAATGGTTTATCTTTTGGGCTTTTTGAATGTCCTGATCATGTCCAGTTCCATCTTGTAACATTCATTACATTGGCAAAATGCTTGTGAGATTTTTTGTTCCTGTCATGTTGATGCAAACTATAATACAGATATACTTATTATTCAGCTACAGATGAACTACAA
Source organism: Rhynchonycteris naso (assembly GCA_037038555.1). Classification (NCBI taxonomy): domain Eukaryota; kingdom Metazoa; phylum Chordata; class Mammalia; order Chiroptera; family Emballonuridae; genus Rhynchonycteris; species Rhynchonycteris naso. The sequence goes on along the minus strand of CM072996.1, from coordinate 250,881,752 downwards.
CTTATGAAGATAGTTATTGCATGAATTATAGTGGGGAACAATTTTCTTCTCATTTTCTGTTGCATTAGGTTTTAGAACTTTTTCTATATACCTCTGCATCGCTGATTTCAAATCTGAAATCCATTTTTTGGTGCATCTTCTAGTTTTTATGCAATTTTAATTCCCTTTTTTACAGTTAATGGCATGCATTGGTTTCTTTTTTCTTCCTTTCTTTTTTTTATTAATTTTAATGGGGTGACAATAATAAATCAGGATACATATGTTCAAAGAAAACATCTCCAGGTTATCTTGTCACAATTATGTTGTATACCCATCACCCAAAGTCAAATTGTCCTCTGTAACCTTCTCTCTGGTTTTCTTTGTGCCCCTGCCCTCCTCCCTATCCCACCCTCTCCTCCCTCCCCCAACCCCGTAACCACCACACTCTTGTCCATGTCTCATAGTCTCGTTTTTATGACCCACCTATGTATGAAATCATGCTGTTCTCAATTTTTTTCTGTTTTACTTATTTCACTCCGTATAATGTTATCAAGGTCCATCCATTTTGTTATAAATGATCCGATGTCATAATTTCTTATGGCTGAGTAGTATTCCATAGTCTATATGTACCAAAGCTTTTTAATCCACTCGTCCTCTGACGGACACTTGGGCTGTTTCCAGATCTTCGCTATTGTGAACAATGCTGCCACGAACATGGGGGCGCATTTCTTCTTTTCGAACAGTGCTATGGTGTTCTTAGGGTATATTCCTAAAAGTGGGATAGCTGGGTCAAAAGGCAGTTCGATTTTTAATTTTTTGAGGAATCTCCAAACTGTTTTCCACAGTGGCTGCACCAGTCTGCATTCCCACCAGCAGTGCAGAAGGGTTCCCTTTTCTCCACATCCTCGCCAGCACTTATTCTGTGTTGTTTTGCTGATGAGTGCCATTCTGACTGGTGTGAGGTGATATGTCATTGTGGTTTTGATTTGCATTTCTCTAATGATTAGTGATGTTGAGCATTTTTTCATATGCCTATTAGCCATCTTTATGTCCTCTTTGGAGAAATTTCTATTCATTTCTTTTGCCCATTTTTTTTATTGGATTGTTTGTCTTCCTGGTGTTGAGTTTTATAAGTTCTTTATAAATTATGGTTATTAACCCCTTATCAGACGTGCTGTCGAATATGTTCTCCCATTGTGTGGTTTGTCTTTTTATTCTGTTCTTATTGTCTTTAGCTGTGCAAAACCTTTTTAGTTTGATATAGTCCCATTTGTTTATCTTACCTTTTATTTCATTTGCCTGTGGAGATAAATCGGCAAATATACCGCTGCTACAGATGTCAGAGAGCTTGCTGCCTATGTTTTTTTCTAAGATGCTTATGGTTTCACGGCTTACGTTTAAGTCTTTTATCCATTTTGAGTTTGTTTTTGTGAATGGTGTAAGTTGATGGTCTAGTTTCATTTTTTTGCAGGTAGATGTCCAATTTTCCCAACACCATTTGTTAAAGAGGCTGTCTTTACTCCATTGTATGTTCTTTCCTCCTTTGTCAAATATCAGTTGTTCATAAAGCTGTGGGTTTATTTCTGGGTTCTCTGTTCTGTTCCATTGATCTATGTGCCTGTTCTTATGCCAGTACCAGGCTGTCTTGAGTATAATGGCCTTATAGTAAACCTTGATATCTGGAAGAGTGATACCTCCTGCTTTATTTTTTCTTTTTAAGATTGCTGAGGCTATTTGTGTTCTTTTTTGGTTCCATATAAATTTTTGGAATATGTGTTCTATACCTTTGAAGTATGTCATTGGTTATTTTAATTGGTACAATTCTTGTTTTGATACCAATCACTCTTCCTTAGTATTTGGAAACACCTATATATGACCTTTGACTACTTTCATGTCCTCACCTTCTCAACTGTGCAGTAGGAGCACAGGTCATTTATTAAACATGACTATAGGTCAGTTTTGTTAGAATTGAAAATATCACATGGTTGTGAGTAAGAACAATGAGAGTGTGTGGTCATTATGTGCCTAGGCATAAAGGAAGATGGGTGGGAGGGAACTCCAATGCCCAGCTCACTGTCTTCCTCCTGGTTTTGTGGAATTGTTACCACACCACTGCTCCCGGACTCCCTCCTTCCATGAAACTCTGTATCATTTTTGAAAACCCTTAGAAGGATGAAAGGCTCTGAGCAACTAAGGCAAATGTGATTAATCACAACTTCTTTTTAATCACCAGTTTATGAGCAGAACAGAAGAGACATGAAAATAGTAAAAGCAGTGAATTTTGACAATGGATATCAATACCACAAAGCTGATAGAAGAAAGGAAGTGAAACTAAAATGGGACAAATAGTCCCCTTTTCTGAGTGTTCACATCAGTTGAATGAGCTACATATTCTCTGCCACTGTAGAGGAAGGTGGAGCATCTCTCCTGCAAAATTTTACTGGGCCATCCCAAAATAAGTACTATCTCTCACCATTCAGTTACCATAGGATTTTAAATATGCTCCTTTTCATGGTAATTAGCATATGTTCTTCCTCTTGGAGAGAAAAAGAATACAAAAATGATTCTAAATAACGTATTTTATAATTACAAATAAATTATTTTGATAGTGTGGTCAAAAAAGGCATCATTGAGCATGAATGGGTGCTGGATTTTATCAAATGCTTTTTCTGCATCTATTGAAATTATCATGTGATTTTTGTCCTTCCTTTTGTTTATGTGATGAATCACATTGATTGATTTGTGAATATTGAACCAGCCTTTCCTCTCCAGAATAAATCCCACTTGATCATGGTGTATGATCTTTTTCATATATTGCTGGATCCGGTTGGCTAATATTTTGTTGAGAATTTTAGCATCTAAATTCATCAGGGATATGGGCCTATAATTTTCTTTGTGCTGTTTTTGCCCGGTTTTGGGATCAGAATTATGCTTGCCTCATAAAAGGAGTTTGGAAGTCTTACTTCCTCTTGAATTTTTTGAAATAGCTTGAGAAGGATAGGTGTTATTTCTTCTTTGAATTTTTGGTAAAATTCACTTGTGAAGCCATCAGGCCCAGGACTTTTCTTTGTTGGGAGTCTTTTGATAACTGTTTCGATCGAATTTGTTGTAATTGGTCTGTTTAGGTTTCCTGTTTCTTCCAGATTAATTTTTGGAAGATTATATGATTTAAGAAATTGTTCTATTTCACCTAGGTTGTCTAATTTTTTGGTATAGAGTTCTTCATAGTATTTTCTTACAATACTTTGCATTTCTGTTGTGTCAGTTGTTATTTCTCCACTCTCATTTCTAATTTTTTTTGAGTCCTCTCTCTTTTTTTCCTGGTGAATCTAGTTAAAGGTTCATTGATCTTGTTTACCTCTTCAAAGAACCAGCTCCTGGTTTCATTGATCCTCTGTATTGTTTCCTTAGCCTCTATGTTATTTATTTCAGCTCTGATCTTTATTATTTCCTTCCTTCTACTAGTCCTGTGCTTTATTTGCTGTTGTTTTTCTAGTTCTTTTAGATGCAGGGTCAAGTTGCTTATTTGAGCTTTTTCTAGCTTCTCACGATTTGACTGTAGTGCTATGAACTTCCCTCTCAGTACTGCTTTTGCTATGTCCCATAAATTTTGAGTTGATGTATGCTCATTATCATTTGTTTCTAGAAACTTTTTTATTTCTTCTTTGATCTCATTGTTAATCCATTCATTATTTAATATCATGCTATTTAGTTTCCAATTGTTTGAGTATTTTTCAGTTTTTCTTTTGTGGTTAATTTCTAGTTTCATGGCATTGTGATCAGAGAAAATGCTTGATATAATTTCTATCTTCTTAAATATGTTGAGACCATTTTTGTGTCCTAACATGTGGTCTACCCTAGAAAATGTACCATGAGCGCTTGAAAAGAATGTATATTCTACTGCTTTAGGGTGAAAAGTTCTAAAGATAACTATTAAATCAAGTTGATGTAGTGTATCCTTTAAGTCTGCTGTTTCTTTGTTAATTTTCTTTCTTGAGGATCTATCCAGTGATGTTAGTGGGGTATTGAAATCCCCTACTATTATAGTATTGCTGTTAATCTTGCCCTTTATATCCATCAATGTATGCTTTATGTATGTCAGGGCTCCTATGTTCAGTGCGTAGATACTTATAATGGTTATATCTTCCCGTTGAATTGTTCCCTTTATCATTATGTAGTGTCCTTATTTATCTCTTACTACAGCCTTTGTTTTAAAGTCCATTTTGTCAGATGTAAGTATTGCTACCCCAGCTTTTTTTTTTCATTTCCATTTGCATGAAATGTTTTTCTTCATCCTTTACTTTCAGTCTATGTGCATCTTTTGTTTTAAGGTGTGTCTCTTGTAGAGAGCATATGTATGGGTCCTGTTTCTTTATCCACGCAGCTACCCTATGTCTTTTGATTGGATCATTTAATCCATTTACATTTAAGGTTATTATTGATATGTAGTTGTTTATTGACATTTTATTCTTTAAAGCTGTATTCTTCTTTTGCTATATTCTTTTCCCCCTTTTAACTGTTCACAACAGGTCCCTTAGCATCTCTTGCAGAGTTGGTTTGGTTTTAATGAATTCCTTGAGGCTTTTTTTGTCTGGGAGCTCTTTATTTCTCCTTCAATTTTAAACGTTAGTCTTCCTGATAGAGTAGTCTTGATTGTAGGTTCTTGTTCTGCATTACTTTGAATATATCTTACTATTCCCTTCCGGCCTCAAATGTTTCTGTCGAGAAGTCAGATGTCATTCTTATGGGGGCTTCTTTGTAGGTGATGGCCTTTTTTTCTCTAGCAGCTTTTAAAATTTTCTCTTTATTACTTAGCTGTGATATTTTAAGTTTGATGTGTCTTGGTGTAGATTTCTTTGGGTTCTCTTTAATGGAGTTCTTTGCGCTTCTTGAACGTGTGAAACATTTTCCAGTCTTAATTTAGGGAAGGTTTCAGCTATGATTTGATTGAACAAAGTTTCTTTCCCTTGTTCTTTCTCCTCTTCTTCAGGAACCCCTATGATGCGGATGTTATTTCTCTTCATGTTGTCACAGAGCTCCCTTAGAGTTTCCTCACATTTTTTGAGTCTCTTTTCTTTTTTCTGCTCTGCTTCTTTGCCTTTGTTTATTTTGTCCTCTAGCTCGCTGATTCAATCCTCAGAGTCATTCCTCCTGCTTTTAATTCCTTTCATTGTAGTCTTCAATTATGATACTGTATTTGTCATTTCTGTCTGATTCTTTTTTATTATTTCAATTTCCTTTTTTAAACTTGCTATCTCTTTATTTAGGTGTTCATAATGACTATCCATTGTTGTTCGAAGCTCTTTGAACATCCTAACTATCATTATTTTAAACTCTGCTTCAGGTAGTTTGGTTATATCTGATTCATTCAGGTCCTTCTCTGGGGATATCTCTTGATTCATTTGGGTTGCATTCCTCTGCCAGTCCATTATGTCTGTGTTTAATAAGGTTTTAGCTACTGGAGTCCAATGGGTGTTTCCTCTATGTTCCCTAGGTGTGGTCAGTCTGCAGGCCTGCCACCCCCTCTGCCACTGCCTAGGGCGGTTGGAAGTGGGTGTTGCCGGTGCTGGCCCTGCGGCTGCTGCTGCAGTCTCTGCCTCCGTGGGAGGGGCTCCGTTCTCGTGCCAGGCTCTATAAGCCAAAGCCAGTCTCAGCCTTCACCCCTCTCTCATGGGTCACAAGAGTGGGCACCAAGGGCAAGGGTGAGCACTTTTGCTCAGCTGCGGGTCCTTGTCAGCTTGTTCCTCTGGTGGGGAAGGGCTTCTGGTGCGTGTTCAGCTCCGAGTCAGGCTTCCGCCCCACCCCCACCAACCTCGGCTCCTCGGCTGGGAGGGGCTGCTGCTATGGGCTTAGCCGCGAGTCAGGCTTCCGCCCCACCTCCGTGGGCAAAGTTTATTCATGCAGGGCTTCAATCATCAGAGGTCGAGTGAGGCTGCACGCCCGTTCGCCCCCGCCCAGTGGAGGATCTCTGCCCATTCGAGGCTCCCGCTATTCCTCCCCAGGTGGGGTCACAGGTGGGCCTGCAGCTGCCGGACCACTTTCACGTGTCCCCTTTGCCCCCGCTGGGCTAGACCAAGCTGACGCCAGCCGGCTTGGCCTCTGCCCGTCAACAAAACCACGCTTCAGTGTCCTTCCGCTGCCTGCCCTCCAGCAAGCCCTCAGCAGTGTGGGTGGGGGCGCTGCAGCTCAGACCCTAACAATCCATAATGTAGTCCTGAAAGCTCCTTCCTTCTAATCTACTGTGCTCTAATTGCTTCGGCGAGCCTGTTTGGCTGGCATCCTGCTTCCCCTTGCTGGTTCCAGGGGAAATATTATTTCAGACTTGTGGAGTCACTCAGCCCAGGGTTTAGGGTGGTTGTCCCTAAAAGTTTTTCTCCCTGTGCCTTCCAGACCGCACTCTCTTCTTGCTGCTCCTGTCCTCTCCTCTCCTCTCTCCCTGTCTCCCGGAGTCCCGGGTAAGTGGTTGTGAAAGAGGTTTTCTGTGCCATCCCTTTAAGAAGAATCCTGGGTCTGAGACAACTGTCTCTTTCTCACAAACAGTATCCTAACCTGTTTCACAGCTAAATATTGTCTATATGCCTCTTCTAGGCTCTGGGGCTGCAGGCTGGGGCTTTTTTCCTGGGACCCAGGTCCCTACTCTTCTACTAGCCTCTTTCCACCACATGAGTCCCTCCGGGCTGCCTTTCACTCAGGGGAGCTGGGCAGATCTTTCCGCGTTTTCGCTTTTTCTGCCAGTCTCAATGTTGCTTCTTCAGTTTTTCCTGGTTGAAGAGTCCTCTCAGTCCAGTTCAATGTTAATTTATCCAGGTGATAGTTCTTAAAATCAAGTTATAATCCACCTTGGTTCTGGGAGTTGGAAGTTGGTATGTCCACCTACTCCATCGCCATCTTACCTCACTGCATGCATTGGTTTTTAAATTGGAGTTAAAGGGCAATGACTCTTGGATTGAACATAACCACAAGGCAATTAATGTTTTACAAACATCACTTTTACATAACTGTAGTTGTTTTTAAATATAAAAAGTTATTATCTGACAAAAACACCCTCTTATTTTAATATTGAATCCTGTCTTCTCTGAGTAGGCGTAAATGTAAGAATAGTCCGGACACCTTTTGTTATATTTGTGGCTGTTACACACTTCAATGGCAAAGGTGCAATATTTCATCATTTGTGACACGTGCATATATTGCCTATTTTCAAGTTCCCCTTGGTGACCAAGACAAGAATTGGGCTCCTTATATTGTGTGTCATAATAGTAAGGAAATGCTTTATGACTGGACAAAAGGAAAACGCAAAGGAATGCCTTTTGGTATTCCCATGGTTTGGCGTGAACCTAAGGACCACAGCAGTGACAGTTATTTCTGTCTGATCCATACTAAAGGCATTGGCAAGAAAAAACGGCATATGATCGCATATCCTAATATTCCTTTAGCAATACGACCTATCCTACACTCTGAGACATGCCTTTCTTCTTCTGATGCCAAGCAGTCATTAATGCCTCAGCAGTTTAGTCAACCCAAATTGAATGACTTAGTAAGAGATTTGGGCCTATTAAAGAAAGCAGCTGAGTTATTAGCCTCCAGGCTTCAAGAAAGAAATGTACTTTACCAGTCAGCTAAAGTATCTCATTTCAGGAAGCGTGACCAAATTTTTGTGGACTTTTTTCCAAAGACAAACACTTTGTTTACTATCATGATATCAGTAGTCTTGTCAGCCAGTTAGGTGTTACCACTTACAGTCCAACAGAATGGCAGCTATTTCTTGATAACTCTAAACAGAGTCTGAAATGTGTTCTCCTACACAATGGTAATGTTTATGCAGAGGTTCCCATTTGTTATTCAACTCATCTGCAAGAAGATTATGACATAAAAATTATCCTTGACTTTCTGAAGTATGAGGAGTATAACTGAATCATTTGTGTGGATCTTAAAAGTGGTAAACTTCCTGCTATGACAACAGAGAGGTTTCACAAAGTATCCTTGCTTTCTGTGTTTGTGGGCCAGCCGAGTTCGGGAGAAACACTGGACACAGAAGCAGTGGCTGAAATGTGAAGTTCCGGAAGTAGGGATGCAAAATATTGTGAATGAACTTGTAGTTAATTGAGACAGGATTATTTTTTCCCCACTTCACATAAAACTTGCCTTAATGAAGCAGTTTGTTCAGGCTTTAAATAGGGTAAGTGAATGCTTTGAACATATTATTTCTGGTTTTCCTGCCTTGTCTTTTGAGAAGATAAAAGCAGGTGTATTCAATGAACCTCAAATTTGAACCCTCATACGTGATGAAGAATTTGCCAGGAAGATGAATAAGGAGGATAAAGCAGCATGGCAGTCTTTTGTAGAAGTTACAAAGAATTTCCATGGCAACAACAAAGCAGAAAACTATGAACTTCTGGTTCAAAAGATGCTGTTGGCTTTCTGCGACATTGGATGTAACATGATTATTAAGAATCACTTCCTGAACAGTCACCTTGATAAGTTTCCCAAAAATCTTGGAGCTGTTAGTGATGAGCAGGGAGAACACTTTCATCAAGATCTAAAGACAGCCTGACCAGGCGGTGGTGCAGTGGATAGAGCATCAGACTGGGATGCGGAAGACCCAGGTTCGAGACCCCGAGTTTGCCAGCTTGAGCGTGGGCCCATCTGGCTTGAGCAAAAGGTTACCAGTGTGGACCCAAGGTCGCTGGCTCCAGCAAGGGGTTTCTCGGTCTGCTGAAGGCCCGAGGTCAAGGCACAGGTGAGAAAGCAATCAATGAACAACTAAGATGTCGCAACGGCAACGAAAAACTATGATTGATGCCTCTCATCTCTCTCCCTTCCTGTCTCTCTGTCCCTATCTATCCCTCTCTCTGTCCTTGAAAAAAAAAAAAAAAAGAAAAACTGATGATTGATGTTTCTCATCTCTCTCCATTCCTGTCTGTCTGTTTCTATCTATCCCTCTCTCTGACTCTCTCTCTGTCCCTGTAAAAAAAAAAAAAAAGAAAGAAAGATCTGAAGACAATGGAAGAGCGTTATCAGGGGCGATGGGACAGAAATATGATGGCAGACTACTGTTGTATCATCAAACGAGATTGTCCTCAACAAGTACACAAACACAAGAGCTACAAGTGCAAGTTTTTGCCTGAATAGAATTTAATTAAGTTTTCCACTAATTTTATGATTAAGTGTTTTAATATGTTTTATTTTGAAATTGTAGACAAATCTGATGCAATTTTATCTTTTAGTGTATTAGTGTATTTGCTGCATTATATAAATTATTCTATTTTTACAAAGATGATGCCGAAGAAGACATTGTACTTTATTATGTTAAACTAAATGTTGAAAATTTTACAATGAGATAAAAACCTAAAATCTTAAATTGAAAAATAGCTGTAGCTTACAGAGAAAAACTAATGTTAGATTTGAGATCAGCACACTAGAGTTATGTAAGAACGAGTGTTTTTGTGGATGCAACAAAAATTTTGTTCCCCAGTGTTATTGCATAGAATGTCAGGAGAAAAAAGTCTGATGAAACTTGTGCGGGTCTCACAGTAATAGTTCTATGTCTGTTTGAATAGCCCTGTAACTGTACTAATAGATCCCTAAGGAAAGGAGAGGGTAGGGAAGAGAGAACTTGATTTACTGAGCACTTATATGTGCCAGATAGCCTGCTAGAAGGACTGCATAAGGGTTTTTTATCTTTTCCCTTTGTTGTTAAATTGACTCCTTTTCCTCCTTCAGAGCTCAAGTATTAAATCTTTTTTCAAATTTTTTACTTATTAATTGATTTTAGAGAGAGAGAGGAAGGGAGTGAGAGAGGAAGGGCATATGAGAAAGAATCATTGATTTATTGTTCCACTTATTTATGCATTCATTATTGGTTGACTCTTGTAGGTGCCCTCACCAGTGATCAAACCTACAACCTTGGCATGTGAGGACAACACTCACCAACTGAGTTACCCAGCCAAGGCCTCAAATATTACTTCTTAAGTGAAGCTTTCCAAAACTTGACCAAATCTCCCTGTCATAATTCTCAGAGCATCTGAAACTTCCTTTCATAACATTGATCATAGTTACAACTTGACATTTGTGTGGTTATTTCTACCAATGTCTTTCTCCTCAACTAGCCTGTCAATCAGGAGTGCAATGCTCATGATTAGTTTTGCTTATCATTGTATCCACAGTACATACCACAGAACTTATGCACATAAGGTATTTAATAAATATTTATTGAACAAATGCATGCTTAACTTATTTGAGTTTATGATCAGACCTAAATTTGTGTCCTGGTATAGTAGGCTGAATGATGACCCCAAAGAACATCAGGTCCTAAACCCTGGAACTGGTAAATGTTACCTAATGTGGAAAGGAATCTTTGCAGATATAATTACAGATCCTGAGATAGTGATATTATCCTAGATCATACAGATGATCACTAAGTGAAATCACAAGTGTCCTTATAAGAGAGAATCAGAGAGAGAATTGATACAAACAGGAAAGGGGAAGACAGTGTGACTATTTGGAGTCCTGCAAAGCTCTGTGGCCACAAGCCATGGTATGCCAGCAGCCACTAGAAGCTGGAATAGGCAAAGAAAGGATTGTTTTCAAGAGTCTTCAAAAGGAGCGTGGTCCTGACAACTTGATTTGGCACAATAAACTGAATGAAAGCTTCTGGTCTCTAGAACTGTGAGAGAATAGATTTCTATTGTTTTATACAGTAAGTTTGTGGTAGTTTGTTACAGCAGTCCTGGCGAATGCACACACTGACTTTAGAAACTATTAGATAGACTGTGTGATCTGGGCCGTTATTTCAGTTTCTGGAGTCTGTATCCTCATCTGTAAAGTAGAGACAAAGATATCAGGCCTCTTGGGGTCATTCTCAGGATTATATGTGGTAATATGGGCAAAGCGGATAGCAAACAGTAGCTCCCATGTTTTCAAATGCTTGAAAAGAATAATTTCTACAATTATTGTTAGACATTTAACAAAAATTATCTTTTTTAGTTTTCATAGCTCTATGATGCTAAATACCATTATCTCCTTATTTTACAGCTGAGGAAACAGGCATAAAGAAGCTACATAATAGGCCCAAATTATGTGGTCAAAGTAAAAAATATTATGACATAATACTTTTGAAATATTTTAAGATTTTTTTTTTGTATTCTGTATCTTATTGCCCTGAGACACCCCATCCATTGACATAATGGTTTCAGTGTTTCAGGGGGAAGGATAGATATGAATTAGAACAAAGGAGTGACTGTCAAATGGGAATTCTGAGTCTCTAGCACAGGATTAATCTTGAAAGCCAGGCTTTGTCAAGTGATGCAGGGTTTTAAAATTTCCTTCAACATGCATTAGCTTATTAAGAAACAGAACTTGGGAGTATGAAGTCTCCCATGATTGAAAGAACACAAAAGATATGAACAACATCCTTATCACAGGGAACAGAAAGAAGGTAGCTGGTTACTTCTGACCCAGAGAATTATGGGAAAGGAGAGATGACAGTAGTGGAGAGGACTATTCAGAATCTAGTTAAACTGACTTTCCATTCCAACCCCTGCCTGTTGTTGCTGTTTAATCACTTCTAACTTTTAGAATATCTACTTCTCTATGTTACGAAGAATCAAGTTTGGAGGAGTTAAAAAAAAAAAGTTTGGTGGAGTATTAATGACTTTCATTGCATTTAGGATAAACTCCTAATTCCTTACCATGGCCTTGTGTCATTTTTATTTGTTTATTCATTTATTTTTTAAAATTTTATTTTTTGAGAGAGAGAGGGAGAAAGGGAGAGACAGGCAAGGACAGATGGGAAGGGAAAAGATGCAAAACATTAACTCATAGTTGTAGCAACTTAGTTGTTCATTGATTGCTTTCTCATATATGTGCCTTGACCGAGAGGCTGCAGCTGAGCCAGTGACCGTTTGCTCAAGCCAGCAACACCGAGATCATATCTATGATCCCACGCTCAAGCTGGCAACCCTGGGCTCAAGCTGGTGAGCCCACACTCAAGCCTGATGAGCCTGTGCTCAAGCCAGCGACCTCGGGGTTTTGAACCTGGGTCCTCAGCATCTCAAGCCAAAGCTCTGTCTACTGTGCCACCGCCTGGTCAGGAGTATTATGTCATTTCTAAGTAAAATAAACCCAACCCAAGTAGCTTAGCCAAATAGAGGCTTATTTTCTTAAAGTCCAGAGCAAGCTATCCAGGACGGATACAAGTACTTGAGGGTGTCATAAAAGACTCACTGAGCTTCTGGCCCTAGCTGGGTTCCTCAGTTGCTTAGTGCATTGTTACCATAGGCCAAGGTTGTGGGTTCGACCCACCATCAGTGCACATACAAGAATCAACCAATGAATACATAAATAAATGAAAACAGTAAATTGATATTTCTCTCTCTTTCTCTTCCTCTCTCTCTTTCTCTCCCAAACCAATAATAATAATAATAAAGACTCAAGTTCCTTCTTGCACTCTGTTCTGCCATCCATACTTGAGGCTTTTGTCTTTATAGTCTCAATATGGCTGCTGCTTCTCTAGGAATTGTGCCCTCATTTCAAGCAAGAATAAAGGAGGGAGGAGAAATGGCAAAGAATTACTAGTTCCTGTGAAATAAGTTAGTTTCTTTTCACCAGGAAAGTAATAACTTTCCTAGAGATGGCTTCTACTTTCATCTCAGGCTGGATAGAAAGGGTCATATGGCCTCGTTAGCTGCAGGGAGCTCAGTGAGATACATTTTTAACTGGACACATTTCTACAGGTGGCATAGAAGAAGAGAGAATGGGTAAATGGATATAGGAAAGCAGTGAGTTGGGTCCGCCATGCTTCACTGTACAATAATAGATCATGATACCCCCAGCTTTCTACCGTGATTTAGAACATGGACCTTTCTGTTCCTTGGTTATGGCCAAGCTCTTTCTGACCTCAGAGATTTTGCACTTAAAATGCTCTCTGTCTGGAATGCTCTTTCCCCAGCTTTTCTAATAGCTGGCAGCTGTATGTCTTTAGGTATTTCTCAAATGTGACCCCCCAGAAAAACCTTCTCTGACACTCTTCCCTATAATCCAAAGTAGTCACACCTGCTTCAGTGATTCCTTTCCACAGAAAGTTGTTGTGAGGTCGGTTGGCAATGGTGGAAGGTCACATGAGGAACCCCCCACACCCATGACTGCCAAAAGAAATGGCCCAGGAGCATTTTGAATAAAACAACTGTCAGCCATAAAATTTCACCACGACCTATCACCTCACCACCACCCTACCAATGCTATAAATGACCCCCTCCCTTCCCCCCAGGTGGGAGAAGCTGCGTGACTTCCCTGGCCTGTCTTGTGGACCAGTGAACCTTGCCTGGGAGCGCTCTAAAGAAAGCTTTTGCTCGTCCACACTTGGTGGCTACGTCCTTCTTTCTTCCTCATTGGAAAATACCTTACAGTTGTCTGTTCCCTTCATAGCACTTCTTTTTATTTAAGCGTGCGTGCATGCATGTGTGTGTGTGTGTGTGTGTGTGAGAGAGAGAGAGAGAGAGAGAGAGAGAGAGGAAAGGAGAGAGATGAGAAGCATCAGTTCTTTGTTGCGGCACCTTAGCTGTTCATTGATTACTTTCTTGTATGTGCCTTTGTCAGGGGGACTCCACCCAAGCCAGTGACCCCCTGCTCAAGCCAGCGACTTTGGGCTTCAAGCTAGCCACCTTTGGACTCAAGCTAGCAACCATGGGGTCCTGTGTACAATCCCATGCTCAAGCCAGCGACCCTGTGCTCAAGCTGGTGAGTCCACACTCAAGCTGGATGAGCCTGTGTTCCAGCTGACGACCTCGGGGTTTCAAACCTGGGTCCTCTGCATCCCAGGCTGATGCTCTATCCACTGCTCCACTGCCTGGTGAGGCTCATAGCATTTCTCTAAATCTGCAATTCTCAGCATACTTACTTATAGTTAGTTGCTATCCCTCCCCTAGAAAGTAAGCTTCATGAGAGCAGGACCTTGTCCATCTTGTTCAAAACTGTATTCCTGGCACCTAGGGCAATGCGTGGTAAATAGTAAGTAATAACCAAATATTTGTTGTATAATTAGTGGAAAAAGGGGGAACCTGACCAGGCGGTGGTGCAGTGGATAGAGCGTCGGACTGGAACGTGGAAGACCCAGGTTAAAGACCCCAAGGTCGCCAGCTTGAGCACAGGCTCATCTGGTTTGAGCAAGGCTCATCAGCTTGAGCCCAAGGTCGCTGGGTTGAGCAAGGGGTCACTTGGTTTGCTGTAGCCCCATGGTCAAGGCAAATATGAGAAAGCAATCAATGAAAACTAAGGTGTCACAACGAAGAATTGATGCTTCTCATCTCTCTCCCTTCCTGTCTGCCTGTCTCTATATGTCCCTCTATCTGACTCTGTCTGTCACAGAAAAGAAAGAAAAAGGGGGAAACAACTGGAATTCTTAGTTACTCTTATTTTTAGCATACCTATTAATTCTAATAATCACATACACTGCTTTCCTGTTCAAAAACATTTATTTTTTATAGCATCTTTTGCTTGTTTCACCAGTTATTATAAGTCTTTCAAGTTGGTATGTGTTTTTTTGTGTGTGTGACAGAGAGAGAGAGAGAGAGAGACAGATGTGGACAGACAGACTGACAGACAGACAGGAAGAGAGAGATGAGAAGCATCAATTCTATGTTGTGGCACCTTAGTTGTTCATTGATTGCTTTCTCATATGTGCCTTGGGGGAGAGGTGCCACAGCAGACCGAGTGATCCCTTGCTCAAGCCAGCGACCCTGGGTTTCAGGCTGGTGAGTTGTGCTCAAACTAGATGAATCCACACTTAAGCCAGCAACCTCCAGGTTCTGAACCTGGGTCCTCTGCATCCCAGTCTGATGCTCTATCCGCTGCCCCACTGCCTGATTAGGCGGTATGTGGTTTCTAAATAAAAAAATAAAGTAAAAATACAGGTCCTCACTTAAGTTCCAATGGAAGCTATTTAATTTGGGATGGGGGGAGGTAAGTGGATAGTTAAATAAAACAGTTATATTTTAGATGGCTCTTCAGTTCTGCCCAAGAGTAGGCTACAGCACATGCTCACTAGGTCAGTTCCAGCACTGGGAGTATAGCCCCTGAGGGGAGGAATCCAGGAGACCCAGTGTACAGCCGTAGACACAGCCACCATCACAGCCGCCTGGCTCATGCAGGTTTGCATTAGATTCGGACAGTTGGTAATGAAACAATGGAGCCAAGAACTGGTGGGCCATTAGCTTTAATCTTAGCTTGCACTGGCGGGCAAGAAGTATACACAGTGGGAAAACACTTCCCTTTCCATTCAGGGCTCCCAAAGCCACTGGCTTATCCAAGTTTCCTAGAATCAAAGGTTTCTAGCTCACCAGACTTACTCACCTCTGTGCCCCATCTTCTTCTCCTGCACAAACTGGCTTCTCCCTCAGCACTCTGCCATCTTGGCTGCTTTTCCTGGCCTCCTCCACGTGGCCTTTCCCTGCTCTCCTCTCTAATGCTAATCTCAGGAACCGAGAGAGAGCAAGCTCCCAGTTTGCCCCACTTTATAGTGCAGAAATCCAAACTGTTAGTCCAATCTACAAACAAGGAAGTCTCTGATACAAAGTCACTTATCTGAGGCATAATGGGAGGATTCCTCATGAGAGTGCACCACCCCACATCATGCAATCAGTCAAGGGTGTGGGGAAAAGTTTAGTCTTAAAACTAAGCCTTAGGCTATAAAGCTTTGCCAGCTTACAGCCTGTCTCCCACACCCAAAGCAAACTATAAATGAGCATACATCATATTTACAAACTTATTTGACCAACACTGGGAGATGGGCTTCCACGTGGGCAGCGCCATCTTTAACAAAGTAGGCATAATATATTTTATCTGCCCAACACCCAGCTCTCCAGAGCAACTGTAGTGCAGTCCCAGAGCCATGGAGTTGGTTCTATTTGCATGGTTGCGTAGGTTTTTAAACTAAGTCCTTTCCAGGCTTTGTGACTCACTGCCTTACTTCTCTTCTCCTTAATAAGTAATTGGGTAGCTGTTCGGCAGATAAAATATAATATGCTCACTTTGTTAAAGATGGAGCTGCCCACATGGAAGCCCGTCATCCAGGTGATATTATTTGCCCTTATGCTTGAGATGGCTGTGGGGGAAAAGCTGTAATGTAGGCAGGCCAGGTCATTATAGCCTAAGGCTTAGTTTAAGAGTAAGCTCTTCCCTACACCCTTGACTGATTGGATGATGTAGGGTGGTGCACTCTCTTGAGGAATCCCATTATGCCTCAGATGGGTGGCTTTGTCTCAGAGACTTTCTTGAATGTATAATTGAATTAAAGGTTTGGATTATCTATGCTATAAAGTGGGCGGACCGGTAGCTAGATCTAGCTCTCTTGGTTCTTGGTTCCTGAGGTATTAGAGAGGAGAGCAGATTAAGGCCATGTAGAGGAGAAGTAGCCAAGATGGCAGAGTGCTGAGGAAGAAGCCAGTTTGTTAAGAGTTTGTGCAGGAGGAGATGGGAAACAGAGGTGAATAAGTCTGGTGAGCTAGAAACCTTTGATTCTAGGAAACTCGGATAAGTCAGTAGCTTTGTGAGCACTGAATGTGTGGGTTTTGGAGCCCAGTGTGTGTTTTTGCTTGCCCGCCAGGTGCAAGCTAGAATTAAAGCTGATGGCTCACCAGTTTTTGGCTCCTGTGTTTCATTACCGACTGTTCGAATCCAATGTGAACCTGCGTGGGTCAGGCTGCTGTGATAGTGGCCTCGACTACTGGCTTTACAGTAGCACATTTTTTAAAGAGGATATTTAGTAAAGCTAGGGTCAGTAAAATACGGAAGGGACTAGAATAAAAGAAGCAACAGAAGAAAGCCTAGGCAGGGCTACTTTGGCTCTCTGGAAACATTAGAAATGAACCTAGGCAGGGCTGCTTTGGCTCACCAGAAAGTCAGAGAAATGGGGGATTTGGAGATATACTCAGCAGGAGAAGTTGCTGCTGCCCATTGCTCCCATTTGCAATTCTCTGGGGTCCCTTAGAATTTAGAAGAGGCAAGGAAGTGTGCCTGCAGGGAAGAAGAGGAAGTAGGAGGAGGGGGAAGGCACAGGAATGCTCTTGGGAGAGTACTACCTTTCCAGTTTAAGCAGTTCGATGGCTATTGACAATATTGAGAGAAATATTTATCTGACCAGAGCAAGCATATTTTAATGATAGTCCTTCACTACCCAAAAGAACTGTCAAAGACAAAGCTGGGCGCTGGGTAAAGCTGTAAAAGACATATTTTATTCAGTAATACAACTGCATGAACTGAATTAAACTTCCCTGAAACAGAAGGCTGGAGACATTAAAAAAAAAAAAAACCCAGGTGGAGCCTGATAAGGCGGTGGCACAGCGGATAGAGCATTGGTCTCGGATGCGGAAGACCCAGGTTCGAGACCCTGAGGTCGCCAGCTTGAGCGTGAGCCCATCTGGCTTGAGCAAAGAGCTCGCCAGCTTGGACCCAAGGTCCCTGGCTGGGGAAGGCCCGCGGTCAAGGCACATGTGATAAAGCAATCAATAAACAACTAAGGAGTCTCAACAGCAATGAAAAACTAATGATCTCTCTCAGTTCCTGTCTGTCTGTCCCTCTCTCTGTCCCTGTAAAAAAAAAAAGAAAACATAAGAAATGGGTAGTGTGCTAAGGGAAAGGCACTGAGGGGTTTTAATGGGTGGGCGATCCAAGTGACTAAACCATATAGGTTTGTTATTGGTGATTATTGGAGAAACAAATTTCTACCTTTATGACAGGAGGCAGTAGTGCAATTTTGAAGAAAGGTACCCACTGAAGTACCCCTTATCTTTCCTTAGGGACTCGGAGCACAGAGCAACATCCCTGAATGTTAGCATTTCAAAGAAAGGGGCTCTTAGGTCTTTGAGGAAAACAGTTCTGGGTTGTAGATTTACATCACAAAGCGCAGAGAAAGGATTTGTTATCACACCTTTCTGCTGGTTATCTGGAATAAACAAAAATTCTCCAGGCAGTGTTGAGCTTTTCCAGGCAGGCATTTTAAGTGGGCATGGGGGAGCTGGGATCATCCTACAGATAAGTCACTAACCTGCTAGAAGCCCTAGTAGAGTTTGGTCAAGGCTCTGTCTGTGCAGTGGTTTAGATGAGTCGTTATATGACAAGAGTTCTGCAGTCTTCAGAACTGTAGTACTTTAAATTTGATTAATCTGGCTTTTACAATGGTGAACATCTCACAATGTCTGTGTTTACAACACACCACTGTGACAGCGCATTATATACTTAAAAGTTAGATATTTGCCACATTAATAAGAAACATAAAAGATGAAATCTGTTTTGGACAATCTGGATTTCCAATTTCCAGCTTGGCTCATTTTTGCCCAGAGGTCCTGGAGGGTGTTGCCTCTTCCTTCCTGCTCCAGGCTGCATGCCTTTTCACAGCTGGTTTACTCTGACACCGGTTAGTCAGGTCCACACCTGCCAAAGCCCTGGGAAATGGAACAACTGCAGTGAACAACTTGATCAAAAAGGAGAAAAACCTCAGCTGTTGATTGTGTCTCTTGCCTACCTCCTGTTCCTGTAAGCACTTGCTCAGTTACTGAAACTGGAAATTCAGGCTGCCTGCCACCAGTTCAGAGACAGAGACTGAATCTTTCTGGGCACTTTATGTAGATGACTGGCAATCCGGATAATAATCTGGAGGCAGGGGTTACACCCCCAAATCATCTCACCCCCCCTATCCCCAACCAACCTTTTTACAAGAGGAAAATAAGGGGATGTAAGGGTTTTGGGATTTCAAGGGAGAGTTCATCAGATCATAACGTTAATTGGATCACTGCAGCTTCTTTCATCTTGGGGTACAAAGGCTTTGCTTGCAGCCCCTTGGGGCACAAAGGTGGGCGCTCACAGATCTCCTGGGGCACAAAAGGTGTTGGTATTCACAATTAGTCCCCTCGGGCACAAAGGTTTGTCACTCACAGATCTCCTAAAGTCCTATATGCCGGTTCACGTATCCTATTTCCTGGAACAAAGCTTTTACTTAAATTAACATTATTCTCACTGACCATAACCAAAGCCATCATTACTTAAGCTAAAATTTTAACTCCCGAGATCCCCCAATTATTAATTACAACTAGGACACACCCGTGGTTCACCGCATCAACTGCTTGTACACCTTTCTGCCCAACCCCCTTCGACCCTCCACACCAAAAGGGACAACAAACTTAATTCTCTTCCTTTCTTTCTCCTTCTTCCTCCCAATCCTAACCTTTAACGCTCGCTGTCTCCACTAACCTCGGCCAATAACGCATGCGCGGACTGGGAGGTCGGCGAAGGCACGCCCTACGAAGCCGGAAGGGTCTTCGCTTTGCGGCCCCAGCCGTAAAGCGCCCTCACGCACCGAGGAGGTCACGGTTCCGGGTCTCGGTTCTCCCGGCAGTTGGTGCTGGGAGCTTCGGCGTCCCTACCTCATCTGGCTGTCTTCGCGCTGGGGGAAGCGCTAGACTGTTATTTTGGGAGTGCTCCTGGTCTCTGTGTGTTTATGAGATTAGACCTAGCTACTCCCTCTCGGGAACGGGAGGGCGGCCGGGTCCTAGTGCCCGCCACATCCCCGGGGCCCGGGGCTTTGGGGCGGGCGGAGGCTGCGGCCTAAGCTAAGAGCGACCTCGCTGCGTGAAGCCGTCTGCGGGGCGCTGATGGCCGGACGTATCCTGGGAAAGACTTTAGCCACGGTGTCTCTCTCTGTGGCCCTGGCCTATGTGACTGTGAAGTCCGCGGGCTTTCGCAGCATCTCGGAGTGCAGGTATTATTGTCCCTCCTGGAGCTGGCTCTTCCCTAGTCCTTAGGTGGCTGATGGGAACCAGCTTCCGGTCCGGGTTCTGTGGGCTGTGCTTGTGTCTCACACTTCTGTAGCCAAATGGGTTCGCGCTTTCGGAAAGCCTCAGAATGTTTTATCTGCCCTTTAAAGAAAGCTAGTGATAGTGACCTTTCTTGATCTCTGATCATGACATTTACCATCCTCCGTAAGTCACCAAGGTTATTGTTCCCAGAGTTTAAATAGCAGTTGTTTGTCCCGTGCCATTTTCTTCTGGTTAATACTTAAAACATTATTATAGTTAATTAATGCACATAGTTTAAAGATGTGGACAGTATAAATGATGTAAAATTAGAAGTGTTAAGTTGTGCTTCCTTTGAAGCTCAATGTAGGTAAAATGTTTATTGTTTTCCTCTTTATCACCTCTGGATAAATCTAGGGGTTTATTGTACTTCACATTGCCGCCTACTTTTATTTTTCTCTTTTCAAGTTTTTATTGTCCGGGAGTCCTATTTTTCAGGAAACGCAGAGTGGCTACCTAATTACTCATTCAAACTTAAGATCTGTGCATTGTTAGTCATTTCTTCTTGGAATTGTAAATTTGACAGGAACCACTTCTTTTTGTAATTGCTCTCTTTAATAGCAGCCTTTTCTTTTTTTATAGGCATAAAAAGTCTTGAATCTATAAAATGGCAATTAGAATAAAAAATTACCATCTTTTCCTGAATCTGTTTTGGTTTACTGGTTGTTACTTTTTGGTCCTTATTCTGCCTCTTCTCAAACATCTGGTGGACGCCTGTTATTTATTTATATTTTTATTAATACAGATAATAAGCATTGTTTTCCCTGATGGGAGCACTGATTGAATATTGGCACCATGTACCGGGGCGCCTAGACTGGAAGGTTTCAGTTGAGTGTGTGAGCAGAACACAGGTGACCAGTCTGGGAAACTCCCCATTACCCCCTTTCTCCAGGCTTTACGCTAGTGGAGCAACTTCTTTGCTGAACATAGCTGCCTTAACTTGATTTTCTCAGTGTGAATTGTGGAGATAATAAGCCTAAGTTTCTACTGTGTTCTCTAACACCAATATTCACAATAGAAGACCTAGTTCTTCATTTTCTTTAACTTTTAGCTTTATCAAGAAGGCAAACATACCTATTGCTGACTCTTTGAAGAGTGGAGAAATAGGACTGATTTTTATGTTTACTGTCCCATTGTCCACTTAGAACATTTGGGCCACTTACTTCAAGCTTGAAACCTCTTAGGGTCCTCTTTTAGGAATGGCATCTTTCCTCACCCTTTTATGCATATTCTCAAGTATAATTGGCTCTATTTGGGTTTGTAGGTCAATATGATTCTACCTACTTTCTGTCCTGAAATTGCTTTAAATCATTCACTGCTTGTGTCCTATTCTCTGTCTTGCTGTGGATATTGTTTTCCTTTATACATCTATGTATCTATTCAGTGGTATTTGGAGAGGAAAGGAATACACATCTGTGCTCTCTGAAAGTCACTAATGCTGCTTTTGATAGATGCCACTAGGAAAATGTAAAATTGCTTGGCAGTTATTTATAATGTTGGGAACCCTAGGTACAGCAGGGTATATCTAAAACCAGTGGCTGTTTACTGACTTGGAAGAAAAAGCTGAAAGTTAATCTGACAAGCTAAAAATTACTCAACAATGTGTTGAGTGTCTGGCATCTTATATTATAAGGCATCCTGGAAGGGACAAAAGAAATTTATCTTCAAGAATTTTAATAATTTGGACAAATCCAGAAAGTCCTAGTTTTTTAATTGGTTTTTGTAATTGTTTTTTGTGATTTAACCGGAAATTTGCAAATGCCTGTGTTTTGGAAAAAAAATTGATAGTGTATAAAGATGTTGTGAGTGCTTCTAAATTTTCCATTAGGATCTATCAGCAATATAGAGAGAATGGTAATATTTATTTCTGTCAACACATATGAGTATGAATGGGAGCTAAAAATGAATTCGAGATAATATAGCATGATCTTACGAGGCTAGAATTTGGACCCAGCCAGCCTGCTATTGGATTCCAATTCTGCTAACAGTTTTGTGATCTTGGTAAACTTAATGAGTCTTTGGGCCTTCATGGTCTTATTTTTAAAATAAGGGTATTATTGCCTAACCTTAGAATTGTGAAGATGAAATGAGTTAATGTAGTATAGCATAAGAACACGTAGCATGTATTATACATATTTAGTTACTAATATTATTATAAATTTGCTTAATCTCCAAGCACCACATGAGTATTGCATTTCTTCAAGTTTGACTGGTTTAGGAACTGGTTTTTGCTTTGTAAAATGAGCTTTATCAGCTACTTAATTTCCATTTGCTTGGTCATACATATTTTTTTGTACCTATTTAGTAATCCAATAAAAAGACCTAGCCTGTATGTTTATATTATATATATTCTTGTTCTGATCCCTTTCAGTGTGTCACATTTAAACAGCAGGTAAAAACAGCAGATGTAAATACTTCTTAATGTGGTAAGACACAGTCTTTGAATTTTTGCTGTTTTTCTTATAAAATTAATTTTTTTTAGAAAAGTAAACTATCAGGTATATCTCCTCAAAGTGGGTGGCAGATTTGTAGAGTTGCACAGGCTTATTGCCTGACCACGGAACAAAGAGCCCCATACTTAAAAAAACAATTTTTGGCCTGACCAGGCAGTGGCGCAGTGGATAGAGCGTCAGACTGCGATACGGAAGACCCAGGTTCGAGACCCCGAGCTCGCCAGCTTGAGCGTGGGCCCATCCGGCTTGAGCTAAAGCTCGTCAGCTTGGACCCAAGGTGACTCCAGCAAGGGGTTGCTCCGTCTGCTGAAGTCCGGTGGTCAAGGCACATGTGAGAAAGCAATCAATGAACAACTAAGGTGTTGCAACGGCAACGAAAAACTAATGATTGATGCTTCTCACATCTCTCTGTTCCTGTCTATCTGTCCCTATCTATCCCCCCCCCTCTCTCTGTCCCTGTAAAATAAATAAATATTTTTTAAAAACCTAAAAAACAATGTTTGGAACTTGGTTGGGATAGAGTAGGACAAGATTAATGTTTCCTGATGGGTATCTCATTAATATCCTTGACTTTTTTCTTACCCTACTCCTAAACCATGAAAAATAACTCTGATTTTGTAATAGAATTCAGTTAGAGATTAGGGCTCCACATGTAAAACTTTGCTTTTCTAAACATACATAATTGAAATCTATTTGCATACATATATTACATATGTGTTTAGTTTTGTTGAGTATGGGTTACGGTTTGTGATAAATATCTTATTTTGAGTGCTCATTATTCAGATGTCCAAAGCAATGGCAACTTAGACAAGCAAAAAATCATCATAACATGAAAATAAAATTATTCACATATCAAATACCATTCTCCCAACTCATACTTCAAAGAACCCTACCAGGTTATCGAGTGAGGCTTTCCCTGATTATTGGGTGTTTGACAAAACTCTACAGATGCAAACCAAGAAATAGCAATTGTTTTAGTCTTTAAATAGGATGAGAAGGAACAGTTTAAATTGCACTTAAGGGTATAGACATATGAGACTAGGAAAGAATTAAACCAGTTAAGAATTAAAGAAGGAAAGACAGTTTGACAGTTGTTCACAAAACTTATCATACGATCCAGCAGTCACCCTCTTTGATATTTACACAAATGAATTGGAAACTTAAGGTCCACCAAAAACTTGCACACTGATTTTTTTTTTTTTTTTTAACAGAGACAGAGAGAAAGAGAGTCAGAGAGAGGGATAGATAGGGACAGACAGACAGGAATGGAGAGAGATGAGAAGCATCAATCATTAGTTTTTCATTGCCGTTGCAAAACCTTAGTTCATTGATTGCTTTCTCACATGTGCCTTGACTGCGGGCCTTCAGCAGACCAAGCCACCCCTTGCTGGAGCCAGCCACCTTGGGTCCAAGCCAGATGGGCCTGCACTCAAGCTGGCGAGCTCGGGGTCTCGAACCTGGGTCTTGCGCATCCCAGTACAACGCTCTATCCACTGCGCCACAGCCTGGTCAGGCCACACTGATATTTATAGCTGCTTTATTCATAATTGCCAGAACTTGGAAGCAACCAAGATGCCCTTCAGCTGATGTATGAATAAGTTAGCTGGTGCACCTGAACAATGGAATATTGTCCAGCTCTAAAAAGAAATGAGCTATTAAGCCACGAAAAGACATAGAGGAAGCTTAGATGCATTTTACTGAATTAAAGTGACCAATCAGTAAAGGCTATATATTTACGATTTCAACCATATGAAATTCTGGAAAAGGCAAAATGGATACAGTAAAAATATTCATGGCTGTAAGGGGTTGGCAGGGCTGCAGGTAGGAACTAATTGGTAGAACTCAGAGGATTTTTTAGGGCAGCGAAACTATTTTGTATCATATGATAATGGCTGATTCATATCATTATCCATCCATTCTTCCAGACCAATAGGATGTATAACACCAAGAGTAAATTCTAACGTAGCTTTGAGTTTTGCTGTGAACTTATATCTGCTCTAAAAAATTAAGTCTATTAAAAAAAGAAAAGGAAGAGCCAGACCAGGTGGTGGCACAGTGCATAAAGCATTGGACTGGTACACAGAAGACCCATGTTCCAGCCCCAAGGTTGCCAGCTTGAGTGCGGGTTCATCCGGCTTGAGTGTGGGATCATCGACATGACGCCATGGTTGCTAGCTTGAGCCCAAGGTCACTGGCTTGCGCAAGAGGTCACTTGCTCTGCTGTAGCTCCCCCCTCACCCCCCAAGTCATGGCACATACGAGAAAGCGTTCAATGAGTAGCTAAGGAGACTGAGGAGCCTCAATGAAGAATTAATGCTTCTAATCTCTCTCTCTTCCTGCCTGTCTGTTCCTATTTGTCCCCCTCTCTCTCTCTTTGTCACAAAAAAATAAAAAATAAATAAAAGGAGCAGGTAGGAACCTTGACTACTTTCCTCAGTTCACAGAGACAGGTAATGTGGAAAATAAAAGAGTATTCCTTTTGTTAAAAAAAATGTTGGCAAGGCCAAGAAAGGAAGGTATTTCAAGAAAGAATGATTTGAGTATCAAAGGATTAAGGGAGGTCTTGAGGGAATTTTAATGAAGGTTTCTAATATTTTTGCCAAAATTATCCCTTGATTTTCTTTTTCTATTTTTTTTTTAGCATGCAACAGAGACAGACACAGGAAGGGAGAGAGATGAGAAGCATCCACTTACAGCTGCAGAACCTTAGTTCATTGATTGCTTTCTCATATGTGTCGCTCCAGCTGAGCCAGTGACCACTGCTCAAGCCAGTGCTTTCTCATATGTGTCGCTCCAGCTGAGCCAGTGACCCCTGCTCAAGCTAGTGACCATGAGGTCATGTCTGTGATACCATGCTCAAGCTGGCAGCCCCATGGTCAAGCCAGATGAGCCCTCACTCAAGCCCGCAACCTTGGGGTTCAAACCTGGGTTCTCAGTGTTCCCAGTTGACTGTCCAGTGCGCCACCACCTGGTGAAGCTATCCCCTATTATTTGTGAAGGTAAAAAGAAAAGTGAAGGTTGCTATATTTTGTAGTTCAACAAGTTTGTTGAAAAAAAAGTATTTGGTTAACTCTTTGTTCTAAGACAGTATATAATATAGATTTGGTTGTAACCTAGCTTATTTAGTGTAAAGTTTATTTTTATAATTTTGAATTTAGTTTTTGAAGATGAAGCTCTAAACTTCTTTTCACTAATTAAAGTGAAATTATGGTGTCTACTTACGTAGGCTTTTTCTTTTTAAATTTCTAGTTATTGATTTTAGCAAGAGAGGAAGGGAGAGAAAGAGCGAGAGGAACTTTGATCTGTTCCTGTATGTGCCCTGACCAGGGATCAAACTGGCAACTTTGGTGCTTCGGGACGATGCTCTAACCAACCAAACTATCCAACCAGGGCTGCATGGCCTTTTTCTGTTATTTTCAGAGAAGGACCTGCTGTATCTATGATTTGCCAGGCATTAGTCCACACACAACATACAATGTTGAGCTGCAACATGCAGGCTCTCTGTTCTTCATTTGCTTAAAATCAGGTGGCATCCTAATAAATGTAAATTCACAATTGTGATTCCATAAAAAGTTTAGTGGAGCTCTGATAGCATATAGCAGGGGGAACGTATTTCTTCTGGAGAGTAAGGGAGGAAAACTACTCCGAGGAAGTGAACTTTAAATTGATCTGAAGGGTGGATGCAGATCAGCTAGCTGAGGAAATAAAGCTGTTGTAGGCAGAAAGAACAGCATGTGACTTCCTATATTGGGGGCGAATGTGGGAATTTTTATGCGCTGACAAAATCACAGTGGAGTGAGGAGTGTGGTAGGGAGTCCTTGTAGGTCAGGTTAAACATGTTAATACGTTTTTAAAGGAATTGTTTTACAAATACAACGACATAAAATGACCAAATACATAAATGGTAATTCATTCCTCCTTTTATTTGTTGTGTTTGAGTAGTCTTTCTCTCTCTCCATCTCTTTTCATTTTTTGTTTGCTCCCTTCTCTTTTTCTTCTGTTTCCTTTCAACCTGATTTTTTTTTTCTACAGAGACAGAGAGAGGGATAGACAGGGACAGACAGACAGGAGCACAGAGAGGTGAGAAGCACCAATCATTAGTTTCTCGTTGCGCTCGCAACACCTTAGTTGTTCATTGGTTGCCCCCTCACACATGCCTTGACGGTGGGCCTTCAGCAGACCGAGCCACCCCTTGCTGGAGCTAGCGACCTTGAGTCCAAGCTGACGAGCTTTTGCTCAAGCCAGATGGGCCCGCGCTCAAGCTGGAGAGCTCGGGGTCTCGAACCTGAGTCTTTCGCATCCCAGTCCTACGCTCTATCCACTGCGCCACCGCCTGGTCAGGCGAGTTTTGAATTTTGACAAAGACTTATTCTGCATCAATTGAGATGATTATGCTTTTATTTCTTCCCTTCATTCTGTTCAAGTGGTGTATTACATTGTTTGATTTTTATATGTTGAACCACCCTTGTATTCCAGGAGTAAATACCATCTGGTCATGGTTTATAACAGTGATGGGCAATCTTTTGAGCTTGGTGTGTCA
The DNA here is from genome assembly GCA_037038555.1 of Rhynchonycteris naso. Classification (NCBI taxonomy): domain Eukaryota; kingdom Metazoa; phylum Chordata; class Mammalia; order Chiroptera; family Emballonuridae; genus Rhynchonycteris; species Rhynchonycteris naso. Next base: position 250,854,939 of record CM072996.1, on the reverse strand, counting down.
AAATTCGCCAAAAAACCGAGCATAACTCAGGTGGTATGTCACTTTGAGAAAAATGGCCTAACCGGAAGTCCCAGAACTAGATGCTCTGTGCCGGAGTTCTGTTGTTTTGGCCTACAGACCTCTGGCACAGAGTGTCTACACTACAGCAAATGTTTTATCCTCAGCTACTGCACCTGGCTGTGCAGGAGCCGAGGATGAAACGTCCTTCTCTGCATGCGACCCCATACTTTTCTGGTATGTGGCCGCGTGTCATTGAAAATTGCTATGCATGTCAGTGCTGACAACGCGTGTCATAGGTTCACCATCACGGGTGTATAATGTACTGTTGAATTCTGTTTTCTATCATTTTGTATTTATACTGATTTTTTGCACTGATATTCATCAGAGATATTGGTCTGTAGTTTTCTGGTAGTATCTTTGTCCAGTTTTGGTATTAATGTAATAATGCTGGCCACATAGAATTTGGAAGAATATCCTCCTCTTCAATATTTAGATGAGTTTGAGAAGCATTGGTGTTAATTCTTTAACTGTATAACATATAACAATAAAATTCACCAGTGAAACTATGTGGTCCTACGCTTTTCTTAGTTGGAAGTAAATAAAAAAGGTTTTTATATCACCTTTTAAAATTATTTCTACAACCTCATTTGTATTTAACCATTTGTTCTGCAATTTATTTTCCCTTTATGGCTCAGTAACCAATCCAGGATCATTGTTTTTATTACTTAGTTTTTTTACTTAGTTACTTAGTTTTTATTTTCATGTCTCTCTAGTCTCCATCTATCTGTAAGAGTTTTTCTGACCTACGCTTTCATGACCTTATCAATTTAAAGAATAAAGATTTTTATTCAGTAAGATGTCCTTTAACCTGGGTGTGTTCTATAGTTCCTCATGTCTAGACTCTGGCCAATATTCTTGTAAGGAATATCTCAGGAATGATCACTGTGTACTTCTTAATGTATGATATCAGGAGACACACGATATTAGCTTACATATTTCATTACCCCATCAAGTTGGTGTTTGTCCCATCAACTGTCTCAAGAAGGGCAAATTGGCATTATAAGAGTAGGTAAAGGGAGCTGTCATCAGTTTACCATGTTCTCAGAATTTCCTTTTCCATGGTGGATGTCCTAATTTAGGGTCATTAGGAATTTTAATCTTTCTTTTAAGACTAATGAGAAGGAGGAGACGTGAAAAATTTTTCAATTTGCTGTGAGATAAAAGTTAAGGTTCAGTTTTTTTTCTTATGTTATCTAATTCTTTCAGGTTTATGCCTCTTAATCTTTCTTTAAATTTTACTCTTAAGTTTTACAGTTTGTATATTTATCACAGTCTAAGTAATGTTACATTACTTCATGTATAATATAAGAACCTTATAACAGTATATTTCTATTTTCCAGTTATTCTTCCTTTGTGCTATTTTGCCATACATTTTACCCATGTATGTTAGACTGTAGGCTCTTCTTAAAAATGTATTCCTTCATGTAGACTTAAAGGGTCTCTTTTAGATTTGTTTTTATGGTTGAATTTTCATAACAAACTTCCTTTTCCTAACTTTTGTGCTAATAAAATAGAAAGTGAACTAAAATTCAGTCTAGGTTCTGATGAATAAGATTTATTATTATTTTCCAAATATGAGTATTTTCACAAATGTTGGGCCTTTATACTAATATGCATCAAATTTGAGTTTTCTGAATTTTAAGTCTTTGAAATTGAAAAGTATGTGTTTGGGTCTTTGAATTCTGTTCATTTTATTATTTTTTGGTATTTATTTATTTATTTTTTACACAGGGACAGAGAGAGAGAGAGAGTCAGACAGAGGGATAGATAGGGACAGACAGACTGAAACAGAGAGAGGTGAGAAGCATCAATCATTAGTTTTTCTCTGCCATTACGGCACCTTAGTTGTTCATTGATTGCTTTCTCACATGTGCCTTGACTGCGGGCCTTCAGCAGACTGAGCAACCCCTTGCTCGAGCCAGCGACCTTGGGTCCAAGCTGGTGAGCTTTTTTGCTCAAGTCAGATGGGCCTGCGCTCAAGCTGGCGAGCTCGGGGTCTCGAACCTCGGTCTTCTGCATCCCAGTCCGACACTCTATCCACTGCGCCACTGCCTGGTAAGGCTCTTTTTTGGTATTTATTTAAAATATTTTTTTTTTCTTCTCAGAAACTCATTTTTATCCTGTGGGTTTCATCTTAACTCCAACATCATGTCTGGTTCTAATGGTGCCAAAGAGAATTCCCACAACAAGGCTCGAACATCACCTTACCCAGGTTCCAAAGTTCAACGCAGCCAGGTTCCTAATGAGAAAGTAGGTTGGCTTGTTGAGTGGCAAGACTACAATCCTGTGGAGTACACTGCAGTCTCTGTCTTGGCTGGACCTAGATGGGCAGATCCTCAGATCAGGTGAGCAAATTAATTGACATTAGCTGGTGTCAGACTTTTAGAGAAAGTAATCGTTGTATTTGTAAATTATTATGATAGCTGAAATATTTTTATCTAGTGCTAGGTTTTGCTAGGTTTTGATATAACTTAGTTTCCACATTTTCTTGAATTCTTGCCAAAGCTAGACAGTCCATGTTCTTTATTCTTTTTTGGGTTTTATCATGTTCATTCCAAATGGATAAATCTATTTTGCTATGGAGTATTTTGTTTTATGAAATGATAAGTGGTATCTGTTTTCATTTGTTCTGTCTGGGCTATCAAGAGAACAACTTTGGTTGTTTTCCAACATAGCTAGACTTGTATTTGAAGTAGTGAAAATGTTTTTCAGAAGTATTTTCCAAATTACTAAGAAGAGGATGATGCTAAAATTAGACCAGTATGAAATAATAGAAAAGGGATCAATAAAGGAGAGTATTTGAAGTAGTAAAAGTATTTTTCAGAAGCATTCTCCAAATTACTAAGAAGCGGGTGATACTAAAATTAGACCAGTGTGAAAAAGTAGAAAAGGTATTGATAAATGAGAGAGAGAAAAAGAAAAAAAGTCAAGCAAGAAATGCTTTGACTAAAGTCATTAAATTACTACATTGATTCACATTTTATATTTATATTTCTTTTCATAAAACAATGATAGGTATTTTTAATGTACTACCTATGAGCTAGGCACTGTACTAAATGTTTTAAAAGTATTTTTGTATTTTATTCTTCTAAGTATTCTGGAAGGCAAACACTGTTATTATTTCTACTTTATAAAAACACAACACACACACAAATGGAAGCACTGTAAGTTTGTCCTTTGCATATGGTCACAGAGCTAGTAGATGGTATAGCTTGGACTTGAACTCAGTCTGACTTCAGAATTTATGCTCTTAAATTCTCTGTTAAACTGCGTAGTCTTAGAACTATTTTTATAAATTTGATTTAATGGTTGAATTCATTGTAAATCATAATTCTCTCAAGGAATTATTTAGTCAGCTAGGCACAAAATTTTGCCAATTGGATAGATCCAGTTTTAGTTCATTAAATAGTTAAATTTTACCACGAACTTATTGGTTGCACTTGATTTTGATCCATGGTTTTCTTATTTTATACAGAGATGTGTTTGTAACTTTTTAATGGTACTTGGATTATTAATTAATCATGAAGCTAACCTGCAGAGAAATTATTAGCTTTAAGTAACTTTTTATTTCCCCCATTTTAGAGGATGTGCATATTTATATATACATTATAAATACACATTATGCACAATTAAAATTAATGACATTGGCAGGGATGCTATATAGTGTAAACAGAGGAAGATAGAATACATTTTCTTGTTTTTCATTCAATTTTTTAACAGTTGAATATACAGTGTGTCCGTAAAGTCATGGTGCACTTTTGACCTGTCACAGGACAAAAGTGCACCATGACTTTATGGACACACTGTATATCACCATCTAAATCAAGCTTTATTACTAATATTAATGCAATAATTATTATTAAGTTCATGCTTTTAAAATGTTGAATTTCTGGAGTTCCAAGAGTATTATAACTCCAGTTTTATAATTTTAGCCATTTAATTCTTTTTATTTGTGTTAGATGAAAGATTGGTTAGAAGTCTTGAGAAAATATGTGGATTATTCAAATTGGAAATTATTCCCAAAACAGAGCACAGATATTTTTATACTGACTTACTGGAATTAAAGCAAGAAAAAAGTGTTTAACTTATGTCAGAATTGTCCATGAACTATCCAATGCTCTAAACTCTTTATTCACTGAGAGTACAGTATGTCAGTGATATTTAATAACTGTGAGGAAAGTAATTTATATCAGTTGTAGAAATATTTTTTTTGAGGTCTGACATAAAGGCAGTAAAGTGCACATTTCTGAAGTGTGTGGGTATAACTCAGTAAAATTTTATGTTTATGTAGCTCTTTAATATCCAGATTAAGATCTAGAACATTTTCAGCATATTACATCTATTTTAATTTTCATTTACTATGAAGTTTGTGGGGTGAATTCACTGTTTTGTGGGTTTACTTTGATAAAAATTATAATCAGTGTACATTTGAAGAAATTAAAATTATTCCAAGATATTGTAAACATCAAGATAAAAGAAGAGCCTGACCAGGCAGTGGCTCAGTGGATAGAGCATCGGACTGGGATGCGGAGGACCCAGGTTCGAGACCCTGAGGTCGCCAGCTTGAGCATGGGCCCATCTGGCTTGAGCAAAAGCTCACCAGCGTGGACCCAAGGTCACTGGCTTCAGCAAGGGGTTGCTTGGTCTGCTGAAGGCCCGCGGTCAAGGCACATATGAGAAAGCAATCAGTGAACAACTAAGGTGTCGCAAAGGCAATGAAAAACTGATGATTGATGCTTCTCATCTCTCTCCATTCCTGTCTGTCTGTCCCTATCTATGCATCTTTTTGACTCTCTCTCTATTCCTGTAAAAAAAAAAGATAGAAGAATTTTTTTTTTAGAACTGCATAGGAACTAATAATTGTCATAATTTGCCTACAGACAAGTTCTTCTTGCTAACAATAATATGTAGACTTTTTGTAGCATGTGGCAAGAAGTCCAGTTCTTCTGCCATTAGTCCTTATCAGAAGGGTTTTGGTATGTACTCTTTTATTATACGATGTTCTGGTTAACAGATTTTTTTTCTCAATACTTTTGAAGGAGTAAAATGAACTTGTAAATGAAAACTAAGCCTTAAAAAGTTTAGTTTCAGAGATATTTCTTATTATAAATAACAGATTGACTGGCATTATTAAGCTCTTGGTAGTATTGACCATTATTTCTTATTTTGCATTGATTTTCTCATTACAGTGAAAGTAACTTTTCTCCCAAGTTTAATGAAAAAGATGGGCATGTTGAGAGAAAGAGCCAGAATGGCTTGTATGAGATTGAAAATGGAAGACCTAGGTATGTACAAAGAATGGACCCTCTTACAATAATAGGTCTTCAAAAGGTAGAAAATATAATTAACGTTTATTGAGTGTTTGTATTTGCCGAACATTGTACAAAAGAGTTTATATGTGGTCTAATTGCATTCTCACAATAACTGTGGGTGGGTATTTCTAGTTCCATTTACAGATAAAGAGAGAATGTAAGCAATTTGCGTATTGTTCCTATTTGGCTGAGGCTCGATTTGAGTGCATCTTTTTGTCACTCAACCTCAATGTAGAAATAATTGGATAAGTTAACAGAAAAAGGATTGAAAGTTGTATGTTAAGTAGTGATTAAATGTGAGAATGCCTTAAAGTCAGAATTTATTCAAACATAAGATTTTAATAACTCAATAATTTTATTTTCTTCTTCTTTTCCAAGTGAGAGGAGGGGAGATAGAGAGACAGACTCCCAAATGTGCCCTGGTCAGGATCCACCTGATAGCCTCTACTGGTGCTGATTCTCTTCCAATCTGGGGCCATGCTCACAATTGAGCTATTTTTAGCGCCTAAGGCAGAAGCTTCAGGGAGCCATCCTCAACACTCAAGGCTGATGCACTCAAACCAATTGAGCCATAGTCTCTGGCGGGGGTGGTTGGAGGGGGTGGAAAAGCAGATGGTTGCTTCTGTGTGCTCTGATTGGGAATTGAAACCGGGACATCTACACACCAGGCTGACACTCTGCCACTGAGCCAACCTGCCAGGGCTGCCAACTCAATAATTTAATATCAAGAATCTTTCTATACTTTTAAAAATGATTTTTCTATATAACTTCAAAAATTTCCATTTTTCTTAAGAAAACATTATAAAAGTTTGGAAGAAATGTAAAAATCAGCATGTCTCAAATAAAAGAAAGGATGGTTCCCAGATTTGTAATCATGGTTCTCACCTTGTAAAATGTTGTAGTTGGTATTCTTAGTTCCTCTAGGACAAGGAAATTGATAGTGCTCCTCTAGCTACAACCTGTTCCTTTAGTTTTGCTAAATTCTTTTTTTGGTTGTAAAATATTTGCCTTTCTATGTCATTGTATCTTTTTTAAGTCAGATTGCCTTTGTATTTGACTTATACCTTAGGTTTTTTTTTTCTTGATAAAATATATTAAAAGATATGTTCACATAAAAAGGATAGGCAGCAAAGGCACGATAGAATGTTGCTTTAGTCCAGATTCATGGACTAATAGAAACCGACTCTAGCTTGCCTAAAGCAAAGAGTGAGATTATCTTTATTCTAGGGCAGTGGTTCTTAACCTGGGTTCTATGGAACCCTAGGGGTTCGATGAGTCGGTCTCAGGGGTTCGGAGAAGCCTCTGCCGCGGAGGCTAGAATAAAGTAATACCGTAATTTGTTGTGAGTTCATGCACTTTGTTGGTTTTGTTCTTTGAGCAAAGTGATGTTCATGCACGGCTCATTTTGTGCACCAGTAAAAATACTTATACCTATGTCTTGAATTTAGAAAAGAAAATCATACTTTATTTATCACTAAAGAAGGGTTCGGTGAATGCGCATATGAAACTGGTGGGTTTGGTACCTCAAAAAAGGTTAAGAACCACTGCTCTAGGGCTAGAGCAGGGGTCGGGAACCTACGGCTCGCGAGCCAGATGTGGCTCTTTTGATGGCTGCATCTGGCTCGCAGACAAATCTTTAATAAAAAAATAATAATGTTAAAAATATAAAACATTCTCATGTATTACAATCCATTCATTTCCTGCCGCTCCTGTTCATGGTTGTGGGTGGCTGGAGCCAATCACAACTGTCCTCCGGGACAACACCAAAGTTTTTTTGTTTTTTTTTTGTTTTTTTTTTTACAGGGACAGAGAAAGAGTCAGACAGAGGGATAGATAGGGACAGACAGCCAAGAACGGAGAGAGCTGATAAGCATCAATCATTAGTTTTCCGTTGCCGTTGCGATGCCTTAGTTGTTCATTGATTGCTTTCTCACATGTGCCTTGACTGCGGGCCTTCAGCAGACTGAGCAACCCCTTGCTCGAGCCAGCGACCTTGGGTCCAAGCTGGCGAGCTCTTTGCTTAAGCCAGATGGGCTCGCGCTCAAGCTGGCGAGCTTGGGTCTCGAACCAGTCTTCTGCATCCCAGTCCTATGCTCTATCCACTGTGCCACTGCCTGGTCAGGCACAACCCTAAAGTTTTATTGGATAATGCATAATGTACACGGGTCATTGTATGGCTCTCATGGAATTACATTTTAAAATATGTGGCGTTCATGGCTCTCTCAGCCAAAAAGGTTTCCGACCTCTGGACTATTCTGGACTAGAGGATCATCTCAAGGAGCCTGAAGCAGAAATTCAGCTAACTTTAGGTGATAATGGAAATCCATTAGGACTATCTCTGCCTTTTCTCTACTTTTCTTTATATGTTGCCTTCATTTTTTTCCTGCAAACAACTTTCTCTGCTTCTTAGGCTATAGGATAGTATGTGTGTCTTTTCTAAAACTTTTAGTTTGCAAGTTATAATTGTGGTCATCTCTAAAACAAACATTTTTCTTTTATTTATGTTCAGGGCTACCCTGCCACCCTTCCTCCTGTTAATTTCAAAAGTAGAATTATTGTCACTTGTACAAGTGTTTTGTCTTTTTTCTTTATCTTCAAGTTTTGCTGAAATATTTCTAAGTCCAGTATAAAACAGTATAGAAATTTATTTAACTTTAGTGAGTCATGGGGAAGATCAGAATAAAAGAGATGGCTGAAAGAAAAAATTTGGCAAGTTATTTACATACTGGGAGGACAAAAGATATAATGTTAAGTAAGATTGCAGATTGGGACATTTTACTAATACATAATTATGAAAGTTGATTTTTTTTTTTTTTAAGGTAGAGGAGGGGAGATAGTGAGACAGATTCCTGCATGTACCCTGACTGGGATCCACCCAGCAACCCCAGTGTGGGGCTGATAATTGAATTGACTGAGCTACTTTTAGTGCCTGAGGCTGAGGCTGTTGACCAACTAAGCTGTCCTCAGTGGCCACAGAAAATGCTTGAACCAGTTGAGCCACTGGCTGGGCCAGTGCTCTATCTACTGCGCCAACTGGCCAGGGCCTGAAAGTTGAATATTTAAGGAATATTGATTGGAGGAAAAATACCCAGGCATGATTCTTGTGTTTATCTGACAGATACTTTAATATTGGGTTGTGGCATTAGGTTAAATAGTAAGTTGGCATTTTTAAAAAATTGTTATCTTTAAAAATTGAATACTTGAAAGACTTGAACTCTTGAAATGTTAAATAATACTACTTCTCATATGCTACAAAATATAATTACTGATAATGAAAATTCAGAACCCACTGAGAAAAAATGGACTTCAAAATGTAACAACAACAAAAATTTAATGGGAAGGGTTGTAGGTGAGGGAAGTAGGGGAGGAAGGACGATGAGAAAGTAAAGTGAGTGTCCTGAATAAATCCTCCCTATTGTAGTGATAGATGATTAGAGACAGAGCGTGTTATCCTCCAAGATTTAAGGGTCTAGTAAGGTTTTAGTTTGAATTTAGTAGTATAGGTGAAAACTGAAAGAAATTCTTATATTGTAGAATAGCTCTGGAAATGAGATCCTGCCCCGGGATCAAGCCTGGAGCTTGAGATGTGCACAGAAGAAAAGTTACATCCCAACAAAAGGGAATACGTGCTTTCAGTGCTAGATATGTGACAGTGCTCCCGGATTTGGGTGGAGACACTACTTTCTAATTATTGAGTGTACTACCTTTTATTGGGTCATATCAAGTTGGGTTAAAAAAGATGAACCCATTCAGTTGATTTTGTTCTTTTCCAGAAATCCTGCAGGACGGACAGGATTGGTTGGCCGAGGGCTTTTGGGACGATGGGGCCCAAATCATGCTGCAGATCCCATCATAACCAGGTAAGAACTAAAAAAAAAAAATTCAGTAGCAAAGAGCTAAGTGATTGGAAAATACTGACTGACCCATGTGTTTACATATACAACACAGATATAGGTATGTGCGCGTAAGTGTGTATGTGTGTATCTATATATATGTAATATGTTTACATGTATATGCACATTTATATGTGTTTATATACATGCATATATTTAAATATATACATACAAACGTATCTATACATATGTACATACACAAAATCTATATGTAAAAGGACTTTGTAAAATTACAGTGATGTGATATAAGTGTGACACTAGTTTTTTGTTATATGAGTAGGTTATGCATTATCTAAACAGTGTTAATTCACCAGATGTATTGAGCATTTATTTGTTCTCAGAATTGAGTAGGTGCTTTGGAGAATATAAAAAAGTATAACAATTCTAAGTTTCAGCTCCCTGTCATTTAAGAGCTACAGTTTCATTTGAAAGCTGGAACATATGAAATAAGAACGCATGTCAAACTAACATGGGTGATACAGGATGCTTTAGAAAATTAGAAGATTGAATGTTGCCGTGATGGTGGTACACTGGAGCGCATGAGAAAGGTGTTATGAAGGAGGTAGATGGGAGCTGAACTTGAGGCATGGACGGGGACAGGAGGCGGCCTAAGACAGCCTGGTAGTAACAACTATCTGAGTGTTGAGGAACAATGAAACGACAACTTGAGTAGATTCTTGTAGGAGGACAGTAGATGGTAAATTAAACTTAAAATTAATCTTTATGCACTTCTGTTGTGGAGAATATTGAATACCAAAGTTAAGAAGTTAAAGAGACATTAAAGCTTTTGGAACAGGGAAAAGGCACTCTTTTCCTGATGCAGATCTATCTGGTAAGCCAAATCATATTCTGAAGGTCCCTTAGTGAGCAAAAATAAAAAAAATAAAAAAGATAGTTAACTCTAATTAGATGAATTTAGCATAACTCTCCATAGAAATCATGGTTCCATCCAACACATCTGGAATTTTCTGTCACCTCTGACATCTTTTTAATTAAAATTTTTTAGGCTTTCTTTACTGACTGACTCACTTCACACATGTAATTGTCACTTTTCTTCATCTTTTTTTTTTCTTTTTGTATATATTCCAAAAGTTTATATAATGAACATAGTTTGCCTTTTAAAAAAAAATAGTTATTAGGGTGGCACTGGTTAACAAAATTATACAGATCTCAGGTGCACAAGTCTACAACACATCTTCTGTATATTGTGTTGTGTGTTTACCACCCCAAGTCACTATTCTAACTTTTAGTTTTGATATTTTAAGGGTGTTCCTTTTTTCCGGGAGACTGTTTCTGTGATCTGGAATTGAATAATTATTTTTTAGTTCAGCCCTAGGAAAGCATCTTATTTTCCTTATGTTTTAGTTACTGGAAGGGGTACCAAAACTTTTGCCCCATCTTATTCTTTACTTGCTCTTTCAATTCCTGTGCCAAAGGGGATCTTGACTCTTAACTCTTTATGCCCCACCCCATTTTTAACTTTAATCTATCCATTCATCCATCTTCCATCCATCTATTTATCTGTCCATTCGTCTATCCGTTCATCCGTCCATCCATCCATCCATCCATCCATCCATCCATCCACTCATCCACTCACCCAGCTACCCATCTAATTATCTATCTATCTATTATCTATCTATCTATCTATCTATCTATCTACATACCTTATTCATATTCATCTAAATTCCTTTAGAAACTTTATGGTTTAAATGAGACAGGAAAAGTTAATATATTCTTATTAATGTATATTATTAAAATAATGTAAGTAAATGTTAATTGCAGTATCACTTTCTTTTTAATTTGATGAAGCTTGCTAAAAGCAGGAAGGTGTGAAACATTTGAAAGAGAAATGCCAGGAAGGGGACAAGAAGAAGCACAGGGAAGTCAGAAACTTGAAAGTTAGCCTTTAATCAGGTTGACAAATCAATGGTTCTGATTAAGTGTGGTGATTATATGTCATGTTGTTTTGAAATGTAGGCTTATTGAGCATAACTCGATCATTCTACATATAAGAAAACTGAAGCCTTAGAGATGGTCCAAGCTATAGAAGAGCCAACAAATGGCATAGTCTAGCTTTCAACTGTACTCCTAGGTGATGTTCTTTGCTATTTCAATAATGCATATATTAAATAATGAGCTCCTCTAAATGAGCAGTGGTTGTGGAAAAGGAAAGAAGATAAGAATGAAAGATGATAAAAAATCAACAAAACTAAACAAAGTATTGAAAATATTGCTGTACTCTAGGCATTTTGCTAGGTCTATTATTAGTTTTGCCATTTGTTTTTCATAAAACTTCTCAAAGTAGGTATTAATATATCTATTGTGTACACCTGAATGGAGACTCACTGAGGGTAAGTGACTTACTTAAATCTTGTAGATCTAGGCCTGACCTGTGGTGGCGCAGTGGATAAAGCGTCGACCTGGGAACACTGAGGTCGCCAGTTCAAAACCCTGCACTGGTCTGGTCAAGGCACATATGGGAGTTGAGCTTCCAGCTCATCCCCCCCTTTCTCTCTCTTTCTCTCTCTCTCTCTCACTCTGTCTCCTATCTAAAATGAATAAAATAAAAATTAAAAAAAAAAAAAAAAGACATTTGTCTTAAAAAAAAAAAAATCTTGTAGATCTGAAATTGGAATCAGGGGTATTTGGCTCTAAATATAGTGCTTTCTCTTTTATACCAGTATTTCACTAATGAGTGAACTTCCTATGCACTTAAAGCAAAGATTTCATCCCCTTTTCTTTCAAGTACTGCATGATTCAGATAGTATAGTGTTGTGCAGATTTTCACAAATGTTCCTGTTCAGACTTTCCAAGGCAGGTATTAAATTTTTAGATTCTCAGGTATGTCTCCTAGAGATTTCTTATCTACAGTTATCTGAAATAACTTTAGCTGCTTTAAATTCAAAATGAGAGGGGAAGTATTAATGTATTATTGTTAATAAACTCAATGCAAAAAGTTAGTGGGAATATTATGTTCTTTCCAGTTGTGGTGAAAGACAGGAATGTGTGGTCCATTAAGAATAGCACTGTCATATATATTTGTAATAGTAAAGGTATTTTGTTTTATATTTGGTGATAACTTATTTGGTACTAATAAAAGAACTTAAGAAACTGTTCTGTTTATTATCCTTAAGTGACTCCCTTCAGGATAAAATCTGAGAATGTAAACATTATATGGAAGCCGTTCACATCTGTCTGGTCCTGCCTTCTTGCCCAGCAGCAGCATCCCTCCATATTCTGCTCCCCTTTCTGTGCTCTAGCCAGGGCTGGCTGGCGGGCACCTGAAGACCAGGGGCTCTGTGTTAGTCTTTGCTTTCTCAGCTCCCTGTCTGTAAGGCTGGGAAGTGTTCGTGAGTGAACAGAGCCCTCATTTGCATTCTTATCCTCCTCTTGTCCAACTAGTATAAGCATTCTATTTGATTCAAATAAAATAGTATACTGATTAAGAGTACAGATTCTGGAACCATATTGCCTGGGTTTAAATCTTGATTTACAAAACTTTTTTGCTCTGCAATTTTAGGCAATTTATCTACTTCTTTGTGCCTCATTTTCCATGCCTGTAAAGACAATAATACAGCTACTATATGGGGTTGTGTTGAGGTTTAAATGGATAAATGCATTAAAGCACTTACTGGAGTGTCAGGTACATAAGTACCATATAAGTTGTCTTTAGAAAATGAAAGTAAAACCAGCCATCTTTCCATTCTCACTATCTGCTTTAGCCCTGTCTTCCTCATCTTGTGTCTGGGTCAGGACAGCAGTCTTCCCACTGGGCTTCTTGACTCCAGACCTGCTTCCCTCCAGGTCAGGCTCTGCACTTTCATCAAAGGGAGGGAGCTTTTAAAATACAAATTGCTTATGACTTTACCCAGCTTAAAAATAGTTTGTGCCTCTCTAAGTAGGTGAATTTGATGAATTCTTTGCCTACTTCCTTGGGCTCTTCTCTCATCTTTCTTTCACTGATGCTCACACTGCCAGAACCCACATGTACATTCTGTTTCTTTTTCTTTCTTTTTTTTTTCAGGGAGAAAGAGAGTCAGAGAGAGGGATAGATAGGGACAGACACAAGAATGGAGAGAGATGAGAAGGATCAATCATCAGTTTTTCGTTTCGACACCTTCGTTGTTCATTGATTGCTTTCTCATATGTGCCTTGACCGCAGGATTTCAGCAGACCGAGTAACCCCTTGCTCGAGCCAGTGACCTTGGACTCAAGCTGGTGAGCTTTTGCTTAAGCCAGATGGGCCCGTGCTCAAGCTGGTGACCTCAGGGTCTCGAACCTGGGTCCTCTGCATCCCAGTCCGACGCTCTATCCACTGCACCACCGCCCGGTTAGGCGCATTCTGTTTCTTAAACGCATTTTATTTTATTTATCCAGTAGGAAATATGTAAACAAACGGTTCTTTTTTTTTTTTAACAGGGACAGAGAGAGTCAGAGAGAGCGATATATAGAGACAGACAGGAACGAAGGGAGATGAAAAGCATCGATCATCAGTTTTTTGTTGTTGTTGCAACACTATAGTTGTTCATTGATTGCTTTCTCACATGTGCCTTGACCACGGGCCTTCAGCAGACCAAGCCACCCCTTGCTGGAGCCAGCGACCTTGGGTCCAAGCTGGCGAGCTTTTGCTCAAGCCAGATGGGCCTGCGCTCAAGCTGGCGAGCTTGGGGTCTCGAACCTGGGTCTTCCACATCCCAGCCGACGCTCCATCCACTGCTCCACCGCCGGGTCAGGCTTTTTTTTTTAAGCAACAGATTTGGGTTCTGTGTATTGAACATAATCATTTTATTTTACAACTTTGTTTCTTGCTTGTAATTTTTCTATTGGCATCTTTTGAAAACAGATGTCTTTTTGTACTGATTATTCTTTCATTTCAAGTGATTGTACTTATCAAGCTATCACTGTGGTTTATAATTTATTCACTTTCATGTCAGGCTCCATTACTAAGCTATGAGCTCTTCCAGGGGAGGAATTATGGGTTAGATATGGTAGTCAGCCACTATATAAAGAAATTTGGAGGTGCTGATTGGTTGGCTCAGTGGAAGAGTGTTGGCCCAGCGTGCGAAAGTCCCTGGTTCGATTCCTGTCCAGGGCACACAGGAGAAGTACCCATCTACTTCTTCCTCCTTCCTCCTTTTCTTTCTCTCTGTCTCTGTCTTCCCCTCCTGCAGCCAAGGCTCCTTTGGAGCAAAGTTGGCCCAGATACTGAAGATGGCTTCATGACCTCTGCCTCAGGCGCTAGAATGGCTCCAGTTGTAATGGAGCAATGCCCCAGATGGGCAGAGCATCGCCCCCTGGTGGGCATGCTGGCGCATGTGGGAGTCTGTCTCTCTGTCTCCCTGCTTCTCACTTCAGGAAAAAAAAAAAAGAAATGTGGATACTCATATCTATAGTAATTTATTTCATTGAACCTCCTGAAGAGCAATGATTACATCATAGGCTTTCTTTTTTAGCTTAATATTGGAAGTTCAAAATATTTATCTTTGCCCAAGAGTTATTAGAATAATTCTTAAAGTTGGGTAGCAGGAGGTAAATGTAGGGAAGGCAAAGGAGAGCTTTATCAACTTCTATGGGGAAGAGGCTGTGCTTAGAAAAGTGCATTCTGAAATGAACGTTGCCTTGACCCTTTTTCAAAAAACGTAATGCATTTCAAGTCAAAATTTAAAATTAAACTAAAGATAGAATGAGATGTTTCTTAATAAAAAAGGGGCATGAAGATTGAGAAGCATTACTTTTGAGAACAGCAGAATCTATATCATATAATCTGCTTTTTGATAACACAGAGTGAACTGGTCAAAGCAGATATTATCAGATCTTTTACACTACCTTTAACTCTTTTTTTTTTTTTTCCTGAATTGAGAAGTGGAGAGGCAGAGAGACTCCCACATGTGCCCGACCGGGATCCACCCAGCATACCCACTAGGAGGGCAATACTCTGCCCATCTGGGGCTTTGCTCCGTTGCAACCAGAGCCGTTCTAGTGCCTGAGGTGGAGGCTATGGAGCCGTCCTCAGTGCCCCGGCCTACTTTGCTCCAATGGAGCCCTGGCTGTGGAAGGGGAAGAGAGAGAGAAAGGAGAGGGGGGAGGGGGGAGAAGTGGTTGGGCACTTCTCCTGTGTGCCCTGGCCAGATATCGAACCTGGAACTTCCACATGCCAGGGCGATGCTGTACTGCTGAGCTAGCTGGCAAGGGCTGCTACCTGTAATTCTTAAAAAGGATCCATGGACTTAAAAAAAACCTTTTATGACTCTTCCTTTAAATTCTGTCCTGATTTTAAACTATTTTTTTGGTTTTATTTTAAAACTGTAGAAGCTATTTATATCCTCAATTTTTGTTACGGAGAATACAATATCTTTTATGAAAAGTAGACATATTTCTAATGCAAAACAGCTTTTTTTTCTGGTAAAGGAAGATGATCTGAGGTGAATTTATATGTACGCTTTTATAAAGAAAAATCTTTATAACTATGACTCAGCTTGAGCTAGAAGCTTGGTATTTGTTCTAAATTGGTTATGATCTTACATCACTATTTACAGGTGGAAAAGGGATAGAAGTGGAAATAAAATCACCCACCCCATTTCTGGGAAAAACATCTTACAGTTTGTTGCAATCAAAAGGAAAGACTGTGGAGAATGGGCAATCCCAGGGGTGAGCATTACATTAAATCAAATTAATGTTTTAGTTGCTTTGTTTGCCACAAGATTATTGTGTGTGGATCTTTTTTGCTCCCATTTATCCTCCATTTCTCATCTCTTCAATGAGCAGTTCTTTTGTCATTCATCACTACAAAGGAAGTCTAGTTGTCAGTTACAGCTATAGGATAATACAAGGTTGTTAGAATCGGATCTGAGTCTGAATCTAAAACCCTTGGGAAAGAACATGGACTTTGGAGTTAGACCTAGGCTTGTCCTGGTCTTTCCACTTTGAGCTGATTGATATGGAGTTCTGGTCCTCATCTTTACAATGAAGATAACCATATTTACCTCCTAGGATTATAGGAGATAGCATACAAAGTAGTTGATATAATGTAGGTCTCATTAATGCTGGGTCCCATCTTAGAAATCAACCCTTACTCCAAGCCCGAGGTAAGATTTAAGCATTTTTCGTTGAATTCTGATAAGTTATATATATATATTTTGTGTGTGACAGGGACAGAGAGAGGGACAGATAGGAACAGACAGGCAGGAAGGGAGAGAGATGAGAAGCATCAATTCTTCATTGCGGCTCCTTAGTCTCCTTAGTTGTTCATTGATTGCTTTCTCATATGTGCCTTGACAGGGGTGTGGGGTTATAGCAGAGCCAGTGACCCCTTGCTGAAGCCAGCGATTTTGGGCTCAAACCAGCGACTATAGGGTCATGTCTGTGACCCCATGCTCAAGCCAGTGACCCTGCACTCAAGCTGGTGAGCCCCTGCTCAAGCTGAATGAGCCTGTGCTCAAGCTGGTGTCCTTGGGGTTTCAAACCTGTGTCTTCCTTGTCCCATTCTGATACTCCATCCACTGCGCTACCGCCTGGTCAGGCCAATGGTATATTTTAAGTGACTTAAAAATGTGTATTTGTGGCAAATGACTTTATATTTAATAACATATTGTCAAACAGAGATAGTTTGACAAGAGGATGACTTTTTATCCACCTACCACTATCTGCAAATCTGCAAGAATATTTTTTTCTTTGTTGATAAAAATGGAATCTAAATGAATATCTAAGCTAATAACTATGATAAAAACCTAGGCTAATTATTGCAAGCTAACTAGTCAGACTTGACTCATGCTGAGTGTAAAATGCAATAATGATTTTGTCATAGGATTTTATATTTTTATTGTCATTTGAAGTTCTAATCAGTCAGGGAATTGACTGATATAATTTTGAGACTCATTAATCTAATCAGTACATTTTGTTAGTTAATAATTTAGACATTGAGGCTACAATAGAGCATCCTGAACAAAGATCTCTGTCCCCTTGGTGCTCATATTCCATTGGGGGAGACAGATAATATAAGATATATAATTGTAACTTAGCAGGTAATAAGTATTAAGGAAGGGAACTAGAAAGTGTTTGAAAGTTTGCTATTTTAGATAGGGTGGTTAGAGAAGGTGTCACTGAGAAGGTAACATTTGAGTAAAGATCTGAAGGAGGTGAATGAGTGAATTGTGTGGATATCTGGGGAAAGCATCTTGGACAGCAGTAATAGCCGGTGCAAAGGCTCTAAGGTAGGAGTATGTCTGACACATCTTGGGAACATTGAGGAGGTAAGTTTGGCTGGATGGAATGAACAATGGGGAAAATATCAGCTCTCTGTATTCTTTCTTGTCTCCAGGCCTGCTTTCCTTAGCTGGAAAGGGGTCTAATTGGCTCAGTTTACCATACGCTCTTGTTGGACCAATTACTGTGGTCAACCTCTACGAGCTATCCTGATAAGCTGCTTCTACTAGAATCAAATGGTTTAGAGAAGAATGTATGACAGAAGAATAGGGAATATGGTTATGGGCAGATATAACAAATATCCACTGCATCACTCAATAAATATTTGTTGAATTAAAGCTTATTAATGACTTTTTTTTTCTTTTAATAAAAATGTGACTTTTAGGGGATGGTGGATCCCGGAGAGAAGATTAGTGCTACACTGAAAAGAGAATTTGGTGAGGAAGCTCTCAACTCCTTACAGAAATCCAGTGCTGAAAAGAGAAAATTAGAGGAACAGTTGCATAAACTCTTCAGCCAGGAACATCTAGTGGTAAGAGATGGTGGTTCCTAGGAAGGATTTAGCCCTCTGCATTAGTGAGAATTACTTAAAGTTTACCTGGAAACCTGGTAGATAGATCATTTTCTGAGTAAAGTGAATACTTGTATGTTTGTAGTACATACTCATAAAACCAATTAAACTGTGGTGGACTGTACTTTAAATAGATTTCTACTTAAAGTTTTATAGCCCAACTAAAGGTCAATTGCTTATTTTATTTATTTTACTTTATTTTTATTTTAAGTGAAAGATGAGAAGGCAGAGAAAAGAGACAGACTCTCGCATGTGCCCCAACCGGGATCCACCTGGCAATACCCTATGGAGAGATGCTTTACCCATCTCAGAATGCTGCTCTGTTGCTCGGCAACTGAGCTATTTTAGTGCCTGAGGCGAGGCCTTGGAGCCATCCTCAGTGCCCAGGCCAACTTTGCTTGAACCATTCAAGCCATGGCTGTGGGAGGGGGAGAGTGGGAGAGAAATAAGGAGGAAGAGGGATGGAGAAGCAGATGGGTGCTTCTCCTGTGTGCTCTGATTGGGAGTAAAACCTGGGACTTTCACACACTGGGCTAACTGGCCAAGGCCTGCTTCATGTATTATTATATAATTAGTGCATTGTGTTTTCCTCTTAGTTTTTCTTTAGGTGTGAGCTAATGTGGCACTGAGCTCACCCATCCAACAGAAAACCTTAAAAATTTTTTTGCATGAGTTCAGCTTTTTTGAAAGGACATTTACATTTGAAATTATGTTATTCACAGTTTCTCGGGTTTATCACCATTTAAGTCTCATGTCTATTTTGTCTATATATCCTTTTTTCTTTTGTGTTGGGCTTTTGTTTGGGTTGCTTTGTTTTCTTTCTAGAATTAAGATTTTTAGTTAGTTATCTGTATTGTCCAGTTTTTTGTTTTACATTTGTGTTAGATGGTTTGATCCAAATTTTTCATGTATTATTAGCTTAAATATCAGTCTTTACTAACTTTATTTATAACTTTTGTTTAACTAGAAGAATATATCATTATATATCTGAAATGATAATTATATAAATTGTTTAAAACAGAAGAATGCGTAAATTCTAAATACCTAAAAAAACCATATGGCCCAAATATTATTATTGTTATTAAATTCTGAAATTAGAATTTGAGGTGTTAAGGGTTTTGTGAATTTTAAAACTGCCTCAGACGTTCTTGAAAATACTGTCTACTGGGAAATTTAAAATAAGCATAAGAAATATGTTAAAGGTTTTATGGTATTTCTATTTCTACTTTTTTTATTGTGGTAAAAAACATAATTTACCATCTTAACCATTTAAAGTGTATAGTTATCTTAATTTTATGGACCTTTCTTTGGAAAGAGAGATTTACATTGCTCATTTTAATAAGGTAACATATTTCTACTTTACCCGTTCCTGTTTCACATTATCTTTTTTTTTTTTCCTTTTTAAAATAGATATATAAAGGATATGTTGATGATCCTCGAAACACTGATAATGCCTGGATGGAGACAGAAGCGGTGAACTACCATGATGAAACAGGTCATTTTATTTACATTAAGTAAACTGACTGGGTTAGAGGATCAGTTTATGTCAAGCAGCCAACTAGGACACAATCAAATCTGGACTATTTTAGATATTTTTATTTATTGATTTTTGGAAAAGGGGAGAAAGAGAGCAAGAAGGAGAGAAAGGGAGGGAGAGTGAGAAAGAGGGGGGAGAAGCAGGAAGCATCTACTCGTAGTAGCTGCTTCCTGTATGTGCCTTGACCAGGCAAGCCCAGGGATTTGAACCAGCGACCTCAGCATTCCAGGTCGATGCTTTATCTGCTGCGCCACCACAGGCCAGGCTGGACCATTTTAGCATCTTCAGCCAGGCAGCTACTGATTATAGGGTTATGTTGATATGAAACCAAAATTGTTGCTACTTAAAGAATACTAGAAGAAAGCCTTAGAAGTGTTATAGTAACTTTCTTTAATCCATTGGTAGTATATAAAATTAAGATTGAATTTGTGGACTGAAATTATGTACTTCAAAGTTGTCAAATTGTATAGTATGAGTCCATTTGTGTAAAATAAAAACAAAAGCAACTGGAGATTTGGGTAGGAAGAATGGCTAGAATAAAAGGAATGGGATTTATATCTATCTTACTATTTGAAATAATCTTATAACAAGTGTTAGGTATACCAGAAAGAAGTCACGGGGGATCAAAATTCATCAAAAAGAATATTTACTTGAGGCTTGTTTGAGCGGCTGGAGGTTGTGTCTTAAGGACGACAACCTCTCCACACAAAGGTGGGGGAGAGAGAATACAGGGGAATGGTCGGCACAGGTTACTGGCATCCATTAGACTTGTCCCTTGTTCTGGTGTTGTTCTCTTGGTGGTTCCTTTGTGCCCTTGGGGATGGAAGTTTCCTTCCCGCTTGTGGTTAGAATTTACAGAAACTATGATGATTCATGTCTATTTAGTTATTTTTACAACTTGACTGAAACTGGCTTGAGACTGAACCATTGTGATTTTGTTAGGGTCAGTTATTTTTGTTATCTTAACTGAAACTGGCATCTGCTGGGGACAACTTTTAGCTTAGGCCTAACACCAAGTATTCATTATGAAAATACAAAACAATACCAGAATGATTCCAGATATTAAAAAAATTTTTAATAAATGCTTTATTTGGTCTATGGTTTTAAAATTTTGGAGGGTGCAAGGAAATAAAATCTATTATAAAAAAAGAGATGGAACCTATCTTTAAAAATTATTATGATAATTATACATTGAATGGATTCTTTTGAAACATTTTATTACTAAATTAGATGACATTTTAAATATTATGTTAAATGAGGGAACCATATCAGAACCAGATTATATCTCTTTTCTGAATTCTGTAACTGCAAATTACTTGTTCTCTTGGCCCCTTTTTTACTTAAGAAATTGGTTGTAACTAAATCTGTCAGTGTTACATTCTGTGCTTTTGCTTGCTGAACTTAGGGAAACTCCTAGCACCATTTCCATCACTGATGTACAGCTACCCTAAGGTTGGGCAAACCAATGTGTTTATATATGTTAGGTTTGCTCCCTTGGAGCATTGGCGCATGGCAGCACTGTGTGTGTGTGTGTAGAGTCTGTGGAAGACTGCAGCTGGCAGATTGCAAATTGCTTGCCAGAGAGGGGGTATTTCCACCTGGCCTGTTTTGCTGGAGAGTGTGGAGAGGCTTGGGAGCCCTGAGATTTCAGCCTGGCCTGTTCGGTTGGGCAGGGCAGAGGCTGGTGGGGGCCTGTTTGCGTATCAGCCGTTAAGAGACTAATAAACAAAATGGCCTACTATTTTTTTTTTTACAGGGACAGAGAGAGAGTCAGAGAGAGGGATAGATAGGGATAGACAGACAGGAACGGAGAGAGATCATCAGTTTTTTGTTGTGACACCTTAGTTGTTCATTGATTGCTTTCTCATATGCACCTTGACCACGGGCCTTCAGCAGACCGAGTAACCCCTTGCTGGAGTCAGTGACCTTGGGTCCAAGCTGGTGAGCTTTTGCTCAAACCAGATGAGCCTTTGCTCAAGCTGGCGACCTCGGGGTCTTGAACCTGGGTCCTTCAGCATCCCAGTCCGACGCTCTATCCACTGCGCCACCTCCTGGTCAGGCTATTTTCTGATTCCATAGTTCTTATACCATCTGCTCGAATCCAGTGGGAAACTGCATGGCTACAGTGGTGGCCAATGGCCTTACACCTAACAAAAGTATTAAAAAAAGTTCATCTTGGTATTGAGAACTTAGAAGAAATATTTTAGAGGGAGAAATATACAGATGTAATTTAGAAGCAGGTCTATACAACTTGACTACTAACAGATTTGTTAATGATTTGGTTTTGAAGTTAAAAACAATGATTGGTCCTCTATATGTTGATTATATAATCAGTAATCAAATCACTGTTTTCATTCATTCTGTTCTCTCATTAAACTTAAAATATTTATGCTCTAATAATTCCCAAATCTTCTCTATCTGAATCTAATTTCTGATACTGTCTTTGCCTCTTCAGACCGTACTTTTTGCCTCTTAGTACTGTGCGCCTTTGTAGCATTTTTTGAGAGCTAGAAATGATGTATTCAGTAAAAGGGTTAGGAACTGAAGCAAATAGACCTTTAGTATGAAGTTTTATGTTTGGGTCAGGCTTTGTTTCATATTTGCTATAGTTGTTAGTTTCAGAAGCTAAAATTTCCTCTTGTGGGTTCTTTTTGTCTCCTTTGACGTGTTTGGGTTTCCCAAGAGGCTATGCATTTCCTTCAGTTGTATTCCCCTGTTACTTACAGGAGCCCTACTGATGTGGTGGTAAGGAGTGAGGAGGAGGAAAATCATAGGAGAATTCACTCTTTTAGTCAGCCTGTGCCTCTGGGCTGTGACCTTCACAGCTGCTTCTCAGCTTCCCCCTCCACCCTCACACTCCTTAAGAAAGATAGGAAATTTAGAGTTGGGTTTTCTCTTATCTCAGGTGGTTTAGGCCTTGGTAATATAGTTTTTCTTGAGGACAGAATGCTTTGGGGTCATTTCAAAATAATTACTTTTCTCCTCTCTCTGCTGGAATCAAGGGGGGATTTTTCACCAGTATTCACCCTAAGAACCTGGTGGCATTTTTGGAGGTAAAACTCAAGAAAATGTGGTCCCCACCCCACCCCAAGATGGATCTCTCAAGTTAGTCTGCAGGTTAGTTTGCAGAAATTATTCAACTACCTTTTATTTATTTATTTATTTATTTTTTTATTTTAGAGAGGAGACACACACACACACACACACACACACAGAGAGAGAGAGAGAGAGAAAGGGGGAGGAGCTGGGAGCATCAACTCCCATATGTGCCTTGACCAGACCAGTGCAGGGTCTTGAACTGACGACCTCAGTGTTCCCAGGTCGACACTTTATCCACTGCGCCACCACAGGTCTGGCTCAACTACCTTTTAAATGTTCCTACCACTTGCTGGCTCCAGTGGTGGGCTTCCTTTCCTGGGAAGTTGTGATTCTTTGTATATTTTAACTTAACTTTTATTTATTTATTTTTTACAGGGAAAGAGAGAGAGTCAGAGAGAGGGATACATAGGGACAGACAGACAGGAACGGAGAGAGATGAGAAGCATCAATCATTAGTTTTTGTTGCTGTTGCGACACCTTAGTTGTTCATTGATTGCTTTCTCACATGTGCCTTGACCGCGGGCCTTCAGCAGCCCGAGCAACCCCTTGCTGGAGCCAGCGACCTTGGGTCCAAGCTGGTGAGCTTTTGCTCAAGCCAGATGGGCCTGCACTCAAGCTGGCGACCTCGGGGTCTTGAACCTGGGTCTTCCGCATCCCAGTCCGACACTCTAGCCACTGCCTGGTCAGTTAACTTAACTTTTAAATTCAGGTTTACCTTTATAAAAATTATTTATTTATTTATTTACTTATTTTTAAGTGAGAGGAGGGCAGATAGAGATTCCTGCATGCGCCCTACCCTGGATCCACCTGGAACGTACTGGCATGGGGTACACACTGGCTTGGGCTGATTCTTCAATCAACTGGGTTATCCTTAGTGCCTGGGGCCAACGCTTGGACTAACCAAGCCACTGGCTGCGAGAGGGGAAGATAGATAAGAGAAAGAGGGAGGGAAAGAGAAGCAGATGGTTGCTTCTCATGTATCCCCTGACTGGGGATCAAACCCAGGATGTCTGCACACCAGGGTGACACTGTATCTACTGAGCCAACTGGTCAGGGCCAAATACTATATTTTAAAAGATTTTATTTATTGATTTTAGAGAGGACAGAGAGAGAAATGGGGCGGGCGAGGAGCGGGAAGCATCAGCTCTTAGTAGTTGTGTCTCATATGTGCCTTGACCAGGTAAGCTGGGGGTTTTGAACCAACCATCTCAGCATTCCTGGTCGATGCTTTATCCACTGCACCGCCACAAGTCAGGCTCAAATATCCTACTTTTTAATTCACTTGGCCACCTAAGACAATGATTATTTACTTTCTTATTTGTACTAAGAATATTGAAGATGTTATGCTGGAAAAGAAATGAATAAATGAATTACTTTTTCTTGGTGATATTTTTTTTTTGGTAACCAGGTGAGATAATGGACAACCTCACCCTTGAAGCTGGAGACGATGCTGGAAAAGTGAAGTGGGTGGACATCAGTGATAAACTCAAGCTTTATGCTAGTCACTCTCAATTCATTCAACTTGTGGCAGAGAAACGAGATGCACACTGGAATGAGGACTCTGAAACTGACTACCATGGGTTATAGCTCCAATCTTCACAGAAGCCCAAGGCCAGCAAAGGAGCGGGTACTGAAAAGAAGGCAATACCATAGAACTCATACTAGCCAGGGGGAAGGAAGGGGGGAACTTAGAGATTACTTTATTCACTTTTTTTTTTTTTTACAGAGACAGAGAGTCAGAGAGAGGGATTGATAGGGACAGACAGACAGGAACGGAGAGAGATGAGAAGCATCAATCATCAGTTTTTTTGTTGCGACACCATAGTTGTTCATTGATTGCTTTCTCATATGTGCCTTGACTGCGGGCCTATAGCAGACTGAATGACCCCTTTCTCGAGCCAGTGACCTTGGGTCCAAGCTGGTGAGCTTTTTGCTCAAACCAGATGAGCCCGCGCGCAAGCTGACGACCTTGGGGGTCTCGAACCTGGGTCCTCCGCATCCCAGCCCGACACTCTAACCACTGCGCCAACACCTGATCAGGCACTTTATTCACTTTTAAAACAATTTTCATTTAGAAGGTTTTACATCAGAACACAATTCATAAATATGCTGAACTGCAACATGGTATTTTCTGCTTTCCAGTCAAAAGAAATATAAACAATCATATTTTATATGTATTCGATTTAAGCATGACTAACCAAATTTAAACAACTTTGATGCTCTTTGAAGAATCGTAATCTGAATAAAGATAAATTTCTAATCAGCTATACCTCTACTTTTATCTGGTTCTTGTTTGTCAGTTGTTGATTTTTTTGTTCCCCTTGCTCTTCCGTGGTCTGAAGTATGCCCCTGCCACATCAGGCTTTTGTAGGAGCACCCCCATCGTGACACCAGTTATCTTTTCATGATCTTGTTGAAGCTGATTTCAGAAATGGAAACTTCATGTATTCTTGTCTTTAGAGTCTCCAGTTTTTTGAGGAATTTTCATGCCTCTTTTACTCAAAAATAAGTAAGCACTTGTGTTCTCATTTTCAAAAATTCCGACTTAAAAATTAATATTTTATTTTACTTTGTAACTGTATATGTTATTGTTGGGCAGATGAAATATATTATGCTCACTTTGTTAAAGATGGTGCTGCCCTTGTGGAGACCCCATGCCCAGGTGATGATATTAGTTGCTCTTCTTGCTTGGGATGGGTGTGATTATATTAATGTGTGTGGGGGACAGGCTGTAAGCAGGCAGAGTTGTTATAGCCCAAGGCTTAGTTTTAAGACTAAGCCTTTCCCACCTTTCTGATGTAGGGTGGTACTCTCTCACGAGGAATCCCATTTTGCCTCAGATAAATGACTTCGTATCAGAGACTTTCTAGTTTGTATATTGGATTAAAGGTTTTGATATACTATAAAATGGGGCAGACAGGGAGTTTGCTCTCTCTTGGTTCCTGAAATTAGCATTAGAGTGGAGAGCAGAGAAAGGCCATGTGGAGGAGGCCAGGAGAAGCAGCCAAGATGGTGGAGTGCTGAGGGAGAAGCCAGTTTGGGCAGGAGAAGGAGATGGGGAACAGAGGTGAATAAGTCTGGTGAGCTAGAAACCTCTGAGTCCAAGAAACTCGGATAAGTCAGTAGCTTTGTGAACACCGAATGAGTGGGTTTTGGAGCCCAGTGTGTGTGTTCACTTGCCCGCCGGGTACAAGCTAAGATTAAAGATGATGGCCCACCAGTTCCTGGCTTCATTGTTTCATTACCGTTTGTCTGAATCTAATGCAAACCTGCATGGGCCAGGCCTCTGTGATGGTGGCCGTGGCTACTGGCTTTACAGTTATAAATGAATTAAAATAGATGTTCAAAAAGGAATTGGTAGGGCATATTAAGGATTGAAATAACCTTTTGAGGGACATACTGTTAACATTATAATTCCCAGACAAAGGCAAAAGAGTTAGTGTTCTGGGTGCTCTTGGGAGCAGGGTGGAGGAGGAGGGAAAATAACCCAGCCTTGTCTCAGGGGACATGTGTATTGCATTCTGGCTAAGACTTGCTACTGGGAAAGTCCCATGATGTCACCTCCTGCCAACCTGAAGTGGTGTCTGTCATACTCCCATCTTTATTCCAGATGGACTACAGATGGGGTGTTTGAAAATAGATTTATGAGCTAGAGATATGGTTGTTATCTTTTCTTTATATATTTGAAAATGGTATTAGGCTTACTCTGTAGCTAGAAGACAGAACTAGGGTTAAGGTAAATGAAAAGGTTTTATTTTAGGTTTTTTATTTTTTGAGTTAATGCCTGTTGGGCAAATGAGTTTGTAAAATTTGTATTTTTTGAGTTTGCTCACTTTTAGTGTGTTGGGCAGATAAAATATATTATGCTCACTTTGTTAAAGATGGCGCTGCACCCAGGTGATGATATTGGTTGACCTTGCTTCGGATGGGCGTGATTATATTAATGTGTGTGTGGAAGACAGGCTGTAAGCAGGCAGAGTTGTTATAGCCCAAGGCTTAGTTTTAAGACTAAGCCTTTCCCACCCTTTTTCATGTGGGGTGGTGCACTCTCATGAGGAATCCCATTATGCCTTGGATAAGTGAGTTTGTATCAGAGACTTCCTTGTTTGTATATTAGATTAAAGGTTTTGAATCTACACTATAAAGTAGGGCAGACCAGGAGCTTGTGCTCTCGTTTCCTGAGATTAGCATTAGAGAGGAGAGTAGAGTAAGGCCTTGTGGAGGAGGCCAGGAGTAGCAGCCAAGATGGTGGAGTGCTGAAGGAGAAGCCAGTTTGTGCTGGAGGAGATGGGTAACAGAGTTGAATAAGTCCGATGAGCTTAGAAACCTTTGATTCTGGGAAACTCGGATAAGTCAGTAGCTTTTTGAGCACTGAATGAATGGGTTTTGGAGCCCAGTGTGTATTTTTACTTGCCTGCCGGGTGCAAGATAGGATTAAAGCTAATGGCTCACCAGTTCTTAGCTCCGTTGTTTCATTACCAACTGTCCTAATCCAATGCGAAGCTGCATGGGCTAGACCTCTGTGATGGTGGCCGTGGCTACTGGCTTTACAAGTAGGATAGCTTTCTTCCCATGTGAATAAGTCTTACTGTTTGGCAGGAGGAAATCTCCTTTCTGGCACTGAATAGAATTCTCTAAAATTGAAACGGCTTACAAGGTTTTGAGAAATCTTGAACAATTTCTTCAAGAACGATATTTACTTATGTTTAATAGTTTTGATACATTTAAACTAACAATAGTAAAGGTTATTAACATTTTGTATAAAGAATGACTAAAGCACATTCTTTGTGGCACTTTGGAGTTTTCATTGGAACATTTACAAAGTATGCAAAATGATAAAACTATGACTATAAGCCAGTGGTTCTTAACCTGGGTTCTTTCGAACCCTAAGGGTTCAATGAGTCAGTCTCAGGAGTTCGGAGAAGCCTCTGCCGCAGAGGCCAGAATAAAGTAATACCGTAATTTGTTCTGAGTTCATGCACTTTGTTGGTTTTGTTCTTTGAGCAAGGTGATGTTCATGCACGGCTCATTTTGTGCACCAGTAGAAAAACATATACCTATGCCTTGAATTTGGAAAAAAAAATCATATTTTATTTATCACTAAAGAAGGGTTCGGTGAATGTGCATCTGAAACTGGTGGGTTCGGTACCTCAAAAAAGGTTAAGAACCATTGCTACAAGCTATAGCTAGGCTAGAAGTAGATAATCTTCGGGTAACTGTAAGTATCCAGCACCATCTATAATAGAGAAAAACCAGATGAAGATTTTGGTGAAGACATTTCTGGAGGAATATCTGCTCCTGTATCACTAGGTGATACAGCTTATCAGTTTGCTTTTCTTACATTTTAGATGTAAGGAATATTTTTGTATTTTAGAGACATTTAATAAAATAAATAGTAATAATAGATACCATTTGTTGAATATACATTATATCACTTAATTCTCACAACAGTCCTGTGAAGTTAGGTGGTAGTTCCATTTCACAAATGAAAATGTAATGTGGAAAGGATGCCCTCAGGTTAATCAATAAGGGACAGGACTGGGATTTGAGTCCTGGTCGACTTGGTTCCAAAACTTATTCTCTGTCTACTGTAGTCCTTGCTAAGGTTATGAAGCTTATATGATTTGTTTCTTAAGTAGACAGTTTGGAAGATTACATATTACTTAATAGTAATGTTACCCATTGTAATACAGTATCATTTGTGACTTGATATTAAAGGCCATATCTGATTTGGCTAGCATTGTTGAACTGGTTTGCATAATTTGGCCCAAAGACAATTAATTTGATAATATCGTAGCCTAAGGATAAATAACCAGTGTTTGTCTTGCCAGCAGGTACTCTTGAGATTTGAAAGTATTTCAAACCCAAATAGAGGCATAGCTAAACTTACATAAGAGCTTAACTATCTAAAAATCTAAATATCCAGTACCTAAAAAGGGCACTTGAAAATTCTAACTCTTTTAGAGGCTAAATGCTACTCTGTTTTACAGTGTAAAGACTTATGTGATTGGTATTTTCTAAAACATTTGTGAAGTTTAATAGACTTACTTTAAAGGACATCTTTTGAAGAAAGCATTTGTATTGTTTACACCTCCTTCCATCATATTAGTTTACCAATATGTACACAATATGAAGCTATTAAACTCTTAAGATAAAACTATTTAAAATGTATAATAGTCCTTGAGAGATATTTGGAGATTTTACTAACCTCTTATAACTTCTGACAAAGTGAGAGCATTATTTCTGCGGAAACGAAAGATACAGATTATAGTTATTATATGAGGATATTTTTGCCATCGTTTCTTCTTCACCTCTGCCCATGTGTCTATAAAGCCAGTAGTCAAGGCCGCCATCACAGCAGCCTGACCCATGCAGGTTCGCATTGGATTCGAACAGTCGGTAACGAAACACAGGAGCCAAAAACTGGTGAGCCATCAGCTTTAATTCTAGCTTGCACCCGGTGGGCAAGCAAAAACACACACTGGGCTCCAAACCCACACATTCAGTGCTCACAAAGCTACTGACTTATCCGAGTTTCCTAGCATCAAAGCTTTCCAACTCACCAGACTTATTTACCTCCGTTTCTCATCTCCTCCTGCACAAACTCTTAACAAACTGGCTTCTTCCTCAGCACTCTGCCATCCTGGCTGCTTCTTCTTTACCTTGCCTTAATCTGCTCTGCTCTCTAATACTAACCCCAGGAACTCAGGAACCAAGAGCGAGATCAAGCTACTGCTCTCTCCCATTTTATAGCATAGACTCAAAACCCTTAATCCAATTATACATAAAGAAAGTCTCTGATACAAAGTCACCCATCTGAGGCATAATGGGATTCCTCCCTACATCACCACCCTACATCATCCAATCAGTCAAGGGTGTGGAGAAGAGCTCACTCTTAAAACCAAGCCCTAGGCCATAATGACCCGGCCGGCCCACATCACAGCCTCTCCCCCACACCCATCCCAAGCATAAGGGCAAACAGTATCACCTGGGTGACGGGCTTCCATGTGGGCAGCGCCATCTTTAACAAAGTGAGCATATTATATTTTATCTGCCCAACAGTGTCCCATTGTAGGGTTATTTTATTGCTGATGGGTTAATACTGGCACATTCATGTCTGTTAGGAGGTAGAGAATAATGTTCTGTTATACCGAAGTGCTGATAAACTGAATCCTCAGCTGTTTCCTTCTGTAATGGAGAGCTCTACTCCTCCCACTTGGCCCTGACGGCCTGATAAGATTTGAAGTGGTAGCAGACATGGATTGAGCTCTTGAGGGCAATGAAACTTGTCAGGAGGAAAACGTGGGTGAAATCCAATACCTTTCTCAAGATTGGAATTGGGAGTATTTTGGTTTATCAGCTTCTCTCTAAGTAGATTAAAATAAATACATACTGTATATAATTTTAATTGACATTAATTTAGGTATTTAAAAAAGGGATATACCTTTTTAGTCTGTATTTTTGTAGTGTATTTTAAATGAAAGCAAACTTGGGTGAGAATCAAAGTGGAAATCTCAAGGTTTGTGGTCTTTGAATCAGATGAGTTATGCTTTTGTGTTGAGGGATGCTGCCTTGTCTTGAGGTCAGGGCATTTCTGGATTTGGTAGTTTTGCAGCAGGCTTTGCTAACTGCTGATTATGAATTGTTCATGAGACAACAATAAGCTTGAGGTGAAATGTGCTGTTTGAAATTTCTTAACATTGCACACATTTCTGGAAACTGAAATTTTGTCAAATACCATGGACATTATGAAAAGAATACCTTTTCAGACCTGCAGAAATTCTGAACTTAAAGATCTTGGAGGAAGTTGAGTTTATAATTCATGAGCTCTAATTTGGGTAGATCAGTTGAGTTTGATTTCGCTATATGTTTCTATGGTTCCCAAGAATTATTCTTACCTTTTCTGAGGTTAAATGTCACTTATATTTTTCAATATAATCATAGAAATGAAGTCTTACCCCAAGGAAGCCCTAAAAATAAAAACATTAATAAGACACTATTTTTAGTGCATTAAGTAGATATGTAGTTTATAATAGATTAAAAGTTAATATGGACTTACCAGGAGTTGATTCAAAATAGAAGTGATTAACTGTGAAAGAAGAAAAGTCAGAGATCAGTGCTGTCAATGGATTTGAATTTATTCTTTTATGTTTAAATTAGTATATATATAAGTTAAAACATTTCCTATATGAAAATCTTTGTTTTAAATGAAAAGGTAATTCCATTTTACTGCTTAGTTTTTATTTTCATGATATAAGATTTTAAAATGAATATGCTATATCTAGATTTAAATTCTCTTAATTTTGTCAACTATTATAAAAAAGTGGAGAAATTGGTAAAAAAAATGTCACCTGTAATGCCAGAGACATTTTAACATCTTGTTTAACATAAGGCCATTTAGTGACTTGCTTGTTTCACTTAATACTGTTGGTATTAATAAATGCTAATAAACAGAATAAATGAATAAATAAAAAACATTTCCTTAATTCACAGAAATATTTTCTTATAACTGCCTTATAACTATTCACTGTAACTAAAAGATAGAAAATTGATGTGAATGGTTAAGAAACTCCCTTTGTACACTTCCATGTAAGTGCTTTCTTAAATTATGCAAATTCTCTTTGTGAATGAAACTTAAACCAACATTGTAGGAAAACTATGAATACTTTGCACCATGGGTTTGTTTACACAACCGGTTTCACTGGGAAAGTATTGCTTTGTAGCTCTCATATGGCCCTTCTGTTTTATGAGACTGGCAGCTTGCTCAAGGAATTAACCTTTTTACCAAGAAGGCAAATCTCTCTACAGCATGTCTACTGGTGGTCAAAAGTGCACCATGACTTTACAGACACACTGTATTTGTGGAGCAGATAACTCAAACACTATCCCGACTTGTTCTTGACCTGAGGTGGTTTTTGTTCTCTTAAGATGCCTTTTCCTACTCACTGCTTAACTAGGATCACTGGGAGAAAACAAATCTTATAACCATGAAGTAATGGCAATTCTACAAATTATTCTGTCAGAATTCTTTCCAGGATGGGTTGTGGCCTAATGCACTTAAAAAAAAAAGTCCAGGAAAATAAAATATAAATAAAGTATTAAGTGTTTAGATCTGGGTAATTTGAATGAGTCACGTATCTGAGGAGCCCGTATTTTCACTGGGAGGGAACTTGGAGCTAAATACATACATTGACCCAAGGTCACTTAGATAATTTAATTGTAATGAGATTAGAATTTAGGGTTTTCAACCACAGGCCAGTGTTTTTAGCCATGTTTTGATGTAAAGATAAACTGGCTAATTTTGTAATTACCAATAATTAATTATTGACGGTACTTTTCTAAAACAGTTTTAGTTAGAAATACGCTAAAATTTTTATTTATCGTTTGGAATTGGATTATAATGCATGAACAGTAGACTGTGGGAAGAGCACTTAGCTATTTGAATTCAAAAGACACAAGGTTCTTATTTAGTTAGGCTCAGAAGCTACCTGTTTGATCTTAAAGTTTCTGGGATATTTCAGTATTCTACAAGATGGTTAAATAGTCTGTACTGAAGAATCTTGAAAATGATTTAGGCCTAACTTTCTGACATTTTTACAAAACACTGCATGCCCCTAATTCTATGATAAAATAATTGTAAAGTGTACATTTAGTTAACCACAGCATTTTAAAGAAAAAGGAGATCCAAAATGAAATGGAAGTATCTGTTGTGAGATGTGTATTGATTTCAGAAAATGTTTAAATGTGAAAAGTATTTTTTAGACCGGAAAATATAATTTTTTAAAGTTATCTTTTGTAACTGTATTCAAGTGTTTCTCCTCTGTTTTTGTAAACTAAGATTCTGAATGACATTTTATCAATAAAAGGCTTCCTTAAAAAAGTTGATGTGCAATTCAGTAAAAAATAATCTGTTGGGATATAGATTTGATAATCTTTAATGTATTATATGTCTATGGTAATGCTTTGCTGGTGAAGAAATAATCAAGTCTTTTTCATCTCTCCTAAAGCAGTTTACTCGGTAACTCTTAAACGTTTTGACTTTACATGTTCATCC
Source organism: Rhynchonycteris naso (assembly GCA_037038555.1). Taxonomy (NCBI): domain Eukaryota; kingdom Metazoa; phylum Chordata; class Mammalia; order Chiroptera; family Emballonuridae; genus Rhynchonycteris; species Rhynchonycteris naso. Next base: position 250,822,211 of record CM072996.1, on the reverse strand, counting down.
TCATCCTTGGTAGAATAGGTTGTTTTGTTGATTTGTAATTTGGAAGAATTGAATAAATTAAATGTAGAACTGTTTGTAGGCATTGAGATTGCTTTTGTCTTTGAGTTTAATAGCTGTCTTTTATTTTGTTTCCAAATGAATTGGAATAATAACAATTGTAATTTTCATAATGAACTGGCTCATCTTATGTAGAGTGTTGAATGTAATATTTTTATAAACTTTGCAGATTAGCAGGCTAGAATATATTTACCGCTATAAGATCACTAGGTGTCAGGACCTAAAATGAAGGAAACAAATAATTGAGGTGTAATTCAGTTTTTTATCTATCTTTTCTATGTTATACATTTTATATTAACTTGATTAATGCAAACATGCTTTTTAAAGAATACTTAGCATTTCTAAAATTATGTCATTAAGATTCATGTTTATTAATATTTGAAGTAAACCCCATAGTCAACTCCCCCATATTTTTTTTTTTGTGTGGACTCCAGATGTAGCAGGGACTTTTTGGAAAGATCATTAAACCTATGTTTACTAGGTTGGAAAAGGCTATATTTTGGGATCACCTCTTTATGAAAGAAAACTTCAATGTCATATCGTATAATTTTAGAAAAAGTTGCCATCATATACATAACTTATTTTTTGGCTTGTGACTGAGTCAGTCTTGTCATAAGTAATTATTCCTCATTCAATAAAATCCCTTCAAAAGTACAATTTAAATAATTCTTTTATACCGTGACCATAACTTTAAATCTAGTTCAAAGGTTCTAGAGAACAGGTTCCATTTTAAGAAGAATGCACTTCCTGCTCATCAATGGCAAATGTAAGCATAAAATTTAAGAGGTAAACTAGACTATAAGTCAATAATTTTCACTTTTATATTCTAGAAGAAAGTAAGGCTCAAAGAAGTTTGATATTATTCCAAACTACTAAGTGGCAGAGCTTGTATCCACGGGTTATTTGACTTGAAATGCTTTTTCTCCTGGTCTCCTGGGTTCCCTCTGTGTAGTTCAGTTTTCAAGGTTAGGGGAGATTTGTACATTAAAGGACTCAAATCAGAGAAAATATCAATAACTAATGATCCCCAAAGGAAATGCTAACCATTAATTCTTGGTGTCAAATTACTCTCTGATTAAATTTAAAAAGACTTTTTCAAGTTTTGTATTCATTTAAATACTTTTTAAAAAGGAACTTCAAGTGTAATTACCTGATTTGGATTATATGGGAAAGGAAAAGGAATTGGAATCTACAAAAAAGAAAAAAAGAAGAAAGTGAATTGTGAATAAAATAAAATGTGGACATTCTGTTTTGATTTTTTCTTATTTATTAATCCATTTGCTCATATATCTGTCCAACTGTCCTTTTGTTCATCTGTCTGGTCTGTCTGTCCATCCAGTATTTATTGAGCAAGTATGTGCTTTCAGGGAGCCCACTTTCTAGTTGGTGGAGGGTAGATTTTAGTGCATTTTAAATATATATTTTTTTCTTTCAAGAGGTATGCTTATTTTACTCGTCAAACCTAAAGCCAAGAATCCATTCTGTGTTGATAATTGCAAATCTGTTTCTCTAGAAGTCATTCTTTGCCTGATATTTTATACTATTCTGCCTCCTGGTGGAAGGAAGAGTTTCCATTTCAAATATGAGTGATTTGTTTGTTTTTTGCCACATAGATTCATGTAATTTTATAAATAAGTGTTAACAGAGATTCCTATATTCTAATTATAAAAAAAGACTGCAGGATTTTATACTAATTTAAAACAAATCTTACTGAATGTCAGCCCCCATAAAGGGAAACTAAGCCTAGATTGACTAGAACCAAAATAATAAGCAATTAGTTAAAATACATGTTGTTAGAAATTTAGTGGCTAAGATTCAGTTAGGACATGTGAAAATATTAAGAAGGAAGAATGTTCCATTGAGGACTATAACTTCAGTGATATATTTCTAAAAGCCAGCTTCAAGTTGAGAAAACCGTTTGAAATTAAGTACAGTACAAGCAAAGGGAAAGTCTTTGTTACATTTAGATATAAAAATAAAATGTAAAATTATGTTTATACTTTAAAAATACTTAGCTGATAAACAAGAAGTTAAGCAAGATGCTATTTTAAAATGTGTGTGAACATTTCCAAAATATCTTTGCTTAAATACCGCCCAAATGTAATCTTTTCAACCTGTGCTACAGCCTCATGGTCATTCTTCCTCCAAATTGCCACGTTCTTAGGTCTGTCCCAAGCAGTTGTGGTTCCCTCTGCTGAAGTGCCCCACCCACTTCTGATCCCTCATGACCTGGCTCAGATCTTGTCTCTTCTGAATGAAGTCTGTGATCCACAGCCTTTGTATCTGCAACTAGCAGCACTTACCAAGTTAGTTTTTTCATTTATGCATCTTTCTCATCAGACTGTGAACTTAGAGCATACTTTTTGTAATAACAGCCCTCACTATCGACCCTATTACAATGTAGACATTCAGTAAATATTAACTGAATGAATGCTGTCTGTACCAACAAAAGTATTACAGAATAAAGGCAATTCAAGTATGGATTTAGGATTGTTTTGGCCTTTATTAAAAAGTGTTATAAGAATCTAGATATTAGAAAGATGGGTGATGACCCAATAAGAAGAGCAAACTAATGATTTTGCTTGACTTATGAGAAAAACAGAGCTGGAAAAAAACTTTATAGTGAAAAGAAAGCAACAAGTTGATTTAGAAAAAGAAAAAGGGCATTATAGAAAGGTTAGTCTCTTCATGAAGAGTAATCGGTGTCATCATAAAGAAGTCAATATGAACACCTTGATGGCAGGTGGAGAGAGGCATTGGAAGAAGTCTCTAATGATCCGAGGAGAAGTTTGCTAGCCCCTTGTCACACTGCACCACAAGTTAGGTAGGGAGAGTAGTATGAGTCGCTGATGCCTGGCGACCTCAGAAAGCTTCATGTTTCTCTATTACAGTTTGGAAATTTTTATAATCATCATCCAACTAATAAATACTTTTCACAATTTGGAGATTTCCCAAACCCATACTTACTGGGGGCAGCTGTGGAGGTGGGAGAAATGGGAACTGAGGAAAAAATGGTATTCCTTGTGGTGGGTAAAAGTTAAATCTCTGTTAAAAAAAATAATGTCAGTGATTGCAGATAAGTGCATACTTTTAAAATGCCGACCATGACATTTGAAAATACAATTAAAAGTTTACCTGACCACTGGAACTGCCTCCAGATTGCTCAAACTTGTAAAAACAGTAACAACAATAAGGTGAAGCAAAATATGGCAATACATCACTCATTACAAAGAGATTTTATTCTAAATGAGAATAGGTAACAAGCTACATTACTGAGCATTACACCCACAAGCGATGTAGTTTTACCTCTGAGATAAAACATAGTTGAGTATCTAACAAGGAAAAGTTGAGTTAATTTTTCCCAGTGTTCAGAACATGATCTTTTTGCCTTTAACCTTATTTCCAAAATATTGTTTTTATTTACATTTCTTCTGATTAATTACATATTGCATGTCTCTTTATCTTTGAATCAACAATGTTCTTAATTTATTTCTCAGCATTTAGAAGTCCAAAGTGAAGCTTGATCAGGTGGCGGCACAGTGGATAGAGCGATGGACTGGGACACAGAGGACCTAGGTTTGAAACCCCCTGAGGTTGCTGGCTTGAACGTAGGCTCACCAGCTTGAGCTTGGGGTCACTGGCTTGAGTGTGGGATCATAGACATGACCCCATGGTCGCTGGCTTAAGCAAGGGGTCACTCGCTCTGCTGTAGCCCCCTGGTCAAGGCACATATGAGAAAGCAATCAACGAACAACTAAGGAGACTAATAAGCCGCAACAAAGAATAATCGATGCTTCTCATCTCTCTCTCTTCCTGTCTGTCCCTATCTGTCCTTCTCTCTGGCTCCCTCTTTCTTGATCTCTGTCACAAAATATTAAAAATAAAAGTTTAAAGTGAAGGGAGTATGAAAATGGACATTTAAATTTTGTATACCTAAACACAAATTTTGTTTTTTCTTTTTTAAAATTATATTTTATTATTATTAATTCTAATGGGGTGACACCAATAAATCAGGGTACATATGTACAATGAAAACATCTCCAGGTTATCTTATCATTCAATTGTGTTGCATACCCATCACCCAAAGTCAAATTGTCCTCTGTCACCTTCTAACTGGTTTTCCCTGTGTCCCTCCCCTCCTCCCTATCCCACCCTTCCCTCTCTCCCCCCACCCCGTAACCACCACTCTCTTGTCCATGTCTCATAATCTCACTTTTATGTCCCACCTACGTATGAAATCATGCTGTTCTCAGTTTTTCTTTTTTTCTGATTTACTTATTTCACTCCGTATAATGTTATCAACTAAACACAAATTTTGAAAGCTCCCTTACTTCTTTGAAAGCTCCTTTGTTACAAAAAAAAAAAAAGTGCTGGGAAGAGAGTGTCATATATTCAGAAGACTATAATAAACAGATTAGATTCATAGATCTCATTTGTATAGATATAGAAAGCATGACTACAGTGAACACGAGATAGTTTGGGGTAAGGGTATTTGTAAAAAAACTAAATTCAAACTTTGTAATTAAAACGTAGGTCACGGCAGAATATTTGTTCTATACTGCTAATTTTATCTGAGAGTTTTCTCTTGTTCCAGTTAGGACTCTTCAGTGCCTTAGATACATTTTTATTATTCTTGCAAGGCTCTGAGGTAGTTCTTCTAACTCATTTTATAGTCAGTGTAGCCAGAGTTAGTTCCTTGCTCAAGATGACACACTTAGCAAATGGCACATGCAGCTGAGATTTGTACTGGGAAGATCTTTGAGCTGAGGATAATTGGTACATTTCTGGGTCTATGGTGAAATAAAAACATAGGAATGCTCCTGACCGAGTGGTGGCGCAGTGTTTAGAGCGTCAGGCTGGGATGTGGAGGACCCAGGTTTGAGACCCCAAGGTCTCCAGCTTGAGCATGGGCCCATCTAGCTTGAGCAAAAGCTCGCCAGCTTGGACCCAAGGTCGCTGGCTCCAGCAAGAGGTTGCTCGGTCTGCTGAAGGCCCCGCGGTCAAGGCACATATGAGAAAGCAATCAATGACTGGGCAGCATGCGGCCCCCTAAGGCCATTTATCTGGCTCCCACCGCACTTCCAGAAGGGGCACCTCTTTCATTGGTGGTCAGTGAGAGGAGCACAGAATGCATCCGCACCTATAGTTCCCATTGAAATACTGGTCAGTTTGTTGATTTAAATTTACTTGTTGTTTATTTTAAATACTGTATTTGTTCCCGTTTTGTTTTTTTACTTTAAAATAAGATATGTGCAGTGTGCGTAGGGGTTTGTTCATAGTTTTTTTTATAGTCCAGCCCTCCAACGGTCTGAGGGACAGTGAACTGGACCCCTGTGTAAAATGTTTGGGGACCCCTGAACTAAGGTGTCACAATGGCAATGGAAAACTAATGATTGATGCTTCTCATCTCTCTCCGTTCCTGTCTGTCTGTCTGTCCCTATCTATCCCTCTCTCTGTCCCTGTAAAACAACAACAAACATAGGAATGCTGTTTGCCCAGAATACTGTCTCTAGAATGGAAATGCAGCGGACCACTGACAGGGAGTACTCACAGGGAGGGGCAGAGCAGCCGCAGTGCTCAACAGGCCCGCCAGGATGAGGACTCTCATTCTGATGGAAGAGTCTGATGGAAGGGTTAGGAGATCATTTTCAGTTTTTCTATCTAAGTCCTATTCCCATTGTAAATAGACTGTCTAGTTACAGGTGTTGAAATCGTAGTCAAGCTAGATTCTGCCTCTAGATTCATGCTTTGTAAGCCTAGAGAAGTGCTTTGAAACACTTGGAATGACTTTAGATAAGACATGTGGTCTCTGGTTCATAACACTTTACACACTTCCTAGTCTTCCTCCTAATCTCATAGTTTAACCGATACCCTTTTGGCCCCGGAAGTTATTTGAATTTGTGATCAGTATCCATGGATCTTGAAACACCAGTGTCATATCATTCTTAGTATTGGGGATATACCACTACTGGCTCAAATGAAATTTCTTATGTAATATACAAATAAATCCACCTTGAGCTTCTACCCCTGTTACTGACAGTTATAATTTCTCAAGAAGCAAATTATATGGGAAAAATCTTGTAAGGCATAATGGGTTGGTAGACAATAAACACAATATGAGTAGATTCCATAAAGCAAATCGATGTGGTCTTTATTGACCAGCTGCTTCTGAAAGCGTAAGTTTTTATGATCTTCAATCACATTAAATTCAAATTATCTTACCTTGTGAGTTACCAATTAAAACCATTAAACTTTGGAATTGAATTTTGGAAGAGAAATCAACTTCATCATATTCTTATTAAGACTTGTCCCAGTTCTGGCTGGGTAGCTCAGTTGGTTAGAGTGTTATCCCAATACACAAAAGTTGTGGGTTCTATCTTCAGTCAGGGCACACAGAAGAATCAACCAGTGAATGCATAAATAAGTGAAATGACAAATCAGTGTTTCTCTTTTTCCCTCTAAAATCAATAAATAAAATAAAAACATAACAACAAAATAAAAGACTTGTCCCCAGCATCTGAAGCAAGTTTTATCTCTTTATATATCTTACTCTTCAACTATTTTATATGAAACTGAAACCTGATTTACCTTTGTGCTATTTTATTTTGCCTGAATTTAGACAACTTATCCCCCTTTCCCTCCTTTTCTGCATCTTTTCTTTGTATTTTTCTTCTTTAGAGTCAAACCCTGGATTTTTTTTTTCCTTTGTTAACTGGAACTACTAGAAATCATTAAATTATCCACCATAAGAATATCTTACATTCTTTTACCTAGTGCAATAGAATCCATCCAAATGATATGGCATCTTTTTAAAATTACCTTTGCTTCAAATGGCCCTCGGAGCAAGAATTCAAGGAGCAGTGTGATCTCCTAAGATCTCTATTCCCATCTAGTATTTAAGCTGTATTACTAATGCCTTTATGGTTATGGGCAATATGAGTCACCAAATTAAAAGCTAAACTGAATAGTTGTTTCCAAACTAGAAATTCCAACTTATAAAGTGTCTGAATTACACAGAGATAGAATTAAAGACTGATTACTGAGAAAATAATTTCATACCCTTGGTTGGGATTAGAGTAATGTACTACAACCCACAATTAAAAACTGTGACCACCAAGGATATTAAAGTGCTCCTGTAATATATCATTTAGGGCAGTGATACACACGGGAACCTTAATGGATAGAAAACGTACGCCTCTAAAATTTTCTATTATTAGATAATAGTTTTCATTTTAAAATCAACCTTATTTTAAGTAAAAAATTTTTAGTAAATATTTAGCTAGTGTCTTTTGTGTGTGTATGTGACAGGGACAGAGAGAGACCAAGAGAGAGGGACAAGTAGGGACAAACAGGAAGGGAGAGAGATGAGAAGCATCAATTCTTCGTTGCAGCACTTCAGTTGTTCATTGATTTATCATATGTGCCTTGACTGGGAGGCTACAGCAGACTGAGTGACCCCTTGCTTGAGCCAGCAACCTCGGGCTCAAGCTGGTGAGCCTTGCTCAAACCAGATGAGTTCGTGCTCAAGGTGGTGGTGACCTCGGGGTTTTGAACCTGGGTCCTCCCTGTCCCAGTCCTACACTCTATCCACTGCTCCAACACCTGGTCAGGATATTTAGCTATTGTCTTTAACATTAAAATTACTTTTCACTATTCTAAAACATTTAAAATGGGAATTTAGGTCTAATTAATACCTCCAAATACAATTCACTGTTTCTAGCAAATTCATAATTAGAAACTTGGTTTGTGAGTTGTTAAAACCTCTCATGAGATTTCTTTGGAGCTACAGATAAAAACACTGGCAATTTCTGAAATTATTTCCCTAGTTGGAAAAAAATTATAAATAATTAGATTTTGATTAATCAAATTGAATTTACTTATTTAGACCTGAGATGGTGTGATGTGGCTTAGGTAAAAACAAGTGACTCAGCTAAGAAAAGAGATAAATGCAATTTTGAATATAATCAAAGAAGAATATTCTGATAAATAAACTCTGCCAGATAAAATTCTCTGGAGCACATTTTCTCAGTGACTATTACAGGTAAGGATCTTAACAACAACATATTTTTAATTATTTGAAGAAATAATCAAAGATAATTGTATTGATGTCTTATTCCACATAGAAAAACATATTTTAAAACTATTTTATTTTCTCTCAAATATTTTAGGTAGAATAAAGTGGGTGACAGGGTCTTGTAGACCTTGCAAAAGTCTATTATGGTGTCTTTAATATTTTTGCAATTTAGCTTTTACTGTATTAACAGTTATCAAGAAAGAGCTCAAGTAAGAATGCATTTTCTCTTATGATAAATGTTCTTGTTTGCAATTTACAGTAGTAATATTTATCTCTGACTGTACTGGGCATCAAGACAATTCAGGAACCTCTACTGTTCGTGTTCTCTTTATATTACTTATTTTGAGGACTTCCAACACACCTGCATATGAATACCTGCATAGAAGCTAAAATTAGTTGTATCAGGCAGGGCATAACCATTGCACTTTTAATAGAATTTGGTAAAGAGCACTTGAATTCAATTCTTTTTGTTTAAACTTACATTATGACAAAAGACACTCATGAGCAACTACTATTTAACAATTGAATAATTTGTTTTCCATAGGAATTGTCTCTCTCAACCACACTCACACTTTTTTTAAGTGGTAGGTCCAGGAAGCACAATGTTAATTTAATATAAAGTGTTATTCCTGGGTTGGTCTTTCCCATACAATTGTTAAATAAATGACTGGAAATAAACTTGAACAAGCATTAGGATTTTATGGATTTTTATTAGGCTATTAAAACATTGAAGATAATACACATTCACAACCAAAGAACATTTTTTCATTTTCTTGATGTACATATGATATTATAGCCAAAACGAACATATCTCATAAATGTATTAAGAGTGATTAAGTTAAACTACTGTTTACAAACAGCATACAGTATTTTGTATATATTGACCTACTTTAAAATTTTTTATTTCCATAGTTAATGTTAAATGCCGGGTACATATACAGTTATTAAGTAATTACCCTCATTGTCTTCATAGACGTGCAAATTTGTTGCTAAATGAAATCTACAATTATCATGGCTGCATGTTTCAGATGTAGTCAGAACAGAGGAGGGTTCTGGAAAGTTTAAATTCTTTCAGATCTTAATTTAAAACAGGAGATTTTCATCTATGTCTTCTGTAGAAAATGGAAAAAAAAAGCATATTTAGAAAGTACCCTGAGAAGTATTATCAACAAATAATGTTTGAGTTGAAGGATTCGAGCAGTTATTAAGAAGGCAGTAAGAATGTTCTCAGTCCTGGTAGGGCATCAACATCTCCTATAGTGAAGCTTTAAAAAAAAACACAAAACTTCAGGTCTCAGCCCTGGTTTCCTGAATCAGAGTCCCCAGGGGTGGGCTAATGGCATGTATATATTTAGAAAGCTCTGCAGGTAGTTCTGATGTAGGGTGGAGAACTACTGATAGGGGAGACCCAGTCAAGTAGTGCCAAGTATAATAATCTATAAGGATCACTAAAATATAATGAAAATAAGTAGAGGTATAGTGCCAGTTTAATCAAATTTCCAATCAAGTAATTGGAAAAGAACTTGCTGCGTCTATGGAAAAAGGCAGAATCCTCTGAGGGCTATATGACCACCCTTTACCAGTATAACCCACCTTCACTCAGTAACTTAAAGCAGATTAATATGAAGTATACTAAACTTCTACCCTGTCTGGGTGCACCAGGTAGCTTTCCCACCCAATATAAATATCCCCCTCTCACTCCAAGAGTGGGAAAGATTATGAGATTTGGTATATATTTTTTTGATCACTGGCTTTGTTTATAAAATTGGAATAATGACCTCAGTTATAAATTTACTTAATACTTGCATATATTTGAATAGGTTTATATTCTTGAATATATCTTGAATACATTCATACTTTTAATACATATCTTGAATATGTTTATTTTTTTCTCCCTAATGTAACTGCCCTAGTTCAAGTTCTCATCAATTCTAACCTGAATTTACAACCTCTCTAGTGTTTTTTGGCTTCTCCACAATGTAACCAAAAGAAGCTTTCTTAAATACAGATTCAATTAAATCACTCCCTTGCTTAAAACATTTTGATGATCATCCAGTGCTCCTACGATATTATCTTTAACTGGCTTAGTAGAACCTGCAGGATCTGACTCATTTATTAGTCTCATCTGGAAGACTTTTCTAAAGATTAGTGTGGATATATATCAATGACTACAGTATGTTATGTCCTGGGCAGTAAATAAGTGAGACTCCTCCATCTCTTAATTGCATCCCTTTTTGTACACAAAGTGACAATGAGACCTGCTGGGCATGAGCAACATGCCATAATTCAAATAGCTAGTTAATGACAGAGCTGGAATATTTGAGCACATTTAGTTTGAATCAAAGGCAATTAGAATTTAGGAAAACCCTGCTGAAATTACCTCGCCCTTTTTTGTTATGTGATAATTTTTTCCCTTCCTCAAAATAACGTAATCACAGCCAGACCACAGTGAACAAACAAGACCATTAGCGGCTCTGCGAGTCGCTTAGAAGCGATTCCTGCTCCTCCCCTGCAACGCCCAGCGCGGAGCCAGACTGAGCCTACATGCTGCAGAGCTGCCCCACATTTCAAAGGAACAGGGAAGCCTGATTATTGGTTTCTTTAGATAAATGGTCCCAGTTCAGATTCACCTTTTGATTCCTGCTTTAAAATCAAGCGCCAGATTAAAGGGAATCCATAGTATGTACTGCCTCAACTAATTTATTCCCTCTTCAAAATAGTGAAGTAGGGAGGGCAGGGCAGAGGTACTTCGGTGCCTTTTAGCATGGGAATCGGAAAAGCCGGTTTTAACTATTTTTACAAACATATTTGAATTTATAAGTATATAGAAGAATAGGTGTTAGAAAGGAAATTGGCATTATTTGTATGAATCTGGGTCATAATAGTTTGCTAATTTTCTATCAGTGCTAACAGTATAAACAGTAAGTGGTAGCCAGACTTCTAGATGGCCCTCAACAACCCTCACCTCCTGTAACTCCTCCCACATTGTAGCAGGGTTGGTCGGTAGAAGTAATGATATATGATATGTCACTTTGAGATTAGGCTATAGAAGACATCAGAGCTGCAGTCTTGGAGTCTCTCTCTCTCTCTCTCTCTCTCTGATCATTCACTTTGGAGGAAAGCAGATGCCCTGCCCTGAGCAGTCTTATGGAGAAGACCACGTGGTGAGGAACTGAAGCATCCTGACAATAGTCACTTGAGGGAGCTTAGAGCAGATCCTCCGCTAGAACCATTGGGAAAACTATCTATCTCTGGATTTCTGATCCTTGGAAACTGTGAGAGAGACTTTAAACTTCTAAACTTCAGCGTAATTTGTTATGCAGCAATAGACAATATCTAAATAGAACTAGTTGCTTACAAAAATATACATTCTTTGCTCATTACAGTTGTGCTTATTTCACAGAATACTATTGTAGAGAAAAGAACTAATCTATTCTGCTTGCCTATTTATCAATAATAAATAAATCATGCTCTCAGCTCTTTCTCTCTGATTTATACATATGAATAAAGAATATTTTTAAAGTGTATTATACATATGAATAAAGAATATTTTTAAAGTGAAGTTCACACAAGTTACCTCTTTTTGGGAAATTCTGACCTTTGAGGAACTTACTTTTCTTTACTGCTTGGTTGCATGTCATTCTACATGTATGTTGTGAATATATGTGTAAAATCTTGCTTTAGAGATTTGATCACTATTCATTTATGTTTTGCAAGCAGTTTGCTTGCTTAATTTTTAAAATATCTTTCAAATTTTGATTATTCAAAACATGCTTGCTCATAAAAATTAACTCTAACTTAGGAAAGGGAAGTAGATTAAGATATAACCTAGCAAAACAAATGTCTAAATTTGAATTCCTTTCCTGTGGGAATAAAGAACCCCTTTTATTTTATTTGTTACTGAAGATGAAGTAATGGATCACTTTTGTGATGTTTAAGACCCAATCTTCAGTATGTTGGTAATAAATTCTGAGAGTCTTCTGATGTCTCCCTTTGACAGAATCGAGCTGGCTGTTCTACTCTTCACATATAATTTTTAAAAGTTTGGCCCAATACACAGGTTAAAGGAGCCCTCTGAGAATTGGCACAACTCTGGATTCACATCATTTTCTGAGGCTTGACCAACTGATGAGACCTCAATGCAGGTACCTCCTAAATATTCACACTAGCTACCCTTTGAAAACAGAGAATCATAAAGGGAGTAAAAAAACAACCTTGCCATGAGAGCACTTACTCTGAAGGAGTCCTCCCTGGGACGCTGCCACCTTGCTGTGTCTAGGTTTCAATTTGAACACACAACAGGATCTCTCTATAAGGACTACAGGGTCTAGGGTTTGTCTAGAGAATGATGATGGATTTACCTTCTTTAATTCCAAAGCAGTGGCCCCACTCCTTCAGGGTGATGTGCTTATCCTTGTTGGGATCGCATTCATTGAAGAAGCGAGTTATGCAGTGTTCCATGGGCACCAGAGATGCTCGCAAAGGAGCAAGCTCAGAATATGTCAAGACTCTGCAATAAAATACATGGCAGCCTATTAACTGAGTAACTTGTGTGTGAAAGTTAACTCTTAGAATTACCATGGGCAACTTTTTTCTGTAAGGTTGCTGGGTATGCCCAATAAATAGTACACTCATTAACAGCTGTAAATGAAATAAACTATTTATGGGTAAGATAGATAGCTTTTGGGGTATTAATTCACAAGTTCTTCTTCTTCACTGGGAACTATCCTCCCTCCACCCCACATTTATAGGGGTGCACCCCAGCCATCATGTTTGTACAATCTGATTGTTCCAGAGATAGGCACTTGACCCTAATTGGGCCATTCAAATTGCCTGGGGACTTCAGGATCCAGATTGTGAAAGAAAAGAATCTCTGTGGTGGGTTGGACCCTAACATGTGAATTTGGGAGGCAGGGTGTGGCCATAATCTGTTCTTTTCTTTCTTTTTTTCCAAGTGAGAGGAGGAGAGATAGACAAACAAACTCCCACATACACCTCAACTGGATCCACCTGGCAACCCCCATCTGGGGCCACTGTTTTGCTCATTGGGGCACTTGCAACCAAGCTATTTTTAGCACCTAAGATGGAGGCTCCACAGAGCCATCCTCAGTGCTCGACCTGATGTGCTTGAACCAATCAAGCCATGGCTGCAGGAGGGGAAGAAAGAGAGAGAGGGAGAGAATAGAGAGGGGGAGGTGGAAGGGTGGAAAAGCAGATGGTCGCTTCTCCTGAGTGTCCTGACTGGGAATCAAACTCAGGACTTCTACAGCTGGACAGATGCTCTACCACTGAGCCAACTGGCCAGGGCCTTGACCTGTTCTTTCTTTTTTATTTTCTTTCAGTGAGAGGAAGGGAGGCAGAGATAGATTCCCACATGCACCCCAGCTGGAATCCACCCAGAAAGCCCACTAGGGGGTGATTCTCTGCCCATCTGGGGTGTTGCCCTGTTTCTCAGAAACTGAGTTCCTCTTAGCATCTGAGGTGAGGCCATGGAGCCATCCTCAGCGCCTAGGCCCAACTCTCTTCAATTGAGCCATGGCTGCAGGAGGAGAAGAGAGAGAGAGTGGGAGAAAGAGAAAGAGAGAGAGAGTAGGGGAAAGGGGGAGAGTGGAGAAGCAGATGGTCACTTTTCCTGTGTGCCCTGACCAGAAATCAAACCCAGGAATTCCACATGCTGGGCCAATGCTCTACCACTGAGCCAAGTGACCAGGGCCAATCTGTTATTTTCAAAGCAGTTTTTTGTATAGACACTTAACCTCATTTGTTTGGCATTTCAGTGTTTTAGACTGGACCCAAGAAATGTCCTAAAACTGTTTAGAATTCTCTTTGTAAAGAAAATTAGACATTATATCAGAGAGATGACCTAGTCATAGGAAAGTAAAGAGTTTTTACCTGTCCACAGGATGTTGGTCAAGTTCACTAAACTGCCAGTGTACAGGATACACATACATGTGATAGTTTTTCTTAAAGTCCCTCAAGAGAAGGTCGATGGAATGGTCCCCAGCCAAGAGTCTTTTTTCATCCAGGTAAATTTTTTTGACCTGGGATTAGGAAGGGAGAAGATAGATTGTCAGAGAAGTGTAATCAAATTATCACTTACTAAACCTTAACATGAGTAACAATAACATAATAGAGGAAAACGAGCCCAGGCCTTTGTATGAGAGTAAATGAAATGTCTTCTAATCAACACTATACCCTTTCTTCTTTCTACACAGAGTAATAGCTAACATTAAAATAACTTAGTTTTCAGAAGAATCGCCTTTTTTGATTTTTCTTTTAATTAAGTAATATTTATCACATTTTAAAAAATGATGAGGAGGTTTTAATGAAAAGGGCTAAAGTGACATCAGCAAAATTGTTGATTAGTAAGTGACATGCTCTGCTCTTCCCTGTTGGCATACTCCATCCTTAATCCTCAGTGAATTCCATCTGCTTCCTGCTCAGTCTCAGTTCAACCTTCGTGTGATACTGTTTGGTCATCCTCATGAAAATTTCTGTTTAGTTTCTAATGCTCTCAAGGCTCTCTGTGATGATGTATTAAAACGAGGGGATAGAAATTATTTTGGGGGCAATGTGTGTAATACTCTCAACTGGTGATATTACTCATTATTTCACTGAATAATTGGAAGCAATCAGAACAGAACCTTTACCCAGTCCCATGAGTGCATCTACCAACTTCTTATTACTATGCATGAACTTCCTGTGCTGTTGATCTAAGCCCATCTCTCACTGATGCTCAGGACCCCATCCTTTCTCATCTACTCAAAAATACCCTACGACAGGTGAGCATCTTTCCTTCTTTACTGGGTCATTTCCAGAAACACAAATATTCTCCACCATGTCCCACAGGGAGACTGAACTCTAATTCACATTTCCCTTCAGCTTCCACCCTATTTCACTTTTCCCCTTTACAGCGTAACGTCTTGAAAATATGGTTTGTACTTGCTGCTTCCATATCCTTCCTTTTATTCTATTTTGAACTCTGTCCACTCAAGCTTTTATCCTCTCCATTCTGTGTTAACAGCTCTTGTCAAGGTCAACTATGATTGCCACATGCCAGATCAGAGGCCAACTCTTAGTCCTCATCTTAGAACCTGTAAACAGCGTTTGACACAGTTTATGCACACCCTCCTTATTGTTTTATTTTTTCTTCATAGTACACTTCATCCTGCCTGACATATTTTATACATACATTTATATATTTCCATGTATGTTCATATATACGTATACAAATATATACATATACATATATTTAATAACACACATATATACTTATTAGTTAACAGTCTGTGTGTTTTGCCTAGAATATAATAAGCTCATGAAGGCAGAGAGTTTTGTTTTATTCATTGCTTTATCTCCAGCACATAAACCAATTTCAGGTACTTAGGGTGCACTCAATAATTATGTGATGAATAACATTTTCCTGGGAACTTCTGGAATAATATTTTACACATTTTAATATTCCTATATTACTGACATTGTGAGTAATAAATTCCCTTATATCATAACTTTATGATATAAAGTCTGGCTTATGAGGGAAAAAAAAACACCATTTAGATTTAAATAATATGTCTGGGTCTTAATTGAGGTTTAGTTTGCTTACCCAGAGGTTTGTTCTAGGTATGAATTGAAGAGCCCTTGTTTAGGCTACTACCCTTTGTGTGGAATGAGGTGGTTTGGCCGTGTCCCATACCTTGTGGCATGAGTGGTGACCACTACTATTCTGTTAATACATATGTGCTAACCAGGCATGGGGAAGCAAAGTGGGCTGTAGCTATACACAGCGGGAGGTAGAAACCCATGCCCCTGACACCTTTTTTCCTCAGGCCCTGTAGACAGACACTTAGGCTGCTGACCTGTGGATAACTTACTTTATTTCTCTGCTTCTCATTTAAATATCCAGCGTGTTCAGGGTTCGGCTCATAAAGTTGCATGAGGATATTCTTGAGCCAGTCTCTCATTCTTAGAGGAAACTGAGTCACTTCAAAGTCCGTACAAACAGGAATAGCTGTTTCAAGTGGAAAGTAAAACAATGTTACCCTTTGGCTCTTCCTCCTGTCCTATAGCAAGTCCTTATTATAGGAAGTGTGGTGACTAACAGCATTCTCACTGCGCAGTCATCACAGCAGTGGCCCTTAACCATGGCCACTCAATGGAATTGCCCTGGGTGTTTAAAAAAACATATCAGATGCCAGCTTCCATTTAGAGAAATTCTGATTTGATAGCTCTGGGGTGGAGCCTGGACATGAGGATGTTTCAAAAGCTCCCAAAGTAATTTTGATGTGCAGCCAGGGTTGAGAACCATGTCTCTCAAATCAGAGCTGGGATGTAGAGGTGGAGTACAAAAGAGTTATTTATTAGGGGAAAAGATAAAAAGGTTGAAGGTAGCTTATACTGTGGTTACAATGTAATACTTTTAGATATCAGTGGCTGAAAGGAACAAAAGTTTGTTTTTCAGTTCTATTGATATATAATTGACATACAACACTCTAAATTTAAGATGTACAGCATAATATGACGAACAAATAGTGAAATGATTACCACAATAAGTTTAGTTAATGTTTATCACCTCATATACTTACAAAAAATTTTTTTTTTACTTGTGATGAGAACTTTCAGGATCTACTCTCTTAGCGAGTCTCGAATATAACTATACAGTCATCATGCTGTACATGGCATCAAATGCTTATTTCTTGATCCTGTTACAAGTTCAGTATAAGTGGGCTGGCGGGCTCTCACTCATTGTAGTCTCTCTGAGGCTCAGTACGATGGAGGCTCCACCATCTCAACAGAAGGAAAAAGGAGTGTGGAGTACCATCCACTGGTTCTGAAATACTGTTATTCAGAACTCACATGGATGATTTTTGCTCAGATTTCCTTGGACAAAGCAACCCATATGGTCACATTTAAAATCAAGGGGGTTGAAAAGTTTAATTCTCTCGTGGGTTGGAAAGAAGAGGAGAACTGGAAATATGAGTGAGCACTGCTAATGTGGAGAATCACTTAGCAGTGAGGGGATCCAAAGACAATTGAGAATATCCTGAGAAAGGAAGACAATTTTTTTAAACAAAGCTTCTGGAAGAAGATGTTGTCATAAAACTTCTTGGCAGAAGCTTAACTTGACTAGGGAAAAGGACAAATAAATTAGCAAAATTCCAATAATTTATCTCAATTATGAAGTGGATAACATTAGATAGTGGTTTTGAACCCTAGCTGCACATTAGAATTGTCTAGGTTACTTTTAAAAACAAATGAGAAACAATGCCAAGGTTCCAACCTAGTTCAATAAAATTGAAATCTCTTATAATTAAAGCCTGGTCATTCTTCTTTTTATTTATTTTTTTAAGTCTGCTCAGTTGGTTTTAATGTGCAGCCCGGGTACAGAACTATATTAACTATCTCCTGTTTGTGAATGTATGAGTAGATATAAGTGTATTGTTCAGATATGCCTAGATTTACCACCACCCCCCAGCATTGGTGATTGGTAGGACCTTACATTTGCAGGGTCCAAAATAATCCAGCTGCAGTTGGTGTCCCTTTTTGGTCCCCTCCAGTCTGCACTTAGTAGCAAACAGATGACAAGAGCTGGCATAGGTCTCATTGTCAGTGCCACAAACCTAAGAAAGACAAGCATGAGATTAGGCTCATGTTTCTGAATGTTCATCAGGAAAATACTCTGCTCCTTAATGCTCATAGCCTATCTGGTAAAACTGTGCTGTGCCACACGTGATCAGGTAGGTGAAGCTATTACAATTATAATAATCCCACTCAGTATACACACACAATCAACTAAGTTGTACCAGTGGTGATGACAATTCAGCTTTATTTATTTATTTATTTATTTATTTTTTATAGGGACAGAGAGAGAGAGTCAGAGAGAGGGATAGATAGGGACAGACAGACAGGAATGGAGAGAGATGAGAAGCATCAATCATCAGTTTATCGTTGCGACACCTTAGTTGTTCATTGATTGCTTTCTCATATGTGCCTTGACCCTGGGCCTCGAACCTGTGTCCTCCACATTCCAGTCCAATGCTCTATCCACGGCCCCACCACCTGGTCAGGCACAATTCAGCTTTAGATAGGCTCAGTAGAATGAAAGCTGAAGATGTTCCAAGGATAGAATGAATTTTGAAATGATTTCTATAGATCAGCTTCATCATTATCTTTTTAGGGCACAAGTGAAATTCTTTGATTTTGTTGGTATATGTTCTTATTTAATATTAATGCAAATATTGAATGACAACCTGGGATTTTACCTAATTATTTTTTTAACAAAAATTTCAATTGCTGTTTTCATTTAAATCACTACTTGTTGCCCCTTAGAGGCCAGTTTGTAGAATACTTACTTGGTCAAGAAGTTTCGTGGGAGGACAAGTCATTGGATCTTGACAAACACAGTGGGGTTTTCCCTGTTGGTCAGCCTTACACATGTGTCCTCTTTTACACTGGAAGTTCATGCAAGAATCTAAGAGAAAAGTTTGGACAGGATAAGCTATATTGAATATATAAACTCAAATTCATCCAGACCATTAGTTCCATTTCCATTAATAGGAGAAAACTGGGAAAACAGTAGAAATTATTATAATGTTAGTTTTCAGGTAGGGTCCTCTGGCATCAGACTATTTAATACAATAGTCTAGATTTGCTGTGCACTTTAGATCAGAGATTTAGAATGAACAAATAGCTCTTCTTGGGCTGGCTGCACTGGTCACAGTCTGAAGTCTATAGTGCAATTTGGTGCAAGTTGTTCAGAGGTTAAATAAGCCATGAGAATTTTGTTGTATTGAAATTAAAAATATTTGTGATTAGGAATTAGATATTAATTAAATATGGGGTGTAAATTGACTAGTAAGTTATGGGTTTAAAAATCAAAAAGTTAGAATAACTTATTCTCAGAAGCAAAAGAATTTAGATATAAAAAATTCTAGTTTTTCACAATAATATTTATTGCAAAAGGACTTCTCACTTGTAAACACATTTATTTACTCAAGACCTTCAGGGGATGCCTGAAACCATGGATAGTGCTAAACACTTTATACCATGTTTTTTACTCTACGTACATACCTACAATAAAGTATAATTTATAAGTTAGGCACCGTGAAGCACTGTTCAGCTACTATTAACCTATGATGATACATCCAGAGGAAGATCATTGGTTTTGGGTGATCCCAAACCAGGAGCAAATGATATTGATGGTTGGGAAAATTTAATATTTTTGGACTGCCATTGACTGAGGGTAACTGAAACTGCAAAAAAGCAAAACTACAGATGGGGTGGACTACTTATATCAAATGTGTGCAAGAGACTGTCTACATTTTATGAGAGCATTTCCTTGGGGAGAATTGGGGAAAGGAGAATTCTGTGAAGTCACAAATGAAGGAATAGGGGATGGCCAGTTCCATCTCTTCCTTGATAGAGTCCCAAACAGCTTTCTTAGTCCATACTTACCATCATTGTACATTCTCATGTTGTCTTCACTTGAACTTTCATCTTCATTTAGTGAGCTCTCTGCTATTTTGGCCTTTATAATAACAAGAGGAGAAGTTTAAGTCTATTGGAAAGCTGTTACATAATTTATATTTCTACTGTGCAAACCTTCACAGAGCTTTTCTTTAAAAATTTTTTTATTATTGATTTTAGGGAGGGCAGGTGAGGGGGGAGGGAGAGAGAGAGAGAGGAAAATTCATTGTCTCACTTATTTATGCATTCATTGTTTGATTCCTGTATGCGCCCTGACCTGGGGTTAAATTTGTGACCTTGACGTATCAGGACAACACTAACCAACTGAGCTACCTGGCCAGGGCTCAAAGAGCTTTTTACACCCAAATCATTTCAGATCTCAAAAAGAGACACCACAGAGTTAGGGCATTGGCCCAGCATATGGAAGTTCCGGGTTTGATTTCCAGCCAGGGAACACAGAAGAAGTGACCGTCTGCTTCTCTACCTCTTCCTCTCCCCTTTCTCTTGCTCTTTCTTTTCCCCTCCTACAGCCAGGACTTGAATGATTCGAGCAAGTTGGTCTCAGGTGCTGAGGATGGCTCCATGGCCTCACCTCAGGTGCTAAAATAGCTCGTGCTGAGCAACAGAGCAGTGGCTGCGGATGGGCAAAGCATTGCCCCATAGGGGGCTTGCCAGGTGGATTCTGGTCAGCGCACATGTGGAAGTCTGTCTCTCTGCCTCCGTGCCTCTCACTTAATTTTTTTAAAAATGAAAAAGAGACACCAGTCACAACTGTGGAAATAAATAGTAATCCTTTGAGAACAGAAGCTATTTCTATCTTCATCAACTGGATTCAGAGCTGTATCTCTGGGGATCACTTAATAAAAGTTGGAACTAACATCAGGAGCAAAGTTGAAACTTCCCCTTTAGATTTGGGAAAACAGTAGAAATGTAATATTATCATGCAATCCTCAGTAATGTTACCTCAGTAATCTTTATGAAGCTACTGGTAAAGGTTTCTTACCAGTTTTTAAAGCATAAGAAAACTCCTACCGTACAATCACAGCAGATTTCTTAGTAATCAAGAATATTATTGACCTTGCCCACCAAATGCTGTGTCAAGACCTCCTGGTGGGTGGTTGCCAGGGTTTTGAATGAAAGCTCCAAGTTATTAAACAACCAAATAAAAATATGCTTCTCCCCTACTCTCACTCTGCTGTATCCCAATGATCATTTTGTGCTTGTTTGCTTACTAAAGTTGTAGCTGAAACCTTCCTTTTTAATCTTTATAGCTAAATCAACAAATATTTCTGGATCTCTTCTTATGTTAGAAGCATTTTGCTAGACATTAGTAATTCAGCTTGCTTTGACATGACACCTACCTGCTTTCAAGGCATTAGAGCAGCAATTGTCAGTATCTGTCAGAGTTTACCATTCTAGTTAGTTCTAGGGACTTTCAACTGCCAGTATCTGCCTTTGAGGCTTCAAAACTGACTCAAAGGACAGACTGCAAGTTCTAGGAAATTAACACCCTCCTGGCAATTCTCAGCCTGTCTTCAAGTTCCAGCTCTCACTCTCCAAATGGGACAGTTCAGGGGAATGTGCTTTATATGGCTTTCATTAGGTACCTTTGATTAGTTTCCTTAGCCTCCTTTCTCTCCCTATGTCTTCTCCACTTTTCTTTGTCCCCTGAACTAAAACAACAACAAACAAAAAACCCCAGAAAAACAAAAACTGCACTAAAATTCAGGGTCTGCGTCTAGGGGAACCCAAATAAAACAGTCATTTTTAGCCTGAAAATGAAGATGCAGAGGAAAAGAAATAGCTGTAATATATTTAGTAATGTACTGATAAAGATAAGCATGGGAGACTGGAAGAGCACAGAGAAAGGTCATGGTTATTTCTTGATAAAGTCAGCTGCTTTATCAGACTAGCATCACTGTAAATAATCTTACTCCTTGGGATTCTCCAGGTTCACTGGGATCTACATTCTCATTCTTATGTGCTCTTTCTCTTTGCTCCTCATATTCGATGTGATAGTAATTAGAATTAGCTTTTTCAGCCTCCTGGAAGGACTTGCTTGGGATAAAATCTTCATCACTTGCACCGTGCCTGGGGCCATCATCGCCATTATCAGTAGGTTCTATGAGCAAAACCTCAGAAACAGTCTTTTTCTCCATCTCCTCAGGGTTGCTGATAACTTCAAGGCCAGCTTTTCCCTCCTGACTCTGCCAGTCAGTATCTTCATCATGCTTATTGATTTTTGATGCAGCATCCTCTTCCATTTCTTCACTGGAGTTATCCTCTTCTTGTTCTTGGTGACCTTGCTCAAGTTCATCTTTCTGAATCTTGCTTACTTGTGTTGGTTGGTTGGACTTTTTCAAAATGTCATCAGATTGGGTACTGTCTTCTTCCTGCTTGCTATTAGAATGCTCTTGGGGAAATTCTCTCTCCTCTTCTTGGTTATCATCATGGGTATTAAATTCACCTGGATCCTTTTCTCCTTCCTCTTCTCCATTGGGAATGTTTGGATCCTGCTCTTGGTTTTCTTTGTCACTTAGGTCTTCACCATGTTTGCCGCTCCCATTCAACTGAGGGTGTGAATCAATTATAGGCTGTTCTTGGTTTTCCTTGGTCTTCATGATGTGTTCTTGCTGGTTAGAATCTACAGTGGAACTAATATCAGGAGCAAGGAAATCAATGTTCTCTAGGAGTTTTTTCTTTTGAGGCTCATTTTTATCTTCTTTCATGTCTGATGTGCCTTCAGTGGGTGTATACTCCAAATTCTCACTTAAGTCACTTTCACCTTCCTCTTGATTCTGTAATCTTGGCTCTTGACTGTAGCTCTGGTCCTGATCTGCTGACTGGGCATGGTCTTCCTCCTTTGACTTTTGTACTGATAGTTCTTCAGCCTTAAAAGAAAAAAAGTTTATTTTGAAACAGGTTTGATAACTTTATATATATATATATATATATATATATATATATATATATATCAAATTTATAATTCATAAGCCAACATTTAATATTTATTATTCTTTTTTTCATATAATAACATGTAAACTTATAATGTCCTTCACATTCTATAGCTACAAGGTTTCCTGAATTTGAACTTTGTGAAATGAAACAATTATATAGCATCTCAGTCCAGGAGTAAAATCATTAATTCTCACAATTCTTCTTGTGACTGGAGGCAGTTGGCAGTTGATATGACTATCTTTAAAAAAATTAAACTGACATGAGAAGGAAGTGATCTCTTTGACCATGTTTTGAAATGGAAACCTTTGGAAAAATTTGAAATTATGTTAGCATAACCATGTGATTTTTACCTTATTGTTGGGTTGGTCTTTTGCAGATACTGTAGTTTCCTTTGCATTTCCTGCATCTTCAGCCCTTAAAATGGGCATTGTAGTGGCATCAGGTGTTATTAACATTTCATCCTGTTGGCTGGAACTTAAGGGATCAGCAGTTGGTTGGGAATGATCAGATAGGAACCTTGCATTTGTCTAAAAAATAAAAAAATTGATTTGTGTTATTCACATATGGATGTTAATGTTTAAAAGTTTTAGTTACTCTTTTATTACCATTATTAGTAGTAGCAATACACTTCAGTTCTAACATCAATTAAAAGATATTCTCTAGAATTTGTAAGGATATAAGCAAATATCTACAATATAATCTTAAGTGAAGATAGAATCCCAATTATATTTAAGAAAAAGTTATGGCCCTGGCCAATTGGCTCAGTGGTAGAGCATGGGCCTGGCATGTAGAAGTCCCTGGTTCGATTCCTGGTCAGGGCACACAGGAGAAGCTACCATCTGCTTCTATACCCCTACACCTTCTCTCTCTCTTTCTCTTCCTCTCCTGCAGCCATTGCTTGAATCGTTTGAAGAAGTTGGCTCCAGGTGCTAAGGATGGCCCCATGGCTTCATCTCAGGTGCTAAAATAGCTCAGATGCCAAGCATCAAAGCAGCAGTCCCAGATAGGCAGAGTATCACTGGGTAGGGGGCTTGCTGGGTGGATGCCAGTCTGGGTGCATGCGGCTATCTGTCTCTGCCTCCCTGCCTCTCACTTAACTTAAAAAAAAAAAAGTTATATGTGCAGAGACTGAGTGAAAATAGAGAGAAAATGATTTCAGTAATATTGGCCTTTGAGTTTTGGTATTATTTTCTGTGTTTTTTAATTTTTTACAAAGTGTTCACATTTTATAATTTTGAAAAATATTGTTTAGCAGAAGTTGAAGTTAAATTAAATTAACCATTTGGTATAGCACTATGTCTTTTCCTTAAGGTATAATAGCATTGTATATTTTCTTAAGTTAATTACTCACTAATAATTAGCAGAAAGTTTATAAACCTTTTATTCAATATTTGTTTACTTTCTTAACACTATCAGCTCATATTCATCAAATGATCTTTTAATAAAAATAATTTAATGTCAACTAATTAAAAACCTATGAAACGGGCACCAAGTCTAGTAAGGAAGAGCAACTGTGACGTATTATTTTCCCTAGAGGAAAGGCTCCATCTATTTCTACCAAGATTGGAAGCATAATGGAGAAGTTGGGATAAGACATCTCGCTTCAAATCTTGACTCTCCTATTTACCATCTTTCGGTGGTTTTGTTTGATCTATCCTGTCTTCTTTCAAGGTAAAGTGAGAAGAAATATCAAGACAAGGTTATGTATATTAAAATATTTTATACATTTTAGGGAGTTACATAAGTGAAAAATTACCATGGTTAGTAGAAATATCTTGCAGTGGTAATAATATAAAGTGTCTGATGTTGACAGGTATTCACAATGAATCTTTATTAAAGAGATGCTGTGTATACTCAGATATTAGAGCCAGATGTAAGCATAAAACTCAGATTCTATTTGGATTGTCTTGTCTTTACTCCATTAGCAGATTCCATAGAGCTGATTGTGCAATATAAATAAAGACTTGGAACAGAGGATTTATTTTAGATTGGTTTGTTTTCTTGCTCTTCATTATCTTTTCTACTAAGAAGAGTGATAATATTTTTTAAAATTTCCAAAGAAGCCATTTTAAGAGGGAAAAGGAGAAAGAATGGTGGCCAGGTTGGCAAGTTGCCGGCAAGGGGCATCATGTAAGTCAATGGATGGAGGAGATTGTAGGCTTATTAGTGCACAGCTCTTCCTCTCTGTTTTCTTCCTCCTCAGTATCCCCTCCTCAAAATGGAAGAAATGCACAAGAATAAAACAGCTTATTTTCTTTCAGAAGTTTTCTAAAAATGAAATTGTTTTTATCATTATGCTCACATCTATATTTATAACAACATACCCTCTGAAAATCTGCACAAATCTTCTAACTGCACAGACTCAATCCACTGACTTTTGGAGAACTCAGGCAGAAGGGGGAAACAATACAAGATTTCTAATACGTAAATCTATGAGAAGATATTTTAAGAATTTCCTGGGTCTGTGTGATAATAAATTGTCCTATAAATGAAATAACTGGAATGTATCTATATGCAGGCATGTCATTCAAGCATTTTATTCA
Source organism: Rhynchonycteris naso (assembly GCA_037038555.1). NCBI lineage: Eukaryota > Metazoa > Chordata > Mammalia > Chiroptera > Emballonuridae > Rhynchonycteris > Rhynchonycteris naso. The sequence continues at coordinate 250,797,116 of CM072996.1, read as the reverse complement.
AGGATGCTTTTGATGCCTGTTTATATAGTGGCAACAGCTGTGAGGGCAAAATACATTTTCAGGGGAAAACAGTGGTTCCATGGGAGCTCTTTTCTGTGCTGAACATCATTTATCTCATGTTTTTAATTTCTGAGGACAATGTATAATTTCACATTACTTCAATATGATTCTTAGCAGTGGTCATAAATTCTGTTTTCTAAGAACTTCTTGGTCTTGGTGTCATGGCGTTCGTATTTGCTGACATATCTGTCAACCAGAAGCTATCCACCAGCTATCTAAAAAGCAAGGACAGAATCTTAGATGTAGAGAAGGAGGGAGAGATAAATTGCTTTGTTTGTTTAAAGGAACCTTATTCCTCTATTTGGTGAAAAAAAATACACAAATCTTTTAGTGTGATTGAGGTTGGATGATATGGAATTTTGGGTGACATTCAAATGATCATCCAACCATGGTTCCATATATATACATATATAAACTTTCACGTTATCTTGAGGATGCAGATATGTCTCAAATGATTTGATTTGTACAGATGATCTATTGCTGGTATATCTGACCATAAAGAAAAGAATGTTTTAGTCTTGCCTGCTTTCAGCATGTTTGATGGACAAACCCCTAAGGAGAGTTAAGAGCTGATTTGTGGTTACCATACCATTTCCTGCCACTTACCCATTGGTTTCTGTTTTTATTATAGACTGAGTGTTTCTCATCCAGCATGCATTTAATCATAAAGAAAATGCTGCTGGAGAGTGTGGATGAGCATGCCAAGATTTCTCACACGAATTACTTAGATTTCTAATGCCTGAGATATCAATGTGATGAGCTTCCATAATAGAATTTATTGCTTCTTATGCTCTTTGGTATTTGGGCATACTTCCTGGCTAATAAACTGATAACCAACACATCTTACAGAACCTGATAGATTTAAAAAAAAATTTTTTTTTAAAAGTACCGGCACTTTATCTCAATTTTTCTAGTTATCCACTCCTTGTTTGGGTAAAAAAGAATATGAATAAAGTAAAAAAAAAAAACAAAAAATTTCAAAACCACTATATAAAAACTATTTTTGAAATGTAGAATTTTTAAGCGAAATGTCAAGAGGAAGAGATGTAATAACTGAAAAAAGAACATTTACCGGGATTGCAGCTGCAGTTCCCAAAACACACAGGAAGAAAAGTACAGTCTTCATGTTTTCTAGACCTGTGAACCAAGAAGATAATTAGCAGTGATAAGCAAAGTTCCCTTATGAAGGGTTAAAAAAGATAACCCTAGCAAGTATTAATCTTGATGCTGTCCTTTGTATTTAAAGGTGATTGCTGTCCTTGTGGACTAACATGTCTGAAAAGACAGATTAATGATAGTTTTTACCCAGTTGTGTACTTGTGAGAAGGACTCCTGAATTTTTGGTCCAACTGTGTTTGGTGGAAGCTGTCTTTGTTTATGACCGTGCATCCTTGAATGAAACTTCTATGCAAAACTTGGGTTTTAAGACTTGTGAGGCCTGACCAGGCGGTGGCGCAGTGGATAGAGTGTCGGACTGGGATGCGGAAGGACCCAGGTTTGAGACCCCGAGGTCGCCAGCTTGAGTGCGGACTCATCTGGTTTTTGCAAAAGCTCACCAGCTTGAGTCCAAGGTCACTAACTGGAGCAAGGGGTTACTCGGTCTGCTGAAGGCCCGTAGTCAAGGCATATATGAAAAAGCAATTAAAGAACAACTAAGCCAAGGTGTCAAAAACAAAAAACTGATGATTGATGCTTCTCACCTCTCTCCATTCCTGGCTGTCTGTCCCTGTCTATTCCTCTCTCTGACTCTCTCTCTGTTTCTGTAAAAATAAATAAATTAAATAAAAGACTTGTGAGTATTCAAAGTGAAAATAGAAGTTACCTTTCTGCTAGTTACCTCAATATATATATATTTGTGACAGAGACAAAGACAGAGAGAGGGACATATAGGGACAGGCAGGCAGGAAGGGAGAGAGATGAAAAACATCAATTCTTCATTGTGGCACTTTAGTTGTTCATTGTTCATTGATTGCTTTCTCATATGTTCCTTAATTGGGGGGCTACAGCAGAGCGAGTGACCCCTTGCTCAAGGCAGTGACCTTGGGCTCAAGCCAGCGACCATGGCGTCATGTCTATGATCCCATGCCCAAGCCAGCAACCTTGGGGTTTTGAACCTGGCTCCTCTGCATCCCGGTCTGATGCTCTATCCACTGTGCCACCACCTGGTCTGGTTTGATATTTCTAACTAACATGATTAAGTGGATATTTAAAAAATATGTTATACATTATTCTACTGATTTAATACTGTAACAATTATCACTTCACACCATACACACACACACACACACACACACATCTTACATACATGCCCACACGTGTGCACACAAACTCTTCTCTTCCTCCTTCCCCTCCCCCTCTTCCTAAATTAATTGTATCACAAATCTTATTTAAATCATTATTTAACATTTAAGACAATGAACATTCACTACACCTGGCAATTTTCTATGTTGAATTATACTTAAATTTCTTTTCTCGAACAGTATTTTGATTTTGCCTAGATCTATTGCTTCTTTTTTTTAATGTACTTCTCCATGTGCCCACCACTTTCTCAATTTTCCATACAAGAATTAAACACTTCTTTTAATATGACAACAGCAGAAACTTTTAGAAAACTACAACAGTAAACCCAGAAAGAAATCTCTGAGTCCTATTTCTCCTTTGGAGATGCTCCTCGCAGATGCTCCTTGCAGAGTATCAGTTCTCCTGCTTCATTTGACTGCTTTTCTCCTGAAATCTCTAATCACCCCACACTGGAAATCCCCTTTGCTCACTTTTGATTTCAGTTCTTGCTCCCAGGGTCAATTTATATATATGTATTTTTGGTGTTTCCCCTCATTTTCTCAGAGCATATTCTCCTGAAGCTTCCCAAGAAACAGTCATATAGGAGACAAAATTTTGAGACTTCGAGTATCAGAAAAACATCCGCATTTTTTCTTCCCTTGATGTTTGGTTGGATACAGAATTTTAATTTGGAATTTTTTTTTCTGTAAATTTTAAAGCATGTTTCATTTTCTTCTAGAGTTCAGCATTGTTAGTAAGAACTCCAATTTCAATTTCCCTTAATTATTTATTATGAGAATTGTTTTTTTTCCTTTCTTTCTGACAAAATTTTAAGTTTTACTATTTACCCCAAGGTTCTGAACTATATAATCTCTGCCTTAGTTTGAATCATTTTAATTTATTTTAGGCACTAATTAAGTCCTTCAAATTTGGAAATTTTTATATTTCAGTTCTGGGAAATTTTTACTTGTTAGTTCTTCAATAATTTTTGCCTTTCTATTTTTAAAAACTTGTCTTTTCTTTCTAAAATTTACATTAGTTAAATGTCAGAATTCTTGGGTTGAGTCTCTAATTTACTTGCTATTTTTGCTCCTCTTTTCCATCTTGTTTCTATTATTGTGGGAAACTTCCTCAATTTTATCTTTCCTTTATTCTATTCATTTCTTGAACATTTTGCTCATATGCTTCTAATTTCTTATTTCCTTATGCTCCTCTTTTTATTGTTTTTTATTCTTTTTTCATTAGTGTATTAATATTTATAAATCCAGTAGTCATGGCCACCATCACAGCTGCCTGGCCAATGCAGGTTTGCATTTGATTCAGACAGTTGGTAATGAAACAACGGAGCCAAAAACTGGTGGGACATCATCTTTAATCCTAGCTTGTATCCGGCGGGCAAGTAAAAACACACACTGGGCTCCAAAACCCACTCATTCAGTGCTCCCAAAGCTACTGACTTATCTGAATTTCCTAGAATCAAAGGTTTCAAGCTCACCAGACTTATTCACCTCTGTTTCCCATCTCCTTCTCTCTCCACAAACTCTGCACAAACTGACTTCTCCTTCAATGCTCTGCCATCTTGGCTGCTTCTCCTGGTCTCCGTGTGGCCTTACTCTGCTCTCCTACAGCATGGGCTCCTCTTAGAATGCAATCACTCTTCTCCTGGAACAACGTGATCTTTCTCCCTTTTAAGCCTGACCTGTGGTGGCTCAGTGGATAAAGTGTCGACCTGGGAACACTGAGGTCACCAGTTCAAAACCCTGCACTGGTCTGGTCAAGGCACATATGGGAGTTGATGCTTCCAGCTCCTCCCCCCTTTCTCTTTCCCTCTCTAAAATGAATAAAATAAAATAAAAAGAAATTTAAAAAAAAGAAGCTTAAAAAAAAAAACCTTTTGGCATGAAAGTCCTCCCCCAACACATATTAACATAATCATGCCCATTCCCAAGCAGTAAGGGCAACTAATATCATCACCTGGGCAATGGACCTCCACGTGGGCGGTGCCATCTTTAACAAAGTGAGCATAATATATTTTATCTGCTCAACAATACTCTTCTATTTTGGAGAATATTAATTAAACATTTTGAAAAAATTTTTATTGCTCTGCATTTTCTGTTTCCATATTATCACTCCTTTTCTGGTTTGTTTGTTTTGGTCTTTGTTTTTCATGTTGAAAGCTTTTCTCAAATGTCTAATATCTTTGATGGCCCAGTAATATTTAGTAGTGAGTCACTAAAAAGCCAATTAGAAGGTTCATGGGCAGACTAATCACCTAGGAGAGCTTTCATGGAGGAGCTGAGGCAAGAACTTAATAGTTTTGATGGGACACCCTAAATGTCATTGTCAGATTTTTCTCTTGGGGAGATATTTTTTCTAGAGAGGATCTTCATATCTCTTACCTTGGGGAGGTAGGTAAAACCTGGTTGTTAGCATTCTGTGAGATGAACAAGTGAAAGAACTAGAGATCTCTCATTGCAGAAACTGAGTCTTAGTTCCCCAGGTCTCTGGGTGGCACCACATCTCACACTCCACTGTGTCTATGTGTCCAGGGCCAGGGAATAACCTCTTTCTTGTTTCGAGTGAAATGGGCATGCAGTCTCCTGACTGCAGAGGTAGAAGGAAGGATCTCATGTTTGTTTACCTGATAGGCTTTCATTCAATCCTCCTGACTTCAACCTCTACCCTCACCTTGTCTTCCAAATTACCTGGTGCACCCATTTCTTGAAACTTTTCTGGGTTCTGCGATGTGAATTGACTTCTTTGTCTATGAACTTTTCTCTGAAAACCCTTAAGCTTTCTCTCTTCTTCCAGCTGTTTTCTATCTTCTAAAGATTTGCTGATCTTTTTTATCTTTGACTTCTCTTTTTTCTTTGTCATTGTGAGGTTATATCAAAATTTTTCTTTTCTTATAATTACACTGACATTTTAGCAGGGAGTGAAAAATATATGCATTTGTTTTGTCTATCCCATTCAATCAACAGAGATTTTCATTTCTTCATTGATTTATATTTTACTTTTTTAAGATGTATAAGAATTACTATGGGTATTTGGTTCTAATTTCATTAGAAAATAAAGTTTTTATTGACAAAAGGGAGGCTACATGTGCTAGCACAGACTTTCTTATCATCTTCAAAACAAATAAGAACTCATTCTCACCTATCTCACTATTTGAACCTCACAGGTAGGCCACCTGCACTGTGGAAGAGTGCTTTGGGAGGATGGAGAGTAAAGCTGCACATAGAAGGTGATTTGGGGTGGAGCGTAGGGGAAAATTTTATAACCTTAAATAACTAATGTATTCCAGTTTTGATAAAAATAACAAGTACTTTGCTTGGAGATTTAAATTTAATTCCTCTCAGGAACCCCTCTGAAAATAACTATTCATAACTTAAATAGAAGTTCAGAGTACTAACAGTAATATGTGTGTTACATTTATTATAACCTTTAGATAAACATTATTTAGAATTAGTAATGGTGTGTATAACAAACACTGCCCATTTATATTATGAAATTGCCTTGGGTTTGCCAGGCATATTTATAAATGGGATATTATCTTATTTGATCACTGCAACAACCCCATTGATGTCTCAGATGAATAGGCCTAGAAACGCTACAAGACTTGCTCAAGGTCAAAGAACTATTAAGAAAGGGAACTGGAAAATAACCCAGTTTTCTTGGCTCTTATTCTGGAACTTTTCCAGCTTTCTTGCAAATAAAGATCTTCATTTACCTCATACACAAAGATGTTGGGAAGTAGAAATAAACATCCCAAAACCAGTAGTGGAAGAAATTCAGAATTTATGTTGAGTTTTGTTAAATAAGGAGTTCCAAACATTTTAAAGTTTAAGGTTTTGCAAATGTGGCAAATAAACATTTTTTGTGTGTGTTGGGGAAAAAAAGGCTGATTATAAAAGATTGGTTGAATTATTTGATATCAAAAGTACCTTTCAATAATGCTTTTTATAGTATAAATAATACAAAACTATAGAAATTAAGTTTTGCTTGAATAAAAAACATGTTTAAGTAAAAACTTGTAGCATGTTAGAAATGGTCTTTCAGACAGTTGTGAAGGACAGACCAGTAGAAAGATGTAATAAGAGGAAAAGGTAATATTAAAGTGAGAGATTGTCAGAGTGTTACATTTTGGCTGCCTTTGGTCTTGCAAATGGAAAAGAGAAGAACAGATCCAGTTTGCACTGGCTGGTGAGAGCCTATTGTTAAATTTCCAGGAATTTTGTGAGCTGATTATTAAATAAAGCCATTATTAAAAATTAAATTATATACACATGTACTTCAATTAATTAGATTAAAACCAAGGAAATATATACTCAAAAGTCATCACTTCTTACTAATTTTACTACATTTTACTGTTATTTAATCTCTTGGAGTTATTTATGCCTGTTGTATCTGTAGGTGGAAATCCTATATAATGTGTGCTACTAAACATCTGTTCCCAATTTTATTCAGTGATGTCATGCTAGTTGTTCGAAATTAGCCATGGTGGGAGGATTGTACCATGACAATCATCAAATGCTACCCAATTCGTCCCCATTCCTCCCCAATCTGGTTGTTAAACATTTACCAGCATATTGAGTTGCTGCACACTTGAAACCTGTAACGTTTTGTTAACTAATGTCACCCTAATAAACTAAAGGAAATATTTACCAACATACCACTGAATAGTTCTGAGACATATATAAAGGCAGAACAGATAAGGTTTAATGACCAGTTGGATATTGTGAGAAGAAGAGAAACGAGAGTCTTAGGTTATCACACTGCTAACTTGGGCAAGTGGGTAAAGCATGGTATTAATCACTAATATAAGGAATTATAGGAAGATCTGGCTTTAGAAGAAAGGTGATGAATTAGTTTTGGACTTGCTGAATTTGAGTAGAGATATACTTGAATAAACGAGTCTGCAGGTAAGCACAGAGTTTGGGGTTAAAGATATAATTTGGGTGCTATTAGCATGAGAAGCTCTATAATGAGTAAAACAGAGGAAAAGAGCCAGAAGTATGGTGAATGAAGACTATTAGGTCTATTAGTGAATGGGAGAAACTGAGGATGTAAAGGATGAGAGAAAGGAGCGCCACATAACAAGAAGTAAGTGTTAAATGTCACAGAGAGTTCAAAGTATACAAGGCCAGTAAATTATCCATTGCTTTTGGAAATATAGAGGTTATTGGAGAGTTGAGGGAGAGTCATTTTGGTGCAATAATGTTGGTGGAGGCCAGTCTGTAGTGACTGGGGAATAGATAGACAGTGATGAAGTAAAGACTATGAATGTAGATTATTCTTTTAAGATGGTTGTTTATGAAAGAACAAAGAGTAAGGGGAAAGCACGATCATAGGAATGTTTTATTTGTATTAAAAGGTGGTCATCCACCTGACCAGGTGGTTGCACAGAGGATAGAGCATTGGACTGTGACACAGAGAACTCAGGTTTGAAACCTCGAGGTCTCTGGCTTGAGTGCGGGCTCATCCGGCTTGAGCACGGGCTCAGCCAGGGTCATTGACTTGAAGCCCAAGGTCACTGGCTTGAGAAAGGGGTCACTAGCTCTGCTGTAGCGCCCCTCCCACTTCCCCTCAAGGTGCATATGAGAAAGCAATCATGAACAATTAAGGTGCAGCAACAAAGAATTGATGCTTCTCATCTCTCTCCCTTTCTGTCTGTCTGTCCCTCTCTGTCTCTGTCAAGAAAAAATAAAAGATGATCATTCAAGTATTTTTTATGCTTAGGGGAAAGCATAAGTAACACAAATGAGAAGATAAAGGGGAAGAGACAGAATGTGGTAAGCAGTGGTCATCCCACTGACCCACAACTCTTGAGCTCCACATCCTGGACTTTGGCCTTGGCCTTGTGACTTGATTTGGCCAATGGGACATTAGCAAGCACTATGCCAGTGGAGGTATGACAAGTTCTTGCACGCCAGGATTTGTCTTCCTGTGGAAACCATCCACATACTATCAGAAAGCTTGGGCTGGAGACTAGCTTGGATCATTGAGCAATAAGAAACCATGCAGAGAACCCTGGGGTATGAGAGACCATCTGGGATGGGTCAGCCTTAACTAAACTCCCAGTTTGCTGGAGCCTCTTGAGTAACTCCAGACAAATTCAACAGAAGAAACACCAAACTGAGTCTAGTACAGACTGCAAAATCATGGGCAAATAAGGGGATTGGCTTTAAGCCAACTAATTTGGGGGTGGATTGTTACGCAGGGATACTTGAAATAGAGGAAAACAACAAAGTTGCCTGAGTCATTGTGTAGATAATATTGCATAGCAATGAATGACATAGGCTCTTAAACAGGACTTCCTGGGCTCTAATACTTAATTTGCATAATCCTGAGAAAATTATTTAGTTTTTTTTTTGAGCCCCTGATTGTTTACTGTGTCCCAGGATGAAACTTTTTTTTTAAGATCTCATGTTTATTTATACTTCCATCCAGAAATTGAAACAAAACTTAAAGATGGAATATGATTGTCATTTATAATGTTCCAAGAGGGAAACCACCTAAAGTTTTCAATTATAAAGCAGATGCTGTGTTGCATTTTTGAAGATAAGACTTTGTACAACAATCCAGTACCTAGAATGTAGAAGGCCTTGAGTTCCACATTGTCCTTTAGACCAGTCACTGGACATTTTTGTCTCATGAGCTAATTGTATTTGCCACACATTGATCAAAATAATTTCACAGCCTTTAGGAACTGAACAAATGTGCTGGAAACAAGAGATATTTTGAAAACTGTCATACTGAAGACTACAGGGAGGCTGACTTAGCTGCTGCTTGCAATGTACTTTGAAGATGAAACTCATGATGTTCTTGCTCAGTAGGATGAGTACCATTTATTCTTAGATCAGCAAAAAGTCGTACATTTTGAGACATTCAAATTTGTTGTACACTTTCTACAATTGCAGATTGTATTTTGCCAGAGAGCAAGTAAAATTCTTGGAGAAAAATGCAACAATTAGACACATTTTGGAATACAGAGTTATTCTTAAAGACTTAAATATGCAGTGTTGATGTGAAATTAGATGTTGGGCAGATAAAATATATTATGCTCACTTTGTTAAAGATGGCGCTGCCCATGTGGAAGCCTGTCTCCTAGGTGATGATATTAGTTGCCCTTCTTGCTTGGAACGGGCATGATTATATTAATGTGGAGGGGAGACAGGCTGTAAGCAGGCAGAGTCGTTATAGCCCAAGGCTTAGTTTTAAGACTAAGCCATTCCCACCTTTTTGATGGAGGGTGGTGCACTCTCATGAGGAATCCCATTATGCCTTGGATAAGTGGGTTTGTATCAGAGACTCTCTTATTTGTAGATTGGCTTAAAGGTTTGGATTTCTACACTATAAAGTGAGGCAGACCGGGAGATTGCTCTTTCTTGGTTCCTGAGATTAGCATTAGAGAGAAGAGCAGAGAAAGGCCACGTGAAGAAAGCCAGGAGAAGCAGCAAAGATGGTGGAATGCTGAGGGAGAAGCCAGTTTGTGCAGAGAGAAGGAGATGGGGAACAGAGGTGAATAAGTCTGGTGAGCTAGAAACCTTTGAGTCTAAGAAATTCAGGTAAGTCAGTAGCTTTGTGAGCGCTGAATGAGTGGGTTTTGGAGCCCAGTGTGTGTTTTTACTTGCCTGCCGGGTGCAAGCTAGGATTAAAGCTAATGGCCCACCAGTTCTTGGCTCCATTGTTTCATTACCGTCTGCCTGAATCTAATGCGAACCTGCATGGGCCAGGCGGCTATGATGGTGGCTGTGGCCACTGGCTTTACATTAGATAAATACTATTTTGCCCAAATGTATGAATTTATTAAGATAGTGGCATAGCTGAAAGAACACTTGGTATAGAATTGGAAGATCTGCGCAAACTCGTGACCCACACAATCTTGAGACATCATTTATGTTCATCAAAGTCTTATTTTACCAAAAAGTAAGTTTTATCATTGATTGTTGAATATGGTAGCTAATATGATGGCTTATAGTTTTTGAGGTTTTATTATATGCCAGGCAGAGGTAGATTAAGGTTGATTGAGGCCCCGGGTGCAGAAGAAAATATTGGGCTCCTCAAAAAAAGAGAGAGACAGGGACAATAAAAATACATGTTAACCATATTTTTAAATAAATAAAAAATATTATGTGTTACTAATGTTAAAATTACACATATAAAACCAAACTTGCTGTCATTAGAAAAAAGTGTAAAGCAGGGCCATTCAGAAGTCGGGGACCAGGGCGCGCCTGGTGTATCTGCTGTTAAATCCCCCTCTGATGCCAAGTACAATGCTAAGCTCTTCACCTATTTGCACTCATGTATTGTCACCTGATCTCCACGTCATATCCATCCAGTGAGAGCTTCCTGCACAGCCCTCTGTGCCACTGTGCCCAGTCACAAATGAAGAGCATGAAAGCCTTAGGATGCGAGAATTTAAAAAGGGGCTTTTCAGGGACATTCTCAAAGATCTCTTTTTCTTTCTCTTTAGCTTGGGAGAAATTAGTACATTTTCGGTCTTCTATAATGTGTAACTGAAGGATTACTTTAACATATTTAGAGGATCCGCATGATGTATCTTTGACAAGGTTGTGCAATAGCCATGTTTCCACACTTCATCATTCCTTTCCGAGTTCCTCTTCTTATTGTACCACTCGCCACTCCCTGACCTTCGTGGGTGTCATTTCAGAACTCCTTATGGGATGGATCCATGGAGGCAGTGCTCTGTTCTTTCTTTTCCCCTCAGGCATTTGCCAGCTCTTTAGAAAGTCACCACACCCTGCCCCATTGTGTTGTGGAAGAAGTTATTCTGACTGTATTTGTTTTTTCTTTGCTCAAATCATATTTTTTTCTCTTTTCATTTCCTCTTTCTTTGTAAATGAAGGGTCTTCTAATATTTAAGTTTATTTATTCCTCCCCCTCCTCTTTTTGCATATTCTTTGGGGTACAGACATTTGAATATGGCCCAAGGTAAATGTATTAGAAAGCTAAGAAGCCTTAGGTCTCATTTGTCCAAGCTCCTTACAAAACTCTGTACCGGACTTTGAATTTTCTATTTTTTAATAAAAGATGACTCTACATTTTGTGTAAACTTTCTGTTTATAAATTCTGAGCCCATTCCTGAAGGCCTGTGGCATTTGTTAGGGTGCAGGACCTAATAATATCTAAATGATTTGCTGCACAGTGTTATTAGCATGATGATGCACCTTTGAAGTCTACCTCACCACTGAAGTGATTGCTCATTAATCCTATTCTTTTTCTGCCTTTAGCTGTCCACTCTACCCCCTAATTTATTTTATTCTCTTTCTCTGAAATTTCTTTCTCCTGAATTCTAGGTACTTAGCTTTCTCTTCTGAGTACTCTTATTTGAATTTCCCTTATTTCTTGAACTCTGCCAACATAATATAAACCTCTCTGGATTCAATGGAAATTGTTTCTCTTCTTTTGTTAACAGAGAAAGTTGGTTGTTAAGTTCTGTTAGTTGGGAGAAGAATTTCAAGAGCTTTCAGCTCTGTGAATGCATGAAGAATTATTCACTGGGGTAGTTGTCTTTCAGGATTAAGAGAAACAGCAAATCATACCTAAGAATAGTTCCAAGTAGGCTCATTCTCATGGTGTTGGGACCCATGGGGGAACAATGGTGGGCTTTGATGAGTAGTCCTTGTGTGAACCACTAATGAAAGCACTCAGTTCAAGCAGAAGTCCCTCCAGGATTCAGCACACGATGGGCACTTCTCTCATGTGTCTTGCTGAGGGCCAACATATTAAAGAGGAGACACAATTGCTTGCCCAGTGGTGCAACATTACTCATTACTTGCCTTCTCTGAAAGAAGCAGTTACAATTAACATAAATAAAATTTGTGGCTGGAGATTGAAGAGTTCTTTGAAAATAGGGTGGAAAACCTATGTTTATTTATGCCTTCAGAGGAGAAGTACTAGAATACTCAATTAAGCAAGAAGAGAATGCAGCTGGCTTGCAGCTGTGACTCCTGTTTCTCCCTCATGGCAAAGAGACTTTTTTCTCTGAATATCTAGCTAGTTGCTCTTCCAGATTCACTCTAACTTCACTCTTCAGTCTTATCCACCCTGAGCAGTCAGTCCCAGGGCTTCTGTAAATGTCTTGATCAGGTTCTCATGCCTGATGGTTTCTGGTGGGTTTGGGCAATGGGAAACACTGGCAGGAAAGATTTGAAGGAAGGAGGAGAGTAAAATCAGGGTATATATTTTCTTAGCTCCCTCTCTGTGATTGTGTCTCTTGAAGATCACAGCCCCTCCCAGTGACCTCCACACAGAAAATGCTCCTTTCCTTGGCTTCTCCTACAAGCTTACCTCTTACTAGCCAGTTCTTATAACCCCTTGTAGCTTCTCCATACCCTGCCTACATTTAGTAACTAATCCTTAATTACACTCCTCCAATCCCCACATTTATTATTATTATTAATGTTGTTATTTGGCCTAGATCCGTAATTTCTTTGCTGGGACCTGGACTAATACAACCCTGGATTTAAAGTTTAGGATTCATGGGTTTGATATCTTCAGATCTCCAGCTTACAAAGCTGCCTCCTCCTCCCCAGTGCTGCCCTGTTTAAGTCTTTCTACAGTTGCTGTGAAGTCTTAAAGTTGATATAAAAATTAATTTAAGATGAAGACATTTGAGATTTAACAGATGCAGGAGGAAGCTTTTATGGGGCTTACCTTAACTGACTAAAAGCAGAAACTTTGAGAGAGAAGAACTGCCATACATTTCCTCTTTGGGCTGTCTTCTGCTCTCAGTAGAGAGACCATAAGAGTAAACCTACTATGAATCCCTCTCCAGGGGAGCCGCATAATCCGGAACAAGATGAAAAGGCCCTTATACATCTATAGACAAACATCACAAACTCTTATCTCCTGTTTGGTCTAAACATCCATTTGTCTTTTCCAATGAAATCAATTTGGCCTTTCCTAGAAGCTGTTTCTCCCCTTTGCCTTTTCCCTATTAAATTAGGTATATAAGCATTTCTTTTTTTAAAAAATATATTTTTAAAGATTTTATTTATTCATTTGAGAGAGAGAGAGAGAGAGAAAGAGAGAAAGAGAGAGAGAGAGAGAGAAAGGGGAGGAGCAGAAAGCATCAACTCCCATATGTGCCTTGACCAGACAAGCTCAGGATTTCGAACTGGTGAAATCTTTCCAGGTTGACACTTTATCCACTGCGCCACCACAGGTCAGGCGGTAAATAAGCATTTGACTTTAACAGTTTAGGGAGTCAGTACTTTTTTTGGCTCCTAAGAATATACGTATAGTCATTTTCTTCTGTTGACATATCTTGTCAGTTGAATTTGCAGGGCCCAGTTACTAAACATATGAGTGCAGAGGAAAAAAGTTTTTCCTTAGCTAGATTGCCTTAATGGGTGCTCATTTTTCTTTTTAAATGGAGCATGACAGGCCTCATCTTTGGAGAAAATAAAAAGCTAGAAGGTATTAAAATGTAACTTATAATCACAAGATTTTAAGTGCTATAAAATCAAAGAGATTTAGAAGGAATATGGGCAACCAGCTCTGGGAGCATTTCGTGTTGGAACATGGCACCTTTCATTTTACGATACCTACTTATTTACACACAAAGTCTAGAATGTTATGACACCAGGATTAATCTGAAACCTTAGGAAGTAAATTAGTCTCTGTTCTTTTCCCTCCCTACACCCCAGAGAGAATCCAATTCATTAGCACAATCTGCCAGAACATTTTGTTTTCTTTTTTTTTAATTTTTGACTGAACATTTCAAACATCATTCTAAAACCACTGTTTTTAAGTGGTTAGTCCCAGAACATGTAGAAATTTACCTAATCAAAAGTAGTCTAATTAGTCAAATCAAAACAAAATTGTAGTTTGGGTAACACTGTCTGAGGGAATCTGTTATTAATTCTGTTTGGACAACGACTCATTTTGTTTTCATGACATAAAATGTACACACCACATTTAATAACTAGGCTATGGAGCCCTAGAGATATTAGCCCTGTTATCAAGATGCTGGAAGCTTAAGGTGAGTCAGCCACCTTGAACCACGACCACAACCTCAGACCTTACTGTAGCTTTCATCCACACACACCGCATTTGAGAAAAATAAAACAAAGTACATACCAAACACAGAGTAAGCATAGGCAAGAGTTTTGTGTGTCATCTTTTGGGAAAAAAAAGAAGTTAATCATATTTGGACCTCAGAGTATGGTAACCTCCTACATTTCAACCCAGCATATTTTTTAAATTATAAGGAAAATATTTGCTTTTGAAATCAGTCGCTTTATATCAGTGGTGGGAATCAAATAATTTAAAAACTGGTTCTCTGCCCTATTGACCATTTTAAGTATAAAAAATGTTATACCAAAAGGTAGTTTATTATTTCATGCATTTAATGCTTAAATAAGAATAAGAGATACACAAAATTAGATTATGCTATGAGTTTTAAAATATTAATAAAAATGTTAAATAATAGATGAACGTTAAAAAAGAGTAAGGAAAGTAAATTTGTGATTTCCACATTGGGCAGCTGCCCAGGTGCCCACCTTAGAGACAACCCTGAATACAAGTGCCATTTAACATTTTTGTTGGTTTGCAGAACTCAACAAAAAATTAGGCATCGGTTCTGCTGAACTGGTGCGAACTGGCTGAATCCCACAATTGCTTTCAATTGTTTTCAGGCCCTGGCAGGTGGCGCAGTGGATAGAGCATCTTCCCAGAGCACAAGGTTGCTGGTTCATTCCCTCGTCAAGGCACAGCTGAGAAGCAATCAATGGCACAACTAAGTGGAGCAATGAGTTAATGTTTCTGTCTCTATTGCCCTTCTCTCTCTCTCTTTCCCTTCTTTCCTCTCTCTCTCTCAAAAGAAATTGTTTTCAGCTCATAAGAAGACATTAATTAGCTGTTTTTATCAGTGAGTGTGAAGATCTGACCACACAGTGTCTTGAAACCCATTATAGGTTTTCACTGACCCATAATCAAGATTCTATTTTTCTGTGCTTGCTTCGGCACTAATATTGGAAGATTCAATTTTTCTGACTTTTGTAGATCTCAGGCCACTTTTACATTGGCTCCCTGTCATATTATGTGGATGATTAAGTAACTCAAGCTGAATCAATGATAATGAAAATGCTTTGCTTTCAGAGCTATTTGGGGGTCACTCTGAATAATGGATTCTTATCCTTGTTTATTTACTTTTATTAATGATAAAGGCATAGCACTTTTATTAAATCTAGACTAAACTTCATCCTATTAAAAAGCAAAAGCAAAACCAAAATACATTTGCCAATTCTCACTCCACTCATAATTAAAAACATTGGTTGACTGAATGCCCCTTCTAAAAATTTTGCCCATTTTCTTGGAGGGAGAAGCTGCAAATCTGGGTTTCATACTTATTCAGTGGATTACTGTGATTGTGTAATAGTGACAAAGATTTGATTAGAATGCTGTTAGTAATTTTATTGTTTCAGCAGTTATAGGTTTATGCCAGGTACTTGTAAAATAGGTATTTCCATAAGTGACTATTTTGATAACTGTCTTCATTTATATCAGTTAGGTGCTAGAAATTTTGGGTGACACTTCTCCCAGCAGCACTGCATTTTCTTATTATCCTCCAGAAAAGAGATTGGCTGAAAGGGTGGCACAGAACATAAAAATGTCAGAAACAGATTACAGGAGGCTTAAGTGACCCACTACCATTTTTCCTGTGTAATTCTACATTCCAAGTAAAATAAGAGAAGTCAATTTACTGATTCAAGAATGGGTGTGTTGCCTGACCAGGTGGTGGCACAGTGGATAGAGCATCGGACTGGGATGCGGAAGACCCAGGTTCAAGACCCCGAGCTCGACAGATTGAGCACGGGCCCATCTGGCTTGAGCAAAAGCTCGTCGGCTTGGACCCAAGGTTGCTGGCTCCAGCAAGGGGTTGCTCAGTCTGCTGAAGGCCCACCATCAAGGCACATGTGAGAAAGCAATCAATGAACAACTATGGTGTCGCAAAAACTAATGATTGATGCTTCTCACCTCTCTCTGTTCCTGTCTTTCTATCTCTCTCTGACTCTCTCTCTGTCCCTGTAAAAAAAAAAAAAAAAGAAAAAGAAAGAATGGGTGTGTTGAGGGTGGCTCAAAATTTGTTTTTCCCCACTAATGAATCCTTGAAAAATTCCTCCAAATCCTGGCATTAGATATGAAAATAGTTGTCCTTTTTATGAGAATAGTAGTAATAGATTATGACCATTGTTTCCAAGCAGAGAAAGCCAAGGTCACTGCAACCATCTTGCATAGTTGCTTAAGAGAAAAGGCAGAACACAGGCACATTCCCTGCTTGAAACCCCTTTGCTTTGTTTCCTTTTGCATCAAAAGGATTGGCTTCTGCCAGGGGAGAGACTGTAATTGGATTTCACCGTACAAGGACATTATAGATTTCTCAACAGGTATACAAGTTCTGTCCATGGAAAAACAAGCAAAAGGGCCTGAATATTTTTTCCCCTCTAGTTGGAAAGGTCAAACCTGCAGTGACAAGTCTAAAAGGTACTGTCAGAAAGGGCTGTGCGTGTCAGCCACCCCTGATCTCTGACAGAGCAGTATCAGCTCTGGGCTCCCAGACAGAGTGGATGGCCCTTCAGGTGCATGAAAAACAGTGCATGTAATAGCAAATATTGCTTAACCATTGCATTTCGTAGGGAACATAGGATATTTCTCTGAATGGAACTCTGACTCTTGGTGTCCAAAAAATTTTATCTCCTAGAGGGCACTAAAAATTTGGCACATCCTAAAAAAAGAAAAATTTGGCACACTCTAGAACATCATTCTCCATCTAGATTTAGGATTAAATTTGTACTAAAAGGCCTTGGCCGGTTGGCTCAATGGTAAGAGCGTTGGCCCTGCGTGTGGAAGTCCTAGGTTCTATTTCCGGTCAGGGCACACAGGAGAAGGACTTATCTGCTTCTCCACCCTTCCCCCTCTCCTTCCTCTCTCTCTCTCTCTTCCCCTCCTGCAGCCAAGGCTCCATTGGAGCAAAGTTGGCCAGGATGCTGAGGATGGCTCCATGGCCTCCACCTCAGGCGCTAGAATGACTCCAGTTGCAACAGAGCAATGTGCCAGATGGGCAGAGCATTGCCCCCTGGTGGGCATGCTGGGTGGATCCCGGGCTGGTGCATGCAGGAGTCTGTCTGACTGCTTCCCCATTTCTGACTTTGGAAAAATCACCCCCCCCCCCCAAAAAAAAAAGTTGCACAGAAAACCAGAATAGAATTTGGGTATTCTGGTTGATTTTGAGTTCTTATTTTTAATTGGTTTCATAATATATTCTAGAAATTTAAATTAGAATAAAATTAGGTCAGAGTAGATTTTTGTATTTGATTTTTTTCAGTTCCTATAGCTTTTAAAAATATCACTATAATTAATATAGACCTTTAAATTTACATTTAAAATGGCAAACATTAATTTTGAAGGCCTGTGTGTTGTCTTGCCACTTAGATCTACTTAACCTAACCATCCACTAATCACTTTTTCTCACTATACCTCTTTTCTCTTTATTTCTCCCTTCTCTTTCCTTTTCTCTTAAGCATTTAACAAGCTGTGTGACGACTGAACTTCAGGGTAAATATGGCCATCCAAACCTCTAAAGGGAGGAGCACACTTAAAGTCTACTCTTTTCCATCTCTTGTTGTGGCTTTATCAATGACTCTGTGGAAACTTTAGTGCTGGTAGTTATTGTTCCAAGTGCTTCTAATAGAATTTTCTTCATTTTGCCTGAATTCCTCCCCAGTCATTGGTTCCTTGGCTGGCAGCCTCATCCAAATTTACAAGTCCTCCTCCTTTCTTTCTGGACCAAGGACACTTGTGTCAGAGAGTTTGGTTTTCAAGGCAGATGGTTAGTACTTGATCTGTTCATCCTATTTGGTCTCAAGGCAAAGGACTTGAGAAAGACATACCCCATACCCTAGAAGAAGGAGAGTGTTACATTGAGTGTTTTCCCTGTTATTTTATTTTTCTCCTTAATATTGGCACATCATTTCCTAAAGCATGTACATCCACACTTCCAAATAAGGACAGGTATCTCCTGTCAACTTTGTTTATATCAGAATTAGCCTGCAGGTTGCTATTTTTAGTAATCACTCTAACTATGAAAAAATCTCCTTTCAGGGAAATGTAGTAAGCAAAATGATTATACATACTTCATAATCAGACTCAAACAACATTCTTCTTCATCCTTTTTTTTTACATGATAGCCAAAGCCTTTGTTATCAGAAAACAAATCCTGTAGTTCTATTTTGGCTCACATAGATGTGTTGTTACCTGATCCAAGGTTAATACTGATGCTTCAGGGCTTTTAAAGTATTAATGAGTCTCCTGGGTGAGATCAATAGCTGGGGATTAAAGTCACCTGAAGGATTAAAAAAGATGTTCTCCCATTTCGAGTTCTCTGCTGAGTCACCACCATCTGACATCAAGATGACCAGCCCTATGAGGGTATATAACATACTCAGTCTTAAAGGTACAAACTTTTCTGGAACTCTGACTTTCAACCGGCTGTCATTTTTCCTAACTGGACCTACCACCATGTGAGTCTGAGCTAGGGACAGACATGGTTCATACCCATCAGAATTTTTACTCTAACCCGAATTCAATAAAGAACTTAAAGATACACACTAAACATGAATCAAACAGGGGATAAATTCCTGTAGTGCTTAGCTAAGAGGACATCATGGGCTTGTGAATCTCCCACCACTCTACCCCTAGCTTAGATGAGGAGTTGGGGAGAGTGGATGCTGGCCTTCTCTCCATCCCTGGAATGTGTTGTGATGCTTCCTGCTGCAGGGTCCACACTCTCAGCATCCTCTTGCCAGCATCCACTCGCTCCAACTAAGGACACGTGACACACACACACACACACACACACACACACACACACACACACACAATATCTCACCCCCTCCCCCATGGAATTAACCTCTGTTTAACTTTTGGATCAAGAAAGGCCATCATTGACCTTGAGTGGAGGTCAGGCTCCTCACATACTTTCTTAGAACAAAGGTGCTTTGCCTTCTTAACACTTATTTCAGTGTATGATTGTAGACAATACAATTTGGATATAACTTGAATTTTTTTGCCTCCTAAAATTGTGCTATAAACAAGAGCCATTTGATTTATATTCCAGCAATTCCAAGGTCTCTCACATTTAAAGCCATTTTCCCAAATACTTCATTTTGAGCAACAAAGTATCATTTCAAGAAAACAGCCTAAGATGATCTCAAACAATGCTTATTTTTGTTCTTAAGAGGTCACCTTGACAATAGAAAAGGAGACAAAGATATTAAAAGCAGATTTAGTAATTACCCTTGAGGTATGACTTCATTGCAAATATTGGGATTAAACAATTTTAGAAAGCCACACTTTAGAGGCTAACGTGGTTTCAAGTAAGTCCTTTAAAGAGCACTGGTAAAAGCAATGCAGTGAGCAACCAGCATGTAGGAATCCTCACCATAGATAAGAATTCCTGCTTGGGGGTGAAATGTGGCGCATCAGCAGATTTTTAAGACATAGTTCTAAACAACATTCAGAGGATTGATGATATATTATGTATTAGATAATTGCAGAGTGGATCCGGTGAACACAGACACTGATGTTAAAGATGCATATAGGAAGTTTTAACAAAATTGTCTCATGAAATGTGAGAATGGAAGAAGTCATTTTTATAAGTATAAAATATTTAAAATAAAACAAGATTTGAAATATGTTTGTGTAACAACAGAGTAAGAATCCTAATATTACCTACATGTGCGCTGAGGGTGCTAAAGACTTTGGCTGAGTATATTTTTCATCACAAAAATGATGATTGCTTTGTAATGAGGTCACCTTATGTTTGAGCATATATGCTTTTTATTAATGCGATGATGTGATTAATTACTGTCTCCCTAACTACACAGTAAGTAAGCTCTACAGGAGCACAGCCCCTCTCAATTTTTGCACCATTTAGTGTCTCTGGCATTTTACAGGGGATAGAACACTGAATACATTAATTGTTTGAAACAGAAGATTAAAATATTACTTATTTACATAATTGCATGACACTGGAGAAACTAAAAAGGAAACATTAATAAAAATCTTTATTTTTTTATTTTTCTGAAGTGAGAAACGGGGAGGCAGAGAGATAGACTCCCACATGAGCCTGACTGGGATCCACCGAGCAAGTCCACTAGGGGGTGATGTTCTGCCTATCTGGTGTGTTGCTCCATTGCAACCAGAGCCATTCTAGCGCCTGAGGCAGAGGCCATCCTCAAGGCCTGGGCCAACTTAGCTCCAATGTAGCCTTGGCTGTGGGAGGGGAAGAGAGAGACAGAGAGAATGGAAAGGAGGGAGGGTGGAGAAGCAGATGGGCGCTTCTCCTGTGTGCCCTGACCAGGAATTGAACCTAGTGCTTCCATAATCTGGGCTGATGCTCTACCACTGAGCCAACCAGCCAGGGCCTGAAAACATTTTAATGAAAGATAAGATGTGTTAATACCTTTGCCTTAGTGCTAATCAAGATAAGAAGAGTTTTCTTTATTCATTATAAATGTAAAAACCCCTATTTATTTTTTTCTTTAGTAATTCAATGGTTCATGTTTATACAAAAATACTTCTGAGGCTGTTATTACAAGTTGAATAAAGCTATTCTTACTAGAGTTAGACTTCATGATGAAAAATATTAAACGAACTACCAGTTATTGAGTGTTTCTAGTTATTTCAGTTAATCTTACAACAATTTTATGAATTTGCTGTTATCTCCACTTAACCATTAGGGGAAACTGAAGCTTGTCAAGCTTAACAGCCAACAATTATGACCTTCAGATACTGTAATAAGAGCCTTACATACAGTGTCTCATTCAATTCCTGAGACATTTTCATGACTATTATTATCATATGTAGTTTATATATTAAAAGATGGAAACGAAGAGTAGACAAGATTAAAAAAAAAACAAACTAGAAATGAGAGCCAGGATTTGAGGTTAGGTTGCCTGGCTCAAAAGCCCCCTAGATAACCACTGTACATCATGAAGTTGGGTGGAGGCAGCGGAAACGGAAACTGGAATTATTGAGAAGTGTGAAGTATATACTATGAAGTGAGGTCATTTCTGTTTCTCTTTCGTAGCCTTCCCAATTCTTTTCCCCTGAACTCCACAGTTAACTGGTCACCACTTAAGTGGTTTCCTTGTTCCTTTGCTTAACATGTATTCATTAAATCTTTAAAGGAAACATTTAGCTACTGCAATTGGTATATATAAGTTGGTTGCATGATATGAAGGAAGCGAGCCAGGACTAAAGACTTCAGTTTTAAAGAAGGGTTTTAAAGCAGACTAACAGTTATTTCACAGAGTGGGTCATGAAACTCGAGTCTTTCCATACCCTTTCATTGCTATGACGACAGGCTTTGCCTGCTACATGTAGCCAGAAAAAGCAGCTGACATTTCACTGATAGGAACATAGGGGAGAGATTTACAAAGACAAAAAACAAACCCTCTCATTTGAATTTCAGTTAGAGAAGAAAAATACCCCCTAGAGCAAGTCAAACCCCTATTGCCTTTAGAAAAGATAAGAAAAGTGAAATGCTGGGGGCTTTCTCCCCTGTCCAAGTAGGCCAATGAGAAAGAATGAACTGCAAAGCAGTATTTTTCTCCCTCTCCTTAATGGCAATCTGAAACAGAAAACTCTCTTTGGTTTCATTTGACTTGGTCATTAAGAAGCAACTAATTGATGAAGCATAAAGACTCACAGTAATAAATGCTTCATGTTGAGGCCACCAGGGGAATATCATAGTGTCAGATTTATTTTTTTATTTCTTTAGATAAAACAAAATTAACTTAAGGAATGTTTCTTTTTAAATATATATATATATATATTTATTTTAGGGAGGAGAGAGAGAGAAAGGCAGGGAAGGGGGAAATGTGGAGCAAGAAGCATCAGCTCATAGTTGCTTCTCATATGTGCCTTGACTGGGCAAGCTCAGGGTTTCAAACCAGCCACCTCAATGTTTTAGGCCAATGCTTTATCCACTGCGCCACCACAGATCTGGCAAATGTTTCCTTCTTGATCCCCAATTTTACTACCAAAAAATCATTCTAAATGCATAACCAAACACTTCCTCACTATGTGTTTAGTACTCTGCCAATGCTATACTTAGCATTAAAAAAAATTAATTTCTACAACAGCCCCATTTGTGGGTAATATTATCACTATTTGCTTAATAATGGGTGAACTGAGTCCTGGAGGTGAGAAGTGACTGCTCAAGCTCACACAACCTGTAAGAGTCAGGGTTCAAATTCAAGAGTGTTAGACTCTGAAACCAACTCTATCCACTTTGCTGGGCTGACTCTGAGCCAGAGACCTGGCATTGACATTTTATTATAGAGCAGAGTTTGTAAGTATAAAGAAGAAACCTGAAGAAAAACCTAGCTTAAATTCCCTTTCTTCAGATTTCCAACCAGGACATTTGGGTGGGTTAGGGTTTTAATTTTAGTTAGAGTCGACTGATTGCTTCATATGTACCAGGTGTAGTTGTTTTCTTCACTAAACTATCACAACTCATTTCTGAGATAGCAGCTAATTGTAGGATCCTCATTTTCAAATGAGGGAACTTAGTTTCAAAGAGTCATTTGTCCTGAGTCTGGTAAAGCCCAGATCTGCATACTTCCAGAGCTCATGGTTTTAGTCGCTGTATTGCACCGTCTCCCTAGAGTCATGCTGTCTACTTTTATGACGCCCAGGACAAAAACCAAGTTATCTCAGGTGGACCACCATTGCAGGCTCAGCTTATGGGGGAAGATGCCCTGTGGGCAAGTGGTGGAAGTCAGCTGGTTTGCACTGGTTCAGTAAAACTAACACTTAAGTTTTGGTCGAGTTTGGCGAACCAGTTGTTAAAATGGCACTCGTAATCAGGATTCTCTCTAAGGTGGGTGCCTGGGCAGCTGCCCAATGTGGAAATCTTAAATTTACATTCCTTATTCTTCTTTAATGTTCATCTCTGCAACAGTGTATTCTAAGTGCCCGTAGTAATGTTCATTCCATCCATAGGTGAAAAAATTGCAAGTGAGGAGGTCAATCAAGAAGCAATGTGGAAATAAATAACAGTCATTGTTTCTGTCAGCTGTTATTTTATATTTTTTCATTAATATTTTAAAACTCATGATATAATCTAGTTTTGTATACCTCTTTTATTGTTCTTATTTAAGTGTTAAATGCATGCAATAATAAAATATCCTTCGATATATTGTTCTTTTATACTTAAAACAGTCAGATATCAGGACAGCAAACTGGTTGTTAACTTATTTGAATCCCACCACTGCCTGTGAGCCTTGCATGAACCAGACCCTGGCCTAGTTGGGCATCTCTTGTACAGCCAGGCCTACTGAGGAAATTCTTTCTCGTAGATTTGAGGGGTGCCCTTCTCCTTCACTAAAAGTCATTACAGAATGACATATGAGAGAAAAGGGCACCCAAAGTCTTTTAGCAACAATTGTTTATGTTCATGGTGGAAAGATTCCCAACATGTTCAAGCCATTGTGCTAAACTTCATTAAAATAGCAGTGTTTGTGTTCTCTTACAAATCAACTGAATAAAAATGACAAGCAGTCAGGAGGAAAATAAACTGTATAATGTTTTGGAGTTTCCTAGATACGTCAGTATTCATTTTATTTTTGTTATCGCTATTTATTATTTTTACTTAGTTGATAAGTGAAACTGTGCATGAAAAATTTGGGATTAGATCCCAAAGAACTTGGAAAGGAAAACTAGTATTCAAATTGCTAAATGGCTGGACAAAAATTTTCTGAAAGAAAAAAGTCAAGATTTACTAATAATATCTACATATTCTTTTTCAAAATGTGGAAAGCAGCATTAGTTGATTGGATGATAAGTAGATAAAACAGATGGCTTTGATTTGCTAGACTTTGTTGAATGAATAGAAATATGTACTTAAATCATTCCTAAAATAGGTGTCCTTTTTTTAAATAGTCATAGTTAATAATGGTCATAACAATCAAAGTTTAGCTGAGTAAACTGTGAACTGAAAAAAACAAACCAAAATTGGCATCCATGAGAAAGGGGAATTGAAAAAGAAATGATTTCTGCTGAGTTGGACCGAGGTAATATTTCTAGGCAGTGTACTTAGGCCCTGGGCCAGATGACAGCTCAGATACAATGCCAAGGTGACATATTTAACCTCTTAACAGATTAAAGGCCGTGCAAGAGAGATATTCTTTCCACAGTGCTTCTTGGTTATAGTATCAACAGTATCGATCTGCAGTTGAAAGCATGGTTTTCTCCTGCAGGATGAACTCTCATGAATGAGCATGACTTGCATTATTTCTTTTATTTTAGAAGATAGAGCCAGAAATGATAGTCCCTTACAATATAAGAGTTATCATAATCTCTTTAGCTCTTTGAGTCCTGTCCTTCTATTTCCCCTTGTTAAATAAGACATCATTTGGAATTAGAGAAATTTTATGTATGTGTCCGATTATCTTAAAAACAAAAGGAGACAAGAGATAATTAGTCATTAAACTATAAAAGGAATCAGGAAAGAATAATAGTCACAATGACTAAAAAATAATCAAGAAGAATATAGCATTAGAGATATTTCTACTTTTTGGAAAAGCAAAATGTTCCATTTCTACATTGCTATTAGGTACAGACTGGGGACAATGGTGGTGATTGAATAACTTTGCTTGAATTAGACATGGAAAACATACAAATTACTTTGATTTGAAAGTTCTTTATAAAAATTTTACTTTCCTTATGATTTATTTAATATAATTAGTAAAGTATTTCTACAAAACACAGTTCAGGATTTAGACTTAACCAAAATCTGCATGCAATTCTAGCTGACAATAGTTCTTCATTTGTGTTCTTGCTCTTAACTAAAACCATCATTTATTAGTACTTATTATTTAATCTTGGAGATAAAAAGAAAATATAAATAGAAGAGTTAAAATCCTCTATTAGGTAGCTTTTCTGTAAATCATACAAAAAGTTTTCTTTTTTAAAATAAATGAATAGCTTTTTATTAGACAAAAATCTTAGCTATCTTTACTAGATCATGCAAATTAGTTAAACAAATGCAATCAGATGATACAGTAAACTTATTAAAATTTACCTTTAGATAGGTGTGTGGATCCAGAGCATTGGCAGAAAATGGAAGTTGGATCCCCTCTTTGCTCACAACCAGGGAATAAAAGTTTGACAAATACACAATACTCTTTAAATCTTTTCCTTCGTCAGCTTCGCTTCTTTGCACAGAAACAAACACACTCGAGCTTACTGGAGTTGAAATTCTGCTATTCTGTCAGGGTGGTGGACCGATTTGCAGGTTGGCAGTAGGGAGTATTTCAGACTGTCATCCTTTCTGTCGCAGAATCCTGCAGTTCTCTGGCAGGCTGGCCTCGCCGAGGGCGCGATGAGCTTTACGAGCTGTGCAGACCAACAGGGAAAGAGTTAACAGCCTTCCCCTTAAGCTCTTGTTCCCAGAAGCTCACAACTTGGCCAGAATATAAGCGCTTGGCTCTTTATGTAATTTCCCCCCTCTCAAACAACTCTGAAAGGTTTTATAAGCAAGATCTCTTTTTAGGGGATTTTTATTTTAAGACTTGGAAAAGAAACTCCATTCTGTTATTTCTTCCTAAAGGAAATTGGGGGGTGGGGCTGAGGAAGGGGAGAAGAATTGTAGCAGATGCATTTCACATTGCTTCATTAGAAATTGTTCTCATGAAAACAGTTTGAATTTTAATAATAGGGTACTTCAGATACTTTAACCTTTCTGTGAATGACCTTCAGAAATTTACGTATGTATGAAGCTTCACCCCTTCATATTACATATCACTTGTGTGCCGATTCACAAACGTTGCAGTTCATGGACTATTCTTTCCCCAACACTAATCCCTACTGCAAACCCCCTGTATAATGATTGATATGTAAGGAAGTTTTCCTTTAAAATGGGCTAGAGGTATGCATTTATTTTTGACTTGACATTCTGTCAAGTCATTTATATGTGTGCCTGATCTCTTTTACTGACACTTCTGCATTTATTCCACATTTATTATGCTTCAGACACTGTACTAACATTTTTTATGCATTATTTTGGTTGGTCCTCACAAGTCTAGAAGCGGCATTAAAGTCTGCACACTTTAAGGCCACGCATCTTGGGTTTGCATCCTGGCTTAATCATTTCCTAACTGTATGACCTCAGACAAATTATAGAACCTTCAACAACCATACCTATAACATGGAGATACAAATATAAAGACAATAATAATATTTATTAAAGTTATTGTTTTGAGTTTTAAGTAAATTCCAGTGCATAGAATACCTCCTGTTACCCAGCTATTGTGGTTTGCATGGGAAAACTAAAGCTTGGTAAATATGAGTAATTCTTCCGGGGTCTCTAGCTGAGCAGTTGCAGAGGGAGATTTAAAATCAGCTTCCTTGAAGGGTGTGTTGTTTTATTCAATTGCTAGTTTATAATACCTCCCTCTGAGTGAGCCATGAGCTCATTGGTGGTAGAAACATGCCCTCTCTGTGCTCTCCATGTGCCTAGGTTTACATATTGTAAATGCTCCAGCAACATGAGGTAAATAGTTGTCATATAGTTTAATTTAGATATTCTACATTTATTCCAAAGTCAGTTCAAAAGAAAATCAACAACAAAAATAAATAAAAATCCCACTTCTGATTTTAGGTAAAATCTGCCTACAGACAGTTGTCTTCAAGCACTTTACAAACATTTGCTCTTTATTTTTCGGAACACCACAAAAAGAAAGGTAACATGAATTATCTCTCTTTTGCAGTTGGGGAAATGTAGGCACAGAGGAAACCGGGCAATTTGCCTAAGTAC
Organism: Rhynchonycteris naso; assembly: GCA_037038555.1. Classification (NCBI taxonomy): domain Eukaryota; kingdom Metazoa; phylum Chordata; class Mammalia; order Chiroptera; family Emballonuridae; genus Rhynchonycteris; species Rhynchonycteris naso. The sequence goes on along the minus strand of CM072996.1, from coordinate 250,769,923 downwards.
CAAAAACAAGTCACAGCGCAGCTGGGAACTGTCTTACATCTCTAGAATCAGGATGACTTGTTTCAAACTGTCTTTCAAGGCACAGGATGAAATGACGTGATGTCCTTTTGCCTCAGACAATGGGATGTTTTTCCTCAGCTAAGGTAGGGTGTGGGCAGACGCCTCAGAGGAAAAATCAAAGAGGTAGGCTGTGCTTGGCTTTGCTTTTCCTCTGCCTCTGTGCACATCTGGGTCTAAGAAGTGTGGGAGACACAAGCACCATTTCCCTAACAGCTCCCGAGGGTGTAGTGGGAGACTATTGCAGGATATGTAGGACAAGCATTTCTCAAGATTTTGCCAAGGTTAGCTGAAGAAAATTTTCTCTGAGACTCAAAATGTTAACTCATTATTCTAACTCAATTCCCTATTTATTTCAAATAGTTCTATGAGGTTTACTTTAGGTGACTACATCAATTCAATGAAAATGTAGAGAAAGTTTTAGCTAGAGGAACATAGAAAAAATACTTGACCAGCAAAAATATTTTTTTCTAATACTAAAAACTGGTATTTTATGTTGCTATGGAATGATAAAAATAAAATTTCTTATAGAAATCTATGTTAATATAAAAATAATTTGGTTAAAGCAAACTAGATTTATATCTTAAATGTAAATATGCACCAGACCATTCATTTATTGGTGGCAGAGCTTGAGGATTTTAACTCTATTATACTTGATGTTTTCTCTCGTTCTTATTAGTTTATAATATGATTAAAATGATCCACTGTATTTCTTGTAAATAAAAAATATGGATTTTTTGGAAAAAATAAAAGGACCTTTAATATATAATGTCTTTTAAGTATGGTTTTATTTTGGGAGTGCTTATGGGCAAAAATCCAAACTCTTATTGTTTCTGAAGCTGTCATTTATAAAATATAGCTCATGAAGCCAAGGACAATAAACCTATGACAATATCCATTTAGCAGATGGAGCTGCAGCTCAGATTTAGAAGCTTATCCAGTGTCTAAATGTGATGAGAGAACTTTGACTAATAAAAAGCTTGTTCCATTACTGCACATGAACTGACCTACATAACATCAGCATTAGAGAGAAGGGTTTAACAAAAGCCAACATCAAAGTTTGAGTGTTTATTAACCTTCTAGTGCTAGGATTCCTTTGCGAATTTGATGAAAGCTGTGGGCAAGTTCCTAAGGTCCATCTATGAACTCCCGCACTTAGGGGTTCTATGAAGTTAAGAACTTCCGATTCAAGGACTAGAGAACCCATAAGTTAATCTTCAAGTATTGAGTAAGACTTTTTGTTATGCACAGTACAAGTTTCTGGGTGATCTGAGAGAAATGTCATCATTCCTGCTTATTAGGAGTCTAAGAGTTGAGACATGCACTAGCTGTCAGAAGGGGGTGTGGTTCCCTTGGAGGAATGGAAAGCCCTGGGGGTGAGTATGGATTGAGGAAAGCTGCAATGGAAATAATGTCCATCATTATCTTGCTAGAACCTGGCATATCGGACCCTCCCCCTTGCTTACCCCATGAGCTAGTTTGCTAGGGCTGCCATAACAAACACCACAAACTGGGTGGCTTGCATTGAAATGTATTTTCTCACAATTCTAGAGGTTAGAAGTCCAAGATCAAGGTGCTAGCTGGGTTGATTTCTCCTACAACTCCTCTCCTCAGCTTGTAGATGGCTGTCTTCTCACTGTGTGCTCACATGGCCTTTCTCTGTGCTCATGTTCTTAGAAGAACACAAGTTCTATCGGACTATGGTTTCACTCTATGATCTTTTTTTAACATTAATTAGCTTTCTAAAGCCTCTTTCTCCAAATTCAGTGAAAATGGGGGTTAAAGCCTTAACATATGGACTTTTGGGGGGGCACATTCCAGTTCATAATACCTGTGGGTTTGAACCTAGTTGTCTCAACCCAAAAAGTTACATGTAGATAAATATATCCATGCTCTTTTTTTTTTTTTTTTTTTTTTTGTGACAGAGACAGAGAGAGGACAGATAGGTACAGACAGACAGGAAGGGAGAGACAGAGATAAGAAGCATCAATTCATTGCGGCTCCTTAGTCTCTTTAGTTGTTCATTCATTGTTTTCTCATATGTGCCTTGACCAGGGGGCTGCAGTAGAGCGAATGACGCCTTGCTCAAGCCAGTGACCTTGGGCTCATGCCAGTGATCTTATCTATGATCCCATGCTCAAGCCATTGACACCATGCTCAAGCTGATGAGCCTGCACTCTAGCTGAATGAGCCTGCACTCAAGTTGGCAACCTTGGGGTTTCAAAGCTGGGTCCTCCACATCCCAGTCTGATGCTTTATTCATTGTGCCACCACCTTGTCAGGCAGGCCTGATAGGATCTTGCTAATCACTGATACCATTGAATAGTAGCCCAAAATAATTCTACTACCTCTCAGTCTAAATTGTACCAACCAAGCCATTGAAGGATAGAACACATGTTCAAAATCCTTCTTCTCTCTGGATGAAGTATAGTAGAGAATTAATGAATCAGACAGACCTGATTTAAGGTCCCAGCTGAGACTTTCTAGCTGTGTGACCTTGGGAAAATTACTTAAGCTCTCTGTGTTTCCATGTCTTTATCTGTCAAATGAGGATGATAATAATATCTACCTCTTAGAGTAACTTTGAAGAAAAGAGATGATGTTTGCATAGTGCTTTGTGCAATGCATAACTGGACTAGGGCTTAATAATAATAATAATAAATAATAATAATAAAAGATGATGATAATGATCAGTGGTAGTCAACCTGGTCCCTACCGCCCACTAGTGGGCGTTCCAGCTTTCATGGTGGGCGGTAGTGGAGCTACCAAAGTATAAATAAAAAGATAGATTTATTTATAGTGAGTTGTTTTATAAAGATTTATTCTGCCAAACTTAGCGAAAACCTGACATAAAGTACTTGGTAATTAATTATTATTATATGTTTTAACTTGCTGTAACTGCTTTATAAATTTTATAAAGTAAAGTTACTTTCCTACTTTATAAATCACTATTACTGTGGAACCGGTGGGCAGATAGAAAATTTTACTAATAACAGAGATACAAAAGTGGGCGATAGGTATAAAAAGGTTGACTTCCCCTGATAATAATGAAGGCCACTAATATGGAAGCTGAATGTTGCTGGAGATTGCCATGAAGCCTTCTGGAATAGAAATTAGAATGCCTTCTCTTTCCACACAAATTGCTAAAATACTCTGAGGGATGATGGCTTTCAGGCAGAGGGATGAAACACATCCTTTTCCTCAAGCTCTGTAAACACAGCAGCTGCTCACATCAATCCCTGGAGTCCCATGTCACTGTCTTTTCTCAGACAGAACCAGTACTGAATTTGGGGAAATCGGGGTGGGCCACACACTAGCGATGTGAGCTATGTTGCTGCTCTCTCGTTCTGACCTCACCTTGGAATAGACACAGAGCCCAATCCATCAGAAGGCCTGGTGTGCGGATCTCTTGTCCGAGTGTGATGCAGCTGGACTTCTTAACATTTCTGCACATCTGAATTGCAGGATGTGTCTTGTTCACCAAGACTGAAGTTTATACTCAGCCTTCTCATGAGTGAGGTCACTTTGCTGTTGCTAGCCAAAAGCCACCCTGCTCCAAATCTCTCTGATGTTTTCTTGGCTCTCGTATTAAGTTCCCAGGGCAAGATGTTTTAGACTAAGAAGTACTGTTTACGTAATGAAGCAATCCTATTCTGGAAATTTGTGCCAGTAGTAGTGCTTTCCTCTTGGTTTGGAGCAGTAGTGTTTGTATTTTTGTCAGTATTTCAGATGTGAAGGAGCACTGGTTATGTCATAGAGATTTTGTGTGGTCTGATTATGCATACGAGTGTAGGTGGCATTGCACTGAGGCGCGAGCTCTAACAAGTGGTAGAAGAATGAGATTAGGACTGGTTAGAGTCAGCGCTGGTGTTAACTGGGCAGCCACTTAAATGAAGACAAAACACATGATTTGCACCATTATTTATACCTGTTCTCTCCAGTTTAGTTTTCTCAAAAGTTTCTTTTCATTATCACTTTCCCAAGGGATCTTTTTGAATATTTTTTCCTATGTTTGCACCCTCATCCTGCTCCATGAAATTGTAAATACCACAGATATACTGTATATTCACTTATGCACTGTAACTACAGCTGTATTTTATATATATGTATTAAACATAATAGGATTTTTTGCCCCTTTGGCTAATGAGCTTCACCAATTGACAGAAACACAACTCATGCATAAAAATAAAAATACACATGCATAAAAGATAACTATTGTGGTATAATCAATTACTATGGTTGGAGAAATTGAGTCATTCATGTTTTCCTGTTGAACTCTATACTATACTTATTGTATTCCTTACTCTTAAAAGGTTAAAAAGAAACAAGTCTGAATAACTTTTTGGTAACTTTATAGTTGCATTTTCTAAAGAAATACAAAATTTTCATAGTTATGATCTTGTTAGCATTTCTCCATATTGTATACTAATAGTTGGTTGAGATTCAGCAAAAATAGCAGAACAAATATCTCTTGCACATGCTTTCAATAGCTGTCACTGCCTATCAAGTCAGTTCTGAACTCATATGCCAGGCATTTAAAGCCATCTGCCACTTTATGTATTATCTTTCCTTTATTCTCTTTTCCTTGCTTTGTAATTTTCTGTCCTGATGCTTTTGCTTAGGAGTTTCCTCTGCCTTACATCTTCATGCTTAAATCCTACCAATCTTCCAAGGTCCAACATAGATGCATCCTTTCCAAGAAGCCTTCTGTGCTACTTCCGATAAGAAGTTACTCTTTGGCCTGACCGGGTGGTGGCAAAGTGGATAGAACGTCAGACTGGTATGCAGAGAACCCAGGTTTGAAACTTCAAGGTTGCGAGCTTGAGCCCGGCTCACCAGCTTGAGAGCGAGGTCACTGGTTCTAGTGCAGGATTATAGACATGACCCCATGGTTGCTGGGTTGAGCCCAAAGGTTGATGGCTTGAAACCCAAAGTCGCTGGCCCAAGGTCACTGGCTTAAGCAAGGGATCCCTCATTTTGCTATAGCTCCTCGGTCAAGGCACACATGAGAAAGCAATCCATGAACAACTAAGATGCCACAATGGAGAATTGATGCTTCTCATTTCTCTTCCTTCCTTTCTGTCTCTCTCTCTGTTTCTGTCACACACAAAAAGTTATTCTTTGAATTTCAATAGCATATATATATTTTAAATGTTAAAGATCTAATCAGTTTTGTTGAACAATTTACAATTAGGGAAGCATTCCGTTTAGCAAGTAGAAAAGAGCTTCAAGGAGCTACAGAAAAAGAAGGCTTTAAAGGCATGATGGAACAAGGAAGTCACAAACTAAAAAAAAGATTATTTCTGGAAAGGTCACCTCATTTGAGGACTCTAGGAGCTATTAGGCAAATTACCTCACTGATGCTGACCAGGAAATTCCAGATTAACCAGTTTATATGACCTTCCTGAGAGAGGCTGAAACTGATTTCAAGTTAAGTATTAGGTCTTGGTTTCAATAGCATAATTTTAAAAAGAATTTTTATTGTGGTAAAATACATATAAGATAAAATGTAGCACCTGCATGATTTTAAGTGATATTAAATACATTCATAATGTCATGCAACCATCATCACCACCTAGCTCCATAACTCTTTCATCTGGTAAAACTGAAACTCCATATCCATGAGACATTAGCCCTCATTCTCTTCTGCCCCTCGGAGTCCTGGCAACAACATTTTTATTTGTTTCTATGATTTTGACTACTCAAAATCATATGAGTGGAATCATACAGTGTTTGCATTTTTGTGACTGGTTTATTTTACTTAGCATAATGTCATCCATGGTGTAACGTGTCAGAATTTCCTTCCTTTTTGAGGCTGAATAATATCCCATTGTATGTATATACCACATTTTGCTTATTCATGTATCTGTCAATAGATACATGTATTGCTTCTACATTTCAGCTATTGTAAATAACGTTGTTACGAACATAGTTTTGTAAATATCTCTTTAAGACCCTGCATTTAATTCCTTTGGGTATATATCCAGAAAGGGAATGGCTGGACCATATGGTAACTCTATTTTAAGGTTTTTGAGGAATGGTTATACTGTTTTACACAGTGGTTATAGCATTTTACATTTTCAACAACAATGTACGATGGTTTCAATTTCTCCTTTGTCAACAATTGTTATTTTCTATTTTTCTTTTATTTTTCTTTTTAAGATAGCCATTCAAATGGATGCTACAGGAGTTGAGCAGGGCTGTTGAAGACAGAACATTTTGTACATCACTCATTGACAAGGTCATCAGGAGTTGGAGCCTATTCAATGGCACAGAATACACACATACCTTAATGGGTCTGAGGGGAATAGCATATTTTTGGATAAAGTGCTTAGAGCACCTGACACTGATTAAGTGCTATGTCCATATTTGTCCTGCCCTAGAATGTGCTGACTTAGAAGAAATATCATATCATCTATCCCCCTTCACTTCCCATCTCTGTTTTTTTCCTGTGTAATAGGGAAATAACATACTAATTTAACTTGGGGTGCATTTAATACATTTATCATATAATATAGTTACAGTATTATAAAATGTCCCCTCTTTCTTCTTAGATAATATTTTAAAGCAGAGATTATTTCACATATAATCTTGTTTCCCTACAGCGGTAATTACTTAATAAATATATGTCAAATGAGCATTGTATGACTTTATTGATTGCTTCATTCACTAGATTACTCCTTCCTACACTCTCCAAAATTTTCAAATCTACTGGTGTGTTAGTTGAAAGGCACAGACTGAGAAAAGGCAAATATAATTAAGGAAGAGTAATGTGCAAGGGATGATCAGGCCCATGTATCATCTATGTAATATCTATTAACCCTTGTTTTAAGATGCTATTAAACAACATGCCTGTTAGGCCCTCACTCAGTGGTTCTCAAAGTGTGTTCCAGGGCACACTGGTGTGCCCTAGAAGATTTCCAGGTGCATGCTATGGTATTCCAGAGAAATATGTGCCTGTTGGGGACCAAAAAACAAAGTTTTTTGAAGTTTAGATTTTGGGGGTACAGAAGTGTGGGGAATTGGCTGTAAACTGACAGTTCTAAGGTGACCAGAAATCCTGCTTTTGGCGGGACAGTCCCAATTTTTAACAATTTGTCCCGCGTCCCGTGGCATTTAAAAAAAATCGTGATTTAAAAAAATATATTACAATACTATATTTTCATTCTATGAAAAATTTTTTTGCTCCATGTAGACCAAATTTTTAATCAAGAAGCCCCCCATCAATGGTGTCCCACTTTACCAATTTTAAAATCTGGTCACATAAGACTAACCCCCACCTCACTTGCCTGATTACGTTGCAAAAGGCTGTTAAGTTGCGGTGCTGGATTGTTTACACACTACCTCCCATGTTCCCCAGAAAGACTGGAGGCAAATTTCTGCTATCCTTTGTTTGGTGTAAAGTTAAGATGATATGTATGGTGGGGGTTTTCTGCACTCAACACAATTAAGAGTAAAAAGAGAGGAGTTCTTCAATGTATTGATGAGGAAATGAGAGTTTGCCTTTCAAATATATGCCCAAACATTGAAGAAATTGCTAGGCTACATCAGGCTCATGTTTCTCATAAACACAGGAATGAGAAAACTTAACATATTTGCACCAGGACTTGCCGAATTTACTCAATCTTACTAAGAATGTATCTATATATATATAAAGATAACTTTTATGTCGTTTTTAAAAAATTTTTAACCCTTCTTTTTTACAAATTTTAAAGAGCATAACTCAAAAAATGTAACATAACAATGTTTTTAAATGTCAGAATAAATTTAATTTTGTTGTATTTATTTTGCTTACTTAGCATAAAAGCATGCTTGGACTTTATATTTTTTCTTTAATATTGGACTTAATTCTTATATTTCTCAGAAATTTGTATATAGTGCGCCTACAATTATTTGTAGGATTTTAAATGCTCCTCAACTTCAGAAAGTTTGAGAACCACTGCCCTAGCTTGTTGGCTCAGTGGATAGAGTATTGGCCTGGTGTGAGAAAGGTCAGGATTCCATCACTGGTCAGAGCACACCTGAGAAGTAACAATCTGCTTTTCTTCCTCTCAGTTTCCCCTTTCTCTCTCTTCTCCTCTCATGGACAAGGGTTCAATTGGTTTGAGCATCGACCCTGGGTGCTGAGGATAGCTCTGTTGATTGGAGCATTGGCCTTAGATTGGGGTTGCTGGGTGAATCCTGGTTGGGGTGCATGTGGGGGTCTGTCTCTCTATCTCTCTTCCTCTCACTTAAAGAACAAGTAAGCAAACAAACAAACAAACAAAAAACCCTCGTGCCAATAAAAAAGAAATTGATTTGACAGTTTGGAGAACCAAAGAATAAGTGATTCTCAGGATACCTGACTTGAAAGAAGAAAATGGATTACTCATTTGCCTTATTATGCTCCAGTGTGCAAGCTAGTATACTTGCAAGTGGCCACAAGAGGGGAGTATGAACCATGGTCTTCTTCCACAAATGAATGGAACCGATAAATCACCAGCTGAATGCCTGTTCTACTCTGAACAATAGTCAATTGACTAATCATCTTTCTTCCAGCTGATTGCCAAAGAATAAATGTGGGTTTTCCCTTTATGTCTTCACAGAGAATATAAGCTTCAGTTTTCAGCTGTCCAATAATGCTATAATCTCATTTGAAAGAAAGATTTGTGGTAAAGGGCTGGAAGTATGTGCAGTCTCTCTTCCTCAATTTCACTAACGTTATTTAACCTCTCAGATCACCTTGTTTTGCATATTGGACGGTGACTTGGAATGTTGTCATAGGCCTGTATTGAGGGACAGTGTAAGAAATAGCTGTTTGAAATGTATTATATCAATGTAAAGATGTAGTCTACAAAATCACATAATGTTATATTTTTGAGGACCCATAGGAGAAATTTTGCTCAAAACTCAGAATGCAGGGAAAGCTGTTTGCTTTTACTTATTGACCTCATGACTATTTTAACTTATGCTTATCTCTTTCCTTTGACTGCTGGGAGGCTTCTGTTATTTAACTAATATTTATGGAGTGGTCAATATATGTCAGGCACTGCTGGAGACACAGGAGGCAAACAGGGAGAGGATTGCTGTCCTTATGGAGCCTCCATTTTAGTGGAAGAGACAGATAGATATTTGTTAACCACTCAGATAAATGTGTAAACTACACACTGAAAAGTGCTATGGAGAAAAGGAAGCTTCATACCATGAGAGTGCAAAGCAGGAGGACTGGACTTAATTTGAAAATGGTTCTCTTTGAACCCAAAGATGAATAGGAGTTATCTGAGTGACAGAGATGGGACACTAACATTCCTGACCAGAAGGGGACAGCACCAGTGTGCATCTGGCAGCTGGAAGAAGAATCACAGGGGGACTGAAGGGCAGGACAGGGCGGGGAAGGCCTGGGCAAGGCTGAGAGGCCAGAGGAGCGCTGGCAGCTGTACATGCATTTCTGCTCGCTAATCTTACCCAGGCTTTTGTTTTACTCTCTATCTCTTATCTGTGTTATCCTTTCATAGTAACTCTACTTTTGTGGAACAAGATAGAATATAAATTAAAAGTGGTTATTCCAAGTTGCATTACAAACTGACTCCATCAGACATTACATGAAAAACAATTTCACACATACATCTCCACCACAAGGCTCATCCGCAGGTCCTTAGTTGTGGACACAGGAGGACTGGCCCACTCTGGATGAGCTCGTGAATTTGAGAACATCCATTGGCTTTGCTCTGGAGGCTCATGTTACTCTTCCTCTGTGGCATATCAGGATCCAGAGTCAGAGAATTCTCTGTGGAAGATTCTTAGAATTCTCTTTAGAAATAGCCCACCTTCTGATTCTGTAAAAACATGGACAGCTGCCTCTTAAAAGCAGTTCAGGAACAAAAAGGGCAAGTGTATAAAAAGGCAGTATTTTATAGTTGCTTTTCTGATTATAAACCTTTATTCTGCCAGCTTTGCTACAGATTAGAATGTGCTGGTTAATGATTCCTAGCGGAAACCTTGGCGGGTAGGTGTTCTTCCTTCATCTATCATTGCTGTCTTGATATAGAGTTAAACTAAGGCATTAATGGGGACAAAACAAAAGATATCAATGTTACCTTTACTAGTCAGGAAAAGGTCTATTTCTGAGTCCTTACTCAATGTAGTAAAATGTGTTTCATTTAACAGAAGGGGGGAAAAGGAAGAAGGAGAAAATGAATTAGAGATACCAATTGAAGTGTTTACAAATAGGGTTACCCACAGTCTCTCTTAGTTAGACTGAGCTGCTTCCAAAGCCCCAAAACACACCAGATACATTGCTGCCACAGAACTTTACCACTGGCTGCTCCCTCAACCCAGAATTCTCTTCCTCTATATAGCCACAAGTCTGACTTGCTCACTTACTTCTAGATTTTTATTGAATATTACCTTCTCAATGAGACTCACTTTGATCATCCTATTTAAAATTGATGACACATTTGAACTCCTGATCCCTTTTACTCTATTTCAGAGGTTGACAAACTATGACCCTTTGTTTTTGCAAATTAAGTTTTACTGGAACACAATCATATTTATTTGTTAATGTATTGACTTTGGCTGATTTCGCCCTACAGTAGCAGAGTTGCAAGACCATATGGCCTGCAAAGTACATGGTAGGTCTTCAATATGCATTTGCTGAATAAATGAATGAATGAATGAAGATAAAGTGTAATTCAAAGATTAGACAGTACAGCAAGATGGCGATGGAGTAGGCCAACATACCAACTTCCAACTCCCAGAACCAAAGTGGATTATAACTTAATTTTAAGAACCATCATCTGGATAAACCAACTTTGAACTAAGCTAAGTGGACTCTTCAACCAAGGAACACTGAAGAAGCCACATTGAGACTGGCAAGAAAAATGAAAATGTGAAAAGGGCTGCCCAGCTCCCCGGAGCAAACGGCAGCCCAGAGAGACTCTCGTGGTGGGAAGAGAGTTTAGCGGAGAGGAAGGGACCTGGGTTTCAGGAACAAAGCCCCAGCTTACAGCCCCAGAGCCTAGAAGAGGCATATGGACAGTATTGAGCTGTGAAACAAGTTAGGATACTGTTTGTGAGAAAGAAACAGTTTTCTCAGACCCAGGATTCTTCTTAAAGGGATGGCTCAGAAAACCTCTCTCACAACCACTCACCTGGGGTTCCAGGGGACTGGGAGAGAGGAGAGGACCAGAGCAGCAGGAAGGGACTGTGGTCTGGAAGGCACAGGGAGAAACACTCTGAGGGACAGCCACCCTAAACCAGGGGCTGAATCCCTTCCCAAATCGGAAACAAATATTTCCCCTGGAGCTAGCAATACCAGCAAAGGGAGGCCAATACCAGCCAAACAAGCTCTCCAGTGGCACTTAGAGCACTGCTGCTTAGGAGAGAGCTTTCAGGACTACAGTATGGAGTGTTAGGGTCTGAGCTGCAGTGCCCCAACCCACACTGCTGAGGGCTTGCTGGAGGGACGGTGGCAGCAGGATGTGGAAAGGCAGTTCTGTCGGAGGGGGCAGAGGCCCAGCCGGCTGGCGTGAGCTTGGTCTAGCCGAGAAGGGGCAGAGGGGATGAGCAAAAGCGGTCCAGCATCTGTGGGCCTGCCGGCAGCCCTACCTGCAGGGGAAAAGCAGGAGACCGGAAACGGGCAGAGATCTGCTGCTGAGCAGGTGTGCACGGGTGTGCAGCATCACTTGGTTTCCAAGGTTTGTGACCCTGACCGTGGGGGCTGGGTGGAAGCCCAGGAACAGGTGGGGACCGCAGTTGAGCAAAGATGCTCACACCTGCCCTTGGTGCTGAGGTTTGTGGCTTGAGTGCGGTGCACAACCCCACCTTGGGGGCGAGGCGAAGGTCCAGACCGGCTGAGGCTTGTAGAGCCAGGCACAAGAACACAGCCCCTCCTGCGGAAGAGAGGTAGAAACCGCAACAACAGCTGCAGCAGCCAGTGCAGGCAACACCCATACCCAACTGGCCTAGGCAGCAGCAGAGGGGGTGGTGGGCCTGCAGAGACCACACCTAGGGAACACAGAGGCAACACCCATTGGACTCCAGAGGCCACACCATTCTTACACACAGACAAAATAGGCAGGCAGAAAAATGCAACCCAAACGAATCAAGAGAAAACCCCAGAGAAGGACCTGAATGAACCAGATATAACCAAATTACTGGATGCAGAGTTTAAAATAATGATAGTTAGGATGTTCAAAGAGCTTAGAGCAACAATGGAAAGTCATTACGAACACCTAAATAAAGAGATAACAAGTATAAAAAACAAAATTAAAATAATAAAAAAGAATCAGACAGAAATGACAAATATAATATCAGAATTGAAGAACACAATGGAAGGAATTTAAAGCAGGATAGAAGAAGCTGAGGATCGAATCAGCAAGTTAGAGGACAAAATAAACAAAGGCACAGCAGCAGAGCAGAAAAAAATAAAAGAAACTCAAAAAGACTGAGGAAACTCTAAGGGAGCTCTGTGACAATATGAAGAGAAATAACATCTGCATCATAGGGGTTCCTGAAGAAGAAGAGAAAGAACAAGGCATAGAAACTTTGTTCAACCAAATCACAGCTGAAAACTTTCCTAAATTAAGGCTGGAAAATGATGCACATGTTCAAGAAGCATGGAGAACTCCATTAAAGAGAAACCCAAAGAAATCTACACAAAGACACATCATAATTAAAATACCAAGGCTAAGTGATAAAGAGAAAATATTAAAAGCTACTAGAGAAAAATAGACTATCACCTGCAAAGGAGCCCCCATAAGGATGACATCCGACTTCTCAACAGAAACACTTGAGGCCAGAAGGGAATGGCAAAACATATTCAAAGAAATGCAGAACAAGAACCTACAACGAAGACTACTTTACCCAGCAAGGTTTACATTTAAAATTGAAGGAGAAATAAAAATCTTCCCAGACAAAAAAACAAAAACAAAAACAAAAACACTCAAGGAATTTATTAAAACCAAACCAATCCTGCAAGAGATGCTAAGGGGCCTGTTGTGAACAGGTCAAATGGGGAAAAGAATATAGCAAAAGAGGAATACAGCTTTAAAGAATAAAATGGCAATAAACAACTACATATCAATAATAACCTTAAATGTAAATGGATTAAATGACCCAATCAAAAGACATAGGGTAGCTGCATGGATAAGAAAACAGGACCCATACATATGCTATTTATAAGAGACACACCTTAAAACAGAAGATACACATACACTGAAGGTAAAAAGACGGAAAAAAATATTTCATGCAAATGGAAATGAAAAAAAGTCGGGGTAGCAATACTTATATCAGACAAAATGGACTTTAAAACAAAGGCTGTAGTAAGAGATAAAGAAGGACAGTACATAATGATAAAGGGAGCAATTCAACAGGAAGATATAACCATTATAAATATCTACATGCTGAACATAAAAGCACCAAAATACATAAAGCAGCCTTTGATGGGTATAAAGGGCAAGATCAACAGCAATACTATAGTAGTAGGGGATTTCAATACCCCACTAACTTCACTGGATAGATCCTCAAGAGAGAAAATTAACAAAGAAACAGCAGACTTAAAGGATACACTAGATCAACTCGATTTAATAGATATCTTCAGAACCTTTCACGCGAAAGCAGCCAAATATACATTCTTTTCAAGTGCTCATGGTACATTGTCTTGGATAGACCACATATTAGGACACAAAAGTGGTCTCAACATATTTAAGAAGATTGAAATCATATCAAGCATTTTCTCTGATCACAATGACATGAAAGTAGAAATTAACAACAAAAGAAAAACTGAAAAATACTCAAACACACGGTAACTAAATAGCATGTTATTAAATGACGAATGGATTAACAATGAGATTAAAGAAGAAATAAATAAGTTCCTAGAAACAAATGATAATGAGTATACATCAACTCAAAATTTATGGGACACAGCAAAAGCAGTACTGAGAGGGAAGTTCATAGCACTACAGGCATACCTTAAGAAGCTAGAAAAAGCTCAAATAAGGAACTTGACCCTGCATCTAAAAGAATTAGAAAAACAACAGCAAGTAAAGCCCAGGGGTAGTAGAAGGAAGGAAATAATAAAGATTAGAATGGAAATAAATAACATAGAGACTAAAGAAACAATACAGAGGATCAATTAAACCAGGAGCTGGTTCTTTCAAAAGGTAAACAAGATCGATGAACCTTTAACTAGACTCACCAAGAAAAAAAGAGAGGACTCAAATAAATAAAATTTGAAAGGAGAGTGAAGAAATAACAACTGACGCAACAGAAATACAAAATATTGTAAGAAAATACTATGAAGAATTGTATGCCAAAAAGTTAGACAACCTATATGAAATGAACAAATTCTTTGAAACATAAATCTTCCAATAATCAATCTGAAAGAATCAGAATCCCTAAACAGACCAATTACAACAAAGGAGATCGAAAGAGTTATCAGAAAACTCCCACCAAAGAAAAGTGCTGGGCCTGATGGCTTCACAAGTAAATTCTACCAAAAATTCAAAGAAGAACTAACACCTATCCTTCTCAAGCTATTTCAAAAATTTCTAGAGGAAGGAAGACTTCCAAGCTCCTTTTATGAGGCTAGCATAATTCTGATTCTGAAACCAGGCAAAGACAACACAAAGAAAGAGAATTATAGGCCAATATCCCTGATGAATTTAGATGCTAAAATCCTCAACAAAATATAAGCCAACCGGATACAGCAATATATGAAAAAAATCATACACTGTGATCAAGTGGGATTTATTCTGGAGAGGCAAGGCTGGTTCAATATTCGCAAATCAATCAATGTAATTTATCACATAAACAAAAGGGAGAACAAAAACCACATGATAATTTCAATAGATGCAGAAAAAGCATTTGATAAAATCCAGCACCCATTCATGATCAAAACTCTCAGCAAAATGGGAATACAGGGAACATTCCTTAACATGATAAAGGCCATCTATGACAAACCCACAGCCAACATCATACTCAATAGGCAAAATTTACAAGCAATCCCCTTAAGATCAGGAACCAGGCAGGGGTGCCCCTTTCACCACTCTTATTCAACATAGTTTTGGAAGTCCTAGCCACAGCAATCAGACAAGAAGAAGAAATAAAAGACATTCAAATTGAAAAAGAAGAAGTAAAACTATCATTATTTGCAGATGATATAATATTGTTTATAGAAAACCCTAAAATCTCAGTCAAAAAACTACTGGACCTGATAAATGAATTCAGCAAGGTAGTAGGATATAAAATTAATACTCAGAAATCAGAGGCATTTTTATACACCAACAATGAACTGTCAGCAAAAGAAATGAAGGAAGCAACCCCCTTCACTATTGCAACAACAAAAATAAAGTACCTAGGAGTAAATTTAATCAAGGAGATTAAAGACTTGCACTCGGAAAACTATAAAACAATGATAAAAGAAATCAAGGAATATACAAACAAATGGAAGCATATACTGTGCTCATGGTTAGGAAGAATAAACATCATTAAAATGTCTATATTACCCAAATCAATTTATAAATTCAATTCAATACCAATTAAAATACCAATGACATACTTCAAAGATATAGAACACATATTCCAAAAATTAATATGGAACCAAAAAAGAACACGAATAGCCTCAGCAATATTTAAAAAGAAGAATAAAGCGGGAGGTATCACTCTTCCTGATATCAAGTTATACTATAAGGCCATTGTACTCAAGACAGCCTGGTACTGGCATAAGAACAGGCACATAGATCAATGGAACAGAACAGAGGACCCAGAAATGCACCCACACCTTTATGGACAACTGATATTTGACAAAGGAGGAAAGAGCATACAATGGAGTAAAGACAGCTTCTTTAACAAATGGTGTTGGGAAAATTTGACATTTACCTGCAAAAAAAATAAAACTAGACCATAAACTTACACCATTCACAAAAACAAACTCAAAATGGATAAAAGAATTAAATGTAAGCCGTGAAACCATAAGCATCTTAGAAGAGAACATAGGCAGTAAGCTCTCTGACATCTCTCGCAGCAATATATTTGCCGATTTATATCCACTGGCAAGTGCAATAAAAGACAGGATAAACAAATGGGACTATATCAAACTAAAAAGCTTTTACACAGCTAAAGACAATAAGAACAGAATAAAAAGACTACACAATGGGAGAACATATTCAGAAATACATCTGATAAGGGGTTAATAACTAAAATTTATAAAGACTTGTAAAACTCAACACCAGAAAGACAAACAATCTAATCAAAAAATGGGCTAAAGAAATGAATAGGCACTTCTCCAAAGAGGATATATAGATGGCCAATAGGCATATGAATAAATGCTGAACATCACTAATCATTAGAGAAATGCAAATTAAAACCAAAATGAGATACCATCTCACACCAGTCACAATGGCGCTCATCAACAAAATAACACAGATTAAGTGCTGGCGAGGATGTGGAGAAAAGGGAACCCTCCTGCACTGCTGGTGGGAACGCAGACTGGTGCAGCCACTGTGGAAAACAGTATGGAGATTTCTCAAAAAATTAAAAATTGAGCTGCCTTTTGACCCAGCTATCCCACTCTTAGGAATATACCCTAAGAACACCATAGCACTGTTCGAAAAGAAGAAAGGCACCCTCATGTTTGTGGCAGCATTGTTCACAATAGCGAAGATCTGGAAACAGCCCAAGTGTCCGTCAGAGGACGAGTGGATTAAAAAGCAATGGTACATATATACTATGGAATACTACTCAGCCATAAGAAATGATGTAATCGGAGTATTGACAACCACATGGATGAAACTTGATAACATTATACTGAGTGAAGTAAGTAAATCAGAAAAAACTAAGAATAAATGATTCCATACATAGATGGGGCATGAAAATGAGACTCCGAGACATGGACAAGAGTGTGCTGGCTATCGGGGGTTGGAGGTAAGTGGGAGAAGAGGGAGTGAAGGGGCACAAATAAAACCAGATAGAAGATGAGGGAGGACAATTTGACTTTGGGTGATGGGTATGCATTATAATCAAATGTCAAAATAACCCGCAGAGGTTTTCTCTGAACATATGTACCCTGATTTATCAATGTCACCCCATTAAAATAAAAAATAAAAATAAATAAATAAATAAATAAAACAAAAGAAATTAAGTTCAAAATAAAATATTTTTACTTTGTGAATTGTAGTTCAAAGTTTGAAATTCCTAAATAAAAGACTGAAAACCAAAAAAAAAAAAAAAAAAAAAAGGAAGATTAGACAGTTAGCTATGGTCATTATCATTTTTTCAATTGATCCACACCTTTTCAAGAGGGGAGGATATGCATCACACCAGCATATGTTCTCAACGTAACATGTAGAAAGTTTTGAATATAACAAGGCTTTCTCAGCTATGGCAGGAAGCATACTCTTATACATTTGTCTCTGAGCTTTATATACCTGCTTACCTCTACTGGAACACCTACAGGATTCCAAAATAAACACTGGAGGAAAAAGCCTTTTTTTTTTTTTTGTGAAAGTAAACATCTTTTGCAGCTCTAAGACATTGGGTTTTTGTTGGGAAGTGCTATTTTCATGTTCAGACAGAGGAATGGCTATTTTTACATTTCAGCCAGACAAGACTTAACTTTTGAGCTAAATGGGTAGGTGTGTTTTCAAACTATGTCTTTATTTCACTTAAAAGAAGAGGGGAATGGATAAGCTCACCTTTTGACCAAGGAAATAAAAGCTTCAGCCTTCTAGTTCCTCAGCAATTGATAACGTTTTTTCATATGTGTTACATTTCTTGATCACATCAACCATCATTAATTTATATGAAGTAATCTCTTGTCTATTATGCAAAATATCCTCATTAATTGCAAAAGCATTGGGGTTGGATTGCATCTAACCAGAAATCTGAAATATACATATATACATTTTTATTTCTGGTGACTTTTAATCTCTACTTCAGTTGTTGTTTTCAAAAGTACAGAGATAGTCTCCTTATTGTTTTTCGAATAGTTTCTGAGGGTGATCATGAACTAAGAGTCATGTATGACACAACAGGGTCATGCTGTGACAGCCAGTCTCAACTGGGAATGATTGTGATTTTGCAAAATCTATTCTTTTTTAAGTGAGAGGGAGAGAGAGAAGAAGGGGGACACAGACAGGAACAGACAGACTGAGAGAGAGATGAGAAGCATCAACTCGTTGCATGACTTTAGCTGTTCATTGATTGCTTTCTCATATGTGCTTTGACTGGAGGGCTCCAGCTCAAGCCAGTGACCTTGGGCTTCAAGCCAACAACCTTTGGGCTCATGCCAGTGACCATGAGATCATGTCTATGATCCCACGCTCATGCCAGCAACCC
The DNA here is from genome assembly GCA_037038555.1 of Rhynchonycteris naso. Classification (NCBI taxonomy): domain Eukaryota; kingdom Metazoa; phylum Chordata; class Mammalia; order Chiroptera; family Emballonuridae; genus Rhynchonycteris; species Rhynchonycteris naso. Next base: position 250,751,551 of record CM072996.1, on the reverse strand, counting down.
CATGTTCAAGCTGGTGAGTTTGCGTTTAAGTGGTAACTTCGGAGTTTTGAACTTGGGTTCTCAGCATCCCAGGCCAATGCTCTACCTATTGCATCACCGCCTGGTCAGGCTGGTAAAGTTTATTTTTGATGGTTATAACTGGGAAGGTACTACTGACATCTTAATGCTACTTAGCATTGCCAGTAATGCTGCTAAACATTCTATAATGCCTAGAATAGATCCCCACTACTCCCTTATATTCCATTTAAGATTTTCTTTTTATCTAAAATATTAGTAGTGCCACGGTTGAGAAATTCTGCTTTATAATACAGTTCACATTTTCCTTTCTAAACCATTTGCTTTCTTGTTGCTTTGGTGATGTCATCACATACAATCTAGGGCTAATAATAAGTGCCTATTTCCTTCTTTATTGGGAGAAAATAATAATGAACATAAAGCATTTAAACATTAAAAATTATTACGGAAAAAATTACTTCTATTTATTAGGAGAGAATTATAGGTCTCTAGATTTCATATCTATTTTGTCTCCAAGCTGCTTCTTAAAAGTTTAAATAATTTAGGAAAGCTAAAAACCAATGTGTTGGCTGTCCTTTTGTGGGTTCAGAGAGAGAAGACCACAGAACACAAGATGCAGAAATCCATGTAAAAAAAGTTAACAGCTGACATGTTCTTTACTTCTCTGGGCTGCCTTATTCTGGGGTGTTTCTCCTCCCTGTCCTTGTGTTTGCCTGCCTGGCTCCTTTCTCCCACTGGAGAATAGCTTTCCTCCAGCCTCTCATTCCTTCTCCCTTAATTTGCTGGCATTTTGTCAATTTTCTTTTATTACTCAAGATTTCCTTGGAGTCTCACCCTTCACCAAGTAGCTTATCAGCATTTTTTTTTCTGAATAAATACAGTGCCTTTACAACGTGAATAAAATGTGTTTTTTTTCTTAATATAAATATTTCCCCTTGAATGTTTAATAATTTTATGCCACCTAGACCTTCTCAATTAAGCAATGGATAAATAATAATTAGTACAAAATTAAAACCAAAGAGAAGAATTACTTCATTGAATTATTTATTGGAGCTGAAAAGAGAACCTTGTGACTTTTAACCAGGTTCTTAAAGTCTAAGACACCTAAATCCTCAAACTGTTGTTGGGAAAAACTGTTTGTTTGCTTTTCAATTTTATAAGAATCTTGGGTCTTGGGGACATAAGGTCGACATGGCGGTAGTGGCTGCTTCAAATGAAAGACCCAATTGGTAAGCTTTAAGGCTTGGGACCTTCTATCTTCAACATACAGATCATCTTCTCTGCATTTATGCAAACTAAAAGAATATATATATATTTTTTTAGATTTTATTTTTCATTTTTAGAGAGAGGGGAGAGAAGAGAGAATGAAAGGAGAGAAGTAGGAGGCATCAACTCATAGTAGTTGCTTCCTGTATGTGCCTTGACTGAGCAAGCCTAGGTATTTGAACTGGCAAGCTCAGGTTCCAGGTCGATGCTTTATCCACTGCGCCACTCCAGGTCAGGCTAAGACAATGTATCTTAAAATGGGATTATGTGCATTTCTCTATAAGTGTCTGATAGATGTTAAAAAGGAGCTTCATGATCAGTATATTGCACAAGGCTTTTCTACTCAGCAAGCTGAAATCACTTTAGATATAAAAGATTGAGTTGGATAGGGTGTTCGTCCTCCCCATTATGTATTTTCTTAGATTTTTATTTGTTTTCTTAAAAGAGGAGAGATAGTTTGTCTATAGCAATTAAAGTTAAGAGAAAATGTAATTTATTTTCCATTTGACCCAGTTTAAGATCCAAAGTCCCTGCATTGGCCTACAAGGTCTGAAGCTATGGCTGCCTTCCTCACTGACCTCATTTCCTACTACTTTCCAGTCACTCCTTCACTTACTCTGTTTCACAACACTGGCCTACTTGCTGCTCCTCAAACCTTTCTGACATATTCTCGCCTGGGGCCTTTGTACTTGCTTTTTCTTAAGCCTCCAATGTTCTTTCCTAGTTTATGCACTTGGCTCACACTCTCAACCTCAAGTCTTTGTTCCAATTTCTCCTCAGTGAGACCTCCTTTGGCCATGCTAGTTAATATTGCAAACCACAGCTTTGCCTTGTTCCCTGAGTTCTCTTGATCTTTCTCCCAGTCCCAATATATTATATTTTTTATACAATAATAATGCTCTCACAATCTAAGTAATTTACTTATTTATAATGCATTGTGTTTATTTTCTTCTTTCTCTTGCTAGAATGTAAGCTTCTGAATGGTAAGAAATTGATCTGGGCCTTGGTTGGTTGGCTTAGTGGTAGAGCGTTGGCCTGGCATGTGGATGTCTTGTGTTCTCTTCTCAATCAGAGCACACAGGGGAAGTGAGCATCTGCTTCTCCATCCCTCCCCTTCCTCCTTCTTTCTCTCTCTCTTCTCCTCCTACAGCCATAGCACAATTGGTTCAATTGCATCAGCCCTGGGCACTCAGGATGACTCTGTGGAGCCTCCGCCTCAGGTGCTAAAAATAACTCAGTTGTGAGCATGGCCCCAGATGGGGGTTGGTGGGTGGATCTCAGTTGAAGCACATGTGGGAGTCTATCTCCCCTCCTCTTACTTGGAAAAAAAGAAGAAGAAAATAAAGAAATGGATCTGTTTTGCTTACTAATATATCTCAAGAACTCAGAACAGTACTTGGCTCACAGTAGCCATTCCAGACATATTTATTGAATAAGTAAAAAGGTTCATTAACCATAGGTGGAGCAGAATTTTATAGTTAGGACAGGGGCTTTATGAGGAATTTTCATATGTCAAGAGTGCAGTTTGAAGACACAACAGAACAAGGATAGAGAGAAGACAAACAGATGGGGGAGAGTGGGTGATATATTTGCACTTTACAATTTTTCTAGGATTGACCTTGCTGGCAGGTATCTGAAGTGTAGGCCAATGATTGGTGCTCATAAACAGTTGCCTCCAGTGTACAGGGTGGGGTAAAAGTAGGTTTACAGTTGTGAGTACGTGAAACAAAGTTTATCCTTATATTTTTATTTATTAATTTACATAAAAACAACTGTAAACCTGATTCTGCCCCACCCTGTATTTTAGGAGTGTGTGTGTGTATTTGTGTGTGTGTGTGTGTGTGTGTGAGAGAGAGAGAGAGAGAGAGAGAGAGATAGAGATAGAGAGAGAGAGACAGGGAGAGGAGAAGGGCAGGAAGGCATTGCAATGATATTGCTAAGAAACTTCCCGTCACTCACTTGATCTCTCAGACCTTCCATCTCTATACTTACTCTGCGTGCTCCCACCTGCATCATGCCATCTAGTTTTATTTTTATAACCAGACAAAGATGACAAACTCGATATCTCTGGATATAACTAGGCCCACAATGAGACAAAACAACTTCATTTTTACCAGACACAAGACAAAGATGAATCATCAGACAAAGCAAATGTACTTTCCCAAACCCACCTGTTCCCTTTAGGAAATTGTTTTAACTTGATACTTCAGTAGCACTGGCTGACTTAGAAGGCAAAATGGGAAGGTTGTTAAAAGACAATCAAGTCATGTTAGTTTATGCTCTGTTGCCCAGTCTGAGGATGTGTTGAGCGAACAAAGCTCTGAGCATGAGCTTTTTCAGTTTGAAGAATAGGAATCATACTGCCTAGGTTTAAATCTTGCCTCCACTACTTAATAGTTGTGTGACTTAAGGAGAGTTATATAATCCATTTAACCCTCTGTCTCCTCATCTGTAATTAGTACCATGAGATTATTGTGAGGATAAAATGAGCTAAAATACATGTTAAAGCATAGTGTCTTCATAAAGAGTACCTTGGCCTTGGCCAGTTGGTTCAGTGGATAGAGCATCAGCTTAGTGTGCATAAGTCTTGGGTTTGATCCCAGGTCAGGGCACACATGAGAAGTGACTATCTGCTTCTTTTCCCCTCCCTCTCCCTCTTCTCTCCCTATTCCCATCTTGCTGCCAGTGGCTCGACTGGTTTGAGTGTCAGCCCCAGACAAGGGTTACTGGGTGGATCCTGGTCAGGGCACATGTGGGAGTTTGTCTCTCAATCTCCTCTCCTCTCACTTAAAAGAAAATAATAATAAAATAAAGAGTATCTCTTAAGCATGCCCTATAATATAGGTAGCCAGACTGCCTATATTAAAATATTGTATTAAAATTCTGGCTTTCCTACCTACTTGTTATGCAACTTGGGTCAAAATACTTTACCTCACTTTGTTTTAGTTTCATTTTATTTTTCTTTTCTTTTTAAAAATTTTTAGTAATAAGAGAGGAGGCAGAGAGACAGACTCCTACATGTGCCTCAACTGGGATCTACCCAGCAAGCCCACCAGAGGGCTCTACCCATCTGGGTCCGTTGCTCTTTTGCTCAGCAACCAAGCCATTTTGTTTTTAGTGCCTGGGGTAGAGGCCAGGGAGCCAGCCTTAGCACTTTGTGGCCAACTTGCTCAAACCAATTGAGCCATAGCAGTGAGGGGGTGGAGGGTGGAGAGAAAGAAAGAGAGAGAAGGGGGAGAGGTAGGGAAGCAGATGGTTGCTTCTCCTGTGTGCCCTGACTAGAATTGAACCTGGGACATTCACACATTGGGTTGATGCTCTACCACTGAGCCAACTGGCCAGGCCTAGCTTTATTTTCAACAAGCACATTACTTAGGATTGTTATGAGAATCCAACAAAATAATTTAAGCAAGTAAGTTAAGAAAGACCTGATGCGTGCGAGTGAAAAAAAAGGCAACTTGTATTATTTTATTTATCACTATAATTACTATTGCTATTAGTATAAGAATGTTGAGAAAACCCTTAAATTTACTCTTTATCTTTTTTTTTTTTTTTTTTTTTTTAGAGAAAGAGAGAGGAACAGACAGGACAGGAAGGGAGAGAGAGGAGAAGCATCAATTCTTCACTGTGGCACCTTAATTGTTCATTGATTGCTTTCTTATGTGTGCCTTGACTGGGGGGCTCCAGTCAAGCCAGTGACCCCATGCTCAAGCGAGCGACGCTGAGCTTCAAACCTGTGACCTTTGGGCTCAGGCCAGTGACCGTGGGGTCATGTCTATGAGCCTGCACTCAAGCCAGTGACCTTGAGGTTTCAAACCTTGGTCCTCAGTGTCCCAGGCCGACGCTGTATCCACTGTGCCATTGCCTGGTCAGGCTCCATTTACAGTTTTTAAACACAATTTCCCTCACCTTCCTATCTATACTCGTTTGTTTATCACTCAATTATAATCACTTATCAATAGAAATTAGTGAATGTTATTAAGAAACTGGGTTAAGGGATACCCTTTAGATTCTTGACTCTAGAAGCACTCATGGAGTTTCTTAGATTGTAATTTGAACAACATGTTTGAGGCAAAAGACCCTGTTTTTCAGTTTATTTCATTGGGACTTGGACTTTGTGACATACTGAAAATAATGAAAAAGGTAATAACCTGGATATAATTGAGGAATAACTAACTGGTCACTGTGGGAGAAATTACTAGTTGTCTATTAATGTCTATTGTATAAAAACTGCTGAGTCATTGCTGGGCACTCTGCTTCTCAGCTGGGGACTCTATTTTCCAGATTCGTTTGAAGCTAGGTATACCTTTATGACTAAGTTCTTGACAAAAGAATGGGGACAAAAGTGATGTGTGCCTGTCCCAGTAGAGCCCGAGCTCTATGTTGATCGGGCATTCCCGATTTGACTTCCCCACACAGTGGGACACTCCTGCTTATCAGCAGGGCTGGCAGCCTCTTAGAGACTACTCTTGAGGTGGTTATGAGGATTATACTTATCAGTGCCGAGAACAACTGCCACCAGAGGAAAGACATGACCGACACATAAGTTAGTTACAAGAATCAAACAGGCAGTTTATTAACTCACAAATCCTTTTGGTGTGCGTGCGTACAGCTTAAAGGTGCCCTGTTGGCATGCTCCTCTCGGCTGTCCTTGGTCAGAGCGTCATGGAGACAGTCCACGTTCAACATTGGAGGGGATTAAAAATGTGTCTTTTCTTTAGCATGGTCAGAGCCAAAGGATGATTTTATTGTGTAGATTGTGACTGTGATTCATTTGGGAATATCTAAAGTGAAGAGAGCCTCTCTCAGGCTAGTGATTGATGTGTTACAAAAATCCCTGTAAGAATGTCTATGTCCTGTACTTTCCTTCTGCAAACTTTCACTCTGAGGTTTGGACTCTTGGGTAGACTAACTATGTCAGAGGAGATAACACCTTCCCTGTAGGCCATTTTTGTCTGGTATTGTTTGTCTGACATTCTAGCCTGCAGGTAAGTCTCTTAGGAGTTTGTCTGGTATGGTTTAATACTGGTATAGCTTTTTATTCTGGGTCAATGAATAAAATAAAGTTTCTGAATCTTTAGAGCTGAAACCATACCACTGACCTCAGTAAAATCCATCTACTGAGATTTCATCTACAATAGCTATCCTTGGGTTCATACAATCACTTGTTTTTACGTGGGAAACACTATTTTTCATTATTTAAACAGTTCACGATTTCAGTTGGACATAAAGAAAGGAAGGGTTATATTGATTTTGAAAAGAAATGATTACTCCACTACAAACCAATTACTCTGGAGGAAATATTAATAATACTAATGCTGACAAGAATGCAGAGATACTGTATCACTTGTATGTTCCTGGTGGAAATGCAAAATAGAGTAATTACTTTGAAAAACAGTTGGTAGTTTCTTATACAATTAAGGATATACTTACAATACAACCTAGCAGTTGCACTATTGGGCATTTATCCTAGAGAAATGAAAACTTATGTTCACACAAAAACCTGAACACGAATGTTCTCAGCAGATTTACTTTTAATAGACCTAACTGCAAACAACATAATGTCCTTCAAAGGGTGAATGGATAAACAAACTGAGGTAAATCTATACAACGGAACACTACTTTGAGACACAAAGGAATCAATCATTGATGTACACATCAGCTTGGATGGATCAGGGCATTATGTTAAGTGCAAAAAGCCATTCTCAAAAGATTACATACTGTAAGATTTCATGAGTATAACATTCCTGAAATAGGAAAATTATAGAGATCATATTAACAGAGAACAGATCAATGGTTGCTAGGAATTAAGGATGGTGACTATAAAGGATATCATGAGGGTTTACTTTGTGGTCATAGAATCTATAAAATTTCATAGAACTATATGAAACAATAAGTGTACGTGAAAACTGGTGGAATTTGAGTAAAGTTTATAGTCTACTTAATAGTGTTTCTGGTTTTCATGTAAGATGTTACTTTTGGGGGAAGCTGGGTGAAGGGTTCATCGCACTTCTTTGGACTATTTTTTTGAACTTTTTGTGAATCTATGTTATTTAAAAATAAAAATGTTAAAAATAATGATTGCTTGACCTGTGGTGGCTCAGGGGATAAAGCCTTCACCTGGAACTCTGAGTTCGCTGGTTCAAAACACTGGGCTTTCCTGGTCAAGGTACATATGGGAGTTAATGCTTCTTGCTTCTCCCTCCTTCTCTCTCTCTTTCTTTCTCCCTCTCCTCTATCTAAAAATGAATAAATAAAATCTTTAAAAATAAATTTAAAAAGATGATGATTACATTAGCTTACCAACTATAAAATTTTATTATATTTTATGTGGGTAAGGCATTCCAAACTGCTTTAATCAGAACAATTCTGCTTTTACCAGTTTATCTCTCTGGGAAGATTTCTTATGAATAGAAAATTTCTGGGATAAAGTTTGAAAACAATTTATAAAAGGTTATAGAAATTTTTTGAGAAAATAATAATCAAATAATGTGCAATCACTTAGTTTTTAATCAAGAAAAGTAATTAGTGTGCAATGCTCTAGAAGGCAATTTGATTATTCATTGTAACAAAGGGTTTAGCTTCCAAGGGAAGTGATCATAACCACATTATTTTAAACATGATAGTAGAATTGATTTGTTTGTTATGAAATTATAGCTGCTGATGTTAATACATTGCTTGTTGCAGTGCAGAGAAATAAAATAATTGATGGACTCTTTCTAGAAGTCACTTAAAGCTAGCTGTTAGCTAGTAGCACTGATTTTTTTCAATCTGAAATCTTGCTAGGAAAGACAAGAGAGCTACAAAACTACTTAGCTTAGCCTAACAGAGGATTTGTGGCCAATATAAATAACGTCTCTGAACATTCCAAAAAAATCTATTCTTGCTGCCATAAAATTTTTTCCTCTTTCAGAGATTTTGGATGGCAGACAACCACTTTACATGACAGTATTTCTTCCAACATCTGTGGAGGCAAGGCTTTCCTGGTAAGACCTGACCAGATGTAGCCTGTCCCTTTATTCTCCATGACCGACACATCTACCCAGAGCCCCAATAGCTCTCTCCTTCCGGTGACCGATGACTGATTACCACTGTGGTACTTAGACAGGACCTCCGAGTAATTACAGAGTTGGCCTTGTGGTTGTCTTCCAGGAAATGGCAAGTACTACTTGCCCTAGTATGTCCCCACAACCCTTACTCAGGGACAACAGGAAACAAATGCCATGTAAGGACATCCTGTAGTAGCTGCTGCTTTTCTGTGGACAACTGAAAGCAGACATGTTTTCTGTCACCATCTCCGTTTCCCCTTCCTAAATCAATTTGAGGCTGATCATTAAGAAAAATTTGTGTATATTCAGTGATCTTCAAAGGGACCTATGTGAACTTTCACACCAGTGTTTTGAAGACTTGATTTTGACCTTCCTCTGCTTACAGTGACTCTGAAAATGTTTTCACAGCTAACTTTTTCCAACACTGCTATCTTTCTGCCAAGTCTCTTAGAAAGTTCTTCAAAGAGTTTTTCTGTTTTCATCATTTATTTGAGAGAACAAGAGCTTTATTAGCCTGTGGCCAAAATGGATCTTAAAAAATATAACAATTCCTGGAATTAAACTTATCAGTTGCAGAAATCCTACTTTTCTCTGAACTGGTAAATTTGGATGTGTAATGTGAAACTGGAGCAGCAGGGCAGGAAGTCCGTTGTTTGTGGGGAAACAAGTCAGACAGAATCTTCTCAGGTGTCCTCACCGTCTATTGCTCTTGGCTACTGTTCCATTTTCCTACCACAGGAGGAAATTTGAGAGAGTTGTAATGTGAAAAGAAGCCATAGCAGGAAAGACTTTGGAATGTCCTGGAATATTATGTGGCCATTAAAAATAATGAATTAATGCTAATCCAAAATATTCTCAGGAATTCTGTAAATTATTCTTGAGAATGGAAAAAAAGATGCGGAAGAATGTGATGCTTTTATAGAGCCCTCAGCATTAGTCTCTCTTGCTTGAAGGTTGTACACTGGGCAGGGGCAGAAGCTAACTCAGCATTGGAGAATAGGAGCATAAGCTGGACACATGCATAGCCTCTCACCCTGACACAAAGCTACTTTATCCACTTGCCTGCTGTGCTAGCAGTGGGTGGCTGCTGGCAGAGGATGGCTAATGTCAACAGGCAGAGTCATTTTTGTCTATCTGGTTGTTCAGTGCCCCTTCCGTGTTGGTGCTCCTGGGTGGGAGTTCACATGTATTACTTGTATTAAGAAGCTCTTCAGGCCTCATGCTCAGTCTCTAATGTTCACTGTATGCCTGTTTCCTAGGCTTCCTTTTCCCTGATATTCCAGTTTTTCTCCTTTGAGTTTAACCGTGTTTCTCCAAAATTTCTGTCTACTGAGAACCTCAAAATGTAACTTATTTGGAAATATTGTCTTTATAGATATAATTAGTTAAAAAACCTTGAGTTAAAATTATCCTGGATTTATAGTGGGCTGTGTAAGTCCAATATCTGGTGCTCTTATGGAAGAGGACAGGACACAGAGATACAGGGTGAGGAAGATAGGGTGACAATAGAAGCAGAGATAGAAGTGATAAAGCTATAAACCACGGAATGTCAAGGATTTCTGGAAATCACCAGAAGCTAGAAGAGAGATCTGGGATAGTTCTTCCCTCAGAGCCGCCAGAAGAACCAACTCTTCTGACACCTTGATTTCAGACTTCTGGCCTCCTTGAACTATGAAGGAGTAAAATTAAGTTAATCAATTTGTGGCAATTTGTATGGCAACTTTAGGAAACTGACATGGTCCCTAATCAGCTGGCCAAGCATCTGCCAACATCTTTGAGTCCTTGTATGTTCTACCTTGGGCTACTTCTCTCTTCACACAAAGTGGGCAATTAGAGCTTCCATAGACTGAAGCTCTGCCTATTTTTTATGCATAACAGTATTTTAAATTTAGAAATTAAATTTAATAGGGTCACATTGATCAATAAGAGCAAATAGGTTTTAGGTAAACATTTCTATAGCATTTGGACTGTTGATTGCACTGTGTGCCCATAACCCCAAGTCAAATAATTTTTTGTCACTGTATATTTGTTCCTCTTTGCTCCCCTCTCCCTGGTAACCACTCACTTTTATTTGTGTCCCTGAGTCTCAGTTTTATATTCTATCCATGTGTGAAATTATATAGTTCTTAGCTTTTTCTGATTTACTGATACTTATTTCACTTAGTATAATGCTCTCAAGTTCCATCCATGTTGTTGTAAATGGCAATATCTCATTTCCTATGGCTATGTAGCATTCCATTATATATATGTACCACATCTTCTCTTTTTTTATTTTTATTTTTTATTTTTTTGGTGGGGGGGACAGAGAGAGACAGACAGACAGGAAGGGAGAGAGATGAGAAGCATCAATTCTACATTGCAGCACCTTAGTTGTTCATTGATTGCTTTCCCATATGTGCCTTGACTGGGGGGCTACAGCAGAGTGAGTGAGCCCTTGCTCAAGTCAGCAACTTTGGGCTCAAGCCAGCAACCTTAGGGCTCAAGCCAGTGACCATAGGTCATGTCTATGATCTCATGCTCAAACCAGTGACCCCACACTTAAGCTGGTGAGCCCATGTTCAAGAGGATGAGCCTGTGCTCAAGCCGGCAACCTCAGGGTTTTTAACCTTGGTCTTCTGTGTCCCAGTCCTACATTTTATCCACTGTATTACTGTACCACAACTTCTGTATCCAATTCTCTATAAAAAGACACTTTGGTTGTTTACATGTCTTGGCCACTGTGAATAATGCTGATATAAACATGGGGTGCAGGTGTCACTGTGTACCAATGTTTTCAAGTTTTTTGAGTAGCTACCTGGTAGAGGGATTGCTGGGTCATATGGTAATTCTATTCTTAATTTTTTGAGAAGCTTCCAGACTGTCTTCCATAATGGTCATACCAGTTTACATTCTTACCAGCAGTGACCTCTCCATAACCTCTCTAACACTTGTTATTACCTATCTATTGATAATAGCCATTCTAACAGCTGTGAGGTGGTATCTCATTGTAGTTTTGATTTGCATTTCTCTAGTGGCTAGTGAAGATAAGTATCTTTTCATATATTTATTTATAGTTTGTATGTCTTCATGGGAGTAGAGTCTGTTCAGGTCTTCTCTCCATTTTTTAATTGGATTGTTTACTTGTTTGTTGCTGAGTAAAGCTTTGTTTATTTACAGAATTTCTCTTACTACTGTCTTTCAAGAATACCCCTTGAACATCTATGACAGCATATTTCTTTTACATAATAGATTTGATATATTAAACTAAACACTTCTGTATATTAAAAGATATATTTTAAAAAATATATATTTAAGAAAGTGAAAAAATAAAGTGAGATAAAAATTTGCAACACTCTGACAAAATATTAATTTTAAGAATATAAAAGATATCTACATGCTAATAAGAAGACCGTAATGAGATATCATTTAAAACCCAGTAAGTGGGTATACTGAAGAAGTCCAATACCATCAGATATTAGGGAGTATATGAATCAATATATTAGCTTATACTTAACTGGTGGGAGTATAAATTGGCTCAACTACTTTGGAAAAGAATATGGCATTCTCTTTTAAAGTTGGATATTTATATACCCTATGATGAATAATTCTACATTTAGGTATGTGTACTCAAAAGAAGTCTTGTACATGTACATTAGGAACCAAATGCAAGTATGTTCATAGAAGCATTGCTGTTTGAAATTGCAAAAACTAAGAAAAAAAAAGAAAAATCCACATGCCAATGACACGAAAACTGGTAAGTTGTGGTATGTTCACACAGTACTATTCATGCAATATTTTCTATACAAAAATTAAACGTAAATCTACCCTAGAGTATACTTTAAATAAAGTTTAAGCCTCCAAAGATTAAATATATCATAATGCACCTTATTAAGAAAAGTTACAAACAAAAGTACCCAATATACTTTTAAGAAATATTTATATTGTGGTAAAACTCTAGTTATAAAAGGCAAAGGGAAAAATAGTTAAAGTTGTAAAATAGTGGTTACTTTTGGTGGAGAAAGAAGGGTACAGAATAGGGAAGAGACTGTAGGTTAGAAAATATAAATATTCTTCTCATTTTCATGTTAGGTGGTGCATACACAAGTATTTATTGGTTAACAAACAAATATGTAAGTAACTATGTACATAAATAAATAAATAAAGGCCATGCCCAAATCAAGAATGAGACTTTGTCTTGGACTAAGTGTTATGATTAGTCAAATTTTAGGCACCCAGTGTTAGAAACACAATAGATGGACTTTTAATTTTACAAAGATGATCCTGGTTGAATCAGCATTGGGAGTGAGAAGAACCTAGGGCCTGGGACAAGAGGAGAAACAGGATGGGATCTGAAAGGCAAGAGGAAGGAGGACCCAAGAAAGTCACAAACATGGCCTATGTAGAAAGGCTTGTGAGAAATTCTCTCTAGGAGCTTGGAAAACAGATGTTTAAGGGTCCATTTTAAGTTGTTTCTTGTTCTGAACTCTGGTATAAATAACCTCTATTATCCAAAGCTGACAGTAAAAGTCAGGTACATAGATAAGATAATAATAATAATAATAATGATAATAATAATAATAATAAAAGTCTTTATTCAATCACTTGTTCATCACACACATATTTGTTGAGTTCTTACTGAGTGGGGTACAATACTATGGATGTTGCAGCAAATCAGACCAATCAAGTTTTTGTCCTAGTGGGGTCAATATATAATTTTCCAGATGACATTAAAAGCAAAGATGAGTGGATAAAAAAGCTGTAGTACATTTATACAATGAAATACTACTCAGCCATAAAAAAAGAAGTAATCTTACCTTACAGCATGAATGGACCTCAAGAATATTTTGCTAAGTGGAAAAAGTCAGTTAGAGAAAGACAAATACCATATAATCTTACATATATGTGGAATCTAATGAACAAAATAAACAAAAATAATAGAAACAGACTCACAAAGAGAACAGATCGACAACTGTTAGAGGGGAGTAGGGTTTAGGGCTGAGTGAAAAAGGTGAGGGAATTAAATAAAAATAACCATCATAGACACAGACAATTGTATGGTGATTATTAGAAGAAAAGGGGGTTGGCGGAGGTAGAAGAAGATAAAGGGGTGATGAGTGGTGATAGAAGGAGACTTGACTTGGGGTGATAAACACACAACACAATATACAGATGGTGTATTGTAGAATTGCACACATGAAATCTGTATAATTTTATTAAACAATGTCACCCCAATAATTTCAATAAAAGAAAGGAAACAGAGTAAAGGAGAGGTAGAACCAGAAGTGGAGACGATTTACATTGGTATATAGTGTTATTTGGAATGAATAAAGAGAAAGCAATCACAGAAATGATTACTTTTACAGTGAGTGAGAACACAGGGATGGAGATAGGGAATGGGGATTCCAGATTCTGCAGAAGCAGGAATTTGCAGTAACAAATGTCTGTCTAGGAGGATATAACTCTGTTTTACAGCATATCATAGGAACATTGGAGAAGACTCTGGATTGCCCATCATATGAAGAATGTAGTTTGTATCACTTAGTTTGTAAATTAAAAGTTAATTCCAAGAGTTGGAGAACTTGGGACTACTACACTATATTCTCAACACTTCAACTATGAAGTTGTTTCTCTAGAAGTTGTTTCTTTACCTCTTTGGTATCACTGGTTCTTCCTGTACAGGAGTAGTAGAGAATCTGGGCATTTGAATTCTGAGAAAGTTTTCCAAGTAATTCTGCCTCCTGATATCCCTTCCTCAATCCCAAACACCTCCATTAGTGAACATTTCTTATATACCAGTGATTCCTAGTTTGATTATCCTAGGATGGTTCAAATAATCTTAGGTTATAAAATGTTAACAAAGTAATAAATAAAATTCCTGATAACATATTTAACTTAAAAATCATATAAAAGCATTTAAAAAATAGAATTGTTAAATAAAATGCCAAGAATCTTTAATGCGCCTGACCAGGCGGTGGCACAGTGGATAGAGCATTGGACTGGGATGCGGAAGACCCAGGTTCGAGACCCCGAGGTCTCCAGCTTGAGCGTGGGCCCATCTGGTTTGTGCAAAAGCTCGTCAGATTGGACCCAAGGTCGCTGGCTCCAGCAAGGAGCTCTGTCTGCTGAAGGCCCGCGGTCAAGGCACATGTGAGAAAGCAATCAATGAACAACTATGGTGTCGCGACGGCAACGAAAAACTAATGATTGATGCTTCTCACCTCTCTCTGTTCCTGTCTGTCCCTATCTATCCCTCTCTGACTCTCTCTGTCCCCGTAAAAAAGAATAAAGAGAATTAAAAAAAAAAGAATCTTTAATGCCTCAACTTGAGAATTATTGTGTTAGTCTGTTTCAAAAATCATTTGATCCTCTTTAATAATATTTCCATTTTGCTGACCTTGTTTGTTTCTGATGTATTGAAACTGGACAAAAATGTTAGAATAATGTTTAATTAGTATTAAAGTCTTTTACTTGACTCTTCTGTGTGTGCTTTTAATGTTTATTAAATTTTTTCAATAATTTTAAAATTTATTTAATACTTTTGCATGCCAAGAATAATTTTAAGCATGTTGTATTATTCATTTAATGTTCATATGAGTTATAGTTATTAGTATTCCCACTTATAAATAGGTAAACTAAGGCACACGCTCATGCAGGTAGTAAGTACAGTGTTGGATTGTCACCAAAGTAGTCTGACCCCTGAGCTTGTGCTTTAATGCATTTGCAATAATGTCTTCAGTAAACACCAATGCAATTAATAGTGCAATGTCCTAATATTGCACCCACAGTAATAAAACTAGAAACAGAAAATATTCTTTCTCACAGAAAAGTGTAGAAGTTCTTACTGACCCACATTTTAGTTTCTTGTCAAAAAACTTGCTGCCTTGAATTTTCAAGGTCTTCCAAATTTGGGATTATACATTCACAAATGCTAGGAGAAAAGGTGATTCATTGCTGCCTAAATTAAAGCTCAGCAACCTCTTAGCAAAAACAGTCCAGGGCTGGTTGCTGACTAAATCTAAACAGAACATAGAATCTCTTTTTATTTTTAGAGGCTCCAGGAAGCAAAGATATCCAGGTATGAGCACATTACCAACTCTCAGTGGGATTTGCCACCCAGACAGCATAACTTAAGCATTTTATTTTGAGTATAAAGAATTTAGTCTTTTGACTTACAAATGTCACACCATTTGCTTTTATATCATGTTCTTTTGTCTGTGATTATTGCTTTCTTCTAAAGTACACGGATAGAAATTTTTGCTTGTATGAAGAAAGCTTTTCCAAACTCCTATTTCCTTTCCTTGCCACATTCCATAGTAAAACAATAATTTTTTTTAAATATCAAGTTGCATTTCCTCTTTCTAATTTAGTATTTTTAGAACTTGAAAACACACACACACACACACACACACACACACACACACACACACACACACACCACAATCACCATCTCTTAACAAAAAGTCTTAGGAGCTTATAGTTTTATTCTGAAGTTTTTTTCCCTCAAGTGCTTTAAAAGAATAAGCAAGATATGCTGTGAAATTTATAATTATCTGATATTAAGAAATAGGTCCCCAGTGCAATATAAATATTGCAGTTTTTTTTTTTACAGGGACAGAGAGAGAGATAGACAGACAGGAACGAAGAGAGATGAGAAGCATCAATCATCAGTTTTTCATTGCAACACCTTAGTTGTTCATTGATTGCTCTCTCATATGTGCCTTGACCACGGGCCTTCAGCAAAACAAGTAACCCCTTGCTTGGGCCAGTGACCTTGGGTCCAAGCTGGTGAGCTTTTTGCTCAAGCCAGATGAGCCCGCGCTCAAGCTGGCGACCTCGAAGTCTCGAACCTGGGTCCTCCACATCCCAGTCTGATGCTCTATTCACTGCACCACTGCCTGGTCAGGCTTGTTTCATTTTTGAAACAAAAGTTTGACAAGAACCACTAATCTTGTGCCACATACAAACCAATTCTATCCTGTTAAAACAATTCTGGGAACCATTAAGTTGACTTCACAATGCATGATTAGGATGAGCCACTCTATGTAAAGTACCTTCAAATGTGGCATCCTGAGCATCTCAGGATGGTGGCTTTGAATCTGGGCCAAACATCAAAACTACTGGTGAAACTTTTAAAAAATACAAATGTCCAGGTCCCATGTAAGACTTACTAACTCAGAATATCTAAGGAGTCATGAGGAAAGTTTAAAAAACTTTTCACTTGACAGATTTGGGAGTGCAGTTGGTCTTGGGGCGTGGCTCGAATGGATTCATTTGTCACTGAGAATTAAGATAGTGAAGTATGGGGGAGGATCGGGGTTTTGTGAAGCCTGAAGTTTGTATAATTTTGGAGTGCTTTTTAAGAAAAATAATCCAAATTTAGGTAAGAAAATAAGTGTTTTAGAAGAATGAAAAAATAAAGCACAATAAATTACAAAATTTATAAAGCTTACCAATTTCACGAACATAAAAAATTCCATACAATGTCTTCATTCATTATTGCCTTACATGACTCTTTAATATGTTCTATTTTACATTGATTAGATTCATACTTTTTGACATATGTTTAGAAAGAATAGAACAATTATATGATCTTTCTTTTAGCATAGTTGAAGTTTAGTTTTTACTAATTATAGTTGAGAAAACTTTCTTCCAGTGTCACCAATTCTTGTAATATATGTAAAACTTTTAGATTGCTGTCTGTATTAGTTTGCTAGGGCTGCCGTAACAAAACATCACATACGGTGTGGCTTAAATAACAAAGATTTATTTTCTCACAGTTCTGAAGGCTGAAAGTCCAAGGTCAAGATGGAAGCAGGTTTGGTTTCTCCTGAGGCCTCTCCCCTTGGCTCACAGATGGTTACCATCATGCTGTGAACTCATATGGTTGCAACTCTGTCTTTATTGTCTGTGTCTTAATCTCCCTTTCTTTTTTTAAGTTGAATTTATTGGGATACAACTTTCAAGTGTACAATTCAATAAAACATCATCTGCATACTGCATCATGTGTCCACCACTCCAAGCAAAGCCTTTTTCTGTCCTGGTTTTCTTCACTTTACCAGCTCCATCTACTACTCCCCAACTCCCTTTCCCCCACTACACTATTGACTGTATCTATGTGTTACATATATATATATATATATATATATGTATATATATATATATATACATATATATATATATATGTATATTGCTCAATTCCTTCACCTTCTTTCATCCAGTCCTCCAAGCTCCCTTCTTCTCTGACAGCCGTCAGTCTGTTCCATATATCCACGCCTCTGTTTCTATTTTGTTTATCAATTTATTTTGTTTATTATATTCCACATGTAAGTGAGATCATATGATATTTATCTTTCGCTGACTAGTTTATTTCACTTGGCACAATACTCTTCAGGTCCAGGCATGCCATCGCAAAAGGAAAATTTTCTATTTTTACTGCCGAGTAGTATAGTATTCCATTGTGAAAATGCACCACAGACCACCCCCCCCCCCCCATTTACTGATGGGTGCTTGCGCTGTTTCCAGACCCTGGCTATTGGAAATAATGCTGCAATGAACATAGAGGTTCCCTTTCTTAAAACAGCAGTCAGATTGAATTAGGGTTCAGCCCCATGATCCCATTTTAAATCAGTTACCTCTTTAAAGGCCCAATCTCCAAATAAAGTCATGTTTGGTGGTACTTGGGGGAGTGGTTGTTAGGGTTTCGAGATATGAATTTTGAAGAGACACAATTTGGTCCATAATATTGTCAAATTAAAAAAAATCTTTCAAATTTCTTCCATTTATGAGTGTAAAGATGTCAGTACATTAAAATTTTCTTTGTGTAAAGATTAATTGTAAATAACTGAATTGGTGATACATTAAACTAGTGTCTGTCTTAATTTTATTAATTTATTGCTACATCTTTGTAGATGTTAAATCTGCAAAAAGAAAATTAAAAACATTTTCCAAAGACTTACTTTTCCTCATTATTTAGATTTTCAACAAGTGTCTATGAGTTACTTTTTATAATTAAATTTTTTAATTTATTGAGTTAGCATGGATTCAACTGTCTCACTCAATATAATACCCTCAACCCCCCAAAATGTGCCCAGCATTACACCCCCTTTGCTCCCTCCTGGGACTGCCTCCCCTTCTTCCTTCTGAGATTTGCTGTACTTTTATCTGTAGCTGTGTGTTGTGTATACAGTGTGTCTGTAAGGTCATGGTGCACTTTTGACGGGTCACAGGAAAGCAACAAAAGACGATAGAAATGTGAAATCTGCACCAAATAAAAGGAAAACTCTCCCAGCTTCATACTTATTCAGTGCAGTTCAATGTGGGTTCCATTTGTTGCCCTACACACATCCAAACAATAGTCGAGTTCTTGCCACACACGGGTAAGGACGTCTGGTATAACAGAGTGAATAACGTCTGCAATTCTCTGTTTTAAGTGATTAATGTCGTTGATACGTTCAATGTACACATGTTGCTTCACATAACCCCAAAAGTAAAAGTCTAAGGGTGTCAGATCCGGGGATCGTGGTGGCCATGGCTTGACAGAACCCCTGCCTATCCACCGCCAAGGGAATGTTCTATTCAGAAACTCACGAACATTGGTGGCATAGTGTGGAGGAGCGCTGTCCTGTTGAAAGATGACACCTTCTGAAAATTGTGGCACTGCATACAATTCCAACATGTCAAGATAGGTGTTTGCCATCACAGACTGCTCTGTGAAAAAAAATGGCCCGATTACCTTATCATGCATCAGGCCACACCACACGTTCACTTTAGGAGTGTTACGTTCGTACTCAGCGTAGTCATGAGGATGTTCAGCAGCCCATATTCGGACATTATGGCAATAAACATGTCCATGGATAAGGAAGGTCATCTCATCGCTAAACACAATCTTCTGCAAAAATCTTGCATCACTGTCGATCTCATGAAGCATATCTGTAGCAAACGAGCATTGTGTGGGTCTATTCGCCGGTTTGATAGCGTGCAACAGCCGCAACTTGTACCCTGTAAAACAGAGACGTTTCTTTAACACCTTATGAACTGTAGTCTTGCTTAGGTGTAATTGTTGAGCACACGCACACACTGATTTTTTAGGGCTCCTTAGGTAGCTATCCCGTATAGCCTCTACAGACTCGTCACTGACTGATGGCCTACCAGAACGGGGTTTCTCCACCAAACTGCCGGTTTCCTTCAACTGCTTATCCCACTGAGTAATGTTATTCCTATGTGGTGGCGCTTTGTTATAAATGCGCTGATATTCACCTTACACTTTGGTCACAGATTCGAATTTACTGAGCCACAGAACACACTGAACTTTCCTCTGTACCATCCACATCTTGGCTGGCATGGCCGTGGGCTGCTCTGCTGTATACACGGTGTTAAGTCATCATCTGCACATGCGCACATGCTGCCACATCATCCTACAGAAACTGGGACAGTTTTCCTTTTATTTGGTGCAGATTTCACATTTCTATTGTCTTTTGTTGCTTTCCTGTGACCGGTCAAAGTGTACCATGACTTTACGGACACACTGTATATAATTTTGATAATCCCTTCATCTTCTCTGATCTGTCTCCTCATCTCCCTTTCCTCTGAAAGCTGTTCCTCTGCTCCCTGTGACCCCGCCTCTGCCTCTATTTCATTTCTCAGTTCACTGTGTTC
This sequence comes from Rhynchonycteris naso, assembly GCA_037038555.1. Taxonomy (NCBI): domain Eukaryota; kingdom Metazoa; phylum Chordata; class Mammalia; order Chiroptera; family Emballonuridae; genus Rhynchonycteris; species Rhynchonycteris naso. Next base: position 250,731,587 of record CM072996.1, on the reverse strand, counting down.
ATTAGAGTCCACATATAAGTGAGATCATATGATATTTGTCTTTCTCTGCCTGGCTTAATTCACTTAGCATAATAATCTCCAGGTTCATCCATGTCATAGCAAAAGATAAGATTTCTTTCTTTTTCATGGCCATGTAGTATTCCATTGTGTATATGTACCACAGCTTTTTATCATCTTATCAACTGTAGGACACTTGGGTTGTTTCTAGATCTTGGCTATTGTAAACAATGCTGCAATAAACATGTGGTGCATATCTTTTTTTGAATTAGTGATTTGGAATTCTTAGGATATATTCCTAAAAGTGGAATAGCTGGGTCAAAAGGCAGTTCCATTTTTAATTTTTTGAGGAAACACCATACTGTTTTCATCAATGGCTGCAGAAGTCTACATTTCCACCAGCAGTGCAGGAGAGTTCCCTTTTCTTCACACCCTCGCCAGCACTTGTTGGGTGTTGATTTGTTAATGAGTGCCATTTTGACCGGTGTGAGGTGGTACCTCATCGTGGTTTTAATTTGCATTTCTCTGATGATTAGTGAGGTTGAACATTTTTTTCATATGCCTATTGGCTTTCAGTATGTCCTCTTTGGAGAAGTGTATGTTTAGCTTCTTTACCCATTTTTTAATTGGATTGTTTACATTCCTGGCATTGAGTTTTAGAAGTTCTTTCTAGATTTTGGTTACTAACTCCTTATGTATCGGTAAATATGTTCTTCCATTAAGTGGCTTGTCATTTTATTTTGTTAATGGTGTCTTTTGCTGTGCAGAAACTTTTTTTGATAAGTCTTATTTGTTTATTTTGTCCTTTATTTCACTTGCCCGTGATGATATATCAGCAAAAATATTGCTACGAGAGATTTCGGAGAGTTTATTGCCTTATGTGTTCTTTCAAGATTTTTATAGTTTCACAACTTACATTTGAGTCTTTTGTTCATTTTGAGTTTGTCTTTGTGAATGGTTTAAGTTAGTGGTCTAGTTTCATTTTATTGCATGTACCTGTCCAATTTTCTCAACACCATTTATTAAAGGGACTGTCTTTACTTTATTGTATAATCTTGCCTCCTTTGTCAAATATCAATTGACTAGAAAGGCATGGGTTTATTTCTGAATTCTCTGTTCCATTCCATTGATCTGTATGTCTGTTTTATGCCAATACCAAGCCGCTTTGAATACAATGGCCTTGTAATAAAACTTGATATCAGGAAGTGTGATACCTCCCACTTTGTTCTTCATTTTCAAGATTGCTGAGGCAATTTGGGTTCTTTTTTGGTTCCATATAAATTTCTAGAATATTTGTTCTATATCTGTGAAGTATGCTATTGGTATTTCAATAGGAATTGCATTGAAACAATAGATTGCTTTGAGTAGTATAGACAATTTATTTTTTGGTCTTTTTCTGAAGTGAGAAGCAGGGAGGCAGAGAGACAGATCCCCACATGCACCTGACCGGGACCCACCTGGCAAGTCCACTAGGGGACGATGCTCTGTCCATCTGGGGCGTTACTCCATCGCAACAGAACCATTCTAATACTTGAGGTGGAGGCCATGGTGCCATCATCAGTGCCAGGGCCAACTTGGCTCCAATGGAGCCTTGGCTATGGGAGGAGATGAGAGAGAAAAAGAGAAAGGAGAGGGGGAAGGGTGGAGAAGCAGATGGGCATTTCTCCTGTGTGCCCTGGCCTGGCATCGAACCTGAGAATTCCATATGCTGGGATGACACTCAACCACTGAGCCAACCAGCTAGGGTAGTATAGACACCTTAATGATGTCAGTTCTTCTATCCATGAACACAGTATATGCTTCCACTTGTCTGTATCTTCCTCAATTTCTGTTTTCAATGTCTTATAATTTTCTGAGTAGAAGTGTTTTACCTCCATGGTTAAATTTATTCCTAGGTACTTTATTTTATTTTTTGGTTACAATAGCGAAGGGGATTGTTTCCTTAATTTCTCTTTCTGACAATTTAATGTTGGTGTATAAAAATGCCACTGATTTCTGAATATTTTTTTTTTTTACAGAGGCAGAGAGAGAGAGTCAGAGAGAGAAATAAATAGGGACAGACAGAGAGGGAGAGAGATGAGAAGCATCATTTTATTTTTTTCATTGTGGCACTTTAGTTGTTCATTGATTGCTTTCTCAAGTTTTATTTTATTTTATTTTATTTATTTTAGAGAGGAGACACACACACACACACAGAGAGAGAGAGAGAGACAGAGAGAGAGAGAGAGAAAGGAGGGAGGAGCTGGAAGCATCAACTCCCTTATGTGCCTTGACCAGACCAGTGCAGGGTTTTGAACTGGCGACCTCAGTGTTCCCAGGTCGGCGCTTTTATCCACTGCGCCACCACAGGTCAGGCTGATTGCTTTCTCATTGAATATTAATTTTATATCCTGTCACTATGCCAAATTAATTTATCAGGTCTAGTAGTTTTTTTAATGAGACTTTATGTTTTTTTATGTACAGTATCATGTCATCAGCGAATAATTACAGTTTTATTTCTTCTATTCCAAGTTGAATGCCTTTCATTTCTTCTTCTTGTCTGATTGCTGTGGCAAGAATTTCCAGAACTATGTTGAATAAGAGTGGTAAAAGGGAGTAATTTGTCTTGTTTCTGATCTTAAGGAGATTGCTTTTGATTTTTGCCCATTGAATATGATGTTGGCTGTTGATTTGTCACATATGGCCATTATTATATTGAGGTATGTTTCCTGTATTCCCACTTTGCTGAAAGTTTTGATCATAAATGAGTGCTGGATTTTATCAAATACTTTTTCTGCATCTATTGATATAATCATATGATTTTTATCCATTTTATTTATGTGCTGAATCACATTCATTGATTTGCAAATATTTATCAGCCTTGTCTCCCCAGATTAAATTCCACTTGATCATGATGTATGTATGATCTTTTCAATGTATTGCTGAATCTGGTTTGCTAATATTTTGCTGAGAATTTTAGCATTTAAGTTCATCAGGGATATTGGTCTATAGTTTTCTTTCTTTGTAGTGTCTTGATCAGGATAATGCTTGCCTCATAAAATGAGCTTGGAAGTCTTCCCTCCTCTTGAATTTTTTGGAATAGCTTGAGAAGAATAGATGTTAGCTCTTCTTTGAACATTTGGTAAAATTGACCTGTGAAGACATTTGGTCCAGGACTTTTGTTTGCTGGGAGTTCTTTTTATATTCTTTTAAATATCATTTGTTATAATTAGTTTATTTAGGTTTTCTGATTCTTCCAGATTGAGTTTGGCAGATTGTATGTTTCTAGGAATTTTTCCATTTTACCTAGGTTGTTAAATTTTTTAGCATATAGATCTTTATAGTAATTTCTTACAATTCTTTGTATTGTTGTGGTGTTGGTTGTTACTTTTTCATTTTCATTTCTAATTTTATTTATTTGGGTCCTCTCTCTTTTTTTCTCAGTGAATCTGGTTAAAGGCTTTCTGTCAATCTTGTTTACATTTTCAAAGAACTAGCTCTTGATTTCATTGAGCTTTTGTATTGATTTTTAGCCTGTATGTCATTTATTTCTCATTCAATCTTTATTATTTCTTTTCTTCTACTTCTTCTGGGCTTTATTTGTTGTTTTTTTCTAGTACTTTTAGGTGCAGGATTAGGCTGTTTTTTTTTTTAATTTCTTTTTATTTTATTCATTTTAGAGAGGAGACACAGAGAGAGAGAGTGAAAGAGAGAGAGAGAAAGGGGGGAGGAGGTGGAAGCATCAACTCCCATATGTGCCTTGACCAGACCAGTGCAGGGTTTTGAACTGGTGACCTCAGTGTTCCCAGGTCGACGCCTTATCCACTGCGCCACCACAGGTCAGGCTGTTTTTTGTTTTTTTTTTTTTTTTTTTATCAATTAAATCCAGTTGATCTAGTGTGTCATTTAAGGCCACTGTTTCTTTGTTAATTTTCTCTCTGGAGGATTTATCCATTGATGTTAGTGGGGTATTAAAATCTCCTACTATTATAGTATTGCTGTTGATCTTGCCTTTTATGTTCATCAAAAGCTACTTTATAGCCTGCCCAGGCAGTGGCACAGTGGATAGAGCATCGAACTGGGATGTGGAGGACCCAGGTTCGAGACCCTGAGGTTGCCAGCTTGAGCGCAGGCTCATCTGGTTTGAGAAAAGCTCACCAGCTTGGATCCAAGGTTCCTGGCTTGAGCAAGGGGTTACTTAATCTGCTGAAGGCCCACGGTCAAGGAATATATGGGAAAGCAATCAATGAGCAACTAATGTGTCGCAATAAAAAACTGATGATTGATGCTTCTTATCTCTCTTCATTTCTGTCTGTCCTTATCTATCTCTCTCTCTGACTCTCTCTCTGTGTCTGAAAAAAAGCTACTTTATATACTTAGGTGCTCCTATATTAGGTGCATAAATATTTACAATGGTTCTAACTTTGTGTTGGTTTGCATCTTTATCATTATGTAATGACCTTCTTTGTCTCTTACTATAACCCTTTTATTAAAGGCTATTTTTTTCAGATATAAGTATTGCTAAGCCAACTTTTTTTTTCTTAATTTACATTTATATGAAATACTTTTTTCATCTCTTCACTTTCAGTCTGTGTATCTTTTGTTCTGAGGTGAGTCTCATGTAGATAGCATATATACGGGTCTTGTTTTCTTATCTATGCAGCTAACCTATGTCTTTGGTTTGAAGCATTTAATCCATTTACATTTAAGGCTATTATTGATATGTACTTATTTATTGCCATTTTGTTCTTTAACCTATAATCCTCTTTCTCTCAAATTTTTTTCCTTTGCTGTTTTGATAGCAGCCCCTTAACATTTCTTGCAGTTCTGATTTGGTTGTAATGAATTCCTTGAGTCTTTTTTATTGTCTGGAAAGTTTTTTATTTCTCCTATTTTAAATGATAACCTTGTTGGATAAAGTTCTTATGGTTGTAGGTTCTGGTTTTGTATCACTTTGAATATTTTTTTCCAACCCCTCTGGCCTGAAGTGTTCCTGTTGAGAAGTCAGATGTCATTCTTAGGGGCACTCCTGTGTAGGCAATTAACTGCTTTTCTCTTGCAGCTTTTAGTATTCTTTCTTCGTCTCTTAACTTGGCATTTTAATTATGATGTGTCCTGGTGTAGACTTCCTTGGGTTCCTCTTTAATGGGACACAGTGCTTCTTGAACTTGTATGATTTTTTTCCTTCATCTTTTTAGGGAAATTTTTAGCTATGATCTCTTCAGACAGGTTATCTATCTTTTGTTCATTCTTTTCTTTTTCAGTAACTTCTATGATGCAGGTGTTGTTTCTCTTGATGTTGTTGCAGAGGTCTCTTAGAGTTTCTTCAGTCTTTCTGAGCCTCTTTTCCTTTTGATGCTCTGCTTCTGTGCTTATGTTTATTTTTGTCTTCTAAATCACTGATTCAATCTTCTGCTTCATCCATCCTGCTGTTGGTTTTTTCTAGTGTAGCCTTTATTTCTGATATTGTATTTGTCATTTCAGACTGGTTCTTTTTTATAATTTCAATGTCTTTTTTGATACTTGCTGTCTTTTTGTTTAACTTCTCATTGTGATCATTTATTGTTGCTCTAAGATCCTTGAGCATCCTAATAGCCATTATTTTAAACTCTGCATCTGGTAGTTTGGTTACTTGCATTTCATTTAGTTCTGTTTCTGGGGATTTTTCTAGTTGATTCATTTGGGCCATTTTTTTGTCTTCCCATTTTGTCTGTGTATTAGGTAGCTCTTCTCTGATTTATAAAGTTGTTGTGGTGCCTTTATGAGGAAGATGGGCTCAGTGGTACTGACTTCCAGGCCTCTTGAGTTTCTTGCTCTAGGAATGCTCCTGTGGTATGTGAGCATTGAAAAACAGTTGGTCCTTTCGTGAGTATGGTTATCTCTATAGGTTGACTGGCTCTAAGGGTCAACCTAAGTCATGTGTATTAGACTCTGTGCAGTGTCTGTCCTGTTGTGCGTATTTATTCTCTACAGTGTCTAGTGCTTGCTGGAACCCTCCTTTGAACATGCTGTTTGTGCAGCTAGCTGAGTCTAGCGTGGGTGCCATCTGCTACCTACCACTGGTTGTGTTGGTTCTGGGTCTTTTTGGTTTGCATCAACTGTTGTTCATAATCTGTCTTGGGCTACCTGTCTGGAGCTACTGCTATGTTCACAGTTTGTGTCTGCATTTTCTGTGCCTGAGTAGTATGGGAGGGACCAACCTGTGTATAAGAATCAGCTTCCTCTTCCTTAGAGATAGCAGCAGCTCCATAAAAGCCCCAAGTTCCACCTCCTCTTGCAGCTATGTGGTCTTCCCACAGAGTCTGCTATAGAAAAACTGTAGTATGGGCTCAGACTGGCCTCACCCCACTAACCCCTCTACAGATTGCAAGTTTGGTGGGTTAGGGAAGCTGAGGTTGGGAATACAATGTTAATGAGACTCCCTACTTCAGGGACCTTTTGGTCAGGAGCTCAGTATGGAGAAAGTGGCCCTTACTCCAGAGCCTAATCCTTCAGACAGTGTTAGATACTCCAGTTCTATTTTCCCCCAGTGAGGTGAGCAGCAGATTCCGATTGGGTGAGGCCAACAGTCCCCTCTGCAGAAGTTCTTCCAGTTGGTGAGCCCTTGGTCTGAGGGGAAAAGGCTGAGAGTGTCCTTCCCTATGGCTGATTATGCCCCCTCCCCCTGCAGTCTAAGTGGCTAAGTCCCTCAACCGGACCCAACAATGGGCTCATGGGGACCCACACTTTGAATGTCTGTGTTCCAAGCTTCTCTCCCTTCCCCCTGTGGAACCTAGCTCAGCGAGATAGATTATCCGGAACCCAGACTGGCTGATTGTGAAGCTCCAGTATGTGCAAGGTGCTGATCACAGAAAGCAGAACTTGCCTGAGCTGGGCCCAATGTCTGATGAGCCCTGCCTTAGGACACCCCTCCAGCAAGGGTTGTTAGGTCCAGAACTGATGCTCTCCACAGCTGACCTCTGAATGTGCCTTCCCTGGGCCTCCCTGGAGGGAACATGGCATAGACCACTGGAGGACACTGCCCGTTGCTAGCCCTCAGCAACCTTCTTGAAGCTACAAGCAATCAGAGCTTGTGGCTGCCTTTGTTGGGCCCAGATGCACATGGAAATACCAAGCTGAACACTTAAATTGGCTTTTACCCACATCATGCCTAGGTGAAGGTCAGCAAAAGGCCAAGGTTCCCTGAGACCTGCATCTTGCAGCCTCTGTCTGCTGGCTGCTTACTGGGCTTGATTACAGAACTAAAACACCTGGTAGAGTCAGAGCCTAGGACAGTTCAGGGATTAGGAAGTTTGGTGGGTGTGGATTCCACCCTTTGGCCCCAGGTGTGTCTAGATTTCTTTTCAAAGACCTCAATAGGGGGTGGCCTCTGAGACCCAGAGATGTGGTCTGCCTACAGTCTAGACAGTTTCTACTGAGTCTCCTGTGAGGCAGAAGCACCAGTCATAGGCTCCAGAATGTGTGTATATGTGGGAAGCTCCAGCCTCAATGCCAAATAACTGAGTCATGAAGGTTCCCCTGTTTTCTGGCTTACTTCTCAGAACAGCCTAGTCTCTCTAGGGTGGCACGGGAGAGATTCTCAAGGGTGGGGCAATTACTTTCCCCCACCCACTATGATGCAGCATAGAGAAGACTGCTCCATTCAAGAAAGATGGCAACTGCAGTATTGGAGAATGACTCAGCACAAGGGTTCTAGTGGTCATCATCACAATATCCACAATATCTCTCCCTAGGCCACGAAGTTCACATTCTTTTCATGCAACTCTAGTTCTGTCAACTCTGCCTCTGCTGGAACCCAGGGTAAGTGGCTATGAATAAGTTTCTTGTTTTTAATTTTTTTTATTATTATTAAGTGAGAGGTAGGGAGGCATATACAGACTCCCACATGCGCCCCAACTGGGATTCACCCAGCAAGGCCCCTACCAGGTGATGCTCTGCTCACCTGGGACTGCTGCTCCATTGCTTGGCAATTGAGCTATTTTAGCACCTGAGGTGAGGCCATGGAGCCATCCTCAGCACCTGAGACCAACTTGGTTGAACCATTCAAGCCATGGCTGCAGGAGGGGAAGAGAGAAAGCTAGAGGAGGAGGGGTAGAGAAGCAGATGGTAAATTCTATGTGCCCTGGCTGGAAATCAAACCCAGAACTTTCACACACTGGGCCAATGCTCTACCACTAAGCCAACCAGCCGGGGCCAACAAGATTTTCTGTGTGGGCCCTTTAATATGGAGTCTGAATCTCTGAGAGCTCCTGTCTTTTTTTTTTTTAATTCTTTTTATTTATTCATTTTAGAGAGGAGACACAGAGTGAGAGAGAGAGAGAGAGAGAGAGAGAGAGAGAGAGAGAGAGAGAGAGAGAGAAAGAGAGAAAGGGGAGAGAAGCTGGAAGCATCAACTCCCATATGTGCCTTGACCAGACCAGTGCAGGGTTTTGAACTGGCAACCTCAGTGTTCCCAGGTCGACGCTTTATCCACTGCGCCACCACAGGTCAGGCCAGCTCCTGTCTTTTTTTTCAGAGACAGAAACCCTGACTCTTTTCATCACGAAATGCTGTGTGGGTGCCTTTTCTAGGCTCTGGGGCTCTAGGATGGGGTGCCAGACCTGGGACTTAGAACCCACACCTCTTAGGGTAAACCTCCCCCCAGTGAGAGTCCCTCTGGACCCTCTGCTGCCAATTTTGATGCGGCTTCTTCTGTGATTCTTGGTTATGAACTCCTCTTCATTTAGTCCAAAGTTGTTTTTGCAAGGTGATTGTCCTTAAATTTAGTTGTAATCCAATTTGGTCCTAAGAAGTGGCAGTTGGAACGTCTGCCTACTCTGTTGCCATCTTGGAATCCTCCCACTTCTATTTAAAATTTATCACTGTCTCTTAATTGATTACTGCTTTTGATATAACCTGAAAAAGATTTTATGGTTCTCTTTTCAACACTGAATTAATTTCAATTTATTTTATTCTTATAAATTAAAATTATAAAACAAGTTATGTTTTATATAAAAACCAAGTCAGAAGATGGTCATTTCTCACTATTTAAAAAAAACTAAGCTATACTTCTTGCCAAATTGCAGTTGTCTTTATCAAGTATGCCATTTTCATTTTTATAATTGTATATGCTGAATCATTGAGCATATAATCTTGATAGGAGAGAACTTCTGTTTTGAGAAGATATAGATGAGAACTGAATCTCTCACAACCATTTTGCATGTCTGATGTTGGAAGTACCTTTATAGATCCTGTCTCCATACATTTCAACCCTTGATTCTCAATGATGACCCACATGCTTCTGGGGTCAATTATAATATGAGAGGTTCATTTATTTCCTTCTTTCTTTCTTTTTTAAGTGAGAAGAGGGGAAGTAATAAGACAGACTCCTGCATGTGCCCCAGCTGGTATCCACTTGACAGCTCCATCTTGGGCCAATGCTTGAGTACCGAGCTATTTTTAGTGCCTGAGGCTGATGCACTCAGACCAACCATGCTATCTTCAGCACCCAGGGCCATGCTCAAACCATTTGAGCCACTGGCTTCAAGAGGAGAAGAGGGAGAGAAGGGAGAGGAAGAGGGAAGGAAAAGGGGGAGAGAAGCAGACAGTCTATTCTCCTGTGTGCCTTGACTGGGAATCGAACCTGGGACATCCATATGCTGGGTGGACACTCTATGCACTGAGCCACTGGCCAAGGCCAAAAGGTTCGTTTCTTGAACTGGTTCTGACCCTACAACATTGTAATGCCTGGTGAGTTGGCACAGCAGTGTTAGGGGTATTCCTGGAGGCATTTCTCTACTGCGACAACTACCAATAACTTCATTATGCACAGAAATCACTGTGAACAGCATAAATATCCCATTCAACTCAAAATGTATACGGCCTCATTTCACTTTTTACTTTAACTAAACTCCAAAAGTGCCTATGGCCATGTAGCATCAATGGACATAAGGGAAGTCAGAATGGAAAGAGACAAAAGTCTTCACTGATTTTGGTTAAAATGTCTTACTTTTGCATACTCACAAAATCATACTACCACATAAATGCATTGCTAAATCCCCTCCCAGGGCTCTGAACCTTAAACTTTATTGTCTTTGTGGAAATTGACTCAGGGAAAGTATAGGAGCTCTATCGTTCTCATACCGTATATGCCATTTGAGATTTCCACCTGGTACAATGGTTCCCAAGTATGTACTTTCTTCAAATTAGTGTGAGTCCATGGCAAAGGTTTCAATGATACATAATGAAATGAAAAGGGTGTCAACTCTTCTCTCTTGAGAAAGACTGTCATCTTTTAATGACAGTATATCCTACCTATTGATTTGGAGTTAAAATAACCTTCCTTGGATATTGGTGATAATAGAGAGCAAAATATAAAGTTTGTAAACTTATGTAAGTCCTTCTATAGTCTGGATAAATTTCTTCACTTTCAACATATGAACAGGGGCAGAGAGAGAAATCGAAGAATGCATGGGACAATTTACAGCCAGGCTTAGAAGTGCATTTGCCTCCTTTGCCCACATTCTGTTAATGAGAGCTAAGTCCCATGATCTCACCCTAGATCAGTGGTTCTTAACCTTTTTTGAGGTACCGAACCCACAGTTTCATATGCGCATTCACCGAACCCTTCTTTAGTGATAAATAAAATATGATTTCTTTTCCAAATTCAAGACATAGGTATATGTTTTTTTACTGGTGCACAAAATGAGCCGTGCATGAACATCACCTTGTTCAAAGAACAAAACCGACAAAGTGCATGAACTCACAACAAATTATGGTATTACTTTATTCTGGCCTCCACGGCAGAGGCTTCTCCGAACCCCTGAGACTGACTCATCGAACCCCTAGGGTTCGATAGAACCCAGGTTAAGAACCACTGCCCTAGATATATAACCAGCTGTGAAATGTGTGTCCAGGAAGTGAATGCATCCATGATCATAGCATTTTTTCTATCATACTGTCTTTTCTCAGATTCTGATAAAATTTTCAGCAGAAGTAAGGAATGATCATGTTTTTTAGGCCGCTAGTCTGTTTCATTACCTTTTGCCTCAATCTCTATTGTATTCACTTTCTATTGTTGTCTAACAAACTGTCACAAATTTAGTGGGTTAATATATCACCCAATTGTTATCTCCCAGTTTTATGGACTGGCTGGATTTTCACTCAGGATATTACAAGCCAAAGACAGGGTGTTGTCAAGAATGCATGCTTTTCCGGAGTCTCTGAGGAAAAATTTACTTCTGGGTTCATTCAGTTTGTTGGCAGAATTTAGTTCCTTGCAGCTGTAGGACTGAGGTTCCCATTTGCTTGTGGCTTCATGTATCTTCAAGTGAATAAGGATGCATTGACTCTGGCTCTCCCTGCTCCCATCCCTCTTTGTTTTTTTAAGGGCTCAGGTAGTTACATTGAACCTATCCAAATTATCTAAGATAATCTCCCTATTTTAAGGTCAACTGAGTCATAACCTTAATTATACATGCAAAGTCATTTTTTTTGGCCATGTAAAGTAAAATATTTATGGGTGCAACACCAGAGGGTGAAGGTCATATGGGTCAATATTTTGCCTGCCACACTAAGAGTATCTCACAGCAATAGCTTTTCTTCTCTTTTTATTCATGTTTCAAACATACTAGGTTCCAAAAGACCACAGCACCTTGCTGATCTTTGGTGGCAAATGTCACCAGGTTTCCTACTGTGTCCAATTACAGGTGTGTGCAGAGGAGTGGGCTGGTGTGTCTCACCCTAGGCTGGGTGAGTGTAGAGGAAACTGAAGGGAGGGCAGGAGTCTGGCAATGTAAATGGTGGTGGGGCACTGCTGAGCTTGATTCTTCCTTGTTTTAAAAAGCAAACAGGGCCCTGGCCTTTGGCTCAGTGGATAGAGTATTGGCCCTTGTGCAGACATCCTGGGTTTGATCCCCGGTCAGAGCACACAAGAAAAGTGACCATTTGCTTATTTTCCCCTCCTTCTCCCCTTTCTCTCTTCCTTCCTCTCTCACAGCCAGTGGTTGATTTATCTGATCATGGGCTTTGGGCACTGAGGACAGCTCAGTTGATTCTAGCACAGGACCCAGACGGGGTTGTTGGGTGGATCCCAGCTGGGGCACATGCGGGAGTCTGTTTCTCTTATCTTCCCTCCTCTCACTTAAAGAAAAAGAAAAAAGCCAACAGGCTGGTCTATGAAGCTGATACATTATCAATTCCACTCTCACTCTTATCCTAACCTATGGGATTATGGAACTAAAAAAAGAAAAAGAAAAAAAAGAATCTCCGAATAAAAAGTCTTTTTCTAATACTAGAAAAGACTATTTATGGAATTCTTTTTTTTTTTTAAAAAGCTCATGTTGCACATACATTCATATCCCAGAGGGTCTCCAGTCACTTGCAAATGGTATAGTCCAAGATATAGAATATCACTGGCTTTTCTCCTCTGCCAGGGTCCAGGATTATGCATCAACACATTAGGTGCACATTGCTTCAAAGCAAGCTGATTACCAATATACAGAGCTCACAGGTAAGAACAACTTGTTACCTACTTATTTTTACCTCTCAAGGAACTTTCCAAGTTGATATGAACATATAAAATTTGATAAAGTGTAGTATAATAATCACAACATTACAAGCAAATAAAATTTAAAATAACTCATAAAATGAGGCCAGTGTGTCAGGAAAGCTATCAATGTCAGAAAACAGCAGGTTCACATCATGTATTTCAACAGTGACTCTACTTGTTATGTCTAAACTCTAGCATGACTTGTAAAAGGGATCGTTACTATATTCTATGCTATTAGTTCATATGCTTTAAGATGGCATCACATAAAATGCTTCCCATAGAATAGTATTTTCATGAAAAAACAGTGCTTTTATAGATAAATAATTATAACTTCTGCACAGTCTTTCAAAACAAGACACACTATTTGACTCAAAGTTAGAGATTTATATCAAGAGGTAAATATACAAAACTCAATATAACATGCTGTTTCTTCCCGTGGTGGGAGTAAATATCTAAGCACCTCAGATCGCCTCAGTAAAAAAATACTTGTTAAAATCACTTTGTGTGGCAATGGAACTTTCTGAGATTTTTTCTTTTTATTAAATTGTCTTAAGATTCTTTCAACATAATGAAGATACTTTAGTTTTACATTTTTAAAATAATTTATTGTGAAATAGACCCAAACTTATAGGACTGTTGCCAGAACAGATAAAAGAACTGTTAAATTCCTTTCCCCCAGATTCCTCAAATGTTATCTCATTTCATTTGCTGCATCACTCACACTCAATCACCACTACCATGTTTCTGAAACTTTGGAGAGTAAGTTGCAGAGAAATTATGCTTCATCACCCTTGATACTCCAGTGTGTATTTCTGAAAAGTAATGGCACTCACATAAAAACAACCCACAGCTCTCCAAAGTAACACATCAGCACTGGTACAATACAACCGTCTAATCCTAAAACCCCATTCAAATTTTGCTAAATGTCTCCCTTCCTTTTTAATTCAGGATCCTACCCAGGAAAATGAGTTGCATTTTCAAAAAAGTTCTCACTCTTTATCTGCCTTTTGTGGGCTTGACAGTTTTGAGAAGTTGAATTTATATATTCCATGGGATGATCTCCTACTGGTTCCAATTAATCTGTTCTCAAGATCAGACTCAGGCTGCTCATTGTTGGCAAGCATACCATCATATTGATGCTGTGTTCTTCCCAGTGCCTCATATCAGGGGCACACATTATGTTAACTTGTTGATCACTTGGCATGTTTCTCTCTACCAGATTTCTTCACCTTAAGGCCATCACTTTCCCATTTGCAGTTAATTAGTATTCAGGGTATACATGAGGGGTGTTATTCTGATATTTTGCCAATATCCTGTACCTCATTCAATCTGTGCCAAACAGCTTCAACATCTGTTGTTAGTTTCTGTCTCAATCAGCCTCCTTTATAATGGTTACAAAGTGATTATTCACTGATTTCTACATTTCATAGTTGAAATTTTGTAAGGAAAAAACATTTTCCTACTCTATTTGCTTATTCCTTTATTACCATGTTTCCCCATGTATAACATGCATCTTAATTTTGGGGCCTGAAATAAAAAAAAATGTATTACATAAAGTTATTGAACTCAAGTTTTATTCATCATTAAATTTATACAACTCCTCATCACTGTCAAAACTCCCAACCATTAGCTTGTTCTCATCTGTGTCTGATGACTAATTACTATCTTTATCCATTGCCTCGTCCTCAGTTCCGTCTGTAGCATTTGAAATGCCACAACCACTGTATAAAGCACATCCCCAGTTTTTACACCCCAAAATTTTCAAAAAATATGTGTCTTATACATGGGGACGTATTGTAATTTATATTGATATTGACTCATGAATTTCTATTTTATTACTGGTTGTAATCTGTTACAACCATTATTTTGATGTTTAAATTTCTTTGCCTATTGGCTAGTGGGAGCCCTTTCAATCTGGCTCCTGTATCCCTATGATGTGACACTATGATTCTTACAGTATTTATGTCCTTTTTGATACAAAAAGACATTTCAGGCTCAGATTGTAATTTATTTGCCTCAGTTCTAGAATCAGCCATTTTTCAAGGAGCTTTGTTTTTTTTTTTTCCCCAGAGGAGAATGAAACCAACATCTGGGCGCTTGTGTACTCATTACTACTGTGGCATTATTCTTTCTGGGCTTTCTTAGACAAAGCTGGGAATATGTAAGCATGTATATGACTACACATATACATCTATAACTATTTCTATCTGCATATGTGTATCACAAAACCATGAGCTTGCATCATTACCTCAGATTCTAATCCCATATCTCCAGGTTCTATCCAGCCTCCCACCTTTCTATGGTTTAAATACCCTTTTTTGGCAGTAAGAAACTTTGCTCTCGTTTTCTCTAATTTACTCATTTGCTCAGTGTAACCAGTTCCCAGCTCTGCCAATCATTTTCCCCTGCTGCTACCTCAGTCTCCCTTCTCACTATTGTATCATGTCCTTGGTCAATAGAGTTGCTGTCCTATACCTCCCCATGGTGCCCCAAAACCTTCACTACCCTGACACCTTCAGCCACCTTGCTGACTTTTCCACATTGGGAAAGGGAAGGGGTAGGTGAAACACATTGCCTTTTAAATTTTATTTAACAACAGTACTTTGAGTTTTACATGGTACCAACCAGGCCAAATCCCATTCAATTTTCATTGACTAAATTTTGATATTTTTCAGTAGGATACTATGAACAAATATAAATGTTTTATATTTTTGATAATGATGATTATGATTAATCATAAATAATAGTATTTTGGAAAAAAGTCCTAGTTGACCTTTTATTTATGAACTGCTTTGATTAAGGAGAAATAACTGAGGTAGCATATAAAACTATGTATAATCAAGATGTTGAAAATAGCTGGTGAAAGGAAGAAAAAGAATAAAAATATAAAACTGTTCCAAAAAAATAAAGTAACAAAAGTGCATTTCACAGACTTCTTTAACCTAAGCCAGAATTGTGACTCTGTGTTTTCTCATCCATTCTGCCTGGGTTTGGCTCTTGACCCCACTATTTACTAATGTAGGTCCCAGGCAAGGCACTTAATCTTGTGCCTCGGTTTCCTCATTTGTGAATTGGTGATAAAAATAATGATTGCCAGGAATTGAGATGGCGACAGAGTAAGCGGACGTTCCAACTGCCACCTCCCAGGACCAAATTGAACTACAACTTAATTTAAGAACAATCATCCTAAAAAACCAACTTTGGACTAAACTAAGAAGACTCTTTAACCAAGGATCACTGAAGAAGCCACACCAAGACTGGTAGGAAGAGTGGAGATGCGAAAAGGGCTCCACTCCCAGAAGTAAGCAGCAGCTGAGGGTACAGAGGGACTCTCACGGCAGGCTGAGTTGCCCTGATAGGTGTGGGTCCTCAGCCCCAAAACTGGAGCCCCAGCCTAGAGCCCCAGAGCCTAGAAGAGGCACCCAGACAGTATTTAGCTGTGAAAAGAGCCGGGTTTCTGTCCCCAAGAAAGAGACACACCTCTTGGATGTAGATTCCATTTTGAAGGGTCTGCGCAGAACACCTCATTCACAGCCACTTACCCAGGGCTCTGGCGGGGGAGAGCTGAGAGGACTGGAGTTGCAGGAGGAGAGTGTCAAGTTGGAGACTGTAAAGCCAGTAGCCATGGCCACCATCACAGCTACCTGGCTCATGCTGGTTTGCATTTGATTCGTACAGATGGTAATGAAACAATAGAGCCAAGAACTGGTGAGCCATTACATTTAATCCTAGCTTGCACCTATTGGGCAAGAAATACACACAGTGGGAAAACACTTCCCTTTTTATTCAGGGCCCCCAAAGCCACTGACTTATCTGAGTTTCCTAGGATCAAAGGTTTCTACCTCACCGGCCTTAGTCACCTCTGTTCCTCATCTCCTTCTCTCTTCACAAACTAGCCTCTCCTTTAGCACTTCGCCATCTTGGCTGCTTCTCCTCTCCTCCATGTGATCCTTCTCTGCTCTCCTCCAGCATGGGCTCTTCTGCCCCCATTTTATAGTGTAGAAATCAAAACCTTTAATCCAATATACAAACAAGGAAGTCTCGGATACAAAGTCAGTTAGGGTGGGAAAGGCTCAGTCTTAAAACTAAGCCTTAGGCTATAATGACCCTGCCTGCTTACAGCCTGTCCCCCACACCCAATGCAAACTATAAGCGAGCAAACATATATATCATATTTACAAACATATTTGACCAACAGAGGCCCAGGGAGAGACACTATGGGGGATGGCCACCAGAACTCCTATGCTGAGTCATTCTCCAGTACTGCAATCGCCATCTTTCTTGGGCAGAGCGATCCCCTCTGAGTGGCATCAGCCTGGGGAACAGCAGCTGCTCTGCCCTCAGGAGTCTCTCCTACTCCTCATGGAGATGGGTTGTTCTGAGAGGCCAGGAAGCAGGGGGCGGGTCAGTGACTCCCCACCCCATCCCCAACTCTCCTGAGTCTATGACTGGTGCTTCCACCTCACAAGAGAATCAGTTGAAACTGTGGGCAGGCAGACCACAACTCTGAGTCACAGAGGCCATACCCACCAGAATCCTGGGGACTCACCATACAGAGGTTTGTGAAAAATGTCTGGACAGATTGACAGCTGGGGCTAAGGGGGTGGAGCCACACCCACAACCCTTCTTAATCGCCAAATTGCCACAGGCTCTAGACCAGGGGTTATGAAACTTTTTGGCTGAGAGAGCCATGAATGCCACATATTTTAAAATGTAATTCTGTGAGAGCCATACAATATGTTTAACACTAAATACAAGTATATGTGTGCATTTTATGTAAGACCTACACTTTTACAGTACAATAAGTCTCTGAATTCTTTTTAATAATGTTGTTATGCTGTTGCTAACCAATGATGAATAAAGTACTTCTTACCATTAATGCAACTTCTCGTGCTGCATGGTTTTGCTGATGGCTTTGTAGTCTGGTTGATACGTGGTGAGGTTAAGCTTCATGCAGGCATTGAGACTTCCATCCGTTAAACGTGATCGTAGGTTGGTCTTAACGTTCTTTAGATGTGAGAAAGACTGCTCACATGTATACATAGAGCCAAAAATTATTAGTACAACAATACTCATATGCTGCAGTGTATGGTATGTGACGGGAAGCGCGTTCCAAGTTTTGATAATCAGCTGGTCCACGGGTTGAAGTTTTTTCATTTCTCCCCACTTGCGTTTAGCTCGGCAACTCTGCTTGCTGTCATGCAAGTCTTTCCAAATCTTCATTCAGTGACTTGAACTTATTCACTCACATATCTGAGGCCTTCAGGTCAGCAACTTGTAGCTCAAAATTTCTGACAGAGATGCCGGGGATGCAACTCACGTTGGTGCTGCCCACTGCACACTTGTGTGAATGGGTGATAAACTTAAATAGACGAATGCGCTCACAAAATTCTCCAAAGCGTGCTTGGAATGACTGCAGGAGATTAGATGTGAAGCCCACTAGCTGCTGGAGATCAAGATGCTGAGCAGGGTCACTTGCTATGCATGCATCTTTAAACTCTCCCAGTTTTTCAAAGTGTAGTAAATGACCTGTTTCAATGTCGGTGGTGAAGAGTTCCAGCTTGTTTTCAAATGCAAACACTGCTTGTTGAAGAGATAAGACTGTATTTCCAATGCCTTGCATTTTCACATTGAGCTGGTTCAGATGTTCAGTCATGTCCACAAGATAGTAGAACTTCAGGAGACACTAAGTGTTAGCTAACTCAGGATGCTTGACATTTTTCATTTCAAAAAAAAGTCCGGATTTCGCTCAGACAAGCCGCAAAATGGCTGAGCACCTTCCCTCTTGACAACCAACACACATTGCTGTGCAGAAGCAGACCAGGATAATTATTCCCAACTTCATCCAGCAGTGTTTTAAACTGGCAATCATTTAAAGCTTGGACAACAATAAAGTTGACCACCCAAATGACCAGTGACATCACCTCACCAAGCTGCTTGCCACACATCTGAGCACAAAGCACCTCCTGATGTAGGATGCAGTGAAAACTTAGGATGGGTCTCTTTTCATGTTCACGAAGAAGTGTTACAAATTCTCTATTTTTCCCACCATGGACGGAGCACCATCAGTACACACTGAAATAAGTTTATCCATCGGTAGATATTTTTCTTTAATGAACTCAGTGAAAGACTTGAATAAATCCTCCCCTCTTGTTGTCTCTTTCATAAGCAAAACAGCAAGACTTTTCTCACATAGTGTGTCACCAACAGCCTACCTTGCAATCACGCTGAACTGGGATAAATGACTTACGTCTGTTGACTCAACCAAAGCGAGAGAAAATACTGGTGCTGCATTTACGTCCTTCGCTTGTGTTGCCTCAATTTGATTTGCCAGCATGATGGTACAATCATGAACAGTTCTTGCCAACAGAGGCATGTCTTTTATTTGTTTGATTATCTTGTCTTTATCTGAAACGTCGTCATAAAGTCCAGTGGCCAGTGGCAACATCAAGCATGAATGCTTTGGCATACTCCCCATCTGTGAATGGCTTTCTGTTTCTCACAATTGCTAAAGCACCAGCAAAGCTAGCCGAATTCCAGTCACCTTGCTGGGTCCAAACACAGAGTTGCTGCTGACTAGCTTGCACTCTGCATAATAGCTCTTGACATGCTTTCTTCCTGCTGTCTCCCACTGGATATTTCGATGTAAATGTAGTATGGCGTGTGTTGAAGTGCTGCTTTATATTTGACCATTTCATTGATGCAATTTTATCATTGCATATTAGACACAATGCAGAACCTGCTCTCTCTACAAAGGCAAATTCCTCTGTCTATTCCTGCTGAAAAGTACGATACTCCTCATCTTTTTTCTTTTAGCCATCTTCTTCGTCAAAAGGGTTTCTGCAATTAGCTAGCTGACTATTTGATTAAAAAGAGGGAAGTTTACTTCCTGACCTCACAACAACCTGTGTGTGTCACGCATTATCCAATAAAAATTTGGTGTTGTCCCGGAGGACAGCTGTGATTGGCTCCAGCCACCTGCAACCATGAACATGAGCGGTAGGAAATGAATGGATTGTAATATGTGAGAATGTTTTATATTTTTAATGTTATTATTTTTTTTATTAAAGATTTGTCTGCGAGCTTGATGTAGCCATCAAAACAGCCACATTTGGCTCGCGAGCCATAGGTTCCCCGCCCCTACTCTAGACTCTAGCAGAGATTTTTTTCTGCTGCTGAGTCCATTAAGCAGCCAGCAGATAGACTAAAGGAGGTCAGACTCAGGGAAACTTGGCCATTTGAGCAGACCAGAGTGAACCAGAGTGAGTAAAAGCCAGCCAAGGAGTGCAGCTTGGTATTTCCATGTACACCTGGGTCCAGCAGAGGCAGCCACAAACTCTGAATTGCTTGTAGCTCCAAAAAGATTGCTGAGGCCAATCACGATCAGTGTCTACCATTAGTTTGTGCTGGGTTCTGCTTGGGAGGCCCAGGGCTGGCACATCCAGGGGCCAGAGGCAGAAAACTTTAGTTCAGACCCTAACAACCCTTGCTAGAGTGCTATCCTAATGAAAATCTTCTCACACTGGGCCTGGCTGAGGGGAGTTCCACTCTCTGTGATCAGCACCAGCATAGCGCCTCATGTGCATTGGATAGAGTGGATGGAGCTTTACAGCCATCGAGCCTGGGTGCTGGATATTCTGTCCTGTTAGGCTAGATTCCACAGGGGGAAAGGAGAGAGGCTTGGAGCATGGATACTTAAAGTGTGGGTCTCTGTGAGTCTATTGTTGGATCTGGTCAAGGGGCTTAGCCCCTTTTGGGAGGGGCACAGTCAGTACCAGGAGAAGATTCTCTCAGTCTTCCTATCTGAGACCAGGGTCTCAACAGCTGAAAGAACTTTTGCAGAGGGGACTGTCAGCCACACTTGGTCTGAACCTGCTTCTTGTCTTGTTGGGGAAAAATAAAACTTGAGTATCCAGCTGTGGCTGAGGGATCAAGCTCTGGAGTAGGGGTAATGTTCCCTGTACTGAGCTCCTTATCAAGAGAGTCCTGAAGTAGAGGGTCCCATAAATATTGTAGTCACAACTTGAGCTGCTCTAACCCACCAAGCATGCAACCTGTAGTGGTGTTGGCTGGGTGAGGCTAATCTGAGCCCCACTACAGTCTTACTACAGAAGACTCTATGGGAAGACCAGGAAACTGTAATAGGAGGAGCAGCTGAAAATAAAAGACAATTCTTACAGGGCTTGGGGCTTTTACGGAGCTCTTGTCATCTCTAAGCAGGAGGAAGCTAATCTTTTTACAAAGGTTGGCCCCTCCCACTATACCCAGACACAGAAAATGCAGACATAAACAGTGAAAAGTGCTATAGCTGCAGACTGGTAGCCCACAGTGGGTTACAAACAATAGCTGAGGCCAACCCAAGAGCCAACACTATTGGTAGGGGGTGGCAGACAGCACCAACCCTAGAATCTACTACCTATATAAGCAGCACACTGAAAGATGGAGTCTAGTAGGCACCACACACTGTGGAGAATAAATATGCCCAACACGATAGACATTGCACAGGGTGTAATATACATTATCAAGTTTGACCCTTAGAGCCAGCCAGTCTAAAGAATAACCCATGAAAGGACCAACTGCATCTAATACAGTGGTAACCTGAGATACAACAGATCAACATACAATTTTTTTTAAGATACGAGCTGTGACTCGGTCCATATTTTTGTTTGAGATCCGAGCAAAATTCCGAGATACGAGTTGTGTTTTGGGAAGCTGCTGCTAGTTGGTGCATTTGTGCATGGGTCCAGTATTGGCAATTTGATATACAAGTTGACTGACTTACGAGCTCGGTTACAGAACAAATTAAATTTGTATCTCAAGGTACCACTGAGCAGCCTCAAGAAGCATTCCTAGAACAAGGAAAACAAGTGACTTGGAGGACAGTACAACCAAGCCCATCTTCTTCATAAAGACCACACAAAAATTTCAAAGTCAGACAGTGCTACCTAATACACAGACAAAATGGGCAGACAGAGAAATGTGACCCTAATGAATCAACAAGAGATATCCCCAGAAAAAGAACTGAATGAGATAGAAGTAACCATAATACCAAATGAAAAGTTTAAAACAATGATTTTTAAGATGCTCAAGGATCTTAGAGCAACAATGGATGGACATAATGGACACCTATATAAAGAAATAGCAAGCATCTAAAAGGACACTGAAATCATAAAAGAGAACTAGTCAGAAATGGCAAATACAATATAAGAAAGGAAGACGACACTGGAAGGCATTAATAGCAGGCTGGATAAAGCAGAGGATTGAATCAGCAATTTAGAAGACAAGATAAGAAAGCAGAGCAGCAAAAAGAAAAGAGGCTCAAACAGTCTGAGGAATCTCTAAGAGAGCTCTGTGACAACATGAAGAGAAACAACATCTGCATCATAGGGGTTCCTGAAGGAGAAGAGAACAAACAAGGAATAGAGAACCTGTTTAAAGAAATCATAGCTGAAAATTTTCATAAATTGATGAAGGAAAAGGTCATCCAAGTTCAGGAAGCATAGAGAGTTCCATTAAAGAGGAACCCAAGGAGTCCTACAGCAAGACACATCATAATTAAAGTGTCAAAGTTAAGAGACAAAGAAAGATTACTAAAAGCAGTTAATTACTTACAGAGGAGCCCCCATAAGGATGTCATCAACTTCTCAACAGAAACACTTGAGGATAGAAGGGATTGGCAAGAAATATTCAAAATATTCAAAGCAAGAACCTACAACCAAGACTTCTTTATCCAGCAATGTTATTATTTAAAATTGAAGGAGAAATAAAAAGCTTCCCAGACAAAAATAACCTCAAGGAATTAATTACCACCAAACCAGTACTGCAAGAAATGTTAAGGGGCCTGCTGTAAAAAGAGCAAAGAAAAAAAATTGAGAAAAAGAAGATTGTAGATTTAAAAAATAAAATGGCAACAAACAACTACATATCATTAATAACCTTAAATGTAAATGGATTAAATGCTCCAACCAAAAGACCTAGGGTAGCTGCATGAATAAGAAAATAGAACCTGTGTAAATGCTGTCTACAAAAGATCCACTCAGATGAAAAGATACACATAGACTAAAAGTGATAAAGGTATTTTACACAAATTGAAATGAAAAAAAAAGCTGGGGTAGCAATATTTATATCTGACTAAATAGACTTTAAAACAAAGGCTATAGTAACGGGTTAAGAAGGTCACTACATAATGATAAACAGAGCAATCCAACAGGAGGATATAACCATTGTAAATATCTATGCACCTAATTTAGAAGCACCTAAATATATAAAGCAAATTTTGATCTACATAAAGGGTGAGATCAATATCAATATTATAATAATAGGGGATTTTAATACCCCACTAACATCAGTGAATAGATCATCCAGACATAAAATTAACAAAGAAAATGTGGCCTCAAATTACACACCAGATCAACTGGATTTAATAGACATCTTCAGAACTTTAAACCACAAAGCAGCAGAATATACATTTTTTTCAAGTGCTCATGGTACATTCTCTAGGATAGACCACATGTTAGGACACAAAATGAGCCTCAATAAATTTAAGAAGATTGAAATCTTATTAAGTATATTCTCTGATCACTATGGCATGAAACTAGAAATCAACTACAATTAAAAAACTGAAAATCATTTGAACACTTGGTGGTTAAATAGCATGTTATTAAATAACAACTGGGTTAACAATGAGATCAAGAAAGAAATAAAAATTTCTTTAAAATAAATGAAAATGACTGTACAACAACTCCAAATTTAATGGGACACAGCAAAAGCAGTCCTGAGAGGGAAGTTCATAGCATTACAGGCATACTTTAAGAAGCAAAAAAAAAAAAAAAAAAAGCAAAAAAAAGCTCAAATAAACAACTTAATTTTGCATCTAAAAGAACTAAAAAAGAGAAACAAATAATGCCCAGAGGAAGTAGAAGGAAGGAAATAAAGATCAGAGCATAAATAAATGACAGGCTAAAAAACAATACAGAAGATCAATGAAACCAAGAGCTGGTTTTTTGAAAAGGTAAGCAAGATTGATGAGCCCTTAACCAGACTCATCAAGAGAAAAATAGAGAGGACTCAAATAAATAAAATTAAAAATGAAAGTGGAGAAGTAACAACTGACACCACAGAAATACAAAGGGTTGTAAGAAAATACTATGAAGGTTTGTATGCCAAAAAATTGGACAACCCAGGTGAAATGGATAAATTCCTAGCAACATATAATTTTCCAAATCACATTCTGGAAGAATCAGAAAACCTAAACAGACCAATTACATCAAATGAAATTGAAACAGTTATCAAAAAACTTACAGCAAACAAAAACCCTGGGCCAGATGGCTTCACAGGCAAATTTTATCAAATATTCAAAGAAGAATAGCACCTATCCTTCTCAAGGTATTTCAAAAAATTCAAGAGGAGGAAAGACTTCCAAGCTCGTTTTATGAAGCAAGCATAATCCTCATTCCAAAACCATGTAAAGACACTACAAAGAAAGAAAACTATAGGCCAATATCCTTGATGAACTTAGATACTAAAATTCTCAACAAAATATTAGCAAACCTGATCCAGCAATATATATATATATAAAAAATCATACATCATGATCAAGTGGGATTTATTCTGAAGAGGCAAGTCTAGTGCAATATTTGCAAATCAGTCAATGTGATTCATCACATAAACAAAAGGAAGGAGATATATCATATGATAATATCAGTAGATGCAAAGCATTTGTTAAAATCCAGCACCCATTACCAATACTCTCAGCAAAGTGGGAATACAGGGAACATACCTCAATATGATAAAGGCCATCTATGACAAACCAGTGCCAACATCATAATCAATGGGAAAAAATTAAAAGCAATCTCTTTAAGATTAGGAACAAGGCAGGGGTGCCCCCTTTTGCCACTCTTATTCAACATATTGCTGGAAGTACTAGCCAAAGCAATCAGACAAGAAGAAGAAATAAAAGGCTTCCAAATTGAAAAAGAAGTAAAACTATCATAATTTGCTGATGATATGATACAGTACATAGAAAACCCTAAAGTCTCAGACAAAAAACTACTAGACCTGAGAAATAGAATCAGCAAGGTGGCAAGATATAAAATTAATATTCAGAAACCAGTGGCATTTTTATACACCAACAATAAATTGTCAGAAAAAGAAATTAAGAAAATAATCCCCTTCACTATTGCAACACCAACAACAAAAAATAAAGAACCTAGGAGTAAATTTAACCAAGTAGGTAAAGGACATGTACTTGGGAAATTATAAAACATTGATAAAAGAAATCAAGGAAGATACAAACAAGTGGAAGTATATACCGTGTTCATGGATAGTAAGAATAAACATCATTAAAATATCTAAATTACCCAAAGCAATCTATAAATTCAATGCAATTCCTATTAAAATACCAATGACATACTTCAAAGATATAGAACAAATATTTCAAAAATTTATATGGAACCAAAAAAGAACATGAATAACCTCAACAATCTTGAAAATGAAGAATAAAGTGGGAGGTATCACACTTCCTGATATCAAGTTATACTACAAAGCCATTGTACTCAAAACAGCTTGGTACTGGCATAAGAACAGGCATACAGATCAATGGAACAGAACAGAGAACCCAGAAATTAACCCACGCCTTTATGTTCAATCAATATTTGACAAAGGAGGTAAGAGCATACAATGGAGTAAAGACAGTCTCTTTAATGGGTGATGTTAAGAAAACTAGACAGATACATGCAAAAAAATGAAACTAGACCACCAACTTACACCAGTCACAAAAATAAACCAAAATGGATAAAAGACTTAAATGTAAGTCATGAATCCATAAACATCTTGGAAGAAAACATAGGCAGTAAACTCTCCAATATCTCTTGTAGCAATATTTTTGCTGATTTATCTCCACGGGCAAGTGAAATAAAGGACAGGATGAACAAATGGGAATATATCAAACTAAAGAGCTTTTGCACAGCAAAAGACATCATGAACAAAATAAAAAAACAACCCTCACAATGGAAGAACATATTTTCCAATACATCTGATAAGGGGTTAATAACCAAAATTTATAAAGAACTTGTAAAACTCAACATCAGGAAGGTAAACAATCTAGTTAAAAAATGGGCAAAAGAACTGAACAGATGCCTTTCCAAAGAGGACATACAAATGCCCAATAGGCATATGAAAAAATGTTCAACGTCACTAATCATTACAGAATGCTAATTAAAACCACAATGAGATATCACCTCACACCTGTCAGAGTGGCGTTCATTAACAAATCAACACACAGTAAGTGCTGGTGAGGGTGTGGAGAAAAGGGAACCCTCTTGCACTGCTGGTGGGAATGTAGACTTGTGAAGCCACTGTGGAGAACTGTATGGGGTTTCCTCAAAAAATTAAAAATGGAACTGCCTTTTGACCCAGCTATTCCACTTTTAGGAATATATCCTAAGAATACTAAATCACTGATTCAAAAGGAGATACACAGCCCATGTTCATTGAAGCATTGTTTACAATAGCCAAGATCTGGAAACAGCCCAAATGTCCACCAGTGGATGAGTGGATTAAAAAGCTGTGCTACACAGTGGTGTAAAAGAAGAAAATCTTACCTGGCGATTATTATGCTAAGTGAAATAAGCCAAGCAGAGGAAGAAAAATATTATATGATCTCACTTATATGTGGAATCTAATGGACAAAGTGCACTGAGGAATAGAATAGGGACAGAAGCAGTGTCACAGGGACCAGAGGGACAGCAGTCAGAAGGAGGGGGGATGAAGGAATGGGATCAGAGAAGATAAAGGGATTAGTGAAACTATATATACATAACACAAAGATATAGATAACAGGACAGCAAATCTTAGAGGGAAGGGGGAGGATATTAAGGGGAGGGGGGAAAGAGAGTATAAAAAGGGACACGGAGGTGGGGGATGAGGGAGTTATATTCAGTGGGATACTTGAATCTATGTAAACACAATAAATTAAAAATTAAAAATATAAAAAAGATATCTGTAATTCACCAAAAAAAAAAAAAAAAAGATTACCTCATGAGATTGTTGTGAGAATGAATTAAATTAATTCCTTTAATAGATGTAAAGCTTTTAGTGCTCAGTACATATTAGATTCTCAGTAAGGTCTAGCTATCATTAGTTGAGGTTAAAATTTACTTTCTTCAGTTTATATAATTATAAAACAACCCAGAGGTCTGAACACTTAACATGTTCCTCTGACTTTCTTAATCTCATTTCCTCAACCAGATACTTAACAGATACTTGATCACTGTTATTTCTAAATAGAGGCTTCTGTCCAGGGTTTGAAGTGAAGGTATTGTATATAATTAATTCAAGATGTATTCTCTTCAGTTATCAATAAGAGGGCAAAGTTAAAAAAATGTTTAAGAAAGTAAAGAATCGAAATATTTTTCTTTCCAGGTCAGCAGACATAGCAGGGAGCTTTTTTTCCACAGAAGAGCGTCTGTGGATTTGCAGGAGTGTGTGGACAAGGTCTTAATGGAGACCTGGGTCCCCTATCCTAATGTGACAGATCCACAAGAGAGGCATACTTAACATTATTTGTCTGCTTCATCCATCAAAGAAAGAATGGCTCAGAAACTGGAGAAGAGCATCTGAATGAAGGCCAGTTTAATGCGTCTGTAAAATGTTTCTCAACCAGTTGAATGAAGTGACCTATTGGGTAGGGTCTCTTGGTACCTTTCATTTGTTTATTGGGTGCTGTTTATCAAAATTCTGTTTTAACCTTTTCATCTTAACAGTGAAATTTGATCATACCATAAGCTGCTTCTATTTCATTATAGTACAGAGAAGTTTGTTTTCTTATTTTTATCAGGCTATTTTTTTTTGTCATTAAAATATGTAATTCAAAGGTAAAGCTTTAAAAAATGATTTACAAAGAACATTGTTTTCTGCTACTGTGTAATGTGCCTATTTAAAACTCTAATTTTCCAGCATCAGTGCTAATTATTCTTTTTAGAAATGTGGTCCCTGTCCTGTTGGCTCAATGGTAGAGCATTGGCCAGGTGTGTGGATGTCCCAGGTTCGATTCCCAGTCAGGGTACACAGGAGAAGTACTCATCTGCTTCTCCATTCCTCCCCCTCCTTTCCCTTTCTCTCTCTTCCCCTCCTGCAGCCAGGTCTCAACTGGTTTGAGAGCATTGACTGGGCACTGAAGATGGCTCCTGGAGCCTTCACCTTAGGTGTTAAAAATAGCTTGGTTGGGAGCATGGCCCCAGATGGGCAGAGTATTGGCATCAGATGGGCGTTGCCAGGTGGATCCCTGTGCTCCTCTCACTGATCACCAATGAAAGAGGTGCCCCTTCTGGAAGTGCGGTGGGGGCAGATAAATGGCCTCAGGGGGCTGTAGTTTGGGGACCCCTGCTCTAGGGTGTCAGCAGAAGTAACAGCAGGAGGTAGGGACAGGAGAAAAGAATATTTACTTTCTTCAGCTTATATAATTATAAAACAACCCAGAGGCCTGAACACTTAACATGTTCCTCTGACTTTCTTAATCTAATTTCCTCAACCAGAACGCGATTATGAGATGCATGCTCTCCTCACTGGAATCCTTGAGAGAGCGCACAATGAGACCGAGCGCGCAATTGACTTTGTGTACTTCTTACTGAAACACGACACAGCACATACAACATTGTAGACTCACAATTATTTCTTTCTCAGTGAATATTCAAATATGGACAGGTAAGCACAATTCACGTTTTATTAATTCATTACCTAATAATTTCCAAATACGTATAACTTTATTTACAAGTATTTTCCCAAAATTCGAGTTTTAAAGTGGAAATCTAACCTCAAACCACATCTATTAATAACACATTTTGATTAAATAGTTCCATAAAACAGACATTTTTAATTAGAAAATGATAAATACACCCACATATCATTCCAAATTAGTGGTTTTGTTTGATATTTAGTTTTGATAATTTAGCTTCTGGAAAATTTGCCTACCATGATGTAATGTTTTTAGTTCCTAATGTGCTTGCATCATTCGTGTAGCTCTATATTTTATTTTTAATTTTAAGTTTCATCTAAGGGATGGAAATATCAAAAAGGAGAAAATGCCATTTCAACAATAAATTGAAAAAGGAATTTCTATTCCTCATATCAGTGAAAGATACCATTGTTTTCTGCAATATTTGCAGCAGAAAATTTTTATTGCTGTTGGGGGCAGAGCAGCGATAACGAAACACTTGACCACCAACAAACATAAGCAATCATTAGATACATCAGCTTCCAGTTATAAAGTAGCAAGTTTTAAAATTTTTTTTATTTTTTATTTTTATTTTATTTTATTTTATTTTACAGGAACAGAGAGACAGTCAGAGAGAGGGATAGACAGACAGGAATGGAGAGAGGTGAGAAGCATCAATCATTAGTTTTCATTGCTGTTGTGACACCCTAGTTGTTCATTGATTGCTTTCTCACATGTGCCTTGACCGCAGGCCTTCAGCGGACCGAGCCACCCCTTGCTGGAGCCAGCGACCTTGGGTCCAAGCTGGTGAACTTTTTGCTCAACCAGGATGGGCCCGCGCTCAAGCTGGTGACCTCTGGGTCTTGAACCTGGGTCTTCCGCATCCCAGTTCAACACTCTATCCACTGCGCCACCACCTGGTCAGGCAGCAAGTTTTTTTAAAACTTTAGATTATTCTATAGATGAAAAACAATTGGCTGCAATGGAGGGAACATTTGCATTTTATACCATAATTCACAATCAAAGTTTTCATAGTATGGATTGTAAAACTAAATTATTGAAAAAGTTTCACAATGCAAAATTTTGATGTGCCAGGGCAAAATGCAAGGCTATTGAGAAAACAGTATTTAAAAATTACTGTGACAAAATACAGAGGACTCATCAAGCCATCTATACAGAGTAATAAATGAAAATAATTGGAAATCCAAAGCAGTTGCACTAATGGCTGATAATGCAAATACAAATATTGGTGGGTGAAGACGCAAAGGGGTAAATAATATGTATGTAAAATTATAAGAGTTACTCTGAAAGAAAAGACTAGTAATAGGTTGTAATGTACATATTTTGTCAAATGCAATCACTACAGTGTCCTGTGCCATGCCAATTGATGTAGAAGTGATAATAACTACAATTTATTTGCAATGTAGTCATTTTACCATTTGTGTTGCTACTTTAAAACAATTTTGTGAAGAAGCAAATGTTGAATACAAAAAACTTTTAGGATATTCAAGTTAGCTGGCTTGCTCTAACATCTGCTATAGATTGTGTTCTACAATTATTTGAGCCTCTCTGTTCATATTTTTTTAAGTTTAGACAAAGTCTTAACGTCCTGGAATCGTTTTTCAATAATAAAATATCTGAGATATTAATGTATTCTGTACATAATCAAGCATCTTGTTTTCACAAAATGATTCAAATGATTGAAGGTGAACACATTTCAGCTACGGAAGTTAGTCTTATTTTGAATGACTTTATCTTTCAATATAAATCTTATTTTTAAGAAAAATTCCTTCCTTTAACTATAAAAAGAAAATTGTCAGACTTAAAGGAATCAAATCTGGACATAACAGAAAAGTTTACCAAAGAAGTGCAGAATTTTTACCAGACATGTTTTCAATATATCGAAGAATGGTCTGAAACAAGCATCATGGGAGCTAACAGTTTTCAATGGTGTTTTTTGACTTCATGGCAAGTATATTGGACAGATATTGAATCTTGTCTTGAGTTTTTATCTAATGAAATGATAGACATCAAAATAACAATTGTCTCCTTGAAGAAATTAGAAGACTGAATGTATATTTAAATTCTGAAAAATTAATACAATGGGAAAATGAACATGTCAAAATTGTAAAAGATGGGTGGAAATATTTAGCCATTTCAAAAATGAACATATTCCATGTGAAAATTTATTTATTCTTGTTCAATTTACATTGTGCTGCCCTGAAAATAATGCAGCAGTTGAAAGAGTGTTTTTTAATTGCTAATGAATTTTGGATAAATGAGAAATCAAGATTGAATGTTGATACTATAGCTGCAGCACTTGGTGTAAAATTCAATATAAAGGATAGTTCTTGTTCAGATATTTCTAATATATTGTTACAATATGATACATTGACAAAAAATATTCATTCAATGGAAAACTACTCATTTAGATAATATTATCTAAATAATGAGTACTTTTTTCTTAAAATTATTATTAAAAATTAATAGGCATGTAAGCATAATTATAATATAAAATATTACAAATGTTTTTATTATGCATTTATCATATTATAGTGTATTATTGTTTCAATGAATAAAATGTTTCTTTTATTTATGTGTTTGTTTTCGTCAATTTATTTCTGTCTTCCTTTTCATTGTTTAAAAGTTGGTCACCTTAATATAAATAATAATAACTAATATACCTACAAGTATTTTCTGTTTATAAAAGATTTTCAAAATGATCTTTTTTTCCTTACAATAATCTTGTTAAGTAGGCATAAAAAGCAATATTATTATCCACCCTCCCACTTTGTAAATGACATGACTGAGGTTAAATGGTTTACTAAAATTTACAAAGCTGAGAATCATCATCATCATCATCATCATCACAGCTAACACTTGTCTTATACTATATGCCAAGCACTGTAGTAGGTGCTTTCTATGGATACCTCCTTTAAGATAGCAAATTGCCAAGCCAAAAATAATTGAGTCCTGCTCCATTTCCACTATGTCAAACTACCTTCCCCAACAATACATTTCAGACATTCAAACCTTTTCCAACTGTGAGCAAGTCAAATAAGATTTACATTTCCTGAAAGTGAACAGTTCCCATATTCTATTACCCTAGACTTAAACCTACTTAAATAACTATTTGGAAAAAAATTATTTAACCTGATTATTTTGTCTGAATTCTTTAATTCATTTTTCAATTAAATTGATAAATCTTGTGATTTCACATAGAGTTGTTAAAAAAATGTAGCAAACAGATGTTCTTATTTAAGATTGCCTCTACCCTTTAACACAAAGCAATAATTCAGGCACTTAACATGAAAGTAGTTCAATTACAACGGCGCCCAAATAATAGTTTTATAGTTGAATATACAAAGGCTTGTTCTCTCTTCTGAGAGTAGGTTATTTACTTAAATATATTTTGGAACTGCTCATTTACTTTTCTGATGAATAGAAAATTATTTTTTACACTTTCTTTGGATTTTTGTATGTTAAAACATTATATAAAAACAGAAGTTATACCTCACTCAGCAATAGCTCTAAGTGTTTAAACATTTTGTTCATGTATTTTAAAGTCAACAAATTTGTAAAAGACATGTCACCATTTCCCAATCCTGAGTCAGTGGCAGATACTCCTACTTGTGTGAAACATCTGTAATCTCTAAATCAAGATTCAAAGCAACCTCCACGCTTTCACTTTAGCCATTACTAAATAATCATAGTTGGCACATACAAAGAAACCTAAATTTGAACAAGATCAGTGGAATATATAAAAATCAATATCGTGGTTAATACACTGCATTACAGTTTAGCAAGGGTATCATTAGGGGAAAATTGATAAAGGGCATTCTAGGGCTCTTTTTCCTCACAAAACCTCTGACACCAAATATGTGGAATTTTCCCAACACCATCCAATTCTCCTACACCAGCTGGTGTCCTGCTATTGATTTTAATTCGATACTATCTATCTGGAGTTAGCACTTGATCCCACAAGTTAAAGTCTCAGTTTCATAAGACTGCCCCTATTTCAGATGCTAACCACAAGTTCCAGGTCTCCTGCACTTCTGGCGGACTGACTATAAACCAGAGGTCTTCAAAACTCCCTCTTTAGGTTTGATATTGTTAAAACTGCTCACAGAATTTAGGAAATAATTTTACTTACTGGTGTGTTATAAAAGATACAACTTAGGAGCATTAAAAAGGAAGACATGCATTCATTAGGCAAAGTATGGGGTAAGGGTTAAGGGTGTGGAGCTTCCATATCCTCTCTGGGTGGACTACCAAGCCCAGCACTAACCTGGAATCTCTTCTAACCTTGTCATTTAGTGGCATTTATGGAGGGCCCATTATGTAGGAATTATTGGTTAATTTATTGGCCATTGGTGGTTAAATTAATCTCTAGCTCTTCTTCCCTCCCTTGGTATTAGGTTATCGGACTGAAAGTTCTAACTCACTAATCATGCTTTTGACTTTCTATTGACTTCGCCCATCCTGAAGCTATCTAAGAGCCCCAGAAACCAACCATCTCATGAAGACACTTAGCACTCTTTGGAGATTCCAAAGGTTTTAGAACTTGTGTTCCAAGAACCAGTGGCAAAGACCAAGTATGTTTCTTATTACTATAGGTAGATAAAATTTCCCTGTATTGTCCTTTCTACTGCATGTGACTTTTTTATTATCTAAAAACAAAATGTTTAATTAAAAAATCTATGTGTCACTTGGGATTTGTAACACATTTCAATGAGAATCTCTCTGATTTGATAATAGAATTACCATTTTCATTAAATCAGGCAATTGTAGAGCTGGTCCTCAGTTTACCTAGTTCAGTTCTTTGACTTCAAAATAAGACTGATGCCAAGGGAAATTAAATGACTTTTGCTGTAGTACCTGAATTTATTTATATAGATGATACCTTAGGTGGAAAGAAGAAGTAAAATGGCATTTAAGTGACTGTTTTGGGGCAGACACTTTGCTGAAGGAGTTTAAATACATAATCTTACTTTACTTTCCAAGAACTCTTGCAGGTATTATTCCCATTTCACATCTGAGGAAGTTAATTCTTGTCACAAGTCATAAAATTAGTAAGCAGTAGATCCTGGTTTCAAACTCCTTGTGATTCCAGAGCATGCAATTTTCCTTTTTCTACTAATTCTATAATTCTCTTACTATTTTTGGAAGAATCTTTCTGTTCAATGTTAATCAATAGTCTTTTTTTTTTTACCTTTACTCAGATCTGACATACCAAAAGTAAAGAGGATATTGTCTTATTTAGCCTTTGCTTATTTAAATTTATAGTAGCCAAACATTATAACTTGGCTCTTCCTGTGACCTTAGGCATTTTAGCTTCTCTCTCTTTCTCTCTTCATTACCACATCCCTGTGAGGCAGATAAACCCATTAAAATGTAATCCTGTCATTTCTGAACTGTTGGGTGGTTTGTTGTTTGAGGAGAGTCCAATGCCAGGACTATAAGAGGCAATTGTAAGCAAGTGATCCACTGATTTACATTTGGCTTAAAACCCTGTGCGAGTGGATGTCATGGTTGATAGTAGTGGTGGAGATTGGCTCTGGCAATACTCCATAGAACAGCATGCACTTGGGTGGCCTGACATTCCTGACTCATTTCCTGGTAGATGCCAGGATGTACCCATTGGAGTCACCTATACATCCATTCACAACTCTTCCTTGAGTAATGGAAATTAGGGACTTCAATTTATTAGACCACTGTTGGATTACTTTTGGAGAACAGTAAAGCCATGCGCCTGTCAGTGTTTATGTTAGATGTTAATAATTATTGGCATTGCCTAACCAGGCAGTGGTGCAGTGAACAGAGTGTCAGACTGGGATGCAGAGGACCCAGGTTTGAAACCCTGAGGTCCACAGGTTGAGCGCAGGCTCATCAGGCTTGAGCACAGCTCACCAGCTTGAGCGTGGGATCATAGACATGACCCCATGGTCTCTGACTTGAGCCCAAAAGTTGCTGACTTGAAGTCCAAGGTCGCTAGCTTGAGCCCAATGTCACTGGCTTGAGCAAGGAGTCACTTGCTCTGCTTTAGACCCCCAGTCAAAGTGCATACGAGAAATCAAAGAACAACTAAGGATCCACAATGACTTGATGCTTCTCATCTCTCACCCTTCCTTTGTGTCTGTCCCTATCTGTCCCTCTCTCTGTCTCTCTCTGTCACACACACACACACACACACACACACACACACAATTATTGGCATTGATTTAGCCATCTGGTTTTCAAGAACTGAGTTGAACTCTTTATATCCATTTTGTTATTGAATCTTCATAGAAGCCCTGTGATGAGGATGTGATTATATCATTTCATATTAGCAAAAGACTAGGTTGGCAGATGACTTTTGTTCAGTAGGCACTTAGCAGGGTAAAGGACAGTTGAATCAGAAAATGTGATGAAGAAAGAAGTGGTGGAGATAAAGTTTACACACATACACACACACACACACACAGTTTTGAGGAGTTTTGCTGTCCAAGTTAAGCCTGTCTTGCTTTATTCTTTTTCTGTACTTGGTCATCTGGGCTCTGTCATCATTTGTTTCAGCCAACATTATGACAGTTTAAATCCTAGAATTTTCTATCTTTGGCTTTTCTTATTTAGAAAAGAAGACTGAAATTATTTCTGAGATCTGGAGTTTTTTGGTAATCACAGGCAGACTCAACTTTCAAATGAAAGACATTTCAGTTCTTATGGAGCAGTGGCTCTCGAATACTAGTGCATACTAATAAATCTGAGAAGCATCTTAAAGAATTCTGCAGATTCCTGAGCTCCACTAAGACAGATTCTAACTTAAGAGGTCAGAGATGGTTCCCTGAAATCTACATTTTTGGCAAATTTAGATTTAATCATTTGAATCAAGGTGATTCAGATTCATGTTATCTAGGAGGCACATTATGAAAAATTCTAATTTCAGGAATTACAAGATGTATGCAAGAGTAACCTACATTGTGGGCCTGACTCCTTCTTAGGCCCATCTTTAAAACAGTCTTAGATAAGACCTTAAATATTTTTATAAAGACAATAACAACAATATTTATTAATAATGACAATGAATGAGGAGAGTTAAACACTGACTCAGAGCTATCTAAAGTTTCCTCAGCCACATTTTATCAACCAAGATACAGGTCCCCTGCACAAATGGAAGTTAGAGACCCTTTTCTGCCTGAGGCAGAGACCCTTAGTGCTCCACCTGTTTCTTGGCTTCTCTTGAAGTTGGGTTGGCTTTGTGAATTGATTCTGGCCAACAGAATCTGGACAAAAATAAAGAACCACTTCCAAACCTGGTCTCTTAAATATACACATACCTTGGAGATATTGTGAGAAATAATTGCAATAAACTGAATATCACAAGGTGAAATCACATGAATTTTTTTGGTTTCCCAATGGATGTAAGAGTTGTGTTCATACTATGTTGTAGTCTATGAAGGATGCAACAGCATTATGTCTAAATAACAATGCACATACTTTAATTAAAAAATACTTTATTGCCCTGGCCAGCTGGCTTAGTAGATAGAGCATTTGCCCAGTGTATGGACATCCCAGGTTCGATGCGATCATCTGCTTCTCCACCCTTCGCTCTCCCCTTTCTCTCCATCTTCCCCTTTTGCAGCCAGTGGCTCCATTGGTTCTAGTGTCAACCCTGAATGCTGAGGATAGCCCTGTTGATCTGAGGATTGGCCTCAGGCACTGAGGATAACTAGATTGGTCCAAGCGTAGGCTCCAAACGGGAGTTGTCCGATAGCACAGTTGGTTAGTCATTCTCCAGAAGTGCAGAGGTTGCCAGTTCAATCCCTGGATCCCTGGTCAGGAGACATACAGGAACTAATCCATGTTCCTGTATCTCTCTCCCTCTCTCTAAAATCAATACAATAAACATAAAATTTTTTTTTTAAATGTAAAAGTCAGTCTTACGGTCAGGGAGAGAGATGAGAAGCATCAATTCTTCACTGCAGCACCTTAGTAACTCATTGATTGCTTTCTCATATGTGTTTTGACCCAGGACTCTAGGCGAGCCAGTGACCCCTTGCTCAAACCAGAAACCTTGGGCTCAAGCCAGAAAACTTGAACTTCAATCCAGCGACCTTTGGGCTCAAGCCAGAGGCCATGAAGTCATGTCTATGATCCCTTGCTCAAGCTGGGGACCCCTCACTCAAGCTGGTGAGCCTGTGCTCAAGCCAGTGACCTAAGGGTTTTGAACGTGGGTCCTCAACATTCCAGGCTGACACTGTAACGACTGTGCCACCACCTGATCAGGCTAAAAGTCTGTCTTGTTTAGCTTACAAGGAGTAACTATGCACTTTTTAATCTATAAATATTTTCTGGCCCTGTTTCTCAAACTTGATTACAAACCAACTGTTTCTTTATTACTTTACCTATTGAAGATTATGAACTCCTTCAAATATCAGGAGAATGCTGTCCATGAATTAAATAATCCCTACCTTTAGCATCTGCAATATAGCCAATAGAAAAGTAGAAACTAACATGGCATCTAAAAGAATGAAACATAACAAAAACCTAAGAAACTACTACTACCACTCTTCAAATTTCTTTCTTTTTTTATTTTTATTCTTCACACTTCTTCAAGAATGCAATCATTTAACTTGGCTCATTATCTTTCCTATAAACTGTGAATACTGACTCTATTTACTAATCTGAGGAAATTGTTTTTCTTTCTGTATGTGCTAGAACAGTGTTTTCCTACTGCTCATCATGACCTGTTAGTGGGTTACAAATCAATTTAAGAAGTTGAAACCATTATAAGAAGCATTGAAAAAGAAACATAAGAGTGATTCTCAAAGTGTGTCTGTCATACATAGTAAGGCTGAGTATTAGGGTTCATGAAAATTGTATCTCATATAAATACACACACAGACACAGACACAGAGTAAATTCTTATTATCAAGGTAGTTATGTTGTATTCAGTTACCTTGAACATTGAATTATTAAATACCGAACCATTGCTTCTAGAGGAAATACAGGGTTAGGTTCCTGCCAGCCTTTGGTCACATCTTTATCCACTGATCAGTACATAACTATTTTATGTGCATTTCTATTTAAGGACAGTAACATTAACTTCAATAGTCTAAAGAACTGTAAGTCATGCTTAATGAAGTTCATCTAACACCTTTTCTCCATGTGACATATAACAACCTTCTCTTTTCATTTTTTTATTACTGGTTACATTCAATATTATTTTGTATTAGTTTTGGGTATATAGCACAGTGATCAGACAATTGTATACTTCACAAAGTTTTCCCCTGATATTTCCAGTCCTTACCTGGTTCTGAACAAATTATTGTAATATTATTGACTATTTTCCTTGTGCTGTGCTTGACATCCCTGTTACTATTGTGTAACTACCAATTTGTACTTCTTAATCCATTCAATTATTTCATCCAGTCCTTAATCAATTCAATTATTTCAACCTGTCCTACCCTCTGGCAACCATCAGTTTGTTCTCTATATCTACATGTCTGTTTAAATTTTATTTTTTAATTTTCTTTCGAATGTCCATCAATAGGCAAGTGGATAAAAAAACTGTGGTATGTATATAGAATGGAATATTACTCAGCCATAAAAATGAATGAAATCTTACCTTTTGTGACAGCATGGATGGACCTAGTAGAAATTGTGCTAAGTAAAAAAAATCAATTAGAAAAAAAAATAACATATGCTTTCACTTATATGTGGATTCTAAAGAATAAAATAAACAAAATCATAAACTTCTTGTACTTTGGAACACTAGAGGGCATTTCAGCAGTATGCTTGGAGGCAAAAAGCATAAAATACAAAATGTGGCACTGAATAGACCACAAAAAGGATACTTGTTTATAGTATGAGAGCTGAAACAAAGCTAGGTGCTTCTTTTCATGACCTCAGCTAGGAACTTGCACAAAAGACAACTCAATTTTTTTTATAACTTTATGTACGTGTATGTCCTTTATTGACCACAATATGACTGTAAATATTGATTAACAAATAAGGAATCTTCAAATAATAAAAATTGACTAAGAAAGCTGTTGGATATTGAAAGACTGCCTTAGTTAAAAGCAGAAAGATTTATAAATATACCTATATTAATGAATATATGTAACAAGCTTATATATAAATAATATGTAAATAAAATAGAAAGGTACTATAGGTAAGATGTAAAGTCACATAATTAGCAGAGATACCATCAATGGTTCAAAGAATGGAGGTTTCTGAAGGGAAAATTATGTGTGTACTACATGTCTTTCTCCTGAAATTTGCTTACTAAGTGAATGGTCACCAAAAGTGGTACAAGTGGTCTTAGAAGAGGTCTAATACAGCCAGAAATAGCTGCTCAGATCCAGAGAAGGTTTCATTGCAGCAACTGTATTTAAACAATTCTACAGTTTAGTCCTAGTTAGTTTTTCTCTTCAGAATTGGTCTGGAAGGTGGTGTGATATGAGATTGGGGATCTTCTGTAGCCCACTAAGGCTAATGGATACTTATACCAGAGTGCAAAACCATTGACTCTCTTCAGATATCTGATTGTCTCTCCTGAAAAGAAAAAAGTTCACAAAATGACCACCTTGAGAGCAGCTTTACATCTGCTGGTAGAATCCAATCTAGAAACACCAGATTTAGCAAACAAAAAATGCAGTAGGCTACAGTTAAATTTGAGTGATTTCTAAGTACCTATACTTATGTATATTGAGATGAAAGAAAAATATTGCATGGGGCATGCTTATACTTAGTGTTTGTTGTTTATGAAATAAATTATTAATATATCTAAATTACATAATTTTAAAATTATTTTTATTATTTGGCTTTCATTATAGTTACTCATTAAATATTGTCTTGCAATTATAGTCTATGTTTAATTTACACTGTGACATAACTTCTACAGTGGTCACATCCAATTCTTTTGTCTCTTCTTTTGTCCACTAAGACTTAATTAATTAAAAAACACACTCAATGTTAATACTATGAACTGGTATGTACTGGCATAAACTCTAAGAATTGGTCTTCAAATTCAGTTTATTGAAGAACTTAATACCATATTTCACTGAATAACTTCTCCATCCTTCAGGATTGTATTTCATCTCTTGATTAATGATGTCTTAAAATTATGCCCACTGACAAAAGCATTGTTGTCAATTTTTATTCTCTTCTTCAATAGTTCACATGATGATTTTACTTGTTCCCATGCTGGGAGAGTATTTAAAAATATTCATATAAAAGAATCAAATTCTTCAAGGGATGAAATTATGTCAAAAAATAGTCATGACAAATGTCATAATATTATCTATATCCAATCAGAATTTATTGGATATAGCACAGTCTTGACACTTAAAGCAATACAATTTTCTGTAATTCTTTAACACATTCCACAATTTCCTTTAAGAATTCGTACTTCAATGGCACAGTTTGCTTTTCTTTCAATTTTCATTATTGTATCACTAAAGAGATATTGAGAAGTATAAGAAAGAAGTAGGCTTCACTCAAGACTTAAAAGGCAACAAAATTTTAGGGGGTCTTTCCTTCAGAATTAAAATATGATTTAAATGCTTCATATAAACTGAAAGTTTTCTTAAATGACTTTGTTCGAGAGAGCCAATGTGTTCTGAATATAAGACAATTAAAGACTGTTGAATGCTAATAATATCACAATAATATTTACTTTTAATCTTCCCAAAGCTTTATTTTACTTTTTAGAGCAGTGTTACATATATAATAGCCCCCCAAAAATATTAGGTAAAACATTTTAGCAATAAAAAGGAACTGTTGATATCTACAACAATACGGATTAATCTCAAATATATTAAGCTAAGTGAAAGAAAGCAGATTCAAAAGACTACATATTATATGATTCTATTCATACAACCATTTTGGATAAGGTAAAACTATAAGGATAGAAAACATATCAGTTGGTTTCTAGTTGCTTTATTTTTTCAATTATTTATTTTAGATCTACCTATGTTTTTATGTAGAGTCCAGTTCATTCTTTTTTAGGTGCTACATAGTTATTCTATTATATATCATTTTTCATTTATATAGTTCCCTACTAATGGATATTTTGGTTGTTTCCAATTTTTTGCTAATATAACAAATAGTGGCCCCTGATGGGGTTGCCGGTTGGATCCCAGTCAGGGTGAAAGCAGGAGTCTGTCTCTCTATCTCCCCTCCAGTTACTTAAAAAATTAAAAACAAAACAACAAATAGCAATGAATATTATTATGCCCATTTATAAAAATGAGAAATTTTAACATCTATTCTCTTAGCAAGTTTCAAATATGCAATAGAGTACTATTAACTATAGTCACCATGCTGTACATTACATCCACAGGACTTATTTATTTTATAATGGGAAGTTTATACCTTTTGATCTTCTTTACTCTTTCACCTACCTTTAACCTATCCTGCCTCCACCTCCCCACCCAGCCTCTGGCATCCAGCCACCAATCTGTTCTCTGTACTTATTATGCATTTGGTTTTGTTTATTGGTTTGTTTGTGGTTTTTTTTTTTACGGGGACAGAGAGAGAGTCAGAGAGAAGGGATAGATAGGGTCAGACAGACAGAAATGGAGAGAGGTGAGAAGCATCAATCATTAGTTTTTCGTTGCCATCGCAGCACCTTAGTTGTTCATTGATTGCTTTCTCACATGTGCCTTGACTGCGGGCCTTCAGCAGACCAAGAAACTCGTTGCTGGAGCCAGCGACCTTGCGTCCAAGCTGACGAGCTTTTGCTCAAGCCAGATGGGCCCGCGCTCAAGCTGGTGAGCTCGGTGTCTCGAACCTGGGTCTTCCACATCCCAGTCCGACGCTCTAATCATTGCGCCACCACCTGGTCAGGCTTCTTTGTGTTTTTGAATTTCCATAAGTAAGTGAAATCATATAGTATTTGTCTTACTCTGTCTTACTTACTTAGTATAATGTCCTCAAGGTCCATCTACATCCTCGCAAATGGAAAGATTTTCTTTTTTTTTATGGCTGAATAATATTCCGTGTCATAGACAGTGTGTTCGTAAAGTCATGGTGCACTTTTGACAGGCCACAGGAAAGCAACAAAAGACAATAGAAATGTGAAATCTGCACCAAAAAAAGGAAAACCCTCCCAGTTTCTGTAGGATGATGTGGCAGCATGTGCATATGCACAGATGATGACGTAACACTGTGTATACAGTGGAGTAGCCCATGGCCATGCCAGTCAAGATGTGGATGGTAAAGAGGAAAGTTCAGTGTGTTCTGTGGCTCGCTAAATTAGAATCCGTAACCAAAGTACAACGTGAATATCGGCACGTTTATAACAAAGCACCACCGCATAGGAATAACACTACTCGGTGGGATAAGCAGTTGAAGGAAACCGGCAGTTTGGTGGAGAAACCCCGTTCTGGTAGGCCATCAGTCAGTGACGAGTGTGTAGAGGATATACGGGATAGCTACCTAAGAAGGTCTAAAAAATCTGTGCGTGCATGTGCTCGACAATTACACCTAAGCAAGACTACAGTTCATAAGGTGTTAAAGAAACGTCTCTGTTTTATGGGGTACAAATTGCAGCTGTTGCACGCTATCAAACCAGCGGATAGACCCACATGATGCGCATTTGCTACAGATATGCTTCATGAGATTGACAATGATGCAAGATTTTTGCAGAAGATTGTGTTTAGCGATGAGGCGACCTTTCATATCTGTGGACATGTTCATCGCCATAACGTCGGAATATGGGCTGCTGAACATCCTCATGCCTACGTTGAGTACGAACGTAACATCCCTAAAGTGAATGTGTGGTGTGGCCTGATGCATGATAAGATGATAGGCCCATTTTTTTTCACAGAGCAGTCTGTGACGGCAAACACCTATCTTGACATGTTGGAATTGTATGCAGTGCCACAATTTCCAGAAGGTGTCATCTTTCAACAGGACGATGCTCCTCCACACTATGCCACCATTGTTCGTGAGTTTCTGGATAGAACATTCCCCCAGTGGTGGATAGGCAGGGGTTCTGTCAAGCCATGGCCACCACGATCCCCGGATCTGACGCCCTTAGACTTTTACTTTTGGGGCTATGTAAAGCAACATGTGTACATTGAATGTATCAACGACATTAATCACTTAAAACAGAGAATCACAGACGTTATTCACTCTGTTACACCAGACGTCCTTACCCATGTGTGGCAAGAACTTCACTATCGTTTGGATGTGTGTAGGGCTACAAATGGAGCCCACATCTAACTGCATTGAATAGGTATGAAACTGGGAGAGTTTTCCTTTTATTTGGTGCAGATTTCACATTTCTATTGTCTTTTGTTGCTTCCCTGTGATGGGTCAAAAGTGCACCATGACTTTACGGACACACTGTATACGTATGACACACTTTTTTATCCACTAATTCATCAATTCATACAAGTTATTTCCATATTTTGGCTAAATAATGCTGTAATGGACAATGAACAAGGGAGTGCGTATATCCATGTATCTTTTTGAGTTAGTGTGTAAGTGGATCCATGCAGTTCAAACCCATGTTGTTCAAGGGTCAACTATAGTTGCATCTGTAGCTATGTTGTAAAAAGGTAAGACATTAGATCTTCAATAAGGTCTATGGAAGTAAATGAAACTATTGCATTTTTTTTTTATTGCAGTAGATTTCATCCTTGTAACTTGCTTGTAGTTTTGGAATCAGAAAATACTCTTGGTAGCTGGACATTTTTATTGTCATTTGCGCTGAATACTGATGATGAGATGCAGTGTTGAAAGCCATGACAACTTCTTTTGTGATTATTTTATCTTTTTCATCTGAATGTTTTATGAAAATTTATTATTTTATTGTATCTTTGGCACTAGTTGAGAAATTTTTACTTCCCTTATGTTTAGTTACTATTGTTTATGAGCTTACAGCTGACTTTCCACATTTTCTTTTTTATATTAAATCAACAATTGGGGACCCCACAAAGAGTTTTAAAAACTCTTTTTTCCCTTATTTAATACATGTTCACAAAATTTATCACAAAATTCACATTTTGTCATTTTGGGGTTAACATATACACAAATTAAAATAAAAAACAACCACAGCAAGAACTAAAAAGATTGAACTTGATAATGTCACAGTTGTGATAGTGTATCACTCATAAACTGGAATTCATAACTAACTGTAAACAGGCAGAACTGTTAAAAGAGTTGTAAACTTGCAAATCAACAATAAATTGAACTTACTATTTGATGTAAAACAGATGCAGTTCCATTTTACTTACAAGGAAGAGCTGCACTTGTACGGCACAGCGTTACTGAATTAATGTTTTTGGAAGCCTAGCTTTCAACGATTGGTGGACTTTCAGAAATGAGAATCCAGGGATTGGTAGACTTGAAGATGTGCTAGTATGGTCACTGGAGTGACATACTTCCTAATTGGCTGCTATATAAAAGCATAGGGCTGCTACTGATTGATTTTTGGAAGTTTGGACTGTCATTGGTTTGAAAACTTTCAGATTTTTGGAAGTTTGGACTGTCATTGGTTTGCAAACTTTCAGAAGCATAGTTTTTGAAAAGAGATTGTTTCTCATTGGTTGATTTACAGAGCATGGGTACTGATATTTATCACCAATTAAAGGTTTTTTGTTCATGACTTGACACTTTGGTCAAAGAATAGTCTTTTCTTTTTTTCTTCTTTTCAAAGTGATAGGAGGGGAGATAGAGAGACAAACTTCCCCATATGCCCCTCTAGGACCCATCCAGCAACCCCCATCTGGGGTTGATGCTCTGCCCATCTGGTGATGTTCCCAAAGAAGCTATTTTTAGTGCCTGAGGTAGAGGCTCCATGGAGCCATCCACAGCTCCAGGGGTGATACACTCAAATCGAGCCATGGTTGTGGGAGGGGAGTAAAAGAGAGAGAGAGAGAGAGAGAGAGAGAGAGAGAGAAGGGGAGCGGGAGGGGTAAAAAAACAGATGGATGCTTCTCCTGTGTGCCCTGACCAGGAATCAAACCTGTGATATCACACGCTGGGCCCATGCTCAACCACTTATCCAACTGACCAGAGCTGAAAGAATGACCTTTTCTTATATATGAAAAATATGTATTTTAATTTTGTCTTCCCTTTGGTCTTCTTTCAGAGAAACCTGCAAGAGAGAACATATTGAATTGTATAGATCTTTATTTGTAGAAGAATAATT
This sequence comes from Rhynchonycteris naso, assembly GCA_037038555.1. NCBI lineage: Eukaryota > Metazoa > Chordata > Mammalia > Chiroptera > Emballonuridae > Rhynchonycteris > Rhynchonycteris naso. The sequence continues at coordinate 250,687,226 of CM072996.1, read as the reverse complement.
TTTGGCTAGTGTTGCCAAATAAGAGATTCAAGCAACAATTACTGTAGTGGAAAACTGGCATGAATTGCCAACTTTTTGTGATTGAGAGGAGCTGAGTATAGAACATTTAAGTTATCCTCACAAAGTCAATATGGAGAGTAGAAAAAATCATTAAAACACAGAACTTGTCTTCTGTATTCAGGACATCTGACAACATTTCCAAGCAGGTGTTGGGTTCAGCTTCTCTGTGGTCTTCCCAGAACACACAGGTTGTGCTATAGGGTCTCAAAGGTTCTCAAAGGAGAGTGGTCCAAGGTGACACTGGATAGTCTAAGAAGTTTCAAACCAGATAAAAGAGTCATTCAAACATTTGAATCAAAGTAGTAACATGATTAGATTTGCATTTTAGGAAGATAACTCTGGCATCTGTTTAAGAGTTTCAGAAGCAAGGCCCAGAGACTGGAAGTATGTCAGTCTGTTGGGAGTCTTAGCATTCAGTAGGAGAGAAAGAATGAAAGCCGTTAGATTTGTGTTTCCTATTGTATTAAATAAAACAACTGTCAGAGTTTTGGGGTCTCATTTAAAAGGCATCCCTTAGTCAACAATCCTAGGAAAATTTGGTCAGTGACAGGTAAAGGACTTGGACTTCATGAAAAGCCATGGAACTTATAATAGCTCCCCTTATTAAGAGTTATGTGTGTGTGCTGGTCACTGAGTGTGTATTACTCTTGTGATGTCTAAGAATCAAGCAGTTAATTTAATGCAGTGGTTAAGAATCAGTTTCTAAGGTCAGAATTCTGGGGTTCAAATCTGGGTTATGTCACTTATTGGTTGTACTATTTTAGGACCCACATTCTTTATCTCTAAGATGCAGGTAACTGTGTTATTACTGTTTTAAAGATAGCATGAGTTAATAGGCTTAGATTGTTGAATACATATAAATGCTTAACAAGTGTTAGGAATTATAACAATTTTACAGAGAAACAAAAGAATCTTAGATTATTTATTTTTCTAAGGTCACACAGTAAGTGACTGGTGGGGATTTGACCCAGACATATCTGATTTCAAAACCTCTCATCTCAGTTATTATTCTCTGCTAGCTCTCAATATGAGACACAGTTTTGAAAGAAAATATATGCACATGGAAGGAGAGAAATCAAAGTATTCCACTTTTCATGGGAAGAAAAATTAAATGGTCTAGTAACTGTTGTGTTTTCAGTCATAATAAGACAATAGAAGCTAAGACTGGTCAATGGACATGTCTGTTACTTGAAGTTTAGTTATAATGTCCATTTTAATAAAGATATTTCAAAGAACGTTATGCCTACTATGGACTTGAGAGAAATAGAATAAAAAACAATTTAGAAAAAATGGTTACCATTTATTAAAAAACTATGGTTATTTTTTTTTTCAAAAATTAAGATTGTATCTTTTTTCCCAATTCACGGGCATTAATTTAATATTAATTTAATTGCCCTTCAAAGGGCAATTGACTTGAAGGTTTTTTCCCTTTAATTTTCACCGAAGACGCCTGTCAGAGATGCTGTACATCTGCCCACACGGAAAATCACTACTCATGTGTCTTCTGCTGGTTTGTGAATCAGTTTGAATCAACTTGAAATAATTTGAGTTGGAACATTTATTCTGTGTCAGTTCTGCTATTGCTATTCTTGCCTTAGTTTTTAACATTTGGCTCAGTTACTGTTTATCCAAATTTAAGAAAACAGGAAGGCAGATTGTTCAAAGTCATGGTAATAGAGTAGCCACTAGGTTAAAAATTCCAGTCCAGATTCTTTCCTTAGGAACATAATAACAATCCTAATGAAGGGTTTTTAGATAACTTGTTTAGTTACTAAATTAGTATGAATATCTGACTCCAGATCTTACATTTTAGTTGTTTGGTTTCTATTATAAATTGGGGTTTATATTTTCTTTTGGGGAGCCCTTATTAAAACCATAGTGTTAACTGATTAGTATACAGGATTTGAAATGGTTTAATTGCTTTTTTTTCCTTAATAGCTTTATTAAGGTGTAATTGATGCACTATAAACTGCACATATGTAAGGTGCATAATTTGATGTTTTGACATATATGTACATATACCTATTAAACCATCACCACAATTAAGACAATAAGAAGTACCCACAAAAATTTCTTCATGACCCTTTTATAATCCCTTCCTTCTACCCTTCTCTTCACTCCCGGCTTCCAGCTCCATGAAGCCACTCATCTATTTTTTTCATTATTGATAAAACTGTATAGTAGGCCAAATTTTTAAATGACCCCCAATGACTTGCACCCTTTTATAATTTCCTCTCATTTGATTATGGGGAGAAAGGGTAAATGTGATGAAGTATCATTTCCATGATTTTGTCCCGTTATGTGGTAAAAAGAATTTGACAGATATAATTAAGTTTCTTAATCAGTTGATCTTAAGATACAGAGATTATTTGGATGAGGCTAACTTAGCCAAATGAACCTTCTAAAAGTGGAGGTACACTTGGTGACTTTTTAGAAAACAATAGAAAGGCCCTGGCCACTTGGCTCAGTGGCAAAGTGTCTTACGGTATGTGGAAGTCCTGGGTTTGATTCCCAGTCAGGGCACACAGGAGAAGTGACTATCTACTTCTCTACCCCTCCCTTTCCCCTTCTTGCTTTCTCTAGCTCTCTCTGTCTCTCTTTCCCTCCTGCAACCATGGTTTGAATGGTTCAAGCAAAGTTGGCTCCGCCCCACCAAGTTAGATGCTGAGGATAGCTCCATGGCCTCAACTCAGGTGCTAAAATAGCTCAGTTGCAAAGCAACGGAGCAGCGGTCCAGATGAGCAGAGTATCACCCGGTAGGCTTGCCTGGTAGATCCCAGTTGGTGGGCATGTGGAAGTCTGTCTCTGCCTCCCTGCCTCTCACCTAATTAAAAAAAACCTACAAAAACAAAATAATAGTAAACAAACACAGATTTTTGTACATAAAAATCGGGGGGAGGAAGACTGCCATAAGAAATTTCTAAAATATGGGAGTGACTTTGGAATCTGGCAGTGGGTGGAGGCTAGAAGACTATTAGTAAAAATACAGATGTTAAAGATGCTGCTGGTGAAGTCCCAGAGGGACTTAGGAAGGCATTACTGGAATGTGGAAGAACGAGGATGGTTAGCTGCATGGAAAAAAGCTTAGAAAGCTTACCTGGATCGTGTCCTTCATTTATGTGTAAACCAGAACTTTAAGCAACAAACTTGGATATATAGCTCAGGAGATTTCCAAGCAAAGTATTGGGGATGCTGCCTGGCTTACAGTAAAATGCAAAAGGAGAGAAATACATTCAGACAAGAACTGTTAAAATGAAACCAGGACCTGATGATACTGAAAATACTCTGCCTCTTAAATTGCAAAAGATGTTAAAATGTAGAGATTCACTGTAAGGAGAGCATGATCTAGAAAAAAGGAGTGATTCTACAACCTTCTGCTGAAAGCTGGGAAAGTTATCAAAAGATCTGAATATTCCTTCACAGGAGATTAAAAAAGTGTTCTACTCACAGATCTTCTCTTTCAAACCGAGGATCTTTAAGTAGTTTTAGAGCATTGCCCTTCAACCATCTCAGCAAAATCCAAAGGTACAGAAAGATCTGTGGATAGAACTTTTGTCTAAGTGAATTCTTGTGAAATTCATGGAAGGCTTCTTAAAAAACTTATTATCAATAGAAATGCTGCCTGTTTAGATTAAAAAGGACAATCTAGAGAGTACAAAATAAAAATAGACTGTTGTGGGAAGGTTTTAACTATGAATTTAATTTTTCTAATAGGTATTAGGCTATTCTAGTCATCTACTTTTTCAGTGAGCTTCGGTGGTTTTATGCAATCTATCCATTTTATGTGAGTTATCGTATTTATTGGCATAAAGTTGTTAATAATATTTCCTTTTTAATCTTTTAATGTCTGTAGAATCTGTAGTATTTTCATCTCTCATTCCTTATATTAATAATTATAGCTTCTATAAAAAACAGCTTTTGAATTCATTGATATTCTATATTTATTAAAACAATTTATTGATTTCAGTTCTGATATTTACTATTTCCTTTCTTTTGCTTAATTTGAATTTAATTTTTTTTTATTTTTTTAGTTATGTAGGGTAAAAGGTAAAGTCATTGTTTCCAGACATTTTTGTTTCTTCTCTAATACAGACATTTAGTGCTATAAATTTCTCCCTACAAATGCTTAGTGACATCCTGAAATTTTGATAAATTGTATTTTCATTTTCATTTAATTCAATATATTTTGAATTTTTCTTTGGTTTCTTCTTTTACCTATTGATTATTTAGAAGTGTGCTATTTAGCTTCTAAATATTTGGGTTTTACAGAGATCTTTCTGTTACTAATTTCTAATTTAATTCTATTGTGATCAGTAAACATACTTTGTATGACACAAATCCTTTTGGATTTATTGAGATTTGTTTTGGGGCCTAGAATATGGTCTATCTTGGTAAGTGTTTGAAAAGAATGTTTATTTTGCTATTGTTGAAGTGTTGAATAAATGTTAGAATCAAGTTGGTTGATACTTCTTTTTAAAACTTTTTGTTTGTACTGATTGTCTGATTACTAGTTCTATCAATTATTGAAATCTCTTATTATAACTCATGCTCATTCAAATTAAAGAATAAGAAAGGCAGGTTCAGTTTTGCTCACCTCCACCAGTGTCTCTGTGAATGATGGTGTTTTGTTATTCCCAGGAACGATCTAAGACTCCCTAAAACTTGGTTAGGTCTTTTAAGTAACCCACATAAACACGGTGTCTAAATAAAAACAAAGTGCTTGCTATGACAACACAGCTTCAAAGCAAATCCTCTTTCCATTCATTTTATGCCCTTTCAACCTTACCACTTTCCCTGTAATAGTCCTATGTATAAATTCTGTAGCTGTTCTGTACTGCTGTTGCATAGCAGTATATTAGCAGTCAAACATGGTTCCTTTGTTGCTATAACATATGAAAAGATTATTCCTGAAAATTCTGAACAAGTTCATGAAAAGACATAGATTGTCAAGTTTCTGAACTCACAAACTAAAGAAATAGCTTAGAGAGTACCTCCATTATAGCACAGTCTGGGGTTCGAGAGAATGGTGAGTTCAGGTACCACAAGTTTCTGCTAGAAACTCGATCTAGTTTTCTATTTTGTCCTCCACAGCTGACAGATAACAGAGATAATTAACAGCTAAATCTTTTCTCTGTACGTACTTTTGCATTTCTAACTACCTTATAATAAAGTTTTGGTATTTTGAGTATGCATTTTAAAACTGAATTTGAATAATAAATTGATACATTTTAAAACTTCACATAAGTGTTTAACAGATCAGAGGGATTTTACGGAGGTACTATTCATAGATTGTTAAAGCCACCTCTTGGTGCAATGCCAAGGCTGTAGCATGTGGACATTTCCTTGAATTATAGCACAGAACCTTTAATACCTACCTCAGGAATGACAGGGATCTTAAATAGCCATCATATTTACTAAAGAAACCTAGAGTTTTCTTAGATTGCCAATCTTAGTAAGACAAGAAATGTCAGGGTGATAGACTTTAAGTGGCTCTTTTCAGATATGTTACACTGATTCTCTATATTTAAGATGCAAAACAGTCTCCCAAATGCTATTTAATTAAGAGAAAGTAAGTCTAGTCCCTTTGGAATCAAATGGTTCAGTGAGCAAATACATGTCAGCAGGTGAAGGAAGTGAAGAAAGTTATTATGTGTTTCATAGACATGGTGACATATTATAACCCTATATCAGGCATCCTATGCACTGATTGGTTGAGAAAATTATCAAACTGTGTTTAAATGTCAGTAGGTACAAAATTATCATGCAAAAGTCCAGGACAGTGTACCACTCAGTCTTCAGAGGAAAAGATAAGAAATCCTGGATTTTCAAAGTCCCTTTGAAGGCTTTTAAGGTAAGAAGAAACATCTTCTTTACTCAGAACTAATGTTTGCCTTTAGAAAGAAATTTGAATTTCAAAGAAATCAACTAGATTTTATGAAGTGAATAACCCTGTATGGTTAGGTTTCCCCTTCCTTTTAACTTGTCAAATCAAGAGTTTGTATTAAAAGATAATGGAAAATTATGTGGTAAGGAATACTAATGCCATCTAGGAAAACATTGCATTACTGAAGAATCAGCCCCTCCCCCACAGCCAGTGTGTTAAAACGTAAGTTGTTAATAAAAAGAGTATATATATGATGAAGCAAATATTTTAAATCTAAAATATTAACAACAGAATGAATGATTAGAATCTTTTATGTATAATTCATTAAAGTTTCAGTACTGTTATTTTTACCCAGAAAAATAATTTTTAAGAATCTTGAGTCTAGTTAAAGCCATTTTTGGGGGGTGGGGCTGACCAGTGAGAGCAATGTAAGTTTTGGTGGGAGTGAATAAAAAAGGAAAGAAACAATCTCTTCATCTTTTTAAATAGTAAAAATAGTAAAATTTTAACACTGACTGTTAGGAAATAAACATGAATTTGATTTAATATATTATTATGTTACATTTTTTTCAAAATCTGTCTAATTCACTCAGTGATAAGCTTCATGAAGGCAGGGCTCATGTCTGTTTCTAGGACTCAGTATCTGACACATATTAGGCCTTCAAATATTTGTTGAATGAATGAATGATTCTCAGCTTACATTGAACTTTTTGGTCCCTAAAAGTAATCAACATTTGACATAAAAATTATTATTTCTTTTTCTAATTGACATTAGGGTTTTAAAAGCTATATTAAAAGCTATATTAGAAACACTTCTACTTAGAATATCTGGAGATTCTGACTTCTGTTTCACTCCTTTTCCATTTTACAATATGATACGTTTGAAAAAAGAAAGACATGTTGCTAAAAAATTGGCAAACTGAGGTAGAAATTTGATAATTATCTAGTTGCTTTGGTTAGTTTTGATAAGAAATTAGGTAACTCAGATTTTAGAAATCTAGCTTGGACATTCAAACAGGGCTTTAACTAGGCTTTGCCTTTCCCTTATCCTGCCCCCCCTCCCCCCGCCTACAATTAATTAAGTAATTGCTAAATCTTATCTCATTTCTGACAATACATGAAATAATCTGAAGGGGTTTCACACAGTTCTCAAGTCCCTGCTTTCAGGCTGACAGGACCAAAGCCATTTCTATAGGGGTCTTTTGAGCCATTTATCTACCTGTACAAACAGTGATGAGCACCATCGTGAATCATGCTGTTGTTCTGGAGTGGATCTGAAAGGGAGCTAATGTGATCAGATTTCTGGACGGCAGTTTAGAAATGGGGCTGCACATAACCTTGGCCTTCAATACAGGTTCCTTTCCAGGGTACCATGGCTCCTCCAAATCACAGTGTAGACTGGCCTTCTTCAGAGTCTATGTAATAATTAGGTTTGGGATTGCAAAGTATGGTATAATCCTGCTTACTGAATAGCTGCCCTTAAACTATGCCCAGAGCTCTACATTATACTAGTCCTGAGGTCACCTCAGCCTTCGTTTTTAATCTATAGCCTTTTGGAAAGAAGTCTTGACTTTCTGCTGAGCAGCTGCACATCTTTCTCTCTCAGTAATTCTGGAACTATATCCTTTCTCTTGTAGAGAAATGCTAATAATGTTACGGCAGCTGAGGTTTTATTACATTTTCACTATCAACATTAAATTTAATTAAAGCTATTTTATAACATGCAGCATTATAACCTATAAATATAGTGGGAGTTCATAAAATAAGAGTAAAACTCTCCTTTCCTTTTCATAGTAATGGTTTCATTACATCAAGCAATCCAATTTGCAGTGAACAGGAATTTAAGTTTTTGATTTTCATAGACTACAGTGTATCCGTAAAGTCAAGCTGCACTGCTTTCCTGTGACCGGTCAAAAGTGCACCATGACTTTACGGACACACTGTATATACACGCCTGTTCCAGTGCACCAAAAAAATATATGTATATATATTAGACCATTCCTGAATGTGAATTTAACAGAAATAAAGGATCAGGTGTTTAGAAGTCCCTCGTAATAATTGTTATCATTTATTAAGAGATTGCTAAATACACAGGATTTTGCTACATATTGCTATACTAATAAGTACATATTTAGTCATCAACAATATTCATTAACTGCCTTTTTCTGTGTTATGTATTGTAATACAAGGATTATCAAGACATTCTTCTGGGTCTGAGGAGCTGTCAGTGGGGCAGGGGAACATGTAAGATGCTACCAGTGAGGTGTGCAGAGCTGCCAGGTGTAAAAAAGAGAGATACCAAACCCCTTTGAAATGGGGTCGAACAAGACTTCTCAGAGAAGATTCTTCTGCTAAGATAGTTGAGGAATCCTCAAGTGTAGGTTCAATTATTATCCCAGACAGAGGAAACACTGCTTAATAAAATGCTTAAATTTCTCAAACTCACACACCAAGTAGCAAAGGTAGAATTCAAATCCAAGTTTCTAAATCTAAACTTGGTTTTCTCATTAGTCGAGGCTCCCTCATATATGTCCCTTACAGTCTTGATTAATCAAATTGTATAAATTCAGAGAGGGTATGATGAGTGCTTTACCTTTTAAGTCTAATCTTAGCACAATTACTTAATATTTGATTAAACTATTCAGATAAGGGAGATATTATCACCATCAAGAACAGCAGAAGGACAAAGTTATGGTTATGACTTTGTGGCTACATGGTTGTTCCCCCTCATTGGCAGAGGCAGAAGAGTCTAGGTGGCCACATTGGTGCTGAAGCCAATGATGCCCTATATGTCTCCGTGACCACCCACTCCAGGTATGTTCTGGAACACGAATCTTGACAGCCACCTTCTCATGCTCAATAAATACTCCTTGCCCAGGAAAAAGGCAAATGCTAACAAACCAAATAATATATTAATGTCATTATTATCTTATGCTTTATAAATAATGTTGTGCTATTCTTTTTTTAAAAATAGCCATTAACTAATATTTCTAAAGAAGATGAAGATAGTCATATGTTTTTGCATTTGGGCAGCAGCATGGGCCATTCCGGTAAGTATGCCTTCCTCAGTAAACCTCTTTACTTTGCTCTCTCTTTTAATCTAACATCAAATTCATATTTATATATATTTCCTTAACACGTTGCTGATAAGCAAACATTTAGATTTGTGTGAAAGACTTGACAAGGTATCTCTGAGATCTCAACAAAACCAAACATGACTTCAAAGTCATCTCCAATCAAATTCATGATGTTCAGTAGGATTCTTATTTAAAAATTTATTCAGATCAGTTTATATTTAATGCCCAGAAATCATAAAGACTTTGTTTTTCTTTGCTCATGTGCTCTGAGCTTCATTTTTTTTCTTTTTGTGACAAAGACACAGAGAGAGAGTCAGAGAGAAGAACAGATAGAGACAGACAAACAGGAAGGGAGAGAGATGAGAAGCATCAATTCTTCATTGCGGCCCCATAACTATTCATTGATTATTTTCTCATATGTGCCTTGACTGGCGGGTTACAGCAGGGCAAGGAACCCCTTGCTCAAATCAGCGACCTTGGGCTCAAGCCAGTGATCTTTGGGCTCAAGTCAGTGACCATGGGGTCATGTCTATAATCCTACGCTCAAGCCAGCAACCCTGCGCTCAAGCTGGTGAGCCCATGCTAAAGCCAGCAACCTCAGAGTTTCGAACCTGGGTCCTCTGCTTTCCATTCTGATGCTCTATTTGCTGTGCCACTGCCTGGTCAGCCCTGAGCTTCATCTTAATATCAATAATGCCTGTATTGTTTAGGAAGTTTTAAAGAAAGAAAAAATAGAAGAAAAATAAGATTTTTTTAAAATGTAGAAGATAACCAATGTTTTATTCAGAGAGTTACTTTTTGTATGCTCATTGTAGAAAATTTGGAATAGACAGACAAATACCAACAAAGAAAAATTAAGAAAATTCACATATTTGTAATTTTATTAGCCAGCTGCTATGGTTAACATTTTGATATGTTTTTACAATACCAACACTTTGGTATTTATGTAGTTGAGTATTTTCTCAACTTTTTCAAATGTGCTCCTGAAAAGCATAGAAGTAGTTTATTATTTGATTTTTTTCTCTGCACTGACTCTGGTTATGCTAATTAATCTTCTAAGGGTTTTGGCCTGGATTATACTTAGGGTGAATTTTATGCTTTGCAAGAAGCTTACTGTACAGAAATAACAAAGGTCTATCTTTTCATATTTAGAAAAGACTGTTCCTCCTCTATAGTTGAGATAAATAGTTTGGTTAATTCTTCAATAAAACCATTGTAAAAAATATTTGTATGCTCATTTAAATCCATATAAGCCCTATAAAAATAATTTTTCTTTTCTACCCGATTAGAGCATAATTTGGCCTTTATGTTATGTCTTTTTCCTCTTCTTCTTTATTTAGGGAAAAATGTGTTGCGTGTACACAAAGTAAGAATATTTTTGATTTTGGCAGGTTCCTCAAATAAAGCCATTGGAGAGATATGCTGTTGGCAAATCAGTACATTTCAATTTTCCAGCAAAATTAAAAGTGCCAATACAGGTATAGAATATAAAATGTGTTTCTAATATGTTTTTAGATTCTATTACCTTTCAAAAAAATAATGCCAATATATTTAGTTTGTGTTACTTCAAGATGATATTCACAATTTATTTTGAACTGTTACTTTTGCAGGATGAGTTAGTTGCTAAAGATGCCACCAACAGAAGTGGTGACCCCATGCATGAAAATGAAATGGGAAGGCAACAGTATACCAAAGATTGTTACAAAGTAGAGACAAATGGCTCTGAGTGGACAGAAGTAGGAGGGGAAAGTTCTTCTACACACCCCATGTTAGTAAATGAAGAAGGGAACTCTGAGAATAAAAATGGGGGCACAGGAAAACTAGAAACATATGGTCATGATGGGATACATGAAAAAGAAGATAGCACCGTAGCCACTGGTATAAGGGAACAAGTAAACATTATTGATAATACTGGGACACAAAATGGAAGCAATATTAATGGAAATACTGATGAGAATTCAAAAAATGAGGATATTGGAGATGCAACTCAGAGTGAGAATACCACTGCTGTTGAAGAAGATGAACATCAAGTAGCTGGAAGCAGTAACAGTACACACCATGAGGATGAAATAAATGATAATTCCTGTAACAATAAGGATGGTACAAGTGGAATAACACCTCACAAAGAAGGTGGGAGAAGTGGTCATGAGGAGGCAGGAGTAACACCAGGGGAAAGTGGAGATGGCAATAGAGAAGATTCTGGTCTAGGTAATTCTGATAGGAGTATTAGTGGGGATAGAGCAGATGAGGATGAAGACAAGGGCTCTGGTGATGATGAAGGTGAAGAAACAGGAAATGCAAAAGAGGGTGCTGATAACAACAAGGGGCAGGAGGGGCAGGGTCATAGAAGAGAAGATGACAATGATAATAGCTTAGATCAAAATTCAATCAGTAGTGAAGATGATGACCCTGAAGACAAAGAAGAGCTCCATGACATGGATGAAGATAACGCCTTCAAGAGTGAGGAGGATTCTGATGGTATTCCAGAGGAAAATGATAGCCAAAGAATAGAGGACATCCAAAAAACCAACCGAAGTGAAAACAATGATGTGGAAAATAGAATCACCAAAGAATCAGAGCCAAATACTAATGGAAAGAATCAAGATAAGGTTAGTTTGTGAAGTTGATTTTGTTAATGGTAGTTTAAATTCTATCCTCTGCCCCACTAATGATAGCACATACATACATTATATATTTTTGCACCTAAATTACTTGAATATTTGATGGGAAAGTCAGAGTCCTTACTAGACTTTGATATATAGCAATTTTAAATATCAGACATTTCTGAAAATTTGGTTATAATTCTAAAATAATCTTATGCTAAATAATGGTTGCATCATGTAACATTTTATAAAAGTTTCTACTAAATCAAAAATGTGGATGGGATGTTTTATAATCTAAACACTAGAGCACTTTCAAGTATTGAATAAAACACATTTTCACAAAAATAATGTTTCTGAAGTGAACTTATGCTTCTCTGGTCACTTTCTTCAGTCAGTCTTCCTCAGACAATGCAATTTTTCTGTATAACATTCACTAGTTAACCATTCTTCTATTCATTCTCCATAGGGAATAGAAATTGAAGGTCCCAACGGCAGCAACAGAAACAATATTACCAAAGAAGCTGGGAAAGTTGACAAAGAGAGTAAAGGACAACATGGAATGATTATGGGCAATGGAAATGTCAAGACACAAAGAGAGGTTGACAACATGCAAAAATCTGGCCAGGAATCAAAACCTGGAAATAAAATTGTACATGGCCAAACAGGTAGTGAGAGTAACAGTGATGGATATGATAGTTATGAGTTTGATGATGAATCTATACAAGGAGATGATCCCAATAGCGGTGATGAGTCTAAGGGCAATGATGATGCCAATTCTGAAGGTGACAATAACAGCAGTAGCCGAAAAGATTCATCCTATAACTCTGATGAATCAAAAGATAATGACAATGACAGCGACAGTATATCAGATGCTAGTGATAGTGACAGTAATGGCAATGGTAACAATGGGAGTGATGATAGCAAATCAGACAGCAGCAAAGATAAATCAGACAGCAACAACAGCAAATCAGATAGTAGTAACAGCAGTGACAATAGTGACAGCAGCGACAGTAGTGACAGTAGTGACAGCAGTGACAGTAGCGACAGCAGTGACAGCAGCAACAGCAGTGACAGCAAATCAGATAGTAGTGACAGCAGTGACAATAGTGACAGCAGTGACAGTAGTGACAGCAGTGACAGTAGCGACAGCAGTGACAGCAGCAACAGCAGTGACAGCAAATCAGATAGTAGTGACAGCAAATCAGATAGTAATGATAGCAGTGACAGCAAATCAGATAGCAGTGACAGCAAATCAGATAGTAGTGACAGCAGTGATAGTAGTGACAGCAGTGACAGCAACGACAACAGTGACAGCAAATCAGATAGTAGCGACAGCAGTGACAGTAGTGACAGCAGCAACAGTAAATCAGATAGTAGTGACAGCAGTGACAGCAGCGACAGCAAATCAGATAGTAGCGACAGCAGTGACAGTAGTGACAGCAGCGACAGTAAATCAGATAGTAGTGACAGCAGTGACAGCAGCGACAGCAAATCAGATAGTAGCGACAGCAAATCAGATAGTAACGACAGCAGTGACAGTAGTGACAGCAGCGACAGCAAATCAGATAGTAGTGACAGCAAATCAGATAGTAACGACAGCAGTGACAGTAGTGACAGCAGCGACAGCAAATCAGATAGTAGTGACAGCAAATCAGATAGTAGCGACAGCAGTGACAGTAGTGACAGCAGTGACAGCAAATCAGATAGTAGCGACAGCAGTGACAGTAGTGACAGCAGCGACAGTAAATCAGATAGTAGTGACAGCAGCGACAGTAGTGATGGCAGCGACAGCAAATCAGATAGTAGTGACAGCAAATCAGATAGTAACGACAGCAGTGACAGTAGTGACAGCAGTGACAGCAAATCAGATAGTAGCGACAGCAGTGACAGCAGCGACAGCAAATCAAATAGTAGCGACAGTAGTGATGGCAGCGACAGCAAATCAGATAGCAGTGACAGCAGCGACAGCAGTGACAGCAGCGACAGCAGTGATAGTGACAGCAGTGACAGCAAATCAGATAATAGCGACAGCAGTGAAAGTAGTGACAGCAGCGACAGCAAATCAGATAGTAGCGACAGCAGTGAAAGTAGTGATAGCAGCGACAGCAAATCAAATAGTAGTGACAGCAAATCAGATAGTAGCGACAGCAGTGACAGTAGTGACAGCAGTGACAGCAAATCAGATAGTAGCGACAGCAGTGACAGTAGTGACAGCAGTGACAGCAAATCAGATAGCAGTGACAGCAGCGACAGTAGTGACAGCAGCGACAGCAGTGATAGTGACAGTAGTGACAGCAAGTCAGATAGTGACAGCAGTGACAGTGGTGACAGCAGTGATAGGGATAGTAGCAACAGCAGTGACAGTAGTGACAGCAGTGACAGTAGTGACAGCAGCAACAGTAGTGACAGCAGTGACAGCAGTGACAGTAGTGACAGCAGCAACAGTAGTGACAGCAGTGACAGTGCATCGGACAGTAGTGATGAGAGTGACAGCAAGAGTAAGTCTGGTAAGGGCAACAACATCGGAAGTGACAGTGACAGCGACAGTGAAGGCAGTGACAGTAATCACTCAACCAGTGATGATTAGAATAAAAGAAAATCCCACCAGGTTCCTTTTGTGAAAAGTTTGGTGAGTGATAAGAAATCAAGATTTTAAAGTAAAGAGAGAGGAGAAACAAACAGAGGACAATGTAAAAACATCCACAGCAAATGAGGGGAATTAATTCAAACAGGTGAGCTTCAGTCCAAGTCTTAAACTCCCTCAAAGAAAGATTCCGAATGTGTGACCTTTGGTATATGCATGTTAAAATATATTCGGAAAAGATTTTGCTAAAAGTATAAATCTAAATATAAAAGAACAAAATATTCTTTAATACTTTACACGGAAACCTCAAGTAATCACATACTACATGATAACTTCAACTGAAATGCCAACTGCTTTAGAGAATGTGGCAAGTAAACACATAAACAGCTTGTGGCTTTGCCTTAATCTTTTGAATAATTACACATTCTGAATAGATGTCCTGCTCTCTGCAGAGTTAAAGCTGCTGTTAGTATATCCAATTTGGCTATTAATTCATTTACTTGATCTAGGAAAGGCAGCTGTAATACTAAAAAAGCAGCAATAATTTAGCCCTTATGGACCATGAAAATAATCTTTGTAAATTTTGAATAGGGTAATTCCAAATTAGGGAAATTCTAAAGAATGTAAGAGAGGAATTTAGAGACTGATTTAAATAAAATCTGATATCTGGTATTACATTTGTGAAAACCACTGGAAATTTGGCATTAAGTCCCTAAAACTATTGACAAAACTGATGCACTGCTTAGAACTGTGTCTTGCCTGCCGTAGCCACTCTCCGAATAGTAATAAATAAATGAAGCCATGAATGAAGTACTCTGGGTGGGGTTGGGCGTGTTCAACTTTTGAACTCTATGTTCACAACTTTGTTAAGTAATATTAGTTGTCTTCTGCTTCAGTCTCACTAAGTCAATCTTGGTTCACATTTCCCTTTTAAACCCCCACAAACTGAAACTTCCAAAGCAGACCTTGAGAATCTCTTCTCACTATTAATCTCTTTAATAAAGCCAATAGTTGCGGGTGGGGAATGCTTGGAAACTACTCTTTTTTTTTTTATTTGAGTCATATATGAAGCCAAAATTTGAACAGGGGTCCTTCAGCCTTTGCATGAATGAGGTTAATTTTTAGTCTTGATATGAAGCCCAAATGCTAGAAAGTGAGGATCTTAAAGCTGTGTGAGACAAGACTGTGATGTTTCCTAGGGTGGAGTCACAATTTATTATCCAAATGAGGATACTTTTGAGAGTGAAAGGGGTGTTAGCAATAATTACTGGGGGACAGAAGGTGTATATTGGAATTATCCAGGGACACTGGAAGATACAATGACTATTGCCATAAAACTTTAGGGTATTTTTTTTTTCAAGATTTAGTACTAATGATTTTTTATTTTCCTCTTTTTTCACTTAGGCAACTATTTTAGGTTTGTTCAAATTCAAAAGTAAAACTCTATATGGAAAAGTTTTGGATGCAACTTCTTCAATGTTAATTTTCAACCAGGTATTAGTTGACAATTTATGTTCTAATATTAGGCGTATTTATATGAAGAATTTCTGTAGGTTGTTTTTCTGCCTCCTTCTGCCTATATGTAGGAGTTTCTTCCTTAAGAGATCAATATTGCAAAGGATATTTCTGGAGGCTTTAAAAATACTGCTATTCATAAACTACTTGGTAACTCAAAATACTGTGAAGTTTCTGTAATTCAATATACCACAATCATGTAAATCACTCCAAATTTCTTTTGTGAAATATGCCCTAGATTTTAAACTCCTTTAAGCTTTAGGTTTTTTTTTAAATTTATTAAGTGCATCTCTAGTATTTGTCTCATCTATTTCAAAAGGTTATGATGAGCACTCAGTCAATGGATGTGAAACTGTAAGTTTTACCAGATATGTAAGTAGAAGAGATAATGAATTTTTGGTGTTATAATAAACATCTATTTATATGACTGTTCATAAGGAAATCTCCCTTTATCTTAATAAGTTTGCAAGTACTTAATCTCTCCATTATGTTTAAAAATAAACTCTTTTTAATTAAAAAGGTAATATATGTATGTACACAAAACACAAAACTGAAACACTATGAAATGGTATGCAAAAATATTAAATCTCCATCATCCCAGAGTGCTAGTCCTCTGTTTCTCTTCTGTAGAGGCAATTCCCATTACTAATATTCTGTGGAACTTTCCAGAAATATTTAAAAATTTTAAAGAACATATGTCCTCCTTTTAAAACACATAAAAGTCTACTATACACAATGTGCTTATTTTACTCTTTTGAGCCTAAGAATATACCTTAAATAAAACACAGATTGACAATCTGTGTTGTATTTCATTTTATGAACTGCCATAAGTTTTTAATCTCTCCCTATTTTTCCATTACTTTTTAAGTCATTCATGTGGAAAACTCTGCAGGTGTCACCAGAGTCTAGTAACCCAACTGGATATATTTTTTGCCAGTTCTTATAAAGATTTCATCTTTAGAAGTGTTTCTGAGGGTGAAAGATGTTCAGAATCCAGAGCTGATGTCAGAAACAATGAAGGAAGACTATGATCCTGATTTTCCTATATAATAGTAATGGTAGTAGACTCTGGACCTCTGAGACAAAAATGGAACCACTTTAACACAATGTCCCAAGAACAGATCCTTTGTACACAAGAAGTCTGATGTTAGAAAACAAAATTGGTTTAGGGTTATTTTCTGTAATGAAGATTAATAAGCTATCTGCTAATATTGCCCATAAGAGTAGTATTTTTTTTAAATACAGGATGTCTAGTAAGTTATGGTATCAGTTTAGTGACTTATGACCAACATTTTGCAAAATGAAATAATAAAAAAGAAAAATCATAGTGCATCATACGTAGCATTTTATGAAACTTGACACACACACACACACAAATATGTCTAAGTATGCTTGTATGAGGACAAGGTGTGAAATGTCATTCTGACTGTTGGTTGCAGTAAAAAAGATTTGAAAGCCATTGGTTTGAAAAAGCATTATAGAACATTATTACAGCGAGTAATCATTTTATATTTACTTTTCACATTCACATTTCTCCTTACATCAGAGTTTCTATCCCACTTTTGAAGCAGTGGTTAAAAAAAAGGAAAGAACGGAATAGTGGTATATGTGTGAGAAGGTGGGGCAAAAGTGGTGGTGATGGGGTTTCTGCACTGAGTGGTTCTGCAGTACAAAAGTAGAGGTAACATCATCATCTTTTGAGCAAGAGGCTATCATGGTGGTGCCAGTGGGGTTTTTGGATATTCAAGATTTCTTTTTGGTTGCATGGGCTACTCCACATATGACTGAAGACACATGACCATAAAACTGACTCTCAGAGGTCATCTTATCCTTCCCACCTGACCCTGGAATTCCTTCCACACCTGCTCATACTACAAATCAGGAAAGAAAGTAAGTAAGGTCTTTTTTTCCTATAAAGTCTATTTCTTAAAACAGATTATAAAATATAACCTTTAGAGAGTCATACCTCACCATATAAATACATTTTAACTTATTAACTGAAATGGAATTTCCCAGAAGTCAAACTTGCTTTATGGTTTGTAATGGAAGTTTTGAAAAATTTAGACCAAAATAACTAGGAACCATTTTTCTTTCCCTAAAAGGAGCAAGAACAGAAAGGACTAGTGCAGTCATAGATGAAAATATCATTGTGTTCTCACAGTGATCCAGTCACTGCCTCTTGCAAGCAAATCCTTTAGAGAAAGAAACACGTCAACAATACAATGTTCCTAATGTCTTTCTTCTGAACAGAGATTTTGTGTTCATATGCTAAAAAAAAAAAAAAAAAAAAAGGAAAAATAGCTAGTTCTTATGGGGCACTCATGTAGCTTAGAACAATGGTATAAAGTCCAAAGATCACCAAGACATTATACTCCATGTGTTTGCCATTAGTTGGCAAGAACCAACTCTAGCCTGAAACACTACATTTGCAGAGCTATCCTATCATAAGGTATTTCCTTTATTTCTATTATTTTGACCTTTGCCACTGGCTTGACCTTTCTTGGTTTAATGTAAAGGAAGGAGTTCAGAGCCTTAGGAAGGTTGGACTGAAGTTTGAGTGAGTGGATTTGTCATTTATGACCCATTTCCCTACACTGTGAGGACCCAGCAGAGATAGCTTTCATCAATACACCGAGAAAGAAACTTGTGAGGGGATTGCCTCATAACTGCTCTTCTAGGCCAGACCTTACATGGGAATCATAGCCATTCCATTTTAAAACCCTAAATGCAATAAAGGTCATTGGATCTTGGGGTGGCAGGGGCCAAATGGTGGCACTCAACTGCCAAAGACAAGTTTAGTGTGATTACCAGAATCAACAGCAGAGTTAAAACAGTAATCAGAGTAGTTTGAATTGCATAAACCTATGACATTGACTAGTTAAATAAAGGTCATTGGATCTTGGGGTGGCAGGGGCCAAATGGTGGCACTCAACTGCCAAAGACAAGTTTAGTGTGATTACCAGAATCAACAGCAGAGTTAAAACAGTAATCAGAGTAGTTTGAATTGCATAAACCTATGACATTGACTAGTTAATCATGGTGTTTCTAGAAGTTAAATAGATGGTGAGCTTACTAAGATTTTACTTTATCTGTGTAAGCAGAAAAGTTCTACATCAAATGAGAAAAGTTTAAATTAAATAAAAACAGAGAGATCAGTCCCTCAATCAATTCCCAGATTTGAGACAGTGTGCAGATCCAGAATCTCTTGAATGAAGGAGAGACCAGATTCTCTTGAGGAAAAAACCCAGTATACTACCAAAAATTTATGCCATTAATATTTATCCTGAAGACATCTATGACCTTTTACTGGGGTAACCATACATCAATGGGGAAAAAGAAATAATCAGACTTGTGTCGGGAATTCTGGACACTGGCTCCAAACTGACACTAATCCCAGGAGAGACAAAACGTCACTGTGGCCTACCTGGCAAAGTAGGGGATTATGGAGGTCAAGTGATCAATGGAGTTTTAGCTTAGTAACATCTCATGGTGGGTTCACTGGGTCCTCAAAACCATCCTGTGTTATTTTACCAGATGCAGAATGTATAAAAGGAGTAGACATTCTTAATAGTTGACAGTTACCCACACTGGTTTGTGACCTGTGTAGAGAGAGGGCTATTATGGTGAGAAAGGCCACGTAGAAGTATCAGAACTGACTCTACCTATGAAAATACTAAATCAAAAGTAAGGGTGCATTCCTGGAGGGTTTATAGAGATCAGTGCTACCATCAGGGACTTGAAAGATTCAGGAGTGTTGATTCCCACCACATCCCCATTCAACTCTCCTGTTTGGCCTGAGCAGAAAAAAGAGAGATATTGGAGAATGACAGCAAATTATTGTAAATTTAACCAGGAATAAGGAAACAAGGGGGAAAATGTTGATGTTAAGGAAGAAGATAAATTCAAAAATAATTAGCAGTGAATAAACAGATACCAAAGGATCAAATCAGAACAACTCAGCAACTCTTGAATTTGAAAGTCTCTCCAATTTCAGAAAACATAAAAAAAGAGAGAGAAAAAGTAGGGAGAAAAATGTTTTCTTTTTTGAATTGAATACTTCTGGCTTCATTTTATATTATTTTGGCATGGACTATATTTATTTTCAAATGATTTTTTTTGTTATTGTTTTTCTTGGCAAGTTTTACTGTGAGTTTCTAATTATGAAGCAAAATTTGTTTCCCCCACCATGATTTACATGATACTATTTAAAACTGATGTGTTACTATGTCAAAAAAACTGATCAATTAAAAAAGTAATTGGCCTTTCTGAGCTGATTATTAAAAAATCTTTTGCAATTATCTTTCTTAAAAGTTGTACTTGGGAAAAAGAAAGCCAGGTGGTGACTCCTCCTGCAGCAGGTGCACCTGATATAGTTTCAGTGCTCGAGCAAATTAACATACACACTGGTACCTGGAGTGCTCTGGCCAATGCCTTTTTCTCCATCTCTGTCCATAAAAGTGACCAGAAATAGTTTCCTTCAGCTGGTAAGGCCAAAAAATGTACACTCACACCCTATCTTCACTTTACCTATCAACTCTCCAGCCCTCTGCCATCATTTAGTTTGCAGGGATCTTGATTGCCTTTCCAATTCATGAGATATCATGCTGGTTTATACGCATTGATGACATTAAGCTGACTGGACAAAATGAAAAAGAAGTAGCAGTGACTCTAGATTTATTGGCAAAACATTTGTGTGTCAAAGGGTAGAAAAATAAATCTTTTTTTTTTTTTTTTTTTTTTTTTTTTTTTTTTTTTTAATTTTAATATATATTTTATTATTATTAATTCTAATGAGGTGACACCAATAAATCAGGGTACATATGTACAATGAAAACATCTCCAGGTTATCTTATCATTCAATTGTGTTGCATACCCATCACCAAAAGTCAAATTGTCCTCTGTCACCTTCAATCTGGTTTTCTCTGTGTCCCTCCCCTCCTCCCTATCCCACTTTTCCCTCCCTCCCCCCATCCCATAACCAACACTCTCTTGTCCATGTCTCATACCCTCACTTTCATGTCCCACCTATGTATGTAATCGTGCTGTTCTCAGTTTTTCTTTTTTTCTGATTTACTTATTTCACTCCGTATAATGTTATCAAGGTACATCCATTTTGTTATAAATGATCCGATGTCATCGTTTCTTATGGCTGAGTAGTATTCCATAGTATATATGTACCATAGCTTTTTAATCCACTCGTCTTCTGACGGACACTTGGGCTGTTTCCAGATCTTCGCTATTGTGAACAATGCTGCCACGAACATGGGGGCGCATTTCTTCTTTTCGAACAGTGCTATGGTGTTCTTAGGGTATATTCCTAAAAGTGGGATAGCTGGGTCAAAAGGCAGTTCAATTTTTAATTTTCTGAGGAATCTCCAAACTGTTTTCCACAGTGGCTGCACCAGTCTGCATTCCCACCAGCAGTGCAGAAGGGTTCCCTTTTCTCCACATCCTCGCCAGCACTTATTCTGTGTTGTTTTGCTGATAAGTGCCATTCTGACTGGTGTGAGGTGATATCTCATTGTGGCTTTAATTTGCATTTCTCTAATGATTAGTGATGTTGAGCATTTTTTCATATGCCTATTGGCCATCTGTATGTCCTCTTTGGAGAAATTTCTATTCATTTCTTTTGCCCATTTTTTGATTGGGTTGTTTGTCTTCCTGGTGTTGCGTTTTATAAGTTCTTTATAAATTTTAGTTATTAACCCCTTATCAGATGTGCTGTCGAATATGTTCTCCCATTGTGTGGTTTGTCTTCTTATTCTGTTCCTATTGTCTTTAGCTGTGCAAAAACTTTTTAGTTTGATATAGTCCCATTTGTTTATCTTGCCTTTTATTTCAGTTGCCCATGAAGATAAATCGTCAAATATACCGCTGCTACAGATGTCGGAGAGCTTGCTGCCTATGTTTTCTTCTAAGATGCTTATGGTTTCACGGCTTACATTTAAGTCTTTTATCCATTTTGAGTTTGTTTTTGTGAATGGTGTAAGTTGATGGTCTAGTTTCATTTTTTTTGCAGGTAGATGTCCAATTTTCCCAACACCATTTGTTAAAGAGGCTGTCTTTACTCCATTGTATGTTCTTTCCTCCTTTGTCAAATATCAGTTGTCCATAAAGCTGTGGGTTTATTTCTGGGTTCTCTGTTCTGTTCCATTGATCTATGTGCCTGTTCTTATGCCAGTACCAGACGGTCTTGAGTATAATGGCCTTATAGTAAACCTTGATATCAGGAAGCGTGATACCTCCTGCTTTATTTTTTCTTTTTAAGATTGCTGAGGCTATTCGTGTTCTTTTTTGGTTCCATATAAATTTTTGGAATATGTGTTCTATATCTTTGAAGTATGTCATTGGTATTTTAATTGGTATTGCATTGAATTTATAAATTGCTTTAGGTAATATAGACATTTTAATGATGTTTATTCTTCCTAGCCATGAGCACGGTATATGCTTCCACTTGTTTGTATCTTCCTTGATTTCTTTTATCAATGTTCTATAATTTTCCGAGTACAAGTCCTTAACCTCCTTGGTTAAATTTACTCCTAGGTACTTTATTTTTTTGGCTGCAATAGTGAAGGGGATTGTTTCCTTAATTTCTTTTGCTGATATTTCATTGTTGGTGTATAGAAATGCCTCTGATTTCTGAGTATTAATTTTATATCCTGCCACCTTGCTGAATTCATTTATAAGGTCCAGTAGTCTTTTGACTGAGACTTTAGGGTTTTCAATATACAATATCATATCATCTGCAAATAATGACAGTTTTACTTCTTCTTTTCCAATTTGTATGCCTTTTATTTCTTCTTCTTGTCTGATTGCTGTAGCTAGGACTTCCAGAACTATGTTGAATAAGAGTGGTGAAAGTGGGCAACCCTGCCTGGTTCCTGATCTTAAGGGGATTGCTTTTAATCTTTGTCCATTTAGTATGATGTTTGCTGTCGGTTTATCGTAGATGGCCTTTATCATGTTAAGGAATGATCCCTGTATTCCCACTTTACTGAGAGTTTTGAGCATGAATGGGTGCTGGATTTTATCAAATGCCTTTTCTGCATCTATTGAAATTATCATGTGATTTTTGTCCTTCCTTTTGTTTATATGGTGAATCACATTGATTGATTTGCGAATATTGAACCAGCCTTGCCTCTCCAGAATAAATCCCACTTGATCGTGGTGTATGATTTTTTTCATATATTGCTGGATCCGGTTGGCTAATATTTTGTTGAGAATTTTAGCGTCTAAATTCATCAGGGATATAGGCCTATAATTTTCTTTCTTTGTGTTGTCTTTGCCCGGTTTTGGGATCAGAATTATGCTCGCCTCATAAAAGGAGTTTGGAAGTCTTCCTTCCTCTTGAATTTTTTGAAATAGCTTGAGGAGAATAGGAATTAGTTCTTCTTTGAATTTTTGATAGAATTCACTTGTGAAGCCATCAGGCCCAGGACTTTTCTTTTTTGGGAGTTTTTTGATAACTGTTTCTATCTCATTTGTTGTAATTGGTCTGTTTAGGTGTTCTGATTCTTCCAGATTGATTTTTGGAAGGTTATATGATTCAAGAAATTTGTCCATTTCACCAAGATTGTCTAATTTTTTGGCATATAGTTCTTCATAGTATTTTCTTACAATGCTTTGTATTTCTGTTGTGTCAGTTGTTATTTCTCCACTGTCCTTTCTAATTTTATTTATTTGAGTCCTCTCTCTTTTTTTCTTGGTGAGTCTAGTTAAAGGTTCATCAATCTTGTTTACCTTTTCAAAGAACCAGCTTCTTGTTTCATTGATCCTCTGTATTGTTTCCTTAGCCTCTATGTCATTTATTTCTGCTCTGACCTTTATTATTTCCTTCCTTCTACTTGTCTTGGGTTTTATTTGTTGTTGTTTTTCTAGTTCTTTTAGATGCAGGGTTAGGTTGCTTATTTGAGCTTTTTCTAGCTTCTTATGATATGCCTGTAGTGCAATAAACTTCCCTCTCAGAACTGCTTTTGCTGTGTCCCATAAATTTTGAGTTGATGTATGCTCATTATCATTTGTTTCTAGAAACTTTTTTATTTCTTCTTTGATCTCATTGTTAATCCATTCATTATTTAATAACATGCTATTTAGTTTCCAAGTGTTTGAGTATTTTTCAGTTTTTCTTTCGTGGTTAATTTCTAGTTTCATGGCATTGTGATCAGAGAAAATGCTTGATATGATTTCAATCTTCTTAAATTTATTGAGACCATTTTTGTGTCCTAACATGTGGTCTATCCTAGAAAACGTACCATGAGCGCTTGAGAAGAATGTATATTCTACTGCTTTAGGGTGAAAAGTTCTGAAGATATCTATTAAATCAAGTTGATCTAGTGTATCCTTTAAGTCTGCTGTTTCTTTATTAATTTTCTTTCTTGAGGATCTATCCAGTGTTGTTAGAGGGGTATTGAAATCCCCTACTATGATAGTATTGCTGTTAATCTCGCCCTTTATATCCATCAAAGTTTGCTTTATGTATGTCGGGGCTCCTATATTTGGTGCATAGATATTTACAATAGTTATATCTTCCTGTTGAATTGTTCCCTTTATCATTATGTAGTGTCCTCCTTTATCTCTTACTACAGCCTTTGTTTTAAAGTCCATTTTGTCTGATATAAGTATTGCTACCCCTGCTTTTTTTTCATTTCCATTTGCATGAAATATTTTTTTCCATCCTTTTACCTTCAGTCTATGAGCATCTTTTGTTTTAAGGTGTGTCTCTTGTAGACAGCATATGTATGGGTCCTGTTTCTTTATCCATGCAGCTACCCTATGTCTTTTGATTGGATCATTTAATCCATTTACATTTAAGGTTATTATTGATATGTAGTTGTTTATTGCCATTTTATTCTTTAAAGCTGTATTCTTCTTTTGCTCTATTCATTCCTCCCTTTAAACTGTTCACAAGAGGCCCCTTAGTATCTCTTGCAGAATTGGTTTGGTTTTTATGAATTCCTTGAGGCTTTCTTTTTCTGGGAAGCTCTTTATTTCTCCTTCAATTTTAAACGTTAGCCTTGCTGGATAAAGTAGTCTTGGTTGTAGGTTCTTGTTCTGCATTACTTTGATTATTTCTTGCCATTCCCTTCTGGCCTCAAGTGTTTCTGTTGAGAAGTCTGATGTCATCCTTATGGGGGCTCCTTTGTAGGTGATAGCCTTTTTTTCTCTAGCAGCTTTTAAAATTTTTTCTTTATCCATTAGCTTTGGTATTTTAACTATGATGTGTCTTGGTGTAGATCTTTTTGGGTTTCTCTTTAATGGAGTTCTGTGTGCTTCTTGAATGTGTGGAGTGTTTCCCAGCCTTAATTTAGGAAAGTTTTCTGCTATGATTTGATTGAACAAAGTTTCCATTTCCTGTCCTCTCTCCTCTTCTTCAGGCACCCCTATGATGCGAATGTTGTTTCTCTTCATGTTGTCACAAAGCTCCCTTAGAGTTTCCTCACATTTTTTAAGTCTCTTTTCCTTTTTCTTCTCTGCTTCTGTGCCTTTGTTTATTGTGTCCTCTAACTCGCTTATTCGATCCTCAGCGTCATCCATCCTGCTTTTAATTCCTTCCATTGTGGTCTTCAGTTCTGATACTGTATTTGTCATTTCTGTCTGATTCTTTTTTATTATTTCAATTTCATTTTTTATACTTGTTATCTCTTTATTTAGGTGTTCATAATGACTATCCATCGTTGCTCTAATTTCTTTGAACATCCTAACTATCATTATTCTAAATTCTGCTTCCGGCAATTTGGTTATATCTGGTTCATTCAGGTCCTTCTCTGGGGATTTCTCTTGATTCATTTGGTTTGCATTCCTCTGCCTGCCCATTTTTTCTGTGTATAAGCAAGTTGTGGCCACTGGAGTCCAGTAGGTGTTGCCTTTGTGTTCTCTAGGTGTGGTCTATCTGCAGGCCCCCCACCCCCTCTGCCGGTGCCTAGGGTGGTTGGGTATGAGCGTTGCCAGCGCGGGCCCACTGTGGCTTTTGCTGTGATTTCTGCCTCTCCTCCGTGGGAGGGGCTGTCACTGAAGCCACAAGATCAGCACCAAGGGTAGAGGTGAGCACCTTTCCTCAGCTGCGGACCCAGCCTATTTCCGGACTTCCGCCCAGAACCAGCAGTCGGAGCCTGCTCGCTACAGTTCCGCGGGTTAGGCGGGGCTTTTGACGTGCTCTCAGCTGTAAGCCTTTGCCCGTCCGGAGCTTTAGCCCCGCCCTCGAGGCCAGGGCCCTTTGCGCAGGGTCGGAAACCAAGGTTTATTGGGGCGGGCGTGTTTGCTGGCTTCCGCCGAGCTGCGTACTTCCGCTCGTCCCGGACTCTACCCCGCCCCCGTGTTCGGAGCCCGCTCGTGCACGTATGAATGCTATTCGCGTTTTCTCCGGCCGGATGGGGATAATAGCGTGGGCTCAGCTGCGAGCCTCCACCCTTCTCGGGGTCCACCCCGTTCTCATGCTCGGAGCCCGCTCGCGCACGTATACTGGCCAACCGCGGTTTCTCCGGCCGGGGGCGAGGGGACTGGTAGTGTCAGCTCAGCCGCGAGCCCCTGCCCGTCCCTGGTCCTAGCCCGGTCCCCACGGTCAGGGTCGGCTTGCGCAGGGCCTGCCTGTTCCTGGCCTCCCGCTTTGTCCCCGTAAGTGGGATTAAAGGCGGGCCCGCAGCTTCCGGACCGCTCTCGCGCTTCCCCTCCGACCCTCTGGGCTAGACCGATCTCCCACCGGCTTGGCCTCCGCCCACACCGACAGAACCGCGTTTCAGCGTCCTGCCGCCCCAAAACCTTAAGCAGCCCTCAGCAGAGTAGGAAGGGACCTAATACTCCACACTGTAGGCCTGGGAGCTCCCTCACTTGTTTCACATCTCAAATCTGTCCAAACGCCTCTTCTAGGCTCTGGGACTGCAGGCTGGGGCTTGGTTCCTGGGACCCAGGTCCCTCCCTCTCTGCCAAACTTTCCTCCCGCCACACGGGTCTCTCCGGGCTGCCGTTTGCTCCGGGGAGCTGGGCAGCCCTTTTCGCGTTTTCGCTATTCCTACCAGTCTCAATGTGGCTTCTTCTGTGTTCCTTGGTTGAAGAGTCCACTTAGTTTTGTTCAAAGTTGGTTTATCCAGGTGATGGTTCTTAAAATTGCGTTGTAATCCACTTTGGTTCTGGGAGTTGGAAGTTGGTACGTCCGCCTACTCCGTCGCCATCTTGCTCCTCCACCTAGAAAAATAAATCTTACTAAAAGTCAGAGGCCTTGAGAGAGAAGATGGTGATGGAGTAGGCAGACATTCCAACTCTCACCTCCCAGAACTAAAGTGGATTACAATTTAACTTAAGAAGAATAATCTTGAAAAATCAACTTTGGACTAAAAAAGAGGAATCAATAGTCAAGGATCACCGAAGAAACCACACTGAGACTGGTAGAAAGGGTGGAGATGCGGAAAGGGTTGCCCCAATTCTAGGAGTGAGCAGCAGGCCGGAGGGGACTCTCACGATGGGGTGGGTTGCCCAGAGAGTTGTGGGTCCTCAACCCCCGCCTAGAGTCCCAGAGACTAGAAGAGGTGTACGGATAATACTTAGCTGAGAAAAGAGCCAGGTTATTGTTTGTAAGAAAGAGACAGAACTCTTAGACCCAGGCTCTGTCTTAAAAGGACCATGCAGAAAACCTCCTTCACAGCCACTTAGCTGGGGCTCCAGGAATGAGAAGAGCTGAGAAGACTGGAGTAGCAAGAGGAGAGTGCAATCTCGGAGGCACAGGGAGAGACACTGTGGGGGACAGCCACCATAAACCCTGTGCTGAGTCACTCCCCAAATCTAAAGTGGCCATTTTTCCTGGGAGAAGCAACACCAGCAAAGGGAAGCAATTATCCTGCCCACCAGAGGCTCTTTAGCTCCAGTCAGAGCAAAGAGTCACTTAGAAGCAGGGAGTGTGTCAGGGACACAGGTTTTGAGTGCTGAGGTCTGAGCTACACTGCTCTCCCCGCTCCCCCACATGCTGCTGAGTACTGCCAAAGGGAATGCGGGCTGGGCTGTGGCAGTGGTGACAGTGGCAGCAGAGGTGGTGACACTGGCTGGCACAGGCTGTGCCCGTGCTGAGTGCCTGAGGAGGCAGCTTCGGTGGCAGCCAGGCAGGCAGACCACACCTCAGGAACACAGAGGCCACACCCTCTATCCAAGAGTACATAAAAGCAAGTCTAGGAGTGCAGCTGATATTTACAACAGCACCTCGGCCCAGTAGAGGCAGCCACAAATTCTGGATTGCCTGTGGCTCCAAGAAGGTTGCTAAGGGCCAGTCATAGGCAGTGACCACCACTGGTCTGCACCAGTTCCTGGCCAGGGAGGTCCTGGGCTGGCACATCCAGCAGCCAACAATCTTGAAAAAGAAGAATAAAGTGGGTGGTATCACATTTCCTGATATCAAGTTATACTACAAGGACATCGTACTCAAAACAGCTTAGTACTGGTGTAAGAACAGGCATATAGATCAATGGAACAGAACAGAGAACCCAGAAATAAACCCACACCTTTATGGACAACTGATATTTGACAAACGAGGTAAGAGAATACAATGGAGTAAAGACAGTCTCTTTAACAAATGGTGTTGGGAAAATTGGAGAGCTACCTGCAAAAAAATGAAACTAGACCACCAACTTACATCATTCACAAAAATAAACTCAAAATGGATAAAAGACATCTTAGAAAAAAACATAAGTAGTAGGCTCTCCTACATCTTTTGCAACAATATATTTGCTGATTTATCTCCACAGGGAAGGGAAATAAAGGACAGGATGAACAAATGGGAATATATCAAACTAAAAAGCTTTTGCACAGCTAAAGACAATATGAAGAAAATAGAAAGCCAAACCACACAATGGGAGAACATATTCAACAATACGTCCAATAAGGGGTTAATAACCAGAATTTATAAAGAACTTGTAAAAGTCAACACCAGGAAGGTGAACAATCCAATCAAAAACTGGGCAAAAGAAATGAATAGACACTTCTCCAAAGAGGAGATACAGATGGCCAATAGGCAGATGAAAAAATGTTCAACATCACTAATCATTAGAGACATGCAAATTAAAATCACAATGAGATATCACCTCACACCTGTCAGAATGGTGCTCCATTAACAAAACAACACATAATAAATTCTGACAAGGGTGTGGAGAAAAGGGAACCCTCCTGCACTGCTGGTGGGAATGCAGATTGATGCAGCTACTGTGGGAAACAGGATGAACATTCCTCAAAAAATTAAAAATGGAACTGCTTTTTGACCCAGCTATCCTACTTCTAGGAATATACCCTAAGAACACCATAGCACTGATTCAAAAGAAGAAATGAACCCCCATGTTTATGGCAGCATTGTTCACAATAGCCAAGATCTGTAAACAGCTCAACTGTCTGTCAGTAGATGAGTAGATTAAAAAGCAGTGGTGCATATATACAATGGAATACTATGCAGCCATGAAAAAGAAGGAAATCTTTTGTGACAATATGGATGGACCAGGAGACTATTACGCTAAGTAAAATAAGGCAAGCAGAGAAAGAAAAATATCATGACCTTACTCATTTGAGAAATCTAATGAACAATGATAACTGAGGAATGAAATAGAGGCAGAGGCGGGATCAAAGGGACCAGAGGAAAAGCGGTCAGAGGGAAAGGGCATAAGAGCATGGGATCAGAGAAGGGATATATATATGTCTTAC
Source organism: Rhynchonycteris naso (assembly GCA_037038555.1). Taxonomy (NCBI): domain Eukaryota; kingdom Metazoa; phylum Chordata; class Mammalia; order Chiroptera; family Emballonuridae; genus Rhynchonycteris; species Rhynchonycteris naso. The sequence goes on along the minus strand of CM072996.1, from coordinate 250,657,835 downwards.
AGCATTATACAGAGCAGGACAGAAAATCCTGAAGGAAAGGGGGGAAGGCATTGGGAGAAGGGGACAAAGGGGGTGTCGAGGGGGACAGAGGGGTGGGGGAGATATATTCTGCGGGACACTTGAATCTATATAAACACAATAAATTAAAATAAATAAAAATTAATAAAAGAAGTCAGAGGCCTTACTAAAGTTTAGGACCTCAGTGGAATTCCTAGGGGTTCTGTGGTGTGAGGCATGTTGAAAGTTTCTTTCTAAGATGAAAGATAAGTTGTTTCATCTGGCTCTCCCTATAACCAAGAATGAAGCATAATGCCTAATGGGCTTCTTTAGGTTTTGAAGGTAATACATTCCTCATGTGAGTGTGTTACTCTGGCCCATTTATTGAATGACCCCCAAAACTGCTTGTTTTAAGTGGGGCTGAAAAGAGAAGACTATGCAATGGGTCCTGGTTATTTTGCAAACTGCTCTCCTACTTGGTCCATATGATCCAGCAGATATAATGAGAGTTTGAAGTGTCAGTTCCAGATAGGGTTGCTGTTTGGTGCCTTTTTCAGGCCCTTATAGGAAAATCGCAGCATAGCCCTTTAGGACATCATCTACAGATAACAACCTCTTTTTGACATACAGCTCTTGGCCTATTGCTAAGCCTTTGTAGAGACTGAATACTTGACCATGGGTCACGGAGTGCTCATGTAACTTGAACTTCCTATAATAAACTGAGAATTATCTGACCCATGAAGCCATAAAGTTAGGCATGTCTGGCCCTAATCAGATTAACAGACAATAAAAAGTGAGGTTATTAGGGGCACCTAGAGAAAGAAGAGAGAGGGAAGTTGAAGAGAAGAAAGACAAAATGCAAAATGTTAAAAAGTTAAACTTAATACATGAAGGGAGAAGTAGTATTAGATTAGATCATTGGAAATCAGATTAAGAAATACTGTATAGTAAAATGAGCAAATAGATTACAGCTGATATTTATGTATGTAATTTCATGAGTTTAGGGAAGGAAACTAGTAGACAAATAGATAATCTATTGGCAAAGGGAGAAAGGAAATTTTTTTTTACTTATAACGAATGAATATATAGGAAAGCTTTGAGAGGGTTAGCAATTTTCACATCTGTATTTAAGTAGACATCTCTAATTTGCTTTATGTGGATTCCTAAACATATAAATCAAATAAAAAACTGAGCATATGATAATATCACAATTTAATGCATAGTTAATGAAATGCTTACCTATCTATGTAATACTTACTGTTGTCAGAGGTGTTAGTGATTATTATCCTCCTTCTTATGAAATTCAGATGCCCCAGAGTAGCAAAACACAGTTGTTGTAACTGTTACACGAGTCAAAAATTTATTTCACCATCACCTGTCTTATTGTGTTTTGTCATGTTGGTAGTGCATTTGATGAATACTTTTTTACATATAATTAAAATTAAAGAAATATAATGCATGCATATATAATCTGGTTCATCAAAATTATATACTTTATTAACAAAGTAAAATAGCCACGAGTAAAAGTAAGCATAAAGCATTTGAGAGAAAATATGCACCAACATATATATTTGTATCCAGAACCAACACTGTATGCCTGTCATTTCCTGGTATCTGAGATACTTTGACACCATCACTTTATTGATCTTATTAGATGATATTAACAAAGATTTCTCACATGTTTGTCCTGACTGTCACTAGTCTGTCACTGACAGTAAGATGCATCTTAAGAGACTTTTGAGCTACTACTCTTTTCCAGACCAATCTTTTTCATTTTATTTTATTATTTTTTATTTTTAAAATTTATTTATTCATTAATTTTAGAGAGAATACACAGAGTGAGAGAGAGAGAAAGAGAGAAAGAGAGAAAGGGGGGAGGAGCTGGAAGCATCAGCTCCCATATGTGCCTTGACCAGACCAGTGCAGGGTTTTGAACTGGCGACCTCAGTGTTCCCAGATCGACGCTTTATTCACTGCGCCACCACAGGTTAGGCCAATCTTTTTCATTTTAAAGATTGGGAGTTGACTCTTTTGGAATCATTCCATTGGCTCATGGAGGTTTGTAGAAAGGAACTCCCAAGTAGGATAACTTGGAGGACTAATGCTGCCATCTAGTCTGAATATTATTTTAGGTTGGCAAAGAAAAACAAAGGACATGATGTACTCAGTGTTATTCATTTTCATTCTACTACCAATTTTATCCAAGATCAGAACATTCTGAGGTCTCCAGATTGGAAAAGAATCAATTTCTGTGGTAGACTGAAATCAATCTTTTTCAAATAACTAAGTTGTGGAATTGTAAATTCCCAAGCAATCTTCAAATCTCTAGTTTTAATTTTTAAATGTTCTTACAAATAAGAAAGATTAAAATTTTTTAAACTTACTCCTAAGCCTCAAAACAAAGAATTTAACCTCCATTATGGAGAAGAGATAAAAAACATTTCTAAAAGTTTTAAAAAAATCTGTTGTAAAATATTTACAATCACTTGTTTGTTTAACATTAGAATGGTAAAATTACTTTCTGAACTCACAGAAGAGCTATTTGTTAATAATCATATTCAATATTAATTTTCTAAAACTAGAAAATTTATCTTAAAGACTTTTTATTATGAAATTTAATATGCATATTCAAAAGCATAAAACAACTGTATAATTTTAACAAACCTTATAAAGCAAATGCTTGTGTACCCACTAATTAGGGGTTTTTCATATTGTTTTGTTTTCTGGTATCATTTTGAATGCATAAACTCATGGATTTAAACTTGAGACTCATGGACACAGATAAAAGTGAGTGAGTTCCAGGGGTAAGGGGACATGGGGGAGAGGCTAGGGGAAGGGTTGGGGAGAAGGGTGTAAAGAGGCACAAATATAAGGTGACAGAAAACAATTTGACGTTGGGTGATGGGTATACAACATAATCAACAATTCAAATGCTATAGAAATGTTCACCTGAAACCTATGTACTCTTATGGGTCAGTGTTACCCTGTTAATTTTCTAAATAAAATTTTAAAAATTAAAAAAAAACTCATGGATTTAAACATACTTGATATGTGACATTAGTTTTTAAAAACATTTAAAATTTTCATTGTAAAAATAACTGTAGATACAGAACTCTACAAAATGAATATATAGTTTAATGAATTATTATAAGGTGAATATTCTTGTAATCACCAGCCAGGACCAGAAAGAGGACATCATCAGTCACTCCAGAAGCCTGTCATGTACCCCATCCCAACTAAACAATTTATTTATGTGTCAAAAAGTAATAATTGAATTTTTCAGAAATCACCTCCCTAATATTTTATAAGTTTTATCACCCAGTGTGCAAACCTAAAATGATAACATTGGGAAAAAAAGTTATGTCTTTTAAGTCTCAAAAGCATTTAAATTATACTTCTATTTCTTCTTTTTCTTTTCTTAAATAATTTATCTATTGAAGAATCTGAGGCATTTGAATTGTAAAGCTTCCCATATTCTATATTTAACTGATTACACACATGCTGCAATTAATTATAAATACTCCTGTTATCTGTATTTCCTGAGACTTGACAGCTGGATCCAGACATTTGATACCTTGGGTTTGATCTGTTTGGTCAGCTGTAGGTAATACTCAGTGGTGGGATTCAGCCTGTTCTCACCAGTTTGGCAGAACAGATACCTAATTTTTTTGTTGAGTTCAGTGGACTAGTTGTTAAAATGGCACCTGTAATCAGGGTTCTCTCTAAGGTGGGTGCCTGGGCAGCTGCCCAGTGTAGAAATCACAAATTCACATTCCTTACTTTTTTTTAATGTCCATCTGTGCAACATTGTATTCTAAGCTCTCATAGTAATGTTCATTCCACCCACAGGATAAAAATATTTGATGGAAACATGCTTGTAATATTTATTTATGTATATCATAAAACTCATTATACCTTAGATGAAATACTACATTTTAATACTCCTGCATTTGTTACTTCAGTAAACAAACATATAACATAAAGAGAAAAAGTGCCAAACAACCAGGGAGTGACAAGCTGTCACTGGAAATATCTTAAATAACAGTTTTATTGGGTTTTTTTGTCAGGTATTATTTAATATTTTTTCATTAATATTTTAAAACTCTTTCTTATAACATAATCTAGTTTTATGTACCTCTTTTATTGTTCTTATTTAAGTATTAAATGCATGAAATAATAAACTACCTTTTGGTATATCTTTATTTATACTTAGAATAGTCATTAGGGCAGAAAACCAGTTGTTAAATTATTTGAATCCCACCACTGGTGATACTGTGTTCTTTTCTGTTTCTTTTAAAGAATTTGATTTTTTTTTATTAAACAAGAACATCAGAAAAGCAAACGACAAGTCAAAGAAAGTTGTTTGATTATGCAAATGAGATGCAAACTCAATTATAGTGATTGAGTGGCAAGAGACATTGGTGGGGGTGAAAAGAAGCATGTCAAACTGGACGAGAGTGCCACACATTGACTGTTCAGTAGGGTGTATGGTCACCCAAGACTGCCAAAACACTGACAGCTATGGGCAAAGACAGGATCAGGTTCTCCAAAAGTTCTTTTTTTAAAAAAAACAATTTTAATGGGGTGACATTGATAAATCAGGGCACATATGTTCAGAGAAAATATTTCCAGGTTATTTTGACATTTGATTATATTGAGTATCAATCACCCAAAGTCAAATTGTCCTCTGTCACCTTTTATCTGGTTTTATTTGTGCCCCTCTCCTCTCCCTACCCCCTCCCTCACCTCCCTCGTCCCTGCCCTCAGTAGCCAGTACACTCTTGTCCATGTCTCTGAGTCTCATTTTTATGTTCCATCTATGTATGGACTCATATAGTCCTTAGTTTTTTCTGATTTACTTACTTCACTCAGTATAATGTTATCAAGGTCCATCCATGTTGTTATAAATGATCCGATGTCATCAATTCTTATGGCTGAGTAGTATTCCATAGTATATATGTACTAAAGCTTTGTAATCCACTCGTCCTCTGATGGACACTTGGGCTGTTTCCAGATCTTTGCTATTGTGAACAATGCTGCCATGAACATGGGGGTGCATTTCTTCTTTTCAAACAGTGCTATGGTATTCTTAGGGTATATTCCTAAAAGTGGGATAGCTGAGTCAAAAGACAGTTCAATTTTTAATATTTTGAGGAATCTCCATACTGTTTTCCACAGTGGCTGCACCAGTCTGCATTCCCACCAGCAGTGCAGAAGGGTTCCCTTTTCTCCACATCCTTGCAAGCACTTATTCTGTGTTGTTTTGCTGATGAGCGCCATTCTGACAGGTGTGAGGTGATATCTCATTGTGGTTTTAATCTGCATTTCTCTAATGATTAGTGATGTTGAGCATTTTTTTCATATGCCTATTGGCCATCTGTATGTCCTCTTTGGAGAAGTGTCTATTCATTTCTTTTGCCCATTTTTTGATTGGATTGTTTGTCTTCCTGTTGTTGAGTTTTATAAGTTCTTTATAAATTCCTGTTATTAACCCCTTATCAGATGTATTGTCGAATATGTTCTCCCATTGTGTGGTTTGTCCTTTTATTCTGTTATTATTGTCTTTAGCTGTGCAAAAACTTTTTAGTTTGATATAGTCCCATTTGTTTATCCTGTCTTTTATTTCACTTGCCAGTGGAGATAAATCGGCAAATATATTGCTGCAAGATATGTCGGAGAGCTAACTGCCTATGTTTTCTTCTAAGATGCTTATGGTTTCACGGCTTACATTTAAATCCTTTCTCCGTTTTGAGTGTGTTTTTGTGAATGGTATAAGTTGATGGTCTAGTTTAATTTTTTTGCTGGTAGATGTCCAATTTTACCAACACCATTTTTTAAAGAGGCTGTCTTTACTCCATTGTATGTTCTTTCCTCCTTTGTCAAATAGCAGTTGTCCATAAAGGTATGGGTTTATTTCTGGGTTCTCTGTTCTGTTCCATTGATCTATGTGCCTGTCTTATGCCAGTACCGGGCTGTCTTGAGTACAGTGGACTTGTAGTATACCTTGATATCCAGAAAAGTGAGACCTTCTGCTTTGTTTTTTCTTTTTAAGATTGCTGAGGCTATTCGTGTTCTTTTTTGGTTCCATATAAATTTTTGGAATATGTGTTCTATATCTTTGAAGTATGTCATTGGAATTTTAATTGGTATTGCATTAAATTTGTAAATTGCTTTGGGTAATATAGACATTTTAATGATGTTTATTCTTCCTAACCATGAGCACGGTATATGCTTCCACTTGTTTGTATCTTCCTTGATTTTTTTTATCAATGTTTTATAATTTTCCGAGTACAAGTCCTTAACCTCCTTGGTTAAATTCACTCCTAGGTACTTTATATTTTTTCTTTCAATAGTGAAGGGGATTGTTTCCTTAATTTCTTTAGCTGACAGTTCATTGTTGGTGTTTAAAAATGCCTCTCATTTCTGAGTATCAATTTTATATCCTGCCACCTTGCTGAATTCATTTATCAGGTCACGTAGTTTTTTGACTGAGACTTTAGAGATTTCTATATACAATATCATATGATCTACAAATAATGACAGTTTTACTTCTTCTTTTCCAATTTGGATGCCTTTTATTTCTTCTTCTTGTCTGATTGCTGTGGCTAAGACTTCCAGAACTATGTTGAATAAGAGTGGTGAAAGGGGTCACCCCTGCCTGGTTCTTGATCTTCGGGGGATTGCTTTTAATTTTGCCCATTTAGTATGATGTTTGCTGTGGGTTTGTCATAGATGGCCTTTATCATGTTAAGGAATGTTTCCTGTATTCCCACTTTACTGAGAGTTTTGATCATGAATGAGTGCTGGATTTTATCAAATGCTTTTTTCTGCATCTACTGAAATTATCATGAGATTTTTGTCCTTCCTTTTGTTTATGTGATGAATCACATTGATTGATTTGCGAATATTGAACCAGCCTTGCCTCTCCAGAATAAATCCCACTTTATCACGGTTTATGATTTTTTTCATATATTGCTGGATCCAATTGTTTAATATTTTGTTGAGAATTCTAGCATCTAAATTCATCAGGGATATTGGCCTATAATTTTCTTTGTGTTGTCTTTGCCTGGTTTTGGGATCAGAATTATGGTCACCTCATAAAAAGAGTTTGGGAGTCTTCCTTCCTCTTGAAATTTTTGAAATAGCTTGAGGAGGATAGGAGTTAGTTCTTTGAATTTTTGGTAGAATTCACTTGTGAAGCTCCTGGTTTCATTGATCATCTGTATGTTTTCCTTAGCCTCTATGTCATTTACTTCCACTCTGATCTTTATTATTTCCTTCCTTCTACTTGTCCTGGGCTTTATTTGCTGTTGTTTTTCTAATTCTTTTAAGTGCTGGGTCAGGTTGCTTATTTGAGCTTTTTCTAGCTTCTTAAGGTATGCCTGTAGTACTATGAACTTCCGTCTCAGTACTGCTTTTGCTTTGTCCCATAAATTTTGAGTTGATATATGCTCATTATCATTGGTTTCTAGAAACTTTTTTATTTTTTCTTTGATCTCATTATTAATCCATTTGTTACTTAATACATGCTATTTAGTTTCCATGTGTTTGAGTATTTTTCAGTTTTTCTTTTGTGGTTGAATTCTAGTTTTATGCCACTGTGATAATAGAAAATGCTTGATATAATTTCAATCTTCTTAAATTTGTTGAGACTGCTGTTGTGTCCTAACATGTGGTCTATCCTAGAGAATGTACCATGAGTGCTTAAAAAGAATGTATATTCTACTGCTTTAGGGTGAAAAGTTCTGAAGATATCTATTAAATCGATTTGATCTAGTGTATCCTTTAAGTATGCTGTTTCTTTGTTATTTTCTTTCCTGAGAATCTACCCAGTGATGTTAGTGGGGTATTGAAATACCCTACTATTATAGTATTGCTCTTAATCTCGCTCTTTATATTCATCAAAGTCTGCTTTATGTATGTTGGGGCTCCTATATTTGGTGCGTAGATATTTATAATGGTTATATCTTCCTGTTGAATTGTTTCCTTTATCACTATGTAGTGCCTTCTTCATCTCTTACTACAGCCTTTGTTTTAAAGTTTTTTTTGTCAGATATAAGTATTGCTACCCCGGCTTTTTCTTCATTTCCATTTCCATGAAATATGTTTTTACATTTTTATTTTATTAATTTTAATGGGGTGACATTAATAAATCAGGGTACATATGTTCAAAGAAAACATCTCCAGGTTATCTTATCATTCAATTATGTTGCATACCCATCACCCAAAGTTAAATTGTCCTCTGTCACCTTCTATCTGGTTTTCATTGTGCCCCTCCCCTCCCCCCTCTCCCAGCCTCTCCTCCCTCCCTCCACCCCGTAACCACCACACTCTTGTCCATGTCTCATAGTCTCACTTTTTTGTCCCACCTATGTATGAAATCATGCTGTTCTCAGTTTTCTTCTCTTTTACTTATTTCACTCCATATAATGTTATCAAGATCCATCCATTTTGTTGTAAATGATCTGATGTCATCATTTCTTATGGCTGAGTAGTATTCCATAGTATATATGTACCAAAGCTTTTTAATCCACTTGTCCTCTGATGGGCACTAGGGCTGTTTCCAGATCTTTGCTATTGTGAACAGGGAAGTTCTTTATTTCTCCTTCAATTTAAAACGTTAGCCTTGCTGGATAAAGTAGTCTTGGTTGTAGGTTCTTTGAATATATCTTTCCATTCCCTTCTGGCCTCAAGTGTTTCTGTTGAGAAGTCGGATGTCATCCTTATGGGGCTCCTTTGTAGGTGATAACTTTTTTTCTAGCAGCTTTTAAAATTTTCTCTTTATCACTTAGCTTTGGTGTTTTAACTATGATGTGTCTTTGTGTAGATTTCTTTGGGTTTCTCTGTGCTTCTTGAATGTATGAAACATTTTCCAGTCTTAATTTAGGAAAGTTTTCAGCTATGCTTTGATTTAACAAAGTTTCTATCCCTTGTTCTTTCTCTTCTTCTTCAGGAACCCCTATGACAAGGATGTTATTTCTCTTCTTTTTTTTATTTTTTTTATTTTTTTTTATTTTTTTATTTTATGCATTTAATTCTTAAATAAGAATAATAAAAGAGGTATACAAAACTATATTGTTATAAGAAAGATTTTAACAATATTAATGAAAAAATATTAAATAATACCTGACAAAAAACAAACAATAAAACTGTCATTTAAGATATTTCCATATTGCTTCTTTTTTTTTTTTAATATATATTTTATTATTGTTAATTCTAGTGGGGTGACATCAATAAATCAGGGTACATATGTACAATGAAAACATCTCCAGGTTATCTTATCATTCAATTGTGTTGCATACCCATCACAAAAGTCAAATTGTCCTCTGTCACCTTCAATCTGGTTTTCCCTGCGTCCCTCCCCTCCTCCCTATCCCACTCTTCCCTCCCTCCCCCCATCCCATAACCACCACTCTCTTGTCCATGTCTCATAACCTCACTTTCATGTCCCACCTATGTATGTAATCGCGCTGTTCTCAGTTTTTCTTTTTTTCTGATTTACTTATTTCACTCCGTATAATGTTATCAAGGTACATCCATTTTGTTATAAATGATCCGATGTCATCGTTTCTTATGGCTGAGTAGTATTCCATAGTATATATGTACCAAAGCTTTTTTGTTATTTCTCTTCTTGTTGTCACAGAGCCTCCCTTAAAATTTCCTCAGATTTTTTGAGTGTTTTTTCTTTTGTTCTGTGCCTTTGTTTATTTTGTCTTCTAACTCGCTGATTCGATCCTCAGCTTCAACCATCCTGCTTTTAATTCCTTCCATTGTGGTATTCAGTTCTGATACTGTATTTGTCATTTCTGTCTGATTCTTTTTTGTTATTTCAATTTCCTTTTTTATACTTGCTATCTCTTTACTTAGGTGTTCATAGTAACTATCCATTGTTGCTCTAAGCTCTTTGAACATCCTAACTATCATTATTTTAAACTCTGCATCAGTTTGGTTTTTTCTGATTCATTCAGGTCCTTCTCTGGGTATTTCTCTTGATTCATTTGGGTTGCATTTCTCTGCCTGCCCATTTTGTCTGTGTGTAAGAAGGGTTTGGCAACTGGAGTCCAATAAGTGTTGCCTTTATGTTCCCTAGGTGTGGTCTGTCTACAGGCCTGCCACCCTCTCTGCCACTGCCTAGGGCGGTTGAGTATGGGTGTTGCCAGTGCGGCTGCTATGGCTGTTGCTGTGGTTTCTGCCTCGCCTCCGCAGGAAAGGCTTTGTTCTCGTGCCTGGCTCTATAAGCCTCAGCTGGTCTAGGCCTTCGGCCCTCTCCCACAGGTGGGATTGCACACTGCACTTGGGCTACAAGCCTGGGCACCAAGGGCAAGCGTGGGCACCTTTGCTCAGTTGTGGGTCCCTGTCAGCCGGTTCCTCTGGCTGGGAAGGGCTGCTGGTGAGTGCTCAACTGCGAGCCTGGGCTTCCACCCCACCTCCTCAGGCAAACCGGTTCTTGCAGGGCTTCAAGCCTCAGAGGCCCGGTGAGGCTGGGCGCCCGCTTGCCCCTGCCCAGTGGCGGATCTCTGCCCATTCCAAGCTCCCGCTTTTTCCCCACAGGTGGGGTCACAGGCAGGACTGCAGCTGCCGGACCATTTTCGCACTTCTCCTTCGCCTCCACTGGGTTAGACTGAGCTCAAACCAGCCAGTTTGGCCTCTGCCCTTGCCAACAGAACCGTGCTTCTGTGTCCCGCCACCACCCGCCCTCCAGCAAGCCCTCAGCAGTGTGGGTGGCAGTGCAGCTCAAACCCTAACACTCCATACTGTAGTCCTGAAAGCTCCTTCCTTCTAAGCAACTGTGCTCTGATTGCCACAGGGGAGCCTGTTTGGCTGGTGTCCTGCTTCCCCTTGCTGGTTCCAGGGGAAATATTGTTTCAGATTTGTGGAGTGACTCAGCCCAGGGTTTAGGGTGGCTGTCCCTCAAAGCGTTTCTCCCTGTGCCTTCCAGACCGCACTCTCTTCTCACTGCTTCAGTCCTCTCCTCTCTCCCTGTCTCCTGGAGTGTCGGGTGAGTGGTTTTCTGCACCATCCCCTTAAGAAAAATCCTAGGTCTGAGACAACTGTCTCTTTCTCACAAACAATATCCTAACCTGTTTCACAGTTAAATACTGTCCATATGCCTCTTTTAGGCTCTGGGGCTGTAGGCTGACCTGGGTCCCTATGCTTCCGCTAGCCTCTCTTCCCGCCACATGAGTCTCTCCGGGCTGCCTTTCACTCCAGGGAGCTGGGCAACTCGTTCCGCATTTTTGCTTTTCCTACTAGTCTCAATGTTGCTTCTTCAGTGTTCCCCGGTTGAAGAGACCTCTCAGTCCAGTTCAATGTTGGTTTATCCAGATGATGGTTCTTAAAATCAAGTTATAATCCACTTTGGTTCTGGGAGTTGGAAGTTGGTACGTCCACCTACTCCATTGCCATCTTGCCCTCCAATACTGTGTTCTTTTGTCAAGAAGTGTATAGTCTGGTTGTTCTTTTCTCATGAGGCATTGATGTGCAATGCTCAAGTTGATTAATTCATTAGGGGTTGCAAAATAATGAATACTATCATTTTCTTTTAATATGTTAATTGGAACTTTCATAAAAATATGTTCTCCTTCATTTCTAATTTTCTTCAGTTTATACAGAGCTGAACAAATGTCTCTCTCATTCTTTTCATTTATTTACAATATTTATACATAATATGAATTGGGTCCCTGTGATCATCCTAAGGTGACTAATTAGTGTTAAATTTTTTATTTTATTGTTATAAACTTATGGATTTAAAATAATTTGGCAGTGCAATATTAATGAACAAAAACCTGATTAAATTGGGGTTGGGAAGACTTTATGAGGAGCTCTTCTCCTGTCCTACTACTAATCATCTATTACCCAAAACAGAAAGAGACATACTTTCCATCGCCAGTAAAATGTTTTCTACTCTACTACTCCACAGAAAGGAGGAGTATCTTCTCCTTGTAAGGTGACCATTTAGTCAATGAAAAGCCAATGGGTTCTTTGTTTACAATGCCCCTCTGAACTCCCCCTTTCCTCTATAAAAAAACATTCCCCTCTTTTGTTCTCAGGGCTGTGTGGGGTTTGCCATTTGACTACATGTTCTAAATTGCAATTCTTTGTTGTTCCCAAATGAAACCATTTTGCTGGAGAAATACTATTTGTTTCAAGTCAACTACAGGTTTCAGTCTGTTGTAATTAGGAAAAGTCCTCACTTAACAACAGCAGTAGGTTCTGAGACTTCAGGTGAAATGACATATAATGGTACTAATTTTGTTATAGGCTAATTGATATAAACAAACCTTCAGTTGCTAGCTATCCGTAAACATTACAATGAAACAATGTTGAATGAAATATTATTCAAGGACTTGCTCTAGTATCTATTTGTAAAGATTACATTGTTTTATTTTTGTCTGGTGGAGGCCTATTCAAGTTGGCTGCTGAGTCTCTAGTCTTTGATAGCTTTCCTGTAAACTGGCATGACAAGATCTGTCAGATTTATTTTGAATGTTATTTTTTTTATTAAGTGAGAGGCAGGAAGGCAGACAGACAGACTCCCACCCAGAAAGCCCCCCGACAGGGCAATGCTCTACCCATCTGGAGCCACTGCTCCTTTGCTCAGCAACCGAGCTATTTTAGCGTCTGAGGCGAGGACATGGAGTCACCTCAGCCCCCAGGTCAAACTTGCTAGAACCTTTTGAGCCACTGCTATAAGAGGGGAAGAGAAAGAGAGCAAGGGAGGGGGGGGGGAGAGAGAGAGAGAGAGAGAGAGAGAGAGAAGCAGCAGGAGAGGTGGAGAAGCAGATGATCACTTCTCCTGTGTGCCCTAACTGGGAATCGAACCTGGGAATTCCATTCTCTGGGCTGATGCTCTACTGCTGAGCCAACCAGCTAGGGCCTTGAACATTTTTTGCTATAAACCTAGAATCAACTAAATCCTCCAAAGGCCCTGGCACTAGGATGCAATCTGGGTGCTAGAGGTACTAACTGCTATTATGTTTGTTACTGTTTTTAGATGTCTATAGGGACAGAGCTAAGATATACGTGTGTGTGTGTGTGTGTGTGTGTGTGTGTGTGTGTGTGTGTGTGTGTGTGTGTGTGTGTGTGTGTTTAAATAGTTCTGAAATATTCTGATTCTTTTCATTTAAGTTCAGGATTATAAGACTTTTTACTTTCTCTGATCTATACCAAATCTGTATTTGCTTTCTTCTATATTGAGAATCTTGATTCTCAAGGATGCATTGGTTAAAAGGAATAAAATAATTTATAACTAACTCATTTTACGCCATATTACACAAACAGCATTTTCATAACAATATTGTCACCAGTAGTATAATTATTGAGAAAATTTGAAATTCTTTTTTCATATGTTCTTTTTAATTTCCCCACCTTTCTAAAAGTTGTACTGTATCTATGCTAGGTGTACTCTTTTTTTAGTCTCACTTAATTTTACAAGTAACTATATATTTAACGCTTACCACTTATTCTTATGACAATGTCTTTCTAGTCATTTTTATTGTCTAAAGCTTATTCTCTAATAGATTCTTCAGAAAGGATTCAAGAAAACTATGTTTCCTGAGTACTTGCATATAGCCTGAGTCCTTTATACTTGAAAGTCAATTTTGTAATTATGAAATCCTTGGTTTACATTTTTTAAACCATGAATGTCTTAAATATGTTATTCCATTTTCTTTTTTTTAACATATAGTTCTTTTTTTAAAATTTATTTTTATTTATTTATTTTATAGAGGAGACACAGAGTGAGAGAGAGAAAGAGAGAGAGAGAGAGAAAGGGGGGAGGAGCTACAAACATCAACTCCCATATGTGCCTTGACCAGACCAGTGCAGGGTTTTGAACTGGCGACCTCAGTGTTCCCAGGTCGACACTTTATCCACTGTGCCACCACAGGTCAGACTATTCCATTTTCTTGTTGGCACAAATCATTGTTGTCAAAATGTCTTATAGTAGTCCACTTTTCTTACTGCTGTAAGTCATTTGTTGCTTTTGCCTAGAAGTCAAAAGGATAATTTTCTTTATCTTTAAAGTCCAGTAATTTTATTAGACTATGTATTGATGCTGGTCATTTTGGGCTGATAGCCTTAGAAACATGCTGTACTCTTTCAATATGAGTTAAAAATATTTTTTCCCACTGATTTTGAGAGAGAGAAAAGGGGGAAAACACAAAGAGAGAGAGAGAGAGAGAGAAATATCAACTCGTTCCACTTAGTTGTGCCATTAATTGCTTCTCATACATGCCCTGACTGGAGCTCTAACTGGCCATCTTGAGGTTGAGCATGGGCCCTCAGATCGAACTGACAACCTTGGAACTCTAGGATGATGCTCTATCCACTGTGTCACCATCAGGGCTTAAGTCTTTTTTTTTTAATGCATAGAAATTTCCTTGGATTATAAATGTTGCTCTTTATTTATTTATTATAGTATTTCTGCTGTTCTCTAACTTTTACTGTCTTTTTCAAAGCTCTTATTTTATTTATTTAATTTTTTTATTGAGATAGATATATGATAGATGATAGATAGATAGATAGATAGATAGATAAATGATAGATAGATAGGGATAGACAGACAGGAAGGAAGAGAGATGAGAAACCATGCCCTTGTGGCACCTTAGTTGTTCATTGATTGCTTTCTCTTATGTGGGGGAGGGGGATGGGCTCCAGCAGAGCCAGTGACCCCTTGCTCAAGCCAGTGACCTTTGGGCTCAAGCCAGCAACCTGAGGATCATGTCTATAATCCCATGCTCAAGCCAGTGACCCTGCACTCAAGCTGGTGACACTGTGCTCAAGCTGGCAACCTCCAGGTTTTGAAGCTGGGTCCTCAGCATCCTAGGTGGATGCTCTATCCATTGCTCCACCACCTGGTCAGGCTTTAAAGCTCTTATTATCTTATTATATTTAGATTTTCTTTACCAGTCTTTAATATAAGTCACTTACCACCAGATACGTTTTCTTTCTTCCTTCATTCCTTTTAAATTTAAAACATTTTTCTTTTTTTTTTTTTTACCTTTTAAAACTCTTAAGTATTCCCTCCTGTGTTTCTTATAGTCTTATTTCCAAAATAACTTTTTTTTAAAATTTCAAGTTTCCCCCCAATTTCTTATACTTCATTTCTGACATTTTTTTAGCAAGAGGAGAGGAGGCAGATACAGATTCTCGCATGCACCCCAATCGGGGTCCACCTGGCAAGTGCACTAGGGGGCAATGCTCTGCCCATATGGGGCCTTTGCTCCATTGTAACCAGAGCCATTTTTTAGCATCTGACACGGAAGCC
This sequence comes from Rhynchonycteris naso, assembly GCA_037038555.1. Classification (NCBI taxonomy): domain Eukaryota; kingdom Metazoa; phylum Chordata; class Mammalia; order Chiroptera; family Emballonuridae; genus Rhynchonycteris; species Rhynchonycteris naso. The sequence continues at coordinate 250,642,570 of CM072996.1, read as the reverse complement.
ATGGAGCCATTCTCAGCACCTGGGGCCAACTTGCCAATCGAGCCATGGTTTCAGGAGGGGAATAAAAGAGAGAGAGAGAGAGAGAGAGAGAGAGAGAGAGAAGTGAGAGGGGAGGAGGTGGAGAAGCAGATGGGTGCTTCTCCTGTGTTCCCTGACTGGAAATCAAACCTAGAACATCTATAGGCCTGGCCAATGCTCTGCCACTGAGCCCACCGACCTGGGCCTGAAATTTTCTAAGTTTTACTTATGTTGGTTGTTTCTTTCCCCTCATCAATCGTGTCATTTTCTTAATGTCTTTTTTAAAAATAAGGTTATGTTTTTGGTATATTTTCAGCATGCTTTCATTATCTGTAAGATTGTTTGTTTTTCTGCTGCTATGGGATTTAAGCTTTATAGGTTTTTCTGCTGTTTGTTTCATAAGTAATTGGTTTTCCTTAACTTTTGGAAGAAAGCATGGCTCAGGGTAGATTTTACACAGTTCCCTCATCTTTTGTTATCATGTTGTATTTTTTTAAGATACTTTATTTCTAAGGTTTTCGGAATCCATTCCCCACTCACATAGTTACCTATGCCTTCTTTATTGTACCTATTCTGTGCAATTTGTGTTTTACTCCCAGCAGTTTCTCCTCTATGTGGGTCTGTCTTGGAAGGCAGCTGTGCTAGCTGTTTTGAGAATTTTTAGGTGCTACACCTCCCCAGAGACTTCAGATTTCATTATGTGCCATTGGCATCTACGAGCAATAATTACTATTTTTGAGTTCTCCCATTCTCATGTCCATCTGATGTCCTGCTGCTTCCCTCTGCTTGTTCCTGCCTAGAGGATGTAGATCTCGTGACAGCTGGTAGTTTGTCCTCAGCCACTTTGTGTGGGGTTTGTAGGTATAACCTGTCATGTAGTGTGATAACCAGTCTCTAAAATGTTCTCAATATTTCTGCTCCTTATACATTCATTCTGTTTCTCACATCAAAAGGTAGGGAGTATTTTTCTTCTGAATTTGAGATGGTTTTGTGACTGATTTGACCAATAGAATGTGGAGAAAATGACATTTCATGAAGCTCTTGGATCCCAGCTACCAGGTGAGAAAGCTGAGTTGCAAGGAGAGGCCATGTGAAGGACTGAAATACTCAGAATAACAGTTTTGTTGAGGTCCCAGATAATAATCACATGAAAGTGTTACCTTGAATATTCTAGTCCAGTTGAGTCACCAGATTTGTAGCCCAGTTATAAAAGATAATAAAATGGTCCTAGTCTTAAGATACAAAGTACAGGAGTGATTATTAAGACAGTTTTAAATAACTAAAACATTTAGCTTGCTGTACATGTTGTCCACGATCTTCAGTTTTGTTATCTAGGTGTTTTATCTGTTTGTATTTGGGGATTTGGAGAAATTCCAAAACAATGTCCTATTAGATCCTGCCAAAATCTTCCCAGAATCTGCTCTGACATAAGATAATAAAGTTCTTCTAGGATAGACCTCAGCGAAGACCTATGAACCCACCAGGAAGTACAATTCAGAACTAGAACAGAACATAGGGAATTTCTAGCTTCCACATGTGAACTTTGGTTTTCTAATCAGCTCTAGAAGGAAATAAACTCCTCTCACCCCATTTTCTACCTCCTAATCTCTTGCAGTTTAAGTTGAGTAAGTTAACAATCTATATATTTGTATTAGTTTTTTAAATAAAGTTGGGAGTACCAATATTTTGGGACCAGGTTGTAGGAGTATCAAATAAGATTTCCAACAATCATAAAACTTTCAAAAAAGTAAGACTTAGTCATGCGGGTACTGCAGACAAGCTAATAATTTGGCTGGTCTAAAGCCAATCAATTCAGTCATTCATAAAAGTATTTATTGAGTGCTCATGAAGACCCAAGAACTAGGTGTTAGGGTACTGGGTATACAATAGTAAACAAAGCAAACAGTCTTACTCTTGAGGAACTTAAATTCTAGTGAATTATATTCTTTATTTTTTCAGTGGTTGTGCTATTGCATCTTGAGCAGGATCCTATGGAATTGCTAACTCTCGTTCCAGATTCCTACAACAAATATACTCCCTGTAGAGTCCAGATAAATTTCATTTTATCCTTTTGACTACATTTTTTTTTCCTTTTGACTACATTTTAAGTGATGACAAAAATTTCTTTGGAAATTTGTTTCTTTGGATGCTACCCAGCTAGTCTTTTCCTTAATCCAATTCTGATTTCATAAAGTCACTAGAGTTAAACCCAAAATGTGGCAAACAGTTCAGGAGAATAATGAAGTATTTAGATTTAAATTACTTTGGTTAAAAAATAAAAGTTATTTAGGGTGGTACCTGAACATTTCCAGTCACCACAGAATTCTATAAGTGGATACTTTATTAGATTGGTAAAAATTCTGGAACATTGTGTATATTTGGAGGAAGGGAGATTAGGGGAAAAGAGATGAGTGGTAGAGATGGTTTAAAAAAAGGAATGAATAAAAAGCCTATATTTTCAACACTAACAGTTTAGGCAAATCTAGTATTTTAGTAGATTCTTCTTGTACAACCTGGAAATGTACATTAACAGGAAACTTTCTACCCACCTTATTGACTCTCCTTTTCCCATCCTTACACCGCCTGGGATCTATCAGTGGGTGGAAGATATTGTCATTGTTTATAATGCTCATACGACTGAATGGATGTGAATGACATATATTTAGAAATCAAAATAAAGCTTTAGGAAGATCTTCAATTTAATGGAAGCTAGTCTAGTCATTTGGGAACCACAAGAGCTTTTTAGGGAAAATCTTCCTCTGCAAGCTGGAGGAAGTGTGGGTGTGTTGGAGTCCTGGTGACACCTTGTGATGTCAGTCACCCCCGAGCTGGTGGCTGATTGGCTATGAAGAGCTGAAGCAGAGTTTAAATTCCTGCACCATCAGAGAAGTGCTCAGAAGAACATCAACAGAAGAGTGGTTTTGTTGGACATAGATTTCTTCTGTGAGAACTTCAGCCTGTTGTTGAGAGGTTTGGGGACACATCTTTGTGAAATTAAGATGGTAAGACATTTTCATGATTTACTTTTTAAAAATGACTTCTGCTGTGTTGTTTGAAAGATATTAAATAGCTGTACATGTTGAGAGGCATGCCATATGGAAAAACGTGGGGAGAACCACGCCTTTGGTAAAATTGATTCCCATTTTCATGCCTGTTGTTTATGCCATAGTAAACAGTGATACTAAAATAATGTGTTTGTTCTGTAGAACCAGGTCTTTTTCTCAGTAGTACTTTAATTAGGTCTCTGCATAGTACTTTTGAAAAGGAAAGTTTACAAAACAGGAGACAGATGAAAAGTCATTTTGAAGTTTAGCTTTAATTAACAAACAAAACTTTTACATTTAGGTTTCAGGAATATAGTGAGATTCTTGAGTTTCAAAATATGGTGTTTCAAATTAAAAACAATTTAATGCTATTCATTTAGACAGCAACCAATAATGTTCATTTTGAACTAGTAATTGAAAGAAGATACTAAGACCACTGAAATAAACAAAGGGTGTGAGAATTATAATGCTTTTGTATTATTTAGTTGAGTATTCATAGTAACATGCTGCCTTGAATACAGTCAGAAGTCGGTAAGTGTTGAATACAATTGTTATATTGTAACATTTTTCTAGTGTGGAATACTCTTGCCCATATGTACTTTTATTTGCTGCATTTATTTCATTTAATCTGTACCAGAAGTGTCTCTTCTGTGACACAGACTGGGAGCTGAGATCAGGCAATGCATTTTGTGTGACACAAGGAAGCTCCCACATAGCAGTATTTCTAGGAACTTTTTCAGAAGCTATAACCTCTGGTGAACCATACTTTCTGTTTAACTGAGAACCAAGTAGACTATCCTACTTTGATATGGTTGGTTACGACATGTAAACAAACAAACAGTTTTCTAAAGGACATTAGTCAGTCTATTTACCTACCCCTAAAGGGTGATATGGACCAATGCACCTCATGCCTAGTGGCTTTCCAAACCTATATTTAATTTTAAGAACCTAGGAGTTCTTCAACTGTGGTTGAAGGCATATAACATGGGATTGATTGCAACTGACCTCAAGACAATTACAATTGGAAAGATTGGACATTTTTATTGATTTATTGGTTTGGTTCTCTGAATTTCTGATAAACTTAATCTCCTGGCCAAATTGCACTTGATTTTCAAAGAATAATAATGAAACAAATTTTAGGTAATGAATGTTCTGGTTAGTCAGGTCTGGGTAACTTTACTTTTGTAAGACCAGCGTATTATTGTTATTACACACTAATACATTCTTAGCACATAGAACAGTGTCTGGTACCTAAGGTGTTAGCCATAAATACTTATTGACAGCCAATGAACAGATAGATACATTGTTCACTGGTATTATTAAGGACAGCTAGACTAAACCCAAAATAAGTAAATTAAGCAAGATAAATTGAACCAATGATTTCTCAAGCTCTTATTTCTTTCTATTGGCCTAGCTCTTCATTGAAAAGTATATATCTTCAGTGAAAGAAGATATGTACTTTATAAGTTAATATTAACTTTGAGGAAATTCCAGATCAAGTTTTTTTACTTGAGAGAACATAGAAGTTCAGGCTACAGTTGAGAATAGCCAGAGAGAAAAGGAACTGCAATTGCCTTCTCCAGATCCTAAATATCTTGGACCTTTTCAGCTCTGGGCAAACAATTCATAAAATATGAAAATCTCTAATTCATACACTGCCTTCCAAACAGGTGAAATTCAAATTGAGGTTGTTGATTTCCTTTCGCTCCATGCTCTGTGGTAGAATGCCAGGATGTACAAGGCAGAAATGATATGTACCCATCACTGAAGAAGAACTTGAGATTCTGGATTCATATCCTTCAGGCTTTTAGCTATTTTGCTAAGTTATTACTCAGAATAGGACTACTGAATGTCTGGGTCTACCTTTTTTAGGATGGTAGCTAAAAAGCTTATAAAATTTAGAGATCTCATTTGAATACATGTCATAAAAGAGTAATTATTTTTATCAAAAATATTAATTAAAAATCTAACATAGGTTTTAAGATATGGATTTAATACTTGATAGCAGACGATACTCTTTGGGAGGCAATATCAGCACTGCCAGGACCCTAGGGTGTATTTTATTCTAGTTTATCAGACCTCTATTTGGGAAATTATTATTTTAGGTCAGGCTATTAAATGGTATGTCGTGAAGCATTAACATGTTAGCGCATCTTCCTTATGCTTCACAATCTGCTATTCCCAAGAAACTTGAATACTGGCAGCATATACTCCCTTTATAAATGAACAAAAAGTCAATCAAACAAAAAACTCAGAATTTATTGCACCTCCTCATTTTTTGTTATTTGAATAAGATAGAAGCAAAAAAATACAAGAGGAGAACTCAATATTCATTGGCTTTTTATCAAGGCTGGAATATTTGCTAGTTTTCAGAGCTTTAGGTGGTTACCGCCCTATTCAAATTTCACTTTGAAAATTAAAATGATGAGTGTTCTACTTTTTGTTTGACCTGTGAAGCCAAAACCATTGGCAGGCAGTTATTTTCACAGTATCATATTTGGGGGAAACTTTCCTTTCCTTAAGAAAAAGAAACTTAAGAACTTAAAATAAAATGTTTTGATTGTGAAAACCAAAGGGAAGTGTAGAGGAGGTAAACTTTACCCTCTGGGCCTAAGAATAAACTGAACTAAGAGAGATTAAGAGGGAAGAAAAGCATACCAGTTTTAATAAAATTTTTACAAACACATGGGAGCCTTCAAAAGGAAACGAAGACCTGAAAAAGTAACTAGAACAGGAGGATATTTTACCTTTTAGAAAAACAAACAAACATTTGTGAAGAATTGACAAGACAAGGGTTTTGGGTTACGGGCAATGAATTGTGTAAAAGTAACTGGAAAGATAAGGGTTAGCATTGAAGAAGTCTTGTTTAGACGGTTATCCCTCAGCCTTGACTCTCGTCTCAGGTGGTAAGGATGCCTTTTTTCCTTGTGGCACAAAGGAGACACCTTCCACATGGTTGTTTTATCTCTTGTTCTCAGGAAGAAAAAGGAGGACCAGCGTGCCCTTCTTGCATCTGCTGTTTCTCAAGTGCCGTCAGCTTAAAATTATTTCTATGTCAAAGGGGCATATTTTATGAAGAGATATTCTGGTTTCTCTCAGAAGTAATATCTTGTAGAATTTGGCTTGTGTTGGGTGAAGTTGAGCATTTTCATGTTTTCTCTGTTGATATTAGGCAAAGAATTTGAAAAAAAAAATAACATCAAAATACAAGGACTAAGATGAACTATACTGAATTATAATAAAGAAAATAACACATACCAAGAATGGCAATGTTGAAGAGGGACAGTGTTCGTGGTATAAAATGAGAGGCTCTGATGAACTGTTTGAGCTGTATGGAAGCAGAATGAAGAACATGCTCAGCCTCCTTATCTTAGGATTTCTACTATTTTCTTGAATAAATTTACAAATAAGATTAAATGACTTCTCAAGCCCAGTGGTTCAGACATTTTTGAGCAATGTACACTTATTTCTCAGATCAAGGGTTAAAATCACTTAGGCTAGCTTAAAAACAAACCTCATGCCTTTTCCCACCCCCAGTGAACTGATTTATTACTCAGCTGTGGGATTTGTGCATTGGTATGTTTTTAAATCTTTCCAGATGAAACTAATAAGCAGGCAGGATAAAGAATCTCTGGTTTAGATCTTTTGTCACTAGTATGGTATTTATTTAACATCTATAAAAACAAATCAACAATAGTGAAGTGTGTAATAAATGTGTAGAATTTTTCACAGAATATGAGGAAGTCTATCTGGCCAGTCTGTTAAGGCAGCTGCAGGGCTTACTAGTGCAGATAAAATTACTTTCTTTTTCTTTTCTTTTTTTAAGTAAGAGAAGGGGAGATAGTGAGACAGACTCCTGCAAGCCCCCTGACTGAGATCCACCTAACAACCCCCGTCTAGGACTGATGCTGAATCAACCGAGCTGTTTTTAGCACCTGAGGCTGACACTCGGAACAACCAAGCTATCCTCAGTGCCTGGGGCCTGATGCTTGAACCAATGGAGCCACTGCCTATGGGAGAGAAAGAGAGAAAGAAGGAGAGAGGGAGGGGGAGAGAAGCAGATGATCATTTCTCATGTGTGCCTTGACCAGGGATTGAACCTGGGATATCCATAAGAAAATTATTAATTTTTAAAAATCATTTCAATAACTCTTTACATTAGCATTTAGTATATTTATTTTTAGATACAGAACAAATGTTTTCCCAGTTACCAGTTCCTGAAGTGTGAAATAAGCCACCTTCCAGGAAAATGCAGTTTGGGTTTGTTTCTCCAAGCTTGATTCACAAGTACATCTAAACCTCTAATCTTCCCGAGAGAACCTCCAGTACTGTGAATGACACCTAAAAGAATTTAGCATAATCAGGTAGAATGTATGACTAAATGTAGCACAGTAGATATTAAGAGCTTTCTGGAACTCTAATATTAAACCTACCATAGTACATTTCTTGCAGATTAAAAAAAAATGCAAAACCAATCTATTTTGTCTTGACATTATTGTGAGCTTATGTATGTGACAGAGAAGCCTGTGTGTGTGTGTGTGTGTGTGTGTGTGTATGTGTGAGTGTGTACACAAATGCCTACCAGCTCTCAATGGTATTCATAAATAGAGATTTTTGGAGAAATATATTTGTCAAGTTGCTCTGCCATACCTAGTTGCATAATTATTATGAAAATGGACAGTTAGAAATTTCTCTATTCCTTTTTCTTTATTTTTTACTCCATTTATCATATTTTATGTGTTAGAGAAGAAGTGTTTATAGATCTCCTTGTTGAAAAGTTTTCAATTTATCTCTTAGGAGTGAGATTTATTTTAAACAGCATTATTGAGAAATAATTCACACATATACTTTATCTATTTGATGTGTACAATTTATATTTTTTAGTATATTCACACAGTGGTGCAACCTTCACTGAAATCAGTTTTAGAACATTTTCATCACCTCCCAAATTCACTCCTTAGCTGTTACACCCAACTCCCTAGCTCCCCCAGGCCTGGGGAATCATTTATCTACTTTCTTTATCTATAGACAGTGTGTCTGTAAAGTCAGGGTGCACTTTTGACCTGTCAAAAGTCAAAAGTGCACCATGATTTTACGGACACACTGTATTTATCTACTTTAGACATATCATATGAATGGAATTATAAAATATGGGGTCTTTTGTGTCTGGCTTTTATCACTCAATATAATGTTTTCAAGGTTCTTCTACCTTGTAGTATGTATTATTACTTCATTCCATTTATTTATTTTTAAGAACTTAAAAAAATTATTTATTTATTTTAGTGAGGAGAGAGAAAGAGAGAAGGGTAGGGATATGTGCCTTAACCAGGCAAGCTCAGGGTTTCGAACTGGAGACCTCAGCGTTTCAGGTAAAGTTTTATCCACCGTGCCACCACATGTCAGGCACTTCATTCCTCTTAATGGCTGAATAATATTCTGTTACATGAATAGAGTACATTTTATTTATTCATTTATCAATTGATGGACACTTGGATGCGTTGTTTTTTAAATAGGAAGAAACTGATAAATGTTGAAGCTTCTATATTTTTTATCATGTCCTTCATCACAGGTAGAAGTGTCCCACCTGGCTATGAAGACCAGTATCCTGCTTATGTTCCTCTGGGGGTTGTCCTGTGCTCTTCCAGTAAGTATCAGGATAAGGATATATGGGGGAAAAACACCTTTTATACCTAAGACTTCCCAGTTTTCATTGGCTATGAGCCAACGTGGCTGTGTATGTTCTAGTCAGATGAAAACAGTTTCTTAGGAAGCTGTTTTCTTTAAAATGTCATCTGAGTTATTCCTCGTTCTGTTCAGTTGCAATTCATATAGGCAGAAGTCTCATTTTTCCTCCTCAAAAGCAATCGTTCTCAAAGTGTCATCCCAGACCAGCAGAATCAGAATCAACTACAACTTTGTTAGAAATCTAAATTCCTGGGTTCTACCTATGACCTATTGAGCCAGACTCTCTAGGGATGGGGCACAGTACCCTGTGTCTTAACAGGCCTCCAACTGATTCTGATGCTTGCTGAAATTTGATGACCCACTGCTCCTAATTAACTAAAGCACTAATAACTGCTGCCTTGGAAATTGCTCTATGGGCTGACCATGTGTACTAAATTTTCTAGGTAGCCAGGTATCAAAATACTGAATCCAAGAGCTCTGAAGAATGGAAGGTGAGTAAAAATAGGATTATTTTGAAATATTTTAAATTTAGTATATGATTAGTATAACCAACTTATCTCCATTGCAAATGTTGAAACTGCTAATGATTTAACAAACACACTAGTAACTTAAGACATAGGTAGTAAGAGTTCTAATTTCTAGTTCATATAAATGAATTTAGTTCATATAAGACTTCAATTCCAACTTAATAGTATACTTTGGTGAGAAAGCATTTCTCCTTTGTCTTTATTTTCATAATGAATGAGTATAGTAGTGCAGCTGGATGGATGATAATGAACCAAGAATCCCTTTGGAGGATTAGAATTAAAAATATGCTTTACCAGATGTGTGGGTAGGCAGCAAGTCAAGTCCTGGAAGAAGAGAAAAGAAGAAAGAATGAGAGAATACTGAGTTTTTGGAATGATAGCTAATGTTAGTTGAGTGTTGACTCTGAGTAACCTGATAGTTATTAACTCTCAATAACTCAAGGATCATTGCCAGACATGGTTCTGTGTTGTTTATATGTATTAACCTTCTCAGTCTTCACAACACCCTAATAAACTAGGTGTTGTATTTTATTCTCATTTTACAAACGGGAAACCTACAACGTAGAGAGTAACCTAGTCTGCCTGGGTTATATAGCTAATAAATGTTAGAGCCAGACTTAAAACCCTGTCACTCCAGCTTCAAAATCCACATTCTTTACCAGGGTGTTCTATCCCTCTCAAGAAGATACCAGGTCAGGGAAGTCAGTAGGTTCTCAAGATTGGAACTACAAGTAAGGATTCGAATCTTATACTAAGTAACAGCATTTTGTTCATTACCTTGGTTCCTATTGCATGTGATATAACTTGAGCACAATGCTATTAGTGCTAGGAAGGTCATGTCAGAGTCCTGAGATGGGGTCCTGACCCTGGCCGAGGCTGGAAAGGACCTCAGACATGTCCTAGGGGCCTAAGCTAGTTAATTTAAAGCAGTCTCTGTAGATCCTTTCACTCATTCAACCAGAGACTTTAAGAGTGCCACCAACATGCTGTGTTCTCAGCCTAGCCTTGGCATGAGAAAAATACCACTGTCTTGCTCCCTTTCACCCCTTAATTTCAAATGATAACTGATTGGAGTCTGTCATTGCGCCTACTTGCAGTGTCACAGGGCAAAGACTTAAAGTGGAGGTATCTGAAGAAATATCTCCAGCCTAGCATTGCTGAGACACTTGTTGGAAACCTGTTGATAGCAGCTCCTCTCTGCTCTACTTTGCCCTTTGGGTCTTCCCACCCATCTCTCAGCAGATTTGAGCCACATGGGACTTGAGGACTTTGCCTTGCTTAAGGGGAAGGAAGGGATAGATGGAGAAAGGGCACTGGAGGTGGCTCAAACATTTTTATTTTGGTGACCTTATATGACTCAAGAAAGGTGAAATGGCTTTCTCCATTTTATAAAGTGGATATTCCCAAAATAGATCATTAGTTTGTATTATATTGAATAGTTCTCAATATGCTTCTATAGGCATCAGCTGATTTCATCCTCACAGAAACCACTGTGGAGTAACCACAGTGGTCACTAATATTCTTAATTTATGAATAAAACCTAATATCAGAGAGGTGAAATGAATTGTCCAAATTCACATAGAGTGACCAATCTCTGAAATATACCTGAGACTTAGGGGTTTCCTGGGACACATGAATTTCAGTGCTAACACTGAGACATTGGTGTTCAGGGCTAAAACCAAACCCAAGAAGCTAATTGAGACTTCAATTTAAGTTGCCATGCTGTTTTTCCTATCTTAAGCTCCCCCTAGGTTGGAAAGATATTCAGTTTCAAATAAACTATATTTTTCTCTAAGTAAAGTGCCACCAACATGCTATGTTCTCTTCCAGGTCTTTTATATCATAAGATTTTTTTAAGGCCACTATTCATCTCACATTCATTTTTTTTTTTGGCTATTTCATCATATAATGTCATTGTTATTCAAGTAAATTTAAAATACATGTCAAGAAACTAAAAGAATCATCGAAAATGATTTTAAATATTTGTATTGACATGATTCATCTATGAAGGATCATTTATTTTCCTTCTCTTTTTACAGGGTTATTTGGCTCAGACACAAACGCCGCCTTTGGTAACTATCTCATTTATTTACTATCATAGACATCTCATAAAGTAACTTTAACATTCTTCTCATCACCTTAGGCTCTTCAAAAAGTAGTAAATCCAAATGACAAACAAGTGATGTGCTTCGTAGTTTTTCCTTTCCTCAGGAATTACTAAACAGCATCTTTTTTTTTTTCTTTTTAGGAGAGCAGTGAGTCATCAGAGGAAAGCAAAGTTAGCTCAGAGGAGCAGGTAATTAAACAGCCCTTTCTTAACTTTTCAGACTATTTAGGAATTGAAGGAAATGATGTTAGATTAAATTACCTGGCAACTGTTCTAAATATAACATTTTCTAACCCCTGATTATGCTGACTAAAAAGTCCCATAAAATAAGGAGGGAAAAATGAGTGGGAGAATTCCGATGTGGACATGCTGTTCATTCCATATTTGTCATTGGGGCCAGATTACAGACATTGTGACCCTAAATGTCCTTCTAGTTAAAAAAGAATGCACACACACACACACACACACACACACACACACACACACACACACACTGGTCATAGACTATGTTAGACAAGCACTAGCAGAGAAAAGTATTCTGGCTAACATGACATGAAGTGCCTGCTGTGTCTGGAGACCTCCTGCATGTTATGGATTCTGCTGAGGAGAGAATAGGAGGACCCTGAGGAAACTTTAATGAAACAGTGGCTTTTATAATGACTTTCCTTTTAAAATGGTCTCATCTGTGGTCCTGGGACTGAGATAAACTGACTTAGCTATATCCTTTTAATAAAAAATTGTCTTCTCCTTTTACTCTTCCTTCTCCTCCTTCTAATCTTCCTCCTTCATTTCTTTAAGACAAAATGTCATTACTTTTTAAGCTGTTCTATCATTTTTGACAAAACTGAGTTCCGTGGGGCTCCAGAGATTCTGGGAACTGGCTTCTCTTCTGAAGTTTTGACCCATGTTGTATTCTATACTTGATCACAGTTAGAAGATAAATAATTAGGCTTTGTACCACTCTTTACTAAAGGTTCATCAAAGGAACATTCTAGAAATTTATAAGCACAGAACTGGAAAAATGCTCTTTCTGGAGATGCAGTGATTTGTAACCTCAATGTTTTCTGAGCTCAAGTGAGGGTAACAGTGTCTACTTGAGAAGGGTGCCATATATGCCTATTGAGGTATGGGAAGCTGAAGACTCTCAGTTCCAGCATATCAGTGTCAACTGGCAATGGAAAGATATCTCAGCATTTTTTATTCCCTATTAGAAACTCAGACATTGATCACCAGGAACATGTGGAAAAAGAAAAAGAATTAGCAAGAGTTCTCTCTTATAACACATGAGAAAGAGCAGATGTTTCCAGAGCACAATAATGACACTAGCCTTCCTTATCATGTGTAGAGCATCCCACTGTATACTTATGGGGATAATCTGTCTGAGCTCACAGAACTAAGCTGCCTTGGAAGTCACACTGGGTGCAGTCTTCTAGCTGAGCTTTCTGTGGTCAACTGTCCTGGGCAAATAAGGTATAAACATGATTTAGTTGAGATATATACCTTGTTGTGATATTTTGCTTTCATGTTAGCTAAAGTTTTCATCTTCCTACCCTAATACACCCCCAACTGATAGGAAAAAAATATTTGGGTAATTTTAAAATCATTTGTTTGTTTATTTATTTATTTTTAATCACTGATATTTTTAAAAATTTGGTTTAAACCGAACAATTTGATGAGTGTGCATTATAAACCAGCTCTTTAATTTACAGAAAGTTCTCTGAGAGTTTTTGTTATTTCATTCAGAAAATTAAATTTAACAGGGTGACATTGATTTATGAATACATAAGTTTCAGGTAAATGTTTCTATAGCATTTTACCTGTTGATTATGTTGTCTACCCATCACCCAAGGTCAAATCATTTTCTCTCGCTATATATTTGTTCATCTTTATACCCTTCCCCCACCCTATCTCCAACATCCCCCTCCCCCATGGTAACCACTTCACTTTTATCTATGTCCAAGAGTCTCAGTTTTATATCCCACCTATGTGTGAAATCATACAGTTCTGAGCTTTCTCTTATTTACTTATTTCACTCAGTATATTGTTCTCAGGGTCCATCCATGTTGTTGTAAATGGCACTATCTCATCATTTCTTATGGCTGAGTAGTATTCCATTGTACATATGTACCACATCTTTATCCAATGTTCTATCGAAGGACACTTTGGTTGTTCTGTGTCTTGGCCACTGTGAATAATGCTGCAATGAATATGGGGGTGCATGTGTCTTTATGTACCAATGTTTTAGAGCTTGGGGGGTATATACCCAGTAGAGGGATTGCTGGGTAATATGATAGTTCTATTGTTAGCTTTTTGTGGAACCACCATACTTTCTTCCATAATGGTTGTACTAATTTGCATTCCTACCAGCAGTGAATGAGGGTTCCTTTGGCTCCACAGCCTCTCCAACAGTTTTTTTTTAAAGGAATTATACTTACAATATGATTTGAATTTCAAAAATGTGGTTCAACAAAGCTTTTTGAGAATTTTTTGCAGCATGAATGAATTGTACTTGTATGAAATAGAATGACTTGAGTTTCAACTCCGTTTCTTCCATTTTAACCTCTGGTAGAGATATTATTGAGCAGTAGAATTGATCATGTTTTATATGGAAGAAGAAATCAGAAAATCTAAATGGATATTATATAACACACACCCTCTATATCACCTCTTGAAGTACTGATCATGTCTGTTAACTTTAAACTTCAGGTAAATGAAGACTCCAGTGACAGTGCTGAATCAGAGGAAGTCCTGGGCTTTGATGATCATCAATATGTTCATAGACCAGCTGGTGGCCTCTCTAGGAATGGAGGAAAAGAAAGAGATGATAAAGATGATGATGAAGATGATAGTGGAGATGACACCTTTGGTGATGATGAAAATGTACCAGGACCTGAAGACGGACAAGGAAGAAACTCCAGACTCAGAAGTGATGAAGACTCAGCTGACACCACACAATCCAGAGAAGATAGTGCCTCTCCAGAGGAAGACAGCACCCAAGATACCACCAGTGAGAGCAGGGACCTTAGCAATGAAAATGAATTGAACAGCAGGCCTGAGAGAGGGGACCCCACTCAAGAGAGTGAGAGTGAGGAGCACTGGATGGGAGGTGGCAGTGATGGAGATAGTAGCCATGGGGATGGCTCTGAGTTTGATGATGAAGGAATGCAGAGTGATGATCCAGACCCCATCAGGAGTGAGAGAAGTCACTCCAGAATGAACAGTGCCAGTGTCATGTCAAAAGAATCAGAAGGGGACAGTGATGAGCAAGCAAGCATCCAGGATTCAGGTGAGAGCCAGTCAGTGGAGAATCCCAGTAGGAAATTTTTCATAAAGTCCCGCATTTCTGTGGAAGACAACACTGGTGACCTTGGCAATAGCTACACAATGGAAGAAGTCAAGAGTGACTCTACAGAAAATGCCAACTCCAAGGAGGCTGGCCTCAGCCAATCTAGGGAAAACAGCAGGAGTGAATCTCAAGAAGATACCAAGGAGAATCAGTCCCGGGAAGATAGTCAAAATGTACTAGACTCCAGTAGTGAGTCCAATCAAGAGATTGACCTGCCATCTCAAGAAACCAGTAGTGAATCTCAGGAAGATGTAGTGAGTATGACCAGGGGCGACAACCCAGATAATACTTCCAGTCACTCAGAAGAAGGTCGGGAAGATAGTGACTCCAGTGAAGAGGACAACTTGAGCTCAGAAAGCAAATCCAGAGAGGAGCAATCTGACAGTGAATCCTATGAGAGCCTCCAATACTCAGAGGAAAGCCCAGAGTCCACTGAGGACAAGACTAGCTCTAGTGAGGAGGGCCTACAGTCCAACAGTGCCTCTGCGGAGAGCCAGAGTGAAGAGAGCCAGTCTGAGCAGGAAAGCCAGTCTGAGGAGGATCATGACAGTGATTCTCAGGACAGCAGCAAATCACAAGAGAGCAACTCTACTGAGAGCAAGTCAAGCAGTGAGGAAGATGGCCTGTTAAAAAACACCGAGGTAGAAAGCAGAAAATTAACAGTTGATGCTTATCACAATAAACCCATTGGGGATCAAGACGACAATGACTGCCAAGATGGCTATTAGCATCCGCTTTCCTAAGTGGTTCTCAGGTAAAGGAGTCTTGGAGATTGGAGGGTAGGGAAAGAATTATAACTGTAATTTATTGATGTTTATATCAGAAGAATAACTGGAGGCCACTTCTTTCTGAAAGGAGACACTGGACATTATATTTGTTTCTAGTGTGCCACTAACCATACAGGTTTAAGTAATGTGGAATGACACCAGAACACACTCAGTGAAACTGGAAGCAAGGAAGGATGTGCATTATAGCTTCACAGCTGAAATAGTTCCTCACTCATGACCCTAACAAACAGTTATTGAAATTCTATTATGTACCAGGCACTGTGCTAGGTGCTAGGGATACAAATAAGCTTAAGGCTTCTTTCTTGCTCCTGAGGAGCTCACAGAGGGATGCATAAAGCTAAAAAGCTAAAGGGAAATACATGTGAGGGAAACAAGAATTATTGCAATCCCATGTGATGAGTGCTGTAACAGGTATGAACAAAATATATGAGAGCAGAGCAGAGGACAAGGAACTTAGTCCTGGAGAATCAGTGAAAGGAGGGCTGCGTAGCAGAGGAGACACTGGAGTCAGACTGTTTCATAGGATGTTTTCATTGATGATGAGAGAATTGCATTTGTTCTGGAAACTAGCAATAGAAAATCCTATATAATTGGATGTTTAGTTTGTGCAAGCACTTTGAACTAGTGTGAGATATTTGGATAAACAAAACATTTTTCTCAACCAGTTTTTAATTTTGGACATTTTTGGTGGAACGCCCATGAACATCACCTCATTGACTACTGGTGATGTGGAATGGATGGGGAGAGCAGGAGAGGAAGATTCCTCTTCAAGCAGATAACTTTTAGCTTATTTTTCTCCTAAAATCAGTCTATGTTCAATGCTAGAAAGACTATCTGAGTCCTTTATATATGTTGCACATAAAAAATTGTATATATAGAATTCAATTGATTTTTGTCAAATACACTTTGAAATGTTACCTCAATATAAAATATTTGTTTTGTAATAAAGACAATAATATTCTAAAGTGTGTGCTTGTTTTTTATAGTGATATTATTAGGAGATATTTTATTAAATAACTCTTCTTTTAAAATATCACAAAATACTTTATTAGTTTTCTTCCATGAAACTGAAAAATTTCCTTGAATTATTTTTTAAATTTACTTTTATTTATAATTCAGATATAATTTTGATAAAATTATACATTGTTTATGATATGTCACTGATTATAACTATTTTAGATAAAGAATAAAAGAAAACAATTTCCCAATGTTTTCATGAGGGTGCACCAAAGGGTCATGGTACTCGAGTGTAACATTAGTTTCTCTGGTCTTTCAGATTTGTCTTACTGTGTAAACTCTGGGAATTGCAGAGAAACATCCCTTATATTTTTACTTCTTTAAAGGAACCCATTTTACCCCAGCACTTCTATTTTGCAAGTGTACTTTCACATACATTTGTACTTAGAGTACATGAGAATTCCTCCACAAATTTAATGAAAGAATCAAGATTTCCTAACTTTAAATCTGACCCTTCTTGTTTTTCACTGATTGATCTCAGTGGCAAAGCAGTGGTCAGTTGGAGAGATTTCATGTGTATGTATTCATATGTGTGTGTGTGTGTGTATGTGTGTGTGTGTGTGTGTGTGTGTGTGTGTATAATATAGGGTGGGGCAAAAATAGGCTTACAATTCTTTGTATGGAAAATAATACAATAATTAATACAAAAATAAATTCTGTTTTGCATACATACCCACAACAGTAAGCCTACTTTTGCCACACTGTGTGTGTGTGTGTAATTTTTTCTTTAATCCTCCGCCTTGAGATTTAAAATCAGTAAAACCCAGAGTTCTGTATTTTTAAATGGATCCTGTAAGATTCTGACATAGCTTATTCACTACCTTCATTTGCATTCCTTGGCTCTGTGAATTAATTATCTGGTTCTATGAACCTACAGGTTCTGACCAACCCACAGCTTCTTCTTAGGAGAAATGCCTTATGTGCTGAGTCCTTCTGGGTGCCTTAGGTGTAGGTGACCAGGTTCTAACCACTCAGTACCTTGCCTCACCCAGGTCCCTGTACAGAATCAATACCTAACCTGAGGTGAGCGGGCTCACAGGTTGGCCAGCAGCAGCAGAGCAGGAATGTTGCAAACGTCCTGCCTGAACACAAATTATAGTGGCTTGAGGTCTAAGCTGATTTTTCCTCTCTGGAAATTTGAATGTTTAAGGAGAGAGAAGTCAGACGGTGGTCTGAACAAAACAGAAGAGAAAACACAGTGAGGAGGAATAGAGAGAAAGCATAGGACTATTATTGGTGGAGAACAAAACTGAAAATTACTGAGCTCCTGATGCTGAATGGCAAAATCATAATCCTCTTATTATTATGCTTGGTTTTTGACTCTTCTATTACACCCAGCCCTTCCCAAATTCCTGCGACATCCTTCCTTTTAAATGCCACTTGTACTCTTATGGCACATCAACTTTCTCAAGGCAGCCTGAGTCAGTCTTGGTTCTTCAACCAAAAAGCCTAATGAACTCAGACTCATAAACTTATCCAGTGTTCTGAGGTCATTTAACTCCTAAACCCAGTTAACTCACAGGACTTTTAGAAAGAAGAACAATGAAAAGAATTTCAGCTATGTTTGTGATATAAATAATTTTGAGCAGATTCAGGAAAATTTTCTTTTGTTCCCATCAACTCATTTTATGTGCAAAGTATAGATATTGATCCATCTTGCAATTGAAAGTGGTATAGAAATATTATCTTAGGTAAGCTGACTGAACTTGGTCTTTAGCTTTGAAGATGTAGAAGTTGTCTCATTGAAGTCTATAGTTGATGGGCCCACTTGGGAAGCCAAATCACAGTCAGAAAACAAATTTAAATTTATAATGGGAAAGAATAAGAATTAAAGGGTAAGAATAAATGGGAACAGAGGGAATTATGTGATGTGAATGCTAAATAGCATTGGGCTAAAATAAGATCATGAAATCTATGATGCTCCATGGGAAAGCTTATAGTTGTGGCTCAAATGCTAGAAACATGACTCCTGTTTTCCTGGAAAGTGCTCACAAGGGCCATCATGAATCTTTGCCGTAGTGATTCTTATTTTTCAAGCTTATTAGGGCTAATTCACTCTTCTTGAAATGGCCCACACTTTCTTTACATAGGATAGTACAGTCAATTGTTTTTTTGTGAAGTCCTGCTAGATCATTTTGCATATATATAAAATTTTAAGATTTTGCATTTATATTAAGATCTATCTCTTTCTATATATATAGGTCTTAAAATTTAGTTCCTAAGAGACAATCTTACTTTATTTTTCCTAATATTTGGGTAAGGTGGGCAGTCTCTGTGTCTCTTAAATAAATATGAATTGGTGGTTTCCAACTTTTACCACCTACTCATTGACTAATTCAAACATTTATGAAGCACATCTTATGATCCAGACATTAGGGACATGCAAAGATATGAATTGTTCCCTTACAAAGTTCATCATCTATAGCAGAATCAAAGGTGATAATGGCTCTAATTAAAGTTCTATGGGTGTACAATGAAACAAGTAATTAATCTGTTTAGAATAATTAATCTGGAGGAATCTAGACAACTGAGGTAGATGTTGCAAAGTAAATAAGAAAACAGAGAGACACATTCTAAACAGAGGGAACATGGAAGTAAATGTATAAAACCGTTTATGGCATGTTAAGGTATGGTTTTAAAAATCTGGTGTCACCAATGCATTGGGAAGAGAAGAAGAGGGTGAGGAAGTGGTAAGACAAGAGACTGGAAAGGCAGGTTGGAGCCCAAGGTGAAAGTCTCTGAATGCCAGGGCAAGGAAAGCAGCCTTCATTTTTATTGAGTGCCTTTCTGGAGTCAGGTTTTTATATGATATATTATACATAACACAAACATCTATAAACTTTCTATAAGGTACTATAAACTTTCTACTCTTTTAAAAATAAATAAAAATAAATGAGAGCAAATAAAGTTTAGGAAAGCTAATTATTCTAGTTTAAAATCCAGATAATGGCAGAGCTTTTAACATTCATGAATATATGAATATGGCCTATTTGTTTAAATATAAGCAAAGAAATGTTACATTCTCTGCTTGCTCTTAGTATATAAAGAGCCTCTTGGTCACTTTCTAATTTTTTTTTTTTTAATTCAGTGAGAGGAGGGAGGTAGAGACAGACTCTCGCATGTGCCCCTATCGGGATCCACCTAGCAAACCCACTAGGGAGCGATGCTCTGCCCATCTGGGGCATTACTCTATTGCTCAGCAACTGAGCTCTTCTTAGTGCTTGAGGCAGAGGCCGTTGAACCATCATCAATTTCTGGAGCCAACTTGCTCCAATTGAGCCATGGCTGCAGGAGGGGAAGAGAGAGAGAGAGAGAGAGAGAGAGAGAGAGAGAGAGAGAGAGAGAGAGAGAAAGCAGAAGAGGTTTCTCCTGTGTGCCCTGGCTGGAAATCGAAATCAGGACATGCACATGTTGGGCCAATGATCTAACACTGAGCTAACTCGCCAGGGCTCACTTTCTAATAGCATGTTTTCCTAGACTTGTTATTTTTTGAAAATTGTGGTTTATATTCAACATTATTTTGTGTTAGTTTCAGGTGTACAGCATAGTAGTTAGATACTTTACAAAGTGTTCCCCTGATATTTCAAGTGCCCACATGGTACCATACATAGTTATTACAGTGTTATTGACTGTGCTCCTTGTGCTGTATTTTATATCCCCATGGCTATTCTGTAACTACAATTTGTATTTCTTTTCATCCATCCTCCTAACCCCCCTCCTCTGGCAACCATTAGTCTGAGTCTGTTTCTATTTTGTTAGATTGTTTGTTTATTTTGCTCTTTAGATTCTACATGAGTGAAATCATATGGTATTTGTTTTTCTCTGGCTGACTTATTTCACTTAGCTTAATACTTTCTAGGTCCATCCATGCTGTTGCAAATGTTAAGATTACACTCCCTTCCCCGCCCCCCTGCTTTTATTGTTATGACTATGTGACATTCCAGTGTATATATGTATCATGGCTTTTTTAAGCTACTTATCTATCTATCTATCTATCTATCTATCTATCTATCTATCTATCTATCTATCTATCATCTATCTATCATCTATCTATCATCTATCTATCTATCTATCTATCTATCTATCTATCTATCTATCTATCTATTGCTAGAGCAAGAGAGAGACCAAGAAAAAGAGAGAGAAAGAGACAGGAACAACTATGAGTTGAAAAGCATCAACTCATAGTTACAGCACTTTAATTGTTCATTGATTAGTTTCTTATATGTGACTTGCCTGGGGGGCTCCAGCTGAGCCATGACCTTAGGCTCAAGCCAGTGTCCTTGGGATCATATCTATGACCCCACACTTAAGCCAGAGACTCCACACTTGTGCTAGATGAGCCCACACTCAAGCCAGGCAACTTGGGCTTTTGAACCTGGGTCCTCAGCATCCCAGGTCGATGCTGTATCCACTGCACCACTACCTGGTCAGACTAGCTACTTGTCTATTATTAGGTACTTACTTGGGTTACTTCCATATCTTAGCTATTGTAAATAACAATATAATAAATATAAAGGTACATGTATTCTTTTGAATTAGTGTTTTGCATTTTTTCAGATATATACCCAGAAGTAGAATCACTGGGTCATAAAGCAGTTCCATTTCTACTTTTTTGAGGACCCTCTATACTGTTTTCATAGTGGTTGCACCAATCTTGTTCAAACCAATAGTGGATGAGGGTTCTCTTTTCACATCCTCACTAACACTTGTTAGTTGACTTATTGATGACAGCCATTCTAACATGTGTGGAGTGATATCTTATTATGTATTTCTCTGATGATTAGTGATGTTGAGCATCTTTTCATATGTCTATTAGCCATTTGTATGATGTATTTATTGGAGAAGTGTCTGTTCAGGTCCTCTCCCATTTTTAATTGGATTATTTTACTTTTCTGTGTTGAGTTTTATGAGTTCTTTATAAATTTTGGATATTAACTCCTTATCAAATGTATCATTGGTGAATATGTATTCCCATTCAGTGAGTTGTCTTTTTATTTTGTTGATAGTTTCCTTTGATGTGCAAAACTTTTTAGTTTGATGTAGTCTTAATCATTTTATTTTATTTTTTGTTTCTCTTATTTCAGGAGATATATCAGAAAAAAGTATTGCTAAGAAAATGTCAGTTTACTGCATGTTTTCTTCTAGGAGTTCTATAGTTTCAAGTCTTATATTAGTCTTTAATTCTATTTCATTGTATCACTAGTTCTCAATTTAATGGCTGTGGTAGTTGCATAAAGCTGACAGAGCCTGTATTAAGTGCCCACACATTAGTTACAAGGGATCTTAGAAAATATATTACATTTTCAGCTTCTATATCGCAAGATAAATTTTGTCTTTCACCCAAACACATAAGGAGGTAATATATTTACCATATATAGAAAGGAGGTTCAGACCCTAGGTGAGCAAAAGATTGAAAAGTGTCCCACTGATGGGGAGAAGTTCCATGTGCATGCCAGA
Organism: Rhynchonycteris naso; assembly: GCA_037038555.1. Classification (NCBI taxonomy): domain Eukaryota; kingdom Metazoa; phylum Chordata; class Mammalia; order Chiroptera; family Emballonuridae; genus Rhynchonycteris; species Rhynchonycteris naso. The sequence continues at coordinate 250,620,581 of CM072996.1, read as the reverse complement.
AGAAGTAGAAGCAGCATTAATCCCATGGGAATGACCAAGTCAACTACCACAACTGTGGATGTGATCCAGGTTGATGAAGGTAGAAGGAGTAACACTAATGTCAAGGGTAGTACATGAAATACCAAGGAATTCTCACAGGGAGCTGAGGGGCCTTGAAATACAACAGAAACATTTATTGCACAATCAATATGTTCCAGATTCTGTGCTAGGTGTCTCACCTGGGGCCAGAGTTCTATGAATTCCACTGATAGGTCCCAGAGATAAAGAGTAGAGATTTCATCTATATGTTTTCAGGCTGCCATGGAAGACAGGGAGAAAATCTCTTATATTATGTGTGGTGAAGGCACTCTAAAACTGATCTTATGGGGAAATGTGTCTCTAAACCCCCTTAAATTATTTGTTAAATTGTTGATATATTTGAGTAGAGGAGCCCAAATATATTTTTATCATATATTCAAAGAAGTTTATGACTAAACTGCTGGACTCTCTTTAATTAGATAAAGGAAATAACACTGACAATCATAAGATCTGTCTGGATCTTGTTCTGTGGAACTATTGCATTCTGGGAAAACCCAGGTCAGTGCTAAGGAATAGTCTTGGGAATATAGCATGTTTCATATTATATGCATCACTTGCATATTATAGCTAAATCTATGTTTAAAGGAAGAGGGTGTATCACAAAACATGTTTTAAATCAAGTGAATGAGAACTTTAAAGTTCTCAAATGTTAATCGGACACATAATGAAAATAAACGTTCTCAAGAAAATAATTTAAACCATAGTTCTTTGGTATGCTAAACATATTTAAGTATGGGGTTGTATGTAGATGTTGTAGAGATTGAGAACAATCTCCAATAGCCATTTCCCAATTTTTTATACTAGTGGTAGAAATGTTTGGTTTTCAGTTGGTCACATGACTGCCCACATGCAAACTTCATTTCCCAAGCTTCCTTGTAATTAGTCATGCATGAGCAGAAGTGATGTGGTCTGCCTCTTCCATTTCTTCTCTCTTATTGACTAGACAGTGGCAGCAATTGAAATAGCCTCCTTGTACCAAAATATACCCTCCTCTTGGTTATTTCATAAAAAATAAAGTTCATTTTTATTTAATCTACTGTATTTTGGGGTGCTCTTATTACAACAACTTAATCTATATCCTCACTAACACATGTATAAATGTGTATATTCAGAGACAATTTAAATATAGAGTTCTTACCAGAAACACTGAGTAATCTTTCTTTTATTTAATAATTGAGGAAAGTGTGTTTTCAATTGTGTTCTCACATGTTTTATTATTATCTAGGTGAAACTGATATTTAGATTATGAGTTACTAATGAGGTATACAAGAAATACACAAAAGACTCAGTTAAAATGAATGATATATTGAGCCTTTTCAAATATAGAAATTCAAGAGAATTCTCCAGCATAAAAATTATTCTTTGAAAATAAATGGAATTTGTAACAACATTTCATGCAACTGCTAAATACCATTTATGAAATTTCTATGTTGAGGACTAAAATTATTGGTCAGAATTTCAAGTTGTGATGTTCATTATTTAAGTACAATTTGCAATTCTGACTGCTATGAATGAACACAATGAAAATGAGGTGAGATTATGAGCCTGCTTTCACTCCATTGTAAATTGTCAAGTAGCACTATTCTCAGCCTGGCTGCCCATCACTTAAGGAGCTTAAAAAAGTCTTTGCCTAGGCTGCTTCTCACAGATTCTGATTTTATTGGTCTGGATTTGGGTTTTGGTACTTGTAAAGCCTGTAGCCGTGGTCAGGATCACAGCCGCCTGGCCAATGCAGGTTTGCATTTGATTCGAACAGTCGGTAATGAAACACAGGAGCCAAAAACTGGTGAGCCATCAGCTTTAATTCTAGCTTGCACCCGGCGGGCAAGCAAAAACACACACTGGGCTCCAAAACCCTCACATTCAGTGCTCACAAAGCTACTGACTTATCCGAGTTTCCTAGAATCAAAGCTTTCCAGCTCACCAGACTTATTCACCTCTGTTTCCCATCTCCTCCTGCACAAACTCTTAACAAACTGGCTTCTTCCTCAGCACTCTGCCATCTCGGCTGCTTCTCTCCTCCACGTGGCCTTAATCTGCTCTCTTCTCTAACACTAACCTCAGGAACTCAGGAACCAAGAGAGAGTAAGCTCCCGGACTGCCCCAGTTTATAGCATACATAATCCAAACCCTTAATCCAATTATACATACAAGAAAGTCTCTGATACAAAGCCACCCATCTGAGGCATAATGGGATTCCTCCCTACATCACCACCCTACATCATCCAATCAGTCAAGGGTGTGGAGAAGAACTTACTCTTAAAACCAAGCCTTAGGCCATAACGACCTGGCCTGTTTACATTACAGCCTCTCCCCCACACCCATCCCAAGCATAAGGGCAAATAATATCACCTGGGTGATGGGCTTCCATGTGAGCAGCGCCATCTTTAACAAAGTGAGCATATTATATTTTATCTGCCGAACAATCCACCCCTATGCTCACTTTACTACCCACAATTTACACCACTGGCATTCCTGTACAAGGAAATTAAGTACATTACACAAATTACAGCAATAGCACAAATCATACAGTTTCAACAATTACAAAGGTACACACATTTCACCAGTCTCTGAGCACTTTGCCAAAAGCGCAAAATGTCCTCGGCCTTCTCTCTTGCCATTTGAAAGGCTTCCCGGGGCAGGGGGACAGCCTCCAGCAAAACCACCCCCCACCCCCATCAGGGTATTTCACATTGTCCAAAATCCATAAGTCCATTCAACAAAGGAGCCTGTGCCCATCCGGTCATAGTCCAGGAAATCAGTCCACACACATGGGGTGTTAGCCTCCCCCCTCATCTCTGCCATCCTGGCAGCTCATACACTGTCCCAAAAAGGAGCACGTGGCCATGGCAGTCAGAATTTCCATCTCTGCTCTGGGGAGCATGCTGGCATCCACCCCTATGTCCCAAAATCGCAGACCTACCAGCAGCGTAGCTACTCCTTGCTGCTGGGCTCTCACCTTCTGCAGACTGCAGATTGCAACTCCAGCTTGATTCTCCTCATCCTCCAAAAAGGAACTGAAAACACCAGCTTCTGCTGCTAGGCTTGATCTCCAGGCCACTGCTGCCTTCTGCTCAGCAGGCCTTGGAGCTCCAACCCCGGCCTCAGCCCCAGTCCTGGCCTCAGCTCCGGCCCCGGCCTCAGGCCCGGCCTCATGCCGCTGCTGGCTCTCCACAACATCCAGGGCAATCTCCAACTCACAAACCTGTGATTCCTTCTCCAGCGTCTGCTCCATTTCCAGGTGAATCTCGCAAACCTGGTCAGCCTCCTCCTCCAGCTCTTCCTTCAGCTCCAGGGTCAGCATCTGTTTCTCCCACGTTTCCTCCAGCTCCTTCCACTGCTCGGCCTGCAGGTCCTGGGCAGCCTCTTCCATAGAGCTCTCGGTTTCCTCACGCATGGCTATAAAAGTCAGCCAGCCTACAGTCCCCCAAAAAACAGCTATGGGAAACCAAAACAGCAACCAGTCCTCTACTCCACCACTCAAAGGTGGTGGCGGCTCCATGCCGAACTGTATCGAATCCTGCCAAAGACTACGCCAAATGTAAAGCCAGTAGTCAAGGCCGCCATCAAAGCAGCCCGACCCGTGCAGGTTCACATTGGATTCGAACAGTCGGTAATGAAACACAGGAGCCAAAAACTGGTGAGCCATCAGCTTTAATTCTAGCTTGCACCCGGCGGGCAAGCAAAAACACACACTGGGCTCCAAAACCCTCACATTCAGTGCTCACAAAGCTACTGACTTATCCGAGTTTCCTAGAATCAAAGCTTTCCAGCTCACCAGACTTATTCACCTCTGTTTCCCATCTCCTCCTGCACAAACTCTTAACAAACTGGCTTCTTTCTCAGCACTCTGCCATCTCGGCTGCTTCTCTCCTCCACGTGGCCTTAATCTGCTCTCTTCTCTAACACTAACCTCAGGAACTCAGGAACCAAGAGAGAGTAAGCTCCCGGACTGCCCCAGTTTATAGCATACATAATCCAAACCCTTAATCCAATTATACATACAAGAAAGTCTCTGATACAAAGCCACCCATCTGAGGCATAATGGGATTCCTCCCTACATCACCACCCTACATCATCCAATCAGTCAAGGGTGTGGAGAAGAACTTACTCTTAAAACCAAGCCTTAGGCCATAACGACCTGGCCTGTTTACATTACAGCCTCTCCCCCACACCCATCCCAAGCATAAGGGCAAATAATATCACCTGGGTGATGGGCTTCCATGTGAGCAGCGCCATCTTTAACAAAGTGAGCATATTATATTTTATCTGCCGAACAGTACTGACAGTTTTTAAAAGGCTTAGGCAATTCTAAGGTGTATCCAGCATTGATAACTCCTGCTATAATATGTTAGTTCTGGAAACTTTGTGCCACTTTTGGGTCCAAGGTGTAGATCTATGTAGGGCCAGTGGCTGCCGCCATCATGGCCATTCACATGCAGGTCCTCCCTGAATTCAGACAGATGGTAAAGAAACAGTGGAGCCAAAAAATGGTGTGCCATTCCTTTATTAAAGTCTTGCAACGGCTGGTGAGCAAACAGGAAGGGAAAACACTTCCCCTTTCACTCAGGGCTCCCAAATCCACTGATACATTCTCTGGTTCCACAACCAGAAGAATCTTCTCCAGTTTCTCTTAGAATCAAAGGCCCCACCAGTCTCAGTGGAGCTCACAAAAGTCCCTCAGCTGTTGTTCCCCATCTGCAAACCTTTTCTTTCCCTGCCAACATGGCTTCTCCTTCAGCACTCTGCATTCTCTCTCCAAACATAGCTTCTTTCTGCCTTGTTTTCTTCTCTCCTTTTTCAAAACTTTCTGTCATGAAAACCTCTCCTCCAGCAAACATTAGCAAAACAATGACACACCCCAAGCAGAAAGGTCATTTGCTTGACTAGCAGTCTAATTGTGAAGATAAAACACTAAACAAACCCCAACCTCATTTTATATGATAAGTTGAATTCTTATGTCAGTCTTGGTCAAATAAGTTTGTAAAATATAATTTTTATGTTTGCTTGCTTATAGTTTGCATTGAGGGCTGGGCAGCACCAGGTATATGTGGTCTGTGAAATTGCAAATTACCTTCCTGCTTTGGAAGAGCCATTGTCTTGCTAATGCTTGCTGGAGGAGGTTTTTTTTCTGCCAGAAAGTTTTGAAAAGGGAGAGAAGAAGAAGAGGCAGAAGAAAGCCATGTTTGCAGAGTGAGAGCAGAGAGAATGCAGAGTGCTAAAGAAGAAGCCATGTTGGCAAAGGAGGAGAAGGTGTGTAGATGGAGAACCAGAGGTGAGGGGCTTTTGCGAGCTCCACTGAGACTGGTGAGGCCTTTAATTCTAGGAGAAACAGGAGAAAATTCTTCTAGTTGTGGAACCGGAGAATGTGTCAGGGCTTTGGGAGCTCTGAATGAGTGAAAGGAAAGTGTTTTCTCTGCCTGTTTGCTCATCAGCCAGTGCAAGACTTTAGTAAAGGAATGGTCCACCATTTTTTGGCTCCACTCTTTCTTTACTGTCTGCCCGAATTCAATGAGAACCTTCATGTGAATGGCCACTACGGCAGTGGCCTCTGGCCATACAGTCAGTTATACAGGTTTGTCTGCTTTCTCTGTCAATATATAAGCAGGCCCAACATTTGAGAAAATGGAGCATTTGTTCCTATCACCTCCAGGATGGTAATTAGTTAAGACATAACAAGTCATCAGAAAAAAAATTGCAAGGACATTTTTGCTTTTAGGTAAACTGCCCATCCCAAGATCAGTCAGAATATAGCAAGTCTCATTTTACTCTTGTTGGCTTTCTATCAACATCTGTCTTGTCATTGAAATAAAGCTTACTTAAGCTCACAAATAGTTTCCATCTGTCCTTGCACTGTGATACAATGGACAGAAGAAGTGATAGTAGGAGAAATAGCTTCAGACTGTAGGTCTCATGATCGAACACACAAAACAGAAAGCCAGACTCTCTTTTTGGGAGAATATAACTATTATTTTAAGTAACTGCATATAAATGCACTGTTTAGTCAGAGACCTTATTGTGTAACTGATATGAAAGAGACCATTACCATCCTTTTCTGTGACACAAGCCACTCTTAGAAATTGTAGGTCTAGCAGATGGTCTGGAAGCCCCCTGTGGGGAAGGAAGGGAGATACAGGAAGTCTAACTGCAACATTGTTGTTAGGCTCACATCTACTCCCATCCCAAATAGAACTTCAAAGCTCTCTCCTTTCCTTCCTGGGGTTGGTGTTTCCCTACCCCATCTTACTCTACTCTACCTCCTCAGTCAATACAAACTATGGTAATAAATAGTGTGTTTACATAGGTGGAGAAAGGACAAAACTTGCTCTGCTTTCAAATGGCCATATTATTAGTAACAGGAAGTTTGCTTTGTCCTTTAGATTCTTCACTCTGAGGGTGAATATCAAAGTGTCATTGTCCTTCATCCTGCCTTATTCAGGACTTAAAAGGATGCAAATTATGCACTCTACTTTGCTCCAGCTTCACTAAGGGGATAACTCAATGGAATCAAATGACCCCAAGGGATGAGAAAGGACTCAAATAATAGAGAGTGTAAAGCCAGGAGCCAAGGCCAATATCACAGCCACCTGGCCAGGGCAGGTTCGCATTAAATTCGAACAGACGGTAATGAAACAATGGAGCCAAAAACCGGTGAGCCATCAGCTAAAATTCTAGCTTGCATCCAGCAGGCAAGCAAAAACACACACTGGGCTCCAAAACCCACTCATTCAGTGCTCACAAAGCTACTGACTTATCCGAGTTTCCTAGAATCAAAGGTTTCTAGCTCACCAGACTTATTCACCTCTGTTTCCCATCTCCTTCTCCAGCACAAACTCTGCTCAAACTGGCTTCTCACTCAGCACTCCACCATCTTGGCTGCTTCTCTTCTCCTCCACGTGGCATTAATCTGCTCTCCTCCCTAATGCTAACCTCAGGAACCGAGAGACAGCAAGCTCCCGGTCTGACCCACTTTATAGTGTAGATATCCAAACCTTTAATCCAGTCTAAAAACAAGAAAGTCTCTGATACCAAGTCACTTACCTGAGGCATAATGGGAGGATTCCTCGTGAGAGTGCACCACCCTACATCATCCAATCAGTCAAGGGTGTAGGGAAAAGCTTACTCTTAAAACTTGCACGTGGGCAGTGCCATCTTTAACAAAGTGAGCATAATATATTTTATCTGCCCAACAGAGGCCAGTAGTGGCAGCCATCTTGTCCATTCACATGCAGGTTCTCATTGAATTTGGGCAGATGGTAAAGAAACAATGAAGCCAAAAAACCGGTGGACCATTCCTTTATTCAAGTCTTGAACTGGCTGATGAGCAACACACAGAAAAACACTTTCCTTTCACTCATTCAGCCCCTAATGCAAATTACAAGTGAGCAAACATAAAAATCATATTTTACAAACTTATTTGACCAACAGGGTTAAAGGAGAGAAGTTAAAGGAAGACAGAGAAGGGAAATCAGAGGGAAAGGACTTGGATTCTGTTGGGCAAATGAGTTTGTAAAATCTGTATTTTTTGAGTTTGCTCACTTTTATTGTTACAAAATGGAGCTCGGCAGTGCCAGGTATGTGTGGTCTGTGAAATTGCAAATTACCTTCCTGCTTGGGAAGGACCATTGTTTTGCTAATGGTTGCTGGAGGAGAGGTTTTTATACCAGAAAGTTTGGAAAAGCGAGAAAAGAAGCCATGTTTTGCAGGGAGAGTAGAGAGAATGCAGAGTGCTGACGAAGAAGCCAGTTTGTGCAGAGAGGGAGAAGGTGTGCAGATGGGGAACCAGAGGTGAGGGGATTTGCAAGCTCCACTGAGACTGGTGGGGTCTTTGATTCTAGGAGAAACCAGAGAAGATTCTCCTGGTTGTGGAACTGGAGAATGTGTCAGGGCTTTGGGAGCCCTGTGTGTTTGTTCATCGGCTGGTGTGAGACTTTAATAAAGGAATAGCTGACCGTTTTTTGGCTCCACTGTTTCTTTACTTTTTGCCTGAATCCAGTGAGAACCTGCATGGGAATGACTGCGATGGCTGTGACTACTGGTCTTACAGATTCCCTATGGGTTGATATTTGTTTTGAGGAGCAAAGTAAACAACTGTTCTTACTGTTCCCTAGAAATTGTGCATGTGTGCTTAAAGGTATAATGTTAAGAATTTCTTTCTGGGAGTAGACTGTACCTTCCTGCTTCTCAGAGGAGAGGAGTGAGGTCACAGCAAGTCTGAGGGACTTTGACAAATTGAAATCTGATACACATAAGATCAGAGGCCAAGGGAAGGTCCTGTACATGAAAGTGGGACAGGATACTTTAGATCAGGGGTGCCCACACTTTTTCAGCTTGCGAGCTACTTATAAGATGACCAAGTCAAAATGATCTACCTACAATAAAAATGCAGAACATAAATTTATTTCTTCTATATTATCATTATTTAAGTTACTATTATTACTATTTAATATTGTGTATTCTTCTTTCACCTTACTCCTTTTCAGCTCTCTTTTCAGAGGAAAGTCAATGTCATAGTTTTTATGAACAGTTCGAAAGAGCCGCTCCACATTTCCCTTCTTTGGAATAGCAATGGCACACAGACAGATGAGGCAAACACACTTAGAATATGACATAGTGAAAAAAATCTCCTCCCATTCTGTATGAAAGTGGTAAGTTTTAGGCTTCTTACTCAGACCAGCTACGGCACTCATTTTTATACCCTTTGTTGTATTTAGTTTAAATAAACTGAAGGCTAACTACTCAGCAATGTAACCGAACAAGTTAGCGTGGTTAACGCACATGCATAGAGTGTCAAAAGTTCAGACGTCAGATTGGCTACCCTGTATGCCAATCAAAAGACAAATGTCTTTTTAATCTCATGCGATCTACCCACACTTCCTTTGCGATCGACCAGTAGATCGCGATCGACTATTGAGCACCCCTGCTTTAGATGCTGGCCCAAACTAGATTCATGTGGTTCAGAATCTGATACAGAGGAAGGGTATCATAGAGAAAAAGCAAGGGTTCATCATGCCCCAGAAGTTTACCTTACAATTTAACATAAAGAGCTTCCTCAGTGGATACATAGCTTGACCTCTTGGCCACCATGCTGTAGGCATGCATATTTTTTCATAGTTGCAATTATAGTGATTTTTAAATTTTCTCATTTAACTTACACATTTTTGATATTTTACAGTTCTAAAATGATGATAAACTACTTATTCCTACATCTTTTCCCCCTTTATTATTTAAAATGAAGCTATAAACAACTGTTTATGCAAATATTGTTTTACTACTTATCAACCTTAGATTATCCACTCTAAATTTATTACAGAGAGGATCATTTATTACTAAGAAGAGCAATGAAATATCTTTTCTCCTGGCAAGATACCTTTTAAATTAATTCCATGCATTTCCCAACAAGTCTGAATGAAAAATTAAATGTGTCTTCTTAACCTCCTGTATTTCAAAACACATTTATCCAGGCTAGAATTGCTTTGACTTAATGTTGTTAATTTAATGGCACTGACTACAGTAAAAAAGAAAATAATTCAAATAGAACATAAATTTCTAAGTTGCAGCATTTCTGGAGTTATAATTCTGCAATAACATTATGACATAAAAAATGAGAATCATTAAACACAATTGTAACTTACAATTTTTTTTAAAAAAACCGGATTAAATTTTTTTTTCAGATGTCCAATTTTACAACAATATCTGTACACCGTATTGTATGTTCACCTCCCCAAGTCAAGTCTTCATCCATAACCATTTATCCCTCCTATACCTTGCTCTTCACGTCATCCTCAAAAATAGCATTCTTAAAGGTGGCTTCAAACCCTCTAGTTTGAGACTACTTGAATAGAAAATTTAGCTCTGTAGCTTCTCTAATCCCCAGCAGGTGGCAATGTTGCTTGCTGTTGTGGTCCTTGAGAGGCTGGAAGAGTCTGGAATTCAGAGCACAGGTGGATGGTCCATCTCAGACAGAAATGGGGGCATCTCTTGCATTAGAGAGATGCAGTGGCTTATTCTCCACTAATAACTTTTCAAGCTATTTTTTATAATGCTTTAGCTTCACTTCTGAAAGACTTAGATTCTCCACCAAACATGTCACCTCTCCCTGAAACTACACATTTGTTCCTTTTGATTACTGAAGAACTCTTAATTCCTTAATCTGAAAACATACCTGTCTGTCAGTAGCATGTGGACTAGATAAGAATAGGAAAGAGATAGGAAGCACAGAGAGCAATTAGGAGAATGCCACAACGTCTTAGTTAGGACTATTTAAATTACTGAAAAAAATTTTTTTAAGAAAGCAATCATTATAAGGAAACCAAAGGATTGGAATGCAGAATGCCTAAGCAATGAAGTAAGTGAGGGAGGTGGTCATGACCAGTCCTCTGCCTCTGATTTGTCTCCCCTCCTGCCTGTGTATTTCATTCTCTTTCCTTTTTTGAAGGCAATGTCTCGCTTTCTTTGGTACACATGGGAGAAACATAGCCTAATTCTACATTTTCTGACACCACAGAAACATATCCTATCTCCTTCTCCTTCTATCTCCTTCTCTTTCTCCTTCTCCTCCTTCTCTCTCTCCTTTTCCCTCTTCCTCTCCGTCTCCCTCTCCCTATTCTTATTCTTATTCTGGTCAGTCCTATGGGAAATATTTGGACCATCATCTTTTCCCAGTGGAATAAGATCAAGTTGTACAAACGGAGGTGCCCTGTCTATGTAGACAGGAGAGGCAGGTCTGTTTCCAGAAGATGGGGTGGGGAGTGAGGAGGCTGCACAGATCTGACAATGGATCACATACACAGTGAGGAGCAGGCATAGCTAAGGGTGTGCCGTGCCATGGTAATGCTAAGGAAATAATGAAAAGGGGGTGGAGATAGAAGAGGTTTGGAGAAAATAACTTGTGGGACATGGAGAGTGAATAGATGAAGGTGAAAGAAAGCATTAAAAAAGCTTTAATATACAATAAATCACAGCAAGGAAGTTGAACTGTTGAAGATAATGGGAGAAGGTACCGAGTATAAGGACCTGATGTAGATAATTTTGAACTGGCTCAGGAAGTCCACTACAATCTTTGGGGTAGGTTAGAATATAAATCAGGAAGGATTTTAACTTTATTTTTATATTCTCAGATTAATAACCCAGTTAACTGCTTTAAGTTTTGAATCTTAATTATTGTAGAATTAATTGGGAACTGGCTTCCCTCTTCTGGCAGAAGCACCAGAGAGAATTTCATAATTGTGAAGAGAACCGAATAAGGCATTGTTCTTTCCAGGAGCATTAGTTCTAATTCTGACACATGATTTTCCCTACACCTCATGTCACAAATTGTAACCTGAATCATAAAGATAGTTAACACTCAGAAAAGAGAGTACAAGGGTCTCTTTAATATTGAAGATCTAATGAAGATAGGATCCCACTGCAAATGTTCTGCTTTTTTCTTGTATAACTATAGACAGTATAATGCACTAAATTAAGGAGTTCTTGATTCAGGTTCAGCTGGGCTCCATTGAACTAGTTACTTAGTTTCTTTGGACTTTTGTATTAATTTTAGTTTATTTAAGAAACATTACCTGTATTACTCAGACCAGGCAACCAATAAGAGACTAAAAGGGATCACAAATAAACAGAATGTGTAGATACACTAAATGTTTATATATTCTCCTAAAATTAAAAAAAAATCATGTAATTGTCATTGTTGCAGTAAAAGATCTCATGGTTCAGCAGAGTAAAGGCACTACACTAACCTTAAAAACTTAATTCAGTGGTCTATTCCACTAAAAAGCAATTGACTTGCCTCTACATCATAATTTCCTATTTCACAGTCTGCAAAATCAAACAGTGTATGCATTGTGGGATCTTGACTAATATCTGGGAGATTTCAATCAGCAGTCACTTCCTAGTAAGTTGGGGATGGTTTGTTCACATCATGCCTGCATTCCTTTCATGAAAAGTCCTCCTTTTTTCTCCTTCACTCTTTTGTTCCTCCTTTTTTCTCCTTCACTCTTTTAGGTATTTTATCCCCTATGTTGGATTCCATGAAGGTGAAATTACTGACTCATAATTTCATTTATTCCTCCACGTTTTCTTTAAACTTCTCTTCTGCTTTCTACCTTGTCTTTGCCCATTCTATACAGCATATTTATTTTGTTGTTACCTCAACAAATACTTGGGGACAAGGGTAATTTTTCATTATTTGAAGGGACCTATAGATTTTAGAAGCAGAAATTATAAAACCCTGAGAGTACTAGTTGTCTGTAGATAAATAACAAATTACCCCAAAACGTAGCAGTTTGTAATAAAATTAGTTATTATCTAACAGGCTGTATATATCAGGAGCCTTGGCCTGGCTTAGCTGGGTTCACTACTTTAGGGGCTCCCACAGGCTCCGATCAAGGTGTGCTGCAGTCATCTCAAGTATCACCTGGGGAAGTATCTGCTTCCAGGCTCACTCTTGTGGGTATCGGTAGGACCCAATTCCTTACAGGTTGTTGTGCTGAAGACTCAGCTCATCGCTGGCTGTTGGCTAGAGGTTACCCTCAGTTCCTTGCCCTATGGGCCTCTCCAAAGGGCAGCTTACAACATGGCAGTAGGTTTCCACCAGAGAGAGCAAGCAGGAAAGAGTGAGCAGTGTGGAAGTCACTGGCTTTTATAACCTACTCTCAGAGGTGATATCCCATCACTGTTGCTGTATTCTGTTGGTTGAAAGCAAGCTACTGGATTCAGCTGGGACTCAAGGGGAGGAGATTATTCAAAGCCATGATTATCTGAAGGTAAGGATCCTTTGGAATCATATTGGAATTTTGTCTTACCTGTAGCATATATTACATGGTAACTAAAATTTATATACCCTGCAATTCCAATAGGATAGTTGTGAAATAGTTTATGTGTATTTTACCTATTTTCATATTTATGTTGGTATGTGAGGACATTTGTGTGCTTAGATAGAGAAAAACAAGCAAGCAAATTGTGTTCTGCAGGCAGTAAGGGCATATAACAACCTTTCCAGATTTTATACCCTTTATATCCCTGTTTCCCTCCTACATTACATATCTGCCCTTCCTCTCCTTACTTTTAGGAGCTGACTTTATTGTACTCTGCAGAGAAAATAGAAACCAGCCAGCCAAACCTCCCTCATCATTCAAACCCCACATTTCCACCTACCTTAATCTTTACCCTTACGGTCATCTCTCTGATTCAAGGGCTACACATTCTTTGTCTAAGGCTGAGCCATCTATACCTGTGCCTTACACCCTTCTACTTGCTCAAGAACCACATTTCAACATGTTTCCTGTCCCTGTCTTTTCTGGCTCTTTTCTATGGGCACAGATACATGTTCAATATTTTAAAACTATCTTTAAAAGAGAAGAAGCTAACTCTTCCTCTGACTCAAGTAATCCTTTGGCTGGTATCTTCTTTCACCCCATCTTTTATACAATCATGCTTTCTGAAACAACCATTGATTTTCTTTTCCTCTATTTTTTTAAACTTTCAATTCCTCTTCAACTCACTGCTATCTTTTCTCTACCCCTCTCCCATCGTTAACAAGAATAACAAAATTACTTCATTTGCCCCACTTACTTTGCCAACTAATTATTTCTTTGTTCTTCTTACAAAACACAATTTCAAATTTTGCTTTTAAACTTACCTTGAACAGGGAGTTGCCACTCACACTTTACTAAATGGCATTATTAAATCCAATGGCTGACTCTCATTCCACAGCCTGCTGATTACTAGGTCCCTAGTGATACATTTTCTTCCCTTGATTTTAAGGATACCATATTCATTTGATTTTTTCTTCCTCACTGACCACCTTCTCCACATGCATTTATTGGTTCCTCCTCTTTTCCCCAGTCCCTGTCTTGGAGTACCCCAGGGCCAGGTCCTTAGTCCTCTTTTTCACATCCACACTCACCTTCTAGATGAGCTCCCCTGTCTTATAGCTTTAAATACCATAGATGTGACTGTAGCTTTGCATTATATTTATAGTCCAATCTCTCCTCTAGATCTATATTCAGGTACCCGACTGCCTAGTCACCACCTCCACTAGGATATTTAACAGCTCATCACACTTTAAGTGAACCCCTCCTAAACTTGCTCTACCCACATTCTCCCCACCTTAGTTGATGTCATGTCCATTTTTCCAGTTCCTCAGGCCAAAAACTTTGACTTCCCTCTCTCTCACACACACTCTCTTCCGATCCATCAGAAAATCTTGCTGGCATCTTGAGAAGATATCTACAAACCACTCACTTCTCACCACCTTTGCCACCTGGTCTGGTCACCAGAATCTCTTATCTGGATGATTGTAGTAACTTCCTGATCACCATCTTTCTTTCCACCCTTGGGCCTATCGTCCCCTTCCCCAAAATCTATTCTCCAAAGTAAATCTTTAAAACAAGAATCAGATCATGTCATTCCTCTTCTCAAAACCCTCCAATGACTTTGCATGAAAGTCAGAGTCTTTACATAACCCCCGATGTCTTAGATGACCTGAAATCTTGACCTCATCTCCTATGGCTTTCTCTTTGCTGCACTACTCTAGCCATTCTGGCTTTCTTATTTTTCCTTAAATATGCCAGGCATGTTTAAAGCCTTTCTGTGATCTATTTCCTCTTTCTGAAATGCTCTTCCCAGATATCCTCATGGTTCATCCCCTCATCTCTTCCAAGTGTTTGCTTGAATGTCACTTGTCAATGAGACCTATCCAGAGCATCCTCCTTCATATCCTCCTGTTGCCATCCCTACTTTTAGTTTTTGCCCTATTAATCTTCTTCCATAAAACTTTTATCTTAGCCTGACCAGGCGGTGGTGCAGTGGATAGAATAGTGGACAGGGATGTGGAAGACTCAGGTTCGAGACCCTGAGGTCGCCAGCTTGAGTGTGGGTTCATCTGGTTTGAGCAAGGCTCATCAGCTTGAACCCAAGGTCGTTGGTTTGAGCAAGGGGTCACTCAGTTTGCTGTAGCCACCGGTAAAGTCACATAGGAGAAAGCAATCAATGAACAACTAAGGTGCCACAATCAAGAATTGATGCTTCTCATCTCTCTTCCTTTCTGTCTGTCTGTTTCTATCTGTCACTCTCTCTGTCTCTGCTACACACACACAAAAACAAAACAACAACAACAAAAACTTTTATAGGATACATCAAATTCACTTTTCACTTGGTTAACATGATTATTGTTTATTGCTGAGAGTGGAAGCTTCAAGATGAGCATGCTCAGAGTAGGTAAGGTGTTCATTAAATATATTCTGAATGCATGTTATTTAACATGGTCACCAAAAATCTAACACAAAACCGATAGCCCATTTTATTTTTAATTTTAGTGCTTAACATTTAAAATCAAAGACCTGTCTTTCTTTAGTATTTGCTCTCTCCAGTAACTGGTTCTTTTCCTGCCTGACTGGTCCTCACTGTTTTCTTTTGTGAGCTCTTAAATATAGGTGTGTCCTGAGGTTGTCCTTGATTCTATATATATCCCCTTCACAATCTTATCCACACACCTATGTTTCAACTACTATTAGATTTCTTCAGCCTTGCTATCTCTCTAATGTCCTACGTGGCATCATTTCTTGAATCTTTCACAACCATCTCATCCTTAATGAACCCAATCTGAGCTCATTAACTGAGACCTGCTCTTCCTCCTTTAGTTCTGTCTTAGTGAATGCATCACAATTTACATGCTTGCCCAAACTGGAAACCTGCAGATTATTCTCAATTAAATGTTTTCTTTACCACTCCCTATCAAATCTAATTGATCACATAGTCACACCATTTATACATTCTAAATATTATGTAGTACATCACACCATTATTGTGGTAATGTTCAAACTATGCAGTGGTGAAACTCTATCTTGTGCATTGTCCTCTGAGCTGCTGCCAGATAGGTCTTTCTAAAAGCCAGATCCAGAGGTGCTTTTTCCTTACTTGGCATCTTCAAATGGTTTAATTTGCATAGCTTACGAAGCTCTTGCATTCTAGTCACCCTTTTTTCCTTACCTATCTTTGTACATCCTTTTTTGCTGAAACCTACTGTTGCTTTAATATGCCATGTACTTATCAATTTTGTGCCTCTCTATAGGCTATGTTCTGTGCTTGGAGCACTGTTTCTCACTTTGTGCTTTTCTATGGATTATTTTCTGTTCTTGAGGGACACTTCCTCCTTCTCTTCACTTAGCAAACTCTCCCCCACCTTTCAAAATCCATCTTAATCATTTCTTCATCTATGAAGTTTTCCCTGAATTTTTTTTTCAAGTAAAGCTAAATGATCTATTTGTTTACTCCTATAGTATTACAGACTATATGGGGACTGCTATTTACCTAGATATCTATCCTTCTAGACTTTTAGGGCAATGATTAGGTCTTTCTCATCATTGTATTCCCACTACCCAACTCAGTGCTCCACCTATAATGGTTGATTGATTAATCTGAGTAAAGAAAGAAGAAAACACCGCATACTTTAGAGAGCTATTGTGCCAGTTCAACCTTCACCCAAAAAGCTTTTTAAAGTATATAAATTGGGCCCTAGATGGTTGGCTCAGTGGATAAAGCATTGGGTTGGCTTGTGGACATCCTGGGTTCAATCCCTGGTCAGGGCACATGTGAGAAGCAAATGTTTATTTTTTTCCCCCTCCTTTTTCCCCTTTTCTCTCTCTTCCCCTTTCTCAGCTGGTAGCTCAATTGGTTTGAGAATTGGCTCAGGCACTCATCTGAAGGCTCAGATGATTTGAGCATGGGCCCCAGACAAGAGTTGCTAGGTGAATTCTAGTCGGGGCTCATGTGAGATTCTCTCTCTATCTCCCCTCCTCTCACTTAAAAAAACATGTATAAATTGGAAATTAATGAAAAAGAACAACAAAATATTTGTAGCAATTATTTCATTATACGATTTCTTATGGTAAATCATGGTTCTTATAAATTCTTGATCTACCTCTTATAAAGGTAAGATGGTCAGTTGGTCAGCCATGTGTGTGAGCTGGGCTTTTGACTTTCTTCAATGTGTGTAAACCTCTCCCCCTACATTTCATTGCTTATCAAAGCACATGGCTGTATCTTTAATACAGTGACATTAAATCTCTACCCTCAAAGTTCTTAGACTAGATTAAAAATATATATACTGACTTGAAATCTCTGCTGATCCTTAACAGTGGATATATAGTTCATCAATTTTCTTATAGATGTTTTACTTTACTCTCCTCCCAGACAAGACCATACATATCCTGTGAACTTTGACTACATAGTTTGACCTTTATCAAATAACTTTTCCTGAATACATTTAAGAAAGTTACATGGCATAGTTATATGAGATGACATTCACTATTATATTCATTGTAGAGAAAGTTGCAAAGGACATAATCTCCTGTAGTCCCCCTTATGATGATCCATAGAGAAATTGCTCTATCTTATTACTAGCAAATGATGTATCTCTTTGAAAACCAATTTATTTGAAAATCATCCACTCTGTGAATCCTGTAACCAATAATCTTTCATCCCCTTTTCAGCTACTAGAAAGTTTAGATACATTCCTGAGGCCCATCTTTAACAAGTACATAATAACTTATGACTTGGATTTTTTAATGTACTAACCTTTCCATTGGCTTTATTTTTCTATCCTTAGTTCCTTTTCACTCCAATTTGCTCATCTACTATTTAGTTTTCTCGGTATTTTTCTAAACCGACTCAAATCCTTTTATAGTAATAAGACAGAGCTAAACTAAAATAAGTAAAAATGCAACTATTACATTGAGCCTCCATGGTTTCTTTAGGATAAAAACCATTACCAACATACTTCAGAATGAATATGGATTTTTTCAGAAGCCAGGAATTGCAAAGCACATGGGGTAGGAATTTGTTTATTTAGAGTGTCAAATTCTCAACCTCTTCTCAATTAAATATTCCTAGAATTCTGATATTTTACCTACAAGAATAATAATATAAAATGACCTGGTAGAACATGTAAAGAACAACCATGTTCTTTACAAACTCTCTCACAGGTTATGCTGTGCCAGCCAGATTATCAAGATGTCACTGAACTATTCCATTGTGGTTTCCAGTGTGTTGTGAAGACAGTGTGGATTGTAGCACTGGGTGGTCCTTTGCATTCTGGCAGAAATTTGCTGTTATCTTATGAGGTTCACCATGACAACTTGTTATTCTGTTATTAGACTGTTGTGATTAAAAAAAAAAGAATGCTCATAAAACAAAGGCTTTGACTAACATCCCATAGCGTAGATGATTCTAGTGTTTAGATTCTTGGTTAAATGATCCTTTATTGTACCTTTACAACTAATGCAATGACATTTATTTATATGTAGTATTCTAGGTGCTTTAATGTTATAAAATTTTAAATTTAATCATCAAAATGAATTAATGAGATTCTATTATTTTCTTTATTATGGATTAAGAAATTGAGGTTTAAAGGGAAAAAAAATACCTTCTTTTTACCCATTAATCAAAAGATAATGACTTTAGGGATTAAAGTTCAAATTATGTAGCTCCAGAGTTATCTCCTTTCCATAATACACTCTTTCTCTTGACTCATTCAGACTCCTTTTCTCCTTTTGGCATAATCCTGAGAAATGGGAATATTATGTAAGTGTGTGTGTGTGAGCACATGCACATGTAGGTATGTGTTTTCTGCAGTAAATCAGTCAGGATCCTGACAGGAAAGAGATGGGTCTCTCACTCAAAAGAACGAGGTCACGAGATTACCTACAGAGGTATGGGCAGGGCTAGAAATCCCAAAGGGATGGTGAGGTATCCTGGTACTAGAAATAGCATCACTCTTAGGTCTGAAAGCTCCAAGGGAGAGAATTTTATTACCAGACCTTAGTGAGATGCTGAGCAACCTGCTTATGTGTTTTATTTGTTCTTTATGTACTTGCTCACACCTGGCCTCATACGCCATTTCCATGTAGTAATAGAATGACGCTGTACAAGTTCATCTTTATGATTTATAGAATAGATAGCATATCTTTCTTATTGCTATATGAGACAAGGATTTTTTTTTTGACAGGGACAGAGAGAGAGAGAGAGAGAGAGAGTCAGAGAGAGAAACAGCTAGGGACAGATGGACAGGAAGGGAGAGAGAAGAGAAGTATCAATTGTTCATTGCAGTTCCTTAGTTGTTCATTGATTGCTTTCTCATCTATGCCTTGACTAGGGGGGGGGGAGCTATAGCAGAGATAGTGACCCCTTGCTCAAGCCAGCAACCTTGGACTCAAACCAGCAACCTTTGCCTCAAGCCAGTGACCAATGGGTCATGTCTATGATCCCACACTCAAGCTGGTGAGCCCATGCTCAAGCTGGCGACCTCAGGGCTTTGAACTGGGTTCTCCGCATCCCAGTCTGATGCTCTATCCACAGTGCCACCACCTGGTCAGGCCAAGACAAGGATTTTCTTTAATGACATGATAGAGACATTCGGTTTTTTTCCTCAAACCTTGTTTGGATGAGTAAGGCTATAAGTATATCTTTTTTTTAAAGCTCTCCAAGGTAGTCAGAAATAGCTGTATAACCCCCATAATTAGTTATTATCATTGAAGCAATAACAATATAAATAATCAGCTATTTGCTCTCTTAAATCTTGTTTTCTACTTTTACACTGTCCCATGCTACAACAAATGGCATATTTCTTCTTGTTAAGAAGATTATCTGCAACTCACAGCAACCAATTCAGAATCTTTTTTGAGGGTCTATTTCCTGGGATCTTGCCAGTACCAATCACTATGTTAGTTGGTCTTCAATGAAGACACAGATGGCACCATTAAAAAGATGAAACTGAAGACAACTTAAAGAAAGGGTTGTTTACAGAAGTATAGGCAGGGGTAAAATACAACAAGGAATGGTGAGTTAGTTTTGTGGAACAGTGAGAAGTTGTTACAGCTCATAGATCTGAAGGGTCAAGAAAAGGGGACAGTATTCCTAAGCCTGGAAAGAGAGGCTGTCTGACATGGTATACCTAATAGATTTTGACAACCACTGATGAAACCACAGCAAGACAGAGAGCAAGTGGGAAGATTCTGATCTCTCTTTCCTCCCACCAACTGATCTCTTGATAAGCTACTGCCCATTGGTCAAAACCAGATGGGAAGGAAGCAAAAATAATGAAGTAACTATATCAATTATAAACAACTCATCCAGGTGAAAGAAAATGGAAAATATGGCTGCCTGAGATTATTTTGTTAAGGCAAACTTCTATTATAATATTACACATAAAATGATGTGAATCATATTTTAGTCATGTTCTCAAACTACTAAATCTGTTTACATTTTCATCAAAGTCTATTAAAGTTTTTTGGTTAAAAATATGTAATATTGATAAATTAATATAATCTTTAAAAATAATACAGAATGGCCTAACTAGGCAGTGGAGCAGTGGATAGAATGTCAAACTAGGACATGAAGGACCCATATTCAAAACCTGGATGTTGCCAGGTTGAGCGAGGGCTCATCTGGTTTGAGCAAGGCTCACCAGCCTGAGCCCAAGGTCGATGGCTTGAGCAAGGGGTCACTTGCTCTGCTGTAGCCCCCAGTCAAGGCACATATGAGAAATCAACCAATGAACAACTAAAGTGCCACAACGAAGAATTGATGCTTCTCATCTCTCTCTCTTTCTGTCTGTCTGTTCCTCTCTCTGTCACACACACACACACACACACACACACACACACACACACACACACACAAACACACACACAAAAGTACAGAATGAAGAGGTGGGGAAAAGAAATATATATTCTGAAGCTCTAGGGAAATACATATTTTAAAATGATATTTGATAAAGTTAGAACTCTGAATTAAATAGTCTGAGTATAATTTGACCTTTTTACTTTAACTGTCTTAAGGGGGAAGCTTAGGAGAACATTTTCATATGTGTAATTACATATTTGACAAGCATAAATGAATATAAAACAACTTGAAGGGTTTCATATTGCATGTTTGCTCATGTGTTTAAGGTAGTTAAGATATACTAGTTGGGGGAAAAACATGTTTTGAATTTGATTCATGTTTAGAAAACACTTCAAGAAGGTCTCCCTCTGTAATCCAACAAAACCACTTGAAACAATAGTAGTTATAATAGCTTATTGCAAGTACCTCTTTAAGTTTCTCATCTAAATATAGAACTGGGCTGTTTTCCTGTAACCTTGAGTGATACATTTTGATGAGGTGGAGAGGAAGATTAATTTGGAAAAAATCAAAGAGAAAATGGATATCTGGGTAGCCACAGGTCTCAAAAAAGGTGAAAAAAGAATGACCTTCTTTTTCATAGTTTCACTTTATAAATATAAAGATTACTTTTATACCTATAAACAAATAATGTTTGTCAAAAGGATAGATCAATTGGGAAGTTCATAAATTGCCTTTTGTTTTATCATTCAGCACTTTCATATTTGTGGCATAACTTGAAACACTGACATTATCTTACCCAGTCATAAAATAAAAACAGTAAGCATAAAAAATATATGCCATTAGAAACTATGGCAAACTTGTTCTCATTTTCCTCCTTCTTTTAAGATAGCCAAGCCCTAAAACTTTCCAAATTAATTTAAAAAGTTTACATATCCCAACTGCTTTACCACTTTTAACATTGTATCCAAGGCTAGTCCTTTATGTTTTTATTTTATTTACAGATATTTACATATAATATTATCTGTCCAGACATATTTCTACAACTTTTAATAAAACTCTTGTTTGAGAAAGGATGACAAATTCAAAACTAAAGAATAAAAATGTTTTTATTTAAGTATACTTAACAGAAAGTAAATGCACAAATCTTAAACATACATTTTGATGAAATTTGACAAATATGTACACGCTGCTATTTAGATGGACCATATTTTCATTATTCTAGAAACCTCTCTGTGCCCCTTCCCAGTCGATTGTCAACCATGCACTTGCACTGCAAGAAGCAGTGGTTCTGTTTCTATCATCATTAGTTAATTTTGCCTATTTTCAAAACATGTGAGTGGAATCATACATGATACATATGAGCGTGATCAATCATATACACTTTTATGTATTTTTTTTACTAGGTACATTGCTTTTGAAATTCACCTATATTCTTGCTTACATTGGTAGTATTAATATTCTATATGTGCTTATCCATTTTTTAAATTGATATTTGGATTGTTTGCATTTTTTGTTATTGTGAATGAAGCAACGAATACAAATAATATTTGGACACCTACATGGGTACGCTGGGCCTGGCTTTCATTGGTTCACTAGAATTTGATAGTGTGTGCGTCTCTTCCTAATGCTGTGTTCAGAGATGTTATATTTGTAGCTTAAAATTGGCTGTGGTAGGAGTAGTTACACCCCAGAAATTAGTAGTGCTACAAATAAGGACTTTTACAAATGTCAAATTTTTATTAATCAGTTAATTTATTTTAGAGTTGCTGCCTAAACATTTACTGGCATATTGCTGGATATATGTTTTCTTTCTCTGTATACACACCTAGGAATGGAATTGCTAAATCATATGTTTAACTTTGTAAATTGATAGTGTTTCAAAGTGGTAGTACCATTTTGCATCCTCCAACAATGTATGAGAGTTTTACCTGTTCCACATACTTGCCAACATTTGGTGATACAATTCTAGTGAGTGCATAGTGGTATCTCACTATGATTTTAATTTGTATTTTATCAATGACTATTATATTGACTACCGTTTCTATGCAAATTGACCAGCATATATCATTTCTTGTCAGCTTTCTGTTTAAGTCTTTTGCCCATTAACTTAATTGGGTTGTTTGTTTGATTGAGTTGTAAGAAATATAGATCATATATAATCTGGATGTAAATCCTTATCTGATATGTGTCTTGTGAATATTTTCTTCTTTTCATATTTTAACACTATTTTTATGATACTGTCTTGAAATCAAGTGGTATTAAGTTATGCCATTTTGTTCTTTTATTACAAGGTTTTCTGAACTATTCCGGATAATTTATATTTTCATATATAGTTTAGAATCAGCTAGGACTTTGATTAGGATTGCATCAAGTCTATAGATTAAGGAATTTTGACACCACTATCTTTCAACTGCTTGACATCAGCATTTTGTAATCCGCAAACATGGAATATCCTTTTGATTTGTTCTTTTTAAGTGAGAGGAGGGGTGACAGTGAGATAGACTCCTGTATGTGCCCTGATTGGGATTCATCGGACAACCCCTGTTTGGGGCCCATTTTTGAATCAACCAAACTATCTTCAGTACATAGAGCCACACTAGAGCCAGTTGAGCCTCTGGGTGCAAGAGGGAAAGAAGGAGAGAAGGGGAAGAGAGAGGTGGGGAGAAGCAGATAGTCGCTTCTCCTGTGTGCCCTGATGGGGAATTGAACACGGATGTCCATATGCTGGGCCACAGTGTCAACCGGCCAGGACCTCTCTCTGAAATTTTTTCTTTTCAGAAAATTAAATTTAACAGGGTGACTTTGATCAACAAGAGAACATAGATTTTGGGTAAACAACTCCACATCATTTAAACAGTCAATTATGTTGTATACTCATCACCCAAAGTAAAATCATCCTCCATCATCTTATATTTGTCACTCTTTATACCCTTCCTCCAACCCCTCCCCACACCACCACCGCTTTCACATCTCCTCCCGCCTGGTATCACTGCTCTCTTATCCATGTCCCTGAGTCTCAATTTTATATCCCACCTATGTGTGAAATCATACAGTATTTAGCTTTTTCTGATTTACTTATTTCACTCAGTATAATGTTATCAAGGTTCATCTATGTTGCCATAAATGATACTATGTCATCGTTTCTTATGGCTGAGTAATATTCTAGTGTGTGTGTGTGCGAGTGTGTGTGTGTGTGTGTGTGTGTGTGTGTGTATATATATATATATATATATATATATATATATATATATATTACATCTTCTTTATCCAATCCTCTATTGAAGGGCATTTTGGTTGTTTCTATGTCTTGGCCTCTTTAAATAATGCTGTGATGAACATGGAGGTGCCTGTCTTTAGGTAAAAATGTTTTCAAGTTTATGGGGTAGATACCCAGTAGAGGGATTGCTGGGTCATATGGTAGTTCTATTCTTAATTTTTTGAGGAAACACCACCATAGTGGTTGCATTAATTTGTATTCCCACCAGCAGTGAATGAAGTTTCCTTTTACTCCACAGTCTCTCCAACACTTGTTATTATGTCTTGTTGATAATAGCTCATCTAACAGGTGTGAGGTGGTATCCCATTGTAGATTTGATTTGCATTTCTCTAATAGCTAGTGAAGATGAACAATTTTTCACATATCTGTTCGCCATTTGTATTTCTTCTTGGGAGAAGTGTCTGTTCATGTCCTCTCCTTGTTTTTTAATTGGATTGTTTACTTGTTTGTTGCTGAATTTTGTGAGATCTTTATATATTTTGGATATTAACCTCTTATCTGAGCTGTTGTTTGTAAATATCATTTCCCATTTAGTTGAATGTCTGTTTATCGTGGTGTCAGTTTCTTTTGCTGTGCAGAAGCTTCTTAGTTTGATATAGTCCCATTCATTTATTTTTGCCTTTGGGATCAAATTTATAAATTGTTCTCTACAGGCCAAGGTCCATGAGCTTAGTACCTAGGTTTTCTTCTATGTAATTTATTGTTTCAGATCTTTTATTTAGGTATTTGATCCATTTTGAATTAATTTTTGTGTAAAGGGACAAACTGTAGTTAAGATTTATTCTTTTGCTTGTGGCTTTTCAATTTTTCCAGCACCATTTATTGAAGAGGCTTTTTTTTTCTCCATTGTGTGTTTTTGGCTCCTTTGTCAAAGATGATTTGCCCATAGATATGTGGTTTTATTTCTGGGCTCTAGATTCTGTTCCATTGGTCTATGTATCTATTTTTCTGCCAATACCATGCTGTTTTGATTATCATGGTTCTATGGTACAATTTGAAGTCAGGTAATGTAATGTCTCTGGTTTCATTTTAGTTTTCTCAGGACTGCTTTGTCTCTGAGGTTTTTATGGTTCCATACAAACCTGGTGCTTTTTTGTTTCATTTCTTTAAAGAGTTACTTTGGAATTTTGATAAGAATTGCGTTAAATTTGTATATTACTTTGGGTAATGTGGCCATTTTAAAACTATATTCTTCTACCCAAGAACACGGGATATTTTTCCATTTCATTGTGTCTTTTTCAATTTCCTTTAATAATTAGTGTTTTGTGTAGGGGCAAGATGGTGATGGAATAAACAGACATACCAACTTCGAACTCCCAGAACCAAAGTGGATTATAACTTGATTTTAAGAACTATCATCTAGATAAACCAACACTGAACTGGACTGAGAGGACTCTTCAAGGGAACACTGAAGAAGCCACATAGAGACTGGTAGGAAAAGCGAAAACGCAGAAAGGGTTGCCCAGCTCCCTAGAGCAAAAGGCAGCCCGGAGAGACTCGCGTGGCGGGAAGAGAGTTTAGCGGAGAGGGAGGGACCTGGGTCCCAGGAACAAAGCCCCAGCCTGCAGCCCCAGAGCCTAAAAGAGGCGTATGGACAGTATTTAGCTGTGAAACAGGTTAGCATACTGTTTGTGAGAAAGAGTGTTATCTCAGACCCAGGATTCTTCTTAAAGGGATGACGCAGAAAATGTCTCTCACAACCACTCACCCGGGACTCCAGGAGACAGGGAGAGATGAGAGGACCAGAGCAGCGGGAAGAGAGTGCGGTCTGGAAGGCACAGGGAGAAACGCTTTGAAGGACAGCCACCCTAAACCCTGGGCTGAGTCACTACACAAATCTGAAACAATATTTCCCCTGGAACCAGCAAGGGGAAGCAGGACACCAGCCAAACAGGCTCTCCTGCAGCAATTAAAGCACAGTCACTTAGAAGGAAGGAGCTTTCAGGACTACAGTATGGAGTGTTAGAGTCTGAGCTGCAGTGCACCCACCCACACTGCTGAGGGCTTGATGGAGGGCAGGCAGTGGTGGGATGCGGAAGCGCGGTTCTGCGTGGGGGCAGAGGCCGAGCAGGCAGGCCTGAGCTTGGTCTAGCCCAGCAGGGGCATAGGGGGATGTGCAAATGTGGTCCAGTGGCTGTGGGCCCACCTGCGACCCCACCTGTGGGGAAAAAGTGGGAGCCCAGAATGGGCAGAGATCTGCTGCTGGGCAGGGGTGAGCAGGCGCGCAGCCTCGCCCAGCCTCACGCCGCCTCCGAGGCTTGAAGCCCTGCATGAACCAGCTTTACCCACAGAGGTAGGGTGGAAGCCTGGCATGGGCCTGAGTGCATAGCAGCAGCCCATCTCAGCCGAGGACCCAAGGTTGGTGGGTGCGGGGAAGAAGCCCGGGCTAGTAGCTGAGCATGAACCAGAAGCTCCTCCCGGCTGGAAGACAAGGCTGGCAGGGACCCGCAGCTGAGCAAAAGTGCTCACCCTTGCCCTTGGTGCCCAGGCTTGTGGCCTAAGGTTGGCGCATGGTCCCAACCGTGGTAGAGGGGTGAAGGCCAAGACCTGCTGAAGCTTATACAGCCTGGCACAAGAACACAGCCCCTCCTGCAGAGGCGGGGCAGAGACCACTACAACAGCCTCAGGGGCCGGCACCAGCAACACCCACACCCAACCGCTCTAGGCAGTGGGAGAAGGGGTGGTGGCCCTGCAGACAGACCACACCTAGGGAACACAGAGGCAACACCCATTGGACTCCAGTGGCCACACACTTCTTACACACAAACAAAATGGGCAGGCAGAGGAATGCAACCCAAATGAATCAAGAGAAATCCCCAGAGAAGAACCTGAATGAATCAGATGTAACCAAATTACCTGATGCAGAGTTTAAAATAATGATAGTTAGGATGTTCAAAGAGCTTAGAGCAACAATGGATAGTCATTACAAACACCTAAATAAAGAGATAGCAAGTATAAAGAAGGAAATTGCAATAATAAAAAAGAATCAGACAAAAATGACAAATACAATATCAGAACTGAAGACCACAATGGAAGGAATTAAAAGTAGGATGGATGAAGCTAAAGATCGAATCAGTTAGAGGACAAAATAAACAAAGGCACAGAAGCAGAGCAGAAAAAAGAAAAGAGACTCAAAAAATCTGAGGAAACTCTAAGGAAGCTTTGTAAAGCCAGTAGTCAAGGCCATTATCACAACAGCCTGGCCAGTGCATGTTCCCATTAGATTCGGACAGTCGGTAATGAAACAACGGAGCCAAGAACTGGTAAGCCATCAGCTTTAATTCTAGCTTGCACCTGGCAGGCAAGCAAAAACACACACTGGGCTCCAAAACCCACTCATTCAGTACTCACAAAGCTACTGACCTATCCAAGTTTCCTAGAATCAAAAGGTTTCTAGCTCACCAGACTTATTCACCTCTGTTTCCCATCTCCTTCTCCAGCACAAACTCTGCACAAACTGGCTTCTTTCTCAGCATTCCACCATCTTGGCTGCCTCCTCTCCTCCATGTGGCCTAAGTCTTCTCTCCTTTCTAATACTAACCTCAGGAACTGAGAGAGAGCAAGCTCCCGGTCTGCCCCTCTTCATAGTGTAGAAATCCAATCTACAAACAAGGAAGTCTCTGATACAAAGTCACTTATCTGAGGCATAATGGGAGGATTCCTCATGAGAGTGCACCAGCCCACATCATCCAATCAGTCAAGGGTGTGGGGGAAAAGCTTACTCTTAAAACTTGCACATGGGCAGCACCATCTTTAACAAAGTGAGCATAATATATTTTATCTGCCCAACAATACACCCCTATGCTCACTTTACTACCTACAATCTATATCACCGGCATACCTTCACAAGGAAATTAGGCACATCACACAAATTACAACAGCATGACAAATCATACAATTTCAACAATTACAAAGGTACACACATTTCACCAGTCTCTGAGCACTTTGCCAAAAGCACAAAATGTCCTTTGCCTTCTTTTTTGCCATTGGAAAGGCTTCCTGGGGCAGGAGGAGGACCTCCAACAAAGCCGCCCCTAACCCCCAGCAGGGTATTTCACATTGTCTAAAATCCATAAGACCATTCAACAAAGGAGCCAGTACTCACTCAGCCATAGTCCAGGAAATCAGTCTCCGCACATGGGGTGTTAACCTCCCCCCTCATTTCTGCCATCATGGCATGTCTCACACTGTCCTGAAAAGAAGCGTGTGGGAATGACAGTCAGCCCTTCCATCTCTGCTCTGGGGAGCATGATGGCATCCACCCCTATGTCCCACAATCGCAGACCTGGCAGGGAAGCAAAAACACACACTGGGCTCCAAAACCCACTCATTCAGTGCTCATAAAGCTACTGACTTATCCAAGTTTCCTAGAATCAAAAGGTTTCTAGCTCACCAAACTTATTCACCTCTGTTTCCCATCTCTTTCTCCAGCAAAAACTCTGTACAAACTGGCTTTTTTCTCAGCATTCTGCCATCTTGGCTGCCTCCTCTCCTCCACGTGGCCTTAATCAACTCTCCTTTTTAATACTAACCCCAGGAACCAAGAGAGAGCAAGCTCCTGGTCTGCCCTACTTCATAGTATAAAAATCCAAACCCTTAATCCAATCTACAAACAAGGAAGTCTCTGATACAAAGTCACTTATCTGAGGCATAATGGGAGAATTCCTCATGAGAGTGCACTACCCCATATCATCCAATCAGTCAAGGGTGTAGGGGAAAAGCTTATTCTTAAAACTTGCACGTGGGCAGTGTCATCTTTAACAAAGTGAGCATAATATATTTTATCCGCCCAACAAGCTCTTTGACAACACGAAGAGAAATAACATTCACATCATAGGAGTTCCCGAAGAAGAGGAGAAAGAAAAAGGGATAAAAAGTTTGTTCAATTAAATCATAGCTGAAAACTTCCCTAAATTAAGACTGGAAAATATTTCACACATTCAAGAAGCACAGAGAACTCCATTAAAGAGAAACCCAAAGAAATCTACACAAAGACACATTATAGTTAAAATACCAAAGCTAAGGGATAAAGAGAAAATTTTAAAAGCTGGAAGAAAAAAAAAGGCTATCACCTAGAAAGGAGCCCCATAAGGATGACATCCAATCTCTCAACAGAAACACTTGAGGCCAGAAGGGAATGGCAAGATATATTCAAAGTAATGCAGAAAAAGAACATACAACCAAGACTACTCTAATCAGAAGGCTAACTTTTAAAATTGAATGAGAAATAAAGAGCTTCAAGACAAAAAAAAAACAAAAACTCAAGTAATTCATTAAAACCAAACCAATTCTCCAAGAGATGCTAAGGGGCCTGTTGTAAATAGTTTAAAGGGGAAAAGAATACAGCAAAAGAAAAATACAGCTTTAAAGAATAAAATGTCAATAAACAACTACATATTAATAACCTTAAATGTAAATGGATTAAACAACCCAGTCAAAAGAAATAGGGTAGCTGCATGCATTTACAAAACCCATACATCTGCTGTCTACAATAGACACACATTAAAACAAAAGATGCACATAGACTACAGGTAAAGGATGGAGAAAAATATTTCATGCAAATGGAAATTAAAAAAAAAGCCGGGGTAGCAATACTTACATCTGAAAAAATGGACTTTAAAACAAAGGCTGTAGTAAGAGATAAAGAAGGACACTACATTATGATAAAGGGAACAATTCAACAGGAAGATATAACCATATAAATATTTATGCGCCAAACATAAAAGCACCAAAATATATAAAGCAGAATTTGATGGATATAAAGGATGAGATCAACAGCAATACTATAATAGTAGGAGATTTCAATATCCCACTAACTTCACTGGATAGATCCTCAAGAAAGAAAATTAACAAAGAAACAGCAGACTCAAAGGATACACTAGATCAACTCGATTTAATAGATATCTTCAGAACCTTTCACCCTAAAGCAGCAGAATATACATTCTTTTCAAGGGCTCATGGTACATTCTCTAGGATAGACCACATGTTAAGAATAAAAGCGGTCTCAACAAATTTAAGAAGATTGAAATCATATCAAGCATTTTCTCTGATCACAATGACATAAAACTAGAAATTAACCTCAAAAGAAAAACTGAAAAATACTCAAACACTTGGAAACTAAATAGCATGTTATTAAAAAATGAATGGATTAACAATTAGATCAAAGAAGATATAAAAAAGTTTCTAGAAATGAATGATGATGAGCATACGTCAACTCAAAATTTATGGGACACAGCAAAAGCAGTACTGAGAGGGAAGTTCATAGCACTACTGGCATACCATAAGAAGCTAGAAAAAGCTCAAATAAGCAACTTGACCTTGCATCTAAAAGAACTAGAAAAACAACAGCAAATAAAGTCCAGGACTAGTAGAAGGAAGAAAATAATAAAGATCAGAGTGGAAATAAATGACTTAGAGGCTAAGGAAACAATACAAAGGATCAATGAATCCAGGCACTGGTTCTTTGAATAGGTCAACAAGATTGATAAACCTTTAACTAGACTCACCAGGAAGAAAAGAGAGAGGACTCAAATAAATAAAATTAGAAATGAGAATAGAGAAACAACAACTGACACAACAGAAATACAAAGTATTGTAAAAAAAATACTAGGAAGAACTCTAAGTCAAAAATTAGACAACGTAGGTGAAATGGAAAAATTTCTTGAATCAGAATCATATAATCTTCCAAATATCAATCTGGAAGAATCAGAACACCTAGACAGACCAATTACAACAAATGAGATCGAAACAGTTATCAAAAAACTCCCAACAAAGAAAAGTCCTGGGCCTGATGGCTTCACAAGTTAATTCTACCAAAAATTCAAAGAAGAACTAACTCCTAGCCTCTTCAAGCTATTTCAAAAATTCAAGAAGAAGAAAAAAATCCAAACTTCTTCTATGAGGTGAGCATAATTCTGATCCCAAAATCGGGCAAAGACAACACAAAGAAAAAAAATTATAGGCCAATATACCTGATGAGTTTAGATGCTAAAATTCTCAACAATATATTAGCCAACTGGATCCAGCAATATATGAAAAAAATCATACACCATGATCATGTGGGATTTATTCTGGAGAGGCAAGGCTGGTTCAATATTAGCAAATCAATCAGTGTGATTCATCACATAAAAATAAGGAAGGACAAAAATCACATGATAATTTCAATAGATGCAGAAACACCATTTGATAAAATCCAGCACTCATTCATGATCAAAGCTCTCAGTAAAGTGGGAATACAGGGATCATTCCTTAACATGATAAAGGCCATCTACGACAAACCCACAGCAGACATCATACTAAATGGGCAAAAATTAAAAGCAATCCCATTAAGATCAGGAACCAGGCAGGATTGACCCCTTTCACCACTCTTATTCAACATAGTTCTGGAAGTCTTAGCCACAGCAATCAGACAAGAAGAAGAAATAAAAGGCATCTAAATTGGAAAAGAAGAAGTACTACTGTCATTATTTGCAGATGATATGATATTGTATATAGGAAACCCTAAAGTCTCAGTCAAAAAACTATTGGGCCTGATAAATGAATTCAGCAAGGTGGCAGGATATAAAATTAATACTCAGAAATCAGAGGCCTTTTTATATACCAACAATGAACTGTGAGCAAAAGAAATTAAGGAAACAATTCCCTTCACTATTGCAACCAAAACAATAAAGTACATAGGAGTAAATTTAACCAAGGAGGTTAAGGATTTGTACTCGGAAAATTATAAAACATTGATAAAAGAAATCAAGGAAGGTACAAACAAGTGGAAGCATATACCGCGCTCATGGCTAGGAAGAATAAACATCATTAAAATGTCTATATTACCAAAAGCAATTTATAAATTCAATTCAATACCAATTAAAATACCAATGACATACTTCAAAGATATAGAAAACATATTCCAAAAATTTATATGGAACCAAAAAAAACAAAACAAAACAAAACAAACCATGAATAGCCTCAGCAATCTTTAAAAGAAAAAATAAAGCAGGAGGTATCACTCTTCCTGATATCAAGGTATACTACAAGGCCATTGTACTCAGGACAGCCTGGTACTGGCATAAGAACAAGCACATAGATCAATGGAATAGAACATAGAACCCAGAAATAAACCCACAGCTTTATGGACAACTGATATTTGACAAAGGAGGAAAGAACATACAATGGAGTAAAGACAGTCTCTTTAACAAATGGTGTTGGGAAAATTGGACATCTATCTGCAAAAAAATGAAACTAGACCATCAACTTACACCATTCACTAAAACAAACTCAAAATGCAGAAAAGACTTAAATGTAAGCCGTGAAACCATAAGAATCCTAGAAGAAAACATTGGCAGTAAGCTCTCCAACATCTGTAGCAGCAATATATTTGCCAATTTATCTCCACTGGCAAATGAAATAAAATGCAGGATAAACCAATTGGACTATATCAAACTAAAAAGTTTTTGCAAAGCTAAAGACAGTAAGAACAGAATAAAAAGATAAACCACACAATGGGAGAACATATTTGACAACACGTTTGATAAGGGTTTAATAACCAAAATTTATAAAGAACTTATAAAACTCAACACCAGGAAGACAAACAATCCAATCAAAAAATGGACAAAAGAAATGAATAGAAATTTCTCCAAAGAGGACATACAGATGGCCAATAGGCTTATGAAAAAAGCTCAGCATCACTAATCATTAGAGAAATACAAATTAAAACCACAATGAGATATCACCTCACACCAGTCAGAATGGCGCCCATCAGCAAAACAACACAGAATAAGTGCTGGCGATGATGTGGAGAAAAGGGAACCCTTCTGCACTGCTGGTGGGAATGCAGACTGGTGCAGCCACTGTGGAAAACAGTTTGGAGATTCCTCAAAAATTTAAAAATCGAACTGCCTTTTGACCCAGCTATCCCACTTATAGGAATATACCCTCAGAACACCATAGCACTGTTCGAAAAGCAGAAATGTGCCCCCATGTTCGTGGCAGCATTGTTCACAATAGCGAAGATCTGGAAACAGCCCAAGTGTCTGTCATAGGACGAGTGGATTAGAAAGCTTTGGTACGTATATACTATGGAATACTACTCAGCCATAAGAAATGATGACATCGGATCATTTACAACAAAATGGATGGATCTTGATAACATTATACAGAGTGAAATAAGTAAAACAGAAAAAACCTGAGAACAGTATGATTTCATACATAGGTGGGACATAAAAGCGAGACTATGAGACATGGACAAGAGTGTGGTGGTTACGGAGTAGGGGGAGGGAGGAGAGAGATGGAGAGGGGGAAAGGGAGGGGCACAAAGAAAACCAGATGAAGGTGACAGAGGACAATTTGACTTTGGGTGATGGGTATGTAACATAATTGAATGATAAGATAACCTGGAAATGTTTTCTTTGAACATATGTACCCTGGTTTATTAATGTCACCCCATTAAAATTAATTAAAATAAAGAGTGAAAAAAAGAAATAAGTTACAACACACACACAAAAAAGGACTCCACAGAAAGACTATTAGAAACAATAATCCAATACAGTATGATTGCAGAATACAAAATTAATATACAGAAGTCTATTGCCTTCCTATATACTAACAATAAAACTTTAGAAAATGAACCCTCTAAAATAATCCCTTTTATAGCTGCAACAACAACAACAAAATACCTAGGAATAAACATAACAAAGAATGTACAGGACCTGTATAATGTAAACTACAAAGCATGTTAAGGGAAATAGAAGAAGATACAATGAAGTGGAAAAATATTTCTTGTTCTTGGATAGAAAGAATAAATATAGTTAAAATGACCATATTACCCAAAGCAATATACAAATTTAATGCAACTCCCACCAAAATTCCAAAGTAATTTTTTAAAGAAATGGATGAAAAAATTATCAGGCTTATATGACACCATAAATAACCCCAAATAGCTAAAGTAATCATAAGGTAAAAGAATGAAACTGGGATCATTACAATACCTGACTTCAAATTATATTATAGAGCCACGATAATCAAAACAGCATGGTACTGGCAGAAAAATAGACACTCAGACCAATGGAACAGAATAGAGAGCTCAGAAATAAAACCACATTTATATGGTCAAATCATGTTTGATAAAGGAGCCAAAAATACACAATGGAGGGAAAAAAAGCCTCTTCAATAAATGGTGCTGGGAAAACTGGAGAACCACATGTGAAAGAATGAAATTTGACTACAGTTTGTCTCCTTGTATCTAAATTAATTTAAAATGGATCAAAGACCTAAATATAAGACCCGAAACAATAAATTACATAGAAGAAAACATAGGTACTAAACTCATGGACCTTGGCAATAAAGAACATTTTATGAATTTGACTCCAAAGGCAAGGGAAGTGAAGGCAAAGATAAATGAATGGGATTACATCAGACTAAGAAGCTTTTGCACAGCAAAAGAAACCAACAACAAAACAGACATTCAACTAAATGGGAAATGATATTTACAAACAACAACTCAGATAAGGGTCTAATATCCCAAATATACAAAGAACTCACAAAACTCAACAACAAAAAATCCAATAAAAAAAGTGGGAAGAGGATATGAACAGACACTTTTCCCAGGAAGAAATACAAATGGCCAAAAGATATATGAAAACATGCTCATCTTCACTAGCTATTAGAAAAATGCAAATCAAATTTACAATGAGATACCACCTCACACCTGTTTGATTAGCTATTATCAACAAGACAGGTAATAACAAGTGCTGGAGAGGCTGTGGAGAAAAAGGAACCCTCATTGACTGTTGGTGGGAATGTAAAGAAGTACAACCACTATGGAAGAAAGTATGGTAGTTCTTCAAAAAATCAAGAATAGAACTACCATATGACCCAGCAATCCCTTTACTGGGTATATACCCCCAAAACTCAAAAACACTGGTACGTAAAGACACATTCATCACAGCATTGTTCACAGTGGCCAAGACATGGAAATAACCAAAAAGCCCTTCAACAGATGATTGGATAAAGAAAATGTGGTACATATATACTATGGAATACTACTCAGCCATAAGAAACGATGACATCGGATCATTTATAACAACATGGATGGACCTTAATAACATTATACTGAATGAAATAAGTAAATCAGAAAAAACTAAGAACTATATGATTCCATACATAGTTGGGACACACAGTTGAGACTCATGGACATGGATAAGAGTGCAGTGGTTACCAGGGGGAGGGAAGGGAAGAGAGGGAGCTGGAGGGGCATAAAGAAAACCAAATAAATGGTGACGGAAGACAATTTGACTTTGGGTGAAGGGTATACAACATAATCAAATGTCAAAATGATCTGGAGATGTTTTATCTGAATCTATGTACTCTAATTGATCAATGTCAACCCATTAAAATTAATTGTCTAAAAAAAAAAAAAAAGACAATTAGAAGCCCTGCCCAGTTAGCTCAGTTAATTACAGCATTGTCCAATCATGCCAACATTGAGGGTCTAATCCCCAATCAGGACACACACAAGGAGCAACCAATGAATGCATAAATGAAAGAAATGACAAATTGATATGCTCTCTCTTTCTCTTCCTTCCCCATTCTCTAAAGTCAATAATAATAATAATAAATAATAATAAAACAATTAGGAAAGCTATACAATTATTCTAACTGTCCTTTATTTCTGACATGACCTTATTTTCCTAAAAAAAAATGTATGTTTTAAAAATCTATTTCATATGTGGCCTTCTTTCTGTTTTCTAGAGTTAAGACATAAATTGAGAATTTACCACACAAACAGAACAAGTGTTTTCAAATGGGTGTTTCTTACCCTTCAGAACAAAGACTACTTTAAGAAACAGGTCCTGTAAGACTGACAGCTGTTTCTTCTTGTAGAGTTATATTTGTATATTTTCTCAAACAGAACAAGTTAGAAAGTTACAGACCTAGGAAAATATAATATAATAAAAAGATTCAGGTTTATTTTCTGTTTGGTTTTAATATAGTAATTTTCTCTTTCTACTTTCAATGACTGAAAGATTTAATTTGAGTAATGCCACAGGAATGTGGTTTCAGTGAGGAAAAAAATGTTCAAATATTCACTCCCTTTTCCTCACTTTAAAAGAATAATTTGCTATAATATATATTGAAGGGCTTTTTTAAAAAAGATTTTATTTATTTATTTTAGAGAGGGGAAAGAGAGAGAGAGAGAGAAGGAGGGGAGGAGCAGGAAGCATCAACTCCCATATGTGCGTTGACCAGGCAAGCCCACAGTTTGAACCAGCGACCTCAACATTCCAGGTTGTCGCTTTATCCACCGTGCCACCACAGGTCAGGCTATATTGAAGGGCTTTTGAAATCTTCTTTTTGCTGGCATTTGTGTTATTTCTCATTTAAATAAATAAATAAACAGAAATTTATATATAGCTCTCAAAAGAGGACTCTAAACAAAATACAATTGTTCTTTTGGTGTGTTTTAAAACAATATCTGCGGGCACACTTGTAACTATGCAAACACAACAAATTAAAATAAAAACAACAACAACAAAAATAAAGCAACAGCACTACCATATTTTGTTTTGAAAATAATAAATAATTAATGTGCTTAACTTCTTTTTGTTTTCAATATATATTTTTTCAATATCATTATCTCCTGAGAATTCACACTGAATTTTTTCTGCAAAGCTCATGTGTATTTAGAAATAGCAAATGGGAAACCTGTGCTTTGGGGACACATGAGCAGCTGGGGCATTAGAGTGCTGCAACAACTCCCAAGAAGGTGGCAGACTGGAGAAGGGAGATCTGTACAGATGGCAAAGACATACTCTCTCTATTCCATTCTGACCATGACTAATGGACCATAGATCACCTTCTCTCCTTCCCTGTATCCCTTATAAGTTGTTCATGGTCCCTTAATAATAGTCTTTTTTTCAAAATTCCTCTTTTCTTTTTTGAGTTTGTCTTGGTTCTTCTATTAAATCTAAGAGTGACAACAAGTCTATTGCCACTACTTCCCATATTATTTGTGGCAGACATCACTAATTGATCATGATAATCTATGTTGCTGAGGCTAGATTTAGTCTTAAATGCAAGGCTTCTGGTAACCATTTGCTTGTTTGGAAATTGTACAAGACACAAAATGGTTGCCATTTCTGCCCTAATTTGTGAAGAAGGGTCCTTATTAGCCTGTCAAGCTCTTGCCAGACTCCTTCCTTATCTTCTTTCCTATGTTCTCCTGCTACCAATAAGGGTCCTGTTAAGAATCACAGGGCCACCAGATGTTTGGATTTTTTTAAATTTATTG
The DNA here is from genome assembly GCA_037038555.1 of Rhynchonycteris naso. NCBI lineage: Eukaryota > Metazoa > Chordata > Mammalia > Chiroptera > Emballonuridae > Rhynchonycteris > Rhynchonycteris naso. Next base: position 250,583,328 of record CM072996.1, on the reverse strand, counting down.
ATTGATTTTAGAGAGACAGAGAGAAGAAGGGAGAGAGAGAGAGAGAGAAACAATTATTTGTTCCACTTAGTTGTACATTTATTGTTCACTTCCTCTATGGGCCCTGACTAAGCCTCGAACCTGCAACTCAGGTGTTTTGGGACAATGCTCAAACCAACTGAGCTCATCAGCCAGGGCCCTGTCTGATTATAAGTAGTGCCTGCTTCCTGGATTTCCCTGGACCCTCATCTGCTTGCTGAATTGAAGTCCCTGGTATAGAAGCATTTTTGGATCAGATATGAGATTACCACCCACATCTTTTAGCTACTGTATTCTGATTCCCTTGTCAGGCCAGGGTAAGCATCTATATCTTATACCTTTTTGTTGCCCCTGGCTCTTCTGTCCTGGCTTCTTCAGTATTCCCAGTGACTGGAATTCCTGAGATGCAGGCACATTTTGTTCCAAGAGGTTTCTTGCTGAAACACCCAAAGATCAGGTCCACTTGTTCTATTTATAATATACATTTTTGTTAGGATTAAATGCAGTGACTTTGAGCCACTTACTATGGTTTCTAGTACATAATAATCACTCAATAAATATTAGCTACTATAAATTCTGTTATCAGCATGATCATCATCTATTGGAATCTTCATATCAAGTCCAGAAAGGTTTCTTCTGAAATAATTTAGAAACAGGCTTCCATTTTCAGAAACATTCTGGTCACAAAGGGACTTAGGGACAACCATACACAACAATTATTCAAATTGGAGTTTGTAGCAAATAATAAGGAGAGATGCCATTTATTGAGCTCTTTCTATGTACTAAGCACTTTTTACATATCATCTTACTGGACCCACATAGCAACCCAATTGGGTAGGAATTATAACGTCCATTTTATTGATGAAAGTGTGGAGGGTTGTCAAATCTCATGCCCAACAAAAATAATAGATAGTAAAAGTGAAATCAAACCCAGTTTTTCTTAACTCAGAACCCATTCTTTTCTCTTTTAATATGTTACTTCTCTATAAACAGCTTGTGTCTTGGAAGCAGAGCTTAATTTCTGGGATTCCAGCTAATCAGGTCTTACCTTGTGGCCTGTATATTTCCTGCTTAGCCTTACATTAGGTAATTTCTTAAACTTCCCTCTTAATAACCTTACCTTCATTCTTTCTCTTGTAATCTGTCAGCCAGATTCCTAGTCCTGGTTCTTCTTAGCCACTCGGATTCTCTTATCTGACATGATCATCCTTAAAGGTCCAAATGAGGTTGAAATCTTTCATTTGGCTTTCTTAAACTATTCCAGCCCACATTAAAACTATTTTATTCTCTCCTCCAAATTCTTTTTACTCTCCTATTACTCTGTATCTATCAGCACACAATTATTATTACTAATTAGTCCCTTGTTTCAAGTACTCATTCATTCATCTATTCAACTGTTGTGTATTTGAATACACCTTATAAACTACACAGTGAGTTAGGCAATGTATAGGGAAATATATAGAGATAAAAAAACTATTTGAAATGTCTTAAGGTAATTGTAATAGACCAAATAAGAAATATACTCAAATATCTAAGGTACTGTGTTAAATAAGAAAAGTACCATAAGAAATAAAGCTAAAAGAATTCAGACAAGGGAAGAACCACTTCTACTTAGAAGGGAATGAGGTAGAGATAATGGTTCTGTTCAACTGAGGTGAAAGATTTTGGCAGTAGATATTGAGAAAAGGCATTCTAACTGGCAGGTGCTGTCTGAGCACAAGCACAGGGCTTGGTGAAGGCAGGGGCTTGACTTTAAAGTATATCAAGAAGGACTGTGGGGGTAAAGTACATGATAAAGGCCATTAAACACAGTAGGAGAGTATAATAATGTCATTGGGTGGGTAAGAAAGGGCTCATAGGACATTTTTGAATAATGTAATCAAAACTGTGTCTCCCATCCATTACCTTCCTCAATCACATAAGTCTATTGAAGTTTAAATAATATATTTATACTTTTTTCATCCTTCCTCAGATTTCAAGAACAAGACTGGACACTATTTAATAAATAGCCAAATGATGAATAAGGAGCAAATTATACACACACACACACACACACACACACACACACACACACATATATACTTTCATATTTATTGTAATTAATTTTTTAAATTGCAAAATCTAATTAGATGGCATATTTAAGAAAAACTGCCTTTTCTCTGAATCACTGTTTATCTGAAGAGAATATGATAGCTGTTAACTTCATCTCCAAATATTTATTTTATTTTATTTTTTACAGAGACAGAGAGAGAGAAATAAATAGGGACAGACAGACAGGAACAGAGAGAGATGAGAAGCATCAATCATCAGTTTTCTGTTGCTGTTGCGACATCTTAGTTGTTCATTGATTGCTTTTTCATATGTGGCCTTGACTGTGGGCCTTCAGCAGACTGAGTAACCCCTTGCTGGAGCCAGAGACCTTGGGTCCAAGCTGACGAGCTTTTGCTCAAACTAGATGAGCAAGTGCTCAAGCTGGTGACTTCGGGGTCTCAAACCTGGACCCCTCCTCATCCCAGTCCGATGCTCTATCCACTGTGCCACCGCCTGGTCAGGCTCCAAAAAATTATTTTAAAAATATAAATGAATCACATATAAAAATGTGATTTTTAATGTTTATTATATAATCTCATTTTTTTTCCATTATGGATTTAAAACTTTTGTGTTTACAGAAATATTTTCTTCAAATTTTATAAAGTACCTAAGAAAGACCTTTTATTAAAGAGTCATTTTTTATTTTCCTTTTCTTTAAAAAGTGTGTGATTCAGTCATCTGACACACCCACTTTTAATGTTATAAAAGATAACGGTGGGAGAGGATGTTTTCATAAAGCCAAACCATCGGAACTGGAAGTTTAGACATGACCAGAAAGTCCAAGTAAACCAACGATTCACACTCTTAACTCCTGGCATGAATGACTGTAGAAGCATCCAGACTATTCAAAGACCATGAAAACAAACTAACAAAAAAGCTCTCTTTAGTTTCCTCCCAGGATCCATTCACTGAAACTTAGGTATTAGTTTCCTCAAACAAGTTCCTTTGTAGAAAGCACTTATTTATTTGTTTATTGAGTGCGAAGGATCCTTTTCGAGATTTGTGGCAAAGTGAAGGGTGTAGAGGTTATTGATACGATCTGTGATCCTGTGGGTCCACCTCTGACTGCTCTGACAGAGAAACAGGAGCTGAGAGAAATGCTCCACCCACCCTAGAAGGGGATTGTGTGCTTATAATTTTTCTTAACAGAAATGAAAATGTGCCTTTCTTGGACTAAATTTCCTACTACTAGTTGGTTGTAAAATATGCGTCAAATAAAATGAATTTCCATCCAGATAATACTTTAGAAGTAACAAATAATTATAGTGATGTTTGGAACACTTATTTATAACTATGGAAATTTTCTTCATAAAAACTCAAGTTCCCACAGGAGAGGTTGAGTTGATGGGGTTTGGATCTACCCTACTGACAAGCAAGATTTAGCAGGTTGTGCTGTTTGCAAATATATTCTTATTTTTAGGGAGAAACTATGTGTTTATTTTTAATATGTTGTGAATATTTCTTGCTTCTTTTCGTTTGTTCAACTATCCTGGTTGCTTGTACAGGAGAGTACTGTGTATACAAAGAGTTTACTTGAGAAATTGTTTGGTCTTCTCTTTTGGAAAAATAATTACAGTGCTTAATACAGATATTAACATTGGCAACATCTGGTCTTGTAGCAATACAGAATAGCAATGCAGGGTCAGGAGAGGTTTGTTAGCACTTAACTCATTGCATGAAAGCGTAGTTAGTTTTTTTTCAATGCTCAGTAAGAACTATAGTTGTAAAGTGAGTCAACATCCTGCAACATCCCACAATATATCAAACTGAGACATTATATTTTCTTTCTTGTATGTGGTACTGTCTATACTGCCTCCCCTCTTTCTAAATCTGCTCTTCCCAGACAGAGTTAGTCTAGAACTTGTTTGTACTGAGTGGTTTTGAGGAGGGGTTAAGAATAGTAAGTACAAGTACATTATTATTATTTTCAGCCCTCTCTTCAAAAAAAATGCCACATACTGTATGCATTTACTTTCACAAAGTAAAAATGGTAATTCCTGGTAGAACTACACTGAAGAGGATGGGAAACAGATGCTTTGGTAAGACTCATGGACTGACTATAGCATAACATGAAAACACAAAAGAACAAGAAAGCAATTGTATAACACTTTGACTTTAATGAGCTAATTGACCAGATAGCATGTGCACACCTTTTTTTGTAAACCTGAAGTTCACCTGATTTCCTACTGTTATAAGGAGTCAGGGAACATTTTACTATAACTAATTTACCCTGTCCTTGTGTTTTGACTCTGTACTTCAGTACAGAGATTGGTATTATGAGGAGGTACGTCTTCGTTTAGATGGAGAAAAGCAAAGTCTTAAAGTAATGACTGAATACTAACAAAATTGTAAGATTGTCACCATGTTCCTACAACCAAGCCCTCTTTTATGGCCACCACTTCTCCATCCCTACCCAAACCTTTCAAACTAGTTGAACCTTAGCTCCTTTCCACAAATTGCTTAAGATTTTAACCATAAGACCCCATAAATCTGCAACATGTTCTTGACTCAATAACTAATATTGATGGTATATTGTGATTGCATAAGGGGCTGTCCTTGTTGGAAGGAATTATACACTACAGTATTCAGAGATATGGGTATTTTGGCAACTTACTTTCTAATGGTTCAGGATAAAATAGTTTTTTTCTTAAAGTTTGAGTTTATTTTCGAATTAGTCTTTTTTTTTTTAAAGTAAATGATTGAAGAATCAAAGCACAATTAGGTAGAATTTCTCCACTCCTTTTTTTCTTTTAAAAGGTCTTTCTTGATGGTGGGTGGTCCCTTATAGAGAATAATTATACTTTTAGGTAAGGACTATCAATCCAAATTGGGCAGTACATACCAGTGTGCCAGCTAAACTCTAGTTTGATAATGCAGCATTTTCACTTTGAATGGCTACAGGAGAGTTTCAGATGCCACTACTCATGCTGAAAATGAATTCTCTTACCAAGCGTATGTATATAACAGTTGAGAAAATTCATTCTTATTCTTACAACAGATTGGAAGCATGGAAAGTAAAGATTGAGAGGGAAACTATAGTTGATTGCTGAACTTAAAGATGCAAGATTTTTTGTCAACATCTTTTATAAAAAATAGCAATTTTCCTTTTATACTAAGGACATTAATATGTGAGGAGGATTCTAAACAAAACTAACAATATAGGGAACTTCCTTAATTATCTTGAAGAAACAATAGTGGTGTTAGTGCCTAGCATGATGCTTCTTTGCATAGCTGTGTTTGAGCCAAACAGAGCAAGAAACAACAAGTAGACCATTGTATTCCATGACTATGGTGAGAAATGCCACCAGTTGTTAGAATACAAATTGTGGTTACTGAGAGTGAAATTCGGAGCAAATCTTTAAGATCCTTCTTGTCTCTGCAAATTAAGTAGTTTTATTAGTAGATTTACTTTTAAATTAATTTCCACTGCTTAACAATAGAGACCTTTATTAATTTTTAGTTAATTAAATAAATAATTATGAATTACCATATCTGCCTGCTACCACTATTCTAAATATGTTATAAGAAGCTACACCACTATTGAATGGACCAGTTGAATAGAGGGTGAATCTATATAAAATTCCTCCACCTGCTCTAATAACAATGGCTACAACATCACTACAACAACTTAACAACTTGGCACATGTTACTTTGTTACTCAGTGTCATTTTTCTAAGAATAATCCCTTCCATGCTTCTCCCTATTTACCTAACTGCTGTCTCATTCTCGCAGTATGACCCTTGGTCATAGCTGATTGGTTTATTGAGAGTCATGTGACCCTATTTGTCTTTTCTTCAGCTACTGAAATATTAAACAGAGATGGTTAGACTTATCACACAAAACTCAATGCTGTCGTCACTAGCTTCATTTGTTTTTGAAATGTAAACTGGGAAATAGAAAGCTGGGATGCAGAGGGAAAGACAAATGAAGCCCATTTACAGACATGGAAAGAAAAGAGAGATGGAAAGAATTTTAACAACTTTGAGTTCCTGCTTTTGGTTTGTTTATGAAATCCAGTTGCATTTCTGTCTTTGAGTTTTATCAGTTAAACTAATATTATTTTAATCACTCTCTCCTTTATTACTTACGTTAGCTAGATTTGGTTAAATTATTTGCAACAGAAAAGTATTTATTAGAAACTGCTATCAACTGCATATTTCCCCCAGGAGTCTGCTGAACACTGGTCTTCCTCAAGATGTTACTAGGTAGTCCACCAAGTAAATATTTATCACATAATTTTGAAAACTGCTATTTACTTGATCTCCTTTTGGAGTTTTACAATGAATGTTAGCATATAAAAGACCTTGAAAGTTCTACAACCAAAAGTTCAGTAATTATTTTTATTTTGTTGTTTCCCAAATAGATTTGACCACATTTTACTTTTTATGTAAACAAACTCTTGGGAATGGTGCTACAGACAAGACCAAGACAAGTTTTAATATTTCAGTAAGATCAAGAAAAAAAGTAAAATACTGATTATGTGTTGAACATGTAATGAGAAAAGCCTCAGGATAATGTAAAATAATATTAGATTTTTAACCTTAATAATGCACAGTTTCTGAGTTAAGCTAGAATGTCTAAACATATTAGTAATATAAGTAATAATTCATAGGAAATATTTTATTGTTTTAGTGAGAGAAAGGGAAGCAGAGGGACAGATTCCCATTGTGTTCCAACCAGGATCCACCTAGCAAGCCCAGTAGGGAGTGATGCTCTGCCCATCTGGGGTTGTTGCTCCTCATGGAGTTATTTTTTTCAGCATCTGAGGCAAAATCCACAAAGCCATCGTCAGCACCCAGGGCCAACTCTCTCAAAACAATTGAGCCATGGCTGTGGGAAGGGAAGAGAAAGAGAGAGAAGGGGGAGGGTTCGAGAAGCAAATGGTTGCTTCTCTTGTGTGCCTTGACCAGGCATTGAACCCCAGATATCCACATGCCAGGCTGATGTTCTTCTACCACTGAGCCAACGTGACAAGGTGAAATATTTCAGATATGTAAATCAATCCACTAACTTCAAATATTTTAGAAATATTTATCCACTTAAAATTATTGAGCCAATTAAAAATATTTTTACTTATTCATTGAAGTAATTACTAAGGAATTTTTTCTTTTCCATTTTTTCTTCTTTGTTATTCCCCCCCCCCCCCTTGGGACTTTTTTTTTTAATGCTGGTAGTATATGGTCTCTTAAAAGTATGAAGGTTAATATCCAGTGAATCCCCACTGTATATGCTATGCTCTGGCTAACTACAACAACAGCACTCTCAAATCTCTAATGAATTTTTAAAATCTCCACATGTTTACTCACACTATCACCTTTTTCTGAAAAATTCTCATCATGCATCTTTCAAAGCTCAGCCCAAATATACCTTTTCCTTTGATCTCTTTCTCAAACTGCTAATGGTCCTCATCACATTGTATTAAGTTGGTATAAATCCATCTCTCCTACTAAATTGTGAATTCTAAGAGGTCAACAACTAAGTCATGTTTACACGAGTAACATGTAACATATTGGATTTAATAAGTTTTTGACTGCAGTTAAATTTAGAGTATTCTAAATTTATTCCTTTTCTTAATTAAAACTGACATCCTCCTGTGGCCTGAGTTAATAAGCTTTGGTGAAAGGCATCAAATAAAAGTCTAACCCTCACAAAGGTCCTTCATCTATAGTTTGGGGCCATTTGGGGATCAAATGTATAATAGTTTGTTGAAGCCTGGACATAAAACATTGAGGAGGCTCAATATCTAAATCATTTAAAGCAGTGTATTTCAATCTTTTTACTGGTGAAAATAGGAGAATTATTTCCAGGACTGCTGGGGCAGAAATCACCTTGAGCCTAAATGAATTTTGACCAAGATCACTGGGTCTATAATGTTCATACAACATTTAGGTGTTTAACTCTTTTTGCAGACCAGCTCAAAATTTATGGCTGACCCACACCAGTCCATCGACTAGTGGTTGAAAAACACTGCTTTAGACACAATAAAGTAGGTTAGGAATGCAAAGGTTTGGCCTTGCAATAACACTTTTTGACCTTGATGTAGAACCTAAAGTTTGACAGCAGTATAAATAATGACGATAACAACACAGTACCAGCGCCAAGTACTATTTTAAGAACTTATATGTATGTACTCATACAATCTTCAAAACTATTCCAGGAGAAAACTGAGGCACAAGGAGGTTTAGTATTTTTTCCAATGTTACACATATTATGAGTAGAAGAACCAGAATTCATCTTCTAGATTCACTTGATGGCCAGTAAAGTAGAGTCAGTAAATGCTGTAGTGTGGGGTTTTAGATATTAGACCACTTGTGTCCAATTCTAGTAGGTTGGATAAGCTATTATTTTCTTTCTGTCTGTGTTCTCATCTCTACAAAGATCTTGTAGAAATTTTAGAGTAGAGCAAGTTCTTTGCTGATCCAATCTGGCTGCCTCCAGTTCTACCTGTTAGGATGAGTTTCTATTGTCCAGTCTTTCCAGGTAATTTCTGAGAAAGAAAAATATTTTTCTATGGGAGGGCCATTCTTCCTTAACAGTTCATTGCCTATTGGTTCTTGGAGATTGCTTTTAGGTTGAGAAAAGCATGGTCTTGTATGCAGGGTTGAAGTTTTCTGAATTACAACTCCCTGAAAACTGTAGTCTGCTGCTTGTTTACCTTAGCATTCTGAAGACCCCTGGGTGGGTAAACTATCTGGAACCATACAGGTTAGCACATGATGCAGGTCAAAGAGCAGCTGCAACAGTTAGCACACTGGCAGCCATGTGCAGAGCTGAATGGTGACAATGAATTCCTTTTATTGGAAACCCTCCTTTAGGATGTCGTGCAGAACAATAATTAATTTTATTATAGCTTGGATTCTTCCTCTAACCATTACTTTTTCAATGAAATATACTGCCTGCAGGTGCTTATTTTTATAATAACTACCTTTTTATTTCCAGGTGTTTCTGAACTCGGCAATTATACGTTTCTTTTAGTCACAAAAGTTCATGACTACTAGGAAAATGGAAAGTATTTTTTTATCTTCAACAATACACCTCCAAGTTCAAGAAATACACTGAGCCTAATTTTTTTGTTGTTCTTAAAAAGAAGGTAAAGTATGCAACCTGATGTAGTGAGAGGTGAAGGTATTATGAAGAAGTTTCTAAAACTGTTAGAATGTTAGGTTTAGGAAGTTTTAGAAAATACTAAGTCTGGGGCTTCATGAGAAACCTCCTAATTCAAAAGATACAGGAAAGGGCTTGAAATGTTTATCTTTAAAAAGCATCCCAGGTGACTATGGTGCAATTGGCTGGTGTAATGGCAGATTGTAGTGCCCAGTGATTTATTAAAATGATACCATCGTTTCACGATCTCCTTGAAATTCAAGGTTATGTGGCATTTATATCAAATTTCCTTACAGTGTTTCAAATTGTTTTTCTTTTGTGAAGAATACAATATTCCAAAAATATCTCTGATTCTTTTCTCTCTTGATGGGGTTCTTTTATTTGACCATGTATCACGCATTGACATTTCCTCAGAATTTTGGTGAATTATATCTTTCACACTTCATAACCTTCTAGGGAATTTTATTGAGTCTCATGGTTTCAATGACCACCTATATGCAGATGACCTCTTCCCAAAATTTTAGATTTCTACACCCAGCTCCAAGTAAACTTCTCCACTTGGGTATCCCAGATGTGTCAAGTGCAATTTGCCACCTTCTTCCCCAGTTCTACTCCTCATCCTTCATATTCTCTCTCTCCATTTGTGGCATTGCCCTCCACATAGATATCCAAGCCTGTATCATAGGAGCCATTATTTTATTCTTCTATAACTTGCATCTCCTATATTCCAATTTGATATTTCAAGTTTTGATAATTTTTCTTTCTAAATATTTATTGTATCTCTACCTTCATTTTGCATTGCTTGGTCCCTGAGTTCCAGAATCTATATTTCAGATAAGTAACAAATATTAGAATTCTCTTGCTGAACAATATTTGAATACTAATTTTTTATAACATTGTATTTAGTTTAAAAATACCCCCGGCCCTGGCCGGTTGGCTCAGCGGTAGAGTGTTGGCCTGGCGTGTAGAAGTCCCAGGTTCGATTCCTGGTCAGGGCACACAGGAGAAGCTCCCATCTGCTTCTTCACTCTTCCCCCTCTCCTTTCTCTCTATCTCTCTCTTCCCCTCCTGCAGCCAAGGCTCCACTAAAGCAAAGTTGGCCCAGGTGCTGAAGATGACTCCATGGCCTCTGCCTTAGGCTCTAGAATGGCTCCAGTTGTAATGGAGCAATGCCCCAGATAGGCAGAACATCGCCCCCTAGTAGGCATGCTGGGTGGATCTTGGTTGGGCACATATGGGAGTCTGTCTGACTGCCTCCCCACTTCTAACTTTGGGGGAAGAAAATTAAAAATACCCCCTGAGGTAGAAACCTCTGATTTACAACTTAACTTGTGAACCACAACCCATGGTTTGAAAATTGAACCCTGACTATATTGGCAATTAACTCTCAAAATTAAGAAATGTTTTTTAATTTATTGTGAATCTTGCTGCTTGAAATATATGGTTATAATCATATAAACTTTTCAAGGTGAGTAAAATATTATATCTAGGTTGGCGATGTTTCCATGATAGTGCGCGTCTGTCAAAACTCATCCAACTGTACTTTACTGTATGTAAGTTCTACCTTAATAAGCCTGACACTTATAAAAAGCTTCAAGTGCAATAAAATGTGCCTCGTGGACAGGTCTTCTACGTGGGACTGCTCAAAAGTGTAGTGGAGGGTGTGGACCACTGGACACTGTAGCATGAGGCAGACAGCCATCAGCCTTAGATCTGACACCTGGCAGAAACATGGGTGGAGACCATAGGAACACAAATGCCTGTCCTAGCATGGCTAGCAAGTAGTGAGCCCAGGCCCCATAGGATGGTGCAAAAACTGTAGACTGTGGATGGTCAACAGTGAGTGGACTGTGCCACAAAGGCCTGTGGCTGCCACAGGCCACCATGCTCCATAGGACAAGGATTGGACATGCGGGGAGGCAGTTTTCACTTTTTACTGATATTTTGATAGAAGCATGGTGAGGAAGATCAACCAATGGTTGGGTGGGTTTTGGGTTTATGAATAAATTGAAAAGAAGAAGAAATAAGGGACAGAGAGAAAGAGACAAAATATAAGAAGAGAATCTTTGAAGAGAACCTATTTATTTCTGACCACAGCAGAAAAGTAAATGTGAGAATCCAGGGTGCAATTAGCTATAGAAGCACATAGGTTGCAGAAAAGAAACATTGTGTAGACTGTTCCCAAGGAACAGTGTAATCAAGTCTTTTTTTTTAGCAGCAGGGAAAGATTCACTGGATACAGAGCACAAGTTTTGTTTATCTAAAATTATATGTACATACATTTTGGTGCACACTAACCAGATGGTTGTAATTATGCAAGAATGCCTACCATTTTGGGGGGAAAATCTCTAAAGCGGGATTCTGTGTATATCTATATATATTTAATCTGATTCATATTAAATCACTGAAAAGCAACTTTATGGCAAGATTATAATAATGAGTGAAGTAATGGTTAATACAATACAACTACTGAAGCAAGACAAGAATGATGTTTTGATTCTTTGATTATTTTCAGATTGCCAGCAAACCCCCAGAAGCTAAGAAAAAGGCATGGAATTGACTATCCTTCACAGTCTTCAGAAAGAACCAGCCCTGTGGACATTTTGATTTTGGAGTTCCAGCCTTCAGAACTCAGAAAATAAATTTCTGTTGTTTAAGCCACTCAGTTTATGGTATTTTGTTCCAAAAGCCCTAATGAATATTCTGTGGCTGTGGGAAAACAGAAGAGAGTAGGATGTATCATATCATTTTCATGTAGGGAATCCAAGATATAACTAATTATTTTCTAAACCATCCCACCCCTGTCTAGGAAACACTGAGTGTTGGTCCTCTCTGCCTTCCTAGCACTTTGTGGACATCTCTATAACAGCTCCCATCAAATTATAGTGAATGATTTGTTTCTGTCTCCATTTATTTCACCAGTGTGGGAACATCCTAAGGACAAGGACCACCTCATCCTCCCTTATATTTTTTAATTTCTTGTACAAATTATAGCACATGATAAGTACTCAATACACACCGATTATGTAAATGAATGGAGAATGTGTATAATTCAATGACAATGTAATGTATTCAAGCTTTCCATGGTCTTATAATTAATATAATTTGATGTGGATGAACTCTGTAATTTGTCATGAAACATTTGTCAGCAGCTACCTCTTAGGTGCAGATAGCACTCACTGTGGGACAGACTTCCTAGGCAGTACAGGTTGGTGATGAGCAACATAGTCTCTAAGCTTATATTGCCAGCTTTGTGAGGCTTGTGCCTGTTCCCCCACCTGAAACCAGTGATGATAAGAGCACCACCTACCTCACAGGGTTGTCTTGGGAGTTAATGAGCTAACATATGTCACAAATGCTTCTAATGGTGCCTGGCATAGTGTAAGCACTCAAAGGGTGACAACTGTTGTTATTATAGTAAAGACTCACTTGATGAAAGAAGCTGAGTGAATGTGGTAGATATTCTGGAGGAAGAGATGATGATGGTAGCATGGGCTCAAGTGGTCATGGTAGAAATGAAGAGAAGAGAAGGATAGAAGATGGGTGGTGGAGGAGGGGGCTGTTAATGACTGGGAGCAGGATGGTGGCTTTTACTGTGATTAGAAAGGGTCTCACTCACTGAGACAGGGCACACTGAAGAGAGCTTGGGAGAAGATTATGAGTATGATTTTGAGTATATTGAATATTAGGTGCCTTTGAGGGATTCAAGTAAAAATGTCTCATGGTCTTTCAGGCATATAGGCTCATGGGTGCAGAAAAGAGTTATAGAAACATAAGGTGATCAGGCATCCATTGCCCTGCGGGAAAGATACAACTGAATAAGTATTTTGTGGCCTGACAATACCTCTTGGAATGCAGAACTAGTCCCTTGGTAAAAGATGAACCAACTCACCCAGTGCATCATATTTTCTTTCTTTACAATTTCTATTTGAGCCTGCCATCCACTTGGTGGCCCAAACTTACCCACAGTCAGTTCATACATCCAGAAATTTCTCCAAAGCTGTGTCTAAATGGGAGGCATGTGATTCTCAATATCATCATTCTATACAGTTGTGCACTGACACATTGCTTCTCTCTTTAGTCCTCAGTCATCAGTCCATCAGGGCGCAATGAGATGTTCCTCACACTGTTCAAATGATCTCTTCAGTGAACTCTTTTTATTTCTTTTTCATTAGACTTGAGAGACAAGAATTATTATTCTGCTTGGTTTGCAGCACAAGAATTTAAGTCTTTGACCCAGTGGACTTGGGCTCAATATGCAGCTCTTCTTTCTTGTCACCTCATCAGAACTCTGTATGGAAAATAGGTAACACATGCCCTCTGCTCCCAGTGGGAAACAGAGTTTCTCTTTAGTCTCTTAAAAGTCTCTCCAGGATTCTTTCATCTTTCAGGGACTCTAACTCAATAAATTAATGATAACAAGGCTCAACTCTCCATTACCTACCCATAATTTTATTTTCCCTAAAAAACAAACAAACAAAAAACTCCAGCTCTCTTCCCTCCTTGTAGCTTGTGGAACAATCTTCAAATATACCTTTGTATATACCAAATCACTCTAGTTTTTCCTTAGGGTTTTGATTTTGGAAAACCAAAGCAAAAAAAGACGTGGGTTTTTTTTTCCTTTTCTACCTCATATGCTCCTTTCTCCAAGGAACAAGTTCAGAACTTAGCTCCTCAGAAAGAAGGAAAATATGAAAGAGAAGATAAATATATTTTAAAAGAATCTTCATGACATAGATGAAAGTTCCATTTTACTTCTTCTAGATGTTTTTATAATCAGATTAAATTATGTAGGTTATATCGGAAAATGTTACATAATTAATCATATGACCAAAAAGAGACTGCGTTTATATATTCTTATGACCCTTCTATTATTTGCATAAATCTTTTATGGGCTGAAGTATGTCCCCTTAAAATTCATATGTTAAAGCCATAATTCCCGATGTGATAGCATTCAGAAATGCAGTTTTCAGGAGGTAACCAGGTTTAGATAAAGCCATGAGGATGGGGTTCTAATGATGGTAGTGCCCTTATTTAAAAAGACATTGGAGAGCTTACTACTTTTCTCTTTCTCTTTCTCTTCACCTGCATGCACTGAGGGAAGCTCACGTCAGGATACAGTGAGGAGGTGACCCTTGACAACTCAAGTAGAGAGCTCTCACCAGACATTGATCTTGCTAACACCTGGATCATGGACTTCAAGTCTCCATTACTCTGAGAAAGAAATTCCTGTTGTTTAAGCTACTTAGTCTATGGTAGTTTGTTATGGCAGTCTGAGATGGCTAAAACAATTCTCAAATGATATGATGTTTCTATTATATTTAATTTAATTAAAATCCTGTGAGGCAAAGTAACTACAAACTGTAAAATTTCATTAAATTAGTGACATTAAAATCATTCTGTTTTCTCACCTGGAAAAAGCCCATAAGATAATACTATATTACAGTGATATTTTATAGTATATTGTTTTTTAACTTTCCAAGAGCCACAAAGAGCTATTGTTTTTTAACATTAACATGAGAGGTGAAGTTTGAATCTAATACGGCAGAATTAAAAGCAACACCGTGCTTGTTATATTATTGGAAGAAGAATAGATATTTTAGGGGGGGAAAGAAAATCTTGACTGAATTTTCATGGTGCTAAGAAAGATTTACCCCTTATGCTCTCTAACTTAATGAAAAATAAATTCCCCTTAGTACATAAGAGAAAAACAAACTGATCATAAGAGTTTCAAGATCATAAGCATTTACCGAGAATGTGTCAATGTTCTCAGTCTAACGGTATGTGTCCCTTGTAATGTTATACACATCAGAACTTGGGATATCATTGGCTGTTAACTATGGGAAGCTAAGTTAAAGGTGTCTCAGCTAGTCATATAGGTACATAAGGAAGGCATCTACAGAAAAAAATAAGAGAATAATATAAGTATTTGATTATAGCCTAATTTCTTTGGAATCTTTTAACTAGTATTGATAATCTACTGCACTGCTCACTATTCAGTGCTCTGATGCTAACTAACCTTAGGTAAAACACTTTTTGGCTTTGAATGTCCTCATGTGTTAGTATGTGAAGTGAAAACCAGTTTGCTTCATTGAAAGAGGGCATACAAGGTATGCACAATGTTTTCTATTATTAACTCTAGTATTTTTTCCAAAATAAACAAACTTTAATAGAAAGTAGGAGTAAACTGATGTTCTAGTATTCTATAAATTCTTTCCCAGAAGTAACATATCATTAATTATTTGATTTTATGAAAGAACTAAAAACTATGAACATAAATTTACAAAATCCCCTAACAGTTGAACAAAATAAAATGCTCAGGTTATTAATTAATTAGGATCTGTATCTTTGCATTCTTTAGTACATTTCTATTGCTCCCATCCATCAGACGTCTTTGATTGATTTTTCTAAAATTCTTTCTAACATCCAAACATCTTTGACATAAGGCTACTGACCATACCTATAAGACAATATAATGACATTGCTCTAATCTATATCAGGAAGAGACATGATGCATAAAAATAACCAAACTTTAGCTAAAAACTCTAGGGCCTAACAACAGAAAACAAAATATATTTATTATTGGCTAATATCATAGACATGTTTAGCTCTTGGTTTTTCAGGCTTGTTATTTATTCCTTTCATTAAGTCAAATGTATAAATTTTTTAGCCAATAAGAAAAACCATGTTATAATTTTTGTAAGTCAGAAGTAAGTTCCCACAAAGATAAAGATAACTCATTAACTTTGTGGCGTTCCATGGAAAAGAAACTGGGCTACCCAAACTCTGTGTTGAGTCTCTGGCCAGCCACAAAGTCAATCTTGGCAAATGGATAGAACGTACATTTCCAAGTTTTCCAAATAAAGACAGCTGGTTCCTGGAGTTTTAAAGGCCACTGTGGGTATATTTTTAAAGCCATAAAACAAAAACAAAAACTAAACTAACCTGAGCTTGATGACAGTGACTGTCAGATTAAAAGATGTAAATTAGTGTATTCTTTTCTTCCATGCACTTACTATAACTTCCATCTATTCTATCAGGGTTCTCTTATTAATTTTTTATTTCTATAACTAGATTTATAAGCTCCACAATACAGGGTCTGTCTGGCTTAATGTTTTACTTTCAGTATTAGCAGAGTAGCCAGTACACGACAAATAGACCTGTTAACTCTGTGCTTAGCTTCGATCTTTGCCTGGTTGGACTGCCATTTTATAAAGTGCTTCAGGAAAGTTAAAGTACAAAAAATTTCAAATTTAAACATATTCACATAAAGTCAGCATTTCACTCTTCTCAGCCAAAAACATCCAAAAAATAACAAAGTGAACAGAAAACAACGGCACAAGGGAGGAAACTGGGAAGAGATAATACAATGAAAACACTGACGACAGGATCCAGTTGCTATAGACATCAGAAAAAAATCTGCTTATTTTACACTCAAAATTGTTAAGAACACAGATGTGCAAAAGCAATATCCTTTTTTTTGCAAGGATGTAGGGGTAGGCAACAGATGGGAGCTGGAGACTCCACCTACCTTACTTGATTGCAGAAGCAGAGCAAGCATGGCTGAATAAAATGTCATTTCCACAAGCCATGTTTCCAGGAAGCAGTTCTCTCTGGCAGTAGGGAAAAACCCAACGAGTGTATTGTGAAGAGTACTGCCTATTTCAGTGATTTGGGAAATAGTAAAAGTTACATAAACTCTTGCATAAATCTCTGGAGTATAAGAAAAATCCCAAATATCATGGATCAAGACCCTGGCTTCTCCTTCTCCCATAAACTTTCTTCAAAGAGCTGGTTCAGAAAACTAACAAATAGACGAGTAAATAAACCCTTTAATATTGAACAATTTAAAAGGATCAGAAAAGAATTTTTACAAAAATCCTACAAGGAAACAATGAAAATGCAAAGAAGATAATAAAGAACACTTATCAGAACAAATATTTTGCCATCTTTTTTTCCTTTTTATTGAATTCATTAGGTTGACACTGAAAAAATTATTCAGATTTCAGGTGCACAATTCTACATCTCATCATCAGTACACTATATAGTGTTTTTACCACCCCATAAAGTGTGATTGCCGGTTTTTTTTCCCTTTATTTATTTTTTATTTTTATTTTTTAAGTGAGAGAGACAGGAAAAGACAGGAAAGGAGAGAGATGAGAAGCATCAACTCGTAGTTGCAACACCTTAGTTGTTCATTGATTGCTTTCTCATATGTTTCTTGACCAGGTGACTCCAACTGAGCCAGTGACCTCTTGCTCAAGCCAGCAAACTTGGGCTTCAAGCCTGCAATCTTTGGGCTCAAGCCAGTGACCTTTGGGCTCAAGTCAGTAAATATGAATTAATGTCTATGATCCCACACTCAAGCTGGCGACCCCAAGCTCAAGATGGTGAGCCTGTGCCCAAGCCAGATAAGGCAGCGCTGAAGCTGGCAACCTCAGTGTTTCGAACCTAGATCTTCATCATTCATGTTGATGCTCTATCCACTGTACCACTTTCTGGTCAGGCCCAATGTCATTTTTTAAAGAAATGGAACAAAAAATCATCACCAGGTTTTATGGAAGAAAAAAACACCTTGAATAACCAAAGCAATCTTGAGGAAAAAGAATGAAACTCGATGTATCACACTACCTGACATAATGATAATAAAAACAACATGGTATTGGCAGAAAGACAAACATACAGAGCAATGGGACAGAATTGAAAGTTCAAAAATAAAACCACATAATTATGGACAAATCTCCTTCGACAAAGAAGCCAAAAATAAACAATGGAGAAAAGAAAGCTTCTTCAGTAAATCTTGCTGAAAAAATTGGAAAGCCACTTGCAAAAAAAAAAACAAACAAAAAAACTTGACTATAGTTTGTCCCCTAGGACAACAATTAATTCAAAATGGATCAAAGGCCTAAATATAAGATCTGAAACAATAAATTACATAGAAAAAAAATTAGGTACTAAACTCCTGGACCTTCCTGTAGAGAACCATTTATGAAATTGACCCCAAAGGCAAGGGAAGTAAAGGCAAAAATAAATGAGTGGGATCATATCAAACTAAAAAGCTTGCTTGGACTCCTGCGCGGCTGCCTGCTAGGCTCTCGCTGTTCCCATCCATGGCTA
Organism: Rhynchonycteris naso; assembly: GCA_037038555.1. Classification (NCBI taxonomy): domain Eukaryota; kingdom Metazoa; phylum Chordata; class Mammalia; order Chiroptera; family Emballonuridae; genus Rhynchonycteris; species Rhynchonycteris naso. The sequence continues at coordinate 250,564,998 of CM072996.1, read as the reverse complement.
GTTTCTCCTGGGTAAAGGACACCCAACTTGTTAGTAGTACATTCTTTTAGTTTTGTCAGTTGGGTGTTTTGGTGACAGGCTGGTACCCATAAGAGCTGCTGAGGATCCCGGGGCTGCTCCTGGAACAGTTGAACACCTGGAGATGGCAAGATGGCGATGGAGTAGGTACCAACTTCCAACTCCTGGAACCAAAGTGGATTATAACTTAATTTTAAGAACCATCATCTGGATAAACCAACTTTGAACTAAACTAAGTGGACTCTTCAACCAAGGAACACTGAAGAAGCCACATTGAGACTGGTAGGAAAAGCAAAAACGTGGAAAGGGCTGTCCAGTTCCCCGGAGCAAATGACAGCCCACAGAGACTAGCGTGGTGGGAAGAGAGTTTAGCAGAGAGGGATGGACCTGGGTCCAAGGAACAAAGTCCCAGCCTGCAGCTCCAGAGCCAAGAAAAGGCGTATGGACAGTATTGAGCTATAAAACAAGTTAGGATACTGTTTGTCAGACCCAGGATTCTTATTAAAAGGACGGCGCAGAAAACCTCTCTCAAAACCACTCACCCAGGACTCCAGGAGACAAGGAGAGAGGAGAGCACTGGAGCAGTGGGAAGAGTACAGTCTGGAATATACAGGGAGTAACACTCTGAGGGACAGCCACCCTAACCCCTGGGCTCAGTCACTTCCCAAATCGGATATGAATATTTCCCCTGGAACTAGCAATACCAGCAAAGGAGGAAGAACACCAGCCAAACAAGCTTCCCTGCAGCACTTAGAGCACTGCTGCTGAAAAGGAGGGAGCTTTCAGGACTATAGTATAGAGTGTTAGGGTCTGAGCTGCAGTGCCCCCACCCATACTGCTGAGGGCTTGCTGGAGGGACAGTGGCCGCAGGACGTGGAAACGCGGTTCTGTCAGCAGGGGTGGATGCCCAGCCGGCATGAGCTCAGTCTAGCGCAGCAGAGGTGAAGGGGATGCGCGAAAGCGGTCCAGCGGCCATGGGCCACCTGCAGCCCCACCTGCAGGGGAAAAGAGAGAGCCCAGGAACTGGCAGCAATCTGCCACTGAGCTGGGGCACTTGGGTGTGCAGCATCACCTGGCATCCGAGGTTTGCGAAACTGAGCGAGCTGGCCCTGACCGCGGGGGCGAAGCAAAAGTGCGGGACCAGTGGGGGCTTGCAGCAGAGCGTACGCCAGCAGCCCCACCCTGCCAGAGGAGCCACGGTTTGTGGCCCTGTGTGAGCTGGCTCTGACTGCTTGTGCTGGGCAGAAGCCTGGGAACAGGTGGGGACCGCAGCTAAGCAAAGGTGCTCACCCCTGCCCTTGGTGCTGAGGCTTGTGGCTTGAGTGTGGTGTGCAACACCACCTGTGGGGGCAAGGCAAAGGCTCAGACAGGCTGAAGCATGTAGAGCTGGGAACCAGAATATAGGCCCTCCCCAGGAGGAGAGGTGGAAACCGTAGCAACAGCCACAGAGGCCGGTGCCAGCAACGCCCATACCCAACTACCCTAGGCAGTGGCAGAGGGGGTGGTGGGCCTGCAGACAGACCACACCTAGGGAACACAGAGGCAACACTCATTGGACTCCAGTGACCACACACTTCTTATACAAAGACAAAATGGGCAGGCAGAGTAATGCAATCCAAATGAATCAAGAGAAATCCCCAGAGAACGACTTGAATGAACCAGATATAACCAAATTACCATATGCAGACTTTAAAATAATGATAGTTAGGATATTCAAAGAGCTTAGAGCAACAATGGATAGTCATTATGACACCTAAATAAAGAGATAACAGGTATAAAGAAAGAAATTGAAATAATAAAAAAGAATCAGACAGAAATGACAAATACAGTATCAAAACTGGAGACCACAATGGAAGGAAATAAAAGCAGGATGGATGAAGCTGAAGATCGAATCAGCGAGTTAGAGGACAAAATAAGCAAAGAAACAAAAGCAGAGCAGAAAAAAGAAAAGAGACACAAAAAACCTGAGGAAATTCTAAGGAAGCTCTTTGACAACATGAAGAGAAATAGTATCCATATCATAGGGGTTCCTGAAAAAAAAGAAAAAGAACAAGGGATAGACTTTGTTCAAGCAAATCATAGCTGAAAACTTTCCTAAATTAAGGCTGGAAAATGACTCACATGTTCAAGAAGCACAGAGAACTCCATTAAAGAGAAACACAAAGAAATCTACACCAAGACACATCATAATTAAAATACCAAGGCTAAGTGATAAAGACAAAACATTAAAGCTACTGGAGAAAAAAAAGACTATCACCTACAAAGGAGCCCGAATAAGGGTGACATCCGACTTCTCAACAGAAACACTTGAGGCCAGAAGGGAATGGCAAGACATATTCAAAGAAATGCAGAACAAGAACCAACAACCAAGACCACTTTATCCAGCAAGACTAATGTTTAAAATTGAAGGAGAAATAAAAAGTTTCCCAGACCAAAAAATAAACAAAACACAAAATACCCCCTCAAGGAATTCATTAAAACCAAACCAATCCTGCAAGAGATGCTAAGGGACCTGTTCTGAACAAGTCAAGTAGTGAAAAGACTATAGCAAAAGAAAAATACAGCTTTAAAGAATAAAATGGCAACAAACAACTACATATCAATAATAACCTTAAATGTAAACGGATTAAATGACCCAGTCAAAAGACATAGAGTAGCTGCATGGATAAAGAAACAGGACCCATACATCTGCTCTCTAGAAGAGACACACCTTAAGACAAAAGATGCACATAGACTGAAGGTAAAAGGATAGAGAAATATATTTTATGCAAATGGAAATGAAAAACAACCTGGGATAGCAATACTTACATCTGACAAAATGGACTTTAAAACAAAGGCTGTAGTAAGAGATAAAGAAGGACCCTACATAATGATAAAGGGAGCAATTCAACAGGAAGGTATAAACATTATAAATATTTATGCGCCGAACTATGCACCAAAATACATAAAGCAGAAATTGATGGATATAAAGAGTGAGATCAACAGCAATAATATAATAGTAGGGGATTTCAATACCCCACTAACATCACTGGATAAATCCTCAAGAAAGAAAATTAACAAAGAAACAGTAGACTTAAAAGATACACTAGATCAACATGATTTAATAGATATCTTCAGAACCTTTCACCCTAAAGCAGCAGAATATTCATTCTTTTCAAGTGCTCATGGTACATTCTCTAGGATAGACCACATTTTAGGACACAAAAGCAGTCTCAACAAATTTAAGAAGATAGATATCATATCAAGCATTTTCTCTGATCACATTGATATGAAACTAGAAATTAACCTCAAAAGAAAAACTGAAAAATACTCAAACACTTGGAAACTAAATAGCATGTTATTAAATAACAAATGGATTAACAATTAGATCAAAGAAGAAATAAAAAAGTTCTTAGAAACAAATGATAATGAGCATAAATCAACTCAAAATTATTGGGACAAAGCAAAAGCAGTACTGAGAGGGAAGTTCATAGCACTACAGGCATACCTTAAGAAGCTAGAAAAAGCTAAAATAAGCAACCTGACTTTGCATCTAAAAGAATTAGAAAACAACAGCAAGTAAAGCCCAGAGGTAGTAGAAGAAAGGAAATAATAAAGATTAGAATGGAAATAAATGACATAGAGACTAAAAAAACAATACAGAGGGTCCATGAAACTAGGAGCTGGTTCTTTGAAAAGGTAAACAAGATCAATGTACCTTTAACTAGACTCACTAAAAAAAAAGAGAGGACTCAAATAAAATAAATTAGAAACTAGAGTGAAGAAATAACAACTGACACAACAGAAATACAAAGTATTGCAAGAAAATACTATGAAGAACTCTATGCCAAAATATTGGACAACCTATATGGAATGGACAAATTTCTTGAATCATATAATCTTCCAACAATCAATCCGGAAGAATCAGAACACCTAGACAGAAAAATTACAACAAATGAGATCGAAACAGTTATCAAAAAACTCCCCAAAAAGAAAAGTCTTGGGCCTGATGGCTTCACAAGTGAATTCTAGCAAAAATTCAAAAAAGAACTAACTCCTATCCTTCTCAAGCTATTTCAAAAAATTCAAGAGGAAGAAAGACTTCCAAACTCCTTTAATGAGGGGAGCATAATTCTGATCCCAAAACTAAAGACAACATAAAGAAAAAAATTTGTTGGCCTATATACCTGATGAATCCAGATGCTAAACTCCTCAACAAAATATTAGCCAACTGGATCCAGCAATAAATAAAAAAATCATACACCATGATTAAGTGGGATTCATTCTGGAGAGGCAAGGCTGGTTTAATATTTACAAATCATCAATGTGATTCTCACATAAACAAAAGGAAGGACAAAAATCACATGATAATTTTAATAGATTCAGAAAAAGCATTTGATAAAATCCAACACCCATTCATAATCAAAACTCTAAGCAAAGTGGGAATACAAGGAACATACCTTAACATGATAAAGGCCATCTATGACAAACCCACAGCCAACATCATACTAAATGGGCAAAATTTAAAAGCAATCCCCTTAAGATCAGGAAACCAGGCAGGGGGGCCCCCTTTTACAACTCTTATTCAACATAGTTTTGGAAGTCTTAGCCACAGCAATCAGACAACAAGAGGAAATAAAAGGCATCAAAATTGGAAAAGAAAAGGTAAAACTGTCATTATGTTCAGATGATATGATAATGTATATAGAAAACCCTAAAGTCTCAGTCAAAAAACTACTGGATCTAATAAATGAATTCAGCAAGGTGGCAGGATACAAAACTAATACTCAGAAATCAGAGGTATTTTTATATACCAACAATGAACTGTCAGCAAAAGAAATTCAAAAAACAATCTGCTTCACTATAGCAACCAAAAAAATAAAGTACCTAGGAGTAAATTTAAAAAAGGAGATTAAGAACTTGTACTTGGAAAATTATAAAACATTGATAAAAGAAATCAAAGAAGATTCAAACAAGTAGAAGCATATACCGTGCTCATGGTTAGGAAGAATAAACATCATTAAAATGCCTATATTACCCAAAGCAATATATAAATTTAATGTAATACCTATTAAAATACCAATGACATACTTCAAAGATATAGAACACATATTCCAAAAATTTATATGAATCCAAAAAAAAAAGAACACAAATTGCCTAAGCAATCTTAAAGAGAAAAAATAAAACAGGAGGTATCACTCTTCCAGATATCAAGGTATACTACAAGGCCATTGTACTCAAGACTGCTTGGTACTGGCATAAGAACAGGCACATAGATCAATGGAACAGAACAGAGAATCCAGAATTTAACCTACGCCTTTATGTTCAATCAATATTTGACAAAGGAGGAGAGAGCATACAATGGAGTAAAGACAGCCTCTTTAACATATGGTGTTGGGAAAATTGTACGTCTACCTGCAAAAAAAATGAAACTAGACCATCAACTTACACCATTCACAAAAACGAACTCAAAATGGATAAAAGACTTAAATGTAAGCCGTGAAACCATAAGCATCTTAGTGAAAACGTAGGCAGTAAGATCTCTGACATCTGTCACAGCAATATATTTGCTGATTTATCTCCATGGGCTAATAAAATAAAAGGCAAGATAAACAAATAGAACTATATCAAATGACAAAGTTCTTGCACAACTAAAGACAATAAAAACAGAATAAAAAGACAAACCACACAATGGGAGAACATATTTGACAATACGTCTGATAAGGGGTTAATAACCAAAATTTATAAAGAACATGTAAAACTCCACACCTGGAGAAAAACAAACCAATCAAAAAGTGGGCAAAAGAATTGAATAGAAATTTCTCCAAAGAGGACATACAGATGGCCAATAGGAATATAAAAAAATGTTCAACATCACTAATCACTAGAGAAATGCAAATTAAACCACAATGAGATATCACCTCACACCAATCAGAATGGCACACATCAACATAACAACACAGAATAAGTGCTGGCGAGGATGTGGAGAAAAGGGAATCCTCCTGCACTGCTGGTGGGAATGCAGACTGGTGCAGCCACTGTGGAAAACAGTATGGAGATTCCTCAAAAAATTAAAGATCGAACTGCCTTTTGATCCTGCTATCCCACTTTTAGGAATATACTCTAAGAACACCATAGCACTGTTCAAAAATAGAAAATGCGCCCACATGTTTGTGGCAGCATTGTTCACAATAGAAAAGATCTGGAAACAACCCATGTTCGTCAGAGGACAAGTGGATTAAAAAGCTTTGGTACATATATACTATGGAATACTACTCAGCCATAAGAAATGATGACATCAGATCTTTTGTAACAACATGGATGGATCTTGATAACATTATACTGAGTGAAGTAAGTAAATCAGAAAAACTAAGGACTATATGAATCTGTACATAGATGGGACATAAAAATGAGACTCAAAGACATGGACAAGAGTGTACTGGCTACCTAGGGGGTAGGGGAGATGAGGGAGGGGTAGGGAGATGGGAAGGGCACAAATAAAACCAAATAGAAGGTGACAGAGAACAATTTGACTTTGGGTGATGGCTACGCAATGTAATCAAATGTCAAAATAACCTGGAAATATTTTCTCTGAACATATGTGCCCTGAAATATCAGTGTCACCCCAATAAATTAATAAAAATAAATAAATAAATAAAAGAACAAAATAAGAAAAAAGAAAAGAGACTCAAAAAGACTGAGGAAACTATAAGGGAGCTCTGTGACAACATGAAGAGAAATAACATTCGCATTATAGGGGTTCCTGAAAAAGTAGAGAAAGAACAAGAGATAGAAACTTTGTTCATCCAAATCATAGCTGAAAACTTCCCTAAATTAAGGCTGTAAAGTGACTCACATATTCAAGAAGCACAGCGAACTCTATTAAAGAGAAGCCCAAAGATATCTACAACAAGACACATCATAATTAAAATACCAAGGCTAAGTGAAAAAGAGAAAATATTAAAGCTGCTGGGGAAAAAAAAAAGACTATCACCTACAAAGGAGCCCCAATAAGGGTGACATCCGACTTCTCAACAGAAACACTTGAGGCCAGAAGGGAATGGCAAGACATATTCAAAGAAATGCAGAACAAGAACCAACAACCAAAACTACTTTATCCAGCAAGACTAACGTTTAAAATTGAAAGAGAAATAAAAAGCTTCCCAGACCAAAACAAACAAACAAACAAAATAAAACTCAAGGAATTCATTAAAACCAAACCAATCCTGCAAGAGATGCTAAGGGGCCTGTTGTGAACAGGTCAAATGGGGTAACGAATATAGCAAAAAAAATACAGCTTTAAAGAATAAAATGGCAATAAACAACTACATATCAATAATAACCTTAAATGTAAATGGATTAAATGATCCAATCAAAAGACATAAGGTAGTTGCATGAATAAGAAAATAGGACCCGTACATCGGCTGTCTACAAGAGATACACCTTAAAACAAAAGATGCACATAAACTAAAGGTAAAGGATGGAGAAAAATATTTCATGCAAATGGCAATGAAAAAAAAAGCCACATGATAATTTCAATAGATGCAGAAAAAGCATTTGATAAAATCCAGAATCCCTTCATGATCAACACTCTCAGCAAAGTGGGAATACAGGGAACATACATTAACATGATAAAGGCCATCTATGACAAACCCGCAGCCAAAATCATACTAAATGGGCAATAATTCAAAGGAATCCCCTTAAGATCAGGAACCAGGCAGGGGGGCCGCCTTTCACCACTCTTATTCAACATAGTTCTGGAAGTCTTAGCCACAGCAATCAGACAAGAAGAAGAAATAAAAGGCATCCAAATTGGAAAAGAAGAGGTAATACTGTCATTATTTGCAGATGATATGATATTGTATATAGAAAACTCTAAAGTCTCAGTCAAAAAACTACTGAACCCGATAAATGAATTCAGCAAGTTGGCAGGATATAACATTAATACTCAGAAATCAGAGGCATTCTTATACACCAAAAATGAAATGTCAGCAAAAGAAATTAAGGAAACCATCTCCTTCACTATTGCAACAACAACAAAAAATACCTAGGAGTAAATTTAACCAAGGAGATTAAAGCTTGTACTCGGAAAACTATGAAACATTGATAAAAGAAATCAAGAAAGATACAAACAAGTGGAAGCATATACCATGCTCATGGTTAGAAAGAATAAACATTATTAAAATGTCTATATTACCCAAAGCAATTTATAAATTCAATGCAATACCAATTAAAATACCAATGACATACTTCAAAGATATAGAAAACATATTCCAAAAATTTATATGAAACCAAAAGAACACAAAAAGCCTCAGCAATATTAAAAAAAGAAGAATAAAGCAGGAAGTATCACTCTTCCTGATATCAAGTTATACTACAAGGCCATTGTACTCAAGACAGCCTGGTACTGGCATAAGAACAGGCATATAGATCAATGGAACAGAACAGAGAACCCACAAATAAACCCACACCTTTATGGACAACTGATATTTGACTAAGGAGGTAAGAGCATACAATGGAGTAAAGACAGCGTCTTTAACAAATGGTGTATGGAAAATAGGACATCTACTTGCATAAAAATGTAACTAGACCATCAACTTACACCATTCACAAAAACAAACTCAAAATGGATAAAAGACTTAAATGTAAGTAGTTAAACCATAAGCATCTTAGAAGAAAACATAGGCAGTAAGCTCTACGACATCTCTCGCAGCAATATATTTGCCGATTTATCTCCACGGGTAAGTGAAATAAAAGACAGGATAAAGAAATGGGACTATATCAAACTAAAAAGTTTTTGCACAGCTAAAGACAGTAACAGAATAAAAAACAGACTACACAGTGGGAGAATGTATTTGAAGATACGTCTGATAAGGGGTTAATAACTAAAATTTATAAAGAACTTGTAAAACTCAACGTCAGGAAGACAAACAATCCAATCATAAAAATGGGCAAAAGAAATGAATAGACACTTCTCTAAAGAGGATATACAGATGGCAATAGGCATATGAAAAAATTCTCAACATCACTAATCATTAGAGAAATGCAAATTAAAACCACAATGAGATACCACCTCACAGGAGTCAGAATGGCACTCATCAGCAAAACAACACAGAATAAGTGCTGGCGAGGATGTGGAGAAAGGGATCCCTCCTGCATTGTTGGTGGGAATGCAGACTGGTGCAGCCACTGTGGAAAACAGTATGGATTTCTCAAAAAACAAAAGTTGAACTGCCTTTTGACCCAGCTATTCCACTTTTAGGAATATACCCTAAGAACACCATACCACTGTTCGAAAAAAGGAAATGTGCCCCCATGTTTGTGGCAGCATTGTTCACAATAGCAAAGATCTGGAAACATCCCAAGTGTCCTTCAGTGGACGAGTGGATTAAAAAACCTTGGTACATATATACTATGGAATACTACTCAGCCATAAGAAATGATCACATTGGAGCATTTACAACAATGTGGATGAACCTTGATAACATTATATTGAGTGAAATAAGTAAATCAGAAAAAACTAAGAATAAATGATTTCATACATAGATGGGACATAAAGTGGGACTCAGAGATATGGACAAGAGTGTTCTGGCTATGGGGGGGGGTAAGGGAGAGTAGAGGGAGGTGGTAGGGGGAAGGGAGGGGCACAAATGAAACCAGATAGAAGGTGACGGAGGACATTTTGACTTTGGGTGATGGGTATGCATTATAATCAAATGTGAACATTGATTTTAATAGAAAACCTGCGGAGGTTTTCTATGAACATATGTACCCTGATTTATCAATGTCACCCCATTAAAATAAAAAATGAATAAAATCAATAAATTAGAAAAAGAAGAAGAAGAAGAAGAAAAAAGCTTCTGCACAGCAAAAGAAACTGACAACGAAACATAGGGTTGCATGTGTCTTCAGGTACCAAAGTTTTTGAGTTTTGGGGTAAATACCCAGTAGAGGGATTGCTGGATCATGTGGCAGTTCTACTTTTAAGTTTTGGGAACCACCATAGTTTCTTCCATAACAGTTGTACTAGATTGTTTTCTACCAGCAGTGAATGAGGGTTCCTTTTTCTCCCCAGCCTCTCCAACACTTGTTATTACCTGTCTTGTTGATAACAGCCAATTTAACAGGTGTGAGCTGGTATCTCATTGTAGTTTTGATTAGCATTGCTTGAATAGCTAGTGAAGATGAGCATATTTTCATATATCTGTTGGCCTTTGTATGTCCTCTTGGGAGAAGTGTCTGTTCAGATCCTCTCCTCATTTCTTAATTGAATTGCTTATTTGATGTTGCTGAGCTTTGTTAGTTCTTTGTGTATTTTGGATATTAACCCCTAATCAGAGTTTCTGTTTGCAAATATCATCTCCCATTTAGTTAGCTGTCTATTTGTTTTGTTGTAGATTTCTTTTGCTGTGCAGAAGCTTTCTAGTTTAATATAGTCCCATTCATTTATTTTTGCCTTTACTTCACTTGCCTTTGGGGTCAAGTTCATAAATTGTTCTCTACACAAAGTCCCATGAATTTAGTGGCTATGTTTTCTTCTATGTAATTTATTGTTTCAGATTTTATATTTAGGTCTTTGATCCACTTTGAATTAACTTTTGTGCTAGGGGACAAATTATAGTCAAGTGTTTTTTTTCTTTTGCAAGTGGCTTTCCAATTTTTTCAGCACCATTTATTGAAGAGGTTTTCTTTTCTTCATTGTGTGATTTTGGCTCCTTTGTCAAAGATGATTTGACCATATATTTGTGGTTTTATTTCTGGGCTCTCAATTCTGTTCCATTGGTCTGTGTGTTTATTATTCAGCCAATACTATGCTGTTTTGAGTATGGTGGCTCCGGAGTGTGATTTGAAGTCAGGTATTGTAGTACCTCCAGCTTTCTTTTTTTTTCTCAGGATTGATTTGGCAATTTGAGCTTTTTTTATGGTTCCATGCAAACCTGGTGATTTTTGTTCCATATTTTTAAAAAATTGTATTGGAATTTTTATGGGAATTGCATTAATATTTGTATTGCTTTGTGTAATATGGTCATTTTAACTATATTGATTCTTCCAATCCATGAACATAAAATATTTTTCCATTTCATTGTGACTTTTTAAATTTTTTTAAGAATGCTTTGTAGTTTTCAGTATATAGATCTTTTATATTCTTTGTTTATCCCCAAGTATTTTTTGCTGTTGTTGCAACTGTTCCAAAGTTTCATTGCTTGCATATATGAAAGAAATAGACTTTTCTATATTGATTTTGTATCCTGTGACTTTACTGTATTGATTTATTGCTTTCATTAGTCTTTCTGTGGAGTCTTTGAGGGTTTCTATATACAGGATCATGTCATCTGCAAAAAGTGAAACCTTTACTTCTTCTTTCTCAATATGAATGCCTGTTATTTCTTTCTCTAGTCTGATTGCTCTGACTAAAACTTCCCAGAGAGAGTGGGTAACCTTGTTTTGTTCCTAATTTTAGAGAAAAGCTTTCAGTTTTTTACCATTTAGTATGATATTATCTGATGGTTTGTCATATATGGCCTTTATTGTGTTGAAGTACTTTTCTTCTATACCCATTTTATTGAGTGTTTTAAACATAAAGGGATGTTGTATCTTATTGAATATCTTCTCTGCATCTATTGATAGAATCATATAATTTTTGTTCTTTATTTTGTTGATATAGTGTATAATGTTAATTGATTTATGTATGTTGAACCATCCTTATCCTCCTGGAATGAATTCCACTTGATCGTGATGTATTATTTTCTTTTAATGTGTTGCTATATTTGATTTGCTAGTATTTTGTTTAGAATTTTTGCACCTGTATTAATTAGAGATATTGGTATGTAGTTTTCTTTTTTATTTTGTAATGTCCTTGCCAAGTTTTGGTATGAGGGTTATGATGGCCTCATAAAATGTGTTAGGGAGTATTGCCTCTTCTTTTATTTTTTGGAAGACTGAGAAGAATAGGAATCAACTCTTCTATGAATGTTTGGTAGAATTCACCAGTCTAGTCATCTGACCCTGGACTTTTATTTTTGGGGAAGTTTTAATAGTTGTTTCTATTTCCTCCCTGCTTATGGGTCTATTTAGGCTTTTCAATTCTTGGTGACTCAATCTAAAAAGATTGTATAATTCTAGAAATTAATAAATTTCTTCTAGATTGTTGAGTTTAGTGCCATATAATTTTCCATAGTATTCTACAATGACCCTTTGTATATCTATGATGTCTGTGGAAATTTCTCTTTCATTTCAGATTTGTTTATATGAGTCCTTTCTCTTTTTTTTTTAGTGAGTCTAGCCAGGGGTATATCAATTTTATTGATCTTTTCAAAGACCCAGCTCTTTGTTGTATTAATTTTCTCTATAGTTTTTCTGTTCTCTAATTCATTTATTTCTGCTCTAATTTTTACTATTTCCTTTCTTCTGACTTTGTGTTGTCTTTGTTATTCTTTTTCTAGTTCCTTAAAATATGATGTTAAGCTGTTTATCTGGGATCTTTTTTGTTTCTTGATATAAACCTGTAATGATATAAACTTTCCCCTTATTACTGCTTTCACTGCATCCAGAAATTTTGATATGTTGTGTCATCATTTTCATCTCTCTGTATATGTCTTTTGATCTCTGTTTTTATTTCTTCTTTGACCCAGTCATTTTGTAGAGGTATGTTGTTTAATTTTCACATTTTTATGGGTTTCCTTACTTCTTTTTTCCTATTGAATTCTAATTTTAAAGCCTTATGGTCAGTGAATATGCTTGGTATAATTTCTTTCTTTTTTGCATATTTTCATTATTGATTTTAATTTATTATGTTTACATAGATTCTAGTGTTGCCCCAAATGCATCCTCCCTCACCCATATTCCCCTCAACATCTCTCTTGCCCCCCTTTCCCTAACACCCTCCCCCCTTCCCTTCAGGTTTATCTCATCCTATCATCCCCTTTCCCTCTGTCCGCTTTTCCTCTGGTCCCTTTGATCTCTCAACAGTCTCAATTTCATTTCTCAGTTCACATTGTTCATTGGATTCCTCAAATGAGTGAGGGCATATGATTTTTTTTTTCTGCCTGGCTTATTTCACTTAAAAAAATAGTTTCCAGGTCCATTCATGTTATTGAAAAAGGTAAGATTTCCTTCTTTTTAATGGCCCCATAGTATTTCATTGTATATATGTACCAAAGCTTTTTAATCCACTTGTCCACTGACAGACACTTTGGCTGTTTCCAGATCTTCGCTATTGTGAACAATGCTTCCATAAATATAGGGGTGCATTTCTCCTTTTTAAACAGTGCTATGGTGTTCTTGGGGTATATTTCTAACAGTCGGATAGCTGGGTCAAAAGGCAGTTTGATTTTTAATTTTTTGAGAAATCTGCATACTGTTTTCCACAGTAGCTGCACCAGTCTACATTCTCAACACCAGTGCAAGAGGGTTCCCTATTCTCCAAATCCTAGACAGCACTTATTCTGTGCTGTTACGTTGATGCGCGCCACTCTGACTGGTGTGAGGTGATATCTCATTGTGGTTTTAATTTGCATTTCTCTAATGATTAGTGATGTTGAGCATTATTTCATATGCCTATTGACCATCTGTATGTCCTGTTTGGAGAAGTGTCTATTCATTTCTTTTGCCCATTTTTTGATTGGATTGTTTATCTTCCTGGTGTTGAGCTTTACAAGTTCTTTATAAATTTTGGTTATTAGCCCCTTATCAGATGTATTGTCAAATATGTTCTCCCATTGTGTAGTTTGTCTTTTTGTTCTATTCTTATTGTCTTTAGCTGTGCAAAAGCTTTTTAGTTTGATATAGTCCCATTTGTTTATCCTGTCTTTTATTTCCCTTGCCCATGGAGATAAATCAGCAAATATATTGCTATGAGAGATGTCAGAGAGTTTACTGCCTATGTTTTCTTCTAAGATGCTTATGGTTTAACTACTTACATTTAAGTCTTTTAACCATTTTGAGTTTATTCTTGTGAATTATGTAAGTTGATGGTCTATTTTTATTTTTTTGCAGGTAGCTGTCCAAGTTTCCTAACATCATTTGTTGAAGAGGCTGTCTTTACTCCATTTTATGCTCTTACCTCCTCTGTCAAATATCAGTTGTCCATAAAGGTGTGGGTTTATTTTTGGTTTCTCTGTACTGTTCCACTGATCTATATGCCTGTTTTTGTGCCAGTACCAAGCTGTTTTGAATACAATGGCCTTGAAATATAATTTGTTATCAGAAAGTGTGATGCCTCCCACTTTATTCTCTCTTTTCAAGATTGCTGATTCTATTCATGTTCTTTATTGGTTCTATATAAATTTTTGGAATATGTGTTCTATATCTTTGAAGTATGTCATTGATTGGTATTGAATTGATTTTATAAATTGCTTTGGGTAATATAGACATTTTGATGATGTTTATTCTTCCTAACCATGAGCAGGGTATATGCTTACACTTGTTTGTATCTTCCTTGATTTCTTTTATCAGTGTTTTATAATTTTCCGAGTGCAGGACTTTAATCTCCTTGGTGAAATTTACTCCTAGGTACTTTATTGTTTTGGTTGCAATAGTGAAGGGGATTGTTTCCTTAATTTCTTTTGCTCACAGTTCATTGTTGGTATATAAAAATGCCTCTGATTTCTGAGTATTAATTTTATATCTTGCCACCTTGCTAAATTCATTTATCGGGTCCAGTAGTTTTTTGACTGAGACTTTAGGATTTTCTATATACAATATCATATCATCTGAAAATAACAATAGTTTTACTTCTTCTTTTCCAACTTAGATGCCTTTTATTTCTTCTTCTTGTCTGATTCCCGTGGCTAGGACTTCCAGAACCATGTTAAATAAGAGTGGCGAAGGGGGCACAGCTACCTTGTTCCTGATCTTAAGGGGATTGCTTTTAATTTTTACCCATTTAGTATGATGTTTGCTGTGGGTTTGTCATAGATAGCCTTTATCATGCTGAGGTATGTTCCCCGTATTCCCACTTTATTGAGAGTTTTGATTATGAATGGGTTCTGGATTTTATCAAATGCTTTTTCTGCATCTTTTGAAATTATCATGTGGTTTTTGTCCTTCCTTTTGTATATGTGATGAATCACATTGGTTGATTTGCGAATATTGAACCAGCCTTGCCTCCCCAGAATAAGTACCACTTGATCATGGTGTATGATTTTTTTTCATATATTGCTGGATCCAGTTGGCTAATATTTTGTTGAGGAGTTTAGCATCTGGATTAAGATATTAGTATATATATATATATATTGCGTTGTCTTTGCCTGGTTTTGGAATCACAATTATGCTTGCTTCATAAAAGGAGTTTGGAAGTCTTCCTTCCTCTTGAATTTTTTGAAATAGCTTGAAAAGGATAGAAGTTAATTCTTCTTTGAATATTTGGTAGAATTCCCTTGTGAAGCCACATGTTCCGGGCTATTGTTTGTTGGTAATTTTTTGATAATTGTTTTGATCCCGTTTGTCTTAATTGGTCTGTTTAGGTTTTCTGGTTCTTCCAGATTGATTTTTGGTATATTGTATGTTCAAGGAATTTGTCCATTTTATCTAGGTTGTCTAATTATTTGTCATACAGTTCTTTATTTTCTTAAAATCCTTTGTATTTCTGTTGTGTCGGTGGTTATTTCTCCACCCTAATATTTAATTTTATTTATTTGAGTTTTCTCTCTCTCTCTCTCTCTCTCTCTCTCTTTTTTTTTTTTTTGGTGAGTTTGGCTAAAGGTTCATTGATCTTGTTTACCTTTTCAAGGACCAGCTTCTTGTTTCATTAATTGTCTGTATTGTATGAATGGGTTAACAATAAGATCAAAGAAGAAATAAAATAATTCTTAGAAACAAATGATAATGAGCATACAATAACTCAAAATTTATGGGACACAGCAAAAGCAGTACTGAGAGGGAAGTTCATAGCACTACAGGCATATCTTAAGGCTTTACTTGCTGTTCTTTTTCTAGTTCTTTCAGATGCAAGGTTGCTTATTTAAGCTTTTTTTTAGCTTCTTAAGATATGCCTGTAGTGCTATGAACTTCCCTCTCAGTACTGCTTTTGCTGTGTCCCATAAATTTTGAGTTATTGTATGCTCATTATCATTCGTTTCTAAGAATTATTTTATTTCTTCTTTGATCTTATTGTTAACCCATTCATTATTTAATAACATGCTATTTAGTTTCCAAGTGTCTGAGTGTTATTCATTTTTTCTGTTGTGGTTGATTTCTAGTTTTATAATATTGTGAAAAGAGAACATGCTTGATATGATTTCAATCTTTTTAAATTTGTTGAGACCGCTTTTGTGTCCTAACATGTGATCTATTCTAGAGAATGTATCATGAGCACTTAAAAAGAATGTATATTCTGCTGCTTTAGGGTGAAAGGTTCTGAAGATATCTATTAAATCCAGTTGATTTAGTGTGTTTTTTAAGTCTTCTGTCTCTGTTAATTTTCTTTCTTGAGGATCTATCTAGTGATGTTAGTGGGGTACTAAAATCTCCTACTATTATGGTATTGCTGTTGATGTCATCCTTTATATACATCAAAGTATGCTTTATATATTTTGGAGCTCCTATATTAGGTGCATAGATATTTATAATGGTTATATCTTTCTGTTGGAGTGCTCCCTTTATCATTATGTGGTGACCTTCTTTATCTCTTACTACAGCCTTTGTTTTAAAGTCAATTTTGTAAGATATAAGTATTGCTACCCCAGCTATTTTTTATTTCCATTTGCATAAAATATTTTTTTTCATCCTTTTACCTTTAGTCTATATGCATCTTTTGTTTTAACGTGTGTCTCTTGTAGACAGCATATGTATTGGTCCTGTTTCTTTATCCACACAGTTACCCTATGTCTTTTGATTGGATCATTTAATCCATTTATATTTAATGTTATTATTGATATGTAGTTGTTTATTGCCATTTTATTCTTTAAATCTGTATTCCCCTTTTGCTATGTTCTTTTTCTCCTTTGATCTGTTTACAACAGGCCCCTTAACATTTCTAACAGCATTAGTTTGGTTTTTTTAATTTTATTTTTATTTTATTCATTTTAGAGAGGAGACACAGAGTGAGAGAGAGAGAGAGAGAGAGAAAGGGGGGAGGAGCAGGAAGCATCAACTCCCATATGTGCCTTGACCAGACCGGTGCAGGGTTTTGAACTGGCGACCTCAGTGTTCCCAGGTCGACGCTTCATCCACTGCACCACCACAGGTCAGGCTGCATTAGTTTAGTTTTAGTGAATTCCTTGAGTTGTTTTTTTTTGTCTGTGAAGCTTTTTATTTCTCCTTCAGTTTTAAATGATAACCTTGCTGGATAAAGTAGTCTTGGTTGTAGGCTCTTGTTCTGCATTACTTTGAATATTTCTTGCTATTTTCATCTGGCCTCAAGTGTTTCTGTTGAGAAGTCAGATGTCATTCTTATCGGGGCTCCTTTGTAGGTGATAACCTTTTTTTCTCTAGCAGCTTTTAATATTTTCTTTTTATCACTTAGCTTTGGTATTTTAATTATGATGTGTCTTGGTGTATATTTCTTTGAATTTCTCTTTAATGGAGTTCTCTGTGCTTCTTGAACTTGTGAGACTTTTTCCTGCATTAATTTAGGGAAGTTTTCAGCTATGATATGATTGACCAAAGTCTCTATCCCTTGTTCTTTTTCTTCTTCTTCAGGAACCCCTATGATGCGGATGTTATTTCTTTTCATGTTGTCTTCTTCAGGAACCCCTATGATGCAGATGTTATTTCTCTTCATGTTGTCACAGAACTCTCTTAGAGTTTCCTCAGACTTTTTGAGTCTCTTTTCTTATTTCTGCTCTGCTTCTGTGCCTTCATTTATCTTATCCTTTAACTTGCTGATTTGATTCTCAGTTTCATCCATCCTACTTTTAGTTTCTTCCATTGTGGTCTTCATTTCTGATACTGTATTTGTCATTTCAGACTGATTCTTTTTTATTATTTCAATGTCCTTTTTTATATTTGCTTTCTCTTTATTTAGGTGTTCGTTATGACCATCTATTGTTCTAAGATCTTGAGCATCCTAACAATTGTTATTTTAAACTCTGCATCTGGTAATTTGTTTATGTCTGTCTCATTCAGGTCCTTCTCTAGGGATTTCTCTTGATTCATTTGGCTTGCATTTCTCTTCTTTCTAATTTTGTCTGTGTATAAGAAAGTTTTGGCCACTGGAGTCCAAAGGGTGTGGCCTCTGTGTTCCCTAAGTGTGGTCTGTCTGCAGTCCCATCACCTCCTCTGCTGCTACTGCCTAGGGCATTTGAGTATGAACGTTGCTGGTGCCAGACTGCTGCGGCTGTCACTGCGGGTTCTGCCTTTCCTTCACAGGAGGGCCTGTGATCATGTGCCTGGGTCTACAAGCCTCAGCCACCTCGGCCTTTGCCCTGCCCCTGTGGGTGGCATTATGAGCCATGCCCATGTTGCAAGCCTGGGCCCTGAGGGGAGGGATGAGTTCCTTTGCTCAGCTTTGGGTCTCTGCCTGTTTCTGGGCTTTTGCCCCACTCCCATGGGAGGAGCCTGCTCGCAGTTTCCCTGCTAGCCTCGGCTCTGCGGGCCTGGCCGGTCTGCACACCGCACTCAGTTGTGGGACTCCACCTGTTCTGGGCTTTTGCCCCACCCCTGCAGGAGGAGCCGGCTCATGCATAGGGCCAAAAGCCTTTGTTCTGTGGGCTGGGTGAGGTTGTGTGCTTGCACGCCCCTGGCCAGTAGCAGGTCTCTGCCCCTTTTAGGGCTCCTGCCCTTGCCCTACAGGTGGGATTGTAAGTGGGTCTGCAGCCAGGCCTGACTGCCTTCATGTGTCCCCTTAGCCTCCGCCAGGCAAGACTGAGCTCACACTTGGGCCTCAGTCATGGCCGTCTGGCTTCCTCTCTTGCTGACGGAACCACACTTTCTTGTCCCTCCGCCGCCTGCTCTCTGGCGAGCCCCCAGCCATGTGGGTGGGTGTACTGCAGCTCAGACCCTAACACTCCATACTGTAGTCCTGAAAGCTCCCTCCTTCTAAGTGACTCTTCTCTGAGTGCCATAGGGAAGCTTGTTTGGTTGGTATCCTGCTTCCCTTTGCTGGTATTGCTGTTTCCAGGGGAAATATTCACTTCAGATTTGGGGAGTGACTCAGCCCAGGGGTTAGGGTGGCTGTCCCTCAAAGTGTTTCTCCCTGTGCCTCCTAGATTACACTCTCTTCTTGCTGGTCCTCTCTTCTCTCTCCCCATCCCCCAGAGCACCAGGTAGTGGTTGTGAGAGAGGTTTTCTGTGTGGTCCCTTTAAGAAGAATCCTGGGTCTAAGAAATCTGTCTCTTTCTCACGAACAGTACCCTAACTTGTTTCACAGCTAAATACTGTTCATACACCTCTTCTAGGCTCTGCAGATGCAGGCTGGGGTTTTGTTCTTGGAGCTCAGGACCCTTCCCTCTCCGCTAAACTCACTCCCCCACACATGAGTCTCTCTGGGTTGCCATTCGCTCTGGGGAGCTGGGCAGCCCTCTCCACATTTCCGCTTTTCTTACCAGTCTCAATGTGGCTTCTTCAGTGTTCCTTGGTTGAAGACTCCTCTTAGTTTAGTCCAAAGTTGGTTTTGCCAAATGAAGGTTCTTAAAATTAAGTTGTAATCCACTTTGGTTCTGGGAGTTGAAAGTGGGTACGTCCGCTTACTCCATCGCCATCTTGCCACTTTGCTTGGTATAATTTCAATCTTTCTGAATTTGTGATGTTAGTTTTGTGACCCAACATATGATCTATTCTTGATAATGTTCCATGTGCACTAAAGAAAAATGTGTTGTCTGAAGTCCTGGGATGAAAAGCCCTGTAGATGTCTATTATTTTAGTATGGTTTAGTGTGTCATTTAAGGCCGATATTTCTTTACTGATTTTCTGTTTGTATGATCAATCTAGAGCCATCAATGGTGTACTGAGATTTCTAAGTGTGTGTGTGTGTATATATATATATATATATTTGTCTCTATTTTTAGATCAGTTAGTAGATGTGTTATATATTTTGGTGCTCCCTGATTTGGTGCGTATATATTAAGAAGTGTTATAACTTCTTGATACAATGTCCCCTTTATCATTATGAAATTACCATCTTTGTCTCGGTTTACCTTTTTTGTCTTGAAGTCAGCAATGTCAGATATAAATATGACTATATTTGCTTTTCTTTGGGTATTATTTGCTTGGAGAATGGTTTTCCAATCTTTCATTTTGAGTCTACTTTTAAGTCCTTGCAACTTAGATGTTATTTCTTGAAGGCAGCATATGGTCGGGTTTTGTTTTTTGATCCAATCTGCTACTCTGTGTCTCTTTATTGGTGAGTTCAATTCATTTACATTTAGGATTGTTATTGACACTTGATGTTTTCCTATAGCCATTTTACATATTGTTTTCTGATAGGTCTATGTCTTGTTTAGATCTTTTCTTGTTTTTCTGTCAGTTGTTTTTGTTTGGTGGTATTCCATAATTTTTCCTCCTGTTTCTTATTTTTTTAAGCTACATGTTTCAGTAGTGGCATTTTTGTGGGTGGTTACCATTAGGTTATTGAAAGAAAAATTGTCATATTTTTGAGAGTTCATTATTATATGAGTGCTTTTGCATTGCATCTTCCTTTGCTACTTCTTGTCTTTATCCTCTCCCCTTTTATGTTATTGTTGTCACAGATTATTTTATTGTGATCCTGTTGAAACTTTTACTTGTACTTTTTTGCTTTGTTCTTTGTTTCTGGCCAAATAACCCCCTTTATTATTTCTTGCAATGGGAATTTTCCGATGATAGATTCTCTCAGCTTCACTATGTTTGTAAAAGTTTTTATTTCTCATTCATATTTGAAGGATAGCTTTCATGGATATAGTATTCTTAGCTGGTAGTTCCTCTCTTTCATTAATTTGATGTTTGAGTCCAATCTTTTATGGTCTGTGTGGTTTCTTATGAGAAATCTGATGATAACCTAATGGGCTTTCCCTTATATGTTATATTCTTCTTTCTCCTACCTGCCTTGAGAATTCTTTCTTTGTCATTCATTTGTGACAACTTTATCATGATGTACCTTGGAGTAGGTATGTTTGGGTTGAGGTACCTCAGTGTTCTGTTTGCTTCTTGGATTTGAGGTAACTCTTTTCACAGGTTTGGGAAGTTTTCATTAATTATTTGTTTAAATAGGTTTTCTTCATTGCTTATTCCCTCTCTTCCTCTTCTGATGTACTCATTATCTTATATATTGCTCTTTCAGATGGAGTCAAACAATTGTTATAGAGCTCTCTCAGTTTTTTAAATTGTGAGTTTCTCTCTTTTTTTCTCTGTAGTATCTCTAGTTTTCTGTCTTTGATGTCACTGATTCTATCCTCTATCTGGCCTATACTATTAGCTAAACTTGTTACCTCATTTTTTTTTAACAGGGACAGAGAGAGAGTCAGAGAGAAGGATAGATAGGGACAGACAGACAGGAATGGAGAGAGGTGAAGAGCATCAATCATTAGCTTTTCATTGTTGTTGCAACACCTTAATTGTTCATTGATTGCTTTCTCACATGTGCCTTGACTGTGGGCCTTCAGCAGACTGAGCCACCCCTTGCTGGAGCCAGCGACCTTGGGTCCAAGCTGACAAGCTTTTTGCTCAAGCCAGATGGGCCCGCGCTCAAGCTGGCAACCTTGGGGCCTTGAACCTGGGTCTTCTGCATCCCAGTCTGACACTCTATCCACTGCGCCACTGCCTGGTCAGGCCTTGTTACCTCATTTTTGAGTTCATATATTTAGTTATTTATCTCTGTTTGGTTCTTTTTTAAAGTTTAGGTCTCTTTGCTGAAGTACTCTTTTGTTCATTAATTTGTTTGTTTTTGAGCTCATTAAATTGCCTACTAGTGTTTTCTCACTACCTATTGAGTTTTTTTAGAACTTTGATTTTGAATTCTTTGTCATTTAAATTTAATGTTTCCATGTAATCGAGATTTTTTTCGGAGATTTTTCATTATCTATCTGAACTATGTCTTTGTCTTGTGTATCCATGATGTATGATTTCTTCTTCTTTGATGGCATCTGAGAGTGGTATTACTAAGAACCATAACAAGAAGCAATTTCTTTTTCCAATAGTTTTTGCTATTCTACAAGTTTTGGCTCTATGAAATTCTTGGGCAGATCTCCACTGTTATTGTAATATAGTCAGGGCCACAACACATTGGTGGGTGAGGCATGTTGTGTGGGCTGCTTTGTGGTTGACTTTATGGCTTAAGTAGTGGTGGTTTCTGGTTTTCCATCATTCTTCCTCACATCTCAGCAGGGGAGGCTTTTACCTCTCAGAAGAGAAAGTGGTCTCAGAGAGTCAGCTGTGGGAGGCCTGCCACCACCACTCTTAGTACTGCTAGGGGAGGAAAGTGAGATCTGGGAGATTGAGGGTGCACACTTTTGTTTTCCCTGACACTACATAGAGTGTGGGCAATGGGTGAAGCACCACTGTTGGCTGTGGAGAGTGCTCAGTGCTATTTTGTGGGTTAAGCACCCATTGATGGAGTTTGCGCCTTGTTGCAAGAGCTGGCACTTTGGGCTCAGTGCTCCCTGATGGAGCTCACACTTCACTCCCAGAGCCAGGCACTGCCCAGCACCCACCAATAGAGCTTGCACCTTGCTGGGAGCTGGACACTTTGGGCTCAGCATGCACTGATGGAGCAGTGCTACAAACTGAGCATGACCTGCACAAATTCTTGAGCATACCTCCACTGTCATTGTGATGTAGTCAGGGTCACAGTCACATTGGTGGGTGAGGCATGTTGTGGGGGCTGCTTTGTGGTTGGCTTTATGGCTTAAGTAGTGGTGGTTTCTGGTTTTCCATCTGTGGTTGATTGCAAGCCAAGTGACATAGGCAGTCCTCAGTAACCTTGTGTCTGATTGTGCCCACATTAGTTCAGCTCCTTTTCCCTTACCCCTAAGTCTCTCTGCCTATCCTGGCTCAGAATAAAACTCTCTTCCTGAGTCCAGCAAGGAGAAAGAAAAATTCAGTCTTTTGCTTTCCTCTTTAGAGCTGACTGTGGATGTGTTTTATCTTTCACCCACCCTTCACACCCCATCTCTCCTTCAGACCATTCCTTGCATAACTTTGTCAGGCCCACCTGCAAGCCCAGCAGTATTCCCTTCACTGTGTTATAGTTGTTCAATATTTTGAAATTTTAAGGGGAGAGGTCAAAAGTATCTCGCACATTGCCATTTCTTTGATATCCCAAGTTTTAATTTTGAGAGGTTTCTTCCAGTAGGCATCACCATATTGCAAGCTTTAGCTCTCTGAAATTCCTGGGCTGTTCTCCACAGAGATTCTGTTGTCATAATGATGTAGCTGGGGCTGCAGTTGCATTGTTGGATGGTGTGTATTGTGAAGACTTTATGGTTTTGGCTTTATTGCTTTATGGCTCTAGCAATGGTGACCTCAAGTTTTCAGGCATTCCTCCCTATGTCTCAACAGAACAGGGGATCAGACATGGTGCATCAATGTCAGTGGTAAGATTCAAATAATTTACCATTTGGTTCTGGTTCTCTTCCCTAGTCACTGTGTTAAGTGTAAAAAAAATGATAAACCGAAAGGTAGTTTATTATTTCATGCATTTAATACTTAAATAAGCATAATAAAAGATTATGATATAGCTTGACCAGGTGGTGGTGCAGTGGGTAGAGCATCGGACTGGGATGTGGAGGACCCAGCTTTGAAACCCCGAGGTTGCCAGCTTGAGTGTGGGCTTATCTGGTTTAAGCAAGGCTCACCAGCTTGAGCTCAAGGTCACTGGCTCAAGCAAGGGGTCACTTGGTCTGCTGTAGCCCACAGTCAAGGCACATATGAAAAATCAATCAATGAACAACTATGAAACTGCAATGAAGAACTGATGTTTTTCATCTCCCTCCCTTCCTGTCTGTCTGTCCCTGTCTGTCCCTCTCTCTGACTCTCTGTCTGTCTCTGCCACACACACACACACAAAAGATTATGATATAGGCCTTGGCTGGTTGGCTAAGTGGTAGAGCATTGGCCTGGCATGTGGAAGTCCCAGATTTGATTCCCAGCCAGGGCTCACAGAAGAAGCCCATCTGTTTCTCCACTCTTCCCCTTCTCCTTTCTCTCTATCTCTTTCTTCCCCTCCTGTAGCCAAGGCTCCATTGGAACAAAGTTGGCCCCGAGCACTGAGGATGGCTCCATGGCCTCCACCTCAGGTGCTAGAATGGCTCCAGTTGCAATGGAGCAACACTCCAGATAGGCATAGCATTGCCCCTCAGTGGGCATGCTGGCTGGATCCTGGTTTGGTGCATGTGGGAGTCTGTCTCTTTGCTTCCCCACTTCTCACTTCAGAAAAATACACACACACACAAATATTATAATATAAAAAAATAGTTTCAAACTATCATGAAAAATATTAAATAATACCTGAAAAAAATTAAAATTGTTACTTATGATATTTCCATATTGCTTCTTGATTGGCATCCTCACTTGCAATTTTTTTTCACCAATGGTCAGAATGAACATTACTACGGGCACTTAGAATATGTTGTTGCACAGATGAATGTTATAAAAGAGTAAGGAATGTGAATGTATGATTTCCACATTGGTTGGCTGCCTTCTGGTTTGATGTATGCATGTTATTTGTTTGTTTTTTAAGTATCAGTATATCAGTCAGGCTACCATTAGGTCCTTATTTGAGATGTTAATGGGTAAATCCTTTTATAGTTGTTATTTAGTGAGTCCAGACATAATGGGAAAGCTGGGTACATTATCTATTCCCTCATATTTGAATCATTTATTTCCCAATTTTTAACTAAATTTAGTGTGAAACCCTTACTCAGTGGCTACAATTAATTGAAGTTTGTATTTCATTGACTCTTAATATGTGGAAATGCTTTCCTATCCAGTGGTTAAAAATGGTTAACAGAATTTAAAATTTTTCCATTTCTTCCTGAGTTCTTGAAACACACAAATCTCAATATGAGAATGTCTGACTGGATTTTGCACACCTCAAGGCCGTGTCTGCATCTATGCACAGCATATGGCAACTAGCAATTCAGTCATTGTGAGGAATCGGAATGCATTATGTACATGGTGGCTCATGTAACTGTATTTTATTGTATTTGGAACATGCAGTATTTCCAACATGTCACAACCCTTATTTTTTTAGTTTTCATTCCACCAGGACAGCAAAGACAAAAAGAATGAAACCATTGGGTGGTCGTTTGAGCACTGACCTCAGAACTAGACCCAGAAGTTGGATGCCCACACCATAAAAAAATAAACATAACCCATCATTGTTGACACTAATCGTGTCCTTCACTTGTGTCTTCTCAGAAGAAAAGCCAAAAATGACATTGCCATAAAGGACAAGCTCCTTCTCATCACTGGGGGGTGGCTTCTTTAGCACAGGGTTGAAGGCCAGTTGTAGCCTGGTGTGGGATAAGTGCACATGGCAATGGTTTGTGCTATTCCTGGTATGTGGAAAGGAGGGGAGACAATCTACTGGAACATGTAGCATCTGTGACTCAGCAGCAAATTGGTTTGCAAAACTAAAATATTCAAAAACTAGGCAAGAGGAGACTCAATGACATTACTCAGAATTTTCTTTGATTATACAATTATCTACAATATGTCATCACCTAAGAAAGTTTTATATATTACCAGATTTATAAATTATTAACTTTTTGCTTTTCTTTAAGTGAGAAGAAGAGAGATAGTGAGAGAGATTCCCACATGCACCCTAATTGAGATCCACCCAGCAACTCCTGTCTGAGGCCAATGTTCAAATCAACTGAGCTATTTGTAGTGCCTGAGACCAATGCTCAAACCAGTTGAGTCACTGGTTGCAAGAGGAAAGATGGAGATGGGGGAGCAGGAGAGAAGAGAAGCAGATGGTTGCTTCTCATGTGTGCCCAGACTGGGGATCAAACCCAGGATGTCTGCATGCTGGGCTGATGCTCTATCCACTGAGTCAACTGACAAGGGCCATAAATTATTAACTTTTTAAGCACTTTGTCAAAGTTGGACTACTGATTAGAAAAATATGGCATTGGTCAGTGACCAGTAGAGTAAGTCTGAGTTAGCAGGCCCATTTAACTCTCACACATTCTCTTATACCAGCTTCATTAGGAATGAAATTGACTTCCATCTACCTAGAAATGGCTTCATGGAATTGCAACCTGAGCAGTCACTAAGGGCTGCATGCTTAGAAGGTCACTGTGCCTGGACTTAGTTTAATGCCTGGCTGTCTCTATGTTAAAATTCTTAATAATTATTAAACAAGGGATTTACATTTTCATTTTTTACTGGGCACTGGACATTATTATGAAGGCTTTCCTGCATATAGCATCCATTAGCTTTTGCTTCTTAATTTGTTCTACTGAGGTAAAAAAGAGAGATGTTATTTACAGAGGAGCTCCTCAAAATCCCAATATGTTAAATTCTATATAGAGGGAGATTTTTTAATAAGTCACCATTTATGGAATTGCATGATTATACCATGCATTATGGAAATAAGTATATTAAACTATTAACAAAACAAGGAAAATGTAAAAGTATGATTAATAAATGCTCTAGGACAAGATGGTTACTTATAGCCAAAAACATTAAAATAAAGACATAGAGAATTGAATACACTTTAGTGGAGATTTATATATTTTCTATACACGTATGGAACATTTACAAAAATCAAGTATGTGTTTAGTTATAAAAATATTTAAACCTAAAGCCTTTGATGTCCTGGTTTATAGTTTACATTTGATTAGCACAAACCAATGAAAGTAGAAGTGAATAACAAAACAGGCTCCCACCAAAAATTGAGGTGAATTAAAGAATTAAGTGGGGGGAAAGAGAACACAGTAAACTGAGGAACAAAGTAGAAATAGAGGCAGAGTCACAGAAAACATATGGACAGCTGTTAGAGGGAAGGGAAAAGAGGAAACAGGATCAAAGAAGGTGAGGGAATTAGCCAAAAAACATACATACATAACACATATATACAAACAGGATAGCAATAGCAAGAGGAAAAGGGGTGGAGGTAGGGGTAGGGAGGCTAAAGAGAGAAATGGGGGTGGAAAGAGACTTTGCACAGGACAGAGGGGCTTGATGAGGTGTGAAGATGGTGTTATATTGAGTGGGACACTTGAAACCATGTCCAACACAATAAATGTAAAAATTAAAAGGAAAAAGAAGAAGAAGACATATTCTGACACTCCTGGTGATCAGATATCCAGAAAGACTTATGGGAATAAGTACAGACTTCACAAGTGTGTGTGTGTGTGTGTGTGAAAGAGAAAGAGAGAGAGTGTGTGTGTGTGTTCATATCTATGGCCACTGATCTATGGTCATTTTCAAAATAACCATGTTTCTACTTTACTAGGGAATAAACTCAGCACAGCAGCTATAGAAATTTATGTTCAGAATTGATATCTTCTATCTATATGGATTTCTCAGCTATCCTGTGTTAGTCCAAAGTCCATACTTTTATTTTCAAGCTCTTTTTGACTCTCTAGATTAAAATTTAGTGTCCCTAGCTCACCATTCTTAAACCAATAGCCAGACAAAAAGGACAATTGCTTCTCAGAATAGAAGCTTCAGCGCTACTCACCTTCAGGACAACTGGATATTGTTCTCTCCCACCACTACATTAACTTAAAATAAATCCTTCTACACCTACACAAGTTCTACAATTGCCATGTTGATACTTCCTGGCTCCCATTGTCTCAAACATAGATCATTTCCCTGAGGAATTCTTTTTTACACATCAGCTATCTATAGTAACCCAGCAAGAAACTGTAGCTTGTGTAGGGGCTAATTATAAAGGGAAATCTAGTGCAAAAAGAAACTAAATGCCATTGATTTAGGGCCCTAGGCTTTCTTCTTTTTTCTGATGTCTTTTCCCTTTGAGCTTCCAAATACAGTTTGATTCCATTAGTTAACACCCTTTCATTCCATATTTGAAACATCCTTGCTTTTTTTTTTAAACATGTACCATTGAAAATTGGCAAAGTCCTTTCTTATTTATTTATTTATTTATTTTTACAGGGACAGAGAGAAGAATAGATAGGGACAGACAGGAATGGAGAGAGATTAGAAGCATCAATTATTAGTTTTTCATTGCTGTTGCGACACCATAGTTGTTCATTGATTGCTTTCTCACATGTGCTTTGACCGCGGGCCTTCAGCAGACTGAGCCACCCTTTGCTGGAGCCAGCGACCTTGGGTCCAAGCTGGTGAGCTTTTGTTCAAGCCAGATGGGCCCGTGCTCATGCTGGCAACCTTGGGGTCTCGAACCTGGATCTTTCGTATCCCAGTCCAACGCTCCATCCACTGCGCCAAGGCCTGGTCAGGCCATCCTTGCTTTTATTTGCTTTCACCACAGTATCCTATATCTTGCCCAGCCTAAATCCAATTTTACTATGTGGCTTCTCCATTCTTTTATCTTTGTTTTAAGTGCTTCTGGAAAAGGTAACACAAAAGCATATGTTGCTGTCGCTACAACTCATGAATCTATGTTAGGTGCATGTCTTGTGTTGGAACTAGAGTCGAATTTTGTGCAGAAGAGTTACATGCAACCTGACATAAGGAAGAACAGCAACCAAGAATCTGTGGAGCAACATGGTTTGCAGCAAAGAAATTAAAATATACAGAAGTAGAGAGATCAATTTTTATTTAAAGAGATGTAAATTGAGTCAGAGAGACAGGGAGGTTGCCTCCTGTCTCATTCCAGTTTTGCTATGTTGTTCTACAGTTCTCTCTTCGTAAAGTAACTTGAAATGATTTTTGTTCCTTGAAAACAAATGATGTCTCTCAAAATAT
Organism: Rhynchonycteris naso; assembly: GCA_037038555.1. Classification (NCBI taxonomy): domain Eukaryota; kingdom Metazoa; phylum Chordata; class Mammalia; order Chiroptera; family Emballonuridae; genus Rhynchonycteris; species Rhynchonycteris naso. The sequence goes on along the minus strand of CM072996.1, from coordinate 250,536,246 downwards.
GGACCTAACCTTTCAGACAATATGGTTTCTACACCTGTATGACAGGCTGTGCCCAAGTTCAAGTGTTGGGTGATATGGTTTCCACTGGCCAGCACTTTCTCAACTTACTCATGTATTTTCATTGTGATATAACTTTTGAAGTGTGTCTATTTAATATTTTCTCTCTAGAACGTAAGTTCCAGATGGCATCTCTTCTTTTTTTCTTTTTTTTTTCCAAGTGAGAGGAGGGGAGGTAGAGAGACAGACTCCCACATGCGCCCAAACTGGGATCCACCTGGCAACCCCTGTTTGGGGTTGATGCTCTGCCCATCGGGGCCATGTTCACAATGAAGCTATTTTTAGTTCCTGAGGTGGAGGCTCCATGAGTCATCCTCAATGCCTGGGTCAATGAGCTCAAGCCAATAGCTGCGGGAAGGAAAGAAAAAGAGAGAGAGAGAGAGAGAGAGAGAGAGAGAGAGAGAGAGAGAAGGTGGAGGAGAGAAGGAAGGGGTGGATCAGAGGATTGCCTCTCCTGTATGCCCTGACTCAGAATTGACCTGGGATATCTAAACGCTGGGCTAAAGCTCTACCACTGAACCAACTGGCCAGGGACCATCCTTTATTTCTTTTTATGCCTCTAAATGTCAGCCTAGAACTCTGTGGCCACATTTATAGTACGTGATCGCTAGATATTCATTGAATAAATAAACAAACTAATGACTCATTCTTTATTAGTCTTCAGAAACATGATAATAGCAAGATGCTTTAGCTCTACAGTCTTTGGGCATTCAGAAAGAATAAGAAATGAAGAAGTAGGAAGCCCAAATATTGTTGTTATTACTACTAGATTCAAAGAAGGACCAGGAGAATGAGATACTCCTAAGGCCAGAATAGGAGGCAAACAGGAGTGGTTTTTCCAGCAAGAGACCCCAGGTCTCCTCATTCAGTCTCTCCTCTGACCTGGCATTGACATTCAGAGGGTACCAAAATAAAATTGAGCAGAAATATCTAATTATATTTACATTTTAAAGGCAGGGGAAAATATCTTCTCAAAGTCAAACATTGTTTTACCAGTAACCTTACTACCTGCAATCTAAAAGACATAACTTTAGTTCATTTTGTTTTGTTTGCTTTGCTTATTTCTGGAACTGTGGTTTCTCTTTAGAATAGCTCCAGGGTGGAAACATGTGAATAATATTCTTGAATTATTAAAACCACCACCACAGTCTTCACATTTAAATGTGGAAAATATAAAAGGTGACTCCTATTTAATCAAGCTATAAAAATAATATCTGGGGGAAGAAAATAGAGGAAAGAAATCTCTACACACTTGTAAGAAATACCTAAAAGAGATCTAACTCTCTGCTCTTCAAAGTTTGGGCGTCTAAAGAGAAACAACATGGGGCCACCTTCATTTGGCTAAATATATGATTTTAAGACACTAAGCTACTCATTTACAGGTTTCTTCTTAATTATTCAACCACAGTTTAAGCACAAAACTTTGTGGTTTGTGAGTTAACAAGATGCCACCAAGAAAACATTGGCCCATGGGGTGTTGTTCTTGAGATCCTTGGAAACATCAGAATGGAGTGTTCCCCCTTCCCCACAAAGTGATCCTTTGGGTTTGAAAGACATTGGTTTGTTAATGGTTGGTTTCAGGCTGCAGTATTCCACAAGCTGCTTTGTTCTTTTTCTATGGTCTGTGAATGATATGCTTCAAGGAATGGTGGCTGATATTTTTGTAATTTTCCTCCCTTTCTCACTAAAATGTTTAATTAGTGAAAGGGCAACATATTTATAGACATAATCAAACAGTAGAGGAAAGAATGTTTTAAATACATGCACATGTTATATTTAGATACACATATATTTAAAAGATACTTTAAATTCATATACATGAGATTTAAAAAATATACTGTTATATTTCCTGATGGTATGATGAAAGTGAATCATTATATGAACAACAAATTATCAGAGATGGTTCAAAATAAAAGGAGTATGTTACACAAAAATTATAACATTGTGTTTAACACTAATTTATGTAATTTAAAATGCAAGAAGTAAAGTATATTGTAGGATCAAGATAGCAGACACTCTATTCTTCTCTCTTCCTTCCTTCCTTCCTTTCTTTCTTTCTTTCTTTCTTTCTTTCTTTCTTTCTTTCTTTCTTTCTTTCTTTCTTTCTTTCTTTCTTTCTTTCTTCTTCCATCTTAGCCAAAATGTGGAAACTTTAATTTAATCAGAATTAACACATATCAAAGATGTGGGCAGTACATTTCTTTATAGCACCAATTCCTTCTGAGGGGGAAAATTCATAGCCATCTGAATAAGTGTTTCAGCTGTACCTGGACTGGCTATAAAGATGTCCCAAGCATGGTTATATCTGCATCAATACTTAGGCATATTCAGATTTCTGGTTTAGTGTCACTTTTCTCAACACTTTCTTATATCCCGGGACAGTCTCATAGCCAGCAAGGAACTCTCCCTCCCTACCCCCATCAAACACTGGAAAACCCTAGAGTGACTTTTACAACTCTTCCTTCTCATCCTCCTTCTTCTGAAAGGCAGTCAAGACATTTAAGCTCTTTCGGAGCTCTTCTTTCTTCCCATCACTCATGTTATTTTTCTCAATCAGCTTGGTGATCCGGGTCATCTCTGATGCTGGAAGTCCTTACCTTGGTCCAAGACCTTCCCCATGATCTTGTGTACTTCTCAGCCCAATTCTTCTCAGACTCCTTCACATTTGCCAGGTTGTCCTGCCCCCACTTCAGGAAGACCTGGTGGACCTTCATGCCATAGGCCCTGATGAACTGCCCAGCAAGTGTCGTATGTAGGCAGGCAGTCAGGCTTCCATAGGTAGATCCCATGTTCCTTTAGCCAATGCTATGGCTCCAATCTTAACTGCCCCACTATTCAGGATTGAGTTCTCAAAGTCCCCATCCCAGAAGTGGTAGGACTTTAAAATAGGTATCATGATCTAGATTTTAAAAAATTGGAAATTGAGGATCAGAGAAGCTAAAATGAAATTTAGTTATAATAAAAGATATATGAATAGTTATGTTAACAATTTATAAATTTACTATTTGCTCTTACAACATTATTTAAAGGTGACAATGTAGTGAAAATTAGTGACAGTGTTTTGAATGACAATACTAAATCTCCAAAATCAATTTTGGTTTTCAAAATGCTTAATAGAAATTCCTAAACCAGCAGTATACGGAGCCTAAAATGAAAGGTCCTGGGATCAGGGCAACAAAGAAAATGATAGTGTACTCCAAATAATGTATGAGAAAAAAGTGTTTTATAGGGTCATTCAGTAAATGGTGTGTGAACAAAAATAATTTAATACAAATGTCCATTTAAATTGAGAATAGTACTGTGTTTTTACTACATTATACAAGATTCCAATTCACAGACACTAACAATAAATATTGACCACCTACATAAGTGAAAATGTAACCAGTAATTTTTTGTTACACCTGATATGCCTTTATACATTTCCCACATTGTCAAAGTTAAAACAAGAAGATCTCCATTGTCACACAAATTTTCAGGAGATATATTTTCCAGCTTCAAGCTATAATGCAAGCAATGTTTTTCAGACCATGATGCAAGTATAAAAAATTTTTTCACATTTCAACATTAATTTAATGACAACAAAGATTCACTTAACTGAATTTAAATGAAAGCAGTTGAGACGCATCCATTTAATTTTTCATTGAAAGTGATTAATCGGGAATGTAATGACAGGCTAAAAGGCAAATATAAAGAGATGAACCAATAGAATTCTATAAATGCCTTCGAAGGGATAAATATGCTTAATTAAATTTCTATACTTATGACTTGATATACATACTTGGTAGGACTTGTGTGTATAAAAAGACATTTTCAAAGATGAAAGACATAAAATCTCATTCCATTAACAGATTGTTGGAGCACACCCATTCCACAAGGGAAGTTTTTGGTTGTGAGATTCCTAAGGTGAAGAAAGCCTGAGGAGCCGAGGGCATGTGATTTATGCTTCAAGTCTTTATTCTCGCTTCATTCTGCTGCTCATAGGTTACCAGTGCAGGTGCGGGGCACATGTAGGGTTTACAGACAATAGTAGCACCGTACCAACATTACATCAACCATAACATTAGTGCGGTTATGTTAACTTGCTGTGTTAGCTAGCCCATGCCTTAAAAGGCAATCTTCCAGGTGCCTGACCTAGAAGCACCTGGAAACTAAAGCTGAACTAGCCCAAATATGCAGGGAAACTGGCACCCGGGTGGGCTGCCCAGCAGAAGAGAGCTGGTACTGCTGGCAGTTTCTCATGCGAACCAGAGCTCACACCCTCATCTCTATGAGGGTCTTCACACTCTACCTCTATAGGATGGAGGCTTTGGTTTGCAGACTATCTCTCTGGGCCCAGAGGCCACAATAACAGTAGAGGGAACAAAATCTTACTACCAAACAGATGACCACTAAAGCAGTGATGAAAAAGACCCACCACTAGGTGCTCCGACGTGGTTCCACCAGGTGGTCAGGGTGTTGTCTTGTGCCATCTGCATGGCTTGCACTTCTCCCTTCATCTCTGTGAAAGCTTCCTTCACTTGCTCTTTATTGTCACAGATGTATACACAACATTCTATATGCAGTAAAGCACACATTCCCCCTTGGGAAGCAGTTAGAAGGTCTAAGGCCATTCTATTCTGTAACACTACCTTTCTCATCTGGGTGGTTTCATCAAGCAACAGGGAGAGGGCCTGCCGAGTAACATTCAAAGCTAAGGCTGTAGGCCAAGCCAAGCCTTCTACCTATAATTCTATATCAATGGTTCCTCCTCCAGGGAGAAATATTGCTAAGGGATAAAACCATTATGCAGCGTTCTTCATCCAATGCTAGTGGTGAGAGAGAGTGCCCTAATTGGAGGGCCATTGAGTCAGTGTATGGAGAATGTGCCTCTTGATGTATAGGCATCCCTAGTTCCATTGACCAGTCCAATGTCCAGGCAAGTAAAGCCAGCCATAGTGTTTACAAACCCATAAGTATCCAGCTGGAAGGAAATCAGTGGGTTTCATCCTAGTAAATGTCTGACCATCCCACTATGTAGTGGGGTCATGAATCACAGAAATGTTGAGATACAGTTCACAAGGAATCCAGCCAACTGTTTGGTTGGAGGTGGATCATGCTGCTTTATAAAGAAAGGCACCTGCTATAACAATTCCACATGTTCCCCAACCAACTACCCCTAGCCATTATAAATCACATACCCCAAGAGTGTTGGGGTATTATGATGATCAGACCAGAGAAGGGCTTCCACAGCCCATCACCGCTGGTTCGATTATTGGCTGATCTGATCCCAGTGCTTCAAGGCAGTCCAGTTGGCTAGGGTGGCTGGGGTGATTCGTAATGGCAGTCCCTCCACAGCTTCAATGGGCAGCTCAGTGCATACCTAACAGAAAGAAACATGCACCGAGTAAACGTATGGGCCTAGGACAACAACATATTTCTACTACTCAAGCTAGTCAGAGAGAAAGGAAAGATAGTGAAACTGTTAGAGGTAAGTCCCTCCTATCTGGGAGTATACATGCCACTTTCCCATCCTGAGACAGGGGGGTTGCCAAGAGCAATGTGGCTCTGGGCCTATGGTAACAAACTTTTTCTCCAGTGGCAGAGACAAGCGTGGAGGGATCTCCCGTATCATTAGCAAGGGTAAAGGCTACCAGCACATGAAGGGTGTGCCTTGTAAAATGATTCCTTTCCTGTCAGAGGGTAAAGTAACTATGAGCAGTTCAGGCCAGTGACATGTGTGTGGCCATACAGTCACTTGTCACTCTATCCCTAGGCCCCAAGGCTCTAACAGAGCCAGCCAGGGGGGGTCTCTGTTTGCTATTCTCATGGCCAGTTCTATTGTTTCCATTGCCCTTCAGTTAGAACCTTAAATGCAGATAACAAGAGTCTACCCTGCTTAGATAGGGGCAACAGTTCTTTCAGATCTCGCCTGCTGGTACACGCACGCAAGGACTTGAGGATATCCTTGCTCCAGGCACTCTAATGGTGACATCCAGTTCTCTGGGGCTGCTCATTCAACAACCTGATAGCTAAAGGGAGGCAGGTAGCCCACCCAGACCAGCCGGGTGTGGGACTGCTAAGTCGCAGCTTCTCCTTCAGCAGGCTGTTATATCACTCTATCATTACCATCACCTGGGGCTGGTATGCGACATGCAGTCTCTATTCTACAGTGTGTCCGTAAAGTCATGGTGCACTTTTGACCGGTCACATGGTCAAAAGTGTACCATAACTTTACGGACACACTGTATATCCTGTTTCTTAGCCCAAGTCTATACCCTGTGCTCTGCAATGTTGGTTCCTCACTCACTATCAGTCATGAGGGGTCTCCCATAAATGGTACACAATTTCTCCAGGGCATGAATAGTGTCAGCCTGGCTGCCTGCCTGTGTAGGGTGAGCATACCCAAAACGTGTAGCAGTGTTAATAGCATTAAAAGCATACCTGTACTGGCCCTGGCCAGTTGGCTCAGCGCTAGAGCATCCGCCCAGTGTGTGGAAATGCCGAGTTTGATTCCTGACCAGGGTACACAAGAAAAGTGCCCACTTGCTTTTTCCCTCTTCTCCCTCTCCTTCCTTTCTATCTCTCTCTTCCCCTCTCACAGCCAAGGCTCCATTGGATCAAAGTTGGCCCGGGTGCTGAAGACGGTTACATGGCCTCCACCTTAGGTGCTAGGATGGCTCTGACCATAATGGAGCAATGCCCCAGATGGGCAGAGCATCACCCCCTGGTGGGCATGCCCTGTAGATACCAGTTGGGCTCATGTGGGAGTCTGTCTGACTGCCTCCATGCTTCTAACTTCAGGAAAAAAAAGGGGGCATACCTGTACCTTCATACAGCAGGCAAGGGGCCAATGTAATCAGCCTGCTAATACTGTAGGGGTCTTAATCCCTTCTCCACTTGTCCTGGCAAAACCTGCAGTGTTTAGCAGTGCTTGAAATGTTTGGCACAAGCCTCACATCCACACATAGCATCCCACAGGTCAGCAGGACTGAGTGTCAAACCCTAGCAGTTAGCTAAGGCCCACATAGTTTGAGGCCCTGCATGACTTGTCTTTTGCAGCTACCCAGCTTGGTCTCCCCTAAAAAGGACGAGACTCCTAATTCTAGCCAAGGCATCTGCCTCATCATTTTCAGGAGTCTGTAAAGGGCAGTGCGTAGGGACATGGTATATCACTGGCCCCTCCTTCTGTTCTCTTCCCCAGAGCTCTTCACACATGGTTTGGCCCCATTGTGGTTGGCCGTGGGAGACAGCCTGTAAGCTGACAAAATCCTTATAGCCTTGGGCAGTGGTTCTCAAACTTTTTGAAGTCGGAGTGCATTTAAAATCCTACAAATAATTGTAAGCGCACTATACACAAATTTCTGAGAAATATGTTATAATAATTAAGTAAAAAATTAAAAAATATATAAAGTCCAAGTGTGCTTTTATGGTAATTAAACAAAATAAATACAATAAAATTAAATTTATTCTGACATTAAAAAACATTTTTAGTTATGCTTTTTAGAATTTGTAAAAAAGAGGGGTTAAAAAATAAGAAAATGGCCTGACCTGTGGTGGCGCAGTGGATAAAGCGTCGACCTGGGAACACTGAGGTCGCCGGTTCAAAACCCTGCACTGGTTTGGTCAAGGCATATATGGGAGTTGATGCTTCCAGCTCCTCCCCCCTTTCTCTCTTTCTCTCTCTCTCTCTCTCTCTCTCTCTCTCACCCTGTGTCTCCTCTCTAAAATGAATAAAATAAAAAAATAAAAAAAAATAAGAAAATGACAAAAGAGTTATCTTTTTATATATATGTAGATACATTCTTAGTGAGATTTAGTAAATTTGGCAGGTTCTGGCACGAATGTGTTAAGTTTTTTTATTCTTGTGTTTATGAGAAACATGAACCTGATGTGTCCTAGTGATTTCTTCAAAGTTTGGGCATATATTTGAAAGGCAAACTCTCATTTCCTCATCAATACATTGAAGAATTCCTCTCTTTTTAGTCTTAATTGTGTTGAGTGCAGAAAACCCCCACCATACATATCATCTTAACTTTACACCAAACAAAGGATAAAAGAAACTTGCCTCCAGTCTTTTCGGGGAACATGGGGGGTAGTGTAAACAATCCAGCACCACAGCTTAACAGCCTTTTGCAACCTAATCAGGCAATTGAGGTGGGGGGTTGTGCAGACTGTCAGCTTACAGCCAATTCCCCATACCTCTGTCCCCCAAAAATCTAAACTCCAAAAACCTTGTTGGTTTTTTGGTCCCCAACAGGCACATATGTCTCTGGAATACCATATGGCACACCTGGAAATCTTCTAGAGTGCACCAGTGCGCCCTGGCGCATACGTTGAGAACCATTGGCCTATGGTTTAGTTTAAGAATAAGCTCTTCTCCAACCTTCTAATACTAAGATCTTCCACACACCCATATAATACTAAAATCCTCTCAACATCCTTCTCAAAACTAAACTTTTCCCTACACCCTTGACTGTTGCATGATGTGGGGTGGTGCACTCTTATGAGGAATCCCATTTTTGCCTCAGATAAGTGCCTTGTATAAGAGACTTCCTTATTTGTATATTGGCTTAAAGGCTTTAATTGTCTATGTTACATAATAAAGCAAGACTGGGGTTCTCTCTCTCTGATCTTACCATCAGCATTGCAGACGCCTCCTGATCCCATTCTCTTTTCTTGGTGAGTCTATTTTCTTAATTTCGTGCCATTCTCCCTCAGAATCTGGAATTACTAGCTGCGCTGGTTCGCGTCAGTTGGTCCCTAACAATCTATTGTTGGGCAGCCCATAGAGGAAACCACAAAGTAAGGCCATAATAGACAGCCCAGTTATTGGTACAAAAGTGCACTTGGCCTTGTTCATGCATCAAGCCTAGCCAGACATCTCAGAGTTCTGCCTATTGGCTGCTCTGGTCTAGACTTGTCTCAAACTATAATTCAGGTTATGGCCGGTTGGCTCAGTGGAAGAGTGGCAGCTTAGTGTGTGGATGTCCCAGGTTTGATTCCCGGTCAGGGCACACAGGAGAAACATCCATCTGCTTCTCCACCCTTCTTCTTCTTGTTTTTCTCTCTCTTTTTCTTCCCTCCTGCATCCATGGCACAATTAGAGCGAGTTGACCCTGGGCACTGAGAATGGTTTCACGGCTACCAAATCAATCCACATCTGCTGTCTAGACACCTTCACTGGCCCCTCAGAGGTTCACGCCTTCAACTTTCCCCTCTTCCAGTGGGTTGTGGAAAACCATGCATGCACTGCTAACCCCGTCTCTTTCCACAGGACTGCTACATCGCCCAAATTGGTGAAGGAGGAGGTCAACTCATTGATACGGCGGTCTACTAATGTAGTTAGGAGGGCTGCCATGGGCCCAAAGGTGCCATGTGGGCCTGTTGTCAATATCATATCTTTCATACAAGTAGTAAACACTTTCTCCTCAGGACCCCGATACATGTCTTTGAACATCATCTGCCTCATGCCCATTTCCTGTATGATCGTCACCAAGTCCATGTATGTGTTCCACTTACTCACAGTTTTTGGTAATTCTCTCGAGTTTTTCTACACCAGTTGGGATATTGACATGAGCCAATTGATCAGGGTTCCATTCCCCTGACTGGCAACCAAGTGCTGGCAGTTTTGAATGTGCTGCCTCAAAGAGGGTGTCACTGTTATTGCAGAGAGTTGGGTCATCTTCTCGGGTGCTAGCTCTATGCTGTTTGTGCCATTATACTATAGACGCAACAGCCAGGAAAGGATGGATTCTCTAACCCACTGATAATACTGCTTACAAAGATGCTGGAGCTCCATGAGAGTATACTGCCTATAGATTGTCTGCTGGGTGACATCTGTGGGTCAGGCAATGCCTCCCCCCGGTGCCAGGGGCTGATCATGCTCTTTCTGCCTCATGATCAGTAGAGGAGCTTGTGACACTGGCAAAGGGGGACTCGGGGACCAAGAGGGAGGTTTTGGAAATATAAGGGCATACTCCGCTGGCAATTCCCTACCTGTGTCATAGAGGGCTGCCTCTACGGATTGCAGCTGCCTCTTTAAGGCATCCTCTTACTGCTGCAACTGCTTGGGGGCCTGTATGCACTCTACCAGGATCTCCTCTGACTGCTAGAGCTGCAAAACATGTGCTGTCCATTCTAAGAGTTGAATGTGCAGCTTCCATGTCATCATCAAAAGGAGCCAGGACACACGTCCTGCAGCCTCCGGAGGCATTCTCGGGAGGTTAAGCTCAAAGTCCTCTAAGGCCTTCCTCACAGCCTCAGGTTTGGGTTCCACATCTTCCAAGTCCATGGGAACCACCCACATCAACAGGACTCTGCCACTGGGTGCCAGTACCCGGTCAGTGGCCACATGTTGCTGCCACCCTCCAGGGATGCAGGAGTCAAGGGAATACTCACCAGATCCTGCAAGCTATGCCAGTTGTGGGAGCACACCTGCTCTGCAGGGATGATTTTGGTGGTGAGATCCCCAAGGTGAAAAAAGCTCAAAGAGTCAAAGGCAAGTGATGCATGCTTCAAGTCTTTATTCTTGCTTCATTCTGCTGCTCCTAGGTTACCAGTGCAGGCATGGGTATATATAGTGCTTACAGACAGTAGTGGCTAGGTACCAACATTACATCAACAATTACATCAGTGTGGTGATGTCAGCTGACTGTTAGCTAGCCCGTGCCCTAAAATGCAATATTCTGGGTGCCTGACCTTGAAGCACCTGGAAACCAAGGCTAAGCTAGCCCAGATATGCAGGGGAGCTGGCACCCGGGCAAGCTGCCCAGCACAGAAGAGCTGGCAGTTTCTCATGAGAACCAAAACTCACATCCTGGCATTCTCTATGAGGGTCTTCACACAGATGAACCATTGCAATTAGTTTCAATGATCAAGACCATTAATGTTGAACATTTTATAAATTCTAAGAGATGTATGATTTTTATTGTAGAAAAAAACAAGACTCTATTGACATTGATTTGGAAATCAAGAAGTGATTTATTATCTAATCTAAAGTTTTTATTTTTTAATTCAAGTATTTGGTCCATTAAGAAAAAATGTAATTACTGATTTATTAGGTTTATAACTATCTTTATACTGTTTTGTTTGTTTGTTTGTTTGTCCTACTTGTTCTATCTTCCTTTTTATCTCTTTTATTGACCTCTTTGGATCAATCAAGTATTTTTCTGTGATTCTATTTTTCTCATCTGTAAGTTTGTTAGTTATCTACCTTTTGATATTTGCTAAGTGGCCATCCAAGTAAATGTATCTTCTTACCTTATTAAAATTTACCCTTCCCAGACAATATCAGGACCTTGGAATGTTTTAAATTTATTTATTCCTTGTACATCTTTCGTACTATTGTTATCATGCATTTTTATTGATATGTATTTTGTACTTTATGGAGCATTGTCATTATAGTCAATATTAATTTGGATTTATTCATTTATCCTTTCCATTGATCTTTATTACTTCCTATATTTCCATGTTTCCTTTCTGGTTAAATGTCATTCTTCTGTCAGGACTGAGATACCCATTTCCACAGCCGTCAGGAGTGTTGCTTGCTAACAGTTCACAATGGAGTCCCTCTGCAGGGAAGGAAATTGCTCATCCAACTTATACCCACTGTTAGATGCAGCCCACATTGAAATACTGGTCAACAAAGAACAAGAAGACAAAGACAGCCTCCTTGCCTTAACTCAGTAGAACCCTAAAGGGCCATGCCTGAGACCTCTTTGGTACCTACCTGAGTCACAGCTCAACTTCGCCATGTACCCAATTCTGCTTATTTTCTCCACTTTCAAGTGTTATCCCAGAAAGTACCCCTTATCTATGTCCTACATATAAATCTTCATAGGGGCATGAGTAGTATAGGTGATACTAAAAGGACTTCTTTAATTTATTGATTTTAATTTTCCCATGGCTCACACCTGGTCTTTATAGGTCTTGATTTTGAATTCAGAGCTGCTTCAGGATTTCCTTCAAAAGAAAAGTTCACTCTTTTTTCCTATTCAAATTGATCTTAATTCCAATCTTCTAGGAGTTCCTTAAAATTTTTGATGGACTGATGGTATCTTTTTGCCCTCTCACACTTTTATTTATTCACTTTGCAATAAGTGTCAATTCATAGCATCTCATGAATTCTGTGTTCAGAGATTGTGGAGGTTGATACAAACTATGCCACTGTTCCCATGGCAAAATACTCTGGTTTCAATCAGAAAGACTTTCCAGTCATTACATATAACAAGAAAATTAAAAATAACCTAAGCATCTTATAGTAGGAATAAAGAATTATGATAAAAAATATAAAAGAATCTTGGATTTTATAATAATTTTTAATAATGTAGAGAATCACTAGAGATATAACCATATGTGAGAGGGAAATAGGATTCAAAAAGTACACAATGTACACAATCACTAAAAGACTAGAAATTTGTCTACCCTTACAAAACGTTTGGCTTTATCTCTGTTAGTGCTGTTACTGGTTCCCCCTAAGAACTATACCCAATGCTGGATTTACCCAACAGTTATGTTAAGGGTATGCGTACAACACCAGCTGGGTGAAGACTTGATTCACTTACCAAAAGTGAATAGATTTTTCACCAAAATTACTTTTTAAAAGGATGTGATTTCTTTTTAAATGAGAGGAGGGAAGGTATAGAGACAGACTCCTGCATGTGCCCCAACTGTGATCCACCTGCCAACCCCTGTCTGGGGCCTATGATCTGCCCATTTGGGGTCCCTGGCAACCAACCTACTTTTAGTGCCTGGGGCTGAGGCTCAATGGAGCCATCCTCAGAGCCGGGGGCTGCTGTGCTTGAATCAATGGAACCATAACTGTGGGAGAAGAAGAGAAAGAAAGAGAAAGAAGGGGGAGGGGAAAAACAGATGGTCGCTTCTCCTGTGTGCCCTGACTTGGGATCAAACCCAGGACTTCCACATGTTAGGTTGATGCTCTACCACTGAGCAAATTGGCCAGGACCAGATGTGATATTTCAAATTTTGTTGAAATTTCATTGAAATAAACATCATTTAAAAATTGGTTTGTTGAACTATCTTAAAATTATTTTAAAAATTAATATTCTATGAAGGCCACTTTAATTATTTCAGTGGTTCTCTTAAATACTTTGCTCATATTTTCCTTTTTTTTTGGGCTGCCATAAAGCAGAGTAAAATTGAGTAGCTTCTCTTAATCTGAATTATAAATAAGGTGGAAATGATCAATTTATGTTTGCACACTTGTGTACCACATCAACAGTTCGGCCAATGTATTTTCAGAGGGTACCCTGGGATTTCATGTGATGAGAGAGCAACTTACAGGCTGGGTCAATGTGCTGTATGTAAAATAGAGAAGACTGTTCTTAAGAAAACGGGCTACAGGAGTTTTATAAGTCATATGAGTAGCTATTGAGGAAAGGTAAAGGCAACTACCATTTGTTGAATGCGTGGCATGATCAAACATTACCAAGCATTGTTGAAAGCCAAGCATTTGGTAATGCTATAGCCCTATAACCCTGATCAGAAAACCTGTTTCCTCTTCTTCCTATGCTTATAGCTACATCACAATTCCCAGCTTCCCGTGCAGTTTGATGTTGTTAACTGGCTGTATTATAGCTGGTGGAAACAGAATGGAAATGATGCATACCCCTCCTAGTTCTTGTTTCCTTCAAAATAAAATATCCTACAGTAAAATTCTCTCTCTGTTCTTCCATCTGCTAGTTGGAGGCTATGGCTAGTATAATGTGGAAGCTCACATATTAAAGATGGAGAGCCTACATCTGCGTGTGCCTATAGTATGGCATGGAATAGAAACCCCATTTCCACCACCATCAGAAATCTTGGATTGGAATTTTATTTATTAAGTCACTAAAATTAAAGGGTCTATGAGAGTATGTTTAACTTATTGCAACCACAAATCACCTACTTAAAACAATATATATATTTTTGTGTGTGTGTGACAGAGACAGACAGAGGGACAGATAGGAAGGGAGAGAGATGAGAAGCATCAATTCTTTGTTGTGGCACCTTAGTTGGTCATTGATTGCTTTTTAATATGTGCCTTGGAGAAGGCACAGTAGATGGAGTGACCCTTTGCTCAAGCCAGTGACCTTGGGCTCAAGCTGATGAGCGTTGTTCGAACCAGAGAAGCCCATGCTCAAGGTGGTGACCTCGGGGTTTCGAACCTGGGTTCTCTGCACCCCAGTCCAATGCTCTATCTACTGCGCCACTGCCTGGTCAGGCAACAACATAAAAAAATTTAAATTTAACTCCTCCCTTTACCTATAAGACATGCTCTAGTACTCACCTTATAGCCCCAATATATTTTGTCTAATTAGGCTATATAAACTATAGTATCTTTGGTTGTATTTTACAAAAATTAAATTTCTTATAACTTTAACTAGTACATCTCATTTAATTCTTTTACCTATTAAGGTGGAGATTGTTTTATAGATGAAAAGTCTGTGGTTCAGAGTGTTCAATTAATTTATCTTGAGTCACTGAGCCAGACTTTAACCCTTGTGTGTCTGGCTCTAAGTTTGTCTTCCCACAGTTCAGCTCTAATTGATTACTTCTTGCTTCCATGGTCACTCCCAGCAGTCAGGCTGAAGGGCTCGGTGCTGAGGGGAGTGCACTGCAGTGCGGAGCCCTTGGTGGGTTCTGCTGTTTTCCCTGGTTATAGACCCTGTTAGATGTAATGCACTGGCCCTTGTCCATTTCCTTTATACTCTGATTCTACTCAAGATATTCACTTAATTAAAGTTTTATTATCAATGTTCTAATTTTAAATCATGTCCATAAGAAGATGAGGATACCAGTGTTCACTGCAGCCTTTTTTCATGATAGGAAAAAGTTAGAAGCAAACCAAATTTATCAACAGTAGTATGAATAACCAAATTGTGGCATATATTTATAATGGAATATACTCACCAATTAAAAGAGTAAATTAGTGGTACATGCATCAAAATGGATGTGTATAAAAGTGTTATGCTCTACAAAAGAATTCAGTCACAACAAATTCACTGTCCAATTCCATTTCTATAAAGTTCAACAGAAGGCAAACTAATCTATGGGATAAAAATCAGAATAGTGAAAGAAGAGCCATCTCTCAGAAATAGAGCTGAGTGTTAACCAGAAAATGTAACTTATGGTTTTGCCTTGATGAAGGAACACCATCATCACACATTCGGCTCCCAGACACAACATCTCTCATTTTTCTCAGGCATGTTTTTAAAAAAACTATGGTACTCAGAAACTTAGATATACATTTTACATCAATTTTAATTTTCTTCATCATTCTGCTAAGAATGATCAATAGTCCTGTGAATTGGTAATACACTACCTGATCAACCTGGGGTGATGTCTTCACCATCTGAGTAGATCTATTGGATGAAAGTCATACAATACAATGGAAATTCTTTCCATCATTCCTGGTCAAGGGATTATGTAAAACATATCATTTGTGATATGGTTTTAGAAAGAGTAAATTACAGTTATTAACCTGAAGAGATTACTTCAAGAGTGTTTAAAATGTCTTTTGCATATTGTAAAGTGGATGACAATTGACAAATTAGCTAACATTAAATCCAGTTATAAATGAAATAAAATAATTACAGCAAGTGTAAGTAAAATGCCATGGAGCGTAATAAAGAGGCCATAATAAAATATTATTTCTTAGTAAGAATGTCTTTAAAAAATTGTATTATTTTCCAATTTGGGGACAAATGGCTAGATTGTGTTAATTAAATAATAAAAATATGAATTTTATTTCAGAAACAAATGAGGCAAAAAATTTTCACCCACTTAGTGTCATGGAATAATTTTGTCAAGCTCTTTATTTTGTATGCCTTTCTTATGATTAGGCACAATAAGATGTTTAATTTCTCTCTTACAGTGGTTCTTAACCTTTTTTGAGGTACCAAACCCACCAGTTTCATATGTGCATTCACTGAACCCTTCTTTAGTGATAAATAAAATATGATTTTTTTTCCAAATTCAAGACATAGGTATATGTTTTTTTACTGGTGCACAAAATGATCAGTGCATAAACATCACTTTGCTCAAAGAACAAAACCAACAAAATGCATGAACTCATAACAAATTATGGTATTACTTTAATCTGGCCCCCCAAAATATTTCGGCCCCATAAAAGAATTTCAGCCCCCCAAAATATTTTTTTGCTATTTTACTAATTAAAAATAAATTCGGATTTTTTAAGAATTTAACATTTTTTTAATAACTTGATTTTTAAAATTTTAAATTTAATTTGTTTTTTGTCATTTTGAATCCACAAAATACTTTTTGGGGGGCCAGAATAAAGCATTGCCCAAATTACATACCTGCAAATCAGTGTGACTTCTGCTGTTGTTTTAGGGAGACCAGTTCAGATATGCATGGTTTCACCTTGGCAAGTGCTACTTTCATGTCATCTTCACAGCAAAGTCTGTTCCTTTTCTTCATTTTTATGTCCAGCATCCTCGAAAAGGATTGCTCGCAAAGATATGTTGTAACAACTGGTATAAAAAATTTCAGGGCTTTCTTGGCAATAACTGGATACTTTTCCATTTGTTGTCACCAAAAAGTTGAGAGTGTTGTTGTTCTGAAGAGCTGCAGTTGAACCTCGCTCTGCTGAATTTCAATGATTTCGTCGAGGTATTCATCATTGACATCCACTGTCTCAACAGTAAACATAAATGGCTGTCTCACCCATGCTGGATATGACTCTCTTGTAGAGAAATATCTGTCGAGAGACTTTGCAAGCTCATCTAAGTGCGTGGCAATTGTTTGCTTCAGTTTCATGGGTACAGAACAGTCTCCGATTCCAGACACATCTTCAATCTTACTTACACAGTCATCCAGAAGGGGAAAGTATGAGAAGTTATTGTTCTCTATTCGTCATTTCCATAACGGTAGTTTTTTTTGAAAAGCCTCCAGGTTTTCTTCCACTTCCATGATGTTGACTCCACCACCCTGCATCTGCTGATTGAGATGATTGAGAGCTGTGAATATATCAGCCATGTACACAATGAATTCAGGATTTTTGAAGCAATCTGCATGACAATGTTGCTGCTCTTGCAAAAAATGGCTAATTCCACACGCATGGCAAAAACATGATTTAGCATCTGTCCCCGGGATAACCACTGAACATTAGAATGGTACAGGAGTACCTCGAATTCAGAGCCCATTTCTTTACACAGCTCACTGAAGATGCGGTGCCTCAGAGCACTATTTCACACATAGTTCACACATTCCACCACAGTTTTTTAATACATCTGCCATTTTTGGAGGCAAGGTTTTAGTTGCCAATGCATGCCTGTGCAGAATACAATGCGTAACAATGATGTGTGGTACATCGGCTTTTACTAGCACACCAAAACCAGACTTTCTTCCCAGCATGACTGGAGCTCCGTCCGTACAAACTGCAGAAACCATATCCCATGAAAGATTGTTGTCTCTGAAGAAGTCATCCACAAGCTTCTTCACATCGGCTGCCTTAGTTGTTGTTGTAAGAGGTTTACAAAATAAAAAAATCTTCTTTTATCATGTCTTCTTTCACATAGCGCACAAAAACAGCATGCTGGCTTAGATTAAAAACGTCTGTTGTCTTGTCAAGTTGAAGACTGAATTTTGTCAAACTTGAAATTAAATCTGCAACTATTTGAGCCAAGATGTCTTTACTCAAGTTCTCTATTCTGTTGCTGAGGGTGTCATTTGAAAGAGGAATTTGGGATAATTTACCTTCGGTCACTGTTCCAAGTATCAGATGCCATCTTTAACGCAGCTGGTTTTATGAGTGTTTCACCGATGGTATGTGGCTTACCCTGCTTTGCGATCAAGTAAGCAATTTTGTACAATGCTATGAGGATAGGTTTGTTAACAGGTACAAATCCAAGAGCAGGTAGAGTGGCCCTTTCATCGAATTTGACTCGTTTCACCTTGAATTCAGCAGGTGTTGTGTTCTTGTATTCACCATCTCCATGCAGCTTCAAAAAGTGTTCCTTTAGTTTTGCCAGTGCGAGACTAGAGTTGCTCAACTTGGCATTGCATATCATGCAGATAGGACGCTGACTCCCATCTTGTTCCGTGATACATGTGAATCCATGTTGTACATATTTTCTGACCACTTTCTTTTTTTGCTCGACATATTTAGTATGGATTAAAATATTAAGAAAGAAACCACGTGATGTACAACTACAATAGCCGTTGACTACTGAGTGCACTAAATTCCCCGCAGCACTGGTTGGCCAAGCAATGTAACGTGATCCTCTGCAGCAAGTGATGGCCAAGTGGGGCGTGTCATCACGACTTTACACTAGTGTGTCTTTAATATCCATGGCAGAGGCTTCTCTGAACCTCTGAGACTGACTCATTGAACCCTTAGGGTTCGATAGAACCCAGGTTAAGAACCACTGCTCTATTAGATCCATGTTTTTCTGTCATCACCTTTGGTTCCCTCCCACCCATGCTATCCCAGCTGCCCCTAGTACTATGCTTGTAACTTCTGCATGGACTCCTCAGGTAGACAGTGTTCCCCTTATAATCCGATGATTCATTTGATACACCCTGCTGCCTTCTTTACAGTCCTTTAGATTAGATTGTTATAAGGCAGGGGTCGGGAACTTTTTGGCTGAGAGAGCCATGAGTGCCACATATTTTAAAATAAATTCTGTGAGAGTCATATAATATGTTTAACACTAAATACAAGTAAATGTGTACATTTTATTTAAGACCAACACTTTTAAAGTACAATAAGTCTCTGAATTCTTTTTAATAATGTCATTCTGCTGTTGCTAACCAATGATGAATAAAGTACTTCTTACCATTAATGCGACTTCTGGTGCTGCATGGTTTTGCTGATGGCTTTGTAGTCTGGTTGATACGTGGTGAGGTTAAGCTTCATGCAGGCATTGGGACTTCCATCCGTTAAACATGATTGTAGGTTGGTCTTAACGTTCTTTAGATGTGAGAAAGACTGCTCACATGCATATGTAGAGCCAAACATTGTCAGTACAGAATACTCACATGCTGCAGCGTGTGGTATGTGATGAGAAGCATGTTCCAAGTTTTGACAATCAGCTGGTCCACGGGTTGAAGTGTTTTCATTTCTCCCCACTTGTGTTTGCTCGCCAACTCTGCTTGCTGTTGTGCAAGTCTTTCCAAATCTTAATTCAGTGACTTGAACTTATTCACCCACATGTCTGAGGCCTTCAGGTCAGCAGCTTGTAGCTCAAAATCTCTGACGGATACACCGAGGATGTAACTCAAGTTGGCGCTGTCCACTGCACACTTGTGTGGATGGGTGATGAACTTAAAAAGATGAGTGCGCTTACGAAATTTTCCAAAATGTGCTTTGAATGACTGTAGGAGATTAGATGTGAAGCCTGCTAGCTACTGGAGATCAAGATGTTGAGCAGGGTCACTTGTTGTGCATGCATCTTTAAACTCTCCCAGTTTTTCAAAGTGTAGTAAACGACCTATTTCAATGTTGGCGATCCCACTTGTTGAAGGGATAAGACTGTATTTCCAATGCCTTGCATTTTCACATTGAGCTGGTTCAGATGTTCAGTCATGTCCACAAGAGAGTAGAACTTCAGGAGCCACTCAGTGTTAGCTAACTCAGGAAGCTCGACGTTTTTCATTTCAAGAAAAGTCCGGATTTCGCTCAGACAAGCCGCAAAATGGCTGAGCACCTTCCCTCTTGACAACCAATGCACATTGCTGGGCAGAAGCAGACCAGGATAATTATTTCCAACTTCATCCAGCAGTGTTTTCAACTGGCAATCATTTAAAGCTCAGGTAACAATAAAGTTGACCACCCAAATGACCAGCGACATCACCTCACTAGGCTGCTCACCACACATCTGAGCACAAAGCACCTCCTGATGTAGGATGCAGTGAAAACTTAGGATGGGTCTCTTTTCATGTTCATGAAGAAGCGCTATGAATTCTCTGTTTTTTCCCACCATGCACGGAGCACCATCAGTACACACCGAAGTAAGTTTATCCATCATAGATTTTTTTCTTTAGCAAACTCAGTGAAAGACTTGAATAAATCCTCCACTCTTATTGTCTCTTTCATAGGCAAAGTAGCAAGACTTTCCTCACATAGTGTGTCACCGACAGCATACCTTGCAATCACGCTGAACTGAGATAAATCTGTTGACTCATCCAAAGCGAGAGTAAAGAATGGTGCTGCATTTATGTCCTTCACTTGTGCTGCCTCAATTTGATTTGCCATCATGATGGTACGATCCTGAACAGTTCTTGCCAACAGAGGCATGTTTTTTATTTGTTCGATTATCTTGTCTTTATTCAAAAAGTCATCATAAAGTTCACTGGCAACATCAATCATGAATATTTTGGCATACTCCCCATCTGTGAATGGCTTTCTGTTTCTCACAATTGCTAAAGCACCAGCAAAGCTAGCCGAATTCCAGTCACCTTGTTGGGTCGAAACATGGACTTGCTGCTGACTAGCTTGCAGTCTGCACAGTAGCTCTTGACATGCTTTCCTCCTGCTATCCCCCACTGGATATTTCAATGCAAATGTAGTATGGCATGTGTTGAAGTGCCGCTTTATATTTGACCGTTTCATTGATGCAATTTTATCATTGCATATTAGACACACTGCAGAACCTGCTCTCTCCACAACTGTAAATTCCTCTGTTCATTCCTCATCTTTCTTTCTTTTAGCCATCTTCTTTGTCAAAAGGGTTTCTTCTATTAGCTAGCTGACTACTTGATAAAAAGGAGGGAAGTTTACTTCCTGACCTCACAATAATCCATGTATGTTATACATTATCCAATAAAAATTTAATGTTGTCCCGGAAGACAGCAGTGATTGGCTCCAGTCACCCGCAACCATGAACATGAGCGGTAGGAAATGAATGGATTGTAATACATGAGAATGTTTTATATTTTTAATGTTATTATTTTTTTATTAAAGATATGTCTGCGAGCCAGATGTAGCCATCAAAAGAGCCACATTTGACTCGTGAGCCATAGATAGGTTCCTGACTCCTGTTCTAAGGTAACCTGCTTTATTTGTGAGGGCCCTCTCTAGTCTCAAATATTATCTACCACCAAATTTAACATACTCAAATCTATAGGGAATTTTTGTCTCTCATGGTGGCCAGCACTCCTTTCACCACAAAGCCCAATTCTGGTTTCTCATGGGTGGCAGCTTCTCACTGTTTGACACTGTATAGCCCAAACAGAGGCAAAGACTCTACCTACTTACCTTATTAAAGTATGATCTTGAATGTGGAGCAGGAGCTTCTGAGCTATTACAGGAAAACATAATTACAAGGAGGACTTGGCTCTGGTTTTGAATCAGCCTGAAATTGTGGGCAAGTCCTTTGACTCCCTCCACTCCCCCCACAAATGAAAAGCCACAATACCAAGGGAGGACATCACCTTCTAACGTCAGCTCACCAGATTTAAAGAAAAACAAGGAGTTTTATGCACTTTAAAATATTTTTCTGACATTGTAGAATTAAACGACAAAACTTGAATTTTAACGGGCTCTCTTCAGTCTACCATATTACAACTGGGCTTGCTATTTCTTGTATATATAACCATGAGAATACTGAATCAGGTCTATTTTGGCTGTTACTTAATTTTATGTTTCTATCAAAGGATAACTGTTTCTAGGTTTTGATATACAGAATTTCTATCTAAAAGTGCACTCACCCATTTTTTACATATAGAGATTACTCCTCCAAAAGAGAGACTTTGATAGCCATCAGGGAAAAATAAGCATGTCAACATTTTTGGTGGTGGTAGTAATGATAGTGACAAAAGTTTATGTTTTCCAGAGTTGTTAAATTTCTTGCTTAATCTGATTTATTCCTGACTTGTCTTATCATTTGATTTGTCATCACTTTATTTCATCTGATTTTATTATAAATTGTTTAGTTTTTTATTAAACTAAGGCAGACATTTCATCTCCTCTTTTGCCCTTGAGCAGGGCTGTGCCTGAAGGAAATAAAGATATAGATAACCATCTAAAGTTTAAAACCCATTATAAAAATGCATTTCTTAGGCATCTAAAAATGTGAAGCTACCTGAAACTAATATAATATTGTATGCCAACTATAATTGAAAAATAAAAAATATTAAAAAAAATAAAATAGAGCCTGACCAGGTGGTAGCACAGTGGATAGAACCTCTGCCTGGGACACTAAGGACCCAGGTTCAATACCCCAAGGTCTCTGGCTTGAGCACAGGCTCATCAGCTTGAGTGCAGTGTCGCTGGTTTGAGCATGGGATCATAGACATGATCCCATAGTCCCTGGTTTGAGCCCAAAGGTCTCTGGCTTGAAGCCAAAGGTTGCTGGCTTGAGCCCAAGGTTGCTGGCTTGAGTAAGGGGTCATTGGCATGGCTGGAGCCCCCGGGTTTAAGCATATATGAGAAAGCAATCAATGAACATCTAATTGCCAGAACTATGAATTGATGCTTCTTATCTCTCTCCTTTCCTGTCTATTTGTCCATGTCTGTCCCGATCCCTCTCATGCGCGCGCTTAAAAAATACAATAAAATTAAAATTTGTATCTAAATAACTGATATTTTTACTCTTTCGGGTGGTGAGTAGAATAAGGAGGAGGGAGGAACTTAGGTCCCTAGCTCAAATTCTGAAATAGAAGGAAGACTTCATCCTCATTAATAAGGATCACATACAAGAAAATGAGACATTAGTTAAATATTATATAGTTACCTGATATTTAATAAGCTCTTTTTCAATGTGCAGTTCTATGACAGCAATGCAGAGTCATTTGAGAATAGAAAAAAGTCAATGAATTAACTAAAAAATTTTACACACAAAAAATAAGAAATCCTAAAACTAGAAATCTTTAGGACAGAAAATCTAAATGAAAGCCTTGATGGGATGGGGGGGGGGGCAGGGTATGAGAATCAGCTGCAAGAAAATGAGACTTAAATATAGTGATTATTCCTCTAAAGGAGAGAAACCTGTTAGAATGTATTAGGCCAGAAGTATCCTTAAGAATTCACACTGGATACATTTAAGCAGGAAAAACCCACTGAATCCAACAAATGTCTACTAAGTGACCATCTGCCCTCACCTCCAGAGACTGTTGTAGCTGTTACAGCTGGTGCAGTGCAGTGAGCTGTATCACACAGAATTGCAAAAGACCACAAGTAAGGACTGGGCAGTGATTTGTTTTTTTTTTGTGGAATCACAAACTGTTATTATTGCAGGTCATTGCAGAAGGTCCGAGGCAATGGAAAACCTAAGGAACACTAAAAATATAACCCAAGCTAGTAACTAAAAGACTATATTTGTCAACTGTGGAATCCTTAAAACAATGATTTCTGAGAACATAGTTCTTGATTCTTCACTAAAAAAATGTGCCGATTTGATAAAAAATATTAGGTATTTTAACAACAGAAAGTGAACATTTATGAAACATTCAGATCATTCACAAACTAATTGAATAATTAGGTAATAGTATAACAAAAGGTTCTCAATTAGTATATTCTGGTCAGTAAAAATTTGTTTCTAGCTGAAAATACAGAAAGGGTTAAAGAAAACTATTAAATAAGGAGAAAGATCAAAATTATCCCTCAGTCTGTCCACATGTAAAAACAAACAAAAAAAAAGT
Organism: Rhynchonycteris naso; assembly: GCA_037038555.1. Taxonomy (NCBI): domain Eukaryota; kingdom Metazoa; phylum Chordata; class Mammalia; order Chiroptera; family Emballonuridae; genus Rhynchonycteris; species Rhynchonycteris naso. The sequence continues at coordinate 250,512,606 of CM072996.1, read as the reverse complement.
TTTTTTGTTTTTTCCTTAACTGGGGCTAGCACAGATATAAACATGATGGCCTTACCTTCCCAATTCTTAGATATTACAATGGTTTGTGGCCCTTCAAATCTCAGTTCTGTCTAACAAAAATCTTAGTCTATAGTATTAAATTTATCTCCTTAAGGAGATATTAAATTAAAATTTTCTCCTTCATGGGCAATAATAAAAAAATAGTTAAGAAATACTGTGATAGATGGTCTTGCACTCATTCATTCTTAATCAGCTATTATTTTAAGAATATTTATTGAATAAATGCCCTATGTCAGGTTCTGTGGTGAGTGATTGGGGATATTTGGTAAAGGAGACCTGTCTGTGCCCAGCAACTCCCAATCTCTCCAGAGGGCACAAGATATATAAGCAGCCGGCTGCACCAGAGGAGCAGTGCTATCACAGGAGAGTGTTGGAAATACACAAATGAGGGCACTTAGCCAAGGTGGGCACAGGAATCAGGACAGCCTTCCTGAAAAATGTGACTTTAGAACTGAGTCCTGAATGACAGATCAGAGTTAGCCAGACAATAAAAGCATGTATAAAGGCTCTGAGAGAAAGGTATGGGGTGTGGGGAAGGAAATGAACTATTTCAGCATGACTTGAGCTTAGTGTGAGGCAGGAAGTGTAAGAGGTGCTTTGGCTGGGCAAGTCCAAGGTTTTGAACCAATGACCTCCAGGTCGAGGCTTTAGCAGTCCACCACCACAGGTCAGGCTAGAGTCATGGAGGATTTTAAGCACAGATTAAAAATATATTATTGGTGTTTTGGAAAGTTTATTTTGACCATGGTGTGAAAAACAGATTGGAAAAACAGTGAAGAGGTTCTTGTAAATAGCAGGTGAGGCAACAGAGGCCTCAAATAAGAAAACAGTGGTATTGGGGGTAAACAGATAAAAGATTTGGGGAATGTAGAACTGATAGGGCCACACTGATGTGGGGATGGTAAGGGACAGATAAGTGATAAGAATGACATCCAGATTTCTAGATTGAGTAACTAAAAAAAGAAAAGAAAGAAAGAAAGAAAAAAGAGAAAAGGAAGGGAAGTTGAGAATTTGAGATAATTTTGGAACTTTCAAGTGGAAATTTCTATTTTAAGTTTGTTATACAACCTTAAAATACAGGAGAAAAATCTGTATTAAAAAAAATGAATAAATGAATTAATGAGAATGAAAGAAAGCATCCAGAGAAACTCTGGAGAATAAGAAGGACAGATCTCTGAAAACATAAATATCTAAATGACAGCTGGAGACATCTAGGTATATATCCAAAGAAACCCAAAACACTGGTTTGAAAGAACATATGCTCCCCTGTGTTCATTGCAACATTATTTGCCATAGCCAAGCTATGGAAGTAGCCCAAATGCCCATCAATAGTTAAGTTGACAAAAAAGCTGTGGTATGTATGAATGGAGTATTAGCTGACCATAATAAAGAACTAAATTTTACAATTTGCAACAGCGTGGTTGGATCTTATTTCATTGTAAGTAAAATAAGTCAGTCAGAGAAAGAGAACCATGTGATTTCACTTATATGTGGAATCTAAAGAACAATGTAAACGAACAAACAAAATAGAAACAGACTCATAGATATGGAGAACAGACTGATGGTTGCCAGAGGGGAGGGAGGTTGGCAAACTACGTGAAAAAGATGGAGGGATTAAGAAATACAGATTGGTAGTTACAGAATAGGCATGGGGATGTAAAGTGTATGATCAGAAGTATAGTCAATAATATTGGAATAACTATTTATGGTATCAGTTAGGTACAGGAAATATCAGGAGAAACACTTTGTGAAGTATATGATTGTTTAACAACTATGTTGTACACCTGAAACTAATACAAAATAATATTAAATATAAATTATAATTGAAAAAATAAATTTTTAAATGTTAAAAATGATATAAAACAGATGGAGAAAGAGTAGTACATAAAAGCAGCTGAGAAATAGCAGGCAGGGAAGGAAGAGAATATCAAAAAATGTAGTACCACGCACATGGTGGGTCAGTAGAGTTTTTTGCAAAAGGAGCAGTCTATGACACCAACTGCTATAAAAATCACCTAGGAAAGTGACTGAAAAGTGCTCATTTTAGTTAACAGACAAAAACTCACTGCTTAACCAGAATGAAGTCATTGGTAACCTTTATGAGACAAGTTTCCACAGAGCTATGTGGCCAAACATCATATTGCAGTGGCAGTGGATTAAAAAATGAGTAGAAGGTGATGAAGAAAATGGGTCATTAAATGTTCACAACTCTCAAGAAACTTGGCTGTGAAGTGGAAGAGAGAAATATATTAGTAGCTGGTTGGAAATGGGTATGAATGAAGGAGGAGGTTTGTTTCTTTGCTTTGTGAAGGAGACATGAAAATAAAATGCCAACAGAAGTGGGTCAACAGGGAGAAGTACATGAAAAGTAGAGACAGAAAGTACCTGGGAAGCCTATAGTGAGAGCCAACCAGGTTTAACCTTTATTTACCTTTTCCAAATCTTTTTTCATTAGAGGTGTGAATAAAGAAGACTTAGAAGGAAACAAACAAATTGAGGATCTTTTCCTTGGAGACAGGAATCAAATCACAGAGAATAGTCTGTAAATACTCTGCTCTTAGATCTACTATCTGCTAATAAGTGCACCTTTGCCTTCTCTTTCAGAAAGGTAAAAAAATAAATTGATTGATACATCTTATTCACCTAATGTCATATTTTCTGAGAACTTCTAGTCTCATGTAAATAATTGTAGATGTGGTTTCCCTGATTCCATATACGGTAATTTAAATACTCTTTGCCCTCCAGAAATTCACAATAAAAAACAGATGACATGGACACATCCACCACCACCACTACCACACGAGGACACACTATTATAGGAAGAGAACATGATGGTTCTTAAATAAGAACTTATATTAGGTACAAGTTTGGCATTTGTTATTTCTGGCTATGGAATACATGGAAGTTATGCTGGGAAATTGGGTAGGGTTAGGAAAAGCATTACTCAGCATTCATATAAACAAGAGAGGCCTAAGAAGAAAGAAATGAGTCAGGACTTGACAAGATTATAAACTCTGCAAAAAAAAAATCATTTCTTGTATCCTCCACCAGCCAGGCTTACAAGAGCTTAATTTGCGACAGCGATTGGCTATCTAAAGTTCTAGTTCCAGAGACTTATTGATGTATAAACTAGGAAAATATTGGATGAATAGACCTGCATGGAAGGCAGAATGCATACTGGAAGTCAGAGTAGAACTGTAAAAGCTTAGACTGGTTAGTAAAGGATTCCAGTGATGGATTTATCAAAGAGCAATCAAGCTGATGGTGAGTCACCTCAGCACAACACTGTAGAGTTGAGAATTGGTGCCCAGCCTTTCCGATTCAGAGAGAAAAAATAGATGTAGAAGACATGAAATAAACAGTATAAAGGTTTAGTAATAAATAGAATATTGGCATAGCCAAGAGTTTAGCATTTTTCTGATATAGGAGATGAAAATTTGTCATTTATTTAATAAAATTTTAGATTGTTAAGCTTTTTCTATTTAGAAAATTAAATTTGACAGGGTGACATTGATCAATAAGAGTACATAGATTTTAGGTAAACATTTATATAGCCATTGAACAGTTGGTTATGTTGTATACCCACCAGCCAAAGTCAAATCATTTTCCATCACCTTATATTTATCCCTCTTTACAGCCTCTTTCCGTATGGCCCTCCCCCTGGTAACCACTGCACTTTTACCTATGTCCATGAGTCTCAGTTTTATATCCCACCTATGTGTGAAATCATACAGTCCTTAGCTTTTTCTGATTTATGTATTTCATTCAGTATGATGTTCTCAAGGTCCATCCATGTTGTCCTAAATCAGTAAAGTCATTATGGAAGAAAGTATGGTAGCTCCTAAATAAATTAGGAATAGAATTATCATATGACCCAGCAACCCTCTACTGGGTGTATACCCCCAAACTCCAAAACATTGGTACATAAAGACACATGCACCCCCATGTTCATCTCAGCATTATTCACAGTGGCCAAGACGTGGAAACAACCAAAGTGTCCCTTAGTAGAGGATCGGATAAAGAAGATGTGGTAATATATACAATGGAATATTACTCAGACATAAGAAATGATGTCATTTTAATCTATTGTTTTTCCCTTTTTTTCTGCTAATAAAATAGAAGCCAGATACTATGTCTTCCTAGGTTTCCCACATTCTGGATTTTGTTGAAAGCATCTCAATGGTGTCATTTTACATTCTTGTGTTCCCTGTACTTCCTCTAACTTAATAGATATAGAATCAGATTCAAGTTTAATTATTTGGCAAGAATGTGTTACAGGTGTTGGAGACATGCAATGGCTGCTTCATTTTCGATGGAAAAAACCTCTTATTTTTACAAGATATACTAAATTGAAGACTCAGGGTGGTTCACATAATGGTAGAATCAAGAAAAACCCCCAATCTTTTGAAACTCAGTTTGCTACTTTTTTCATTATATAATAGGCTGTTAACAACTTGCTGATTATAGTATACCAATCTACTAAGTATTGCATGTGATATGGTCCCAGCACTCACAAAATTACCCAAGCCATAAATCCAGAAGTCATTCTAGACTTCTCCACTTTTCTTGCTCCTACTAAATTTTATTAATTTTATTTATTTAACATCTCTCTCATTTGTTCCATACTTTTCATCCTTACTGATACTGCTTTAGTTCAGACCTTTATCATTGCTTTCTTGGACAACTAAAATAGTTTCTGGGAGCTCCTCTCCTCTACAACAATATTGCCTTCTTTAGCCCAGCTCTGACTTGTCAACAAAATATTTCCACCTAAAAATCTAAGTATTCATTTATTATTTTTCTGATGTAATCCTTTGGTATTCCTCACTTCCATGATCAAGTCCACACTCAGGGAAACCTGTGGCCCCATTCCATCCTCTGGTCTTTGCTTATCCCATTATCCCCATTTATCACTACTACTCATTCTATTCCAATATTTTGAATCAGTTAAGTTTTCTGAATGTGCCAACAAAGATAAATGGTGATTAAAAGAAGGCCCTACCATTAGCAGACTTGACTTTGATCTCTGGATTTCCCCATTTACAACCAGGGTATACTTACCACCACTGTGCCTCATTTATCTCACCTGTGCAAGGGGAATGGTTTTATAGACTTCTTTTCTGTGTGTGGGAAGGATAAGTGAAATAGCCCAAGTGAAGAACTAGTATGAGAGCACTCAGAGAATATTAGATGGTGTTTATGTTGTTCACACATTTCCATGTCTTGTAAACCCATTTCTAAGAACACATTCCTCTTCCTTCTTAATAACACTCCCCTATTGATAACCTGGCAAATTGCTATTCTGAAGTTGGGACCCAGCTCCATTGCTCTTTCATCATTTAGAATTAAACCTCTCTATTTCTGCAGTACTTCTAAACCGTGTAGATACTTTGATTGCTGTGCCCTAGGGTTGTAAGTCTGTCTCCCTGTACAATAGTAAAAAATTTAAAGTCAGGGACCAGGTCTTTCTTATATCTGGTTGTCCATGTTCTGGTACATTGGTTCACCTTTTTCATGGTTCAAGACAATAAGTGAAAAGCTTAATAATGTAATGTTTGATATTCTCTATTTTCCAGACAAATTTTCTGAAATAAAAGATGATTTATTCAAAACATCTGAGAGAGGTTAAGTAAAAACTAGAAAATTCCTCGACAAGTGGAACAAGGAAACTGAGATATATTGTTAAATAGCCAAGCAATTAATAGATAACTAATAAATTGCAAGATTTTATCTTCCCTAACCGAGGATACTTAGAAGCAAATTGTTTACATCTCTCCTCCCCAACCAGAGAGTGAGTAGCTTAAATCACCTTAGTCATGGAAATAGCTAACAGAGACCCAGTTGGTGGCATTAGTGCCAGCCAAATCTCAGAATGGATGAAGTCAGGGGAAAAATAACAACAACAACAAAAAAACCAAACAAACAAAAAAACCAGAGCTGGGCACATCTAAGTTAAAAGTAAAGCTGACCAGGGAATGATCCCAATCTCTCCTATATGCTCATTTTGATGAATAGACATATTAAATGACACACCTGGAAAACTGATGAATATTTTGTTGAGACCCTCCCCTGATACGTGCCCTAAAACTCTTGTTTTTGGAAAACAGATGAGAACCCTTAAGCCAAAGGATGCCAGTGCATGCTCTCCCATGAGCATGCCTGCACCCCCTCCTTCTTTGCTTTCTTTCTCCTACCTCTAAGGGTTTCCAGGAGATTTGCAATCAGTGTAGCAGCAGACAATGGCAGCTCATCCCAGTTTACGGTCCTGAACCTGTTTCCAAAGGTCCTCCTTTTGCCTCGGAAAATTGTTTCTTGAGTCCATGCAGCCCTGAAAGTCTCACTCTTCTGCCTCAGTTGTTTTCATTATTAAAGGACCAAGGCAGCTTCACCTAGGTTCTATTTTTTTCCTTACATTTCCAGAGGGCCAAGCAGTGGTGGGATTCAGCTGGTTTCTAGTTTGGCTGAACTGATACCTAATTTTTTGTTGAGTTTGGCGAACCGGTTGTTAAAATGGCGCTTGTAATCAGGGTTCTCTCTAAGGTGGGCGCCTGGGCAGCCACCCAATGTGGAAATCACAAGTTTACATTCTTCACTCTTTTTTAAAGTTCATCTGTGCAACAGCATATTCTAAGTGCCCGTAATAATGTTCATTCTGTTCATAGGTGAAAAAAATTGCAAGTGAAGATGCCAATCAAGAAGCAATATGAAAACATTTTAAATAACAGTTTTATTGTTTTCTTAATCAGGTATTATTTAATATTTTTCATTAATATTTTAAAACTTTTTTATAACATAATCTAGCTTTGTGTACCTCTTATATTGTTTTTAATTTAAGTATTTAATGCATGAAATAGTAAACTACTTTTTGGTATAATTTTTTTTTATACTTACAGAAAACTGGTTGTTAAATTATTTGAATCCCACCACTGGGGTCAAGGCAGCTCTGCCTATGCTCGCTCTTGGTGCTGTATACTGCCTCTTTTATCCTAAGTCCTTCCTTTGTTTCACTGTCCCAGCCTTAATAAACATACACTCAAAACCACCTGAACTTGCCTGACCAGGCGGTGGCGCAGTGGATAAAGCATCAGACTGGGATGCGGAAGACCCAGGTTCGAGACCCCGAGCTCTGCACCTTGAGCGTGGGCCCATCTGGCTTGAGCAAAAAGCTCATCCTTGGACCCAAGGTCGCTGGCTCCAGCAAAGGGTTGCTCGGTCTGCTGAAGGCCCGCGGTCAAGGTACATGTGAGAGAGCAATCGATGAACAACTAAGGTGTCGCAATGGCAACGAAAAACTAATGATTGATGCTTCTCACCTCTCTCCGTTCCTGTCTGTCTGTCCCTATCTATCCCTCTCTCTGACTCTCTCTCAGTCCCTGTAAAAAAACCCAAAAAAACAAAAAAAACGCACCTGGACTCATGTCCTGAAATCTTTCCTGCATGAAGTCAAGAACACACACACATTCCAGACCATGCTGGGGCAGACCCACCTTATCCTGGTCCCCTTCCAGTGACACATCTAACAAGGTGACTGGTATACACTTAAAAATAATATTTATAGATTTTTGGTCTCTTAGGTAGAATAAAGTTACAGGGAGAAGAACAAAATTACTGGACAAGGAGAATATGTAAGCTATTAAGCTAAATTTCCCTTTGTAAATTAAAAAAAAATTAGCACTTTAGATTAGCAATCAGTCACTTTTGTGTTTGGTTTTTATAAATTATTTCGATTACAACAGATCACACTTGCCAGCTGTAATCCTACTTTTTTATATGAAAAAGAAAATATTAATACAAAAATGAACAGAAAAGAGGTATACAGAAGCTCAAGAAAATAAAGTGAGATGATATCAATTCTACAACAAGAAGAGACAATATAAATAATTAATCTAAAGAGGTTTATTTTATAAAAACAAAAAATGAAACCTTCCTGCCAATAACATGATCCTCAAAAGTTTTAACTTTTATACTCAGTAATAGATTTTAGAAAATATATCTTACAAACCTTGACATTTAACTATATTAATTTTAACTTATGAAGTACTGAAGCATATTTCAAGAAAAATATAAGATAATTGATATTAAATATTACTTATTCTTTAGTTCATTATTTAGTTTTTCTTTATTTTTACTGAACTAATAATGTAAGACTGTATTAGAGAATATTAAGTTCTTCCTTTCAAAATAGTAAACACTTGGTAAAATTATGACATTTTTAAATGGTTAAATCTTTTGCTATTTATTTTAATTCAAATCCAGGATATAATATATATTCAGAACTCTAACTATTCATCTTCATCTAAACCTTCAATTAAATTCCACAATGCAAACTTTTTGGCACTAGAACTATGCTTCATGTTTATGTAACTGAGCCAGTGTCTTGAAAAAGTGTTGATGTTTGGGGGTTTTCTGGTGAGAATCCACATCATGACATCACCTTGACCATGACAGTGATTGGTTGTTGGAAGGCAAAGAGGAGTTTATAGCCAGCAAGAGCAAGTGAATGAGTGAGCGAGAGCAGAGGAAATATTCAATCTGTGTCACTCACTCCTGGGAGCCTGCCTCCTCATTCCAGGACTGCAAACGGGTAAGATTTAATATGACAGCTTGATTATCTTAAAACCAAAAACTCCACATTTTATGTCCCTGGAGGTAGCTTTAAATCTTTTATTTAAATGTTGATATTATTGCACTGTATAAAACAGCTATGTAGTTTAACACTTGTTTACCAGTAAACTTGTACCTGAATTTCAGATTTTTTTTCCAAAAGGCTAAACTTATTATCCTATGCATGTAAGTTCTTAGTATTATGCACATAAACTAGAAAACTATGCTTCCTACTTTCTATTTCTACATCTCATAGATAACTGTTTATTTCCTCATTCTGAGGCATTCAATATAACTTGAGTGAAACTCCTACTTTGCATTTGCATATCTGTCTTGATGTATACAGATCTCTCCATAAATTATGACTAATTTGTGTTTCAATTATATACTTTTTAATATGTTATACATTTAGTTTCAAAGTGTTATTTATTATCCTATAGCTCTGAAATAAGTATGGAAAATGTGTAGTACTAGAGAAATAAATATATAATATTGGTAGTTTATCACACTTTTCCCCATAAAAACTTCTAATTAGAGTTGCACGACTATCCTTTAAGAATATTTAAATTGTCTGGGTTATTATGGTCGATATCAAGGTCTTTGCTTTTGCTGAATCACAAAGTAAATAAAATGAGATTTATGTAGGCAGCAAATTGCTGCTTACCTAAATCACTTGGTTCTTTTTAAATTACCTCTGCTATGTTTTCATCTAGTTGATATTATGGTTGTTATGAGAAATTTACAATAAAAACTCTAGAGTTTCATGTTTATAAGTTTATAGCTCTTCAAAACATTATAAATATTCCAACTCTTTTTCATAAAACTACAGAGCAACAATCATCCTGTTTGTGGATGAGCTTGATTACAGGTGGCAAAGTTCAAAGTATTATTCAGAGCACCCCAAGAATAATAATAGCTTCTTAAAGAGATGAGCCCCATTCAGGGACAAACCCTTTTTATCCCAGTGTGCCGATCAAGAACTTGACTAAAGTAGGGAGGACTGTGAAGAGGGCTGTAGGCATTGAAATCAAAGGAGACACTCTGCCACAAATAGTGTGTGACTGCGGACCCCAGACAGCTTCTCCAGGCCTTGAGTCTTACTGTATGTAATATTTATTTTAGTGTCAGCTACTTAGCAAGGATACAATAAATCTTGCTTGATGATGTTAAAATGCAAAATCAATTTTCAGGGTACAATATATACATAGGTTTTATGCGTTTTAAATATTACTTTTCCTGGTGTGCTCATGGGAAAATCACCATCACCACTACACAATGTCTCTAAAATGTAGACAAAGCTGTCACTCTGAGAGCCCTCACAGTTAAATGTGTGGGTCAGTGCAAGTGGAAAGGTGTTAGAAGGCTGTCAGCTAAGTTTATACAACGTCTATTAAATTGGATCTTATCAAATATAATAAAAGTAAGATAGGATTTCACTGTCTCTCTCTTTTTACATATGAGGAATCTATGTGGAACTGAGATGTCTGCATGGTGACAAAACCCAAGACTGTTCAGAAACTATTCCCACGGGGAGAGTTGCATCTTCAATTCTTCCCTGACTTTGGAGAGCCCCTGATTTACCCCATGACAGTCTCTCACACTAGTGATGGAAAGCTTAAATGGAGTTGGAGAAAAACCTAATTTGAGAAAATTTGCCCCTGATATCTCAAGGTGAAACTCTGATAAACTCTTCCTATAGAATTATCCTTAGACATGGCTGTTGGTGCAACATGCTATGAGAATAGTGTCTCATATATTATGATTCATTTCACACACATTAAAAAATATACCAAGTATTCTAAGATATTAATAGGAAAATGCTGCCTAGTTTCCATTTTACAAATGACCTTATAGTTCAAAAGCTACACAGCAACTAGAAATGCTTGTGTGATCATTGGCATAAAAGCAATCATTTAAATGAATTCAATTTTGGCCTAGTTTTAAATTATAAACAAACAGGTCCCATGACCACACTAACAATTCAGTTCACTTAGCTGATATTCTTATGTCAATGATATTGGGAGGTTACCTAGCCTTAATGTGAAGTATGTTAAGTATTTAAGCCCTTTGCAATGATGAAATGGTCTTCTAGTGACAGATCATAGCCAATAGGTTCAGACCAAATATGGAGTTGAGATTAGTTAAAGTGAGTAAAGTCAGTGTTGTTGTTGTTGTTGTTGTTGTTGTTCTTCTTCTTCTTCTTCTTCTTCTTCTTCTTCTTCTTCTTCTTCTCCTCTTCCTCCTCCTCCTCCTCCTTCTTCTTTGATATCAAGAGAGACAGAGAAAGAGAGAGGGACAGACAGACAGAGATGGAAAAAGATGAGAAGCATCAACTCATAGTTGTGGCACCTTAGTTGTTCATCGATTGCTTTCTCAAATGTGCCTTGACCGGGAGGCTCCAGCCAAGCCAGTGACCCCTTGCTCAAGCCAGTGACCTTTGGGCTCAAGCTGAAGACCATAGGGTCATGTCTATGATCATGCGCTTAAGCTGGCGACCTCAGGGCTTCAAACCTGGGTCTTCAGTATCTCAGGCCGATGATCTATCTACAGTGCTACCACCTGGTCAGGCTGAAGTCAGTCTGCTATCACTTAAATAAAAGGAACAATTTAAAAAAAAGAAATTTGGTATTAATCACTCAAAACTAATTGAACAGAAATAAAAACAAATTCAATACTCCATCATCTAATATGAGCAGAAAAATTATACATTTAGGTTTAATATTTATTAATGTTACCACTTCATTAATTCCAGAAGCAATCACCAAAATGAAGACAGCTTTAATTTTGCTCAGCATCTTGGGTATGGCCTGTGCTTTCTCAGTAAGTTTGTTACTAAAAAACCTATATTTATTCCCATTTTTATCTGTTTATATCAAAGAAAGGATATGTAATAACTAAATATTCTTTTATACAGATGAAAACTTTTCACCGAAGAGCCAAGATAGAGGATTCTGAAGAAAACGGGGTAATTAATTTTAGTATATTTCCTTGGCCTAACTACACTTACCTTAGATATATTTGCACATTAAACATGAATATATCATTTATTTTGTTTATGCAGGTCTTTAAGTACAGGCCACGGTATTATCTTTACAAGCATGCCTACTTTTATCCGCCTCTAAAACGATTTCCAGTTCAAGTAAGTATAAAAATTAATTTTTCTTTTTACCCACTACCATTGAAAGAGAATCAACTTTTGCTAAAGTCAATTCTCACTGAAATTCATCCAGAAAGATCACTTAACAAAAAGTTTGTTTTTAATGTAATAAAAAGTAATTTTATTCTTAGTTCTCTTTTAAAGTAGAAACAAACACAGAGTATAATCATTTGGGGCCCAGTCTAGAATGATAAAATGAAAGCAAACACCTTGACACATTGAATTTCAAGAATATTGACTAACTCACTGACAAAAGTAGACAAGTTTATCAGTTGCTGACAATTAGGTCAATGTTAAGGCTGCTAAACATTGTGTTATAGTTGATTCAATATTGTCATACAGCTATTTTACATCTAATATTTGCCGAGTCCTATTTATAAAGGGAAAAATTAACTTTATAAATAGGAGAGGCTATTTAAAACGAAATTCTTAATAATGGCAATTGCTCAAGATTTTTTGAACCTTTGACCTGCGTAGATCATTAGAGCAACAAATATGTTACACATTGGAGCATAATTATTACATTGACTCATGAACTGCAGAGGAAAGAGAGAAACTCATGAAGTGAATTAAAATGTTCATGAGAAAAATAAAACATTCTTTTTTAAAATATTTTTTTAAATTTTATTTATTGATTTTAGACAAAGAAGAGAGAGAAAGGCTGTGGGATGGGAGAGGGAAGCATTAACTTGGAGTTGTTGCTTCTCGTATGTGCCTTGACCAGGCAAGCCTGGGGTTTCAAACTGGCAACCTCAGCATTCCAGGTCGATGTTTTATTCACTGTGCCACCACAGGTCAGGCAAACAAAACATTCTTAAAATTTGAAAACAAAAAGGACTGTATCGAAACTAAAAACAAGAGTTTCTGTTTTTACTGGTTTACCTGTGAAGAGGGCCTTTGAAAATGAGGGTGTGATATTGGTTTTAAATATACAACAAACCAGGATTGCACTATTTTTATTCTTATACGGTTTGAGTTCAGAGCACCAATTATGCACCATTTGACTAAGAACTCCTGAGACACTAAAAGCAGTCAAGATGCTGGCAACGATTCCTCAGCACAGTGGCTTGGCATAGTATCTTACCATATGTTGGGCTAACCCATCTCTAACTCATACAGTGATAGGAAATGATCATTTTAAAGTATTTCTAGCACCATAATAATTATGGGAAATGTGTGGCTAAAGAAATATGAACACAAATGATACAATAACTGTGGGTTTTCAGAATTATCTTCCATTCTTTGGTTCACCTCAGGCCCATAAATAAACATTGCTCATTTGAAAGTCTCTTTTGTTTTCTTTCTTAAATAAAATGGAAATGATAATAGATTTAACTTTCTGACTAGCTCCTCAACTCTTCTAAAATATCAAGTACTTAAAGACATCTCACCTAGAAATGTATGTGTGTGTTCCATTTAAAATGTCCATTATAAAATGGAATTAGACGATCTTTCCTTTTTTATTGATAGACTCAAAGTTTGTAGATTTTTAAGTAGATCTTCAATATACAGTTTCCCAAATTATATACAGATAGGTCCATCTCAACTAATTAAGAATTTGTGATAGTTATTTTAAAAATAAATTCAATAAAACATATCTCCAGAACTAACAGTCTAATGATATTTATAATATATTCTTCTATTTTGCAAAATTTAATTTCCAAGACTTTCCCCCTTACATGTCTACTTATATATTTTTCATAGCTCTTCATTATTTATTCTCTTAAGTCTATTAAGTAGTTAGTGTCCAGACTGACAACCCAAAATGGATTCAGCTGTATTGGCTTTGAAATTCATGTTTTATTTAAACAAATCTCTTTTTGTATAATTATTTCTAAAATACCAGCTTGTATAAAATATGTTTCATTGATTGCAAAGTTATGTACCATAGTTTATCTATATGTATGGTTACAGAAATGGAAGTATAAATTAGGTAACATCTTAAGTATTTTTAATGGAAGGAATTACTATTTTGTGATTCAAGAGATATTTGATTAGTGTGTGAAACTCTCATTAGAGGACAGGAACTTCATCTCCTATTTTATTCACTAAGCTAATCTCAGCTATCGGAGTGCTTGGTACAGATAAAATGTCCACATTTCCAACCTCTTCTCTTGCTATGACCCTCATTCTCAGTACAATGCCTGGAATGTATATTTGGAGGTTGAATATAGTTACAATTATAGAAATTAGAACAGTGGTTCTTAACCTGGGTTCTATCGAACCCTAGGGGTTCGATGAGTCGGTCTCAGGAGTTCAGAGAAGCCTCTGCCACAGAGGCCAGAATAAAGTAATATCATAATTTGTTGTGAGTTCATGCACTTTGTTGGTTTTGTTCTTTGAGCAAGGTGATGTTCATGCATGGCTCATTTTGTGCACCAGTAAAAAAACATATACCTATGTCTTGAATTTGGAAAAATAAATCATATTTTATTTATCACTAAAGAAGGGTTCGGTGAATGCGCATATGAAACTGGTGGGTTTGATACCTCAAAAAATGTTAAGAACCACTGAATTAGAAGAAGTAATGGTAAAAAATATGCATATAAAATACTTTTGAAAATATCATAGAACTTAGTGAGAAGTTGGTAATAAGGCATAAATTAAAAAAAAATAAGAGAAAAAAGCCAAGGCTTCAAGGCATTACATGCAGTTTTAACTTTTTCTTTTTATTTATTGAATTTAGAGAGAGAGGAAGGGAGATAGAGAGAGATAGGAACATAAGTAAATGTTGTGCCCCAATTGGGGATTGAACCTCCAACCTCTGTGCTTCAGGCCAACGCTCTAACCAACAGAGCTATCCTCCCAGGGTTACATGCAGTTTTAAAATTGTTCTCACAGCAGGTATTACTTGAAGACTGGCTGGGGTAGAAAGGAAGCTAGATGTGAGAGAGCTTAAAAAGTGATGAAACACTTTCACTGAGGCAAAATATACTGCATAAATATGCTTTCCTTTATATATATAATTTAACTAACAAATAAAAATAGTTTAAATATAATGTTATTATTATTTACTCTCTGGCCTAGGCTAAGCACACCATTAAGGTCACAGTAGTGTAAGAGCAGGTCTAATTATTTTCTTTTCCACGCAAGGTTATTCTTGGTTCACCAGGACAAGTAGTGCCTTTCGGGTGGAAGGAATGAACCCAACAGGGATGGCCCTGAGTAGGACTAGATCATAATTGTTTTATTTTGTTTTTCTTAAGTGTAAAGCCAGGAGGCAGAGAGACAGACTCCCACATGCTTCTGACTGGGATCCTCCCAGCAAGCCCACTGAGGGGTGATACTCTGCCCGTCTGGGGCATTGCGCCATTGCAACCAGAGCCATTTTAGTGCCTGAGGAAAGGCTGTGGGGCAATTCTCACCAACTTGCTCCAGTGGAGCCTTGGCTGCGGGAGGATAAAAGAGAAAGAGAGAGAGAGAGAGAAAGAAGAGAGTGGGGGAAGGGTGGAGAAGCAATGGTCACTTCACCTGTGTGTCCTGACGGGGAATCAAAACCGGGACATCCACACACTGGGATGACACTAGACCACAGGTTCTAACCTGCCAGGGCCTTAATATTGTTTTCTAAAATAAGATCTCTAACCTGGAGTTTCTTCTGTAGCTTATTTTATAAGACCCATGGAACTTAACTGAGTTATCACAGTCAAAGTTAAAATTTGCAAAGTAGAACATGACAAAATCATAAATTGGGCATTCATTTGTATACTTGTTGCCATTAAGAATGGTTGCAGAAAAAAAAGGAAATTCGACTTGGATTAGAACTGGGAGAAATATAAGCATCTTCTCTACTGTCTTAAAGGCTCTGAAAGCAAGTTTAGATTTGTATTTTCTTTAAAAAATGGCCAAGCTCATTAACTTATAACTATATTTTTATAACAGATTTCTTGGTCTAATTTATTCTCATTAAATATTGTGCTCTTTAGAGGGATGGTCCTCTAAAATCTCTTAAATGAGTAAATGAATTGATTTTTCTCATATTGCTTTTAACATATGGGATTGGCAAAAGTAGGTTGATAGTTGAGAGTATACAAAACACAGTTTATTCTTGTATTATTTATTTGTATTATAACTGTAAACCTACTTTTGCCCATCCCTGTATATATAAAATTTTAGGTATTAGTTTTAGATTGAAAGATATTAAAATTATATGCAAATTTAAGTCAAGTTCTAATTTAAAATTACAAAAAAACCCTCATTATTTAAGAGAATCACTGAGTAACAAGTTACTTTATAATAAGTCTAATCATCACTTCATTCACATTTATAAAGAAAATAAAACAATCTGATCTATGTCTAGCCCAAGATTTGCCTTGAACTGGTTGAAATCACAACCATTCTGGGCTTCAGATGCCTTCTCTATAAAATAAAGAAATTAGATCAGATAATTCTCTTGGTCTCTCAAAGTTAAGCAATTTTGTTAGTCATTGCTCTAGTTTTTACATATGAAGTGTTTCAACATACTGTCTATGCTTTGGGGTGAAATATAATGAATCGCATATCTATCTTGATCATTGAAAAATGCCTTTTTCTTTCTAACCTCATTTTACATAAGCCCAGTCTCCTCATACTGTTCTAAGTAAATAAATGTAAATATATATGTATATATATACATATATATTTGTATGTGTATGAATTCATATATATGTTTCTTTTAGAGCAGTGACTCATCTGAAGAAAATGGAGATGGTGATAGCTCAGACGAGGATGAAGAAGAAGAGGTAAATAATTTATGCAGGCTTTTTTTGTAACAAACCAGGCAGCACAAAAACAAATAGAAAACTAGATTGTGCCTAACTTGTGGTGGTGCAGTGGATAAAGTGTCAACCTGGAACGCTGAGGTTGCTGGTTCAAAACCCTGGGCTTGCCTGGTCAAGGTCCATATGGGGAGTTGATGCTTCCTGCTCCTCCCCTTTCTCTCTCTCTTTCTCCTCTCATGAATAAATAAAATATTTTTTAATAAAAGAAAACTAGTTTGCCCTAGTAGGGACTCAGCAGTCATTGTCACTTTACTAACTGTCCACAGTGTTCTATTTTAGACAAGTAAAATGTTATTTAAATTAGAACAAATTAAAAATGACCTGTTTAAAACATTATCGCAGTTTGGGTTTAAGTTAACTAAGTGGTACACAAAACCAAAAGTGTCTTTATTTTAAGTGGAAGAAGTATAAATTCTGATAAAAAGGAAATTATTATTTATATTTAAGTGGCTAGAATATAATGGTAAAAGTCCATAATAGTTCTGAACTCAGTGAAATGCTTATTTTTAATAACTAAACTTAAAAACTTAACTTACTGTGTGAGTAGCATATGAAAGCTAATCTTATATCCCCTACTTTATCATTTTGATTCATCTGCATTTCTTGACCTACCAAAGTAGAGTTGTTCTTTTTAAAAGAAATTTCACGTCTTTATGTCTAATGATAAAATTCATGTTCTTACAGAAATGCAAATACTCGAGATGTAAAAATGTCTTTCAATATAGTATTATACTACAAATCAGTGTAGTTTATAGCTAAAATTATCTATGTATCTTGGAAATTGTGCTAACATGTTTATAACTGACACACTTGCCCAAGGAAACAAACTAATTAGGTACATTTCCTTGGATTGTCAATTATAGCAATCCACTGGTTTGGGAACTTTCTAAATTCCTGTATTCTTACGTGCTATTTATGAATGGACAATGACAATCAAATATAAATCATAAATAAATGTTATCTTGAAAACAAAACAGTGTGGGAACTTTCAAAGTGACAAATAGTTTAAATTTTTTAACAGTAAAATTAACATTTCCAGTACAATAATTCTAACATCTTAATAAAAGATCCTAACAAGAATGTCAAGTCAGTACCAGGAAAAATGCCACCTACTAAATCCCACAACATTTTGCCTGTAATTCCACATAATAATCTTGCACAAGAACTAAGCAGTGGTGGGATTCAAATAATTTAACAAATGGTTCCCTGGCCCAATGGCCGTTTTAAGTATAAAAAAAGAGATCCTGAAAGGTAGTTTATTATTTCATGCATTTAATACTTAAATAAGAACAATAAAAGAGTTACACAAAACTAGATTGTGTTATAAAACAGTTTTAAAATATTAATGAAAAAATATTAAATAATACTTGAAAAAACCCCAATAAATTGTTATTTAAGATATTTCCATATTGCTTCTTGATCGGCAGCCTCACTTGAAATTTTTTCACCTATGGACGGAATGAACATTACTATGGGCGCTTAGAATATGCTTTTGCGCAGATGAATGTTAAAAAAGAATAAGGAATGTAAATTTGTGATTTCCACATTGGGCAGCTGCCCAGGCACCCACCTTAGCGAGAACCCTGATTACAAGTGCCATTTTAATAACTGGTTTGCCGAACTCAGCATAAAATTAGGTATCGGTTCTGCCGAACCAGTGCAAACCAGCTGAATCCCACCACTGGAACTAAGCTAGGGTAATCCATTTAACTACAGCTGTTTGATGTACAGTGATTGCAGAACTGGCTTGCCAGCTAAATTTTTCAATTAGATTGTATACTTTTTGGTAATAGTTCTTCACTTGTGATGGTGGATGGGGATGAAGGAAGAATAAGACTTTTAGGACTGTGATTAATCACACACACTCAAAATTTTACCAACAACCTCTGAACATTTGTGGTCCTCTCAGAACTTACCTTTGCATTCCTCATGACCCAGGAAACTTAGATACTATAGGTTTCGTTCCTCTTTAGAGAGAAACATTGTTGTACTCTCTTCTGTATCTTCTTGTACTGAGTAGTAGTTTCTTATACATATATGTGCCCAGTCAATATTTGGTAGTTCAGTTTTAAACCTTCAGAGTAATAAATGCTCCAAAGATCATTCATGGAAAATTGATAATGGAAAAGTGGATGAATAGGCCCAGGATCTTCCATTCTAAAGAGATTCTAGAAGCACCCTCGCACCTCAATTTCTTTCCTAAAAATTGATTAGCAATTCAAATTAAATATAGAGTTTCCGGGAATTGTATTCATATGAATATTCATAACCACTCCACTAATAAACTGCTGTCTATTTGACTTCATACAAATTATTTATTCCATTGGACCTCAGATTTTTCACCTGTGAAATCAGGGTATAGGACCTAATTTTTATATTCTCTTACTCTAAGGATCTTTCTAGCTCTATTCCTGAAAGATTAGTTTGGTGGGCTAAAGCATAAAAATGAAAAAAAAAATAGTATGGTGTTTGTGGAATATTTAACACAATTAGCTTGGAGACTGTTTGGGGGTTGACTTTAGTATTCCTGAGTCATTTGTTTATTGAAACAAGGGAATTTACAGATTTGCTGAAATAAACATTCTTTTTTAGTCACTTGTTTTAGCAATAAGACAGGCTGAATCTGAGTTTTGTTGTTTGTTCTTCAAGTCTTAAAATGTAGGATCCTTAGTTAAAGTAATCCTAACATTACAATATCTTTAAAAATGCATTAAAATGTATACAATTTTCTAGGACTTATTTAAAATAAATTATATATGCATGAATTCCTGATTTTTAATATTAGCTATGAATTATTTTGTGAAATTAACTCAATTAACAAACAATCACCTAACAATATAGAGTAAAGGAAAAAGACTAAAACGTTGAAAGATTATAATATGCATTCATTAGAGGAAAGTTTTAAAAAACATATTTATGCAATAGCATAATATATTACCAAGGATTTCTTGGAGTATTTAGTTTTTTCACTGCACAGAAGAACGGACTGAGTGTCAAATTTCTGACATCTTCTGAATAATGCATATGGCACAGAACTGTCTTACATACTGGTGGATGGATTTTGAATTAAATATATCATTTTTCCTTTTATAAACTTGAAAGAAAATAACATATATTCAGTTTTTTGGGGTAGTAAATAAAACATGCTATCAATTTGTTTGAATGCAGTTGGTTTATATAAAAAATTGTTTTTGAAAAATATATACTAGGTGTAGTATGGACAATTCATATAAATTTTAATCACCATCAAAAAATTCATGATTTATTACAAAAGACTCAGTTGTTTGAATTAGAAAGATATCACTTACTATGAGACCTTAAGCAAGTTATTTGGCTTTTCTGAGCTCATTTTTTTTTTCTAAAGAGTAACAGCAATAATTCAACCATACAGAGCTGCTATAAAAATTACAAAAATAGGTATAAAGTTCTCAGCTTATTTGTCAGCAAATATAAGAATTAATTTACTAACATGTTGTAGTAGTTATTAATAATACTTTAACTTTAATTATTAAATTAAACTATTTTAATCAACTTCAATGTAATGAAACTTAAATTAAATACTTTTAATTAATTTGAAAAGACTTTAACTGATAGACTTTAAGAACCCACGCTTTGTGTGATATGGTACTATATAGTAAGATATGCTGAAATTATTACAGAAATATTTTTAATTGATAATATCTAAAACATACTATAGTGAGTGAGGTAAATAGGATGTGATACCTTTGAATTGAATTCTTAGAATTAGAAGTGCAGAGGCAGAATTATCAACATTGGATGATGAGCTGGCTGAGGGATACAAAGTATTTTCCTAATAGTGGTTCATAACTCCAACAAATCTTGACTTATCTTCTGCCTATAATAACTTTTCTTGATCTGGACATTTCTTCCAGGAGAATTCAAATGAAGAAGAAAACAATGAAGAGTCTAATGAAAATGAAGATGAAGAATCTGAGGCTGAGAACTCCACTCTTTCTGCTACAACGCCTGGCTATGGAGAGGAGACCACACCTGGAACTGGGAATGTGGGCCTAGCTGCAATCCAGCTTCCCAAAAAGGTAATAATTCCTTCAAGGTCTAATTCCGTTCCTCTACTAAAGTCTAAGGTTATCCTCACACTATATATAAAGTATTCTGCACTTTTTAATTCACCAAAAAAGTAAGAGCAGACACAATTTTCCTGTTTACAAATAAGGAAAATATTTCCCAGGCAAATTCTCTTCTCGTGTTATTACAGTGACCTTTACATTATAACAGAAGACTAAGAACAAGCATTTTAGCAATAGATAAAAGGTCATGAGAGATGCCATTTCATTTTAGGGAAGAGGATTCCAAGACAGAAAGAGTAGGAAAACTATAAGAAAGCATCTACCTCTGAGAAGGCTATTTATCAGGTACATTTTTCTCCATAAAAACCCAATGACAAAGGTACTAATTCTGAATTTTTAAAGTCTCTACCAAGTTTTTTTGTAAGTTAAATTGGCTTCAATTCAGAATTACATCTAGAACAAGTCTGTCAGTGCAGTCCATGTTGGATGAAGTGATAGCCTTATGTTTTTCATGCCCAGATTTGGAGTCTTTCCATTTTTTTTTCTTACAGGCAGAAGATATAGTAAAGAAGGCTACAAAAAAGGAGGAAAGTGATGAAGAAGAAGAAGAGGAGGAAGAGGAAGAAAATGAAGAAAATGAAGCAGAAGTGGATGAAAATGGACAAGGCATAAATGGCACCAGCACCAACAGCACAGAAGTAGAAAATGGCAATGGCAGCAGTGGTGGAGACAATGGTGAGGAAGGGGAAGAAGACAGTGTCCCTGATGACAATGCAGAAGGAACCACAGTGGCTGGAGAGCAGGATAATGGCAGGTTTGCACCTACAACTCCACCACAGGAGGTCTATGGGACCAGCACCTCACCACCGGGAAGAACCACCACCGCTGAGTATGAGGGGGAGTATGAGCAAACAGGCACCAATGAATATGACAATGGATATGAAGTCTATGAAAGTGAGAATGGGGAACCTCGAGGGGACAATTACAGAGCCTATGAGGATGAGTATGGCTACTATAAAGGGCACAGTTATGATAGCTATAATGAGCAGAATTACTACTACCACCAGTGAAGGCCCAGCCTGTAATGAATTCATCCATTCTCATGTTTCACATGGCTACAGTGTTCAAAATTCAACTCAGGAAGGTGCAATATAACACATGCACATATTGTAATGTGGAACGGTGCTACTGTTCCAAAGTGATTTTCTGCAATTGCTTCTGCAAATAATGGGCTTCATGTTGCTTTGCCCTGGTATGTTATTAAAAGGTCATTATAAATCAGGACCATTTTTCAAGTGGTAAACCAATCGATGGTAGAAAGTTCAATTGCATGTTTTAAAGTTGTAGTTTTATAAATAATAGTATTTTAATGTGTTTGCTCTATTTCTGCTAAAACATACTTTATGTGTGCACGAAGTGCTTCTTAGAAGAAATTCATTGAAATTAATGACACTGTATACAATAAATGTGCAGTTTTTTAATCATACTACCTATCCAACACTGTATAGGTTAATTATCATCCTCATGCATTTTTATGTGACTTGATGTATATTCTGTCTATGGGTTTTACCACAAATAAAAATGCAATTGTTCAAATGTGTTATATGAAAAAAAATGAGATATTCAGAATGGAAAAATGTGAGACAAGTAGAAGAACAATTCAGTTAAAGGATAAAAGTTTTCTTCCACTATGGTTTTAAAGTCAGAAAAACTATAAGCATTTTCTTGTAAATGTATCAACATATCTAAGATTCTGACATGCTTGTGGGCAGGGTCAACCATATACACCAGGAGTAATAAATGACTCTTATGAGAGTTGCCAGATTTAACAAATAAAAATATAGGATGCCTTGTTACATTTGAATTGCAGATAAGCAATGTATAATTTTTTTTAGAATAAATTCCATGCAATATTTGTTTTTTGTAAAATATTTTGAACATACTTTTACTAAATGATTCATTGTTTGGCTGAAATTCAAATTTAACTGAATATTCTGTGTTATATCTGGCAACCCTACTCTTATTTAATTTGGTTTTAAGTGGAGTAAGGGTTGGGACAGGGTAGAAAACTCTTACACACAAACACACACATGAGAACTGATATGAAAACTCTTAACTGCAATTTATGTTTTAATGTAACCTTAGAAACAAGTTTCAAATGGGAATAGTGAAGGAAAGTAGATAGTGGAAAGAAGGAAGAAAAGAAAAATTGTTCATCTTTGTATTTATTTATGCCTAACACATATTAAGCACCTGCTTTGGAGCAATACAATATTTAGACATTGAACACATAAAAACAAAGAATCCTAACCTTAAAGTGATTTCAATCTGATAGCTAACAGTTGTAAGGCATTACACGCATCAACTCATTGCCTTATTATTTTTTATTTTAAAAAATACCAAGCCTTCAGAAAAGTTAGAAAACTAGTACATGAGCACCCTTATTATCCCTTTCACCTAGATCTACCAAGGGTTAACATTTTGACATATTTATGTTATCTCTTTCTCTCTATTTCTGTGTGTCTGTTTTCATATATGTATATGTACTTCTTTGACCAATGATTAGAGTGATACAGACATCATGACATTATGACTCTTCAACCCTAAATACTTCAGAATTTAGTTCAAGGACAAGGAATTCCTCTAAATAGCCACAATACTGTTCTCTTTCTCAAGAAATTTAACATAGATGTGATATTCTCTAATATAGAGTTCATACCCAAATTTTCCCAATTATTATAATAATTGCCTTTATTACTAACATATAATTCTTACAAAACTCTATCATGTACAAAGAGGTTATCTGTGAAGTAAATTTATTTGTTAATACCCCAAAGTTATTCATTTTTATATAGCAAAATTGGTTAATCTTTTTCTTCATGGTTTCTTTCTTTGCTTTAGACTCTTGTAATGTGGGTAGCTATTATCCTGCTTCGGAGCTTTGAGCTAGCTAACTTCTATCCTTGAGTGAAGAATAATAAGTGTTCTCCACCATTGTTCCAAGCATCTAGGAGCCTCCTTTAGACTAGTGGGATTTGTTAGGATAACTGTGACAGGGCAGATCTTGGAGTAGGCAACATAATCCAACAGAGGAAAGATTCATGACCCAAACATCAGCATGTGTAGGCAGTCAGATGGTGAGACCTGTAGACAACCAACTACTCTAAGCTTAAATGAAAGCAACATGAAGTTCTAAGATGAAGACAAAGGGGTGGGCTGGTGAGGCACCCCCAAATGCCTCTTACCGTAGTTCTCTCAGTCATACAGGTAGAATCTGTATTGTAGTCCCCCTTTTGGAATATTTTTCCCACTTAGGATCAATTATTAGAGTTCTAACTTGCTTCTGTCATCCTAGCTAACTAAGCCTGCTGGCATTTTGCTCCAAATTCCCTTTGACTTTCCCCACCCAAACTCTATCTTCTGTATTCCCCCATTGATGTCCTGTCTAAAAGAAACTTGATGAGAATTAAAATTATTAGGAAAGAAAGAGTATTTTTATTCTTCTGAGATAATCCTTCCCCTGAGAATAAATCAAATGACTCTGTTTAATGGATAAAAGATTAAAAATGAAATATGAGCTATTTGAGGGGAAATGATGTTGGGTATTTCTAGTCTTTTACTATAATTATTTTGCCATTCTTCACATGTAGAAAGTAGTTTGTAGCTGTAGAAAATCTTCTAAATGCCTGTTAATATGTGTTCTCTCTTCTCTCTCTGAGTAATAGAACCCTATCTTTATTTATTTACTTATTTATTTATGAGGGTTTTTTTAATTGAGAGAGAGATAGACAGACAGACAGGAAGGGGTGAAGAGAGATGAGAAGCATCAACTCACACTTTTGGCACTTCAGTTGTTCATTGATTACTTTTCATATATGCCTTGACTGGGAGGCTCCAGCCAAGACAGTGACCCCTTGTTCAAGTCAGCAACCTTGGATTCAAGCTATCAATCTTTTGGCTCAAGCCAGCGACCATGGGGTCATGTCAATGATACCACGCTCAAGTCAGTGACCCCACACTCAAGCTGGATGAGCCATACTCAAGCTGGTGACCTCGAGGTTTTGACCTAGGACCTTGGGGTTTCCACCTGGGTCCTCAGGGTCCCAGGTTTATGCTCTATTCACTGTGCCACCACGTGGTTAGGTTAGAACCCTGGTTTATTAATTTGGTCAGTGGCTACAGAATACATTTATATTTCTTCTACTTTACTTGAAGCTAGATACTATCATTTGATTTAACTTCTAGCTATGTGCACATTCTATGTGTACAATTTCTTGGTTGAATCCTTATAGAAAAGCATTGTTACCTTCTTCTTCTCCAATCTCTCTTCTATTAAATGGAATTCAACCAGGATGGTATGCCACCTATGGCTGTGTGCATGAAGCAATGATCTATGAATAGCAAGGTGACAAGATAGAAAATGTCTGTCTCTAAGGAGCAGGACACTAGCCCTGGACACCCAAGCTCTAGCAATAAACTCTTATTTTCTTTAAGTCACTATGATTGTACATCTTTGTTACTTTCGTGCAAATAAATCCTAACTCAGTCATCCTCCAACTGTAATCATCAGATATCAACATCAGTGTCAACTGAGAACTTATTAGAAGTGCAGATTCTAGACTGCCACCCTAGACCTACTGACTCAGACACTCTAGGAGTGAAGAGGTGATCCCAATGAACCTTATAGTTTGAGAACTGCTGTTTTCATTAATATCATAACTAGTTCTTATTATACACCTACTGTGTGCCATTTCTATTCTAAGCACATTTAATTCTAACAATTACTGGATGTTGACTCCATTTTACAAGTAATGAAATAAGTTACAGAGACATTTAGAAACTGAGGTGATGTGCTGATAGGTAGAGAAAAGGAGACTGCTCCAGGCTCCACACCATATATACCTCTCAGAGCTTCTTTTTTTATACAGAAAGACTACTCTGTTGAGATAAATAAATTTAACAGGGGATTAGACAAAAAAATTTTGGATCAGAGCGCATATAACAACCCTAATGATGTTTTACTCTTTTTTTTCTTTAGGGTTAATAAGAAGATGTAATTTTATAGGTTTTGTGTCATGTTCAGATGATCAAAGAAGAATCTATTTGAGAACAGAGGGTGCTAATAAAGAAGAGAAATACCTTTCTGTTGTCAAACTAGGACAACGCCTTGCCCCTTGTGAAGCCATCAAGCATTTCCTAAGTGGCAGCATGATTCACAAACAGGGCCATGAGGATCTCATCTGTAGCTGATAGGTCTGCGCACCACAATTCCATTGATCTGAAGTTCACCAGTAGGGAGACAACAAGCTCAAACGGAGTCAAACAGTTTATTACTTAACAAAGGGCAAAACCAGGATCAGCCCAGTCAGCAACTTGCATCGCTGATTCCACAGATGACACTGAACTGGAAGGGCCAGATAACAGACAGCACAGGTGGTAGGTTATTCTGCTATTGAGCAACCAGCTCTCAACTCTTGCAAAATGGATAGACTTACCCAGAAATCTGTGGTTGAATCTTAAGGGGGCAAGGTTGAAAGTTTCATGCTCAATGAAACTCGGGAGATTTGTGAGAAATGGCCTGTGCCCATCTCCTGTGATATAGAGAGATGAATGAGAAACTACCTAAGGCATCTCTTCACCAGGCTGCTTATCCCCCTAGCTCCAGGTGAAATCACAGGGCACTTTGCTAAGACCTGGGTAGAACAGCAGTCAATCTTTGCCCATGTGTCTATATGGAAATGGACAAGGTTATCAGAAAGTGCAGCAGCATACCTTTTCTATACACTTCTTCGAGATTCCAAAATTTGGAAGGCATATGAGTGTGCCGGGCCATTCAAAAGGAGCTGGCCACACAGCAGACTTGGAATGAGCTAAAAAAGGTTTCAGTGCATAAAGAGGATTAGTCCTGTGAGATGATCCATGGCAAACATGCAGGCCCTCACCAGGTAATAGTGAGCTGAAAGGTTTACCAGCATAGGCCACACTGCGGGTGGATGGTGTGTAGGTATTAGCATGGCCACAGGGCAGCTGCTTCTCAGAGATGACTCTATCCCACCTCTCTGAGCACTCTAGGTCCCATCCCCTCATGTTAAGTCCCTCTTATCTCTTTCAACAGGATGCCTCAATCAATATCCTCCCCAGTTGGTAGCCTGGCGGGGGGCTGGGAGGACATAGTTAATTTATAAGAAACACTGAATAGTCTCCCCTTTTAATTATTATTGTGACATAAATTCTACACTCCACTTTTTTATGACTGACCCTGTTAATTTCCTACCATCCTTTCTTCTCGTAACAAAATTTCAGCCTTGAAAAGCTTTCAAAACGGTTGCTTCCCTTGAGAGTTTCAAGGACCTGTTTCAGAATTGAAAAACCAACTGTTGACTTTCTTTCCATCTGATTTCTCTTATCAAAACAAAGCAAAACCTAATCCATCTCTAGGCAAAGTGAATCACTCTGAATAATAAGAAATAGTGAAAGTGAGAGAAAAGCATAAAAATATAAGCACATTCTATTGAAAAGGATAATCTAACATTAACAAATATGAGTCTCATCTGACCAGGCAGTGGCACAGTGAATAGAGCATCAGCCTGGGACACAGAGGACCCAGGTTCTAAACCCCGAGGTCACCGGCTTGAGCACAGACTCGCCAGCTTGAGCGCGGGAGTCGCTGGCTTTAGCATGGGACTGTAAATATGACCCCACGGTCGTTAACTTGAGCCCAAAGGTAGCTGGCTTGAAACCCAAAGTTGCCTGCTTGAATGCAAGGTTGCTGGCTTGAGCAAGGGGTCACTGTCTTGACTTTAAACCCCCGGTCAAGGCACATATGAAAAAGCAGTTGATGAACAACTAAGGTGCCACAACGAAGAATTGATGCTTCTCATCTCTCTCCCTTCTTGTCTGTCTGTCCCTATCTGTCCCTCTCTCTGTCTCTCTCACTAAAAATGAAAAAAAAAGAAAGAAATATGAGTCTCATTTTAAAAAAGAATCAATATTAATCAAAAGGAAACCATAAAGCAATCACTTGGACCTTTTGTTTATCCAAATGCAAACATTTGCCCTTAGATTTTAAAAATTCTTAGTGGGTTAGAAACTCATTAACATAATTTGTTGGCCTAAGAATAACAGTTTCAATGAAAATTACATTCTATTGTGTTCTGTCTTTTTTCAGGATGTTCTTTCCTTGTGTTTCAAGACACCCAGGGTCCAAGAAGATATGCTATCCATCAATGTGTACAGAGATTGTCTTACCTTTTTTTTTTAAACACAAATTTAATGGTTCTGGACAGGTAACTCAGTTGGTTTGAGTATCATCCTGACATGGCAAGGTTGCGGGTTCAATCCCCAGTCAGGGTACATACAAGAATCAACCAATGAGTGTATAAATGAGTGGGAGAACAAATTGATGTTTTTCTCTCTCTCCTTCTCTTTCCCTTCCCCTCTCTCCCTAAAAATTAATTTAAAAATTGAAGAAAAGAAGAATGACAACATCTAATCTTTGTGAAGGTATGGGCAACCATACTTTCATACATTGCTGGTGGAATTGTGAAATGTCTGATTATTTTCATAAAAAACAACAACAACAAAGTCAACCTTCACTATCTTAGTCAGGGGTTATCAAACTTTCTCTGTCAAGCATTAGTCAGCAAACACTTTCTGTTAATGCCCAGAGAGTAAGTCTTTTTAGCTTTGCAGGCCATACAGTTTCTGTCACAACTACTCAAATCCATCATTATAGCAAAAGCAGCCACAGACAGTATGTAAACAAGGGTCTTGGCTGTGTTCCAATAAAACTTTACTTAGCCTGACCTGTGGTGGTGCAGTGGATAAAGTGATGACCTGGGAACACTGAAGTCGCCAGTTCAAAACCCTGTACTGGTCTGGTCAAGGCACATATGGGAGTTGATGCTTCCAGCTCCTCTCACCTTTCTCTCTTTCTCTCTCTCACTCTGTGTCTCCTCTCTATAAAAAAATGAATAAAATAAAAAACAAAACAAAACAAAACTTTACTTGCAAAAACAGGTGATGAGCCGCCTGACCTGTGGTGGCGCAGTGGATAAAGCGTCGACCTGGGAACTCCGAGGTCACCAGTTCAAAACCCTGTACTGGTCTGGTCAAGGCACATATGGGAGTTGATGCTTCCACCTCCTCTCCCCTTTCTCTCTTTCTCTCTCTCTCACTCTGTGTCTCCTCCCTAAAAAAAAAAATTTTAAAAACCAACAACAAAAAAAAACAGGTGATGAGCCAGATTTGACCTACTGGCCATACATAGTTTGCTGAATTTTGATTTAGATGATTACCAAAGTCATAACTATGAAGAACTGGTTAATATAAAATTTTAGCTGTTTAATCACTTAATTTATAAACAAACTATCAGTAAATTATTATCTTTTATTTTTATTTTCTTCCAACTTGAAACTTGGTCTCTTTTTTCAAATACTTTTTAAAAATTAGTAAAAATTCTGGTGTTTGATATAATAATCTTTAAGTTGTCTTCTTTTTGCAGCTACTTGATGAAATACTTCCAATAGTTCCTGGGCCTAAACACTTCAAGAAGTCAAGAAGTATTATCTTTAATGAACAATATTGAAGGTAATTTTTATACTATACTAATTATCTTCTGAAATTTTGTGAAAAAAAAAATTATCAGGTAACTCTCAACCCTTAGCCTGCTGGGGGAAAGTTTGATCTTGATTTGAGATGTAGGATAGTGTGTAAAAACCACACACACAAACCGTTACTTACACTGTGCTGAATGGGTTATTATCAAGTCCAGTATCATGACAGTAAATTCTATGAGTCAACATGACCGGGCCAAAGGGTGCCTCAATTAAACATTAGTTTGGAATGTGTCTGTGAAAGCATTTCTGCATCAGATTAGCAATTGAATAGTGGACCTCAGTAAAGTAGAATTTCCTCAACAACCAATAACATGGGTAAGCGTCATCCAATCCATTAGGGCCTGTATAAACAAATGGCCTCCAGAAGGAAGAGGTCTCCTGAGAAAGAACAGAGTACAACAGAAAGTAATTTGCACTGAAACTTTTTAAAAAGTTAAGAAAGACAATTAAAAAAGTCTTATGAGAAGAGCTCAAACAAAATAGCAATGCAGATAAGTGTGAAATTAAACACTATAAATACTCAGAAAAATAGATATGCTCCAATTTGGTAAGAAAACACTGGTATGTGTCAAATACAATGAATAAATTGTTGCCATAGTTTGTGTTCTAAGGAGAAGATTCTTGGTTCTGAGAAACAAAGCGACAGCCTCTGAAAAACACTATTTTGAGAATGAGGGATATTTCCCCCTTGAGGCGTAGCTACTTCCAGCAATGTCGTCACATCCTGAAGGGAAGGGCTGGTTGGCATCATTATAATTACATTTTAACTACATCCTCTGAGTTACATTTTAAGGTGCAATAAGACATCTAATATAAAAATAAAATCAAATTATATTGACATGTCTTCTCTTTGCTAGTAATAGCTGAATGAGTAAACAAACAGCCTAGAGAAAAGAACACAGTTCCATGACCCTCCGTGGTTCCATAGCTGGCTAGAATTTTTATGTACTTCTGTTGAAATCCCCAAATACTGAAAAAACAAAACCCAAACTAAAAATAAAAAATAATTTTGGGGTGGATGAGAAAATTTGTTGTAAGTGATGTTTTAAAAAAAAAGGACTTTTTAAAAACTTAGAATGGATATTGACACTTTTGAATGAACATATTTAAACAGAAACATTTTCTTCTGCTGAAAACGGCAGAACTCCTAGCACACCCATCCTGGACTCTATTCCGGCGATCAGTGGGGAATGTGAAGTGCTTAAATCTTTGACAAAGCTGTAAGGGTCTATCAGGGAAAGGGGAGAGCGGTCAACAAGGGCTTCTTTTTTCCACTCACAACACTAACGATTTCCCCACTGGCTCAGAGGTGAAATGCTGTATATTTGTTACATATATAAATTAGGAGATAGTTATTTTATGTTAGAACACGTGAAAAAATATATAGTATGTGTTTATGTCTAACTGCTGAACACAATACAGAGAAATGTGTTACCACATAGTGTTAAGTTGGAACAGAGAGTTAAAAGATTGCCTGCAGCTCTGGATGATTGGTATATAGAGCATCGGATCTCAGCATATTAACGTCCTGGGTTTGATTCTCCGTAAGAACTATCACTATTTGCTTCTCTCCCTCTCCCTCCTCTCTCTCTTCCCCTGTCACTGCCAGTGGCTTCATTGGTTTGTGTGTCAGCTTCAGGCGCTGAGGTTAGTTCAGTTGATTTGAGCATTGGCTACACACAGGGGTTGCTGGGTGGATCCTATTTAGGGCACCTATGAGAGTCTATTTTTCTTCCTCTCACTTAAAAAAAAAAGATTAACTACAATGCTAAGTGTAAAAAACTGTATATATCAAAGCAATTAGGCCTAGAGCACAAGTACAAAAAAGATGGGTGGAAAGTTCCAGAAATAGATTGGAAAAGAAAAAAAATCAAATCCTTACTCCTGGATGAGGGTCTAATAGCTAAAACTTGTACTGTAGGTTCCTGGCTAGCCAATATTTTAAATGATTGTTCTTACTCAAGTTAAAGGTAAGGAATGAAAAAGCCACCACAAAATGAAACATGTTCCATTAGATAACTTTTTCTTAAAAATCTCTTTGAGTTGAGTTCTACATGTCAGTCTTGTCTAGGGAAACCAGGCTAGTGCATCGTGGAGATGTTTGTACTTGAACAGGGAACCAAGAACCAGAAGAAAGTAGTGTCCATTTCTTACCCATTTATATTGCTTCTTAGTTTTGTTTTATTTTGTTCTGTTTTCCAGTGAAATTGAGATGGCGTGAGGATAGATAACTTTAATTATGGAACCCTGATCTTTATCTTTGCTTATTGGTTTCTAAGAAATTTATAGCAAAACTGTTTTTATTACACAAAAAATTTAGAAAACTTATGTTGAGTTTCTGAAATGCATGCTCAACCCAGGGACCAAGCTGCAAGAGGGCAGAAGTAACACCCCTCTTTCGAGAAGTTGAACAAATTATCATTCTCAGTTTCTTTGCCTAAAGTTTCTTCTTTGTAACCTTCCAGTCAGATAGGCATTTTTTTCTTTTTTCTTTTTTTATTTTTGTCAATTGTAGGTTCTAAATTTAAGACTCAAGTTCATTTTTTTTTTAAGCCTTGAATTCATTTTAGCTTTGGGAGCATATATATTTAGTTACTGCCAGTTACTTCTTGGTAGGAGTAGTAGCTACATCAAATTTTTCCTTATAGAATTCTATGAACTTCCTCCCATAAAACATAGCCACATCTAGATAGAATTAGATGCTTTCCCATGACTTAAATGAAGGGGAAATTTTTCACACAAACTAGCTTTTTTGGAAAAAAAGGAAAAACAATATCTGAAACTATAAAATAATATTAATGTAAAAATCAACAAATAGTTTCTAAAGTTGTACCATATATGAACCACATACCAAGTGACTACTTTACCTGAATCATTCAAACACATAAAGTTAATATTATGGAACAATGTATAATTTGCTAATTGTTATAAAGGTTCCTGAATTATTCATTGCCTTAATAGAATGTTAAAAAGAGCATTTTTGTAGTATTCACATCTGTCTACTTTTTATATAGCTTTATTTTTTTGGTCAGTCTTATAGCTGACTGAACACTCTTTCCTGTCTCCTTTATTTCCATTTCCTTGTTAGTCTCTTTCTGTATCACCCAAATCCTTTGCACTTTGCTGAAATTCTGGTTGTTAATATATACGGTGGTTAGAGAAATAGCTCTTAAACTTCAACTCTATTATTTTTTTCACTATTCCATTGTTTTTACCCCATTGAATAAGTCGCAGAAGAAGACATGGTAGGAAAATAGAGGACAGAAAGAGATATAGAAGGATGTCATCTGAATGCCAGATTATTATTTAATGGTAGGAAAACTGGATGGGATGGATAGACAGCTATTCTTTATTTATCATTTAATTTAGAATTAGTTACTGGGTTAAGTACCTTATAGACATTTGTTAATTTAATGTTTATGCTGACTTCATGAGACATTACAGTGCCATGGTTTTCCAACCTCACTTTGGATTCAGATTACCTAATTACAAATTCTGGATTTTCATACTTGCTAGATATATGACCCTAAGCAAGTTACTTAACTGTTTAATGTCTCATTGCTAAAATCAGAGTTCTTATAAACATGAAATGAGTTAGTGTACCACATTTAGAATGATGTTTGAATCAGAATAATCACTCAATGAAAATTCAGCTTATTACTGTGCTCCCCCCATTTCAGATGGATAAACTGAGTCTTATGAATACTCAAATTAGTTGTTTAAACAATCGACCACAGCAAGTCAGTATTTGAAGTCAGGTAGGTTTGACTCAAAGGCTAATAAAGTTAAATGTTTTCGTTGTCAATGACAATGTTTAAATACTCCAAAATCCATGGTTGAATGATTGTGAATCAACAGTGGCCCCAGCTCAATAGTTGAAATTTTAGTCCTGGCAAGTGTTTTAAAACCAGACACTCGGAAGAACTTTAGAATTTTGATGAAGCAAAAATAGGGATTATCTTGAACTAGAGAAGACACGATTCTATCAACTAAAGCTGTCCAAGGGCTATTTTGTTTGTTTTGTTTCCTCTTTGTCTGTTTTAGAAGATAGGAGAAATTGGGAGCTATACTTAACTGTCATTGGATATCAATTATAGTCTGTTAAAATTGTGTTTATGGGTAGTTCTTAACAATTGGGATGGGTTAAATAATTATTACATTATTTTTTATTGATGTTTCACATATAGTCCTCATGTAAATTACCCCTCAGGGAATTATAATATTTTTTAGACTGCTGGAGTCTCCTAAACTATTGCAATCTTGATTTTGGTAGCCAGATGGGGCAAAGCAGAAGAACAGGCAATTTCCCCAGAAAGGTAAGGTATGATGTCCACCTACTCAGAAAGCCAATGTCCTGAGTTGACCACTTTATAAAATTCATATCCAAACCCAACTCTCAATATTTTCCCCCAAACTCTTCTGCAGTTGTTCCTATCTCAGTAAAAGGCAGCTTGATTCTTCCAGTTGCTCAAAACTAAAATCTTGGTGTCAACCTTCATTCTTGGTTTTCTCTCAGAACGCACATCTCGTGCATCAGCAAATTCTATTGGTTTTGCTTTCAAAATATATTCAGAACATAACCACTTCTCCCCATCCCTTCTGCTGCCACTCTGGTTCAAGCCCCAACCCAACTTCCTCCCATTACCTAAAGAGCTCCCTATACAGTTTCTGCCTGTTTCTCCTTCATTTGCTCCTTCGGTTACTCCTCTGCCCGAAATCTCCCAGGGCTTCCTTCTCATTCAAGGTAAAGGCAGAAACCTTGCTATGACCAATAGGCCCTTTATCATCTGCCAGCTGATGCTATTCTGACCTCATTTCCTCTTATTCCCCTGCCAGTCCCGTCAGCCAAACTGACCTCTCCTCTGTTTCTGGAACAAGCCCTCTAGGCTCTCCTCTTTCTGCCCAGAATGCTCTTCCCTTGGATTGTCATATATCTACAGGTCTTTACTCAAAAGTCATGCACTCAATGAGCTCTTCCCAGGATTTCTTATCTCAAATATTAACTTAGTGTCCCAAAACTCTCCTTGCTCACTTTTTCTTATTAGATCAAATCTGTGTCATATAAGTAATATATTTTACTTATTTATTCTGTTTATTATCTGTCTTCCCACCAGATTTTAAACTCCATGAAGACAGGAATTATTTTTTTCTGCTTTGTTCACTGCTGTTTCCCCCATGCCTGCCACACATTAGGCATTCAATATTTTTGTTGAATGTTGCTGAATGCAATTCAGACAAATGGAAATTATAAGCTTTCTACATAAAATGATAGCTAAGATGTTTTCCATTTATAAACTTGTTAGTTATTTGGTCAATCCTAGTTAATTGTTCTGAAATCATTTTTAATTATCTGACAATATGATATACCAAAATGAGGTATTTATATTTTCTGTTTATCCCACTTTCTGGAACATTTGATAGCAGCTTTCTACCACAAAAACATTTTTAGATTAAAATTACTTTGCCCCCTATGGTTATCTGTGGGTACTGGTAACAAATTGTTTTTGCTGGTGCTAAGTGAGCCAATGCTGATTGGCCATTGGGAACTCTAACAAACTTTAAATTTCAGCAAAATGCCCAGAAACGGCTAATCCTGCAGAAGACCAGGTACTTGGAAGGTAAAAGCTACCAGGTAATTTAGCTTTCTTGATATCCTTGATAGCTTTGTAATGTAATTGTTCACATTTTAAGAATGCGTGCAAACAAGGTAGAAAGATTCCTTTTGATAATAAATGCAAATGAATGCAAATTGAAGGCATCTCCACTGAGCACAACTGTGTAAGATTTAGTGCTCTGTTTTACAAAATAGAAAGTGTGGTACCATGCTATAAAAATTATCAACTAAAATTAATGGCAATTTGTTCTTTGATTTGACTGTCAGCATCATCAAGATCCACAGTAACTTAAAGACTCTATTTAATATTACCCTATGCCTTCACTTATAAACCAGAATAAAGACAATGTGATCTTATTCAGACTTTCCAGCCTCATCTATGCTGATATCATATCATTTCTGCTAGTATTTCCCTGTATTAAGTCATTTAATAAGTGACTTGTATTGTCCTAATCTCTAAAATGCTTGGATGACTACATTATAGTTAGAATTAAGGTTCTGCAAATTGTATTAATTTTGAAGAGAATAGCCTAGAATTTTAGAATATATTTAATAATTATGTTTATTTCTCTGAATAAAAGTTGCTTTTTAACCTTGAAATGTTTAAAGAGTCTTACAGTATTTAGATTATTTTTCTCATTAAAATGGTTTCTCCCAAGTAGTCTCAAAGAGTAGTGTAAAATTTTCATTCTCATATTGGTTGCTATATGTCTGTGTGGTAGTTAGTAAATTACTTAATGTTTATCAAAACCAACCAATTGGTAATCCAAGATTATGTTGACATTTTTCTTTCAATCTAATGGCCATTTGACTTAAGATCCTCATAGTATATTTACCAAAGGCTAAACATGTACTTTTATCCATAGCTAAATATTAATGTTTTAAATATAATTTTGTTGAACCTAACATAAAATATGATTTGACTTTAAATCAACTACATGTAGATTTTTCTCTAATAAGGAAAAGAATAGAAACATTCCAGCTGACATTAAGTTTTAGATAAGAACAGTCTCTCTAGTGACACTGCTTAGTTACTAATCTGAGTTCTGCCCCTAAATACCTGGGAATTCTGGGGCTAGTTATTTGACTTTCTGTGTCTATTTCTTAGTCTATAAAACAGGAATAGTAATGCCACCTAACTTATACAGTTATTATAAGGTTCAATTAATTGAATATGTGTAAAATTTTTAGAACAGTGCTTGGTTTATTTTAGTATTCAATAAGTGTTAGCTATTAATGTAAGTGTTAGCTATTAATGTAAGTATTACAAAAATTGTATTAGATAGGTACTAGGTCAGATACATTGCTAATGAATATAAAGACATATATTGGGGAACCAGCTTGGTAGCAGACAAGATTATATTCCATATTGTGAAGCTTGCTACTTTGGGAAATCATTTAAAGAGTATATTGTAAGCTGCTATACTAATTTAATATTATTATAAATTATGTCAATGACTAAATTAAGGGCTCTCTTTCTAAAAACGAAAAAGAAAACTTTGGGCTGACAATAGAGAAAATAAATGTATCTATAAAATTCATTTCTATCAACTGGCTCCATTGCCTTAAAAATGCACAATTTTTATTTTCACATTGGAATAATTAGACATGTGAAAGCACTTACAAAACAGTATCCAGGGGGGTAGAGGGATTGAGCAAAACAAAGGACAAAAAAAAAAGTAAAAAGAAAAAACTCACAAACACTAACAACAATGTGGTGATTGCAGAAAAATGGGGGAGCGTGGGACAGGGTGTGGGGGAATAAAAGTGATGGATGACGATGACTGGGGGGGATGAACACACTATATGGTGCACAGAGATGGGTTGTAGGATGCAGTAACTGAAACCTGTATTATGTTAAGCAGTGTTACCCCAATACATTCAATTTAAAAAAAGGACTGCTAGAGGAAGGGTGTTTGTCTGTACTTTTGTGTTATATGTGTTCTTAGGGCTGCAGTTCATAATTGGCAATGCGTTGGGGTAAAATGTATTGTCTTTTTACAGAGATTCTCAAAGATGCAAATTGTCTGTTTGGGACTGCTACTTTTCAGTCTGACCTGGGCAGCACCAGTAAGCATTTCCAATTTTAGTTGTGCATCATAAAATCTATTGCTCTTTTTATCTGTTTTACTCTTTATCTATTTTTCTCTTAAGCAATGTCTTTTCAAATTAGTAACACTTAACCTAGTTTAGTGATAATGAAGTACCAAGCAAAAAGAAAGCATCTAGCACTTGCCTCCAAAGCCTGCAGCAAGAAGGCCTTTAGTAAACATGTGCTGAATTACAAGATGTCAGCATGTTGCCTTTTACGAAACACCGAAAAGAGTACTTTTGAGAAAACCAAGAGCCAGACACAGTGTTTCAAATCAGCTAATGATAATAAGTAAATGCTCAGAGACTCAAATTATGATATGTCAAAAGAATTTTAAATATTTTACTAAACAACTGAAAAAAACGATTTGAATATTTTAAGACTGACCAACTAGATTTTGTAAATACATGGCAACACAAAGGGGCCGGACCATTTATGAAATTCTTGCAGCACTTCAACACTGTGAGATCCTGGTAATGATTTCTCTTTATAAGTAATGCTAAGTGAGGAAATGTTCCCAAGCTTAACCCAAATCAAGCTCCAATTTCTCTTTTCCCCTCTGATTCATCCAGATGAGTACTAAGGATATGACTAAATTATCTTGTGAATGCTCAGTGTTACCAATATTTTCTACAATGCAGACACAGTGCCAATTAGATAATGTCTGGAAAGCATTCTAACTTCCCAGAGTAACCTTTTTTGGTTGGAGAACCATGGAAACGAGTGGTCATTCTGTTGCCAGAAGTACTTAAATATAGGTTCTGAGTGAATGGGTGACCAGTTGGGTCACTCACTGACAGCATGAACCATGTCATCGACTGAGGACAGTAGAAATTGAGGAAAGCTTATCCCTCCTCAGATCACAGCCTCTAGCTATCCTGTGTGGGCCATAGTGTTTATAATAGACACTTGAGAGGCGCAGGCCACACGGCTTATTTCAATCAGGCCACAGAGTCATGTGCTTAGGCACGATAGGGGTTGAGTGGGTCTTGCTGACCCAGCTCAATTGCACCATCCTAGGATAAATCTATTTTGAGCAACACGATCCAAGGAATAGGTGGAGTGCAGTCTCTAACCATTTTCCAGTAAATGTGCTATGTCAAC
Organism: Rhynchonycteris naso; assembly: GCA_037038555.1. Lineage (NCBI taxonomy): Eukaryota > Metazoa > Chordata > Mammalia > Chiroptera > Emballonuridae > Rhynchonycteris > Rhynchonycteris naso. Next base: position 250,474,548 of record CM072996.1, on the reverse strand, counting down.
ATCAATCCGGTGACCACTGACCAAAAGCAGGTTTCAATGTTTCTCCCTAGAAGGAGACAAGGCCATCTCCCTTACAGGGCCACCTTCAAGCACAGGAGAAATGCATAGTGGGTATGAGGGGAGGGACTGTGTGTGTACAAATTTCGAATGAAAGAGGATCTGCAAAGACATAGACAGAATTTGAAATTATGAATGGCTAAATACAATGTTTCCTTCTGGAAATATAGATTCAATTTGAGCAATTATTTAAATTATTTAATAACAGCTTGGTGGTATCAAAAATTGGCATATATTGAGTCATTGACATATGTTTTCAAACTAGAATCCAAATTAAAACTGTAGGGAAGGAAAAAGTTTTTCTTGACCCTCCTAGGGACCCTGGCTGGGTCTGAAAAATCAAACTGACAAAAGACATATTAACAGAAGAAAAGCATACCAGATTTATTGGGTTTTTACATGTACATGGGAGTCTTCACAAGAAAATGGACCAAAGATATGACCAGAGCAAGAAGCTTTTATACCTTTTAGACAAAGAATAAATTTGTGAGGAATTGTCAAGACAAAAATGATCATGCTATAGGTAGTCCAACTAGGGCTAGGTAATCCTTATCTTTCTCAATAAGATTAGGGTTAATTGAACAAGGTTCATTTGCACAGTCCTCTGGTGTGGTCCCTGGACTGGGAAAATTCTGTCTCCAGTCAAAGGAGAATTTATTTCTTGTCTTTAGGTAGAAGAGGAGGAACTTTTTCTGCTTATTACTTTTTAATTGCCTTCACCTCAAAATAATTTTTATGTCAAAGAGGCATATTTGGAAGTGACACTCTGATTTCCTTCAAATACAAAATTTAAAAATGGAAGAAAAGAAAAGATGATTATTGGGACATGCAATTTAATTATTATTTATCAATGTGCGATTTGACTACAAAGATTTAAGCTCTTGATTTTTTACTATGAATTATATTAAGTTACTCTATATACTATCAAGTATGTTTTTAAGACATGCACGTGTTGTGTTCTGTAAAAAGATGCCAAATATCCCAAATTGTCATTTCTCTTTTAAAATAATATCTACCCATCTAATTTTTATGTTTCTCCTTCCTATAGCCCCATTTCCATATGTTTTCACTGCTTTGATATTTTTGAGAAATGGTGCAATGATCCAAATTTATAGGCACAAGATTATTTAAGAACCACATAAAAAAGTCAATAAAAGATAAAATTATAAAATATGCATGAAGGTGCTTAATACAAACTACAGGAACATATCCTCTTATTAATAAATAAGTATATATATATCGATAGATATATAGATAGATGATAGATATAGATAGATAGATGATAGATAGATAGATAGATAGATAGATAGATAGATAGATAGATAGATAGATGGATAGATAGATAGATAGATAGATAGATAGATAGATAAGATAGATATCAGGCCATTTAAACATTTGTTTTAACCCCGGGACTTTGAAATAGAGAATTTAGATCAAAATATTTCCTTTACTACTACTACCAGCTATGTAAGTGTGGGCAGTTCTTTTTCTTCTAAATCCTTCTTACAGGGATTACTATGGGAATCAGATGAGATTATTTATATGAAAGGAGTTTACAAACTGTTAAGTGTAATGTAAATGAAAGGTATCATTTACAAACTATATTTTGACACTAATTTGTACTTTCATCTTTATGGGCAAGATTTGTACTTTTATTTCTATAATAGATAGATTTCTGAGAATGAAAATATTGAGTAGAAGAGAATATGCATTTTTTAATAGATATTGCCACTTTTTTTCCCCCAAAATGCTCTGCATTTTAACATTCTCACCACCACCAAATATCATACTTCTCTTTCCTCTAGGTCCCCACCCAATGAGTCTAAAATTATATTTCATTATTTCTTTAATGTGTATTTCTGTCTTTTTATAGTTGAATTATAATTGACATACAATATTGTATTAGTTTCAAGTTTACCACAAAGTGATTCAATGCATACATACAATTCAATACAATGTTATACATTATAAAATGGCCATCATGATGAGTCTAGTTATCATCTGTCACCATACTAAGTTATTACAATATTATTGACTATATTCCCTAGGCTGTACATATCTCTGTGACTTATTTATTTTATGCCTAGAAGTTTGCATTGCTTCATTCTTTTCGCTTATATTGTTGTCCCTTTACCCCCTACCCACTGGTAACCACCGGTTTGTTCTCTGTATCTATGATTCGCAGATTATTTTTGTTTCTAGGATGGAACAGATTGTTAGGCAGATCTGCCTTGGAGCTCAGCAAATAGGGCACTTACACTACAGTTTTGAATTTATTTCTAGGATGATTTCATCAGTCAGGATCCAGTCAGGAAAACAAAATCTGACAGGGAGTTCAGTAAGAAAGGTTCTATTTGGAGAATAGTTACAAAGTACAGGATGAACAGAAAGAAAATCAAGGGTGACGTGGCAACACAAAGCTTGAAGCCACTACCGTGCCTTGGGTCTGAGAAACAAGGAAGGAGGTGGCATTCCCAATGACCCAGGGATGAGGGGTCAGAGGAACTAGGACCACAAAAGAGATGCATCCAATCCTAGATGCAGCCCCAAACTGAGAGAGCAGCAAAGAACATACTTTTGTTTCTTTCTCCTTTCACCCTTGAGTCTCAGGCCAGATCTCCCATCATCCAACCCCAAACCAGAGCTCAGAAAATGTCATTCGTAGGGATCATCACAGAGTGACAGAAGTATGTTGTCTGAAAGCAACTGGGATAATTGCTCATATTTTACTGCTAAGAAATACAGAACCCCAACGTGTTGTCAGGCATAATACTCTCTAGGTGGATAGGGCCTTTCTACTCACACTTTCCTCTTACATAACTAACACCACCATGATGCCTGCTTCCACTTTAGTATATGCAGTCAGTCCTACCCATTGGTTCCTCTTGCCACATCTAAGATAACCTAGGAGTTTCAAATATAAATAAGGAAATAAAAATATTGGGAATAAAAGAATGATACAGTTGTTGCTTCCTTGGCAAACTTGCTCCGGGATTCTCAGGTCCTCTTCCTCACACTCTCCTGTGACACCTCCATTTTAGCCTAAAATCTTGAAATAAGATGCCTAGGTCCATGTCTTTTCAGTTTCTGGTCTTTCTCTGCTTTAATAGCTTCCTCTTGCCCCCATACACCCTCAAGATATTTTGACACTTTCATGTCAGATCAAGAGAAAGTATTTGTCCCAATATGCACATCACCTCTTTTCCTTTCTCTGAAAGAAATATTTGCCCAGGTGACTGGCAACAATAAAGTCCCACCCTTAGGTGTGGTACTTCCTCTTATGTGCAGGGCTATGGTTTCACTCTTGCAGGATAATCAGCAGCATCTTATCTTAATTCACACAGCAACTACTGAACTTATACAATTAATGCACATAAAATTCACATTACTGAATGCTGATGTTGGTCCACTGACTAAACACACCCCGTATTCCAGCTGAAACTTCTTTTTCAGTGGATACCAATAGCATTCAAGCTTTTTCACTTGGAAAACCACCCCTCCCAGCCTGGCAGTCCTCTTGGGCTTGACTGTGGTTCTTTAAGATGACATTGTCTGCCTCCAGGGGAGAAACCCTGGCACTCTCTTGTAACACTGGAACAAATATTACAGTGGTGAGTGCGTCCATCCTTTTTTGGTCAGGATAACTTTCCATACTGAGTAGTATAACCCAGTGTGAGAAAAAGAAAAAAATTGTTATTTGAAAGAAAGAAATGAAGGAATGAATGTTTGGTGAAGTTTTATTTCTTGTTTTCTTTCAGATGGTTCAACCACAGACTGAGAAAACTAAGCAAGACTGTGTGGAGGAACAGAGGGTAAACAGAGTTATTCTTTTTCAAATAAAGTTATTTCAACTCTCTGTAAAGGAAAACATCAGTCAGAGGGAAATTTTAACTGTCAAAATATTCTTGTGACTTAGAATGGAAATGAAAAATTATACAACACAATTTGGGCAGTTAAGTCACACAATGTGTGACAGAAAAGAGAAAAGCATTGTACATGCAGATTTCTCTTCAATATGATTTCTTCCTTCAGAGAAATAAGTGAGTAAAAATTCTGGAATATTGTCACTAGCAAACTATATTTTCCCACACATATACATGAGAACAAAGCAAGAAACAAAGGAGAAAATAAGGGGAAGAGCATTCACAGTCTTAATGGGGGTGGGGGGTCTGTTCACATGGAGTTAGTTTTCTGTACACATCCAGAAAGTCAAACAAGTTCCCTTAGCTTTTCAGGTCACCAAACTGCCGCTTACTTCTGCCTGCCATGGTTTCTCCTGGAAGTCTCAGAAAATTCTGTTCCAAGAATTTTGGGAATAAAAGAATGATATAGTTGTTGCTTCCTTGGCAAAGCAAGGAAAAGAAGATTGTTATATCTTTTCTCCATCTCAGCTGAAAATTACAAAGGCAAAAACTGCTAATTTAAGAGGCTGAATTTTCATGCTGTGAGTTTTACCAATTTGACATCAGACATGTATAATGTAAAATCTGCCTTTCTTCTAATCCTTCTGCCCCCTCCCACATGAAAATATTTACAAGTGCTCCATTTGGACTGAAATTTGATAATCAAATTGATACACCTTGGGAGAGTGGGCAGTTAATAATCATCCTTAGGGAAAACTAATTTAGAGATAGCCTGACCAGGTGGTGATGCAGTGGATAGAGCGTTGGACTGGGACACGGAAGACCCAGGTTTGAACCCTGAGCTTGCTGGTTTGAGCACGGGCTCATCTGGTTTGAGCAAGGCTCACCAGCTTGAGTCCAAGGTCCCTGACTTGAGCAAGGGGTCACTCGGTCTGCTGTAGCCCCCTGGTCGGGGCACATATAAGAAAGTCATTAATGAACAACTAAGGTGTCACAACAAAGAATTGATGCTTCTGATCTCACTCCCTTCCTATCTGTCTGTCCCTATCTGTCCCTCTCTGTCTCTTTCTGACTCTGTCACAAAAAAAAAAAAAGAAAAGAAAAGAGAAGAAAAGATAATGTAGAAAAGAAAGGAACAAGTGGCTATCTTCAGGGACTGGTTGACATATGCCCCCCTGTGGTTATAGGAAGTACTACCATTGGTTAGATGCAGAATTGGATTTCACCCAAATTTAAAGGTATCTGTACTATCAAAAAGAGAACCAGGAAACTTCTTAGAGGTAAACCCATCTTAATATTGCATTTTTGTAGATAATGTACAAGGGTCACCATGAGAAACATGGGTATTATATTTTTAAGTATCTTTACACATCATCTGGAAGGAAAAATTAAACTAACATAAAGGTAAGCTGGATCTCTGAGTGAGGATCCATATCATAAGACAAACTCTGGACTAATGCCAGGGGAAACCATAAGGAAGACAAAGTTTACCTTTTTTGCTCTGGGGTTTCTGTCTGTGGCTGGTGCCTTTATTCTTTTCCCACAGCCCAGGATTCTCAAGCATCTCTGTGATGGAACTCTGAGTTCCAAAACCTTCCCAACACAGGTAGGCCACCCTCTTCCCTGCCTTACTTCAGCACCTGTCCAAGAAGGTGTGCTACTGGTAAACCTGGACGCCATAAGTTTTTTGTTTTATTCCATCTGATTCATGTTTGATGTTTTATAAGGAGGTTTCCTAGGCATATTCTACTATGTACTCTGAGGGTTAGAAGTCATTTTAGCCTAGCCTGACTAAGCAGTGGTGCAGTGGATAGAGCATCAGACTGGGACGCAACAGACCCTGGTTTGAAACCCCGAGGTCACCGGCTTGAGCATGGGGTTGCTGGCTTGTGTGTGGGATCATAGACATGACCCATGGTTGCTGAATGAAGCCAAAAAATCACTGGTTTGAAGCCCAAGGTCGCTGGCTTGAGCAAGGAGTCACTCTCTGCTACAGCCCCCGGTCAAGGCACATAAGAGAAAGCAATCAATGAACAACTAAGGTACTACAATAAAGATTTGATGCTTTTCATCTCTCTCCCTTTCTGTCTGTCTGTCCCTATATGTCCCTCTCTCTATCTCTGTAACAAAAAAAGAAGAAGTCATTTTGGCCTAAAGAGTGACACATTTTAGTCTCTTAAATTCATTCCACAGAGAATGCCATCTGTGTCACGATGCTCAGAAGAAAAAGAATAAGGGCCTTGTCACTGGAATGGAACAATAATTCTTTTCACTCAGAACCTTCTTGCAAATTCATTGGTGAAAGAGCTGGATACAACTAAAAATGCCATCAGTAAAAAGGACTACTTACTTTTTCCAAATCTGTTTACACTTCCCATGAAAGTCGTAGTTTCCCTTAACAATGTTTTGTTCTTTTCAATATTCTTTAGAAGTATCTTTAAGACTAACTGCCTGTAAAGCTTATTTATTATAATGAATGTGTATTGAGCTCTTCCCACTGTGCAAGATACTATGTGAGATAAAATAATTAAAAAAACTTAATTCTTTATGTCCAGGATGTTGGAATTATGAGAGAAATAAATGGCACTTACAAAATCATTAACCCAAGACAGCTGTACAAATACTCAGAATATCCTGTTTCCGGGCTTGAAGTAGAAAAAGATTAGTTCCCAGTCAAGTGTTCAAGGGGAAACTACATAATGAAAATAATTGAGCTGAGTCTTGGAGGATAAGTAAGATTTGAGCAAACAAGGGAGTGGAGAAACTGTTTTCCATGAAAAGAACAAAATAAGTGAAGGCATAAAGACAGACAAGCAGAGTAGAGGAAAGCAGACCGGCCAGCTGATGACACAAATCATTGTACAGTCAACAATGCAATTGGTAATCATTTAATGTGAACAAATGAAAAAATAACTGAATACCATGTACCACAATTTAAAAGTTGTTTCATGTTTTGATTTATAAAAAAACTCTATCCAGTCTTTAGTGAAATGCAAAGAATTCATTAGTATATATGGTACTGTTTTAAAAGCAATAAAAGCACCTCATATAAAACAAAACCACCCATTGCAGAGTATAAAGGAAAAATATTAAGAAGGAATTATTAAAATCTACTGATTTCCTAATGCACCTGATTAACTTAAAAGAATATATTAGCAATAAGCAAATGAACTTGATTGCAAAAGAAAATATAAATGTCCATGTAAAACTTTCTAAGATTTAATGTCTTATAGTAAATCAAATGTTTAAAATACCTCTTATTTAAAAATGACTCTTTCTAAAGTTTTTTCTATTATGCTTTTCCTCATTGAAAAATTATTTTCAGAGTACACCCGCCAAATAAAAAGATTAATGAATAATGATGTCATAACTCCCACAAATAAATCATTTCAAATTATTGCTTAACAATGCTTTCAAGCAGGACATTTTGTATCTTGCATAGTAGACAGCTTCATAGGAATAGGAGACCTTTGCATAAACCATTGTATCTTGAGATTCTGGTGTGAGCTGACTCAACAACTTTCCTACTGTTATTAACAATAAGATACATGTATTAAACACAGGCAGTTCTCCAAGTAGAGTAGTATTATATTGAGAGAGAGAAATGAATATGAGAATGAGAGAGAGAATAATTTTAATAATATTAAGGCTGTGTCACTTGCAATGACTCCCTAGTCACAGGATGAGGACCAGGCTCTGTTCTTCAAAATCAGGGTCCTAATCTACATTTCCAAATTTATTTCTTTTTCTCTTCCATTGCACCACCACCTGGTTAGGCTATGCAACTTATTCTTAAAATAATCTCACTACTTCCCTTTCATGTATTTGAATCTTACCTATCCTTCAAACCTTGTTCATTCTTCTTTCTCCATAATATATGCTTTGGCCACTCCAGAATTAGCACTAGTAACAAACCTCTATTAAGTTAACAGAATCTTTTTCTTAAGTATCTGGTTGTTTATATATATATAATCTCCTAAGAATTATTAGATTTTAAAAGTCAACATAAAATAATCACTTTATGTTAAAAATTATACTTCAGGAGGAAGAAATAAACAAAGAAAACATTGCTCTTCACCATTCTGGCAAGAGAAGCAATCAAGCACCAGCATCTAAAGAAAACATTATGCAAGAAAGGGAAGAAGATTTGGTTCTTCTTGGAGCCAATAAAAATAACCAAATTAGTAAATCTCAAAATCTTTTTGAAAACAGGTGGGCAATGAATAAAGACTATAGTATTAGTAACAAAGAAAATGTCCACAAGTACCAAAAGATGCCCATTTACCCCAAATCCACTGGAAATAATGGGTCTAATGATCGAGACGATGTTATCAGCAAACTGTATGACCAAGAAGAATATGGTGCAGCCCTCACCAGAAAGAATACGCAACACAGAATGAAGCCGGAAGCTATGATGAAACTATTGGGGGAAGAAAACAAAGAGACCAGACCTGGGAATGTTCTAAGCAGAATTCCAGCAAGTGCAAATAATACTATAGCTCTCTCAAAAGGTAAGAGGAATCATCAAAGAAATCCACAAGTGCCAGATAATCCAGTGAAAAGCAAAAGTACCCACCGCATTCAACACAACTCTGACTACCCAAAGCAGTTCCCTAAACTCAAAAAAATCCCCAGTAATTTTGAAAGCAGTGGTTATCCAAATCTTCCAGAGACGGAGGACAATGATGTCTCTCCTTTCAGTGGAGATGGACAACATTTTAAGGACATTTCTGGTAAAGGAGAAGCTATTGATCCTGACCTAGAAGGTGCAGATGTTCAGACAGAGTTTTCCAGCCCCGGTGAAGCTGATATGATTCACCCTGAGGAAGGAGGCCTGGGCTATAATGACATCCCAAAGACAGCAGAAAACAGCAGAAGCACCACTGGATCCAGGGAAGAAACAGTTCAAGAGACAAACACTGCTGACGTCAGCCTGGTGGAGGGCAGCAACAGCATCATGGGTAGCACCAATTTTAAGGAACTCCCTGGAAAAGAGGGAAACAGAGTGGATGCCGGCAGCCAAAATGCTCACCAAGGGAAAGTAGAGTTTCATTACCCTCATGGTCCCTCAAAAGGGAAAGGAAAAGAAGGCAGCAGTGATGTTACTGAAAGTACTAATTATAATGAAATTCCAAAACATGGCAAGGGAAGTGACAGGAAAGGTACAGAACATTCTAATAGGAATCAAGTGACTTCCAGTGAAAAGCAAAGGTTGCCTAGTGAAGGCAAAAGTTCGGGCCAGCTCGTTCCTTCTTTTGGTCTCGACAATGAAATTAAAAATGAAATAGATTCCCACGGTGGCCCCAATAATGAGGGGACCAAAACAACACATCATGGGAAAAATCATTATGTACCCCACAGACAAAATAACTCCACATGGGGTAAGGGGATGCCACAGAAGAAAGGCTCCTGGGGCTACAGAAAATACCATTCCCACAGGAGGTTTAGGCCCCGGAAGAAGCAGGACAGTAGTGAGCCATCTGACAGTGGCAGTTCGAGTGAGAGTGACGGTAACTAGTCCCCTAGAAATTCCCAGCAGGATAAAAGTTTGGATGCCTAGACACCTGTCCCTTGACATGACTGGGCGGTGAAGGAGAACCCCCTGACAGCAGACCAGGTGAGAAAGGACAGAACAGGGAACTGAGTCGGACCTAGAAACCCGGCCTCCTGGGGAGAACCATTGCTATTTTCATGATTATAGGATGAAATTCTATCCAAGGTTATAATGCTTTATGAAATTCTATTTAAAGTTATAATGCTTTTTTTTTTCCAAGAAAATAATCATTAAGGATTTATGGAATAGGGAGCATTTTAAATAGGTGTCATTTAAAAATAGTTTGTGTATGTGTCAAACTTCCTTTATTATTGCACTGTAGACATGAAAATAAACAATATCTCTCATATAGTAGTAATCTGTAATAAATGATCAATGAGAAAAGTCTTGTCTGTGGTGCTTCATTGCAGAGGCAACAGGATCAGTTCTGCCTCTGGCCAAGGCAGTACTGTGAAATGAATTGGTGGAATAGAGGCTGAAAGCATCCCCCATCCCTCTCTGCCTAAGCCAGCACCTCCTGTTCCCTGGGAAGACCTCGTGCTCTGGTAAAGATACCCTGCTTCCCAGCCGGCCATCCTCTATCCTCTGGACATGTTCAGAACTCCTAAAGCAAATTCTATTTCCAGAAACAAATCACCGTGTTATCACTTTTCTCAATTCTACCTCCTTCTAGACAAAAAGAAAGAGAACCTGAAATGTTAAGTGAACTTGAAAATAAGGATTATCTTTTTTCCCTAATTTATTCTTCATTTTCCAAGTGTAAGAGAAATCAGTTTCAATGGAAAGACTTAACAGATCACCTAATAAATTAGTCACCTTCAGAATTCCAGAACAAATTATTTCTAGTTATTTGCTATTTTTAAATAAAAGGCAATTTGGTGCACACACACACACACACACACACACACACACACACACACACACACAACTAGAGGCAATTAATGAAGTGAAGACAATTTTATTCAGAGTTTAAATTGTACATAAATGAATTGAAATCAACCTGCTACTTATATTCCAGGTTATATCAGAATTATACATGTGAATGGTCTGAACACATGAAAAACACTAGGTGTTTTAAAGAAGAAAATGATCTGCTAGAGAAAACAAATGTTTTCTTTGGGTGATTACAAGAGGGACCTTCCAAAGGCCACCTGTCCTTGAATGCTATTTAGTGCAGAAACTACATTTCAATTCTCTGGTCAGATTTTATTTCCTCTCTCTCAGCTTGAGTGTTCATGCATACTTATTCAAATTTTCTTCATTCCTTTGAGGGGAACTCAATGTTTCAAAATCTGTACTGCATTACCATGGGACACAGCCATGAAGGGGTGGGTACAAACTGGAAGGAGTAGTGATCTGGAAACACCCTGCCGTCATGCAGCGGGGCTGTGCTCTAGCTAAACCCAGGTTTCAGCCATCATGTTGCATTAGCTTCACTTTTTTTTTTTTTACCAACATACATTTCCAAAATAGGGCAGAAAATTTCAGCCTCACAAAGCTGCCTTTTTATACAGTGATTGCAATGGGCATAGTCTGCCACCTTGTGCCCAAAAAAGAAAAGATCCTTCCAGGCTCTGGCATTTATTTCCAAGCAGCTACATCACCCTCCAACCCCACTTTCCTAGATTTCTCTGCTTGTAAATCTCTACCTTCACTTTGCAGCCCTAATTCATCTGTTCCTGACAACTCCAACCAGTCAGGGCAATTTATCTGATTCTGTTTGACATGATATTCAGCTCACTTGAAAAACAAATACTGAATGATCCCATTTTACAAAATTCCATGAAGATCAAAAGAAGAAGAGAAGAGATGTTCCTGACCCCTATTAAGATGATACTTTAGTCATGGAGAAAGGCATAGAAAAGACACAAGGCAGACTGGTAAATCCAACAATGGAAAAATAAATAAAGTGATTATAGGCATTTTGAGGAAAGAGATAAATTCTAGCTAAAGGAAACCGTAAAGTTAAAGTAAAATCTATTTTCCTTAAGGTATTACACATTCAGAGGGGCTGCAGATAGTAAGTTCTAACAGCAAATGAAGGCTTGACAGTTTATTACCTTAAATGATACTATTGGTATTTTAGAGCTTAAGAGTGATCACTCCAGGCCCTGGCTGGTGGCTCAATGGATAGAGTGTCACCCCAGCATAAGGACGTCCCAGGTTTCATTCCCCATCAGGGCACACAGGAGAAGTGACCATCTGCTTCTCTCCCCGTTCTCTCTCTCTTCTCCTCCCACAGCCAGTGGTTCCATTGGTTCAAGAATGGCCCTGGGCACTGAGGATGTCTTGGTTGGTCTGAGTGCATCCATCTCATGTGCTAAAAATAGCTTGGTACTCAAGCATCGCCCCAAGATGAAGTTGCAGGGTGGATCCCGGTCGGGCACATGCAGGAGTCCGCTTCACTACTTCTCCTCTCACCTAAAATAATAAAATAAAAAGAGGGATCACTCCAACCAGAGGATGGGAAAGTAGTAACAGGTGGGGTGGGGTGAGGGAGTTGGAAAGCAGAATACTAATAGTAAGGACACCCAGAGTGCTATTTCTATTATCTAGAAGAAACATAACATTGTCTTCTCACTGAGTCTTTGAGACCTGCTTTGACCGAAGTCACGTTAATTTCAAAGACGTTAGGATGCTTTCCCAGAAGCTTACGTTTCAAACACAACTTCTAATAAGGTAAACTCTGCTAGTCAAGATATTGATACCTAGAATTAGATGTTGAAATATAGCATTAGATGGCCTAAAGAAAAAAAGAGAAGAAATACGTGGGTCTAGATGAAAGTCATGGAAAAAGAAATTGGGAGCAGAATGGGTAAAGTGGGGAATAAAAACTTAGGGGAAAAATACTTGCAAGAAAATCTGGAAAGAAGGGGAGAACAAAACTTTAATACAATCTCGAGGTCAAGAACCCAGATGAGAAAAATGTAGAAATGACAAGTGAATTCATACATCTACAAAAAAATCTATGTGAACCTATATGATTTAGACTTTAGATAATAAGGACAAGAAGAGCTACAATTGAACTTGTATTAAATGAACAGTAGTTTATACATTCATGCGGATTGTGTAGACAAGCACATATGTGCCCTATTTAGAAATATGATTATTAGTATACAGTGTGTCCGTAAAGTCATGGTGCACTTTTGACTTTTGACCAGTCAAAAGTGCACCATGACTTTATGGACATGCTGTATTTGAATTTTGAGCATATTGTTACTATTATTAGGTTAATATATTAGTAATAGAATTTAAAGACTTTTTAAGAATTTAAAAATAAGATACAGAAGCCTCTGAATGACCTTACCATTAGGAAATAAAAATATTTCAAGAAAACTAATAAAAATAAGAATATAACACAGAGAGATATTTTTATAGTAATAACAAACACTTTTATAATTATAAATTAGAACATTTTTATGTAGTCCTTTCTGAAAACAGAAATCCTGAAATATCTTAAATCCTGAATATATCATTAACCATAAAAGAAACTCTACCAACTACCTCAGCGGTAGAGCGTCAGCCCAGCGTGTGGAAGTCCTGGGTTCGATTTTCGACCAGGACACACAGGAGAAGCACCCTCTGCTTTTCCACCCTTCCCCCTCTCCTTTATCTCTCTCTCTCTCTCTTTCCCTTCCACAGCTAAGGCTCCGTGGGAACAAAGTTGGCCCAGATGCTAAGGATGGCTCCATGGCCTCTGCCTCAGCAACTAGAATGGCTTAGATTGCAATGGAGCAATTTTTCAGATGGGCAGAGCATTGCCCCGTAGTAGGCATGCCGGGTGGATCCTGGTCGGGCACATGAGGGAGTCTATCTCTCTGCTTCCCTGCTTCTCACTTCAGAAAGAAAGAAAGAAAATGGAAAATGTAATTAGAAATTACCTATCAAAAAATTCTTAGGGCCAAATTGTTTTACTAGTGTGTTCTTTCTTACTTTCAACAAACAAATACTTGGCGTGATATACAGAAATAGTGAAAAAGCTGGAAAGCTGCCACTTCAGTTTATGAAGCTAAGATGACTTAAATAGTAAACCCTCAAAAAAATGAAATAAGAAAACTATAATACAAATATTATTTATGCACACAGTTTAGAAAAATCCAAGCAATTTTAATTGCAAAAATTCTTTTACAGAGTCATTTAGTAAGATAAAAGTTTATCCTAGAAGTACAAAAGTGGTTTAATATTATGAAGCTAAGATGAATTAGCTTCACAGTATTGTCCTATAAATACATCACATCTCTAGCTCCACTCCCATAAAAAAATGACAATGTCATTCTTTCAATAAATATTTGAGTTGGGTTCAGATGACTTGACAGTCTTTGACCAGGTAACATCATAGGTGCTGAGGACGCCCTCATGGAGCTTACATGTTAATGGGAGAAAGGAAATATACAGACACAAAGAAAATGGTATGTAAATGGTGATAAAAAGTTGTGGGAAAAATAAAGCAAGAAAGGGTGATAGGAATAGCCATTTGAAATAGGATGATCAGAGAAGGCTGCACTGTGGTGACATTCAAGCAGAATCCTCAGGAAGATACGTGAACATAAAGGAGAGAAGCATTCTAGGCAGAATTAACAGCAAGTGTAAAGGCCCTGAGGCAGCATCATGGCTGGTGGACTGCGGATAGCAAAGAAGCCAAGATAGTTTGAGTGGATATGTAAGGGGTGGTAGATCTAATCAAATCCAAGAATGGAAGCAAAGAAGATGGAGTCTTAGAGACTAAGAAATGAGATGGAAATCCAATATAAGATGGTGATCAAAATAGGGATGGCCCAAATTATTTTAAAAGGGTAAGTCTGGCTACTGTGATGGAGAACAGAATGTTGTCTGGTAAAGGTGAAAGCAGGGTAAGGTCTAGAGGTGGCTGTGATAACCCCGATGGGGGCAGGAGAGAAGTGGTCAGATTCTGTGTGTGGAGGAAGCAGAGCTGACAGATTTACTGATGACTGGGTGCGAGGATTCAAAAGAAAGGAAAGGGGTATGAACAATTAAAAATTTTTGGACTCTGAAACAGTAAGGATGCAAAATGTCATTCTGAAATACTCAACACCCATTTCTGATTTTCAAATTATTAGTAAAGAAGGAATACTGGAAAGTGGTATACTCTAAATATGACAGAGAATATCTATCTTAAAACCAGCTAATATTATGAATGATGGTGAAATACCAGTCGCGCATTCAGAATTATTTTTTAAAAACAAGAGTTTATAGCCTGACCTGTGGTGGCGCAGTGGATAAAGCGTCGACCTGGGAACACTGAGGTCGCCAGTTCAAAACCCTGCACTGGTCTGGTCAAGGCACATATGGGAGTTGATGCTTCCAGCTCCTCCCCCCTTTCTCTCTCTCTCTCTGACTCACTCTGTGCCTCCTCTCTAAAATGAATAAATTAAAAAAAATTAAAAAGAAAAACAAAAAAAAAGAGTTTATAATGGACAAAAATTGGGAAAACACTAAATATTCTTCAATACTAGCCCTAGTGGGTTGGCTCAGTGGTAGAGTGTCAGCCTGGCGTGTGTAAGTCCCTGGTTTCAATTCCTGGCCAGGGCACACAGTAGAAATGCTCATCTGCTTCTCTACCCTTACCCCTCTCTTTTCTCTCTATCTCCCTCTTCCCCTTCCACAGCCAAGGCTCCATTGGAGCAAAGTTGGCCCTGGGTGCTGAGGATGGCTCCATGGCCTCCACCTCAGGCACTAGAATGGCTCCGATTGCAGTGGAGCAACACCCCAGAGGGGCCAAACATTGCCCCCTGGTGGGCATGCCAGGTGGATCATGGCCGGGCACATACAAAGAGTCTGTCTGCCTGCCCCCCACCCCACTTTCTAACTTTAGAAAAAATACACACACACACACAAATATATATATATATATATATATCCTTCAATACTAGATTGAACAAATTATGGTAGAGTTATATAATGAATTTTTAAATAATTTAAAAATATTTAATAAGGTAGTGAAATGATGCATTAACAGAACAGGATACCAGACAGAATATAAAGTATCATACCAGTTTTTTTTTTAAGTGTATATAAGTATATATTTAGGAAAAAGGCTGGAAGGGAAAATGTGATGCATATGTAAGTGATCTTTATTCTTCACATATTTTTACATTCTTTATAAATTTATACATTGAACCTTTCTTTTTAATCAGAAAGACTGTATATATGATTTGGAAAAAGAAATACATGCAAACTGATTCAAGATCGACTCACATGCTTTTAGTACTTGACAGACAAGCAAGCAGGAATCACTGAAATAATGATGCCTCCTCACGTCCCGAAACTGTGTAATCCCTGGAAAACCACGTGTCGGAGAGCCAGAGTGGCTTCTCAGAAGCTTGGGGAAGTCTGAGGGCAGCTTTCACACCCATATTCTCCGTCTTCAGGGGCCCCTTCGCCCTCCCTCCCCTCGTTATAAGACACGTTGGCCTCTCCGAGGGGCCCCTCCTGGAAGGAGCCCATTCCCCTTCAATCATCCAGGTCTCTGTGAAGACAGAATGCCAACACTAAACAGGTCACAAAAGCTGGTTTTGCAGAACACCACAGACTCAGATTAGTGCTCACACATTCTACCAACTGAAAATTCTATTAACAGGGGTCAGTCTCCCAGAACTCAAAATTAAACACATCTCAAATCAGCCCGTTGTGACCTTTTGCTCCTTTCGCACTTTCAACTCTTTCTCCTTTGGTTCCTCTTTTGTTTCCTCGTCAGGATTTCCGTTCTATCACAGAGACATACACTGTAGTCACACCCTGTTAGAATGACCGATTTGTGTGTGACCTGACGGCTCGCCACAGCTTAACCACTGCCACATCATTCCCACAGGGTGGTCACTGCGGAAGCCACACCTGCATGCTGGGAACAAGTTCTGCTTTGAAAGAGCTTGTCTAAAGGTTCATGTTTGAAGAGTGTCTTATAGATTCACTTTAAGTCTTTATTTTCATGATTTGTTGATAGAGACACAAGGTCATGCTGTCTCTTCCTAGACTGGAAGCATTCCCACATGTCAGGCCCACACAGGGAAAGATTGGCCACGGATCTAGAGTAGCGAGTTTTAACCCGTGGGCCATAGAATTTTTGTAAGTTTATGTGTGCCATGAAATGAAAAAGGTTGAAAATTGTTGGTCTGATGGACACATAGGAGACGAATTTGAGGGTCACTGGGAAGATGGCTGTGCTGGGGATTTCAAACTGTGGTTTGTATTATAATCATTTGAGGAAACTATTGAAATGAAGGTCATTTTGCCTTGTTCACAGCCTTGCATCGCCCATATTACTCTATCTATTCACTGATACACCTAACCACCGCATCACAATCACTTCTTTGCTAAAAATACAGCTTGTGGCCTGACCTGTGGTGGTCGACCTGGAAAGCTGAGGTTGCCGGTTCAAAACCCTGCACTTGTCTGGTCAAGGCACATATGGGAGTTGATGCTTACTGCTCCTCCCCCCTTTCTCTCTCTCTCTCTCTCTCTCTCTCTCTCTCTCTCTCTCCTCTCTCCTCTATAAAATGAATAAATAAAAATATTTAAAAAAATACAGCTTGTTTTGCTCACATAATTCATCAGGGATATCAGCATCTATAGGAAGATTTACTCTTTTTAAACACTTGCACAGAATCCAACTGCTTGGATTTACTGTCATTTTTAGCCATTCCCCTATTGATGAACATTTAAGTAATTTTTAGTAAATGTTATTAAAACCAGTGTTACAATAAACAACTTTGGTTGTGTGCCTTTGGGTATAGCCATAGGGTACATTTTAGCAATGGCAAACCATTTTTAAGTATTAGAGATACAAAGGTGCAACACCAAGTTGCAGATGCCTGAAACCAGGTTCTTAAGCAAGTAGGCAGATACTGCCTTTTATATAAATTGCCTCTATGATACTTCATCCTGCATGCAATATGCCCCCAGGGCAGTTAATTTCAAACACTGGTGGTAGATGAGGTGAGGTCGAGTCATCTGGAATTTTTAAAAAATAAAGCAGAACCCCTGGTGCCCCATCTCCAAAGATCCCAATTCGATTCCAGCCTCAGGTGGGTCCCAGGAATCTACTGTTTAGGAAACTTCCAGGTGATAGGAATGCACAGCCAGATTTGAGAATCAGCCTATGGTGACCCATATTCAAGAACCTCTAATGTTAAAAACCAGAGAACAACAGAAACTAGATGGCAACCTCAACCTCATTCACTTTTTTTAAACCCTGGAATACAACTGAGCAGAGCACTTGAGAGAGAGAATCTTTTTTTTTCTTTTCCGGTCGTGATTACATTTGGGGACATTATCCCCCTATAGAAAGTCATATTTTAAAAGACAAACAGGTGCTTCTTTTTGATAATACTCATAGCCCATTATTTTTGAACTCTAGAATAAAAAACAAGAGCTCTTTTGTTTAAATACTAGTTCCTCTGGAAATTTTAAATCCAGCTCTTGTTTGTATACATCTCTCCTAGAACACCCTAAATTTCCTGTTTCTTAAGATAATAGTTGAAATTTATTTTAATTAAAAACATCTCTCCTTTCTTACTAATGCCTGGATCTCATTAAAACCAAAGACCAGCTGTGCTCAGGTTTTTTTTTGTTTAAGCTAAACCCCTTAAATGTAATACTATCATTTTTTTTCTACTTCTGCCTTGGTAACGAATGTATCATTCTGGTGAATGGGGGAGGCTATATGTGTATGGAGGCAGGGGTTATATGGGGAATCTCTGTAACTTCCTCTCAGTTTTCTTGTGAACCTAAAATTGGTCCTTATTTCAAAAAAATGTGTTTTTTTCTTTAAATGCACATCTGTTCAATTCTAGAATTTCACATCTTTGCTAAGGACTCTCTTGCCAAGACCAGTTCAGCAGTGGGTGTGCATGAAAGCAAGGCACTGCAGAACTTAAGAAAGAACACACACAAGACACAGCATACAGAAAAGATGGGTACAGCATATAGAAAAAGTCCCAGCCTCTAGGACTGAGAGTCCAGATCTCTGCAGCCTCATTCTATTTATTGGTCTCTTTGCTCATCAAGCAAATGAACAGATCCTGGGTCACATTAGTCTATAATGGATTCAGGTGCAGAGAAAGATGACCAACAGACACCCCCCAAGTATGTAGGAAAATGGCTATGGGGATCAGCTGCTTCCTATAAACAATCAGAGTAGTGCTTGCCACAGCAGCGTTCTGCCCCTGCAGGACTTGGCGTTCCGAAGTCCACACCAAGGACTTGTCTCAAGGCTGCAGTTTAATCTCTCAGCCATGTTCCTACTCTCTCTTTTGCCACAAGAGTCTGCTTTACCTCCAAAACTGGCTGGGCGGACCAGGAAATCAGCGCCCTTTCAGGAGCAGCTGTCAACCAATAACTATACCTCAATTCCCTCACCCTTGGCTAGAGTAACTCTGAGGCTTTAGTTTTACACTGGTTCCCAGAATTCCCCCACCAGGGTCACATTCCATTTGCCCATGGAGCAGCTGGTTTGATAATGAATTCTTTATTGGATTTTTTCATTTTCTTGTCTTATTTCTTCATTTTCTTACCTTAATGTCCCTCTTTCAAAATAAAATATAACAACTATAAATTCAACTAGTACTTGAATCCTTTAAAATCTGTTTCTGCTGCAACTGAAACTAAGAAAATACCTCTTTCACACCCAAAAGGCAATACCATGGAAGCAAATGGACATTCAGTCTCTGAGATATATAGAAAAATTGCGCTAGGGAAATAAATACATTGGGGAGTCATCAGCATATGGACTGTTTGGGAATCATAAGTGTAAAGGAGATCATCAATGAAGTGAGTGAAAACAGAAGAGAAAAGCTGTCTAAGAATGGGTTGGAAGCATTGGTCATACTAAAGTTTAGAAGTAAGAAGTAAGAAAGTGGCAAAAATGCCAAAATGAAGCAGCCAAGAAGATCAGAGAAAACTCAAGCAAATAAAGTATTTCCAGGAATTAAAATAAAAGAATTGATTCCTGGGTCTTTCTGCTGATCAAAAGAACCAGAATCTCTTGTTGATTCACATATGAAGTTTGCATTTCTGAAGGCTTCTGGGATATTCCTTAAGCATGACTCAGCCCTGGACAATTGGTTCTTGGTAGAGTGTTGGCCCAGTGTGTGTATGTTCTAGGTTCGATTCCTGGTCAGGGCACACAGGATAAGCAACCATCTGCTTCTCCACCCGTTGCTCTCCCTCTTCTTTCTCTCTCTCTTCCTCTCCTGCAGCCATGGCTTGATTGATTTGAGTGCATTGGCCCAGGACACTAAGGATGTACCTCCATGGAACCTCTACCTCAAGCGCTGAGAATGAGCCTTTTTGCAGCCTCCGCCTCAGGAGCTAAAAATAGCCCAGTTGTGAGCATGGACTCAGATGGGCAGAGCATCGACTTCAGATAAGGTTGCTGGGTGGATCCAGGTTAGGGCACATGCGGGTGTCCGTCTTTCTATCTCCCCTCCTCTCACTTGGAAAAGAAAGGTTTTAAAATATATATTGACTCTTGGAAACTCTTATATTCTCCCTTTGTGTGGGAGAAAAATATTTTAAATAGCTTGGCACTAATAAGCTTTTATTCTTTCTTGGTGAATTCACAACAGAAAAAAATTGACTCCTCAAAAGCTTATCCTGCTACCTAATCAAATTGTCCCCTTGTGATTAGAGGTGATATGTAAGTACAGCTTTGAATTAGCTGACTATGGAACTTTTTTCTGGAGTTGAGGTTATCCTGATTTGACAATGTTAATTGCTAGGGATTTCCATTCTTAAGCTGGATCATTAACCCAAAATAGGTCCATAAAATTTTTAATTCTTTTTAAGATATAAAATCAGATAGCAAGGTTCAAGCTTTATTTAAGTTCTACAGATAATTTTTTTGCAATTATGACTAATGATTATACTAATGAAAGTGATTTTCTTTATTATCAATACTTATGCATCCAAGTAAAATCTCTTTGAAACAGTCATCTTGGGAAGTTATATGCTATGTTTCTGAAAATCTTTTAGAAGTACCTTCAGTACCTATGGCAACTATACTTGATGGGCACATCTTCAATCCTTTTTAATCTTGATTTTAGGATTATTAATATTGATACTAATAATAGTGAACAGCATTTCATGATTGCCATAAACTGAATGTGTGCCCCTAAAGGCAGATGTTGAAACCTAATCTCCAATGAGATGATATTTGGAGGTGTGGCCTTTGGGAGGTGATTAAGTCAGGAGGGTAGAACTCTCATGAGTTGGACTTAATGTCAAGACCCCAGAGAGATCCCATACCCCTGCCACCAGGTGAAGTTACAGGAAGCAGGCCCTCACCAGCCACTAAATCTGCTAATGCCTTCATGTTGAACTTCCCACCCTCCAGAAATGTAAACAAGAAATCGTTTGTTGCATAAGCCACCAAGTCTATGGTACTTTTGTTATAGCAGCCTGAACTGACAAAGACAGTAATTCTCATAAACTGGCCCCTACAGAGAAATTTCAAGAATGTTGACAACAAAATGTTATAAAACAAGTTTAATAGATAAACATACCTAAACACATTGGAGAAAATGCTCAAAAGTTGTGTTATTATTAATAGAGTAAAAAACTGTAGAGATCCAGAAAGAGAGACAAGACTAGCTACATAATTTGCAAAGCTCAGTACAAATAAAAACGCA
This sequence comes from Rhynchonycteris naso, assembly GCA_037038555.1. Classification (NCBI taxonomy): domain Eukaryota; kingdom Metazoa; phylum Chordata; class Mammalia; order Chiroptera; family Emballonuridae; genus Rhynchonycteris; species Rhynchonycteris naso. Next base: position 250,453,429 of record CM072996.1, on the reverse strand, counting down.
AGGCATCATCCTCTAGTGTCTCATCAGATTTCACTTAAAAAACACAAGTTTAAAGATAATATTAAGAATTTCAAGATGGTAACAGCAGAGCATTAAACCACATGTGGCTTCCTTCTGTGGCACGGACCCCCTATTCATGGAGCTTGCCCTGCAGAGACTACTGCTATTCAGAAATTACTGGTTCCCACTGACTTCGTCTTAAACTTTTTTTTTGCTATGAAAACTTCTTGCGTTCTTAGTATTTGTTTGCTTGTAGGTAAAAGAATAAGAAGACGATTCAGATGCCAAGAAGAGGTGCACTAGTTAGGGCAACGAGATCAAGCTCTCTGTAGTGGTGTGAGAGGCAGGGAAGCTGGGAGAGCAGAGCCTTCCTGGCTGGCTTTCTGAGGCAGGCCAGCAAGTCCAGGACATGGCAGCTTATTTTACCTCAGGTTCAATCAAAGCAACATTTTCCCCATAAGTGGGTTTCAGCAAACATCTTAAAGGCCACTTTATACAAAACTTCATGGAAACACAGTAGGACAAATTAGCACCAGCCGTCCCCACTCTCTGTCCTACCTCATTCCCTCTGCTCCCTGTGGGCAGTGGTGGGACTCAGCCAGTTCGCACTGGTTCAGCAGAACCGATACCTAATTATTTTGCTGAGTTTGGCAAACCAGCTGTTAAAATGGCACTTGTAATCAGGGTTCTCTCTAAAGTGGGTGCCTGGGAAGCCCCCAATGTGGAAATCACATATTTACATTCCTTTTCCTTTTTTAACATTCATCTACACAACAGCGTATTCTCAGCATCCTTAGTAATGTTCATTCCGTCCATAGGTGAAAAAAAAAATGGACAGAACTATGCTTGTAATACTTATTTATTCATTTTATGAAACTCACTATACCTTTGATGAAATATTACATTTTAATTACCTTGCATTTATTACTTCAGTAAACAAACATATAACATAAAGAAAAAAAGTGCCAACCAACCAGGGGGTGACAAGTTGTCATTTGAAATATCTTAAGTAACAGTCTTATTGTTTTTTGTCAGGTATTATTTAATATTTTTATTAATATTTTAAAACTCTTTCTTAGAACAATCTAGTTTTGTGTACCTGTTTAATTGTTCTTATTTAAGTATTAAATGCATGAAATAATAAACTACCATTCAGTATATCTTTTTTTATACTTAAAGTGGTCATTAGGGCATAGAACTAAATGCATAAAATAATAAACTGCCATCCAGTATATCTTTTTTATACTTAAAGTAGTCATTAGGGCATAGAACTAATTGTTCAATTATAATTATTTGAATCCCACCACTGCTGTGGCTGCCATGTTTAATTCAATAGGCAGTGAAAAATACTGGCTATTACACAACTTGAGGTTAGTTCATATTCTCATGATGTTCTACTAGATTTTTGCTAAAATATATATAGCTGATTTAAAGAAGTATACTAGCTCTAAAACGAAGTTTCTTTAATTTCCTGAAGTGGTTACACATGAGTGCTATATTATTTTTCCAACAATAATTTTCTTCCTGGCAGAAAACCACTTAGTTCTTTTGTATTTCCTATATATTTTTTTATCATAGCACTAAACATGAGACTAATTACATACTGAATAAAGTTTAGCTCTACATCATAAATTGCAGAAGAATGTATAAACTACAAATAAGTGTCCTGCACACACCTAATGTATCTAATTTTACCCACAAACACACCAAATATATCAATTTAATCCACAAACACACCAAATGTATCTAATTTTAAATGTAAATCTTAACATTGATGTATTTTCCTAACTACCACAGAACAAGACAAGTTAGTTAGTCTTACTCAAATCCCATATATATCAACAATGAGAGTATTATAATGAAGTTTTTATATTTCTAATCCATTAATTTCCAGGCCTATTTATAGTACATCACAGATTTCCTTAAATCATTTTGAGATGTTTTTTGAAATTCTTGAAAGTTTTAAAACAAAGCAAATTTTATTTTAATTGCTATTACCATATTTCCCCATGTATAAGACGTACTCTTTTTGGAAAAATTTGGGGTCTAAAAACTGGGTGCATCTTATACAGTGGTTGTAGATATTTTTACTTGCATTTCCCTCTTTTTCGCGCTTGTTTTTGAGGTCATTGTTGTAGATTTTTTTACTTGCATTTCCCGCTTTTTCACACTTGTTGTCTTTGTGCTCATTGTTTCGCACCTGTCACTGTTATATTATGGTAGGTTACGTTTTGCTACATTCTGCCCAGAAATGGCTCAGAAAAGATTTTGTACAGTGCTGAATTCAAGTTAAAAGTAATCCAGTTTGCAAAAGTGAATGGAAATCATGCTGCTGAATGTAAGTTTTGTCCTACTCCAACTGAGAAATCAATCTGAGACTGGCTACGGGAAGAAAAAACCCTACTGAAAATGCCACGGCAGAAGAAGGCCATGAGAGACAAATCAGCAAAATGGCCTGATTTAGAGGGGGAATTGGATTTATGGATTGAAGAGCAAAGGGCAATTGGAATTACTGTGTCCACAAAGATGGTTCAGCGTGAAGTAAGAAGAATGCTGATGAAAAATAAGTTACTGATTTCAAAGGAGGACACAATTGGTGCTGCAGGTTCATGAAACGGAACAGACTAAGCATGAGTACATGCATCAGACTTGCCCAGAAGATGCCTGAAAGGTATGAGCAGAAGGCCCTTGAATTTTATTGTTTTGTCATTCAATGTCAAAAGAAACATCAGTTTGAGTTGGGACAGATTGCAAATATGGATGAAGTCCCTCCTCAATTTGATGTTCCAAGTAGCAGAACTGTTGATAAGAAGGGGTGAAAACTGTAACTGTGAAGACAAGTGGACGTAAAAAGAGCCATTATAGTGTTCTAGTTGTTGTGCTGACAGAACCAAGATGCCTCCTATGCTGATTTTCAAATGCAAAACAATGTCAATAAAAGACATTCCTCAAGGAGTGATTGTCCACATTCATGACAAGGGTTGGATGGATCAGGATGGGATGAGGATCTGGTTTGAGAAAGTTTGGAGAAGGAGACCGGGTGGGCTCTTATGCAAACCTACCCTATTGGTGCTTGATCAATTCAGGGCTCACATAACAAAAAACACCAAGAAGATTGCTGCAGAGCAAAAAACAAAACTTATCGTCATACCTGGATGCTTGACATCCCAGCTCCAACCACTTGATGTCAGCACTAACAAACCCTTCAAAGCTGCCATGAGAGAGATGAACGGAACCAGTGAACAAAGTCTTCTGGGGACAATTTGACATCAGCAGGAAGAGCGAGAAAACCAACTATAGAAGAAGTTTGCACCTGGGTGAAAAGATTTTGGGATAATATCAAGATTGAGATTTTTGTCAAGTCATTTAAGAAGTGTGGCATTTCAAATGTCATAGATGGAACTGAGGACGAGGCAATATATGAAGACAGTGACTCGTCATCAGACACAGATGAGGACAAGATAATGGATGGTAGTTTTGACAGTGATGAGGAGTTGTATAAATTTTATGATGAATAAATTTGAGTTTAATAAATTTGTATAATACATATTTTTTCAAATTTCAGGCCTCAAAATTAAGATGCATCTTATACATGGGGAATATGGTAACTAATAGTATTAGGAAGAAACTCGGATATAAAATCCATTTTTAATTTGTATTTATTTATTTTTTAAAGTTTTTATTTTGAGGAGAGAAAGGCAGGGGAGTGGAGCAGGAAGCAACTTATAGTAGTTTCTCACACATACCTTGAGCAGGCAAGCGTGGGGTTTCTAGGCAGTGACCTCAGCATTCCAGGTTGACAATTTATCTACTGCGCCACCACAGGCTGGCCACAAAATCCATTTTTTGACCATCAGATATTCATGCTAGTTTCACAGAATTTTCTGTCACTATTCCAATTATATTAATATCATCTAAATTAAAGTTGTACCAGCTGTATTAATCTTCAAAACTTAGGTTTAAACAATAGAGAACAATATTTGTTGTGAGGAAAATAGCAATTACTAAAATAAAATTTGTGTAATACAGTAAAATTTTTGAATTATCCCAAGGAAGACACTCTTAGACAAATGAGTTGAACTTTCCCTGAAGTTTCTCAGACAGAGGAGAAGACAAATTGGTGGAGGAAGAAATTAGAACAGTAAGGACTAAAATTTCCTTAAAGTGAGCATGAGGCAAAGGACTTTCCAGTCACAATGAAAATAGAATTTGCTGACAAGGTCATGATCACATCAGACAACTCATAACTGGGAAAAAGAAATCTACAAAAAACATCATTTATTTTTAACTGCACAATCTGGAATATTTCCAGACTATGTCTGGAAAATGCCTGACTGCCCTTGACCATTATATTGCTCCCTTTTCTTTCTTATGTTGCTCACTCTTTTACCAATCAATACTCATGTGTCAAAGTAAGGAGATACCTCGTATAAGAAGATTCTTATACGAGGTATCTTCTTACTTATATATTGATTAGATACTTCATATAAGGAGTTTCCTTATATGAGGTATCTGAATACCATATTTCCCCATGGATAAGATGCACTTTTAAAAAAAAAAATTGGGGGTCTAAAAACTGGGTGCGCCTTATACAGTGGTTGTAGTTTTTTTACTTGCATTTCCTACTTTTTCACACTTGATAAGAAGTTGTATGAATTTTATGATGAATAAGACTTGAGTTCAATAACTTTGTGTAATACGTTCTTTTTCAAATTTCGGGCCCCCAAATTAAGGTGTATCTTTTACATGAGAGCATCTTACACATAGGGAAATACGGTAGCTTCAAAAAAATAAAAACTCATAGAAGCAGAGTACAAAGGTGATTGCCAGGGACCATCAAGAAGGAGAAATGGGGAGTTGTTCTTTTATGGGTATAAAATATCAGTTATATAAGATAAGTAAGTTCTAGAAATTTGCTGTACAACATTCTGCCTATAGTTATCAAAACTGTATTGTACACTAAAAAATTTATTAAAAAAGGTAGATTTCATGTTTGATGTTATTATTATAATTTTTAAAAATTAGTAAGAAAGCACTCAATGGCATTTAATTTTAGCCATAATTTGTCCCTTTAACTTATAGATTGATTAGATTATTCAGGTATTTACCATTGATAAGGTATTTCTTATTAAATACACTTTGATGACTGTGCTCCTAATTTAATGCCCAAGCCCCCATGCCTTTCTGATGTTTGGGGTCTGGAATTTTTTTTTAGTAGTCTAACTTGGTATTTGTATTGCAATTCATTTAACAAACACACTCACACTTTAGTACACTGCAGTAACCTTTCCTAACAACCAAAAGAGTTTATTTATAACACAATGAATGATTCTGAGAGAGCATCCTGACGGTGGCAGATGGACCATATTATTGTTCATTTTAAAGAGGATTCTATTATTTTAAGCTAGTGAATGGAACAAGGTATACTTTATCTCATTTCCCAAGAATGACATTGATTTGCAGTAAGATCTCTGAAGAATCATTTTTCTACATTAGCAATTTTTAACCAGTGTGCTGCAAGAATTTTTAAAACATGCAATACCTATTTAAGTGGGGGCACTGACCTCTTTTTCCTTAGATCGTCAAATTAAAAAAAATGACAACAGCCAACACAACAGTATACATCTAGTGTGAATGAATGAAAATTACACCTATTTTTTGTCAAATTGGCAAAAAATATATTTTTTGATATGCTACAGAATGTGAGTTTATGTGTGCCATGATGAAAACGGTTGAAAATTGCTGCCTGTACCATCAGAAGACATATAGCTCTTTCTTAAGGCCCAGAAACTACTTACGCTGTCTGATTTCTCTGTAGGTACTCTGACACTGGGTCTTTGGACTTCTCTAGACTGGCATTAATGTAGAAAGGTGTTTAAAGTTGCATAAAACACAATTTAATTCCTTTAAGCCAGCTCTAAAGAACTGAAACATGCTCCCCAGAGACCAGCCTAAGTGGCTTCCAGAATAATTAGATAAACTCCACAACCCAAATAAAGTCCAGGGTTCATGAGGCCCAGTCTGCTCAGGAGATATTTTCAAGATACATAATCAAGGTTATGCCTTTTAAATAATACAGGCTTAGGGAGTTATGTTATTGGAAGGATACTAGAGAACCAGTGATAGTAGCATTTTTGTATAATTTTACATAAGATTGAAAAAACATGATTATTTATCTCAAAGAACTGACTTTCTTGAAACCACTACACAAAGTAAGTGCAATTCTAATCTTTACTCGCTTCTTTAGACTAGTGTCAAAGGGAATTCTAGTCAGAAACACATTAAAATTTTTAAAATTCCTTTTCCCTATTTCTGTTGTGTTCATTTCTTCTCTTTGAAGGAAATGTTTAACTTGTGTTCTTTTCTTCAACTAATTCCCCACCCCCTTTATTCAGATTCCTCTGACTAGGGAGTAGAATGAGAAACAGCTAACTTGTTTACCAATCCCCCAGCTTCCTTTGTCTGGTCTTCTGTTTTTTTCCGACCATTCCCCAACCCTCTTACCTAGTTAATGATATCCCCATCTCTCCCTTCCACCTTGGCATGGCCATTTAAACTAGCCAATTAAGAAAGATTAAAATTGTAGTGTCAACACTCCAGCCAATGAAGCATGACCCAGCAACCTAAGGCCCGAGTTAGGGATAAAAACAGAATTTTCCCTCTGCCTGCACACTGGCTGGCTGGCTTTCACTAGCAGCAGCACACCCTTCCGCAGAAGTTATTCAAGTTGACTTGCTGAGGTGTTTTATCTCCATGAGTCTTGCTTAATTCCATCTCGAGCATCTCCCCACAGCTCCCCTAGGTCTTTCTTGCCACATTCTCCTGAACATTTTCCCTAAAGCCCACTGACTTACTAGCTCCCTCCTTTCTGTGTTGTCTCATGTTTTTTCCATACATAGCAGGTCTGACCTTTTAATTCCCAGCCTCTTCCCAGCCACACCTTCTTCTCAAGTCTTTGCCTTTCTGAACACCCTAGTTTGCATCAGTGTTTCTCAACCTGTTTACTATTGCCTCTGCCAAGGATACTCTTTTAGAGATATTTTCCCCAATTTCTTCCCATGAAATTTTAAAGCCATGAACACACCATATATTTGCTTACATATTATGTAATTATCTGCACTTTATACATAAAAAGAGCATTCTTTTTTCTCACTATCTCCCCCTCAAGAACCAATCATTTCCTTGGATGCAATATCATTTCAGCTGACAATACATGATCTAGATCATGCTTTTTATAAACACGGCTCACTTTTGCAGTGCTGGTCAACCTGGTCTGTACCTCCGTTCTAGCTTTCATGATGGGCAGTAGTGGAGCAACCAAATGGCACTGCAATTGGCCCACCATGAAAGCTGGAACACCCACTAGTGGGCGGTAGGGACCAGGTAGACCAGCACTGCAAAAGTGGGCCGTTTTTATAAAAAGTTTGAAGACATCTGATAGAACATAGGTGGGACAGCAGAGGGGCGTAAGAATGGATGGGCTAGCTGGGCCAGCCAACGGTAAGTTGTTTTGTGAGAGTTCCTGTTCTACTACCTTTTTGCCTATATTTTTTACTACTTGGGTTCACCAGTCTAACCTGTGCCAATCCTAAACAAACTGAATAATCTGGCCTCTCTTTTTAGATTCTGTCTTCTCTTGTTTTCCTTGGGTAGCTAATAGCCTACATCACCTCATTAAAAAATCATTCTTACTCCTGCACCCAGTAAACTCCTAGTCATTCAGGCTCTCACCGCTCTGCTGTCAAATAAAACCTGCTAATCAGGAATAGTTCTTGCATGTGAAAGACTAATGTACAAAACTGATGTATTACTCCTCTGAAAATCATTTGTATTTTAGAAGGACACCTCCTTCATAAAGGAAACTTTCTTCCCTATCGGAAGTAAATTTTGCTAACAGTTAGGGCACATAGAAAGCAGTCAGGGAGGTAGGTGATGTAGAATAAAAGCATACTTTAAATATTCCTAATATATTTTTTTAAGTTTCTCTGGGTCCACCTACTCTGCCTCTTAATAATACTTAAGGATGTCTCTATTACCCATCATTCTCCTCCCCACTAATATTTCCTATTCAGATAGACTGGAAGGTTGGGGGAAGGGAGAGCATTGTTAATATCTTTATAGTCTGACCATAGCATCTAGTAAGGTATGTTGCATTACTGTCAGTCAATAAAGCCAAGCTGAATTCCCAGTTTCATATATTTCTCATTTTAAGAAGTAGTCCTGCTTCACTTCTGGTCCTTAACCTTTTCATCCATCGATCAACTAAAAAGAATAAATTCCTATTTCTATTTTCTTCATAGACCTGATAAAAAATTCTATGAAAGGCAGCATAGTGTGGTGTTCTTTTCAAACTTTTTTCCTCCAACATGTGGTAAGTACATTTCATTCACCTCATGACCAATTCTATCACCAACCTATCATCCAAAAGAACCTAATGTTTCTCAATATCTAAACCATGTTAAGAGCTATGCTTGCTTACTGAAAAAAAGGACTCAACTATGGCAAATGATAGGGCTGAGTGCAAAGACTAAGATGGCGATGCACATGTGTGCAAAAAGGGCCAATAGCCAAAGGGCAAGTGCAACAGAAAAGTAACTACATATGTCTAAAAGTATCACATTAAGCCACAGACTATAAATATAGGCAGCTATAACCCAGTGGGGAAGAAGGTGCTTAGAGCATGAATTCTGTGTGTGTGTGTGTGTGTGACAGAGACAGAGAGAGACAAAGAGAGTGACAGATAAGAACAGACAGAAAGGAAGGGAGAGAGATGAGAAGTATCAATTCCTTGTTGTGGCACCCTAGTTGCTCACTGATTGCTTTCTCATATGTGCCTTGAGTAGGGGGCTATAGCAGACTGAGTGACCCCTTGCTAAAGCCAACAACCTTGGGCTCAAGCTGGTGAGCCTTAAACCAGATGAGCCTGAGCTCAAGCCAGTAACCTTGGGGTTTCGAACCTGGGTCCTCCACATCCCATTCCGAAGCTCTATCCACTGTGCTACCCCCTGGACAGACCCTTCTCCATTCTTTGATCAAAGAGGAAAGCTTCTGTTCTGCATTACTGAACTTAGTCTTGTTCCAGTGGCATTAACAGCTCTAGGCAGAAGAACCCTGGTTTGGGTCCCTGACACAGAAGAGTAGGTGTAAGGCCAGTGGCCATGACTATGTATGTTCATATGGATTCAGGTAGATGGTAAAGAAACTGTGGAGCCAAAAAATGGGCCATTCCACTTATTAGTCTCTGAATGATCGAAGAGTAAATAGGCAGGGAAAATCGCTTCCCTCTCTCTGACTCACAAGTGAAAACAGGCCGGGGGAAAAACCGCTTCTCCAGCAAACAACAGCAAACAATGGCCCCTCCCAAGCAGGCAGACAACCCGCAATCTACAATCTGCCTCCCTGAGGGCAAGCACCCACAGCCTTACATAGACTACACACAAAAGGTGCTGTCCCATGCTCATGCACCAGTCAGGCAAAGTACAAGGTGAGCAAGTCTAACACACTTGTTACACACTTGTTTGCCCAAAAGTTGGTTACAAGTCCACTTGCAAATATACAAATACAGAAATTTCATAAATTAATACCTGTGGGATATATTCTTTCATTTTATTTCTTAAAATTATAGCTGTGACTCACTATCATTCTCGTGACTCAGCAGTGGGCTGTGACCTGCAGATGGAAGAGCAAAGGTCAGAGGTTAAGAGTGTCTATGGTTTTGAGTTAGAAGTCTGATGTTGAACAGGTGATCTGTTCAACTTATTTATAGGCTATAGTGTTCTTTTAGACAGTATTTATCTAGAAAGATTTGTAGTAGATGATTAAATAAATAATGCATCCAAAGCTCTTTGTTCAGCATAAGGCACGGTATATAGTATGTGTAAATAACTATTAGCTCTTATTAGTCACTTTTTTTAATTCCTTTGAGAAACTTGAAGAAAAATGATATGTGAATGTAAAAGAAGATACTTATATTTTATTCACTATAAACTTAATTATGTTCTATAATATTATGCCCTTATTTTATTCAATAATTTTTACATGCCTGTTAATGCTGTTTACTAGGCTGTGTTATGAACTCCCTATGCTGGGGTTGCTCACTAAGCTTTTCTTCTACCTCATATAACTCCTACCCCAGAGCTGAGGTTCAGGTACTCATCCAGCTACTTTTTTGCAAATGATTTTTTACAACAAAGGAACAATGTAAAATAGATAGAAGAGTAAGAAAAAAAGAAATTATTTGCAACTTACACATTTATACCTCCAACAATGGCCAAAATTTATTTTAAAAATGTTGCTTTTAAAGGAGGTTAGTTTTCATCACTGTAATATGGAACTTTTCCCAAGCAGTAACTTAAAATAAATATGAGAACCTCAAATCATAGAATCATGGTGTTTTTCAGAAGTACCATTTAGAGTGAAAATGTCTTATGAAAACAAGTGTTCTTTATTTGCTTTGCCCTCATAAATCAGGAAGTGGTATTCCAAACTGATGTAGGAAAACAGAGAAAAGCAGTTTCTTAAGATTACAAAACCCTATATTGCTGTACTCGGAGATCTAACAAGATTACTCCTTAGGGGAAAAATATAACACTGTATAATACTAAAAATGCTTTTTTATGAAAGCATTTTATACAAATAATAATAATAAAAATATGGTAAAAATAAATAAAAGTTTCTCTAAATAATACCAGAAAAAGTAAAATTAATAATTATTCATTGAACACTTATACTAAAAACCAGGGAGGATTAGCCTGACATGTGGTGGCGCAGTGGATAAAGCGTCGACCTGGGAATACTGAGGTCGCCAGTTCAAAACCCTGCACTGGTCTGGTCAAGGCACATATGGGAGTTGATGCTTCCAGCTCCTCCCCCCTTTCTCTCTCTCTCTCTCTCTCTCTCTCTCTCTCTCACTCTGTGTCTCCTCTCTAAAATGAATAAAATAAAAATAAAAAAATATATTAAAAAAAAAAAAAACCCAGGGAGGATTAAAAGAGTTTTGTGCTCAAGAAGTAAAGCTGCCTGGGCAACCAAGGTAAGTACAAGTAAACTCCATTAACAAAATTAGTTAAAATAATATGTTGAGACACCATGGAAGATAGCACTAACAAAGCAATGTGTGACTACTTCTACAAGAGAGGCAAAGACTGATGAGGGTAAAGATAGTGAGGGAGAGCTTCCTAGAGTGAAATTTAAGACTTGACACCAATTGCTGTCACCACTCTCTGTTGTGGAAAAGGACTAACATAACCTATCTAAACTAGATTAAGCACTTGCTAGGAGGAGTTAGTTAAATGGTTACTTAGTATGTTGAGTTCGCTAGGAATTCAACCCTTGGCTAGACCTAGGACATAATAAGACAATGAAATGTTTGAAAATTCTAATGACTTCCGTTGTTTACAAATTGGAGAAGGATTATATATTTTAACAGTCTGTGGATGCCACTCTGGCATCCATTTAGGATCCACACAACTCCCTCCCTTTTTAAATATAGTAGTTTTGTATTTAGGATTTGGGGTTAGACACACGTTAATCTATGACACAAGTCTTTCCTGATGAATACCTCAGAACACCCAGTTATAATTATGTAAACACTGAAAAAATGTTACAAAGGAAGTGAGAGGTTTACATATTAAAATGAACACTAGCATTACCAATGGTACGCAAATATAATTTGATTCTATTCTAAGAAAATGTTCAAGATTTATTCCAACTCTTTCTGCTAAATTTTGTTCTCACTTTGTGCTAGAATTTTTTGAGTGGAAATGTTATAGATTAAAATTTGTGATTTATATTACCCAGAAAGATGATTTCCTATTAATAATTGTCCCCTGGTGACATCTGGAAGTTTGACAGGAGTAATGAGGACAATAGGACCAGTGATTAAGCATTATTATATTCATTTTTAAATTTATTCTCATTTGATCAAACTTTCAGCAGACTTCCTGAAATTGACAACCACAGCAACCCACCAAAGAGGAAATGACTTAGAAAAATATCTAACTCATTGCAACAGAGAATAATTTGCAGTTAAATATAGTATGTAAGTATCTAAAAATTACTCTAAACATCCTTAGAAATACTAACAGCTAGACAAACTATCAACTAATAACTTGTTGGCCTTGGAGTAAACATAGACCCTTTCAACTTTCTTTTTTAATTTAGTTATTTACTTTGGCAACTCAGAGTAAAACCACAGATGAAGAACACGCATCAATCCTTTGAAAGTTTAAGCAAACACTTCCTGTGTGTATGCCTAATTTGAGTCTACACTGAAAGAATCAACCAGGTGTTCCGGGCAATAGGTCCTGTATTCACAAAGCAGATGATGTAGAACAGGGGTCCCCCAACTTTTTACACAGGGGGCCAGTTCACCGTCCCTCAGACCGTTGGAGGGCCGGACTATAAAAAGAAAACTATGAACAAATCCCTATGCACACTGCACATATCTTATTTTAAAGTAAAAAAACAAAAAGGGAACTAATACAATATTTAAAATAAAAAACAAGTAAATTTAAATCAACAAACTGGCCAGTATTTCAATGGGAACTATGGGTGCGGATGCATCCTGTGCTCCTCTCACTGACCACCAATGAAAGAGGTGACCCTTCTGGAAGTGCGGCGGGGGCCGGATAAATGGCTTCATGGGGCCGCACATGGCCTGCGGGGCCGTAGTTTGGGGACCCCTGATATAGAAGGATGTCAGAAAGATGTCCTTTTAGTTGAACACACAGGTATACCATAACTGTGTCCTTTAATTTAAAATCTAAGAAAATGAATTAAACATAAGCTCAATACGAACCAAAGGTGAAACATGTATTAAAAGATTGGGAATTATCTTAGCCTATTGAAAACATACTCTGGTCATATTGTTTTGTGTGTTGATTGACTGGAAAGCCAACTGCGTGAGAAAGAATGGAGGCAATGAGGCTGTTTCCTTTATTAGAAAGACCACAGGAACAGTAGCAATAACTTCAAAATTTGAAGAGCTAATATGTATTAAGAATAGATATTATTTCTATGTAGAGAGAAGCCCTTAAAAATGTAAACTAAAAGAAATATTTTAGAAATGATCTCATAAATTAGTAAATTCCTCCTCACCTCTCTCCATAAAGCAAAGAATGATATTTCAGGGAATACCAAAGTGGTGATGAAAAGTTACATTGGAGGTGCTATGAATCTGAAATTCTTAGCAAGAAAAAATTTTATATTCCAAGCTTTGTTAAGTCTTGTGAACAAAATCTGGAACTTTTAACTCAAATGAAGTTGCTGAAACTTATAGAAATAGAGAAAATTTAGTATAGAATTATGGGAGAGTAGAAGTCTTATAAGAAGTTGATTGCAAATACTTACTACACCAGTTCCTAGATTTGAAATGTTTTCAATAAAAAAAGAAAGCACTAAATATGAGCATGATTATATTTACTGGCTGGTTCATTTTAAAAAGTACATTATTGTGTTCTTCTTTTGAAATCTAAAAACACCCTGTTTCTTGAATGAAAACAATACGTTATTTAGACATAATAGTGAAGGAACCAGTAGACTTCACTTTGGATTAAAAAACAGAACAAAATGCTCTTCTGCCAGTTACAAAATATGGAAAATTGTAAGCAACACTGTTGGCTGCTTTAATCATAAGACTTAGTGTTTCTATTTTTCCCTTTTCTGCACTGCTTAGACTTGTTGCTTTCCTTTGCTAAATATAGCTGGCTTCCTGCTATTTTCACAGCCAACTGGAGAATTTCATTAGGAAGGTGGAAAGCTAACATTGTCACTGTGATGAATAAAGCAGTCAGCTGATATCTCTCCTTGCTCCAGTGGAAAAAATTACAGACTAGAGGTGCTGAGAGACAGCATGGAGCTTTATTAAAATAGCCAATTAGTGCAATAAGCAAAAGGCAACAGACTTCTTCTCTCAATGGTTTCCCTTGACAGGAAGGTGTTAGATCAGGTCAGAGTACAAAAGGGGATTGTTAGTGCTAGACAAACCTGGCCTTAGTGATGGTTTCATGACTGTAGCCTAATAACCTATGATTAGCAACCACTTTTCTCTGACTATACATTTAAGTGAGTCTCTCCTCCACTGATCAACCCTGTAGGTTTTCAGTGACATTTTATTGCCTGCAGAATAAGTCCACACCTCCAAACCAGGCTTTAAGGCCCAAATATATCTTTCTAACCATACCTGCATTTCTCCCTATATGAACCGTTCATGCTAGCCAAAGTCATTTGCACACCTTTGCCTGAGCACACCTTTACATCTTTGTCATCTTTGGAATGCCAATCTTCCCTGTCCCATTCATCCTAATGTATCAAAATTTAGCTCAGATCTCCCCATCTCATCTCTGATCATTCACCAGCTAAAACTCCCACTGTTCTTACATATTGTGCCCTAACCCAGTGCTCTGAGCTCCTTCCATCTGACATGAATCATTGATTCAAGAAGCTAAAGTAACTAATTGCTACCCATTGTCATTGGTTAATTATGGTCAGGATGAAAAGTGAGCCTCTCCCTTGAGATTTAACAATTGCCAAACACAAGATCCTGCATGTGAATTAAATGTCCTTACAGAAATATTGAACTAACATAAGATTCTTTTACCTCATCTTATCTAAAGCTATAGACTACTTTATTAGATTTTATTTTTATTTTCAAAATAATACAGTCTTATTTTTTTTAATTGGTGAATTGTATATAATTCATAGTAATAGAATTCCATTTCTCACCTGGCTCCAAAAGCTAAGTTCACAGACTATGAACTTTCTATGTCAGCACATGAAGATTAACTTGATACTTTGTGTAAGGCCAGGTGCTGTGGCCATGTAGGTTCACACTGGATTTGGGCAGTAGAGGAACTCTGAAGCTGGAGAATGGTGGACCATTCTGTTTATTAGAGAGTCCTGCAATGGCGGACAAGGAAGCAGGTGGGGAAAACCACTTCCTTCTCTCAGGCCAGATGAGCAAAAAGATGTGGGGGAGGGGCTTCTCTGGCAAACTGTTGCAATCAATGGTCCCTCCCAATGGCAGCAGGCAATCCACAATTTACAATCTGCCACCCTGAGGACAAGCTCCTGCAGCCTTACATAGACTATACACATGTGGTACTGCCCATGCTCATGCACCAATCTGAGAAAGTACAAGCAAGCAAGCCTAACAAACTTGCTTGCCCAACACTTTGTCAAAATTGTATAGCAATTTCTAATATGAATATAAAACTTAATCACTTTTCTGCTAACAAAAATTGAGGGTTATTTCCTCATTTTATAAAAATTATAAATAGTACTTTAATGAATAATTTGTTTACTTATCCTTGGAAATTATTTATCAGATAGATTTCCTTGAAGTGGAAGTTCTAACTCAAAGGGTTTTCTGCATTTTTAATTTTTGAGAGTATCCTGCAAAATTATACTTTTTAAAAGTGCCAACTAACTCTTCAACCAGTAACTTACAAGTTGTTTTGGTGCTTACTAGTTGAATCAATTAATTCATGAACTTTCCTTATGACTTAAAAATACTAAACACCACATTATTAAAAAGTAACATAGTCATTACTTTGGTTCTTATATTCTAGGAAACACATGGCATTAATTCTAAACCCATGCAGAAATGTCCAGAAACTTCTTAGTAAAAATTTATTAATGTTAATTTGAAGTTGTATTTGAATATTGGCTTACATCTGAGAATTCCTTTGTGACTAAGAAAAAATAAATAAGTTCTTGATTCTTGTTAGAAGAAAGAGTAGGACATAAGTCATTCCATTGCTAAAGGGAGATTAAACGTCAATGAAATAAATGCAATACCATTCTACAACCTTAGTGAATTAGTAGATCTGTCCAGACGTCTTCAAACTTTTTATAAAAATGACCCACTTTTGCAGTGCTCGTCAACCTGGTCCATACCTCCAACTAGTAGGCGTTCCAGCTTTCATGATGGGCAGTAGTGGAGCAACCAAACAGCACTGCGATTGGCCCACCATGAAAGCTGGAATGCCCACTAGTGGGTGGTAGGGACCAGGTAGACCAGCACTGAAAAGTGGGCCGTTTTTATTAAAAGTTTGAAGACGTCTGATAGACAGTAGTCATCAATCCCTGTTAACATCACAAAAGAAAGACAGTCAGATATTATTATGTACCTTTTGATGAAAGTACACAGAACTCCTTATGAAATAAATTTGATTTAAAAAAATCAAATCTGAATCTGATGAAGGTTTAGAGTCTAGATCTAACTATCAATTCACAGAAAACATAGAAACATATTCGATAATACCACAAAGGTAAAATCAACAAAAATCAGACAAATGACCCATTTTTTAAATGAACTACATGGAGGAAGAGAAGAGAGAAAGAAAGAGAACAAACAGAATAAAAAAGATTTATGGAGGTGAATAGGCAGTATCTGGATCCTGAATCAAACAAACTGTAAAAATAAAAGACAATTGTGAAAATTTAATTTTGACCACATAGGTCATGAAATTAATAGGTTATTGTTATTTTGGGGTACAATAATGGCATTGTAGTTATTTTTATAAAATTGTTATCTTTTAGAAATTCATAATGAAATTATTATAAATAAAATGATATGGTGCTGGGGTTGAGAGGTATGTGGAAGTTCATTGTACTTCCCTGGGTATTTTCTATATATTTAAATTTTTCCTCAATCAAACATTTAAATATAAAAAAGGTTTGAATTAAAATGTTTTGAATTATTTCTTTCTAAACTACTAAGGTCCATTTATATAGGACGGCTTTAGGAAATTTGAAAGCTCACTTGATGGCCACAAGCTCACTAAATGCCTGGAAGCTTGCTTTCAAACTCTCTCCCTGTGATTTTAGGTAAGAGCAAGAACAGGAGCCAGATGGTATGGAAAACATACTTATAAGAGGGTTCATAAGCTAAATGAAAGCTATAATTTAAGGGAAGGAACAAACAATTTTCTTTTGCTTTCAAAATGTTTTTGAACTTAGGAAGGGGCACATATAGTGCTCCAACACAAACGTGTAATCTTTGGCTCAGACAAATGGTTGCTTTTGTGGACAATGACAATGTAGAGTTTGTCATCTCATTCACATGCAATTTCTTTGGTTACACCATCTCACCACATCCTTCCTTAGGGGGTCCTCTGGGTCCTCTTTATTCTCCTCCATTTTATGCATCCTTCTCTCCTCTCCAACTTGTACCAAAGGGGGAAAAAACCATATTTTCTTTACACAGTTATTCAAACATATCACTGCAAGAAATTACTTTTTTAATAGATAATGCATTGGATTACTTCTGACCAGTCTTGTTTATTAATCAAGTCTTTACTGCAACCAATGCCCAGACTGAGTAGTTTATCAGACAGCTGAAAATGCCCTACTGCTAGGTTACCAGAACATTCCACTGTTTCTTTATTGTTTTTGAAAACCCAAAACAATGTGTGTTTGAAATTCTTCAAATGTGCTTTAATTTTCATTCAGTCATCATATTACTCCCTCAACTTCTTCATTTCATTATGTATATGTGGTTTGTTAAGAAGTCTATGAGTTAAATCCCAGAAAGTGTGTTATAAATCTGTGAAAACTAAGAAGATATTCCAAAGATAAGAATGGGGTAATGGCCTGACCAGGCGGTGGCGCAGTGGATAGAGCATCGGACTGGGATGTGGAAGACCCAGGTTTGAGACCCCAAGCTCGCCAGCTTGAGCGCGGGCCCATCTGGCTTGAGCAAAAGCTCGCCAGCTTGGACCCAAGGTTGCTAGCTCCAGCAAGGGGTGGCTCAGTCTGCTTAAGGCCCGTGGTCAAGGCACATGTGAGAAAGCAATCAATGAACAACTATGGTGTCGCAATGGCAACGAAAAACTAATGATTGATGCTTCTCACCTCTCTCCGTTCCTGTCTGTCTGTCCCTATCTATCCCGCTCTCTGACTCTCTCTCTGTCCCTGTAAAAAAAAAAAAAAAAAAAAGAATGGGGTCAGGGTTCTACTTTCTTTTGTGCATTTGTATATATATTTCTGCCTCTTGGACATAGTGTAAAAATATTACTTCAATCTTAATGCAAAAATTTTAACAATAATAATTTGCTTGGTTATCAGTGTTACTTGATATACCACTACCAGCCTACTTCTCTAAAATAACAAATCTTATCAATTTAGTACACTGTTTAATAATCTATTACTTTGGAAAGTTACAATACACACTAACACATCAAAAGCCCTTTAAAAATAAGCAATAAAATAAACTGTTTAACACAGCCTTTCCTAAATTTACATGCCCTTTTACTTGTGAGATTTGTTAATATCCTAAGAATACATTTAGGACTTATAAATGTCCATCTCAATCACTTTAGGAATATTTTGTGTTAAGGGAAAACTAAGTGAAAAAGATAACATAGATGAGTGATATTTTTGAACATATTTATGAGACTTTTATACATAGGCTCTTCTCTTTTGGGAAGATGAACCAGTCATATTTTTCTTTACTCTTACCACTAAGTACAATTAAACACTTTGGACATTATATATAAAACAAATAAAGAAGACTGAAAATGGAGAGAATTAGGCAGACTGACTAGGGACCTTGGGACCTGAGAAACAACATGGTGGTAATTTCACTGGGTTCTCTTTTGTCTCACATATACCAGACTTGGAACTGAAGAAACCAGCAACCCAGAAAGGCCAGTGAGAACAAACTAATAAGCCCTTACAAAAGGTCTTTTTTTCTAACTGAAGGATGAAGAAAAAAGGCAGTCTAGAAAAACAAAAAACAGTTCGACTCCAACCAAATGCCACAGAAAAACTGACACCTCTCTTCTACCCATACTAGCAAAGGCTGAGTAGGAAACTTAGATTTCCACCCTTGTGAGGCTGTACAAGACACACTAATCTCATATCCCTACCAGGCTGGTGTCAGAGAAGACCAAGTAGAAAGCCAGGGTTTCATCCCCATTGACCTTTAAAGAGCCCTACACATACCTTCCTGTGGTGTCAATGGGACTCAGTGGTGAATTTGGACTTCCAAACCCCAACCAGCAAAAATGACGCACTCCTCCCTCTACCTGCTAGGGTGACACCAAAAAAGCCTAGTGGAGAGTAAAGATGTTCACTATTACTTTGCGGCAATGATGCAGTTTACTCATAGAGTTCCTGGAAACTACATGGGAAGCCAGAATGGTTCAGAAGTAAAGAAGAGCCCCAACACTTTCAAAGCATACATCTATCTATATAGCTATACCTATCTATATCTATATCTATATCTATATATCTATGTTTTCCAGTGGAAGCCATGTGGAAATCTTGGAATTCTACATCTACCTAGCAATAGTAGGCAGAAGTTCCCTCTATTGAAAAAGAAAAGCTAGGTAATTATTTAAAAAAGAAAACAAAACAGAAAGTTTGAGAAAGACATAAGAAATGATGACATTGAATCATTTACAACAAAATGGATGGACCTTGATAACATTATACGGAGTGAAATAAGTAAAACAGAAAAAAACTGAGAACAGCATGATTTCATACATAGGTGGACATAAAAACAAGACTATGAGACATAGACAAGAATGTGGTGGTTACGGGGTGGGGGGAGGGAGGAGAGGGAAGGGAGAAGGGGGAGAGGAGGGGCACAAAGAAAACCAGATAGAAGGTGACAGATGACAATTTGACTTTGGGTGATGGGTATGCAACATAATTGAATGACAAGATAACCTGGAGATGTTTTCTTTGAACATATGTATCCTGATTTATTAATGTCACCCCATTAAAATTAATTTAAAAAATACTCAACACCAGGAAGACAAACAATCCAATCAAAAAATGGGCAAGAGAAATGAATAGAAATTTCTCCAAAGAGGACATACAGATGACCAATAGGCATATGAAAAAATGCTCAACATCATTAATCATTAGAGAAATGCAAATTAAAACCACCATGACATATCACCTCACACCAGTCAGAATGGCGTTCATCAGCAAAACAACACAGAACAAGTGCTGACAAGGATGTGGAGAAAAGAGAACCCTCCTGCACTGCTGGTGGGAATGCAGACTGGTGTAGCCACTATGAAAAACAGTATGGAGATTCCTCAAAAAATTAAAAATCAAACTGCTTTTTGACCCAGTTATTCCACTTTTAGGAATATACCCCAAGAACACCATAGCACTGTTCGAAAAGAAGAAATGCACCCCCATGTTCATGGCAGCATTGTTCACAATAGCGAAGATCTGGAAACAGCCCAAGTGTCCGTCAGAGGACGAGTGGATTAAAAAGCTTTGGTACATATATACTATGGAATACTACTGAGCCATAAGAAGTGATGACATTGGATCATTTATAACAACATGGATGGACCTTGATAACATTATACTGCGTGAAATAAGTAAATCAGAAAAAACTAAGGACTATATGAGTCCATATATAGATGGGACATAAAAATGAGACGCGGCCCGGGGGGAGGGGGAGGTGAAGGAGGGGGTAGGGAGAGGGCAGGGGCACAAATAAAACCAGATAGAAGGTGACGGAGTACAATTTGACTTTGGGTGATGGGTACACAATATAATCAAATGTCAAAATAACCTGGAAATATTTTTTCGGAACATATGTGCCCTGATTTATCAATGTCACTCCATTAAAATTAAAAAAAAAAAAAAACAGAAAAAACAATTAAAACAGGAAGTTTGAGAAAGACCCAGAGTCTCATAGCAAATTATAAAAATGGGCATTTTTTAATTAAAGAAATCACTTATAACAAGAACCAGAAAGATCTTAAACTGAATATAAAAGACAATTAATAGATATTAACACCATGATAACAGAGATATTAGAAGTATCTGACAAAGATTTTAAAGCAACCATGGTAAAAATGCTTCAGTGAACAATTACAAATGTGATTGAAACAAATGAGCAAAGGAATGTCAGCAAAGAAAGACAAAAGAACCAAATAAAATTTTAGAACTAAAAAATACTATTACCGAGATAAAATACTCAAGACTAGATTGGAGAAGAAAGAGAAAAGTATTGGTGAGCTGAAAGATGGAATAATATAAATTACTTATTCTGAACAACAGAGATAAAAATAGATAAAAAATAGTCTCAAGAACAGTGAAACTATACCAAGAGATATAATATCAGTATCATCATGATCTCAGAAGGAGAAAGAATGAACTTAAAAAGTACTTAAAGAAATAATAACTGAAAATCTACCAAATTTGACAAAAGACATAAACCTACAGATTTAAAAAGGTGAGTCTTATACAAGATAAACTTAAAAAAAAATCTATCCCATGCCACATCATAAACTCCCAGATACAAAAGACAAAATCTTGAACACAGCCAGAAAGAAATAAACATCTTTACCTTATATGTGGGAAAAGCAACTATAATGGCAGATGATTTCTAATCAGAAATCATCCAGAAGAAGGGGCCAGAGAAGGTGGCACAATATTTTCAAGTGTTGAAAGAAAATAGCTGTCAATACAGATTTTTATATTCAGTGAAAAGAAGAAATCAAAAGACTCTGGGATAAAGGAAAATGAAAGAACTTGTTTCCAGAAGACATACCTTAAAATAGTGGATAAAGGAAGTTCTTTAAACAGAGAAAGAACAGAAAAAGAACAATAAAAGAAGGAATGCTGGAATATCAGGAACAAGAAAGAATGCAGTAAGCAAAAATATGGGTAAATAAAACAGACTTATTTCCTCCTCATAATTTCTAAATAATGTTTGTTGATTGAAGCAGAAGTCATAATTTCACTGAAGAAGTCTACCCAACCTTCTTAAAAAAGTTAATAATAATTCTACAAATTTCTCCCAGAAAACAGAAGACTTTTTCTTTCCTTTTTTTTTTTTTTTTTTTTTTTTTTTTACAGGTACAGAGAGAGTCAGAGAGAGGGATAGACAGACAGGAACGGAGAGAAGTGAGAAGCATCAATCATTAGTCTTTTGTTGCCGTTGTGACACCTTAGTTGTTCATTGATTGCTTTCTCACATGTGCCTTGACCGCGGGCCTTCAGCAGACCGAGCAACCCCTTGCTGGAGCCAGCGACCGTGGGTCCAAGCTGGCGAGCTCCTGCTCAAGCCAGATGGGCTCGCGCTCAAGCTGGCAAGCTCGGGGTCTCGAACGTGGGTCTTCCGCATCCCAGTCCGACGCTTTATCCACTGCACCACCGCCTGGTCAGGCCAGAAGACTTTCTAATTCACTGTACAGAGCTGATATTATCCTGATCCAAAACCAGACAAAGGCAGTACCATAAAAGAAAACTATAGGCCATAATCCCTCATTATGCAAAAATCTTTAACAAAGTATTAGAAAATAAAATTTAGCAATATGTAAAAAGTAAAATAAACACCATGAAAAATTGGGTTTATTTTAGGGATACAGGTCTGGTTCAGTGTTTCAAAATCATGAAAAACAATCACGTGGTCATATCAATTGATATGGGAAAAGCAATTAACAAAATTTAATTTTCTTTCATGATAAAAACTCTCAGAAAATAGAAATAAAAGGGGAACTTCATCAAGTTGGTAAAGAGCATCTACAAAAAACTTAGAGCCTGACCTGTGGTGGCGCAGTGGATAAAGCGTTGACCTGGGAACACTGAGGTCGCCAGTTCAAAACCCTGCACTGGTCTGGTCAAGGCACATATGGGAGTTGATGCTTCCAGCTCCTCCCCTCTTTCTCTCTTTCTCTCTCTCTCTCACTCTGTGTCTCCTCTCTAAAAATGAATAAAATAAAATAAAATAAAAAAAGAAATTAAAAAAAAAAAAAAAAACTTAGAGCTTACCTTATATTTAGTGGTAAAAGACAAAACGCTTTCTTCCTAAGTTAAGGAATAATGCAAGGGTATCTGGTGTCATCACTCTTATTCAACATAGTACGATAATTCTAGTTATGGGAATAAGGCAAGAAAAAGAAAATAAGGCAGACAAAAGACATAAAGATCAGAAAAGAAGAAATAAAATTGTCATAATTTACATATAACATAATTGTCTATGTAAAAAAGAAACACTTTTACAAAAGTACTTCTAAAACTAATACATTAGCTCAGCAAGGTTGAAAAATACAAGATCAACATACAAAAGTCAATTGTATTTCTATATCTTAGCAATGAACACATAGTCACTAAAATAAAAAATGCAATGCTGTTTTTAGTTATTAAAAAAGAAGGAAATAAATCTAAAAATATATACAGGACTTGTATGATAAAACTACACAATGCTGAAAAAAATAAATAAAAGAGGATATAAATACATGTAGAGACATACTGTGTTCATAGATCAGAAGACCCAACATAGAAAAAACGTTAAATCTCTCTAAACTGATAAACAGGTATAATGTAATTCCTATCAAAATTCCAGCAAGATTTTTTGCAGATATAGATAATATTATACTAAAATTTATATGGTAAGTCAAATAAACAATAGTTTAGCAATTTTGAAGGCATATAATAAAGGTGTATTATACAGCTAGCTAATCTTATAACTTCTATACAGCTCTGCAACTGCACGCATGGGCATTTATGTTCACACAAAAACCCAAAAAATATGTATTGCAGTCTTATTTATAATAACTAAAAACTGGAAACAATTCAGATATCTTTCAACAGGTGAGTGGTTAACCAAACTATAGCACATCAATACCATTAAATACTACTCAGCAATAAAAAAACTGTAGATACATGTAATAGTCTCCAGAGAATTAGGTTGAGTGAAAAAAAAACCAGTTCCAATGGTTTATATACTATATGATTTCATTTATATAACATCTTGAAATGGCAAAATTTTAGAAATGGAGAACAGGTAAGTGGTTGTCAGGGGTTAAGAAGAGGGTATAGTTGGACAGGTAGGAGGTGTGGCTATAAAAAGGCAACCTGAGGGGTCTTTACGTGATAGAAATGTTCTGTATCTTGACTACATCAATGCCAGTATTCTAGTTGTGATGCTATAGTTTTGCAAGATGCTATCATTAGAGAAAACTGAGTAAAGGGTAGGAGGATTTCTCTGTATTACTTCTTACAATTGCCTGTGAGCCTACATTATCTTAAAATAAAAAAGTTTTATTTTAAAAAGTCATAAGAATCTGCATTAAAAAATAATTTTGCAGCGTAATAATCAAAAGCCTAAATTTAGTCTGCTAATATTAAGAAAAAAAATTAATTCAAGGAATTTGCATATCTACCAAATGAAACATAAAATACAGCAACTCATGAGACTTGTTTCTTCCATGTTTTTTGGGAAAGACTTTAAATATAACCACAAATTCTTAATCAAATAAATAATATATTCCATGATATTAATTTCTATCACTGAGCAGGTTCAAGTATCACTGACCTTAAATATTAATATTTATATTAGTAGGGTATTTATAGAGTAAATACAGGATGTTAGCTAGGTTAGAGTGGACAATTTGGGGTAGAAGTTTAAGTTAGAGAATTAGGAATATCATATTTTTATTTTTAATATAAGACAATTAGACCATTATAGAATACTAGTTTATTACTTAGTATACATTTACTAAAAGGTTGCTATATGCCAGTCATTTTACTAAAAAGGAGAGGCAACCCATGAATCATTATATGAAACATTTTTGAAGAATATATTATAAAATTTTTTATGAGTCCTGGCATTATACACACATAATTATATATGCATATATATATACATATATAGAGAGAGATAGAGAGTGATGTATTATATAGAAAGATGTCTATCAAAAGATATAAATAAAACACACATATATATACTATTAAATAAAAATATATTTATATATTTATAAGTATATATACTTAAATAAAAAATGCCAGGAAGCATGAAATACTTTTAAAAATATATTATATATACAGGTGTGTGTGTGTGTGTGTGTGTGTGTGTGTGTGTGTGTGTATTTCTGGGGAAAAAAAATATCCACATCACACCTATCTGTATTTTAGTAAACCAAATAATAGGAAGGAAAAAGCATTAAAAATCTGACTATATTAATTAAAGAGAAAACATTCTGTAGAAGTTTTATTTAATTTCATACTTACAACCACTCTATGAATAATCCTTAGTATATTAATTTTACCTATGAGAAAAGTGAGACTAGAAGAAAGCTAGCCGTTATCAAAACTGAAATTAGATCTCCTTCCCACTCCACATGCAGCTTTCTTCATCACACTAAACCAGTGGTTCGCAAACTTTTTGAAGTCGGGGTGCATTTAAAACCCTACAAATAATTGTAGGTGCATTATGTACAAATTTGTGAGAAATACGTTTTAATAATTAAGTCAAATATTAAGGAGAAAAATATAAAGTCCAAGCATGCTTTTATGGTAATTAAATAAAATAAATACGACAAAATTAAATTTATTCTGATATTTAAAAATATTCTTTTGTCACATTTTTTTGAGTTATGGGTCTTAGAATTTGTAAAAAAGAGGGGTTAAAAAAGTTATCTTTTATATATATAGATATATTCTTAGTAAGATTTAATAAATTTGGCAGGTCCTGGTGTAAATGTGTCAAGTTTTTTCATTCTTGTATTTATGAGAAACATGAGCCTGATGTGTCCTAGCAATTTCTTCAATGTTTGGGCATATATTTGAAAGGCAAACTCTTATTTCCTCATCAATACATTGAAGAATTCCTCTCCTTTTACTCTGAATTGTGTTGAGTGCAGAAAATCTCCACAATACATACCATTTTAACTTTACACCAAACAAAAAATAGAAGAAACTTGCCTCCAATCTTTCCGGGGAACAGGGGGGGTGGTGTAAACAATCCAGCACCACAACTTAACAGCCTTTGCAACCTAATCAAGCAAGTGAGGTGGGGGGTTGGGCAGACTGTCAGTTTACAGCCAATTCCCCACACCTCTGTCCCCTAAAAATCTAAACTCCAAAAAACACTGTTGGTTTTTTGGCCCCAAACAAGCACATATTTCTCTGGAATACCATAGGGTGCACCTGGAAATCATCTAGGGCGCACCAGTGCACCTTGACACACACTTTGAGAACCACTTCACTAAACCAACAATTTTCAACCAGTGTGCTATAAGAATTTTTAAAGCATGCCATACTTGACTAGTTAGTCAGGGGCACAGACTTCTTTTCCCTTAGGTTGTTAAATAAAAAAGTGGCAATAGCCAACACAACAATAGCTGTCTGGTGTGAATGAATAAAAATTATACAATTTTTTTGTCAGATTGGCAAAAGATATGATTTTTGGTGTTCTGCAGAATTTTATTAATTAGTTTATGTATGCCATGAGATCAAAACAGTTGAAAATTACTATACTAAACTGTATTACACAGGGAAATAATGCTTTAAATTTCAAATTTAGATGGTATTTTAAATGTGTAAATATTGAAAATTTTTAAATGACTTCTGCATATGTTCAGTTATATACTCTTCAAAATGGTCTTATGAGGTCAGAAGTATAGACATTATTCTTTTTCCTTTACACTTTAGGAACTGAAGTGGCAAAAAGTTAATGACTAACCCAAAGTCAACTAACATATCAGGCTGAAGTCAGGGTCAGACGCCAAATCCCCAGTTTCCTGGGCTTGGGCTACGTTTCATAACATTACACTTCCTCTTGTGTCCCTATAAAATAACAAGGTCATTACAGCCCTAGCAGTTGTCAGAGAAACTCTTCGCCAACCTCAGGAAGTGGCATTGGGCAGGGAAGAGGGGTGACACAGCTGTGACTCAGATCTGACTGGAGTCCAGGAAGGCAGGGAAATCCACGCTTCAGGTGAGGCAATAAGCCACATCCTTGGCTATTTGTGTGAATGTTGAGAAGAAATTCCCTAGTACCTTCCCCAAGAATTTTTCTTTGGCCTAAACTGGTCATTTTGGGTTGAAACAAAATACTTTTATGAGGATTTTAACTAGATACCCTTTTCTTGACTTCTTGACCCGCACGTGCTTCTCAGCCTGCGTGCTTTGCCATGCCTCTCTGCATCCTCGAGGAGGCAGTTCTCTCACTATTCGCCAAAGTAAATGTCAGGTATTAAGAATAATACTGGAAGAGATACAATGAAGAAAGTGAACACAAAAGAAGCTAATGCACTGTTCGAAAAGAAGAAATGCGCCCCCATGTTCGTGGCAGCATTGTTCACAATAGCGAAGATCTGGAAACAGGCCAAGTGTCCATCAGAGGACGAGTGGATTAAAAAGCTTTGGTACATATATACTGTGGAATACTACTCAGCCATAAGAAATGATGACATCAGACCATTTACAACAAAATGGGTGTACCTTGATAACATTATACGGAGTGAAATAAGTAAATCAGAAAAAAAAAAACTGAGAACAGCATGATTTCATACATAGGTGGGACATAAAAGTGAGACTATGAGACATGGACAAGAGAGTGGTGGTTACGGGGTGGAGGGAGGGAGGAGAGAGTGGGAGAGGGGGGAGGGGAGGGGCACAGGGAAAACCAGATAGAAGGTGACAGAGGACAATTTAACTTTGGGAGAAGGGCATGCAACACAATTGAATGATAAGATAATCTGGAGATGTCTTCATTGTACATATGTACCCTGATTTATTGGTGTCACCCCATTAAAATTAAGAAAAAAAAGATCCATATGGGAACTGGCCCTGGTCAGTTTGCTCAGTGCCGAAAAAAAAAAAAAGAAGCTAATGTTTGAGGGTGTTCTCTGTGGCAGGCAGTATGCCAAGTTTTTTACGTGGACTATCTCATTTAAATACTCATAATAAGCTGTGAGGTAGATGCCATTATTATTCTCATTTTGAAGATGAGGAAACTGAGGTTTAGAGAGGCTAGGTAACTTTTCTAAAGTCACACAGCTTGAAAGTGGCAGAACCAAGGTTTGAATCCAGGTGTTCTGACTCCAGAAACTCTAATAACTCTAGTGGATGTGACAGCACTTGGTAACCCAGCAGTTACATTCATATTGAGAGACTGAACATTTAGTGACTTCTATTAGGTAAAATTACTGCTAGTATTACTAATACTAATAATGATAGTTAACATTGATTGAACACTTGTACATCAAGCACTGGGTGAAGGCCTTACATATATTATTCCTTTGAATTCTTGCAACAGGAGGATGATATTAGAGTAATGGCAGTAAGAGAGATACCCCTAATCCCTACCCTTGAAATTTCAACAAATTGATAAACTCAGCAAAGGAACCCCAACTGGGCTTGCAAGTGCACCTGAAAGATCATGCACCAAATGGACTAAAGGTGGGATGGGCTTTAAAGAAGGGTAGAAAATAAATGCACTTCTGGTGGGCAATGGGGGAAAACAAACCTGGAGTGATTGGATTTTTCTTTCTTCTTTTTATCTGCTGAACTACAGAGAGAAGGGAAACTCAGGTTATTTGGATTTTGTCTGAGGGGTGTGGAGAGAGAAACCTGGAGTAACTGGGTCTCTTTCTGCTGGAAGGAGCAGTGAGACAAGAGGGGCAGAGGAGGAGAAATAAACCAAAGCAGCTAGATTTCAGGGTCATGGCCAATGTTCCTATGGTCTGCCTGCAGTCCACACTCAGCAGAGACAGAGAAAGCTAAAGTGCAGCACTCCAGCCTCCCAGATTTTGCCTCCCTCACCTTGTGAAATAAAGAGTGGCAGAGACAAACCTCATAGCTAGCTCTCCAGAGCCATTCTTCTCCCCCACCCCCACCCGCTCTCCGAAAAGCAGGGTTTGTTGAGATGTGGGAGGAGTACCCAGGAGCCTGAGATTGCCATGCTAGAGCAGGAAAACCAAAGCTGTAAAGCCCTTACAACATGCCCCATCCACCAATGGGACTGTGGCTCTACATCTCAGTGAAGGACAGCCCAAGAATTTCAAAGATCTAAAACTTTTATTAGAGTGATATCTACTGAAAGAAACTTCTCAAAACTAAAATTTACTTTTCCTTTTTTCATTTTTCTTTTGTTCTCTTTTGATTTCATTTTCTTTAATATTTATATTTTTTATTTTTATAATTTTGTGGGTGTTTTGCTTTTGATTTTTGTTTTTTTGCTTGTTTGTTTATTATCTTTTTCAGCAGTTTTTCTTCTCTATTTGTCATAATTTTAAAACTTTTTATATTTTTATGTATTTTTTAATTTTTAATTTTTTTAAGGTTTTTTTCTTATTAGAGTTAACAATACCACTCTCAAATGCCATAAAAGAAAAAGAAATCAAATATGGTGGCTACACAAGACAGAAACGTAGTTCAAAAAGAAAAATAAAAGTCTCCAGAAATAAAACTCAGTCACGTGGAAACCTTGGAGTTAAATGATAAAGAATTCAGAATTGAAATCCTGAAAATATCTAATGAGATGCAGGAAAACACCAATCAGTAACTTAATGAGCTCAGAAAACAAATGAATAAAAGAAATGAATACCTCACCAAGGAGACTGAAACTTTAAAACAGAGATGAAGAACTCAATATACATAAATTGAAAACTGAGGTAGGAAATTTAGCTAATAGAACAAGCCAGACAGAGGAAAGAATCAATAACATCACAGACAGACAACTAGAGATGCTACAGAGAGAAGAGGAAACAGACTCAAGAAAAAAAAACAAAATTGAGATAGTTCCACAAGAATTGTCTGACCCCATCAGAAAGAGCAATATAAGAATAATGGTTATATCAGAAGAAGAAGAGAGGGAGAAAGGAATGGAAAGCAAATCAAACAAATATTTGATGAGAACTTCCCAAGTCTATGGAAAGAGTTAGAGCCTCCAATCTAAGAAGCAAGCAGAACGTCCAGTTACCTCAACACAAACAGACCTACTCCAAGGCACATTGTAATGAAATTGTCAAAAATCAATGACAAGCCTGACGTGTGGTGGTGCAGTGGATAAAGCGTCGACCTGGGAACACTGAGGTCGCCAGTTCAAAACCCTGCACTGGTCTGGTCAAGGCACATATGGGAGTTGATGCTTCCAGCTCCTCCCTCCTTTCTTTCTCTCTCTCTCTCACTCTCTCACTCTGTGTCTCCTCTCTAAAATGAATAAAATAAAAATAAATCAATGACAAATAAAGAATCCTCAAGGCAGCTGGGGAAAAGAAGAACATAACATATAAAGGAAAACTCACTAGGTTATCATCAGACTTCTCAGCAGAAACTACAAGCCATACAAGAGTGGACACAAACACTCAAAGTACTAAAAGAGAGAAATTAGCAGCCAAGAAGACTATATCCATTAAAGTTATCCTTCAAATATAAAGGGAAATAAAAACTTTTGCAGACATACAGAAGCTGAGGGAATTTATCACCAGAAAACACCAACTGCAGAAAATATTCAATGGGGTTACTTGACCAGACATAAAGAACAAAAGAAATCAAAACTACAAGTAAAAATCAATACAACAAAGAGCTGAATCTTTGAAAAGATAAATAAAATTGACAAACCACTGGCTAGACTCACTAAGGAAAAAAGGACTCATAAAAACAAAGTCCAAAATGAAAGAGGAGAAATTACTACAGATATCATAGATATACCAAGGATCATAGTAAAATATTAGAAAATATTTTTTCTATAGTTTTTTTTTCTTCTCTATTTTATTTAGTTCTGTTCTAATTTTTACTATTTCCTTTCTTCTGCTGACTTTGAGGTTGCCTTTGTTCTTCTTTTTCTAGTTTGTTAAGGTGTGATGTTAAGTTTTTGTCTCTTGTTTCTTGATATAAGTCTGTAATGATAGAAACTTTTCTCTTATTATTACTTTCGCTGTATCCCAGGAATTTTGACATATTATACTGTCATTTTCATTTGTATTTATATATCTTTTAATCTTTAATTATATTTCTTCTTTGACCCAGTTATTTTTTAGAAGTATGTTGTTTAATTTCAACATTTTGGGGGGTTTCTTTACTTTTTTTTTACAATTATATTCTAATTTCAAAGCCTTATGGTCAGAAAATATACTTGATGTAATTTCAGTCTTCCTGAATTTGTTGATGTTAGTTTTGTGACCCAATATATGGTCTATCCTTGAGAATGTTCCATGCATACTGGAGAAGAATGTATAATTTGACATTTGGGGATGAAATGCCCTATAAATGTCACATAGCCCACATTGAAGACTGCTTCCTATGGGAAGGCTCCTCACTGTCTCACTTCTCTTCTAGTGGAGGGCTTGATGTTCACTTATGCATAACCAAATGACCCATTAAGTTTTGTGCCAAACAGGTCTTTCCCCAAAGAAAAGCTTTCTCACCTGCCTGTAGAATAGAAAACTACAGGTACATTTAAACATTTCTCCTGCTTTACTCAAAAGTATAGGAATATTGAAGTGCAGGCTCTGAGAACCTCAACACCCAACAGGGATTATGATGAAGATAAAGATGATAACTTGAGGTGAACATGGACAGACAATTTCCCTTGAGAGTGCAGAACGTGGAACATAAAAGTAAAGGCACACTTATCTGGAATGGTACCTGGCCTGCCACTGACAGCTTGTGGGGCATAAAGATACATGGCTGTCTGCGAAGGTGTGAGCTGATAATGTTACAGACATCTTGGACTTGCATCTGTTGATATCTAATATAAAGTTTACTGGTGTTTTTTTTCTTTCCTGCATTATAATTTCCCTCTGTAATTCATGAGGTTTTTGAAAAGTTTTCTAAATGCTACTCCTTGGTGGTAGTTATGATTTGGAAATGTTAGGAAGTCACTCATGTCCACTTTTGGGGAAACTGTAAATAATCTGCAAGGGGAGAAGAATGGCAAGTAAGTTATCATAGGTCAAAGGTAACCTATAGGAAATGGCTAAGAACATTAATAGTCGGAACAGAGATACTGGGAGTGAGGGGGACTGATAAATGACTGGATTCCTATGGTCATGTTTTTTTTTGTTTTGTTTTTTGTTTTTATGGGGCAGAGAGAGAGAGAGTCAGAGAGAGGGATAGATAGGAACAGACAGACAGGAACGAAGAGAGATGAGAAGCATCAATCATCAGTTTTTTGTTGTGACACCTTAGTTGTTCATTGATTGTTTCCTCATGTGTGCCTTGACCATGGGCCTTCAGCAGACCAAGCAACCCCTTGCTTGAATCAGCGACCTTGGGTCCAAGCTGGCGAGCTTTTGCTCAAGCCAGATGGACCTGCACTTGAGCTGGTGACCTCGGGGTCTCGAACCTGGGTCCTCCGCATCCCAGTCTGACACTCTATCCACTGTGCCACTGCCTGGTCAGGCCCCTATGGTCATGCTTGATGGAAGCATGGACCATATTGTGTATTAAACAGAAAATTCTGGAGGGCACCTTAGATAGGTTTACTTATTTGTAGCTATCTTAAGAGATTTCAAATTATTATATTTATCATGAACAAATAATCACTTTGGCTTTACTATATACACGTAGTTGCCTTGTGGAAAACATGGTAAAAAATACTATTAAGAGCATGTGGTTCCGCGTTAGAAAGCTCTGGGTTGAATCTTAGTTCTGGCCTTTATTTAAGTCCCTAAGAACTTCAATTTCATAATCAGCATAATGAAGAAATTGTATCAAACTTTATGTGATTATTGGGATAAAATCAAGTGATATATATTAACTGGCAGTGAATTTTGTTTTAAGTTAGATATATAAAAAAAACTAAGCAGCCTGACCTGTGGTGGCGCAGTGGATAAAAGCGTCGACCTGGGAACACTGAGGTCGCCAGTTCAAAACCCTGCACTGGTCTGGTCAAGGCACATATGGGAGTTGATGCTTCCAGCTCCTCCCCTCTTTCTCTCTTTCTCTCTCTCTCTCTCTCTCTATCTCTCTCTGTGTCTCCTCTCTAAAATGAATAAAATAAAAAGAAATTAAAATAAAAAAATAAGCAACTGGCAAAAATAAGTAAGTCTTTTAAAAAGGAGGAGTTAGCGGAAGGAGCCCTTACAATCATCCGTTCAGTTCTGTAACTTGTTATATCACCAAAAACAATAGTGTCTGAAAACCTCTATTTCTTGTAATAATGACTGTCCAGTGTAGTCCCCATTTTGCTGAAATGTGTGTTCTGTATTTGATGAATATTCTTAACGGACACTAGGAAATAAATACAGTTGAGTGTTCTTTCTTCTTGGTTCTTGTTTTCTTTTAAGAAAAAAAAAAGCTTCTCGTCAAAGGCATTAGTGAATCTTACTTTGGTCAAGCACACCTTCTGCACACTTGCTTAAATAACCAAGTCCAGGATCATGTTTTTCCTTAAGTAAATTAATCTGTACAACCCATCACTTTGTTTTAGATACATTATCTTAAAGGATATAGAGTCAAAGAAACTATCTCTTCACTAAGAATTGTGTTACAAAATATATAAAGTGGGAATAAAAGCATTTGCTTTTTCACAGTCATTTTTTTAAACTCATGGTAAGATCTTGCCTGGCCTAAACTCTTTCCAAAGAAGACAGAAAGCTGCCTCCCACCAAACACACACAACTAATAATTTAAAATTCCTACCTTCCTTTTCTTCACTCAAGCTTAAAATATTACCAGTATTAATTTCAGTACTCTGCCTGGTCATTAAATTACAAACCACATTGGCTTCAAGAAAAAAAGAAAGAAAAGAGCTATTATACCAGTCAGACCAGACAGTCCCACAAATAGCTCTGTTAAAGTAAACTAAATTGTGATTTTCACTGCTTCATAAGTTGGAAGAAAAAGGTTCTAAATGGTAATGAAAGGAGACTTGACTTGGGGTGGTGAACACACAATACAATATAAGATAATGTAATGAGAATTCTATTGCTGATACGTACATAATTTTATTAATCAATGCCACTCCAATAACATAAAAAATATTTTTGTAGGTGAGGGGAAGATGGCGATGGAGTAGGTGGACGTACCAACTTCCAACTCCCAGAACCAAAGTGGATTATAACTCAATTTTAAAAACCATCACCTGGATAAACCAACTTTGAACTAAACTAAGTGGACTCTTCAACCAAGGAACACTGCAGAAGCCACATTGAGACTGGTAAAAATAGCGAAAACACGAAGAGGGCTGCCCAGCTCCCCGGAGCAAACGGCAGCCCGGAGAGACCCGCGTGGCGGGAGGAGAGTTTGGCGGAGAGGGAGGGACCTGGGTCCCAGAAACCAAGCCCCAGCCTGCAGTCCCAGAGCCTAGAAGAGGCGTATGGACAGTATTGAGCTGTGAAGCAAGTGAGGATACTGTTTGTGAAAAAGAGAGTTTTCTCAGACCCAAGAATCTTTTCAAAGGGACAGCGCAGAAACCCTCTCTCACAACCACGCACCCGGGGCTCCGGGGAATGGGGACAGAGGAGAGGAACAGAGCAGCGGGAACAGAGAGTGGACTGAAGGCACGAGAACACTCTGAGGGACAGCCATCCTGACCCCTGGGCTAAGTCATTTCCCTAATCGAAAACAAATATTTCCCCTGGAACTAGCAATACCAGCAAAGGGAGATAGGACACTAGCCAAACAAGCTCTCCCGCGGCAATTAGAGCAGAGCTGCTTAGAGGGAGGGAGATCCCAAACCTACAGTGTGGAGACTTAAGACACTGCTATCTCTCTGAGTGTTGCTGAAGGGATGTTGGCGGCAGGATGCTGAAAAGCGGTCCTGTCGGCATGGGCGGAGGCACAACCGATGAGAGCTCAGTCGAGCCCAGCAGGGCCGGAGGGGACGCCCGAAAGCGGTCCGGCAGCTGCGGGCCGCCTGTGACCCCACTTGTGGGGAAAAATACGGGCAGAGATCGGCTCTGCGACTCTGTGCAAGCTGGCCCTGACCACGGGGATGGAGCTAGGACCAGGGACGGGCGAGGGGCACCAGGCTGAGCTCACGCTGCCAACCCAGCCCGGACGGAGAAATCGCGGTGGGTTGAAATCCTTTGTGCGCGAGCTGGCTTTCGCAGCTGAGCTCACGCTACTAGCCCCGCCTGGCCAGAGAAATCCTGGCCACACTACGTGCGTGAGCTGGCGCCGAACATGGGGGCATGGTAGAGTCCTGATCAATCAGAAGCTAGCAGCTGAGCTAACACCAGCAAACACGCCCGGCCAAATAAACCGCAGCTTGCGACCCTACGCAGGAGGGCCCCGGCCTCGAGGGCGGGACTAAATTCTGGACGGGCAAAGGCTCACAGCTGAGAGCACGTCAAAAGCCCCGCCCAACCCGCAAAACTGTGGCGAGCAGGCTCTGACTGCGGGGGCTGGGCGTAAGCCTTCTGGAAACGGGCTGGTCCCGCAGCTGAGCAAAGGTGCTCACCTCTGCCCTTGGTGCTAAGGCTTGTGGCTTGAGTGACAGCCCCTCCCGCGGAGGAGAGGTGGAAATCACAGCAACAGCCGCAGTAGGCTGTTGTTGGCAACGCCCATACCCAACCACCCTAGGCAGCAGCAGAGGGGGTGGCAGGCCTGCAGACAGACCACACCTAGAGAACACAAAGGGAACACCTACTGGAATCCAGTGCCCACAACTTGCCTATACACAGATAAAATGGGCAGGCAGAGGAATGCAAACCAAATGAATCAAGAGAAATCCCCAGAGAAGGACCTGAATGAACCAGATATAACCAAACTACCAGAAGCAGAATTTAGAATAATGATTTCATTGTTGCTCAAAGAAATTAGAGCAACAATGGATAGACACTATGAACACCTAAATAAAGAGATAACAAGTATAAAGAAAGAAATTAAAATAATAAAAAAGAATCAGACAGAAATGACAAATACAGTATCAGAACTGAAGACCACAATGGAAGGAATTAAAAGCAGGATGAATCACGCTGAGGATCGAATCAGCGAGTTAGAAGACACAATAAATAAAGGCACAGAAACAGAGAAGAAAAAGGAAAAGAGACTCAAAAAATGTGAGGGAACTCTAAGGGAGCTCTGTGACAACATGAAGAGAAACAACATTCGCATCATAGGGGTGCCTGAAGAAGAGGAGAGAGGACAGGAAATGGAAACTTTGTTCAATCAAATCATAGCAGAAAACTTTCCTAAATTAAGGCGGGGAAACATTCCACACGTTCAAGAAGCACACAGAACTTCATTAAAGAGAAACCCAAAAAGATCTACACCAAGACACATCATAGTTAAAATACCAAAGCTAATGGATAAAGAAAAAATCTTAAAAGCTGCTAGAGAAAAAAAGGCTATCACCTACAAAGGAGCCCCCATAAGGATGACATCAGACTTCTCAACAGAAACACTTGAGGCCAGAAGGGAATGGCAAGATATAATCAAAGTAATGCAGAACAAGAACCTACAACCAAGACTACTCTATCCAGCAAGGCTAACATTTAAAATTGAAGGAGAAATAAAGAGCTTTCCAGACAAAGAAAGCCTCAAAAAATTCATTAAAACCAAACCAATTCTGCAAGAGATACTACGAGGCCTGTTGTGAACAGTTCAAAGGGAGGAAAGAATATAGCAAAAGAAGAATACAGCTTTAAAGAATGAAATGGCAATAAACAACTACATATCAATAATAACCTTAAATGTAAATGGATTAAATGATCCAATCAAAAGACATAGGGTAGCTGCGTGGATAAAGAAACAGGATCCATACATATGCTGTCTACAAGAGACACACCTTAAAACAAAAGACGCACATAGACTGAAGGTAAAAGGATGGAAAAATATATTTCATGCAAATGGAAATGAAAAATAAGCCGGGGTAGCAGTACTTAAAGCTGACAAAATGGACTTTAAAACAAAGGCTGTAGTGCCTGACCTGTGGTGGCGCAGTGGATAAAGCGTGACCTGGGAACACTGAGGTTGCCACTTCAAAACCCTGCACTGGTCTGGTCAAGGCACATATGGGAGTTGATGCTTCTAGCTCCTCTCCCCTTTCTCTCTTTCTCTCTCTCTCTCTCTCTCTCTCTCTCTCTCTCTCTCTGTGTGTGTGTGTCTCTTCTCTAAAAATGAATTTAAAAAAAGTTTTAAAAACAAAGGCTGTAGTAAGAGATAAAGAAGGACGCTACATAATGATAAAGGGAAAAATTCAACAGGAAGATATAACTATTATAAATATCTACGCACCAAATATAGGAGCCCCGACATACATAAAGCAGACTTTGATGGACATAAAGGGCGAGATTAACAGCAATACTATCATAGTAGGGGATTTCAATATCCCACTAACAACACTGGATAGATCCTCAAAAAAGGAAATCAATAAAGAAACAGCAGACTTAAAGGATACACTAGATCAACTTGATTTAATAGATATCTTCAGAACTTTTCATCCTAAAGCAGTAGAATATACATTCTTCTCAAGCGCTCATGGTACGTTTTCTAGGATAGACCACATGTTAGGACACAAAAATGGTCTCAATAAATATAAGAAGATTGAAATCATATCAAGCATTTTCTCTAATCACAATGCCATGAAACTAGAAATTAACCACAAAAGAAAAACTGAAAAATACTCAAACACTTGGAAACTAAATAGCATGATATTAAATAATAAATGGATTAACAATGAGATCAAAGACGAAATTAAAAAGTTTCTAGAAACAAATGATAATGAGCATACATCAACTCAAAATTTATGGGACACAGCAAAAGCAGTACTGAGAGGGAAGTTCATTGCACTACAGGCATATCATAGGAAGCTAGAAAAAGCTCACTTAAGCAACCTGACCGTGCAGCTAAAAGAACTAGAAAAACAACAACAAATAAAACCCAAGACAAGTAGAAGGAAGAAAATAATAAAGATCAGAGCAGAAATAAATGACATAGAGGCTAAGGAAACAATACAGAGGATCAATGAAACCAGAAGCTGGTTCTTTGAAAAGGTAAACAAGATTGATGAAGCTTTAACTAGACTCACCAAGAAAAAAAGAGAGAGGTTTCAAATAAATAAAATTAAAAAGGACTGTGGAGAAATAACAACTGATACAACAGAAATACAAAGCATTGTAAGAAAATACTATGAAGAACTATATGCCAAAAAATTAGACAATCTAGATGAAATGGACAAATTTCTTGAATCATATAACCTTCCAAAAATCAATCTGGAAGAATCAGAACACCTAAACAGACCAATTACAACAAATGAGATCGAAACAGTTATCAAAAAACTCCCAAAAAAGAAAAGTCCTGGGCCTGATGGCTTCACAAGTGAATTCTATCAAAAATTCAAAGAAGAACTAACTCCTATCCTCCTCAAGCTATTTCAAAAAATTCAAGAGGAAGGAAGACTTCCAAACTCCTTTTATGAGGTGAGCATAATTCTGATCCCAAAACCGGACAAAGACAACACAAAGAAAGAAAATTATAGGCCTATATCCCTGATGAATTTAGACGCTAAAATTTTCAACAAAATATTAGCCAACCGGATCCAGCAATATATGAAAAAAATCATACACCATGATCAAGTGGGATTTATTCTGGAGAGGCAAGGCTGGTTCAATATTCGCAAATCAATCAATGTGATTCATCACATAAACAAAAGGAAGGACAAAAATCACATGATAATTTCAATAGATGCAGAAAAGGCATTTGATAAAATCCAGCACCCATTCATGCTCAAAACTCTCAGTAAAGTGGGAATACAGGGATCATTCCTTAACATGATAAAGGCCATCTACGACAAACCCACAGCAAACATCATACTAAATGGACAAAAATTAAAAGCAATCCCCTTAAGATCAGGAACCAGGCAGGGATGCCCACTTTCACCACTCTTATTCAACATAGTTCTGGAAGTCCTAGCTATAGCAATCAGACAAGAAGAAGAAATAAAAGGCATACAAATTGGAAAAGAAGAAGTAAAACTGTCACTATTTGCAGATGATATGATATTGTATATAGAAAACCCTAAAGTCTCAGTCAAAAAACTACTGGTCCTTATAAATGAATTCAGCAAGGTGGCAGGATATAAAATTAATATGCAGAAATCAGAGGCATTTCTGTATACAAACAATGAACTGTCAGCAAAAGAATTTAAGGAAACAATCCCCTTCACTATTGCAGCCAAAAAAATAAAATACCTAGGAGTTAATTTAACCAAAGAGGTTAAGGACTTGTACTCAGAAAATTATAAAACATTGATAAAGGAAATCAAGGAAGATACAAACAAGTGGAAGCATATACCGTGCTTATGGCTGGGAAGAATAAACATCTTAAAATGTCTATACTACCCAAAGCAATTTATAAATTCAATGCAATACCAATTAAAATACCAATGACATACTTCAAAGATATAGAACACATATTCCAAAAATTTATATGGAACCAAAAAAGAACACGAATAGCCTCAGCAATCCTAAAAAGAAAAATAAAGCAGGCGGTATCACTCTTCCAGATATCAAGGTCTACTACAAGGCCATTATACTCAAGACAGCTTGGTACTGGCATAAGAACAGACACATTGATCAATGGAACAGAACAGAGAACGCAGAAATAAACCCGCCGCTTTATGGACAACTGATATTTGACAAAGGAGGAAAGAACATACAATGGAGTAAAGACAGCCTCTTTAACAAATGGTGTTGGGAAAATTGGACGTCTACATGCAAAAAAATGAAACTAGACCATCAACTTACACCATTCACAAAAACAAATTCAAAATGGATTAAAGATTTAAACATAAGCCGTGAAACTATAAGCATCTTAGAAGAAAACATAGGCAGCAAGCTTTCCGACATCTGTAGCGGCAATATATTTGCTGATTTATCTCCATCGGCAAATGAAATAAAAGGCAAGATAAACAAATGGGACTATATCAAACTAAAAAGTTTTTGCACAGCTAAAGACAATAAGAACAGAATAAAAAGACAAACCACACAATGGGAGAACATATTCGACAGCACGTCGGATAAGGGGTTAATAACCAAAATTTATAAAGAACTTATAAAACTCAACACCAGGAAGACAAACAATCCAATCAAATAATGGGCAAAAGAAATGAATAGAAATTTCTCCATAGAGACATACAGATGGCCAAAAGACATATGAAAAAATGCTCAACATCACTAATTATTAGAGAAATGCAAATTAAAACCACAATGAGGTATCACCTCACACCAGTCAGAATGGCACTCATCAGCAAAACAACACAGAATAAGTGCTGGCGAGGATGCGGAGAAAAGGGAACCCTTCTGCACCGCTGGTGGGAATGCAGTCTGGTGCAGCCACTTTGGAAAACAGTATGGAGAATCCTCAAAAATTTAAAAATCGAACTGCCCTTTGACCCGGCTACCCCACTTTTAGGAATATACCCTAAGAACACCATAACACTGTTTGAAAAGAAGAAATGCGCCCCCATGTTCGTGGCAGCATTGTTCACAATAGCGAAGATCTGGAAACAGCCCAAGTGTCCGTCAGAAGACGAGTGGATTAAAAAGCTTTGGTACATATATACTATGGAATACTACTCGGCCATAAGAAATGATGACATCAGACCATTTACAACAAAATGGTGGTACCTTGATAACATTATACGAAGTGAAATAAGTAAATCAGAAAAAAAGAAAAACTGAGAACAGCATGATTACATACATAGGTGGGACATAAAAGTGAGAATATGAGACATGGACAAGAGAGTGGTGGTTATGGGATGGGGGAGGGAGGGAAGAGTGGGATAGGGAGGAGGGGAGGGACACAGGGAAAACCAGATTGAAGGTGACAGAGGACAATTTGACTTTTGTTAATGGGTATGCAACACAATTGAATGATAAGATAACCTGGAGATGTTTTCATTGTACATATGTACCCTGATTTATTGGTGTCACCACATTAAAGTTAATAAAAATAAAATAAAATAAAATAAAATAGAATATTCTCATTATAAAAAATTAAAAATATATATATATTTTTGTAAATGCCAAAATAAAAGGTTCTAACTACCCAACTATACAAGTTTGGGGTGGGAATTATTAATTAATAAGTAAACAGACTTTACTTGAAAGAGATAAAAGATTAGCAGAGAAAGACTGACTTGGGTTGGCAAACATTTGCAAATTTTTCCTCTTCCAGTGAGAATACAATACAAAACCCAGAAAACCTGGCATCAGATCGAGCTCCCAGACTTGTCTTCTACTCCACATTACTGCACACCATGGATCCCCACACTCTGACATTCTGCCCTAGCTTGCTCTCACCATGTCCTTATTTGTGTCTAGCTCTCCTCCCTCATCCAATCTGCTCTCTATGTCTTTTCCTTTCTTCTCCCAGAAATTTCTCACTCCAACTCTCCTTTAACCATGATGGACATCTCCTTTCCCAATTCTTCCAAAACTTTTTTATTTCTATTATATCACTCACCCTTACTCTTCTTTCTGAGGGATAATGGGGGACTTCTTCCCTACTATACTGTAGGAAATATGTGAAAATGAGGAATCTGTCCTTTCTTGTTCATTATTAGTTTCCTTGTCTACTTTGACCATGAAAGAGGGATAATAAATTTTAAATGTTTTCTAATATATGTTCTTCTATTAGTAAGCTAGGTTTCCTCTCCTCTACTCCATACATCATATACTTTTAAAGCCAAGGATAAGGCTGGAGTAGGAGAGCTGGAATGAGAAGACAAATGTGTGGTTGCATGTGGCAGAGAAGGAGGCAAGAAAGAGGACTTTGGTGAGAGGATCAAGGAAAGAACAGGAGGTCAGAGCTATATATGGTTCAGACTTTTCTGAACTTCAGTCAGGAGGCACAGGTCTAGAAATCCCAGAGAAATTTCATAACAGGTAGAGAGCTCCTAGAGCAGAAGCAACAATTGCCTGGCTTTCCAGGGAACAGCCAAGAAGACATAAAGACTTACCAGGCAACCATGACACCTTAAGAGTGCTCCTCTTAGGTGACTGAGATGTGCTAGCATGACAGCCTGATAGGTGCTGTGCTCCTGCCCTAGATCTCAAGTATTTGAGAGGAATCAGGAACTCCCAGGTGCTCCAGAGTAGAATGAAGGAGATAGTAGACCAGAAGGCTAGAAGTCTTGCCAAAAGTCAACCACAGTGATTCTAAGTAGGATATATGTATCTTGAGTTGAGGACTACATGAATGACCTAGCAGAGATTCAAGGGACATGCACTATCAACAAGAGCAAGGTAAGGCCAGGTTAGCAAAAGAGAACCACTGGGTCTTAATGAAGCTGAAAGAATAGGTAAAAAATTCACCAGCTGTAGATTTAATCAGCAGAGGACAACAGGGCATTCAGTGCTCCTCAAGGCCCCAGAGCACAGTATAAGGAACATAGAGGGAAGGGATTCTCTTCTTGCTTTAATTAAGCAAGTTAGTCCTATAGCCAAGTGTAATTGATGTTATGTGAGATCAATCCCACAAATGGACCTACTCTTGCTAATATAGGGAATCTACATGTGTTAGTGTAATCTTTGGGATGTCTGACTTGAATAAGTTAATAGATCTCCTAAAAGAAGCTTGTTCAATTTCCAAGACATTTTTTAGTAGAACTATTCATATTCTCATATAAAGCATGTCAATATGGATTTAAAGCATTGCCATATTCCTCTAACACGCAAAGATAAATGCAAACCCTGAA
Organism: Rhynchonycteris naso; assembly: GCA_037038555.1. Lineage (NCBI taxonomy): Eukaryota > Metazoa > Chordata > Mammalia > Chiroptera > Emballonuridae > Rhynchonycteris > Rhynchonycteris naso. Next base: position 250,411,071 of record CM072996.1, on the reverse strand, counting down.
GTTTAACATTTCCTTATTACCATGATAGATATTTGGATGGTAACCAAGTAGCAATTTACTCAGATTCAGCACACTTCCAAAAACAGTAAGTAACTCACAAATAAGAATAAGTAGTCAATGAGTGGGACAAAAAAATGCTTCCCTTCTCCCTCCCCTTTCTCTCCTTTTCTCTCTCTGTCTTTCTAAAAATCAAGCCCTGGATGGACAGTTTGGTTTGTTGGATCATCATTCCAGAGCATGAAAGTTGCCAGTTTTATTCCCCCCAGTCAGGCACATACAGGAGCAGCTCAATGTTTCTCCCTCTCTCTCTCTCTAAAAAAAAAAAAAAAAAAAAGAGTCAAGAAGATTGATGTATTATTTAGAAATATTTAAAGGATTCGTTTTCCTTTTTAACCATTGTAAAATCAATATTTTCATCTTTCTCCAGCCTCCAAGCAACTCCCAGGATATAATTGTAATGCTTTTTTCCTGGGGTATCTTCCTATTCTGAGGTCTATCCTATTACTTATTTTTTTTCTTTTATTTATTTATTTATTTTAGAGAGGAGACACAGAGTGTGTGTGTGAGAGAGAGAGAGAGAGAGAGAGAGAGAGAGAGAGAGACAGAGACAGAGAGAAAGGGGGGAGGAGCTAGAAGCATCAACTCCCATATGTGCCTTGACCAGACCAGTGCAGGGTTTTGAACTGGCGACCTCAGTGTTTCCAGGTCGACGCTTTATCCACTGCGCCACCACAGGTCAGGCCAGGCTATCCTATTACTTATTTATAAGTCTGCAATGGTTCCCCATCACCTATTAAATTAACTGTAAAATCTTTAGTCTAACATTCAAAGTCATTTATGACCTTAATATGAATTTTCCTGCCTTAATCTCACTCCTTGTTACGAGTTTCTCAACCTGTACCAAACTATGCCCTAAAAATACCTGCTGTCTTTCTATGGCATTCTCTTTATCTACAACATCTTCTTTCCCCAACCCAACACAAGCATTTCTATTGATCTTTTTTTTTGTATTTTGCAAATGTTCTTTCTAAACATTTTGCACATTTTTATTAGCTTTATTCCTTAATACTTTAAAACTTTTGTTGCTATCTTAAATTGTATCTTTTTTCGAATACATTTTCACATTGATCATTGCTAGAAAAAGGAACATTATCGATTTTCATGTCTTGACTCTAGCAAGTGTGTCAGCTTCTTTTATTAGGTCTTTTGTCAGTTTTCTATATAGTATATTATTTTTATAATACTTTTTTTCAAAAATTTATAGTAACAAGCACTTGCATCCTGCTAATACATACAGGAGCTGTTATAAATGTCTCATGTAGGTAAATTCATTTACTTTTCCTAAAGTATGTTTTTATTTTTAACCCCAGTTCACAGATAAAGAGAGGTACACTCACAAAAATAAGATAACTTGCAAGAAGTCATCAAACCAAGAAATAAGGGGACAGGGACTCACTGTAAATCTAGCTCAAGTGTCACATTCTTAACTTTAAGACATATTGTTTGTTTTTATAAAGGGTTATGGAGTTAGAGACCAGGATATGAACCTTGGGTCTTCTGACTTAGGAAAATCACTGCCTATTCCTGCTTTAATTTATTCATTAGTGAATGAGGTGAACAATAGCTACTTTACAGAGTTTTTTTAAGGATTCAGTGAGAATGTATATGATAGCATCAGCAGCTGTTGATATCATTATTTCTTTCTCTCCCAAAAGATCCTTATCCATCTGTTTCTGTGGAAATACCACCCATTTGCCACTGAACTCACAGGAACTCTGTATTTTCTCTTGGTCCATATTGTGTATTTTCTTTCCAGCCAGCTCTGTGGAACTAGTCTGATATTCCCTGTAGACTGTATCCTTCTTGGAGACAGGAACTATATACTTCAGTTATTTTGGCTTCCCCACAAAGTAGTGCTTTGTCTTACACATAGAACCTGCTAGCAGGTTGCTGTATCTGATAGAACTTTTAAATTCACTGGTTGTAGTGTGTGTGTGTGTGTGTGTGTGTGTGTGTGTGTGTGTGTGTGTGTGTTTCTGAGTCTGGCTAGTTTAGAAAACCATGCACTCATCACAGAACCAGCAATTTCCATATAGGTAATTCTACAAGACATGTGGCTTGCTTTGCATTTCCCCCTTTGCAGGCATTCATATGGTCTAATTCAGGGGTCCCCAAAATTTTTACACAGGGGGCCAGTTCACTGTCCCTCAGACTGTTGGAAGGACGAACTATTAAAAAAAACTATGAAAAAATCCCTATGCACACTGCACATATTTTAAAGTAAAAAAACAAAACGGGAACAAATACAATATTTAAAATAAAGAACAAGTAAATTTAAATCAACAAACTGACCAGTATTTCAATGGAACCTATGGGTGTAGATGCATCCTGTGCTCCTCTCACTGACCACCAATGAAAGAGGTGAAAGAGGTGCCCCTTCCAGAAGTGCGGTGGGGGGGGCAGATAAATGGCCTCAGGGGGCCGCATGTGGCCAGCGGAGGCCGTAGTTTGGGTACCCCTGGTCTAATTACTACAAACCCTTTGTATGCTCTACATGCAAATTACAAATTAGCTTCTAGTTAAAAAAATAGTCCCTGGCTATTTTATGGATTAATCATAGTGATCTGCCTCATTTTTATTCCCATGTCACAGTGGTAATGGTGAAGGAAAGTAAAAACAGAAGCTATGTTGTAATCACTGCAAAAGGAAGAGACACTGTCTCCTCTGAGTGGCGCAGCCTGCGTTGCATCACACCCAAGGAGCTTGATTCATTCCTTTCCGTCTCCTCCGTCATCTCCTCCCCGTGGAAGACTCCTCTCCTTTGTCTAAATCTCGCTGAACCCACCACCCTTGCTACTGATTCAGTGACTCACAGAAGGATAGCCCAGGAAGAAAGTCTAAAGTAGGAAATGAAGAAATATACTTTTTAAAATTTAATTAGAGAAAAAAAACAGAACTTTCCATTGGGATGCTTCTACAAATATTAGTAGAGTTACTGAACTACGCAATAATCTTTTTAAAAATCTTATTGAGGTATAACATAAATACTATAAAGTGCACAAATCATAAGTATGGAACTTATAAATTTTTACAAATATATGTTGGTACGTGTGTGTGGAAAAACCATGTAACTCCATCCAATTCAAAGATAAATTACTTTCAACATCCCATGCTCTTTCCTAGTTCAATATATACCATGGGCTTACACAGAGGTAACTGTTCTGACTTCTCCCACCTCAGATTTGTTTTCCCTGTTCTTGAGCTTCATCACTGGAATCTAGCATATACTCTTTTGTGTCTGGCTTCGTCACTTGGTTTATGTCTGTGAGATTCATTCAACTGTATATATTTCAGTAGTTTGCTCCTTTTTATTGCTATTTTCTTTTTTTCAGTGAGAGCGAGAGGTGGGGGAGACAGAAAAGAAGGGCTAAAGATGAGAAGCATTAATTCTTTGTTGCGGCACCTTAGTTGTTCATTAATTGCTTTCTCATATGTGCCTTGACCCCTTGCTCAAGCCAGTGACCTTGGGCTTAATCCAGCGACCTTGGCTTCAAGCCAGTAACCTTTGGGCTTAAATCAGCGACCATAGGGTCGTGTCTATGATCTCATGCTCAAACTAGCAAACCTGCACTCAAGCTGGCGAACTCAGGGTTTTGAACTTGGGTCTTCAGTATCTCAGGTGGATACTCTATCCACTGTGTCACCACCTGGTCAGGCTTTATTGCTATTTATTATTCCACATTATGCATTTTATGAATAAAGCTAATGTTATGAATGCAGTGCTGTAGACATTCTTGAAAGTCTTTTGGTGACTATCCAAGAACTCAGCATAGAATCAGAACTTTTACCTGATCTTCTTACTTTCGCTTTTCTACATTTGCTGCCACCATCCCAGGAATGTCCCTAAATCAGCTCAGACCCTGGCTCCCCAAAGAGTTCTCAGTAGATCCCTCAGTGACTGCAAAGATTCTTACAACTCCAGACCAGACTATTGAGGCCCTCATGATTTGGCCACATCCTACCTCTTTATCCTTATTTCCTTTATAATTTCAAGATTTATTACTCTCCTGCAGTCTCCAGTCAAAATAGCTCACCTTTGCCCATACACACCCCAACTTTTCTTTGTGAACATACTGCTTCCTTCCTATCTAAAAAGTATTTTCTCATTAATTATACATTAAGAATTAATAATTTATTTTAAGGCCTTGGCTGTTTGGCTCAGTGGTACAGTGTCAGTCTGGCTTGTGGATGTGCTGGGTTTAATTCCTGGTCAGGGCACACAGGAGAAACACCCACCCATTTGCTTCTCTATCCCTCCCCCCTCACTTCTCTTTCTCTCTTTCCCTCTCTCTCTCTCTCTCTTCCCCTCCTCCAGCCATGGTTCAATTGGAGCGAGTTGGCTCTGGGCGCTAAGGATGGCTTCATGGCTTCCACCTAAGGTGCTAAGAAGAGCTTGGTTGCTGAGCAACAGAGCAATGCCCCAGATGGATAAAGTATCACCCCCTAGTGGCCTTGCTGGGTGGATCCTGGTTGGGCACATGTAGGAGTCTGTCTCTGCTTCCCCTTTTCTCACTGAATTTAAAAAAATTATTTTAAAAAATTATCTTAGATTACTTTAAATAGATTTTCCTGATATGAGATTATGTAGAGGTTATAAAAAGTAACAAATAACTTAAATGAAATTTTCTATTTAGTTTGCAGGAAGCTAAGAACATATACCTGGACTAATTATGCATACAGATGAAGGTTGAGGGCTTTAGGGAACACTGGTTCTGCCACTTCCTAACTATGTGACCTCAGCTAATTTATTTAATTTTTCTAAGCCTTAGTTTTCTCTTCCACAAAGCATAATCAAAATCTTCCTCACAGGTTTATTATAAAGAATGAAAAAGATATTACATAAAACTACTTTAAAATAGTGACAGACACTATTAATAAATAATAGTTTATCATTTTTAATAATATTTATCATTATTAATAAAGAGGCTGTACATCATAGCGGTTAACAGAATAACTTGGGAACCAAATTGCCAGGGTTTGAATTCTAGTTCTGTCACTTATTAGCTATAGTATTTGGTCACATAGCTACATAAACTGAGCCACCATGGCCTCATCTGTAAAATGGTACTTAGAGTAGTACTTTTTTCTAAGGGTTATTGGAAGAAGTCTAATAATTACTATATATAAAGGACCATATCTGTATCACAGTAAGTGATACATAAATCTCAGTCACTTGCAGTATTGCCTTATTATATATCAACAACTACTATTACTAATTTCATTAACAGCATACTATCATTCTTGCAGATTGAAAACCTTGATATACAAGGAAAAGACTAAAGAAGATTAACTTAGACATATTTTTTGATAGGGGTCATTCCAAATGAGAAAAGAAATTCTATAGAAGGAGAATAGTAGACCCATAAGTACCAATGGTTTGAATGAAGTACAGCCAAGAAAACACGTAAATATATCAGAGGACCTACATAACAGAGCTACCAGTGTCCAAAATGAGTTCATGATTTGAAATACCCATCTTTGAGAGTCTTGGTTTCTCACTGACTAGTAGAGCTTCCAAAAAGCAATGGGTAGAAGATGGTGCCTAATAATTCACACTGATGCCACCTATGTGTCTTAAAATTTATTATCAAGCTGAACTTTAGAGTTTGATCATCTAAGGAAAATAGAGCTCCCTAGCACTAGCTTCCAAGATGTCCCAGAGTAATCCATATTATCTTAAGACAAGTAATAATTTCATAAGAGACAGAAGCTAGAGTTCATTGTCTTTGGTGAGTATAATAATTCTTTACTTTATTATGTTATTCCCATTTCACAGATATGTAAACAGAGGCAATAACAAGTTAAGTAAGATACTTATCACCAAATATATTAAAAGCAGCAAAAACAGGATATATATCCACAAACTTGAATCCAGGGCCCATACAAGTTTAAGAAGAGAAAACTTTTTAATATCTCAGTTGGCAGGGATTTCTTACTAGTAACTTTCAACTGGTTAAACTTAGAGAAAAATAAGCTCCAATAAGAAATTCTTCCGTTTTATATCCAGTGAAATAAAAAGGGAGAAGACCTTGGGATCTATCCTCTCTATGGATTTGTTTGGGGTATAGCTTGTTGACCAGAAAGAAATGAAGAGTGGCGGATGGGGTTTATCCATGGGGACATAATTTTCTGATGAGAACAAATAGAATGGGCATCTCCGTTTTGAGAAATAGAGGCATTCTTTGGTGGTCACTGAGGTCTCTAGGCCCTCCTGTTGCATCCGTGCCTTTATAACTTTTCTAGATTCCGTCTCTCCCTCTGTATCTCCTACTTTACCAAATTTTCCACTTCTATGGAATCATTTTTAACACAGAAAATGTTTGAGTTGTTTGAGTTGGTAAAGAAAGAAGATTTGAAGTTATGTGTTTGTATTTTTTTAAGGATGACACCTGCATTTTACTTTAGGGTTGGAAACTATCTTAATAAGCCTTGCTATAACTTAAAATGTTAAAATAAAATTTCCTTTAAATATCTATAAGACACTATACTTATTTATAATTCCAGTCATGACCTGAAGCATTAATCCATGCAATAGATTCTGTTTTAAATATTGGTTACAGTTCCTGGTTGTCTTAGACAGAAACACTAATACAGTCAGAAAGGGGAAAAGACAACTGAACAGAAAGACCACAAAAACTAAACACCCCCTCCCAAAACTGTACTGTGTTCACAAAAGGTGGAAAGACTGTTTTGTGTGGTGGTGAGCGAAGCAAGTTGGAACACACTTACTTCAATCAGGCTTGTGGGTAGAGATGGCCTCATCACCACCTCTCCTTTATGTGGTAGGAAGTACTTTCTGGCGGGAGGTAGATGATAAGGAAAGAAAGGAAGAGGCAAAAGAAAACTATTCAAGGACTAAAGTGTCAGAATAAAGCAGAGGATAATTATTATTTTATAGAAAAGAACCCTCTACGATCACCTCAGAAAACAAAGCGGTTGGACACGTTTTATGTAAGGCACATCCCTTTCTATAGAATCTCACTCTTCCTGTATTTATGACTCCTAGTCCGCAGCTTTATCCCTTTTGTGATATTGGCATTTATGGGTAAATTAAACCATTTCTATTGTTCATCCTTCCATAACGCACTACTGGATAAAATTACCCTCACTGTACTTAATATTAAAGAATGATGATTTCTTTGTAAGTACATTAAAATATCTCTCCCGAATTACTGTTTTTCACATACATAGAGGCAACATCTTTTGTATGATTTTCTATTGTCAGCTTCCAAACATATGCAATGAAGCATTCTCTTTTCAAAATGTAAAGTTCATGAAGCCAAAGAGCAACAATTGTGCTTCCCTGTTGAATCCCCATACTACATGTTCTGTGCACATTGCACATAATAAGTATTGGTAGGATAGATTTATAAACCCAAACGGTAAATTTATTCCTTTCAATGGAAACCCTAATATTTTGCATTTTATTTTTATGAGTGCTGCTATACTTCATATTTCAACATATTGTTCTGAAGAACAGACCACTCTGAAATGCATGAATTTACTAAGGGAGGGAGTTTTAAGTACATAAACCTGAAATCATCCTTCTTGGTTGTGGTTAAGACACTAAACCTTGTGAGTGTGTAATTGAGACATATATGGTATGGAAAATACTTCAAGTTCCTTTTGCAAAAATACTTTTTCCACTGAGGAAAGAAAATGTGTAGTTTAATTTCAAAACACAGAAGTGGAAATCTGCTAGAATGGGGCTTTCATCATTGCAAAATGCTCACTACCTCTTCAAAATGTTCTGCTGTTGAGAGATGACCGGGAAGCACACTCTGAGCTATAAATATCCTCAGAGAGCTATGGAGCATCTGCTTTTAATTTGTGCTTGGGTGGTTTATACACCAGACAGGAAAACATCCCTGCTTTTAAGAGGTTTGAATAGATGCCATAGAGTAAGTCCCCATTTTCAAATGTTTGTTGTCATTTTGGTTAGTGAATTCCACCTACCAAAACAAAAAGTAACACGATGCTTCAGAGCGCTCTTCTATCTGCCTTGGACTTAAACATTTAAAGAGAGATGGGTCGGGAGAAGCAAACTATTTTGCCTGTTCCCGCACAGATAGTTTTTAACTGATGATTCAGAAAATATTGTCGACACTTATGTATGTAAACCATGTGGTCTTTACATAGCTATTGAATTTTGGAGTTAATTCAACTTTAGTTTATTTCTCCTTTCCCTTTGGTGGTTACCCCTGTATTTTAGATCTTTGCCTGTTTTTGCATTTAAATTCAGACAGTACCCATTAAGCTGATCAATGTTCCATTTGATTATATTTTTATAAGTAAATGTCTTAAGAATTAAGAAAGAGCCTGACCAGGTGGTGGCACAGTGGATAGAGCGTTGGACTGGGATGCGGAAGATCCAGGTTTGAGACCCCGGAGCTCGCCAGCTTGAGTGCGGGCCCATCTGGCTTGAGCAAAAGCTCCTCAGCTTGGACCCAAGGTTGCTGACTCCAGCAAGGGGTTGCTCAGTCTGCTGAAGGCCTGCGGTCAAGGCACATGTGAGAAAGCAATCAATGAACAACTAAAGTGTGTGACAGCAACAAAAAACTAATGATTGATGCTTCTCACCTCTCTCCATTCCTGTCTGTCTGTCCCTATCTATCCCTCTCTCTGACTCTCTCTCTGTCCCTGTAAAAAAAAAAAAAAAGAATTAAGAAAAGAAGGTAACTATGGTTGTATCTTGAACCTAGGCAGAAACTGCCCTTCATGTAAAAACAAAAAAAAAACTAAGTCAAATTAAGGAAGGTCAACCATGCAAATTTGCAAAGGCTTTCCCAGTCCTTCTTTCTTTAAAGTCATAAATGATGCAAGAACCAAAACCTTCAATAGGACTGGGAAAACATAAATATTAATGTGAAATAGGGCAAATAAAATCTTGGGAAAGTTTGGACTTAATCTGAAACTCAAAGAACAGCGAGATTTGGGTACATAAAAGGAGATTAAAATACATTACCTTCAGATGTGAAAAAAAATAAATTTGTTGTATCAGCGAACCAACCCTTGAATAGGGCTGGGAGATGAGGGCCTGCTTGTTCAGGTTCTTTAAAAACCTCATCTCTGAAAGATCTTTCATTGTCTCCTTGAAGCTCTTGACTCCTGCTGGAAGACCTGGTAGACCTCCATATTTTTTTTCACTAGATCAAGAAACAGCTCTGAATTACTGGCATGAGAAAATAAAAATGGCAGAGTGTTTAGGTTTCTTAGGTAGTTTTTAACCAATGTACATTTTGGAAATGTGGTGCCTTAGCTCTTTGTCTAGTCTTTCAGTGCACTGTGTTAAAAAAAAAGGAGGGAAAGTGTTCGAAAAGAAGAAATGCGCCCCCATGTTCGTGGCAGCATTGTTCACAATAGCGAAGATCTGGAACCAGCCCAAGTGTCCGTCAGAAGACGAGTGGATTAAAAAGCTATGGTACATATATACTATGGAATACTACTCAGCCATAAGAAACGATGACATCGGATCATTTATAACAAAATGGATGTACCTTGATAACATTATACGAAGTGAAATAAGTAAATCAGAAAAAAAGAAAAACTGAGAACAGCATGATTTCATACATAGGTGGGACATAAAAGTGAGAATATGAGACATGGACAAGAGAGTGGTGGTTATGGGATGGGGGGAGGGAGGGAAGAGTGGGATAGGGAGGAGGGGAGGGACACAGGGAAAACCAGATTGAAGGTGACAGAGGACAATTTGTCTTTTGGTGATGGGTATGCAACACAATTGAATGATAAGATAACCTGGAGATGTTTTCATTGTACATATGTACCCTGATTTATTGGTGTCACCCCATTAGAATTAATTATATATATATATAAAGGAGGGAAAGACACATCTGCATAATTAGTGATGACTATCAACCTCTATTTCAGACATGAAGGTCAACAGGACAGAATGAAAGAAACATGGATATAAAGTCATGGAAGTGATTCTTTCCCAAACACAGAATAATGTAGAATTTCAAATGGTTTTGCCGTTTTCAAAGTCAGTCCTTTTAAAAGGCTTTGTGACTATTCCAATAATGTTTCCACTGTTCAAGTCATTTGTAGAACCCTTCTTCTTCAATTGTTCTGGGAACCTATGGCACAGTCTGGATGATCATCTTTCCCCCTGCTTTCTTCTCTGCATCCACAACTGCCTTGGCTTGCATGCTAGCCCTTTGCTGCCTAAACTGGTGCATCTTCCCTTATTTTATATCTGTTTCTGCTCTATCCCAATCTTTTCTATTATTCCAATCCCTGCCCCAGTGTTCAGAAAATACAGGATAAGGGTGGAGGATATACAACCTGAGTCTGAGGAGATACACTAAATTATGATGCAGTAAAATAGAGAACAGAGACATAGGAAAACTAAAAAGGTGTAATCTAAACAATCACAACTAAACAATATTTTGGCTAGACTGTAGCTAGGATACTGTAGAAAATGGGTAGAACATATCAAATGACACAGGGAAAGCAACACACACACTAGAAATTGTGGTGGAGATATTAAAATTATAAACTAGATGTGACAAAAAAAAGTATTGATAAGAAATATTTAGATTTTCCTCCTCCCCACAGTGCCAATTGAATCCTAATTTATTAGGCCAGTTTATATCCATTTTTTCTGAAGTCAGTCTATCTCTGCCAGACTCCTTTATTTTGGAATACAAAATTGGAAAACACTGCACTGCTGCTAGAAGACTACAGAACCCAGGAATGAAGAGGAAAGAAAAACCTAGCAAGATGGGAAGTGGGGTTGGAAAATAAGAATCTTGAGTGTCAAAAAGTATGAGATGTAAGAAAATGGGGGGATCTAAAAAATATTCCCAAAAGGAAGTCGATTGCATCTACTTTAATGCTTTTCAAGATATAAATTGAATACTTTTAAAAATGTTTGGGTGAGAACCATGCTCCTTAGACTGGACCACATGTGATAGCTTCAATAAGATTACATAAACAGATACACGTTCTACATTGCACTAAGCTTATAGGGTGTGAGGTACCCACATATGCTTTCTCACAGGGCGAGAATGCAAGTGATCTTGTTGTAGGGCTGGCACAGAAATGGGCACTCTGTTTATTACCCAGTATATAAGTGGAGACTGCTGAACTCAAGTAGGTACAATCAACACCTCCAAATGCTATAGGTGTTTTGAAGTCTATGGAAGCCTCCAGGGCAGGACCTAGGAATAGATACTACAATCTCAATAGCACCAAGTCACCTCCCTCTCTTCTTTGATGAGCTCACTCAATCTCAGTGGGGGAAACTGTATGTACACATATACCTCCTTTTCTGAGATTCTCAACATGCTTACCTCAAACTACCTCTTCTGCTCATATGAGAAACAAAGGAATTAGTTGTACCCAATTGGCTGGAGGTAGAGGGAACCCTCACACTTCCACTGAGGCACATCTGTCTAATTATGTTCCTGGACTGTCACATCATAGATCATGAATAAGAGGTAGAACTATAAAGTAATAAGATTATTTTTTCATTAAGACATCAAAATATAGGTGCCCGGTAGTTGCCTCTGGGTTAGGTAGTGAAACCCTCCCTGGCCCTGAGCTTTCTGATAATTGTTAATTTTGCTCAAACCGCACACGCCCAAATTCTTGGAACTGTCTGTCCCCAAGGCCATTCCAGGAACTGCACGCCTACCGTTACCATCCTCCCCGCTCTGCAGATATAAAAAACCCAAAAACCCTCCCCGGGCGCGCCTTCACAGACTCACATTCGAGGGTCAGTGAACTCGCCCGGAGCTCCCAATAAAGCCTGATTTCACTTATTTGGCTGTTTGGTTCTTCGGTTATTCGTTCATTGGCGGCACGTTAGGGTCTTCCATCTTTCAATAAGTAAAAGTAAATGTTTTATTTTCAGAAGCTCATCATGGATAATCTTACATTTAATCCAAAAGTGCTGACCTTGTTCCAACCATTTCTGAAATAACTTTTGGAAATAACATTCAGAGCTATCTTATGAGCACATAAGAGTCATTTTATAGTTACACCTCATTAATTATGTTTAGCTGCACCAACTTTCAGTATTTTCAATATAAAATTTATCCACAGGGTATGAAAATTGCTATTCAAGAGTATATTCAAAGCAGGAGAACCAGTACTGAGTGCAATTGAAAAGGGGGAGTTCAAGCTTTTTTTAAGCACAGTTAACCTAATTTAGATAAATTAATCATCTCTCTGGAAGACTAATTCTAATGAGAAAAATACCAATCTTAAAAGTTTATACTTGGTGAGGCTTTTAAAAAATACATTTTTATTGAGACATAATTCATATAGCATAAAATTCCCTAAAATGTGAAATTCAGTTGTTTTTAGTTTATTTACAGAATTGTATAACCATCATCACTAATTTTAGGACATTTTCATCACCTCAAAAGGAAACTCCCATACCCATTAGCACTCACTCTCCATTTTTCCTTCCTCAGCCCTAAAAACCACCAATCTACTTACCGTCTCTATGGATTTGCTCTATCTAGACATTTCATAGAAAGTAATTATAAAGTATGTGTTTCATTGTTATCTTAAAGTCAGTGTCCAGTGGAGAATATTGATGCCTGCTTTATTCTTTTAATGTCAAGAAGAACACAACCTCTAGAAGAAAAGCCAGCAATATAGCAATTCATAAACCAGATAGAAATTTTTATTCCTAGATGCCCTCATTATTTGAGAATAGCTATCAAGTACAGGTAATTTGTGCAAAGTAGTTATTGAGAGTTATAATTCCAGAGAGACAACTGTGCTGAGCTTTAGTTGGTGACAAAGCATGTCAGAAAAAGAATGTAAATAAGTTTTCTGATTCCTAGATTAAAGTAGATTATTGTAATATAGTTCTTATATAAGACAAAGAGCCAATTAATCTGCCAAGGATTTTCTTACAATTATTCTTGTTTACAATTATTTTTCATCATATCTCCCTTGTGGTGACACTTACAAGATAGTTGGTCAGAAGAGAGACTAGGGATAAGAACACAATGTTAAAAAAAAAAAAGCTCAATATCATAAATAACTAATATTCTAATGGAGGGACCACATCATAGCTCACAATCCCACTTTTAGAAAATAAAAATATCTTAATTTCTATAAAGTAATAGAATTTTAAAATATGACTCAATGTTATATTTCAAGGGAGTTAGAAATAAAATGCTGTTCATATATTGCAATAGAATAACAAGGAAATTGTCATTTGATTCTTCTCTCATCTCTCTCCTATCCTTCTCTTTGCCTTCACTTTTTCCTTTCAAAATCATTGGATGCTTAGTACATTCATTGATACTCAGATACAGCCAGAAACAAATCACCAGGAACATGTCAGACACAGTCCTTGATCTTTTGACACGTTCAATATTATAGGGAAGACATATTTAACAACTGATTTTAAATCTAAAACATAATGAAACATAAATACAGAAAAATCTATTTTGCACACAAATGATCATAAATAATTTTAGTTTAAGTGATTTTTAATATTGTTGCACCCTGGCCAAGTACTCAGTTGGTTAGAGCATCCTCCTGATATGCCAAGAATGTTGGTTCCATCCTTGGTCAGGGCACATACAGGAATCAATCAATGAATGCATAAATAAGTAGAGCAACAAATCCATGTTTCTCTCTCTTTCTCAAATCAATAACTATAAAATAAATTTTTAAAACGATTGCTGGTCTCTACCCCTTATATAAAAAATATCCCATCTCTTCTTCTGAGAATACATCTAATGGCTGCCAATCATATTTTAAAAAGTTCTCGTGCCTGATCAGATGGTGGCACAGTGGATCGAGCATCAACCTGGGATGCTGAGAACCATGGTTCAAAACTCTGAGGTCTCTGGCTTGAGTGCAGTCGCTGACTAGAGTGTGCCCTCACCAGCTTGAGCACAAGGCTGCCGGCTTGAGCATGGGATCATAGACATGACCCAGTGGTCGCTGGCTTGAGCCCAAAGGTCACCAGCTTGAGCCCAAGGTTCCTGGCTTGAGCAAAGGGTTACTGGCTCATCTGGGGACCCCACCTCCACCCCCACCTCCCGGTCAAGGTACATATGAGAAAGCAATCAATGAACAACTAAGGTGATGCAACTATGACTTGATGCTTCTCATCTCTCTCTTTTCCTGTCTGTCATTCTCTCACTAAAAAAAAAAAAAAAAAAAAAAAGTTCTCATTGTTATAATCCAGTAATGATAGGCACTACTATCTTGACTGATAGTTTTATTTAGCATAAATTTTCATCATTTTTGAATCTTTATTCATTTAATAAACATGCTGATTCTTTTTCTGTTTGAACTAGAACTAGAGACATTTTCATTTTTCTAAATGTCTTTAAATTTAAAACTGTTAACATATACTTTTATTCTAAAATATTTCCAGTCATAAAAGATTTGGTAGAATGAGGTACCAGTATATATTATATAAGGCCCTGTATTGGTCTTCTGGCGCTGCCATAACAAAGCACCATGATGTATATTGCCTTAGAGTTCTGGAGGCAAGATATCTGAGATCAAGGTATTGGCAGGCCCATTTTCCCTCTGATAACTGTAGGAAAGGTATTGTCCTTGTTTATTCCTAAATTCTGGGGTTTGCTGGCAACCTTTGGTGGCTTAGAGTTGCATCCTTCCAACCCTCCATCTTCACGTGACTATCTTTCCTCTATGCATGTTTGTCTCTGTGTAAAAATTTCCCCAATGGGAACCAACCACATTGGATTAAAGCTCATTCTAATTATCTCCTTTTAACTTGATGACCTTTGGAAAGATCTATCTCCAAATAAGGTCACTTTGTGAAGTAATGGAGGTTAGGACTGCAACATAACAATTCAATCCATAACAGTCCCCAAGTAAAATGATACATTCTTTATTGACAATTATATTAAATAACTGAACTTATTGAACCACTCCACTCTGCACTGTGTAAATCACTTTTTCTTTAAAGAAAACTCTAAGGAATTTTCAAAGTCAATCTACAAATTAAAGGAGCCTATGCATTATCTTTTCTGCAACAATAGTTTTTCCCCATTGGTCATTAAGAAGAGTCCTAAAGAGATTAAATAAAAATCCTTAACTCAAATTAAAAAAAAAAAATGTTTGTGAAATTTTCCATCACTTTGAAAAGATCTTAACAATAGTGGAAAATTTGTAAAGAAACATTGGTATGCCAACAGAGTTAGATTTTTATTCTTATCGTGACCTTATGCCTTTATACCCCAGTGACTTTAGCACTTAGGTATAATGAAAAAGGCACAGCAAGGCACTGGGGAAGTAGCTTTACTATGAGGAAGAATATTAGTAAATAGATAAGTTCAACAAATATTTATCAAGTGCAGCTATGTGTGGCTATGTACTAGGCAGTATGTTTGTCTCTGTGTACGCAAAGTTGAACATGACATGGTCCTAGCTTTAAGGAGTTTATCTCCCTAAGAGAAAAAATGAGATGAATATCAAAATACCTATAACAGGTGATGCTTTTTGAAAACATAGGAGACAAAGATTGATTCCAGTGGAGAAAAATGAACTAGAACTTTGAAATAGAAATGAAATAATGGTGATTAAAACACTTGTTTTAAGTATTACATGTTATTTTTAAAGTATTGAAATAGTATCTTTGTGATGTAATACTGTAACTTAGATTTTTAACTGCACTTATATGTACCCAAATGATTATAGTTGGTATTAAAATTTTGAATTGAACAAAGATGCACTCATTTTGAAAGCATTTCCGTGGCCCCCTAATCCTCAAGAGGAAAAAGAAAATGACAGTGGACAGAGCAAAACTCTTATTACAAGATGATTTTCACTCTAGTTCAAGAGCCAAAGTGTAAATATAGTCATATTTAAATTTATGTTATTATAAATCAGCATTTCCTTCTATACGCAATGAACTAAAGAAGATAAAGACAAACCAGAATATTTTCTTTGACACAAAATTAGAGCTTTTTGAAACACCTTCAAACACACATCTGCATACACATTCACATCAACCAAAGTTGGTCACAAAGCTGTCGTTAAAGTTATCAAACAAGACATGGAGTTATAGACAACTTCTATTTGGAGTTAGCATTTACCTAGAGCCTCACTATTTCCCTACTCATGCCAGGGCAGAAAGAAGCTTACACAAGTAACTTAACATAAATATGAGCAAACTCTATTGTTAAAGAGTATAATACTTTTAAATCTTATCATTGTCCTCATTTTTATTTGTTTTTAGATTTTTAAACAGTAATTTATTTTAATAATTTCTATCTGCTGACATAAAGTGGGAGTACTGGGAATGAGGCTGAAGGGTAGGTAGGAAGCTAAGTGGGAAAATCACAAAGAGAAGCTACCCGCAACCATGAACATGAGCAGTAGGAGATGAATGGATTGTAATACATGAAAATGTTTTATATTTTTAACATTATTATATTTTTTATTAAAGTTTTGTCTGCGAGCCAGATGCAGCCATCAAAAGAGCCACATCTGACTTGCGAGCCATAGGTTCCCGACTTCTGCTTTAAATCACTGAAAGTATTTTCATTGTTCTAGAGACAGAGGAAAAACTTTTTACTATGAGCTACAACATTTTTATGTATTACAATCCATTCATCTCCTACTGCTCATGTTCATGGTTGCGGGTGGCTGGAGCCAATCACAGCTGTCTTCCTGAACAACACCAAATTTTTATTGGATAATGCATAACATACACGGGTCGTTGTGAGGTCAGGAAGTAAACGTTTCTCCTTTTAATCAAGTAGTCAGCTAGCTAATTGCAGAAACCCTTTTGACAAAGAAGATGGCTAAAAGAAAAAAAGATGAGGAGTATTGTACTTTTCAGCAGGAATGGATAGAGAAATTCACCTTTGTGAAGAGAGCAGGTTCTGCAGTCTGTCTAATATGCAATGAAAAAATTGCATCGATGAAATGGTCAAATATAAAGTGGCACTTCAACACACACCATACTACATTTACATCAAAATATCCAGCAGGGACAGCAGGAGGAAAGCATGTCAAGAGCTACTGTGCAGAATACAAACTAGTCAGCAGCAACTCCATGTTTGGACCCAACTAGGTGACTAGAATTTGGCTAGCTTTGCTGTTGCTTCAGCAAATGTCAGAAACGGAAAGCCATTCGCAGATGGGGAGTATGCCTAAACATTCATGCTTGATGTTGCCAATGAACTTTTTGATGACTTTTTGGTTAAAGACAAGATAATCAAATGAATAAAAGACATACCTTTGTCAGCAAGAACTGTTCACGATCATACAATCATGATGGCAAATCAAATTGAGGCAACACAAGTGAAGGACATTAATGCAGCACCATTCTTTTCTCTTGAGTTGGATGAGTCAACAAACGTAAACCATTTATGCCAGTTCAGCGTGATTGCAAAGTATGCTGTCTGTGACACACTATGTGAAGAAAGTCTTGCTGTTTTGCCTATGAAAGAGACAACAAGAGGGGAGGATTTATTCAAGTGTTTCACTGAGTTCACTAAAGAAAAAAAATCTACCAATGGATAAACTTATTTTGGTGTATACTCATGGTGTTCCATGCATGGTGGGGAAAAACAGGATTCATAGCGCTTCTTCATGAACATGAAAAGAGACCCATTATATGTTTTCACTGCATTCTACATCAGGAGACGCTTTGTGCTCAGATGTGTGGCAAGCTCTATGTATGCATGTGAGCAGTCTTTCTCACATCTAAAGAACATTAAGACCAACCTATGGTCACGTTTAACGGATGGAAGTTTCAACGCCTGCATGAAGCTTAACCTCACCACGTATCAACCAGACTACAAAGCCATCAGCAAAACCATGCAGCACCAGAAGTCACATTAATGGTAAGAAGTACTTTATTCATCATTGGTTAGCAACAACATAACAACGTTATTAAAAAGAATTCAGAGACTTATTGTACTTAAAAAGTGTTGGTCTTACATAAAATGCAGACATTTACTTGTATTTAGTGTTAAACATATTGTATGGCTCTCATGGAATTACATTTTAAAATATGTGGTGTTCATCGCTCTCTCAGCCAAAAAGTTCCCAACTCCTGAGCTACATGGTCATTTAGGATTCATTCTTTGTCTCCCCCTGGAGTTTTTTCTCCTCCTGTGTTCCCATGCAGGCTTTGCTGCCAGATTGCCAAACTGACATCTTGTAGTATCCTGAGCAGCCTTTGCTCTCTAACAGCCTTACATGCTATTCCCTTGCCTAGAATGTCCTTCTCTGCATTCCCCACTGCATCAGTTTCCTATTGTTGTTGTTGTAATGAATCATCACAAACTTAGTGATTTAAAATGACATTAATTATATCTCTTATGCCTGACCAGGCGGTGGATCAGTGGATAGAGCGTCGGACTGGGATGCGGAAGACCCAGGTTCGAGACCCTGAGCTCGCCAGCTTGAGCGCGGGCCCATCTGGCTTGAGCAAAAGCTCGTCAGCTTGGACCCAAGGTCGCTGGCTCCAGCAAGGGATTGCTCAGTCTACTGAAGGCCCACGGTCAAGGCACATGTGAGAAAGCAATCAATGAACAACTATGGTGTCGCAACGGCAACGAAAAACTAATGATTGATGCTTCTCACCTCTCTCCGTTCCTGTCTGTCTGTCCCTATCTGTCCCTCTCTCTGACTTTCTCTCTCTGTCCCTGTAAAATAAATAAACAAACAAACAAATAAATAAATAAAATAATTCTCTTATGATCTGGAAACCAGAAATTAGAATTCAGTCTGACTGCACTAAAGTCAAGCCACCAAAGAATTGATTCCTTCTGGAGTCTCTGGAGATGAATTTATTTCCTTTCCTTTTCTCTTCTGGTGACTACACACATTCCTTGCCTGGTGGCCCCCTCCTTGCACATTACTCTTGATTTCTGGCTTTCATTGTTACATCTATCTTTTATCAAATTTTGCTTTGCTTCTTTTTTATACTGTATAGGCATTTAGGATTACATTTATGGACCACCTGGATCATCCAGGATATTCTTTCCATCTCAAGAGCCTTAACATAATCCCATCTGCAAAATCCTTTTTACCAAATAGGTAACAGTCAGAGATTCCAAAGATTAGGACCTGAACATCTTTGAGGCCATTATTCAGCCTATGACACCTGCTGTTTTTTATCTCAGCCTTTCCAGATGCCACTTAATCATTTTTTCTCTTCTGGGAATTTTCCTTACATACTATTGCCCTCCATAACTACACCCAATTACCCCCAACTGGGTATCTCACTAAAGGGACAAACTTTCGGATTGACTAGAACTGGGCAGGGTGGGGGGGTCCCAAGACACAGGACTTTCAGTACCAAAACTAGAAAACTGCCAGGCAAGTCAGAATGATTCAGTTACCCTAAATCCTCACCTTTCTTCCCACATCACTTTCTTGTAATGTTGGATTATAATCTATAATTTTTAGTTGTCTTTCTCCTTTGCTAGGTTATAGGCAGAAATCTATTTCTTTCGTATTTATGATGCTTGTGCTTCAGTTTCTGGCACATGGCACATACTCCACAAGTGAGTGGGGGTTAATAGAGGTTGTGAAGCAACCCTACAATCGCAGACAATCCAGTCAAAATGAAAAAGTTCCATCCTGCAAGTAAAATGAAAACAAAACAGAACACTAAACTCCAGTATGTTCTCTTGGATATTTTTCTTTCTTTTCTCATCGGTACTTGCAAACTTCCATTAAACTAGACACAGTTCTTTGCAAGAATCTAAATAGTCACAGATTTTTACAGGACACGTTGTCTTCGAACAGTGTCTTCTATTTATAGCTGCTGGCCTCACCATTTTCTTGTTTTCCCTGTGTCTTGAATGCCCCTTGCCATAAGAAAAGCAGATTGAAAATAGATTATGCTTAGCTTCTGGGACTCTTCTAACATTTATTCATTCTCCTAAATGCCGATAAACCAGACCCAGTCTGAGAGTTTAAATCATGAATGCCACAGCACCTGGAGCACAATGACTCACTTTGCTATCACTTCTAGTTACTCTCGCGTCAACTTTGTTTCTGTCTACAGGTGTCCTTCAACTGAGCCAGAGTTAATGGAAATAAAACAGAGGTAAACCTTAAAAAGCAAGACTCAGACAAAGTCATCACCTAGCCAGAGACATTGATTCTATGGTCCTGGTTGAGAGAAAAATCATTTCTGTTGTTTATTACTGAGTACTTTCGTGCCCAGATACCAGATGTGTCTAGATGCGGAAATTCTGGACAAGGAAATGGAACAGGGACAGAGATAATTAAATAATACATCTTTTGCTTCCCATATTTTTATGAAAGAAAAAGTAGGAAATTAAAACCTATTTTTGTCATATATGCAAAAACAGAAGTTATATAAAAAAATGAGCCATTCCTGATGAAGGAGAAAGTGAAACTTGAAACTTTTAAACATTACCAACTAATTTTATCAATATATATCTAGATCTATAATGATAAGACTTGCCTTTTATATAACATTAAATCAGACCAACAAAAGTGAAGAATTCAGCACAAACACAATTTGAGGGAAATATTTGGAGATCCTCAAAATATAATGCTATAGTTAAGAATAAATAAATATATTTTTAGTTAAAAAAATATCTTAAACCCTACTTAAAGTTTATATGCCTTTTCTCTAATATATGATAAGGGGGAAACACTTTTAATGATTCTCCTCAAGAATATTATATCTAAGTGAATTCTCCTTGAATGGGTATAGTTCACAAAGGGTTATGACAGATGAGTGACTGATCTACCACCAGACCCAGCCACCAAATCCCTGATTTGAATCCTGTTTACACAGCTCTATAAATTTACCCATTATTTGCTTACAAGTAAGGTTTCATTGTTATTTCTTCATCTATACACTCACTGAGGAGTAACCTTTCAAAAGCCTACTGATCGATTTTTACTACCTAGAGCAGTGGTTCTTAACCTTTTTTGAGGTACCGAACCCACCAGTTTCATATACACATTCACCGAACCCTTCTTTAGTGATAAATAAAATATAATTTTTTTTCCAAATTTAAGACATAGGTATATGTTTTTTTACTGGTGCACAAAATGAGCTGTGCATGAACATCACCTTGCTCAAAGAACAAAACCAACAAAGTGCATGAACTCACAACAAATTACGGTATTACTTTATTCTGGCCTCTGCGGCAGAGGCTTCTCCGAACCCCTGAGACCAACTCATCGAACCCCTAGGGTTCGATAGAACCCAGGTTAAGAACCACTGACTTAGAGAGTGGCAAGGCTGAATTTTAAAACTAGCTATGTAGGGAAACCAGTTTTTTTTTTTTTTTTTAGCTATTTGTGCTGTCTATTTATGAGGTCAGTAAGCTTCTATAAAGGAAAAGGCAATACTTCCCTCTTCATAGGCTCTGGCTTTTTTGTTTTTTTAAGAGAGAGAGAGAGGATAGAGAGAGCAAGAATGGCAGGGGGTTGTAGCAGGGACAGGAGAGAGAAGCATTAACTTAGTTGCTTCTTGTATGTGCCTTGCCTGGGGTTTTAAACTGGGGACCTTGGCATACCCTTTTCCATCAGATTGAAATAAACAATTAAGAATAGTGAAACTTCTTTAGATAATCTCTTCTATCTAATCATGAAAGAAATTGAAAGGCCCAACTAAGGTCATGTTAAATGTTAACTTCTACCAAGAATAGAGGCTGAAAGGTTCACTAGCAAAACCAAGAAGTTGTATTTTGTGAATCCACAGTCAACTAGCCTCTAGTCGTGTTTACAGAATGCAGGTGGCATTAATAATCCAAAATGGCTACACATCTACAAATACTTTCTTTGTCTTCATAATATTTTGTGTCATCTTTTTATTTTTTGATTTCTGACTCTAACTAGGTAAGTATTTTACTTCTCTGAGTCCCTAACATCTTATCTTAGAGTTTTAAAATTTTTGAGTTGAAAGGGATCATCTGAGGCAGTAGTTCCTAAAATTTTTTAATTATGTTACCTAGTGAAAGTTCCCCAAATTTAGCAACTGAATTAAGTTGCAAATATTGTATTTTGTCTGGTATATTAAAAAACTATACAGAACAAACAACTACGATCATCATCATTTTATAAAACAAAGAAGATTTTCACTTCAAAAAAAATAGAAGGCTATAATCTTCAGGGTTGGGGGGGGCATGAGAGGGAAAAATATAGCTGAACAAATCTGGTCTCTGAAAAGCTTACTGACTGGTATTCTCTTTTTATCACAGAATGGCTAGAACTTTATTCAAAATGGAATCTGATATAAAGACTATAGTTTGGAAATTCCTGATCTAATTTTTTCACCTAACCTTCAGCTGAAGAAATGAAAACTTGCAGTCACTTAGTCAATGTTACTGTATAAGATAGGGTTCTCCAAACAAACAGAATCAGTAAGTTATACGTGCATATTTAGAGAGAGAGATTTATTTTAAGGAATTGACTCATATAATTGTAGAAAATGGCAAGTCCAAAACCTGTAGAATAGGTCAACAATCTTGAGTCAAAAGGTTCAAAACCCTGGCAGAATTTCTGCATTGCAATCTTCATACAATTCTTCCTTCTTCAGGAAATCTCAGCCTTTGATCTTAAAGCTTTCAACTAATTAAATGAAGTTCACCAATCAGAGGGTAATATACTTTACTTAAAGTCAACTGATTGTAAATGTTAAATACATAGAAAACAATAGCTTTACAGCAATATCTATAATGGTATTTGGCCAAATAACTGGACAACATAGTCTAGCAATGTTGACCCCAAAAAAATCATTATAGTCATAGAGCTGATTAGTTTTGGATGGTGAAGTTTCCTGACTTCCTATGCAGTGGTCTCTCCTTATCTGAGGTTTTATTTTCTGCTATTTCAGTTACCCACTGTGAACCACCATCTAAAATATTAAATGGAATATTCCAGAAGTAAACAATTTGTAAGTTTTAAACTGTCCACCATTCTAAGTTGCATGATGAAATCTCGCACTGTCCCACTCCATCCAGCTCAGTACACAAGTCATTCTTTTGTCCCCTGTACCCACATTGTATATGCTCCCCACACATTACTTTGTAGTTGTAGCATCAGAAGCTCAATAGCAGCCTAACACCACATCATGCCTACATCATTCAGCTCTCTATCTCATCACTAGGCATTGTATCATCTCACATCATCATTATAAGAAGGATGAGTATAGTACAACAAGGTAATTTTGAGAGACAGACCATGTTCACATAACTCTTATTACAGTATATTGTTATAATTGTCACATTTTATTATTAATTATTATTAATCTTTACTGTGCCTATTGTATAAATTAAACTTCATCATATGTACATACATATGTATAGGAAAAATTAGTATATATAAGGTTGAGGACTATTTGCAGTTTCAGGCATCCACTGCAGGGGGGACTACTGGAGTATATATTCTATCTTACTTCTTCCCCAACCCCAAATAAAGTTGATGCTTCTTTTTTAATATACCATTCAGGGTAATTTAGAGGATTAAGTGAGATTATTCATATTTTTTTAAACCTTACAATACCAACTATATAATAAGAGTATAAAAATTAAGGTTTTATTCTAGATTTTAATGATTATAAACTAGGATTATAGTATCATGATTCTGTACATTCCTACACACAAATTGATGATATTAGGCACTGAAATAATTTTATCAAAATTTCAGATAGTGCAAAATCAGTGTTCTAAAATTATTTCACAATAAAGTTAATTTAAAAGCGTTATGTAAAATTTGATAGACATGATCATCTCAAATAAGAAAAATAAATACATAAAAATATTTATGTCCAGTTAAAAGGTTTAAAGACACTATTACAAATAAAAATATTTTTATCTGATGGTAACATTGTATGTACTTTTTCCTTTATAATTTTCTTATAGTCTTTTAAACAATGTTTATGTATTTACTTACTATAGTTAAGAATCGACTACATTTTTAAACCTGAAGAATAAAAATAAGTTCAATATTATGTTTGGGTAAGTATGTTATGTCATCATACTCTTAAATTTATTTCTGAATAACACAGACACGTACATTCAAATAAGTTGAGATTTTTACTTTGGTTTCATCTTGGTTCAATGGTTTAATGAACATCCAATTTTTACATGCCTGTGTGTAAACTTATTGACCCAGATGACCTTGTTCTGAAAAAAAAGTTTAAATAAAGTATATAATTATATTTTACAAACATTGAGAAGCAATAACTTTGGAAAGGAGAAAGCAACATCCTTGTCAATATTTATATAAAATGCATGTGCCAGAAATTATAATGACATAAAAAGGAACCTGTTGTCAAACATTTCAGCAAATTACACTCTGCAGTCTTGAAACACTGGGAGGACAGCATCAGTTTGAGTGGCTGTGTACTTTCTGTTTTAACAATGCAATGTAAGCAGACTACTATAAAAATGTATGCAAACTGTGTAGATTTTTAATGTTTACATGTGAATAATAAGCATGGAGTTTGTTTTCTAAGTTAATAAAACTGAGAAACCAGATTAAAAAATTAAGTATTTTATTTTATTTTCCATGAGTAAGTTTTAAAAAGAAAATGAGAAGTTAAAACAACTGAAGAATTTACAGGGGAGAGCAATAGAATTAACAGTGTCAAATTCTGTTCTGATTTCAGTTGATATTAAAGAGCAAACAGATGCCTGGCCCTGTTAACTTAGAACTTAGGATCACAGTAATGAACAGCCACGCTGAGAGACTGATCTTTTAAAAAGTATTATTCATTTTATATGTTATCATTAAATCATAAAAGGATAAATAAAGGACATAAGAATAAAGTACAATATTGTAACAGTTGGGATTATCTGTGTCACAAGTTTCAAAAACTTAACCCAAAAAATTACCTTAAGGAAAAGACAAATTCATTGGTTTATATAACTTAAAACATAAAGGAGAGTGTTAGCTTCAGTTGTGGCTAAATCCAGGAACCCATATAATGTCACCAAGACCTGTTCTCTATCTCCTGAATCTGCCCTTCTCCATTTTTAACTGTTTTACTCAGGATTCTCAGTTGCAAACAACAAAAATATTAGCTAGTTAACAGTATTTTCAGAAAGTCTTCAGAACCAGACTTGGAGACTTCTAGTCAGAAACACACCCCAAGTCACATTAAAGCCCAACCCACTAGAGACACCACTGACAGAACAACGGGACCTAACAGCTCTAACCCCAGGCACTGGATGTGCCTGTGAGAACCACTGCTACTAGTGCTTCCAGAAATGGGATATGGCCACCACTGCCTTCTCAGAATGAAGTCTTTCTTTTTGCACCATTGACTTCTGATTAAAAATCTGACAAGAGTGAACATGACTGGGAGAAGATAGACCGCACATATCTGAAGGCAGGAAAGATTAAGAAGGTAAGAATTCAGCTTTTACAGAGGAAGGTGGTCTTATAAATTGGGGAACTCTTCAACATGGTAAAGTTGTTCAAAGATGCTGAGTGGCCCAAAAGAATAACAAATATAAACCACAGCTTCTTTTCTTAGGCATATATGCTGCCAAATGGCTGCCAGCAGCTCCAGAGTTACATCTTCCCAGGACCATAGTCTATAAAGAAAATGCCTGTTTCTCCCAGTACACCTGGCAAAACACTTTTCTCCCACTAGCTCTAATAAGGTTTCATGCCAAACTCTGTACCAAACGTGTGGTCAGGAGAATGTGCCACTTTAGCTAACACTGAATCACATGCCGTCCCCTGAAGCTAGAGATGAAATCAACTCTACGTGGAGCATTTGAAGACTTGTTCTGATAATACACTGCTCACAAAAATTAGGGGATATTTCAAAATGAATATGAAGTGATAAAAAAAAGAACCATTTAATTTTTTTTATTAAACAAGAACATTAGAAAAGTAAACAGCAAGTCAAAGAAAGTTGTCCGATAATGCAAATGAGATGTAAACTCAATTATCGTGATTGAGTAGCAAGTGACATATTGGTGCGGGTGAACAGAAGCATGTCAAACTGGACAAGAGTGCCACACCTTGACTGTTCAGTAGGGTGTATGATTACCCAAGACTGCCAAAACACACTAATGGCAAAGAGGCATGGACAGGATCAGACTGTCCAGCAGTTCCTGTGGGATCCTCTGCCATTCTTGCTCCAGGGCAACTTCCAGCTTAAGAAGTGTTGTGGGAGGTATTGGACGGTCTGCCAAATATCTTCCCAGTGCATCTCAAGCATGGTCAATGGGATCCAGGTCTGGAGAATGTGAAGGCCAGTCCATGCATTCGATTCCTGCCTCCTGAAGCATGTTGTTGACGAGATGTGCACAGTGGGGCCTTGCATTACCATCCATGAAAAGAAAGTTGTTTCCATCTGCTCTGGCATAGGGTTCCAGTATAAGGTGCAGGATCTCATCTCGATATCTGATAGCAGTCAGAGATCCGTTTCTGATGACGTGGAGGTCAGTCCGACCACCAATGCTGATGCCAGCCTACACCACGATTCTACCACCACTGAAGGAGTCCCTTTCTCACATGAAACATAGATTCTCCAGTGTTCCTCATTCATGCCAGATCAGGACACTGTGATTGTTAGGCTGCAGACTGAACCGTGACTTAACAGAGAAGAGGACAGTTGACCACTCATCACAGGTCCAAGGACAACGCTCATCAGCCCACCTTCTAGGGGTTCTACAGTGTTCAGCAGATAAAGGAATGACTACCATTGGTCTCTGGACATGCAGTCCAACAAAATGAAGCTGATTTCGTATGGTCTGGGTGCATATCCGTGGTCTAGTGACAGCAAGAAACTGTTCCTACAGATCTGTTGCATTGCTGCGCCCGTTCCTTCTTGCCAATAAGATCAAGTAGCAGTCATCTCTTCCTGTTGTGGCAGGTGGGCAACCCTGCCCTCATCTTCTTCGTACTGTGTCAGTCTCTTGAAAGTGATTCCACAGTCTGCTAATCATGCTTTGGGATGTTTCAAGTGCTGTTGCCACTGACATCTGTGTTTGACCAGCTTCAAGATGTCCTATGGCTCTGCAGGCTTCACATTTGGGCAAATCGTGTAGCAGGGGCATCTCAAAGGCTGGGTAATTGCTGGATGTGCACTTTCAAGATCAGGGAATATGCAGATACTCCAGTACTTTCAGCCTTTAGTATAGTACATTTTTGCCAATGAAATAAAAGCTAGTTTTGCAGCTCATTTGCATAATTGAACAACTTATTTTGACTTGCTGTTTGGTTTTCTGATGTTCTTATTTAATAAAAAAATCAAATGCTTCTTTTTTTACAGCTTCATATTCATTTTAAAATATTCCCTACTTTTTGTGAGCAATATATATATATTATATATTGCATGATATATACATAAACCATGTATATATTACCTGTTATATATGTAAACTTTGTATATATTACATTGTCTATTATATATATTTATATATTTTTTCCCTATGCTACATATTACTATTACCTCCATTTTGCAAATAAAGGGACTGAGACATGGGATGTTAATGACTCCAGAACCCATTCTCTTAACTATATACTATAGATATTATGGAGAGTGAGTTACCTGTCGTGGGTAGATCATTAGTGACCTAGGTGGTTACTCTGAGGGAGATGGGAAAGGTATTTTTTCTCTTTATTTATTTATATTTTTTTCATGGTTTATGATTTTTATTGACAAAGTTTATAGGAACTAATTAATACTTAAAATCAAGGGTCAATTTGCAGTTCTCATTTAGTTTATTCCATTCGTTTGTATTAAATGTAGCTTTTTTAAATGTATTGACAACTTTATCAGAAACAAGTAAAAATTCTGAGGTATTTCACTATTTGAAATATGATTGATCGCCTTTCTCTTGACTGCACTTGGAGAAGTGCCTTACCAAGAGCTTTCAATTGTTTTTCTGTAGCCCAGCAATGTGGGTTCTGGTAACTGAGAGTAGGTCAGATGGAGGGTATAGTGTGACTCATGTTTCCCAAGCTGGCCCCATTTGTCAGTATATTCTAATTCCTGCCAAGAAACCTACTTCTGGAAGTTTGTGGCCTACCTGGGTGTTAGTAGTTATCCCCCACTCCAAAATTGCTCAAGAATGGCTAACCATTGGCCAATGGTTACCCATGTCCACATTTCTAAGCAGATTCTGTAGTCTAGAGCTGCTCAAAGATCTGCTGTTTATAGACAAAAATGCTTTTCTAACCTGGTTGACCAGCCACTCATTCCCCTCTCTCACACCCACAGGATGCCAAGGAGGAGCCACAAAACCTCCACAAGCCTCTTACACAAATCTATTAGTAACAATAAAAATTGCACTTGAAAGTCAATCTAATATCAATGAAAATTTCTCAGTTTTTCATTTGGCTATAGCAACTTTTACTTTTTTTCTAAACCATGATCATCATATTAAACACTGAACCTGTGGCAACAAAATTAATCATGTTTATATGTATTGTGAGACAGACATTGCCGTCCTCTATCAAGTAGCAGTCATCTCTTCCCCTTCTTTCAGCTGCCAGAGCTCTGTTCCTGTGACAAAGCCTGAAATGTCAAATTCAGTTGTTTCTGCTATAAACCTCACTACTGGAGATCTTTTTTTCCCACAAGATTAGGAATAACAGGGTCTAAATATAGGAAAAAAGGAATTGAAGATGATTAAAAACCTGTGCCTTTTTGGCAAGATCACTAACAATAATAAAATAGGTATTTCAGAATATAACCTAACAGCCCTAGGTAGGCAGCTGAACTTACTGAAAATATAACAAAAATGCATTAAAATGACATGGACCTCATATTGGTCTTATTGTTTCAGTTCTCAACCCACAGCATGCTCCATACACCTGGAAAATGTATTCCACAAATTATTACTTTTCTGAATAATAAAATCCCAGAGGAGCAGCATGCTCTTTTAGGAAAGTATCAAGGTTCTGTTGTAAAGCTGTCTTTTAGTCAAAATAAGAAGAATGATCAGGGAGACAATTTCTCGAGTAATTGATTAGAAAAAGAACTAGAAGATGCCACCAATACTATTCATAAAAAGCTTCAAGAGCATTCTTCATCCACTAAAGACCTTGTTCTCAAATACAGAAAATCATCAGGGACAGAAGAGTAATGATCTTAATTTGCTTTTGTCATATAGTAAATCCTTTCTCCCAAAGTTAAAAGTGAGTGATTAAAAAAAAATATTCACTACATAACTCCCAAATTCTCCCAAACATTCATTTATGATTCATACATTTTTCTCTACATGTTATACCTCAATTAAAGCTATTTTTTAAAAAGAAAAATAATATAGAAAACTAAAAGGCAAAAACTATGGAATGAGCCAAAAATATGAGGCTGGTGTGTTCCAAAAGAAAAATATATTTTAAAAATGCCTGGATGCAAGCATACAAGTGGGCGGAAACCGTCAGCCCCGAGCTGTGAGCTGTGGGAGTAAGCGGTGGATGGATAGGGGATGTTGCAAGCGTTTGCTGTCATGAGGTTGCTACACCTGGACATACTCAGATTAGCATATTGGGGGTTTTGTGGCCTTGGTTACTGACCTAACAAAGAAAATTCTGCTGCAGAGTCACAAGATTTTTGGTGTAGCACAAACTTGGTGTCCTTGGTCAATTCTGAAGACAGCCAAGAGGTCAGTCTCCCAGGTACAGCGGGTGAGCCTGAGTCTGTGGCTAGGCTTTCACAAACAACTATTGTGATTTAAACTCCCCTAATGGTCAGGTCCCTCTCCAATGCAAGCTTTCTCAGATATTTTTATGAAGGTAAACTTTTTGCTACATTTCAAAGTGAAGGCCAGGCAGCTTTTAGGAGAGTAGCAAGCAAATTAACTGCAACCTTACAGAATGTTACATTTGGGTGAGGAGAATCTGAATTTTACAGGGGGTAATTTAACCCTAACAAAAACACTATGGAGTTCTGAGCCAGTGCGGCTAGTAATAAAATGGGCATAAAACTGCAACTAGCCACAAACTCTAAGCTCAGAAATCCATATTGAATTAGAACCAATCCCAAGGACCTCATGTTAACCTTAACTCTGCAGGCACTATCTCAAAAATAAGATCACATTCTGAAGTATCAAAGGTTGGCTCTTCAACATATAAATTTGGGGGAGACACTATTTAGTCCATAACACTTACATCATACTCTTGAAGTCTGGATGAATTTATTCTTCTTTCATGTATCTTTGTGAGATGTTAGTTACACAGGTCCATAATCCTTACCTCAAATGCTAAGTCCAGAGGTATTTGGAATGCAGAATTTTCTTGATTTTATAAACATAATGGCATTATATATATATATAATTCCAAAAAATCTGGAGCAGTACCCCATAATAAATTATATTAACATTGCTGTAAACAAATAAATATTCTTATATGAGAGAAAGAGTATGAAGAATTTCACAGTAACTCAGGTCAGAAGTTGCCACCAAATAAGTTAAAAAAAGATGTATATTTTTATTCTTTTTAAATTTCAAAATGCAGATAAGGGATTTTGGACTTGAGTTGCCTGATCCTTATCAAATGGAAACTTCCTTAGCCAAGTTCTTAAGTTTGTCCATTCTTGCTTCCCTGAGCCTTCCGTTCTTCTCCTTTCTCGTCACTGGTCATCTTATTGCCTACTTCTTTTTCTTCTTTTCCTCCCCTGGCCTAGTTTTACAGGAATGATTTTTGGTGTTGATACCACACTAATCTGTATAGGACAATTTAAGTGGAAACATTTCTACACCCCTTAGCACCTTGAATCAAAAAGTCATTGCCCCCAGGATTCCAAGATGGCAACGGAGTAGGCAGATGTTCCAACTGCCACCACCCAGGACCAAATTGGATTAAAGTTAATTTAAGAACAATCATCTTGAAAAAACAACTTTGGACTAAATGAAGAGGAGTCCATAACTAAGGATCACAGAAGAAGCCACATCGAGACTGGTAGAAAGAGTAGAGACACAAAAAGGGCTGCACCGCTTCCAGGAGCGAGCAGTAGTGGAGGACGCAGAGGGACTCTCACTGAGGAGAGAGTTGCCATGAGAAATGCGAGTCCTAAGCCCAGGCTGGGCACCCCTACCCAGAGCCCTAGAGCCTAAAAGAGATGCCCACGTAGCATTTGGTGGTGGAAAAAGCTGAGGTTTCTCTTGGTGAGGAAGAGAGGGGAGATCTCAAAGATGCAGGCTCCATCTTCAAGGACCAGTGAAGAAAATCTCGTTCATAACCCCTTACCCTGGGACCCAGGCTGAGAGGACTAGAGGTGCATGAGGAGTGTGAAGGTGGTGGCCCACAGAAAGACACCATGGGGACAGCCACCAGAACCCCCGTGTTAAGTCATTCTCCAATACTGTAGTTGCCATCTTTCTAGGCTGGAGCAGTCCCCTCTGTACAACATCAGCCAGGAGGAAAGCAACTGCCCACCCTTAGGAATCTCTCCTCCCCCACCCTATGGAGACTGGACTGTTCTGAGAAGTCAGCCAGGAAGCAGAGGCGGCATCAGTGACTCAGTTTTCTAGCAGTAAGGCCTGAGCCTCTGCACACACCCCTTACAATGTTCCTGAGATCATGACTGGTGCTTCCACCTTATGGAAGACTCAATTGAAACTGTACAGACAGCAAGAAGACCACATCTCTGGGTCTCAGAGGCCACACTCACCAAACTCCTGGTGGCCACCCCCTACTGAGTTCTTTGAAAAGGGTCTAAATCAGGGGTAGTCAACTTTTTTATACCTACCACCCACTTTTGTATCTCTACTAGAAGTAAAAATTTTTAACCGCCCACCGGTTCCACAGTAATGGTGATTTATAAAGTAAGGAAGTAACTTTACTTTATAAAATTTATAAAGCAGAGTTACAACAAGTTAAAGCATATAATAATAATTACTTACCAAGTACTTTATGTCAGATTTTCATTGTTTGGCAGAATAAATCTTGATAAAACAACTTACTGTAGTTAAATCTATCTTTTTATTTATATTTTGGTTGCTCTGCTACTGCCCACCATGAAAGCTGGAATGCCCACTGGTGGGTGGTAGGAACCAGGTTGACTACCACTGGTCTAAACAGACTGATACCAGGGGCTGAGAGTTGGGAGCCACACCCACCACTCTTCCTAATCTCTGAATTGCCCCAGTCTCAAGACTCTACCAGAGATTTTATTTCAGTGGTCAAGCTCAACAAGCAGCCAGCAGACAGAGGTTGCAGGAAATAGGTCTCAGGGAACACTGGCTTTTTGTGGACCTTCCCCCATCTTCAGTGTGGGTAAAAGCTAGCCTAGGTGTGCAGCTTGGTATTTCCATGTACATCTGGGCCCAGCAGAGGCAGCCACAAACTCTGGATTGCTTGTAGCTCCAAGAAGGTTGCTGAGGGCCAATCACAGGCAGTGTCCCCAATTTATCTGCACTGGGTTCCCTCCAGGGAGGCCCAGGGCCAGCACAACCAGTGGCCAGCTGCAGAGAGCATTGGTTTAGAACCTAACAACCCTTGCTCTTGGTGAGAGTCCTAAGGGAGAGCTCATCAGACATGTGGCCCAGCTGAGGTGAGTTCTACTTTCTGTGGTCAACAGTGGCACAGCAGAATGCATACACTGGCTAGGGTGGAGCTTCACAGCTGGCCTGAGTGCTGGATATCCTGTCTCACTGGGCTAGGTTCCACAGGAGCAAGGGAGAGAGGCTTGGAGCACAGACATTCAAAATATGGGTCCCCATGAGCCTATTGTTAAGTTCAGTCATGGGGCTTAGCCACTTTCTGGGCTCATTTTATGAGGCAAGCATTATATTCATTCCAAAACCAGGTAAAGACACTATGAAGAAAGAAACTATAGGCCAAAATCCTTGATGAACATAGCTGCTAAAATTCTCACAAAATATTAAAATAGGATACAACAATACATTAAAAAGATTATAAATTACAATCAAGTGGGATTTATTCTGGGCAGGCAAGGCTGGTACAGTTTTGGGAAATCAATAAATGTAATTCATCATATAAACAAAATGAATAAAAATTAAATAATTAAATCAATAAATGCAGGAAAAGCATTTGATAAAATCCAGCACCCATTTATGATCAAAACTCTGAGCAAAGTGGGAATACAGGGAACATACCTCAACGTGATAAAGGCCATCTATGACAAACCAACAGCCAACATCATACTCAATGGGCAAAAATTAAAAGCAATCCCCTTAAGATCAAGCACAAGACAGGGGTGCCCCTTTCACCACTCTTATTCAACATAGTTCTAGAAGTCCAAGCCACAGCAATCAAACAATAAGAAGAAATAAAAAGCATCCAAATTGGAAAAGAACTAATCTGATGATTAGTTCAATATCACTAATCATCAGAGAAATGCAAATTAAAACCACAGTGAGATATTACCTCCCACCTGTCAGAATGGCTCTCATGAACAAATCAACACACAATAAGTGCTGGCAAGGATGTGGAGGAAAGGGAACCGTCCCGCACTGCTGGTGTGAATGCAGACTTGTGCAGCCACTGTGGAAAACAGTATGGAGATTCCTTAAAAAATTAAAAATGGAACTGCCTTTTGACCCAACGATCCCACTTTCAGAAATATATCCTAAGAATTCCAAAACACTAATTCAAAAGAATATATTAACCCCCATGTTTATTGCAGCATTGTTCACAATAGCCAAGATCTAGAAACAGCCCTAGTGTCCATCAGTGGATGAGTGGATTAAAAAGCTGTAGTCAATATACACAATGGAATGCTACATGGCCATGAAAATGAAGGAAATCTTACCTTTTGTGGTGGTATGGATGGACCTGGAGATTATTATGCTAGGTGAAATAAATTAGGCAGAGCAAGAAAAACATTTATGACCTCACTTAAATGTGGAATCTAATGAACATGGTGAACTGAGGAATGGAATAGAGGCAGAAGCAGGGTCACAGAAAACAGAGGAACAGCTGTCAAAAGGAAGGGGGATGAGGGATTAATGCAATTATATATACATAACACATAGATACAGATAATAAATTAATTTCATTAAATTTTGACCCTGCAGTGTACATTTAAAAAAATATTTTGTGTGATAGCAAAGTAAGTAGGTATAAAGCACTTCTGTTCCACACAGCAGCATGATGGTTATCTTGAAGAGAACACTTGTGCAACTGAGTCCACAGCAACATTTGGTCCATGCCAAAATGTCCTTAATATTTGGTTCTATGAAAAATATCCTTAAGCATAGTTGGTACATGACAACTTGTCCTTGATATTTGGTCCTGTTAACAACATCCATGCTTAGAAAACATCCTTGGGTTCAGATAGCTTATAATGTTTACTTATACTTTAGGTTTACAGGATTTATATATAAAAAATACTATCAAATTTTATTGATCCAATAATTGTGTTGTGGTTGTTTTGCCAAAAATAACCCTTCTCACCTCAGTAACCTTGCTGGTAATGACACACAGGGTGAGGTAGATGGGTCAACATAGATGAAATATCTCCATGGATGTTCTGGACAGGGCCAAATGTCTGCTAATCCCTATAATATATAAATGCCATTTGTCAAATCTGTGTGCAATGACAAAAAGAAAAAGCCCAAACTTCTGAAAAAACTACTCAAATGCCTCCCTTTTGCACCTACTTAATCTATGTGAGGCCAGTTTTATGTACTTCAACTCAAACGACATATTGCAACAGACTAAAGAGAGAAACACATATGAGAACATACCTGTGTTCAATTAATACAGACACCAGATTTGTAAAAATGTAAAACAATATCACTCCTTTTACTAATTTTTTTTTGTTTTGAAAAACAGTTATTTTTTTAAAAAAGATATTTATATTAACATATAATGGGTTTCTTATTTTTAAAAATAAATTAATAAATATTTTTAAAGTTAAAAAAAGTTATTGCCCTTGTTCAAAGCCTAAGAACTTCAACAAAATGAGAAATGGACACTCAATCTGTATATACCCCATGTTTATTCATTCATTCAACAAATATTTATCAAGCACCTACCATGAGAGAGGAACTGTTCTAGGCATTTGGTATCAATTAGTGAACAAAACAAACAAACAAAAATTCTTGAACACTGGGCAAACAGGATATGAAAAGACTTCTGAAAACTCTTTAAAATAACCTTAATTGATACTGTACATTGAGTTAGCAGAATCCAACATAGCTAGAATATGGAATTCAAAACAATTATATTCAATAATTTATAAGTCTGATTGTCAAAACCTGTTAAGATACTTTTATAGTAAGAATTTTTTCTGTTACTACCATTTAAGGAACTTCTGTGATTACTCAGAAATAACCAGAGTCAATCTTTGCAGTACATTTAATTCTCCAAAACTCATTGAAAATCTGCAAGGGAAATAATCACTCGATGCTTCTTGAAATGAAAATTCATAAGACCTGCCTTTAGGCAGTTTGATTAATGTGCAACCTAGGTAATTCTTATTAAGTAAATGATCCTAAGAATCAAACTGAATATTCTTCCAGTTGTTGTTTTCCTCTAAGATAACTAATAGAACACATTAAACTATAGTTACTGAAGAAAGGCCAGAGTTGTCTTTTTGCTCCCACACTACAGCATTAGTTTGTTGACATTAAATACAAACACTCATTAGAATTTTTTTTTTAAATATCTGTGGCATCTGTTCTCAATCCCTGATGCTAATAAGAGGGAGGGAGATGTGTTTCCACGCAATCAACTTTTTTTTTTTTTTATTAACTTTAATGGGGTGACACCAATAAATCAGGGTACATATGTACAATGAAAACATCTCCAGATTATCCCATCATTCAATTGTGCTGCATACCCATTACCCAAAGTCAAATTGTCCTCTGTCACCTTCTATCTGGTTTTCCCTGTGTCCCTCCCCTTCTCCCTATCCCACCCTCCCCTCCCTCCCCCCATCCCGTAACCACCACACTCTTGTAGGTGTCTCATAGTCTCATTTTAATGTCCCACCTATGTTTGAAATCATGCTGTTCTCAGTTTTTCTTTTTTTCTGATTTACTTATTTCACTCCGTATAATGTTATCAAGGTACATCCATTTTGTTATAAATGATCCGATGTCATCATTTCTTATGGCTGAATATTGTTCCATAGTATATATATACCAAAGCTTTTTAATCCACTCGTCTTCTGACGGACACTTGGGCTGTTTCCAGCTCTTCGCTATTGTGAACAATGCTGCCACAAACATGGGGGCGCATTTCTTCTTTTCGAACAGTGTTATGGTGTTCTTAGGGTATATTCCTAAGAGTGGGATAGCTGGGTCAAAAGGCAGTTCGACTTTTAATTTTTTGAGGAATCTCCAAACTGTTTTCCACAGTGACTGCACCAGTCTGCATTCCCACCAGCAGTGCAGAAGGGTTCCCTTTTCTCCACATCCTCGCCAGCACTTGTTCTGTGTTGTTTTG
This sequence comes from Rhynchonycteris naso, assembly GCA_037038555.1. Classification (NCBI taxonomy): domain Eukaryota; kingdom Metazoa; phylum Chordata; class Mammalia; order Chiroptera; family Emballonuridae; genus Rhynchonycteris; species Rhynchonycteris naso. The sequence goes on along the minus strand of CM072996.1, from coordinate 250,374,708 downwards.
CTGATGAGCGCCATTCTGACTGGTGTGAGGTGATATCTCATTGTGGTTTTAATTTGCATTTCTCTAATAATTAGTGATGTTGAGCATTTTTTCATATGTCTTTTGGCCATCTGTATGTCTTCTTTGGTAAAATTTCTATTCATTTCTTTTGCCCATTTTTTGATTGAATTGTTTGTCTTCCTGGTGTTGAGTTTTATAAGTTCTTTATAAATTTTGGTTATTAACCCCTTATCAGACGTGCTGTCGAATATGTTCTCCCATTGTGTAGTTTGTCTTTTTATTCTGTTCTTATTGTCTTTAGCTGTGCAAAAGCTTTTTAGTTTGATGTAGTCCCATTTGTTTATCTTGCCTTTTATTTCATTTGCTCGTGGAGATAAATCGGCAAATAAATTGCTGCTACAGATGTCGGAGAGCTTGCTGCCTATGTTTTCTTCTACGATGCTTATAGTTTCATGGCTTATGTTTAAGTCCTTTATCCATTTTGAATTTGTTTTTGTGCATGGAGTAAGTTGATGGTCTAGTTTCATTTTTTTGCAGGTAGATGTCCAATTTTCCCAGCACCATTTGTTAAAGAGGCTGTCTTTACTCCATTGTATGTTCTTTCCTCCTTTGTCAAATATCAGTTGTCCATAAAGCTGTGGGTTTATTTCTGGGTTTTCTGTTCTGTTCCATTGATCACTGTGCCTGTTCTTATGCCAGTACCAGGCAGTCTTGAGTATAATGGCCTTGTAGTAAACCTTGATATCCGGAAGAGTGATGCCTCCTGCTTTATTTTTTCTTTTTAAGATTGCTGAGGCTATTCGTGTTCTTTTTTGGTTCCATATAAATTTTTGGAGTATGTTTTCTATATCTTTGAAGTATGTCATTGGTATTTTAATTGGTATTGCATTGAATTTATAAATTGCTTTGGGTAATATAGACATTTTAATGAAGTTTATTCTTCCTAGCCATGAGCACGGTATATGCTTCCACTTGTTTGTATCTTCCTTGATTTCTTTTATCAATGTTTTATAATTTTCCGAGTACAAGTCCTTAACCTCCTTGGTTAAATTTACTCCTAGGTATTTTATTTTTTTGGCTGCAATAGTGAAGGGGATTGATTCCTTAATTTCTTTTGCTGACAGTTCATTGTTTGTATATAGAAATGCCTCTGATTTCTGGGTATTAATTTTATATCCTGCCACCTTGCTGAATTCATTTATAAGGTCCAGTAGTTTTTTAACTGAGACTTTAGGGTTTTCTATGTACAATATCATATCATCTGCAAATAGTGACAGTTTTATTTCTTCTTTTCCAATTTGTATGCCTTTTATTTCTTCTTTTTGTCTGATTGCTGTAGCTAGGACTTCCAGAACTATGTTGAATAAAAGTGGTGAAAGTGGGCAACCCTGCCTGGTTCCTGATCTTAAGGAGATTGCTTTTAATTTTTGTCCATTAAGTATGATGTTTGCTGTGGGTTTGTCGTAGATGGCCTTTATCATGTTAAGGAATGTTCCTTGTATTCCCACTTTATTGAGAGTTTTAAGCATGAATGGGTGCTGGATTTTATCAAATGCCTTTTCTGCATCTATTGAAATTATCATGTGATTTTTGTCCTTCCTTTTGTTTATGTGAGGAATCACATTGATTGATTTGCGAATATTGTACCAGCCTTGCCTCTCCAGAATAAATCCCACTTGGTCATGGTGTATGATTTTTTTCATATATTGCTGAATCCGGTTGGCTAATATTTTGTTGAGAATTTTAGCGTCTAAATTCATCAGGGATATAGGCCTATAATTTTCTTTCTTTGTGTTGTCTTTGCCCAGTTTGGGGATCAGAATTATGCTCGCCTCATAAAAGGAGTTTGGAAGTCTGCCTTCCTCTTGAATTTTTTGAAATAGCTTGAGGAGGATAGGAGTTAATTCTTCTTTGAATTTTTGATAGAATTCACTTGTGAAGCCATCAGGCCCAGGACTTTTCTTTTTTGGGAGTTTTTTGATAACTGTTTCAATCTCCTCTGTTGTAATTGGTCTGTTCAGGTGCTCTGATTCTTCCAGATTGATTTTTGGAAGTTTATATGATTCAAGAAATTTGTCCATTTCATCTAGACTGTCAAATTTTTTGGCATAGAGTTCTTCATAGTATTTTCTTACAATGCTTTGTATCTCTGTTGAATTAGTTGTAATTTCTCCAGTGTCCTTTCTAATTTTATCTATTTGAGACCTCTCTCTTTTTTTCTTGATGAGTCTAGTTAAGGGTTCATCAATCTTGTTTACCTTTTCGAAGAACCAGCTTCTGGTTTCATTGATCCTCTGTATTGTTTCCTTAGCCTCTATGTCATTTATTTCTGCTCTGATCTTTATTATTTCCTTCCTTCTACTTGTCCTGCATTTTATTTGTTGTTGTTTTTCAAGTTCTTTTAGCTGCAGGGTTAAGTTGCTTATATGTTCTTTTTCTAGCTTCTTATGATATGCCTGTAGTGCAATAAACTTCCCTCTCAGGACTGCTTTTGCTGTGTCCCATAGATTTTGAGTTGACGTATGCTCGTTATCATTTGTTTCTAGAAACTTTTTTATTTCTTCTTTGATCTCAATGTTAATCCATTCATTATTTAATAACATGCTATTTAGTTTCCAAGTGTTTGAGTATTTTTCAGTTTTTCTTTTGTGGTTGATTTCTAGTTTCATGGCATTGTGATCAGAGAAAATGCTTGATATAATTTCAATCTTCTTAAATGTGTTGAGGCCTTTTTTGTGTCCTAACATGTGGTCTATCCTAGAAAACGTACCATGAGCGCTTGAGAAGAATGTATATTCTACTGCTTTAGGGTGAAAAGTTCTGAATATATCTATTAAATCAAGTTGATCTAGTGTATCCTTTAAGTCTGCTGTTTCTTTATTGATTTTCTTTCTTGTGGATCTATCCAGTGTTGTTAGTGGGGTATTGAAATCCCCTACTATGATAGTATTACTGTTAATCTCGCCCTTAATGTCCATCAAAGTCTGCTTTATGAATGTCGGGGCTCCTATATTTGGTGCGTAGATATTTATAATAGTTATATCTTCCTGTTGAATTGTTCCCTTTATCATTATGTAGTGTCCTTCTTTATCTCTTACTACAGTCTTTGTTTTAAAGTCCATTTTGTCAGATATAAGTACTGCTACCCCGGCTTTTTTTTCATTTCCATTTGCATGAAATATTTTTTTCCATCCTTTTACCTTCAGTCTATGAGCATCTTTTGTTTTAAGGTGTGTCTCTTGTAGACAGCATATGTATGGGTCCTGTTTCTTTATCCACGCTGCTACCCTATGTCTTTTGATTGGATCATTTAGTCCATTTACATTTAAGGTTATTATTGATATGTAGTTGTTTATTGACATTTTATTCTTTAAAGCTGTATTTTTCTTTTTTTTTTGCTATATTCTTTTCTCCCTTTGAACTGTTCACACTAGGCCCCTTAAAATCTCTTGCAGGATTGGTTTGGTTTTAATGAATTCCTTGAGGTTTTCTTTGTCTGGAAAGCTCTTTATTTCTCCCTCAATTTTAAACGTTAGCCTTGCTGGATAAAGTAGTCTTGGTTGTAGGTTCTTGTTCTGCATTACTTTGATTATATCTTGCCATTCCCTTCTGGCCTGAAGTGTTTCTGTTGATAAGTCCGATGTCATCCTAATGGGGGCTCCTTTGTAGGTGAGAGTCTTTTTTTCTCTAGCAGCTTTTAAGATTTTTTCTTTATCTATTAGCTTTGGTATTTTAACTATGATGTGTCTTGGTGTAGATCTTTTTGGGTTTCTCTTTAATGGGGTTCTGTGCGCTTCCTGGACATGTAGAATGTTTCCCAGCCTTAATTTAGGGAAGTTTTCGGCTATGATTTGATTGAACAAAGTTTCCATTTCCTGTCCACTTTCCTCTTCTTCAGGTACCCCTATGATGCGAATGTTGTTTCTCTTCAGGTTGTCACAGAGCTCCCTTAGAGTTTCCTCACATTTTTTGAATCTCTTTTCCTTTTTTTTCTCTGCTTCTGTAACTATGTTTATTGTGTCCTCTAACTCACTGATTCGATCCTCAGCATCATCTATCCTGCTTTTAATTCCTTCCATTGTGGTCTTCAGTTCTGATACTGTATTTGTCATTTCTGTCTGGTTCTTTTTTATTATTTCAATTTCATTTTTTATACTTGTTATCTCTTTATTTAGGTGCTCATAGTGACTATCCATTGTTGCTCTAATTTCTTTGAACATCCTAACTATCATTATTCTAAAGTCTGCTTCTGGTAATTTGGTTATATCTGGTTCATTCAGGACCTTCTCTGGGGATTTCTCTTGGTTGATTTGGTTTGCATTCCTCTGCCTGCCCATTTTATCTGAGTGTAAGCAAGTTGTGGCCACTGGAGTCCAGTATGTGTTGCCTTTGTGTTCTCCAGGTGTGGTCTGTCTGCAGGCTTGCCACCCCCTCTGTCGCTGCCTAGGGCGGTTTGGTGTGGGCGTTGCCAGCGCCGGCTCACTGCAGCTATTGCTGTGGTTTCTGCCTCTCCTTTGCGGGAGGGGCTGTCACTCAAGCCACTAGCGTTAGCGCACAGGGCAGAGGTGAGCACCTTTGCTCAGCTGCGGACCCGGACTTTTTCTGGAAGGCTTACGCCCAGCCCCCTCAGTCTGAGCCTGCTCGCCACCGTTTTGTGGGTTGGGCGGGGCTTTTGACGTGCTCTCAGCTGTGAGTCTTTGCCCGTCCAGAATTTAGCCCCGTCCTCGAGGCCAGGGCCCTCCTGCTCAGGGACTGAAACCGAAAACCGGGGATTATTGGGCCGGGCGTGTTTGCTGGCGTGCGCACAGCGGCTAGCTTCCGGTCGTTCCGGCTCCTACCCCGCCCCCACGCTCGGAGAAAGCTCGCGCACGTAGGGCGGTACTCCGCGGTTTCTCCGGCCGGGCAGGGAGAGCAGCGTGATCTCCGCAGGGAACTTCCCCTGGTCTCAGTGTCTCCCTCGCCCCCGACTTAGGAGCCCGCTCGCGCCCACAGATGGCACGCCGGGGTTTCTCCTTCTGGGCGGGGTTGGCAGCGTGAGCCTCGGGCCCCTCACCCGTCCCTGGTCTTAGCCCGGTGCCCGCGGTCAGGGCCGGCTAGCGCAGGGTCGCAGGGCTGATCTCTGCCCGTATTTTTCCCCACAAGTGGGGTCACAGGCGGCCCACAGCTGCCGGACAGCTTTAGCGTGTCACCTCTGCCACTGCTAGGCTAGCTCGAGCTCTCGCTGTTCGCCCACACCGACAGGACTGCGTTTCGGCGTCCTGTCCCGACCATAGGCTTCAGCAACCTCAGGGGGTTAGAAGTGCCCTAAGTCTCCACACTGTAGACTTGGGAGCTCCCTCCCTCTAGGCAGGTCTGCTCTAATTGCCGCGGGAGAGCTTGTTTGGCTAGTGTCCTGTCTCCCTTTGCTGGTATTGCTAGCTCCAGGGGAAATATTCGTTTTCGATTAGGGAAGTGACTTAGCCCATGGGTCAGGGTGGCTGTCCCTCAGAGTGTCCTCGTGCCTTCAGTCCACTCTTTGTTCCCGCTGCTCTGTTCCTCTCCTCTGTCCCAGTTCCCCGGAGCCCCGGGTGCGTGGTTGTGAGAGAGGCTTTCTGAGCTGTCCCTTTAAAAAGATTTTTGGGTCTGAGAAGACTCTCTCTTTTTCCCAAATAGTATCCTCATTTACTTCACAGCTCGATACTGTCCAATCGGCTCTTCTAGGGTCTGGGACTGCAGTCTGGGGCTTGGTTCCTGGGACCCAGGTCCCTCCCTCTCCGCCAAACTCTCCTCCCGCCACGCGGATCTCTCCGGGCTGCCGTTTGCTCCGGGGAGCTGGGCAGCCCTCTTCGCGTTTTCGCTATTCCTACCAGTCTCAATGTGGCCTCTGCAGTGTTCCTTGGTTGAAGAGTCCACTTAGTTTTGCTCCAAGTTGGTTTATCCAGATGATGGTTCTTAAAATTGAGTTATAATCCACTTTGGTTCTGGGAGTTGGAAGTTGGTACGTCTGCCTACTCCATCGCCATCTTCTCCCCCCCTATCGCAATCAACTTTTAAAGGGAATGACATCTTATTTTCAAAAAGTCAACAGAGGCCCTGGCCAGTTGGCTCAGCAGTAGAGCATCAGCCTGGTGTATGGAAGTCCCGGGTTTGATTCCCAGTCAGGGCACACAGCAGAAGCGCCCATTTTCTTATCCACCCCTTCCCCTATTCTTCCTCTCTATCTCTCTCTTCCCCTCCTGCAGCCAAGGCTCCATTGGAGCAAAGTTGGCCCGGGTACTGAGAACGGCTCCATGGCCTCCGCCTCAGGTGCTAAAATGGTTCTGGCCACAACAGAGCAAAGCCCCAGATGGGCCGAGCATCGCCGCCTGGTGGGCATGCCAGATGGGTCCCGGTTGGGCACATGAGGGAATCTGTCTGACTGCCTCCCTGCTTCTAACTTCAGAAAAATACACACACACACAAAAGTCAACAGAGTACCAGGTTGACAAATGGCATTCACTGGAGAATTTTACCAAACATTTAAAGAAGAATTCACACCACTTCTCCCCACATTCTTCAAAAAAAATTGAGGAGAAGAAGACATATCCAACCTCATTCCAGGAAGCTAGAATCATTCTGAGACCAAAGCCATACACAGGCACTACAAGAAAAGAAAACTATGGAATAATATCTTCTGTGATTCTAAATTCAAAAATTCTCCATATTATACTAGCAAATCAAATTGAGCAGCATATTAAAAGGATTATATACCATGAGAAGGTGAGATCTGGCCTTGGGACATGAGGATGGTTCAACATACCAAAACCTATCAATGTAATACACCACATTAATACAATGAAGAAAAAAATGACATGATCATTGCAATAGATGCAGAAAAGCTATTTGACAAAATTTAATGCCTTTTCATATAAAAAAATATATCGATAAACTGAGAATAGAAGAAAATTTCCACAACGTGATAAAGGCTATAGATGAAAAACCCACAGCTAACAATATACTCAGTGGTAAAAGACTGAAGCTTTTCTCCTAAAGATGCTTGCTTTGTTATCACTTTTATCCAACATAGTAGAAGTTTTAGCCAGACCAATTAGGCAAGAAAAGAAAAGGCATCCAAATTGGGAAGAAAGAAGAAAAAATATCTCTTCATGACATAATTTTATATGTAGAAAAGCCTAATGAGTCGAAAGAAAGAAAGAGAAAAAAGAAAAGAAAAGAAAGGGGGAGGGAGGGAGGGAGGAAGGAAGGAAGGAAGGAAGGAAGGAAGGAAGGGAAGAAGGAAGAAAGAAAAAATACTGTTAGAGCTAATAAACAAGTTCAGCAAAGTTATAGGATACAAAATCAACACACAAAAATTATACACTAACAATGAATATTCTCAAAAGGAAATTAAGAAAACAATCTTATTTAAAATAACATCAAAATAATTATTTAGGATTTAACTAAGCAGGTGAAAGACATGTACACTTAAACTATAAAACATTGCCTTTGCTGGATAGCTTAGTTGGTTACCACATTGTCCTGACACACAAAAGTTGTGAGTTTGATCCCAGGTCAGGGCACATACAAAAGAGATTGCTGTTTTTGTCTGTCTCTCTTCCTCTCTCTCTAAAAAAATCAACAAAAATTTAAAAATAATAATAAACTATAAGACATTGCTGAAAAAAACTTAAAGAAGGCACAAGTAAATGGAAAGCATTCTATGTTCACAGATCAAAAGATTTAACATTGTTAAAACATGAATACTATGGCCTGACCAGGCGGTGGTGCAGTGGATAGAGTGTTGGACTGGGATGTGGAAGACACAGGTTCGAGACCCCGAACTTGCCAGCTTGGGCAAGGGCCCATCTGGCTTGAGAAAGAGCTCACCAGCTTGGACCCAAGGTCACTGGCTCCACCAAGGGACCCGTGGTCAAGGCACATGTGAGAAAGCAACCAATGAACAACTAAAGTGTTGCAACGGCAACGAAAAACAAATGATTGATGCTTCTCACCTCTCTTTGTTCCTGTCTGTCTGTCCCTATCTATCCCTCTCTCTGACTCTCTCGCTGTCCCTGTAAAAATTTAAAAAAAATGATACTATGAAAAGCAATTCATATAGTTAATGCAATCCTTACTAAAATGCCAATGTCAATTTTTTGCAGAAATAAAAAAAAAATCCTAAGACTCATATGGAATCTCAAAGGACCCTAAATAGCCAAAATATTCATAAGAAAGAAGAAAAAGCTGGATGCCCCACATTTTTTAATTTCAAAACATATTATAAGCTACAGTAATTAAAACACAATGGTACTTGCATAATGACAGATACATAGAACAATGGAACATAATAGAGCCTGAAATAAACCCTCACATATATATTCAAATGACATTTGACAAGGTGCCAAGACTACCAAATGAAAAAAAGATAATTACTTCAACAAATAGTGTTAGGAAAACTGGCTATCCACAGGCAAAAGCATGAAGTTGGACCTTTACCTTAAACCATATACACATTGCAATTTAAAATGGATTAAAGATCTGAAACTATAAAACTTCTAAAATAAAATTTAGGAGGAAAACTTAGATTTAATAGTAATTTCTTGGCTATGACACCAAAGGTTCACATAACAAAAATAAAAACAGACAAATTGAGCTATATCAAACTAAAAAGCTTCTGCACAGCAATGTAAACAATCAACAAAGTGAAAAGCAACCTAAAGAATGGGAGAAAATATTTGAAAACCATGTAGCTGATAAGTAAATAATAGTCAGAATATATAAAGAACTCCTACAACTTAACAACCGAAAATACACCCAATTTAAAAATATGTAAAGAACTTAAATAGATATGTCTCCAAAGAAGATACACAAATGGCCAACAAGCATATGAAAACATGATCGACATAACTAATCATAAGGAATGCAAATCAAAACCACAATGAGATGTTACTTCACATCACTTAGGACACCACTATCAAAACAAAACAAAACAAAAATAACAAGTACTGGCAAGAATGTAGAAAATTTGGAACCCTTGTACACTGTTGGAGGGAATGTAATATGATGCAGCTATGGAAAAAATATAGAGATTCCCCCAAAAATTAAAAATAGAATTACCGTATAATCCAGCAATTCTACTTCTGGGTGTATATCCAAAATGAATTGAAAGCAGGATCTCAAAGATATTTGCACACCCGTGTTCATTGCTACACTATTCACAACGGCCAAGAGGGAGAAGCAACCTGTATATCTGTCAGTAGATGAATGGATAAAGCAAACATGGCATGTACATACCATGGGATATTATTCAGTCTTTTAAAAACAGAAAATCCTGGCATGCACTCCAACATAAATGAATTTGAAGTTATTAGGTCAAGTAAAATAAGTCAGTCACAAAAAGATAAATAATGTATGATTTCATTTAAATGAGGAATCTAAAGTAGCCAAACTCATGGAAAAAGAAAGTCAAGTAGTGGTTTCCAGGGAATTGTGGGGAGAGGGGGAAAGGGAGTGATTTCTCAGTAGGTATAGAGATTCACTTTTGCAAGATGAAAACATTCTAGATATCTGTTGCGCAACAATTATTACTACTGTATTATGCACTTAAAATGGCTAAGACAGAAAATTTTATATGTTTTTTCCACATTAAAAAAGATATAAAATATTGACACCACCACAGAAGCCCCCTTGAAACTTAGTCTTAATCACTTCTGCCATCCTCAAAAATGACTATGACATCCCACACTATGATTTAATTTTTTTACTATTCTTGAAGTTTATATTAATGAAAATACACAATATGTACATTTTTTTTCTAGGTGAGACAATGCTATTGTGGTTATGTTTAAAATGGTATGTCCTTCAAAGATAATTTGATGTTTATTATAGGGTCTTTGAAACTTTTTTTTTATTTTAGAGAGGGAGGGGAGCAAGAACCATCAGCTAACTCATAGTTAATATCATATGTGCTTGCTCCTCATATGTGCCTCGACAGGGCAAGCCTAGAGTTTCAAACTCAGATCTCAGCATTCCATGTCGACGCTGTACCTACTGTTCACAGGTCAAGCCTGAGAACAACTTTTATCAGATTAAGCATGTCACCTTTTTTTTATAGCTTGCTAAGTATTTTTATTTTAAATAGATTTTGAATTTAATCAGATGGTTTTTTTACATTATTTTTCTTTTTGATTATTTTTCTTTTTGATCTTATTTTAGTAAATTATATTAATTGATCTTCAAATGTTAAGAAATTTGCATTTCTAAATTAAATTCAAATTGGTTGTATATTATCATTAGTGCATATTACTAGATTTAGTTTGTAACATTTTATTTTCTACATCTATAATCATGGGTGTGATTGGCCTATAATTTTCCTTCTAAGATCCTTTAGGTTTTGTTATCAAGGTTTTGACATCTTTGTTGGACAAGATGAGAAATGTTTCCTCTGTGTTTACTCCTTGAAAGATTTTGGTTAATAGTGGCATTAATTCTTTCTTAAATGTTTGGAAAAATTCACTGCATAAAAGCAACTAGACTTGCATTTGCTTTGTGGAAAAGTTTCTGTCAAGTCAAGCAGTTCCTAAGCAACAGTGACTATTTGTCACATTTCTATAGGTCTGTTTTAGTTTGGTAATCAAATCATTGTTTGGTAAGCAAACAACAAGCCCAAATGGATTTGACAGTTTATTATCACAATACAGCTGGCAGCATGAGCCCCTTTCTCCATGTCCCAAGAGAGTGATACAGAGGCTGGCTAAAGTGGCCACTATGAATGCCATGATTTGTGCCACAACTGAGAAATACTGAGAGCTTAGGAAACACTGGATCTTCTCAAGGGGCTGCTAGCAGACCTGACCAAACTATGTCTGCAAGGAGATATTATTTCCTGATTGGGAAATAAACCTGCCCTCTGACCTCTCTCTACAGGGAAACATTATTCCTAGCTCCCGAAGCTGACTGTCCAAACATCCTTGAGACAATAACCTTGCTGTAGAAACTCCATGGAAAAATCTCTTCCCAATAATTTCTATTTATGACTCAGTTACATAACTATTCAGATTCCTATCTGTTGTTATGTTTGTTTTCATCTGGGAATTTTTGAAAGAGCTTCTCTGTCTTATTTTCAAAGCTATTTGCATAAAATTGTTTAGAACACCTTCTTTGAATGTCTGCAGTGTCTATATTTATATTATTTATATTATCTCTTTTTTCTTAACCAGTCTTTCTAGAGTTAAATAAATTTTGTCTTTTCCAAAATGTTTGCATTTGTGAATCCTCTTTACTTTATACAATTATTTCATTAATTTCTGCTATCATTATTTTCTTTATTTTATTTTATTCGGGATTTTACTTTTATTCTTGTTTTTTTGTTTCTTTTTACTCTCCTCTTTCTAATTTATTTAAATGGATGCTTATGCTGTTAAATTTCCATTTTTCATTTCTTTCTTCTTTTCTTTTTTTTTTAGCAAGAGAGAGACAAACAGGAAAGGAGAGAAATGAGAGGCATCAACACATAGCTACGGTTCCTTAGTTATTCATTGATTGCCTTCTCATATGCACCTTGACGAGGGGTGGAGGGAGCTCCAGCTGTGCCAGTGACCCCTTTCTCAAGCCAGCAACCTTTGGGTAATGTCTATGATCCCACGCTCAAGCTAGTGATCTTGAGGTTTTGAACCTGGGTCCTCAGCATCCCAGGCCAACACTTCATTCAGTGCACCATAGCCTGGTTAAGCTCAATCTTTTTTAATATATGCATTTAATGCCATAAATTTCTCTTTAAACATAGCTTTAGCTGTGTTACACAGGACTTTTAGTTGTCGTAAAAGGCACATTACATAAAATTTATCATATTAACCATTTTTAAGTGTAGAATACAGTAATGTTAACTATATACATGGTTGTGCAGCAGATATCTAGAGCTTTTTCATCTTGCAAAACTGAAACTATGCTGTTTGGACAACTGAACAACAAAGCCCTTCTCCCTTCCCTTGTCTCTGGTAACCATCCTTTTAAAGAGTAAATTTTATTTTACTGAGTTTTATTGAGATAGAATTAAATCTGGTTATCATGTGGTAATCATTTAACAATATAGTATATATTATATAGTATATCATTTCATAATATAGTACATATTATGAAATAATTACCACATGGTAACAACCATATTCTACATTCTGTTTCAGTAAGTTTTACTAATTTAGATATCTCATATAAATGGAATCATATAGTATTTATCTTTCTGTGACTGGCTTATATCACATAACATAATGAATGCCCTTAAGGTCTATCCTTGTTGTAGTGATGACAGAATTTCCTTCTTTTTAAAAACTCTGTAATATTCCAATGTGTGTATGTATCACATTTTCTTTATTCATTCATTTACTGATGGACACTTAAGCTGTTTCTATTTCTTGGCTATTGTGAATAATGTTGTAATGATCGTAGATGTGCAAATATTTCTTCAAGATATTGTTTTTCCAATCCTTTTGGATATATACCTAAATATGGAATTGCTGGATTATATGGTATCCTACTTTTAATTTTTTGACAAACCTACATACTGTTTTTCATAGCAGATTTACCATTTCACATTGCCATCATCAGCGCACAAGTATTTCAATTTCTCTTCATCTTCACCAACAGTTGTTATTTTGCTTTTTTTTTCTTATTTATTTTTATAATGACCATCCTAACCAGCATGAGATGATATGTCATTGTGGTTTTGATTTACATTTCCCTGATTATTAGAGATGTTGATCATCACTCGCTGGTCATTTGTATATCTTCTTTGGAGAAATGTTTATTCCAGTCTTTTGTGCATTTTTAAATTTGTTGTTATTGAATTCTTTATATATTCTGGCTATTATCTCCTTATCAGATACATTGCTTTAAAATATTTTCTCCCATTGAAAGGGTTTCCTTTGACCATGTTGATTGTTTATTTTGTTGTGAAGAAGCTTTTTAGTTTGATGTAGTTCCGTTTGTCTGTTTTTGTTTCTGTTACCTGTGTTTTTGGTATCAGTTAAGAAATCATTGCTAAGACCAATGTTATGAAGATTTTTTCTTATGGTTTCTTCTAAGATGATCTAGTTTTAGGTAATCCTACAAGTTTTATAGTATAGGCATCCCACAAATTTTGAGATATAGTACTTTTTATTGTCATTCAATCCAAGTAGCTTCTAATTTTAATTGTGATATCTTCTCTGACCCATAAGTAATATCCAAGTGAATGTCTTAGTTACAGTACCTTTAGTGATGTTATAATTTAGTCTCATCAAAAAATGTGAGTTTTAACAATGTCCCTCTCTCATTTCGCAGGACCTAGATTTACTTATGATCCCCTTACCTTTGTAATGCTAAGAAACGTTTTGTTTAGAATCTTTGTTTCTCAATTGCTTCTCCAAGAATCAGCAGCTCTCTTTAGAAGAAAAATCCCTAGACACTGTTTTAGCTCTTCCTTACTATTTTAGTTCTCCAATGCCTACAAGCTGCTATTTTTATTTTTTTTAATATTGTGTTTAGGTAAACTAGTTGTTTTTAGTGGAAGAGTCAATCTAAACTAATTATTCTACCATTTAGAGATAGAGAAGTCACCCAGATGAAAGAGAGAGAGAGAATAAAAGCTTAATATGCAAGTTAACTTGTTCCTTATTTGGAATATTATGCTACTTTCCTCTCTTTTATTTTGGTAGTAAAATCTGTTGTATTCATAAATGGTGTGGGTGTATATGAAAGAAGGCACTAGCAAAAAGATTAAATTTTATATCTAGGTCATCATTGTGCAGAGTATGAGAAAACAAGAGCCCAGGAAATACAAGAGGTCCTGAGAACTCATAGCAATCTTGGAGAGAGCTTTGGACATCTTCAGTGCAGTTTTTCTTAATGATTGAAGGCTACAGGGACCTCTGGATGGCAACGGGTTCAAATATAAAGATCTATACAAGAGTCACGCTATTCAGTTCCTTATCTGCTCTTTATCCATGCTTTATTTTATTCTTTTGTTTAGAGTTCAGAATAATTTTAAACTGTGCTGCAAGCACAATCATAAGAGCAAGACAAAACTAAAGGTAACAGAGGAAACCCAGAGGATATAAATTGTATCAATGAAAAGTAAGGAAGATGTTTATAAGTCTGTTTCAATTTGTTTGGGTAAGCCATTTATCTTAGCATATATTAATAAAGCCTTCTTACAACTTGGAAAACACTTGATTCCTAAATTATTTTGGAAAAAATAACCTTATTCTTGCTATTTTTATGTTTGAGTTTTAAGCACATTTTTCATTGAAACATCTGTATTACCCAGTTTTTCATACCTTGAGATTTCTTAGAAACATATCTTATAGCAGAATAGACTAAAACCTATAGCTGTGCTGACCATATTGGTTGGATGAGTTCTTAACTAGCTACCTGAGTCAAAGCTGTAGTCCTTTGGAGCTGAGTCTTTTGAAGATCCTATATTTATTGTGTTGCCACAGTTTCTGTTGCCAAGGGCCATAAAGCTGTACAGTGCTAAGTAGCTAAGAACCCCATTTGGGTTTTGAACTAGTGTTCCTCATGCCCACTGTATAGCAATAACTCAATTTTCCTTTGGTAATCAGAATTATCATCCAGCCAGTACAATAACCTCTTCTCTGTCTATGCTTCATTAGCCTAAAATGCCCAGTAGTCAGTGTCCACTTCTAATTCAATGAAACTACTATTGCATTCCCTACCTGATGGATTCTTTCCTCCAATACTATAAGCCCAATGAGACCGAGTTTACATGGATGGGGAAAAACTCCCCCAAATATATATTTGGTATAATAGTTGGAAGGTCCATGCTCACTGCCAGCCCTTGGCTCTTAGACACAAGTTTCTCAGCACTGGAAAATATGGCACCTTTTATTGGATACTGATTAAAGGCATATACTGCATCTTGTAGACAGCACCCTGTTCTTATAGGATTTATCTTCAGATCGTGCCAAAAGTGAGCCTTCAGATGCCATTCAACAGCTCCATAAAATTGACCTATACACCACGAACAATGTCATACTGGGAATTCAGCAATGGCCTCTGCTATAGGCAGATTGGACACACACTGAGGGTGTAGACATATGAGCTTTGGTGAGAATGTGCCCATGTTGGTGAGCCTTATGCACAGTCTTCATTCCTGCTATTATACTTATTTTATATACCTCCATTGACTGATCATATAAATGGTTGGGATAAGAGGCTGACTGACATCCTTAGGAGAAATAATCTTATCCATTCAATTATTGAAAACACTCATTCACTACTGAGATACCCTCTAATAGGAATTTATAGGGAGCACATATCTTCCCACCCATGACCATGCTGAGAGCCCCATCCACACACCTCTCCCCCAGATCTTGTCACCAATCTTCCCATTTTGTTCTTCCAAACCTTAACTACTGTCCTATGCAGTTTATGAAAATCCATACTTCAGCCTATTTCTCCTTTCACATCAAGTGAACAACCAGATGACTACTCAAAATTCTTCTCATGAGAAAACTTTCTGCATCCTTGATTTTCAGTGCCACCCTGAAGTGAAGCTGCAATTCAGCAGCTATCCATTTCTGTTTGATGCCCTCATGCTGTCTATTCATAATCCATGTTTGATTTTTTCCTTCCACCTTAATCCTAGTCATAGAGAATTCCCTCACAGGCTATAGGTGTAACCAGAGGAAAAGCCAGGAAAGCAGATAAGAGTTGCTACTATGGGAGTTCACACCATTTATTTGTGCCTTCTGACTTTTCTTGGATATGACTCATGTATGTCATTTTCATTTTACAATGAAATGGTATGCCCGTGTCAAAATTTATGATGCAAGAGATTATATAACATCCAGTTCATAATGAGCAGTTCGGGTCACATATTCACTTACATTTAAAGGTCTGGTGTTAAGTCTGTGCCAGGCCCAATAGCAAACTAAAAGGTATTTTTTAAGTGGAGAATAGCTGTCAGAACAGGCCAAGTTTCCAAATACCTAAAGGTCTGCACTGTGAGCTTGCCAGGGCTATGTACAACCTCTTTGTCTGAAATAAATGTTTAACACTAACCACTGGGTCTAATAGGTCACAAGCATGAGCAGCATAGACTTGCTGAAAGCCTTGGTTATTTTTCTTACATCAAAACTGGCAGCCTTATAGATTCTCCAACAAATGGTAGGACCAGCATTTCCATTGTGGTATACGCAGCCTCCTAGACCAAATAAGCTTGAAAATATAGTGCCTTCTTCTTTGTAGTGGGCCATGCAAGGTACAGAAACTTGTATTTCAGTTTAGAAGGCCTATTCCTAATATAACCAACACTAGCAGTTATATTGATAATTTGACTATGTAGCAGACCCTGGATATTGGCAGGATTTTCTACTCACCCCGCCTCCCACCCCCTGCACATGTGTGTCTGATGAAGGCATATCGGTGCTTGATGTTCTGGCTCAGTAGTCCAATTAGCATAATTTCATCAAAGTAATGCACTAGCATAATGTGCTATAGAGTACCAAGATAATCAAGTTCCTTCCAGCCACATTACAATAGAGATGAAGTGAGTTGACATGTATAATCCTTAGGCAAGTCAGTATTTTACTCTCTCTGTTACTTGAAAGCAAACTATGTCTTATTAATTTAGCTAATAGAGATATTAAAAAGCATTTACTAGCTCCATAACTCTAGACCAAACTAGGGGCTACGTTTATATGCTGTGCTGGTGAAGGTACTGCACTCAGAATGGTAATTGCAGGTGCACTACCATCGTATTATATCTGTGATCATCTGCAACTATTGTTAAGTGGCAAAATAAAACAAAATAAAATCTCAGTGAATTTCTTCCACTGCTAAATGAACTCATTAACAAAAGACTGAAAAGGTCATTTCCTCAACTAAAAATGATAGCTAAGCCCTGGCAGGGTTGCTCAGTAGTAGAGAGAAGGCCTTGCGTGTGGATGTCTCAGTTGGATTCCCAGTCAGGGCACACAGGAGAAGCACCCATCTGTTTCTCCCCTTCTCACTTCTATCTATCTCTCTCTTTTGCCCTCCTGCAGCCTTGGATTTATTAGAGTGAGTTGGCCCTGGGCATTGAAGATGGCTCTATGACCTCTACCTCAAGCACTAAAAAGAGCTCAGTTACTGAGCAATGGAGCAATGCACCAGAAAAGCAGAGCATCGCCCCCTGGTGGGCTTGCCAGGTGGATCCCCATCCTGGTGCATGTGAGAGTCTGTCTCTCTGTTTCCCTTCCTTTCACTGAACAACAACAAAAAATTATACCTGACCTCTTTTTCTTAATGCTGGGCTCTCTCTTGCTCAGGGAGTTGTTAATATTTTTGCAAAGTGCAGGGCTAGAATAGGAAGAAAGGAAATTGTTCAATTAGTGGCTAAGGGATCTTGGGTTTTGAGGTTAAAAGGAGGTGTGATCTCACTCCAGGAGAGTTGGATTCCTTGAGTTTAAAAACCTGGGTAGGTGGTAATTTACATAAGAAGCAGAGCTCTATATCCCACCCAGGATAGCACCCTTGGACTGCAAGACCCCAACCTCTGAATACAGTAGAAGCGTGAATCAGAATTAAGCCACTAAGCACCCACACCCTCACCTCATGCGGAGAAAGCACTGATAGCTGAGCTTGGCAAAGAGAAGCCGGTGGAGTTACCCATTTGAGAATGTTCACCAGTGCTTAGAAGAGTGTTTCAGTGATGACTAGAATGGATCCAAACCAGAGGCTGATTCTTATGCAATCCCAAGAGAAAAGGAAGAAAAGTTCTTGAAAAATTATTGGATTTGGATGTCCCATTATACAGGCAGCCTATGGCTGGGACAAATTACATTTGTTTAGTAAGATCTTCAAGGTATTTTTGTCTTGGTGTATATTTATAAAGCATGCTGAAGCTTTATAAAAGTACATGGCACACTGAAGCCTAGCCATATTCTAATGTGAGTGCAAAGCTGTGGAGGCTGATGCAGAAGTGAGTTTAAACAAAGGGAATGCCCTTTATTTTCTTCTCTGTAAATCTGTCATTCTTGCTTTCACACCACGTCCTCACAAGTCTTCTCTTAATAGTCTTAATAGGCATATCAACATATGTTGGGCAGATAAAATATATTATGCTCACTTTGTTAAAGATGGAGCTGCCCACATGGAAGCCCGTCACCCAGGTGATATTATTTGGCCTTATGCTTGGAATGTGTGTTCTGGAACAGGCTGTGGGCAGGCTGGGTCATTATAGCCTAAGGCTTAGTTTAAGACTAAGCTCTTCTCCACACCCTTGACTGATTAGATGATGTAGGGTGGTGATGTAGGGAGGAATCCCATTATGCCTCAGATGGGTGGCTTTGTATCAGAGACTTTCTTGTATGTATAATTGGATTAAAGGCTTAAATTATCTATGCTATAAAGTGGGCGGACCGGTAGCTAGATCTCTCTCTTGGTTCCTGAGTTCCTGAGGTTAGTATTGGAGAGGAGAGCAGATTAAGGCCATGTGGAGGAGAAGTAGCCAAGATGGCAGAGTGCTGAGGGAGAAGCCAGTTTGTGCAGAGTTTGTGTAGAGAGAAGGAGATGGGAAACAGAAGTGAATAAGTCTGGTGAGCTAGAAACCTTTGATGCTAGGAAACTCGGATAAGTCAGTAGCTTTGTGAGCACTGAATGTGTGGGTTTTGGAGCCCAGTGTGTGTTTTTGCTTGCCCGCCGGGTGCAAGCTAGAATTAAAGCTGATGGCTCACCAGTTCTTTGCTCCTGTGTTTCATTACCGACTGTTCGAATCTAATGTGAACCTGCACTGGTCAGGCTGCTGTGATGGCAGCCGCGACTACTGGCTTTACAACATACCACCTTTTAAATTTTATTTAAAAGACTTGTAAGGCCAGGGGTTGCTGCCACCATGGCCATTCACATGCAGGTTCCTATTAGATTCGGGCAAATGATAAAGAAACAGTGGAGCCAAAAAATGGTGGGCCATTCCTTTATTCTAGCCTTGCAACCGGCCGGAAGTAAAACAGACACACAGGAGGAAAACACTTCCCTTTCCATTCAGGACTCCCAAAGGCACTGACACATCCAGGTTCTCCTAGAATCAAAGGCCCCACCAGCTTAGTCACCTCTGGTTCCCCATCTGCCAACATGGTTTCTTACTCTGCAAAACTGGCTTCTCTCTCCTTCCCTTCCATCTTGGCTTCTTCTACTTCTTCTCCTTCCTCTTTCTAAAACACTACCTGGGCCCACAAAGACCCCTCCTCCAGAAACATTAGCATAACAATGGCCCTTCCCAAGAAGGAATGTAATCCGCAATCAACTGCCCTGCTCTGAGGGCAAGCACACATGTGGTTGCCCATTGCCATTTTTAACAATATAGGTGAGCAAACTTAAATAACACAAATTTTACAAACTTATTTCCCCAACAAGGCCCTATGGTTGGAAGACTGTGTTTAGAGAAGTTGCTGCCTGGCTCCTCATATCCTTCTGATAATAAAATCTTATTTTAACAAGAACTAAAACTAAAACTTTTTGTGTAATGTTTTCACAGGGAAAAATTTTTTAAATCACCATTGCTATAAAAATAGTGCTGCTCACTCAATCAATTCTTAATTAAATTCAGACTTCTCAACACACTTAGAAAAGTAGAATAATTTGCCCAAGGTCTGCGGCTTTCTACATTATCCTAGCCTTGGCACAAAGAAAACATTGTCTACTTGTCTCTTTCCAGTTGCATAATGGTTAAAAAACTATGAAGAAAATTTTCTACAGCCTAAAGTGGGAAATTATGTTTCATTGGATTTTAAACAATTTTAGAAACACCTAAGCATTACATCTTTTTGATGAGTCAATGGTTTCATTAGCAAAGCCAATGGCACTTTATATAACTCAATAGATGTTACACTTGAAATCGATCTGCCTGTCCACATTCTCTTCCTAGGGGTTGAAATGATACAAATACATAGAGAATTTTTCTTGTTCCAGACAAATGAATACTAAGCACAAGCATATAAAAAGTGTAGAATTATCCCAAAAAATATTTTATATAAAGTGTTTTATTTAAATTGTACAGCAAGATACTCATGGGAACCCAAGAACATTTACATCATGGCCACAAACTACTTAAGATGGATAGTCTTCCACAAAAAAATGAAAACCTAGTGTCAACGTCATTACATAGTACATTCTGGGATACTCAGAAGTTTAAAAGAAAGATGAAAGACTAGAAATGCCAAAATAGCTTCTGCAAACACAGCTCTGTAATATACTCCCATTTTTTCACTTCCTTTTTTGTTTCTTTTTTTTTTTTTTTTTTTTTTAAATCAGTGAGAGACAAAACGGCAGAGAGACAGACTCCTGCATATGCCCAAACTGGGATCTACCCTGCAACAGTGGTTTGGGGCTGATGCTTACAACCAAACTATTTTTAGTGCCTGAGGTGAAGGCTCCACAGAGCCTTCCTTGGCACCTGGAGATGCTGGGGAATCAATCAAGCCATGGCTGTGACAGGGGGAAGAGAGAGAAAGAGAGAGAAAGTGAGAGAGAGAGAGAGAGACGAGGAGGGGGAGGGAAGGAGAAGCAGATGGTCACTTCTGTGTGCCCTGACCTGGAATTGAACCCGGGACATCCACACTCTTGGCCAATACTTTACCACTGAGCCAACCAGTCAATCTTCTAAAATTTAAAGAAAAAAAAAGTAGTCTAGAAATTTTTAGTTTCTCATTTTCACCATATCCTGCTCTGGTGTCACTGATAACTTTCTACAACTCTTATCCCTTTGAAGGGGATATGCAGGCCAGCAGTCTCTGCACTAAGTAATACTAACTTGCTCAATCTCCATGTCTAGCCACATCCCTCTCATTAAGTTTCTGATTCCTGTTGTTAAATAAATTAAAAATGTAATTAAATTCAAAAGTGTGTCTGTATGGTGTCAGATGGATGGTGTCATACATTTGGTGTCCCACCAGTCTATAGACAACCTGAAAAGTGACAGTTTGTTGACTGATTACTCAGATTATTTGTTTTACCAAAAAAGACTTTCTAAAAGGAAAATAAAATATTTTTCACAAGTCAAATAATACTATTGGTTGGGCAAACCTAATGTGTGTAGGCAATCTACTTGAGTGGTAACAGCATTCCCTTGAGAAAGGGCTGTTACTCTCTCAGAATCAAGTCTGTGTGGTTCTGAGAACAGATATATATGATCCATCCTAGTTCAATACTGGCAAAAAAAAAAGTCTGAATTAAATCAAAAGATGTCTACTTGCTATGTTCTTCCCATCTAATATAAACTATTTAATCAAGCCAACAGCAGAAGAAAGTACAAATGAAATAAAAAAACCAGTACTTGAGCAATTTTATAGAACAGGTAGTATGATAAACTCTAGGAAAGTATGTCAGAATAAAGTCATATCTTATTTCTCTTCCTAAACTCTCTAACATTACCACAGAAGCATATCACAGATGTAAATTCAGAGAGGGAAAATAGAAAAGGAAACAGCATTGGACCAAAGATGTCAGCACATTTGATGGTGGTAAGTGAAAGGAACGGTAGCAACTGAGGTGGCTGATAGAGGAAGTGGCAACCTCAGGACACAGACGACAATAAGTGATCCTCTTGTAGAAGATTAGAAAGGCTCAGGAGATAAAGATTAGGTATTTTTTGATGGTGGAATTGAGGTAGGAGGCTTATATCAGGAAACCAGTTGAAAGCCTATGCTGAAAATACAGCATAACTTCCTCCACTTTGTTGATCAAAGCACCTAGTCCTCCTCGTCCCTACTGCCTATGCTGCCACTGTGTAGAGTGAAAGAATATTCCCTGGAGGCATTCAATCAGAAAGGCTCCAGATTTGGAAACACTGGCTGGAATGAGAATGAAGAAATCTGGGGCTGAAAATGCAATTAAGTGAAATCTGCTTTGTGAACTATAAAATTTTGCTCCTTTCTCCCCTTCTCTGGCCCACATTTCAAATACCAGAGCCAGAAATATATTCACCAGGTAAGAGTCTGAATGAAGGACTCATCTCTAAATTGGCCATAAAGAGAAGTGCTGAACACAGAGACACGGAGTAGTGTCCTAATTAAAAAAATGACAGCTTAACCCTGAAAATCTACAGTAACAAAATCCATTAGAAAACAAGCCACACCCAAAGACAGAGAATGCCCAATCAGAGCAGCAGTAGAAATGCTGGTTAAGAGCTCTGAAGACAACCATCCGGATTCAAATCCAGTCTTTACCAAGCCCCCTATTTGGCTTTGGGTTATTACTTAACCTCTCTGTCCCTCCGCTTATTCATATGTGAAGTGGGATGACAATGGTTTCTTCCTCTTGGTTACTGTTGTTGCTATCTGTATTAGTTTGCTAGAGCTGTCATAACAAAATACTACACACTGGGAGTTGGAGGGGGGGGGGTGCTTAAACAACAGAAATTTATTGTCTCACAGTTATAGAAGCTAGAAGTTAAAGGTCAAGGTGGCAGCAGGATTGATTCCCTCTGAGGCCTCTCTTCTTTGTTTGTAGATGGCTACCTGCTCTCTGTGTCCTCACATGGTCTTACCTCTGTGTGTGCCTGTATCCTAACCTCTCCTTATAGAAACACCAATCATATTGGATTAGGACCCACCACATGCCCTCATTTTAACTTAATTACCTTTTAAAACCCCTATCTTTAAATATAGGCACATTCTAAGGTACTAGTAGTTAGAACTGCAACATATGAATTAGGGGATACAGTTCAGTTTATAACAAGATTAAATGTGCTAATTATGCAAAGGGCTTAGGACAATGTCCAATACATAGTGCTATCTAACATTCTTTTGATCCTCACTCTTAAACAGGAACTTGTGGCCAAAAATCACCCAAAAGTCTGAGTGAGGCCTCCAACTTGGAAGATTAAAACCAAAAAATATTTTTTAAAAGAAAGAATTTGGATTAAATGGAGACAATTCAGGGAGCAGGAGAAAATGTCAAAGAAACTATCATTAACACCATTACAGGAATATGTGAGAGTATTAGGATTAATGGGAAAAGATTAGAATAAAGCAATGGAAATATAGGAGAAAGGATAAGAAAAGTAGAAGATAAAACCCAAAGATGAAGATATTAGTGCAGGAAGTTTTGGAAAAAGTACTACTGAGTAGGTGGAGAAGTTTAACTTTAGTAAATGCAGTTGGGGAAAGGCCCACAGTAGCACAGCGTTATATAGCAATTTTACCAAACAGATATAATAAACGTAAATACTGTGTCAAGAGCAAGATAATTAGAAACTGATGAGTTTTGAGCATGTGTTATCTTTGTTTTTAATATAGTTTAATTATAAGTTTACATAAGTTTTGTTTTTTTTTAAAGTGAGAGGAGGGGAGATAGTGAGAGAGACTCCCGCATGTGCCTTGAAAGAGATCCACCCGGCAACCCCCATCTGGGCCCAGGGCTCGAATCAACCAAGCTATCCTCAGCGCTCAGGGATAATGTTTGAATCAAGCCACTGGATCCCAAAGGGGAAGAAAGAGAGAAAGGGGAGAAGGAGGGAAATAGAAGCAGATGACCGCTTCTTATGTGTGCCCTCAATGGGATCTAATCCGGGACGTTCACACACTGGGCCGATGCTCTATCCACTGAGCAAACCAGCCATGGCCTTTAATTTTTAATAACAGCTGTGCTTAATAACAAGTTTGCAAAATTCCTGGAAATTTAACAATCAGCTCTCAAGAACCAGTAGGAGTCAGTTTCAGCACACACTGCCCATAGCATCGTGAAATTCTAACAGCACTTAGTATGACTGGTTTTAACGGTTTGTTTACTTGTCTCTCTTCCCTGATAGACTTTATACCTGATGAAGACAAAGACTCCTTTTACCTTTGGTAGTGAACTATCACTGTGCCTGCCACATAGTGCTCCAGAACTATGAGCTGTATAAACAAATGAAATGGAGACATGAATGTCACAGGTACCAGGGCTGGGTCACTTTCAACATCAGCTGCTACTACTTTGTGATATGGATCAAAAGTATCACTTAAGCATCACTTAACATTGAGTTTTAGTGAGTTAAGAAAGCTATAGCATAATAGAATATAAGTAAAGATATGGTTAGAATGAATACAGTTTTATACATTCATTCAGCAGAAAAATGTTGAGCATCAGCCATCTTCCAGGCATTGGGCCAGGCACTAGTGATAAAGCAGTGAACAAAAGAGAAAATGTCCTACTCTCATAGACCTTATGTTCCACTGAGGGAAACAGACAAACAAATCCATTAATTAAAGGATACAAGATGGTAACTGAGGGTGAATTCTATGAAAAGGAAAAAGTGGGAAGAGGATGAAGTGCGAGAAGTGCTAGGGTGATCAGGAAAGCCCTCTTGTGAAAGTGACATCTGTTGGAGACACACAAGTGAAGGCACTAGCCACAGGGGTATTTTAGGGAGTATTCTGGGCAGAACAAACTACAGATTTAAAAGTGCTATGCAAGTTTAGGCAGAGCAGTTGGAGAAATGGCCAAAATATATATATGCCATATGCCTGGAGTAGAGTGAGTTAGGAGAGAGTATAGATGAGATAAGAAAGTAATATGGGCAGATAATGTATTGAGCTAAAGGTCAAGGAAAAGATTTAATATTATATTGCACATTCAAAGCATTTAGATTATCAGTACAGGTGTGTGTGTGTGTGTGTGTGTGTGTGTGTGTGTGTGAGTGAGTGTGTGTGTGTGAAAGAGAACATGTGTGAACTTGAACCAACATCCTGGGGACAATTAGTTAATATTTGTGATACTCTGAGCAGTAATTCTCACCTGAGTGCTTTAACTGTTTAGAGAACCATAATCAGGAGGTCACATTCCTGAACTGCTTTCAGCAAATGCTCCAAATATCACTCACTAAATCTCCACCAAAAGGTTTATAAAACAACATTAAGGATATCATAAATAATCTTTTATTATGTGAAGAGTAGTCACGTAATATAATTAGCTGGAAAGTCTGTATAGGCACTATTGTCCTTAAATTTAAAAAGTATAAAAATCTGACAAACCCAGAGCAAGGTTCTGGACGTGGATTTCGATGAGATCTTGTGTCCCACCCATCTTTGGTACACATACACATACACAAATATACACCAAAAATAAATAAATTAATTAATTAATTAATTAATTTTAAAAAAAAACAAAATCTCTTGCCTGATCCTATTAGAAGGTTGGTGCATCCTACATGGAACTACTCATGACTGCCTTACACTGAACCTTGTAGAATGACAAAAAAACAAAGAACTGAATAAGATTAAATAACTGCTTTTATATTGGTTTGTTAATAATTGTTTATATGTGTGGCAAAATTTTTCTGAACAGTTCCAAAATACTAGTAGAGAGTGATGTTGTGGGGACGAGGAGATAAAAGACTCATCCAGCTCTAAATGTAAGTGATATACAACTTTATTATTTCTTACAAAATTTTCAGTGCAAGGAGAAAATTATTATAATACACGATACCTAGAATTTCTGAAACAAGCATTAACCTGAATGGAACACCTCAGTCCTCTGGAATGGGAGTGTCTTTAAGACTTGGGGATTCTTAGTAAAAGAAAAATCAGGATGAATATTTGCTCATGTATTACTTTCTGTGTCTGGGAAATGAGAGCAATATCAAGGGTAATATTTATGTGAGAGTACAATCAGAAGTAATATATATATAGGTACCAAGTTATGGGACAATCTATAGGCAATATGTCATCTCATTAACATAGTTCTTCCTAATCCTTGTCCAAGCAAAATTTATTGAATCCTCATTTGTTTATTCTGTATCACAATTTTATCTCAACACATTGCATAGTAATCAATTCAAATCCTCACCATGCCACTGAGCAATGTCTACCATGGGAAAATTACTGAGCATTCCTGTGCCTCCACTTTTTCATTAGTACAATGGGAATAATGACATACTTCTCTCATAAACTTGCAGAAGAATTTAAGCATTCAATAAAAACTTACTACTACTAATATGTTTCTCTTCTCCACCATGATGAGTTAAAAAAAAAAAAAAAGAATTTGGAAGAACCATATAATCAAGCAATTAACTTGGATACCTATAACAATCATTTGTTATAGAGCGATAGATCCAAAATTTCCCCTCATAGTGACATTTTAATTGGGCCTTAATGATACATACTAAGAAATGCATAAAGGACAATACTATCACAGGCAAAGGTTTTGTTCTTGCACCAGCCTTCACTCTATCTACCTTTATTTTCTTTGGCCAGTAAGGCCATTTGTTTGATTCTCTTAACTCTCCTACTGGGCTTCTCATCTTGTTCACCTTTTGAACTATTTCTTGGTTCATGAATATTGCATTTCTTTCCCAAAACTTTCACTAACTTGTTGCTTCCCAGAACAATGTCTCAATCAACTCCTCCGTCTGGCACTGATCCAAGACTCCTTCCTCTCAGTGCCTCGCTGCTACTACTACTGTGCACCTCCCGTGATGTATGACTCACCCTGACTGGCATGACTCTCTTCTCTCCTTGCCTAAACAGAACATAGTCAACATGTAAACTAACATCAACCAGCATGGAAAGGTAAAATGCAAAATTAACGAGAGTAATTTTAGAAGATTGTGAGATTAGAGATAATTCCTCTCCAATACTCCTTAATTCTTATAAAAGGAGAGGAGCATAAACAGGGAGAAACCTTACAGCAGGGGTCCCCTGAGGCCATTTATCCAGCCCCCATCGCACTTCTGGAAGGGGCACCTCTTTCATTGGTGGTCAGTGAGAGGAGCACAGGATGCATTCGCACCCATAGTTCCCATTAAAATATTGGTCAGTGTGTTGATTTAAATTTACTTGTTCTTTATTTTAAATATTGTACTTGTTCCCATTTTGTTTTCTTACTTTAAAATAGGATATGTGCAGTGTGCATAGGGATTTGTTCATAGGTTTTTTTTTATAGTTCGGCCCTCCAATGGTCTGAGGGACAGTGAGTGAACTGGCCCCTGTGTAGAAAGTTTGGGAACTCCTGTCTTATAGTATCCAAGTATTTAAAGACAAGACTAAGAATGCTGAGGATTTAAAAACTCTTTTAAGAGTTTAAAAAGCATAAGTCTCATGTCTGCCATTCTGTGCAGTGAAAAGAGCAGGGACATTAGGACCTGCCAGGCATAGGTCAAATTCATATTCTGTCACTAAAGAGCATGAGACTGAGACCATAAGAGACCTTGACCTATAACTTCTCATGTATATAATATGTTTAATAATACCCACTTTGCAGGAATGATGTAAAGAAGAAAGACAGTATAGACCAATGTGCTCATAAAGATTGCTTGAGTGAATAAGTGCTAAGTGTACCCTTGAATCGAAGAAGTCCTCCAAAGAATTAAAGAAGAGACTATAAGGATAGGAGAGATTGGGGAAGGAGAGGTATGGAGAATCAGCTACATCATTTTGGATTATTAAAATATGGTAGCAGTTATGTACAGAATACCTTTTTATTTTTTATTTTTGACAGAGTCAAAGAGAAGGACAGATATGGACAGACAGACAGGAAGGGAAAGAGATGAGAAGCATCAATTCTTTGTTGCAGCACCTTAGTTGTTCATTGATTGTTTTCTCATAAGTGCCTTGACTGGGGGGTGGGGGAGCGGGACTACAGCAGAGAAAGTGACCCCTTGCTCCAGCCAGCAACCTTGGGTTCTAGCCAGTGACCATGGGGTCATGTCTATGATCCTACTCTCAAGACAGCAACCCTGCACTCAAGCTGGCTGAGCCTGTGGTCAAGCTAGCAACCTTGAGGTTCCAAATCTGGGTCCTTCACATCCCAGTCTGATGCTCTATCCACTGTGCTACTGCCTGGTCAGGCCAGGATATCATTTTCTTAAAAATCATGAGACTGATATATTAGCATCTGGGAAGATATTTTCTCTTCTCTCTGAATTAATATCTCCATGAGTTCTTATTGTAACTAAGTGAGTAAACTCAAGAGAAAATACATGAGTTTGAAGAGGGAAAACCAAGCACCTCAGCCAACTTCTACTCATCCAATGATTGTGAAGGAAGTTAGGAACAAAAAGAATAAATCATGAAATTTGTTCCTTTTATGCACAAAAATTAATGTATTTCTACAACTTACTTATAGGAGAAACTATAATTTTAAAAACTTGCACCTGAGCTATGTATTGAAAAAACTTTTAAAGAATACTCAAGTTAAAATAAAGCTGCTAGGATGTCCATATAAGAAGAGGAGATAAAGACTCAGGACAGGCACCAGGGATGCAATTCACGCACAGAGGAAAGGCCATGTGTAGATACAAGAGGAGGATGCCCATCTGCAAGCCAAGGAGAGAAACCTCAGAAGAAATCAAACCTGCCAACACCTTGATCTTGGACATCCAGACTCTGGAACGGGAACACAGTACATTTTGTTGTTTAAGCCAGTTTGTGGTATTTTGTTATGGCAGCCCTGGCAAACTACTACAACAGATTATAGGGAAAAGGCAGGAGAGAGAGGATGAGGCAGCGATCAAAAGTAACAGGAGAAAGCCTAAGGGGATACAGCCAATAAAACATTGTGGATAAATGATCAATGGAGGCCATGGTAAGACCATGATGGCTACCATAAATTTTAATTTTTGGCTTATAGTTCAATAATATTGTAACTTCACTGTACAACTTGGAAATTTTCATAAAGTTTGCCTTGTGTTAATGATATTTTGGTCTATCAATGTTCAAAGTGGAGCAAAATAACTTAGAAAAAACACTGCAGTTGCAAGAATTAAAAGGGAGATAAAAACTAAAAATTCAACAGATACAGATATCAGCACAAGAGGAGAGTATGAAGACCTGAAGATACCCAAGCAGATGTCACTAGGATTACTATTGTAAATGGACAGGATTGAACAAATACTCCATAAGAAGGTTGGTTATTGCCCTCAAGGGCCCAGAAAGATTTTGGAGTGCCTGAAAAGTGAATCTTAAGTAGATACAAAGAAAGAAAAATGTTTAATAGATAGTTGTCATTTAGTGTATTACTTTGCACTGACTCTCACATTAATGTAAGATAATTTCCTAGAACCACAGCAAAAGAGGTCAGATTCCTTCTAAAAAATTCCAATAAAACAAATCATCAATATTGTGCTAAGTTAACATTAGCAGAAAACAAGAGCTTAGGTGGTAATGTGTTGCATCTGTACTACAAAATTTAATAGCAAGTAACCCTGATTAGACTCATGTTTCAATACTTATCTTTGTCTTGTTAGATAGCCATGTAATCAATAATAAATATCCTAGTGCTAATGTAAAAAATACTGAAAAAAATGAAAATAAACTGAAAAGAATCTTTTTGGGAAGTTCTTTTTTTAAAATTTTATTTATAAAGTTAAATTTAACAGGGTGACATTGATCCATAAGAGTACATAGGTTCCATGTAAACATTTCTATAGTATTATAACTGTTGATTATGTTGTTATGCCCATCACCCAAAGTCAAATCATTTTCTGTCACCTTATATTTGTCCCTCTACACACTCCCCTCACTCCCTCCTTCATCCCCCTCCCCCAAACCCCTCATAACCACTTCACTTTTACCTATGTCCATGAGTCTGTTTTATATTTCACCTATGTGTGAAATCATACAGATTTTAGCTTTCTCTGACTTACTTATTTCACTCAATGTAATGTTCTCAAGGTTCATCTATGTTGTCATAAATGGCACTATGTCATTTCTTATGGCCTAGTAGTATTCCATTGTATATATGTACCACATCTTCTTTATTCAGTCATCTATTGAAGGACACTTTGGTTGTTTCCACGTCTTGGCCACTGTGAACAATGCTGCAATGAACACGAGGGTGCATGTGTCTTTACGTACCAGTGTTTTAGAAATTGGGGGTAGATACCAAGTAGAAGGATTGTTGAGTCATATGATAGTTCTAGTCTTAGTTTTTTGAGGAACCACAATACTTTCTTCCATAATGGTTATACTAATTTGCATTCCCATCAGCAGTGAGTGAGGGTTCCTTTTTCTTCACAGCCTCTCCAGCACTTATTACCTGTCTTGTTGATAATAGCTAATCTAACAGGTGTGAGGTGCTATCTCACTGTAATTTTGATTTGCATTTTCTCAAATAGCTAGTGAAGATGAGCATATATCTGTTGGCTATTTGTATGTCCTCTTGGAAGAAGTGTCTGTTCAGGTCCTCTCTCCATTTTTTAATTGGATTGTTTGTTTGTTTGTTGCTGAGCTTTCTGAGTTATTTATATGTTTTGGGAATCAACCCCTTAACAGAGCTGTTGTTTGCAAATATCATCTTCCATTTAGTTGGCTGACTATTTGTTTTGTTGTCAGTTTCTTTTGCTGTGAAGAAACATTTTAGTTTGATATAGTCCCATTCATTTATTTTTGCCTTTATTTCCCTTATCTTTAGGGTCAAATTCATAAATTATTCTCTACAGCCAAGGTCCATGAGTTTAGTACTTATGTTTTTTTCTATGGAATTTATTTTTTTAGATTTTATATTTAGGTCTTTGATGCATTTTGAATTAATTTTTGTGCAGAAGGACAAATTATAGTCCATTTTTATTCTTTTTACATGTGGCTTTTCAAATTTTCCCAGCACCATTTATTGATGAGGCTTTCTCCATTGTGTGTTTTTGGCTCCTTTGTCGAAGATGATTTGCCCATATATATGTGGCTTTATTTCTGGGCTCTCAATTCTGTTCCATTGGTCTGTAAGTCTGTTTTTCTTCCAATACCATGCTATTTTGATTATTGGATGTTCTAAATATTTCAGTACCCCTAAACACATTTAACTGTCTTATTTAACATGTAAAACAAATTACTATGGAAACAGTCTACTTATTTTAACACCTTGTTTTTCTAGACAGCTAAAGAATGCCATATAACAGGGACAGAATTTTCCATTTAGTGACCGGTTCTTGAAAAATGAATTGTTAAAATATTATTGAAGTTTACCTCTAGTAATTACTATTTCAAATAATTGACTTTGGAGGAACTCAAATACAGTATTAACCATTTTATCATTGTAGTCTTTGTCAGTTCCAGTTAGGTTTTCCAGCGTAATTCCTAATTTTTACGATAAGGATTTGAATTATGCACATTTTGCTATTTCAGCAAAATGTACACATGTGCTGTGGTGAGGGTTTCATCTTTAAGGCTGTGCTTACGGGCAGGGAATAAACAAAGTTCTATGAATAAGCTGTCATTATCGCTTGGTCATAGACCTTCCTTGACCTCTGTTTTACTACTTAAACAGGAAGTTAAAGAGACAAGTTACTTTCCAAATAGGAAGCAAACTATGTTAATTGTATTTTACAAAGAAGCATGCTTCCCATGATTTTCTAAAAAGGCAAAAATAAGTTTTCATAACACTCAATTTGGTTATAAATATTTTGATAATTAACACTATGAACACAATGCACTATTTTAAAACACTTATTACATGATATCATATTATATATATATATATATATTTATTAACTTTTTTTATAATCAACCTCACTATTAGAATTCAAACTCCTTAAAGGCAGGGGTTTTGTTTTGCTCATTGCCATTTTGTTAAAGGAATAAATGAATTCTTGATATTTACCAATGAATGCTTGTGTATCAATTTATTTTGTTGTAAAAAATAATTAAATTAATTACAATATAATATTAAGGCACAAAATAAAATATTTCTGCCACTTCATAATGTTAAACCATAACAGAATAAAAAAATAAAATATTATATGATGACTTGGTTAGTACATTATTTACTGCTTTTCTCTTTAAGTTTTGTTTTTTCCTGAGTGTCATATACAAAAGCATTAAAAAAAGTCATAGTAATAAAGACACTTTGTAAGATCATATTTCCTTCAAGGTGATGGGATAACAAAAGGATGCATTTTTCAAAAATAAAAATGAATATCTCGTATTTAATTTTAAGTATCTTTTTACATGAAAATGAATAAATAAACTTTTATATGTATTATTAATAAAACCACAGCTGAAGTAGAAATATCTTTAATTGATAATTACCTTTTATGATTTAAGCTTTCCAGTAATTAAGAAATTGTTTCTGCATTGTTTGCTTTAGACAAAGAATGTATGCTAAATAATATGGATAAGTCTGTGTCTAGTCAAGCAATATATTCCAGAAAAAAAATGAGTATTTAAAAATCATTTAACTAATGATATTTGATGGAGTTGTTAAGGTCTCTTCTTTTTTCCCTTTTATAGTGGGGGTGGCTAGTGGATGGCCAACAGTTTGGCTGGATGGTTGGGGACTTAAAAGAAACATGATTGAATAATTAGGGACAAATAAATTTTGGGAAGAGGCATGTGGATAGATCTATCTGAATGGCCAAAAATATTGAAGATATTTGTGTCCCAGGTGAATACTCACCAAATAGTGATGGCTAGCAGAGGAGGATATTATGGATAGAATGGTCTACTGTGGATACCAGTCAGCCTCTTTCCCTAGTCCTCCTTTCTCACCCAATGGGCTCATGAACAAAGTGACCATGGTGGCGAGACAGAGGTTGTGCATGGGCTCAGCAGCAATGAACCACTCATCAGACACACTTAGCTATGGCCACTGCTGAGTGCCCAGGATGACAGCCACGGAGACCAGCACTGAACCTCCGTATGGCATCAGTTCCTAGGTGATCAGCTCGCTATGCGGGGGCAGGTTTTATTACACTAAAACACTTCCATTATGGAAGGGGCAATGTTTATCTATTCCTTATTAGAACATTTATTCTGCATATGAAATTGCCTTCGCTAAGGCTCTGTTTTGCTATGGACCGTTCACTGAATTCCAATCAAACTGGGCTACATTCAGTTCGTCAGTACACCCCCCAGGTCTTTCCTTTTCTTGGTGACTTAGCACTTGCTCTTCTGTCTCTATGGAACATTTTCTACCCCTGATTTTATAGTGAGTTCCTGCTCATTCTTTATTTTAAGTTTTAGATTATTTATCACCTTCTCAATGATGCCTTTGTTGACCACACTATCAAAATAATTTATTTGTAATTATAAAATATGTTATTTAGAATAATTTTTGTATTCTTTTTTTCTCCCAGAGGAAGAACATACGCTAATTACCATGAAAAGGAGCATATTTAAAATCCTATGGTAACTGAATGGAGAGAGATAGTACTTATTTTGGGATGGCCCAGTAAAATTTTGCAGGAGAGATGCTCCTCCTTCCTCTACAGTGGCAGAGAATATGTAGCTCATTCAACTGATGTGAACACTCAGAAAAGGGGACTATTTGTCCCATTTGAGTTTCACTTCCTTTCCTCTATCAGCTTTGTGGTATTGATGTCCATTGTCAAAATTCACTGCTTTTACTATTTTCATGTCTCTTCTGTTCTGCTCATAAACTGGTGATTAAAAAGAAGTTGTGATTAATCACATTTGCCTTAGTTGCTCAGAGCCTTTCATCCTTCTAAGGGTTTTCAAAAATCATACAGAGTTTCATGGAAGGAGGGAGTCCTGGAGCAGTGGTGTGGTAACAATTCCACAAAACCAGGAGGAAGACAGTGAGCTGGGCATTGGAGTTCCCTCCCACCCATCTCCCTTTATGCCTAGGCACATAATGACCACACACTCTCATTGCTCTTACTCACAACTATGTGATATTTTCAATTCTAACAAAACTGACCTATAGTCATGTTTAATAAATGACCTGTGCTCCCACTGCACAGTTGAGAAGGTGAGGACATGAAACTAGTCAAAGGTCATATATAGGTGTTTCCAAATACTAAGGAAGAGTGATTGGTATCAAAACAAGAATTGTGTTTGGCATAAAGTGCCACAGATAGAACATGGATTCACAATGAAGAAGTACTGCTCAATGTTTAGGAACTCAAATCACACTGAGGTATTTCCTATCCTTTCCTAGAAGAATCATGTGGCTATCTCCACATTGGCATGTAAACTTGTTCCAGCCAGATGAGTCAGGAGAGACAGGAAACCAACTTATTTGAGTAAACAAGTATTAAATTTGTTTTGGAGGGGATAAATATGACCTTAAATTCTCTGAAAGTATGTGCATGGTTATTTTCACTTTTCTAAACCTAAATGCATTTATAAGTAAGACTATTTAGCTATTTTTATTTAAGTCTTTTGTTCCCACGGTTCTCATATGTAATATATCCTGCATGGATATTATCAACCATCAAAGTCATTATAGAAGAACTTGTTCAGAATCTACTACAAAATTGGGGTCCCAACAATTTTGAGATAGAAAGGAAGGAAGGAAAGCAGAGATGAAGAGAGATAGAAAAAATTTCTATCGTTTTCTGTCTAAACTATTTTTCAAAGTTTCATATTTATACTTCCTATGGAAAAAGGTGATGTTGCCCAATTAAGACGTCTGCTTATTTCCCTAAACAGCTCATAATTTCCCATCTGTAAAAAAAATGTCATTTGACTTCAGTAAGCTAAAAACTCTTAGGAAATAGAGTGAACACAAGCTGAATGTTAACCACAGTTTCAGACCTAAGTATTTCCAAATGTGTTGCCCATCTAAATGCAGTGACTTTCTTTTGCTACAGATTTCCTAATCCCAACTATTCTGCTTACTTGCTCCCAGCTGTCACTGTGGAGGGTTATTTTATTTTTCCACCTTTGCTTAGAAGTTAGAACAAGTTATAAACCAGTATGATTTCTTATATTTAATATGGTATACAACTTTATGCATTTCTCTAAAGTGTATTTCCCATACTTTGAATTTAACATAAGCTCTAAAATCATAGATACCATTTCTGAGTGATTATAACATTTAACCTTTACTGAGTGCTCATTAATTTCTAGATCTGGCCTAAGCTTTATATCCATGAGTATATTTAATCTTCACAATGAGATTCTGAAGGAGGTGCTGTGTCTGTACCTATTTTACAAAGGAGGCCCAGAGAGGTAACTTGCTCCAGGTGCCTTCTTTAGGAACTGACCAAAGCAGCATTTGAATTAAGGCTGCCTGGCCACAAAGCCCTTGTTCTTAAGGGTAATGGTAAACTGTATAGCAATATAACACTGAAACATTTAACAAAGGCTTTGTCTTTCTGTTTGATGCCAGGAAGCAGTGAGTGTATCTATAACTTAGACGAATCTTAATTCAAGGTTTGACTTTTCTTAACAGATCAGCTACCAAGGCCCTTAATTCACAAGGTTGTGAGTAAATGTCTGAAGTAAGGCAATTTTTTAAAATTATTATTTAAAAAATTTCAATAATAGTTACATTCAGTTAATTCGATATTTGTTTCAGGTGTGCAGCATAGTGGTTAGACAATCATGTACTTTACAAAGTGGTCCCCCTGATATTTCAAATACCCACTGGCCCCATAGATAGTTATTATGATATTATTGACCATATTCCCTATGCTGTACTTTACATCTCTGTGGCTATTCTGTAGCTGCCCATTTTTACTGCTTAATCCCTTCACCTTTTTCACCCAGTTCCAAATCCTCCTCCCTTCTGTCAACCATCAGTCTATCTTCAGTATCTATGAGGAGGCATTTTACACCTCCATAAATCAAAGCCAGGTGACAGCCTCCCCCGCCCCATCAGGTTTATGCTATTGCTGCCCATTTGTCAAGCTCACTGCTTTCACTATGAAACATCTTCTTTTCCTTTGCTCACAAACAAAGGATTTGCTGAGAGCTTGTGATTATTATTTAAAATGTGTATAAAAATATCATTTTTATATATACTATGATTTATGATTTTATGCAAATATCTGAAATGTGTTAACGAGCTGCAGGGTTATGAGTAACACTTCTGAGAAAATTAAGATCTTTTTTAATCCTTTTATCAAAGCTATTTTCCTCTTAATGAGGATAGCTATATTATCTGATTTCATGTCATCATTATTCCCAGTCATCTATAAACTTCTTTTTTCTCCATTTCATTCTGCCTTTCTTTATTCTCTTTTCCCTTACATATTCATGTAAGAACTATTGTTCTAGAAGTCATAGCACCTCCCCTTCATTAGAAAAAAAGAATGTGTTCTATGTTCACTGAGAAAATAAAGAAAAACTTGATTTGAGACAAAGTACGGGTACATGCTAAACTTTCTTAGGAATCATGTAGTTAGTCTGGAAGACCCTGAGCAGTCTTTGATGCTTGAAACAGAGAGATTCGTATGCTAAAGGAAGAGCTCTTCATTTGTTTATTTGAAATTCCCTGAAGACTATATCAAGAAGAGAGGAATATGGATCCTTGATTTTCTGATGTTCTTCTAAATATTCCTGTGTTCCCTGTAGTAAGCAAAATCTATCCAGAAAACTAGAACCCTTTCAAGTACATATAATAGAAAGAATTTAACAAAGGGAACTGACTATCATGGAAGATGGGAGATCTAAAAATTCAAACACGCTCCCTGAAGGAACAACAGCAGTTAATCGCTGCCCCCTGAGACTAGAGCAGAGAGCGCGAGGTCACCAAGCGAAAGCTGGGGTCATGAGGAAGGCACAGGCATTGTCAGAGATGCAGCCCGTTGCAGAGAGAGAGAGAAGGAAAAATACCCAGCCAGGCTTCTCCCTTCTTCCTGCCTGCCTATCTCCTCTAAGTGCCATTCATTAACTGAAACTATGACATGGGGTCTTAAGAATGCAGCCTAAAGGGCCATGCCTCCAAGCCAGAGCTGAGCAAAGAGAATGAGAAGACTGGAAGTGACAGCAGTCAGCCCTGGACAACATCCTCCGATTCTCTCTTCCACTTTCTTGTGGCTACACAGTCATTGTTTACCCATCAGAGAGCTGTTTATTATTACATTCCATTAAGTCAGTTTTGACTCCTGGCACTTAATGAATGAGTGATGTTGCAATGTCCTGTCCTCAGAAAACCCTGTTCAGCTGCTGTAGACTCATGCTTATGGCTTCTCTTATAGAGTCTATCTATCTCATATTTGGTCTTCCTTTTTTTTTTTTTTTTAAATTTTCCAAGCATTATTGACTTTTCCAAACTGCCTTTTAATGAGTCTAAAGTAAGACAAACTCAATTTTGTCATTTTTGCTCCAGGGATGTATCAGGCTTAATTTGGTCTAGAACCTACTTGTTTGTTTTTCTGGTGGTTTAAGAAATTGGTAGCGATTTCCTCCAATGCCATATTGCAGACAAATCAATCTTAAAATATGGAACTTGAAAACTCATGCAGTAACTGGTCAGTCATCCAATTATGTTATATCATCAGGATAAGCTTCAAGGAATAATGTGTTTAAAACTGCAAAACTTAAATTTACTAAGTAAATGTATAAATGACCTTAACACAAAGCTTCATCTCTGGCGCATTCATAGAAATTTAGTTCCAGAATATTTTCTTATTGGTTTTTGCTTTTCTACTTTCCTAGAATATAGTCATAAAGTCAAATTTGGCAAACTTATACTGATTAATCACATTCTGAAAAATTATATTACTTCTTTATACTTCCACAGAAGTATTACAATGACTATTTCAGAAGTCTAGAAAAGATATTGGAGAGTCATAAAATAATGTAATATTTAAACTCTTTAAAACTGTGTTTTAACCTGACCAGGAGGTGGCGCAGTGAATAGAGCATTGGACTGGGATGCAGAAGACCCAGGTTCGAGACCTCAAGGTTGCCAGCTTGAGTGTGGGCACATCTAGTTTGAGCAGAGCTCACCAGCTTGGACCCAGGGTCACTGGCTCGAGCAAGGGGTTACTCAGTCTGCTGAAGACCCATGGTCAAGGCACATATGAGAAAGCAATCAATGAACAACTAAGGTGTCGCAACAAAAAACTGATGATTGATGCTTCTTATCTCTCTCCATTCCTGTCTGTCTGTCCCCATCTATCCCTCTCTCTGACTCTCTCTCTGTCTCTGTAAAAAAACAAACTATTTTTTAATTTTTAAGTCTTCAAAAATATTTTTGTCTTCAGCATCCACTATAGATTATAATTTTTAA
Source organism: Rhynchonycteris naso (assembly GCA_037038555.1). Classification (NCBI taxonomy): domain Eukaryota; kingdom Metazoa; phylum Chordata; class Mammalia; order Chiroptera; family Emballonuridae; genus Rhynchonycteris; species Rhynchonycteris naso. The sequence goes on along the minus strand of CM072996.1, from coordinate 250,336,878 downwards.
ATCCACCAAAAAGAAAAACACACTAAAATTTAAGAGTTAAAAGATGTTGCAAGGCTATTGGCCGCCACCATGGCCATGCAGGTTCTCATCAGATTCGGGCAGATGGTGAAGAAACTGTCGAGCGAGAAAATGGTGGGCCATTCCATTTATTAAAGTTTCCTAATGGCGGACCAGCAAACAAGCAGGGAAGACTGCTTCTCTTTCTCTCAGGGCTCTCAAACCCCAACTCAGTCTCAGGTTTCACAACCCAGACTCATTTTCTGGACTCACAGGCCCCCATCAGTCTCAACACTCCCCAGCAAAACAAGTGGAAATCCCCTTTCTCTGGTAAACAATAGCAAGCCATGGCCCCTCCCTATGAAGGAAGACAATCCACAATTTATGATCTGACACCTGAGGGCAACAAGCACTGCAGCCTTTCACAGACTACACACGTGGTGCTGCCCTACACCAATGCAAAATACAAGCGAGCAAATCTAAACTTATTTTAAAAACATGTTTTTCCAATGGATGTTCACAACAATTTTAACTGTTTTTATCAGATTTTGTGCATCATTCCTTCAGTCACCTGAAAAATATCCTATAACAAGTATACCAGGAATAAAAGGCTTTCTGTTTTTGAAGGTGCAGATGAAAGTTTATTTGATTTTGTATCTGCAGAAGCTGGTGAGGGGCCTCACACCTCATGAGCATTCATCAGTGTTTGAAGATCTTGATGTATCATAGATGCAAATGAAGCAGAAACTAATCCTTTTAAAATTCCATTTAACTATGTAATCCTTCTCATGAAACTACTGTGTAAAGCCAGTAGCCACAGCCACCATCACAGCCACCTGGCAGTGCAGTTCACATGTGATTTGAACAGATGGTAATGAAACAACAGAGCCAAGAACTGGTGGGCCATATTTTAATCCTAGTTTGCACCAGCAGGCAAGAAACACACAGTGGGAAAACACTTCCCTTTCCATTCAGGGCTCCCAAAGCCACTGACTTATCAAAGTTTCCTAGAATCAAAGGTTTTTAGCTCACCAGACTTATTCACCTCTGTTCTGCATCTCCTTCTCTCTGCTCAAACTCTGCACAAACTGGCTTCTTCCTCAGCACTCTGCCATCTTGGCTGCTTCTCCTCTCCTCCATGTGGCCTTTATCTGCTCTCCTCTCTGATCTCCTCCTAGAACAGGGGTCCCCAAACTTTTTACACAGGGGGCCAGTTCACTATCCCTCAGACCATTGGAGGACTGGACTATATAAAAAAAAGCTATGAACTAATCCCTATGCACACTGCACATATCTTATTTTAAAGTAAAAAGACAAAACGGGGGGGGGGGGCAAGATGGTGACGGAGTAGGCGGACGTACCAACTTCCAACTCCCAGAACCAAAGTGGATTATAACTCAATTTTAAGAACCATCACCTGGATAAACCAACTTTGAACAAAACTAAGTGGACTCTTCAACCAAGGAACACAGAAGAAGCCACATTGAGACTGGTAGGAATAGCGAAAACGCAAAGAGGGCTGCCCAGCTCCTCAGAGCAAACGGCAGCCAGGAGAGACCCGCGTGGTGGGAGGAGAGTTTGGCGGAGAGGGAGGGACCTGGGTCGCAGGAACCAAGCCCCAGCCTACAGTCCCAGAGCCTAGAAGAGGTGTTTGGACAGTTTTGAGCTGTGAAACAAGTAAGGTAGCTCCCAGGCCTACAGTGTGGAGTATTAAGTCCCATCCTACTCTGCTGAGGGTTGCTGAAGGGCATGGTGGGCGGCAGCATGCTGAAACCCGGTTCTGTCGGCGTGGGCGGAGGCCAAGCCGGTGGGAGCTCGGTCTAGCCCAGCAGGGTTGGAGGGGACTCGCGAAAGTGGTCCGGAAGCTGCGGACCGGCCTTTAATCCCACTTACGGGGACCAGGAACGGGCAGAAATCTGCTCTGCGACTCTGCGCAAGCCAGCCCTGACCGCGGGGACCGGGCTAGGACCAGGGACGGGCAGGGGGCTTGCGGCTGAGCTCATGCTACCAGCCCCGCCCGGACGGAGAAACCAAGGTTTGCCATTCTGCGCGCAAGCGGGCGCGGGGACATGGTAGACCCCGAGACAAGTGAAAGCTCGCAGCTGAGCCCACGCTAATATCCCCGCCCAGAGAAACTGCGATTTGCCATCCCACGTGCACGAGCGGGCTCCAAACGAGGGGGCGGGGTAGAGTCCGGGACGAGCGGAGCAGAAGCCAGCAAACACGCCCACCCCAATAAACCTTGGTTTCCGACCCTGCGCAGAAGGGCCCTGGCCTCGAGGGCGGGGCTAAAGCTCGGGACGGGCAAAAGCTTACAGCTGAGAGCACGTCAAAAGCCCCGCCTAACCCGCGAAACTGTAGCGAGCAGGCTCCGACTGCTGGTTCTGGGCAGAAGTCCGGAAATAGGCTGGTCCACAGCTGAGTAAAGGTGCTCACCTCTATCCTTGGTCCTGAGGATTGTGGCTTGAGTGACAGCTCCCCCCACCCCCCCAGGCGGAGAAGAGGCAGAAATCACAGCAAAAGCCACAGAGGGCTGGCTCTGGCAACGCCCATACCCAACCACCCTAGGCAGCGGCAGAGGGGGTGGGGGGCCTGAAGACAGACCACACATAAAGAACACAAAGGCAACAACTACTGGACTCCAGTAGCCACAACTTGCTTATACACAGACAAAATGGGCAGGCAGAGGAATGCAAACCAAATGAATCAAGAGAAATCCCCAGACAAGGACCTGAATGAACCAGATATAACCAAATTATCAGATGCAGAATTTAGAATAATGATAGTTAGGATGTTCAAAGAAATTAGAGCAACAATGGATACTCATTATGAACACCTAAATAAAGAAATAATAAGTATAAAAAACGAAATTGAAATAATAAAAAAGAATCAGACAGAAATGACAAATACAGTATCAGAACTGAAGACCACAATGGAAGGAATTAAAAGCAGGATGAATCACGCTGAAGATTGAATAAGCGAGTTAGAGGACACAATAAACAAAGGCACAGAAGCACAGAAGAAAAAGGAAAAGAGACTCAAAAAATGTGAGGAAACTCTAAGGGAGCTCTGTGACAACATGAAGAGAAACAACATTCACATCATACGGGTGCCTGAAGAAGAAGAGAGAGGACAGGAAATTGAAACTTTGTTCAATCAAATCATAGCAGAAAACTTCCCTAAATTAAGCCTGGGAAACACTCCACACATTCAAGAAGCACACAGAACTCCATTAAAGAGAAACCCAAAAAGATCTATACCAAGACACATCATAGTTAAAATACCAAAGCTAATGGAGAAAGAAAAAATTTTAAAAGCTGCTAGGGAAAAAAAGGCTATCACCTACAAAGGAGCCCCCATAAGGATGACATCAGACTTCTCAACAGAAACACTTGAGGCCAGAAGGGAATGGCAAGAAATAATCAAAGTAATGCAGAACAAAAACCTACAACCAAGACTACTTTATCCAGCAAGGCTAACGTTTAAAATTGAAGGAAAAATAAAGAACTTCCCAGAAAAAGAAAGCCTCAAGGAATTCATAAACCAAACCAATTCTGCAAGAGATACTAAGGGGACTGTTGTGAACATTTTAAAGGGAGAAAAGAATATAGCAAAAGAAGAATACAACTTTAAAGAATAAAATGGCAACAAACAACTACATATCAATGATAACCTTAAATGTAAATGGATTAAATGATCCAATCAAAAGACATAGGGTAGCTGCATGGATAAAGAAACAGGACCCATACATATGCTGTCTACAAGAGACACACCTTAAAACAAAAGACGCACATAGACTGAACGTAAAAGGATGGAAAAAAATATTTCAGGCAAATGAAAATGAAAAAAAAGCCAGGGTAGCAGTACTTATATCTGACAAAATGGACTTTAAAACAAAGGCAGTAGTAAAAGATAAAGAAGGACACTACATAATGATAAAGGGAACAATTCAACAGGAAGATATAACTATTATAAATATCTATGCACCAAATATAGGAGCCCCGACATACATAAAGCAAACTTTGATGGATATAAAGGGCGAGATTAACAGCAATATTTTCATAGTAGGGGATTTCAATACCCCTCTAACAACACTGGATAGATCCTCAAGAAAGAAAAGTAATAAAGAAACAGCAGACTTAAAGGAGACACTAGATCAACTTGATTTAATAGATATCTTCAGAACTTTTCACCCTAAAGCAGTAGAATATACATTCTTCTCAAGCGCTCATGGTACGTTTTCTAGGATAGACCACATGTTAGGACACAAAAATGGTCTCAATACATTTAAGAAGATTGAAATCATATCAAGCATTTTCTCTTATCACAATGCCATGAAACTAGAAATTAACCACAAAAGAAAAACTGAAAAATACTCAAACACTTCGAAACTAAATAGCATGAAACTAAATATTAAATAATGAATGGATTAACAATGAGATCAAAGAAGAAATAAAAAAGTTTCTAGAAACCAATGATAATGAGCATACATCAACTCAAAATTTATGGGACACAGCAAAAGCAGTTCTGAGAGGAAGTTTATTGCACTACAGGCATATCATAAGAAGCTAGAAAAAGCTCAAATAAGCAACCTGACCCTGCATCTAAAAGAACTAGAAAAACAACAGCAAATAAAACCCAAGACAAGTAGAATGAAGGAAACAATAAAGATCAGAGCAGAAATAAATGACATAGAGGAGAAGGAAACAATACAGAGGATCAATGAAAACCAGAAGCTGGTTCTTTGAAAAGGTAAACAAGATTGATGAACCTTTAACTAGACTCACCAAGAAAAAAAGAGAGAGGACTCAAATAAATAAAATTAGAAAGGACAGTGGAGAAATAACAACTGACACAACAGAAATACAAAGCATTATAAGAAAATACTATGAAGAACTATATGCCAAAAAATTAGACAATCTTGGTGAAATGGACAAATTTCTTGAATCATATAACCTTCCAAAAATCAATCTGGAAGAATCAGAACACCTAAACAAACCAATTACAACAAATGAGATCGAAACAGTTATCTAAAAACTCCCAAAAAAGAAAAGTCCTGGGCCTGATGGCTTCACAAGTGAATTCTATCAAAAATTCAAAGAAGAACTAACTCCTATCCTCCTCAAGTTATTTCAAAAATTCAAGAGGAAGGGAGACTTCCAAACTCCTTTTATGAGGCGAGCATAATTCTGATCCCAAAACCGGGCAAAGACAACACAAAGAAAGAAAATTATAGGCCAATATCCCTGATAAATTTAGTCGCTAAAATTCTCAACAAAATATTAGCCAACCGGATCCAGCAATATATGAAAAAAATCATTCACCATGATCAAGTGGGATTTATTCTGGAGAGGCAAGGCTGGTTCAATATTCGCAAATCAATCAATGTGATTCATCACATAAACAAAAGGAAGGACAAAAATCACATGATAATTTCAATAGATGCAGAAAAGGCATTTGATAAAATCCAGCACCCATTCATGCTCAAAACTCTCAGTAAAGTGGGAATACAGGGATCATTCCTTAACATGATAAAGGCCATCTACGACAAACCCACAGCAAACATCATACTAAATGGACAAAGATTAAAAGCAATCCCCTTAAGATCAGGAACCAGGCAGGGATGCCCCCTTTCACCATTGTTATTCAGCATAGTTCTGGAAGTCCTAGCTACAGCAATCAGACAAGAAGAAGAAATAAAAGGCATCCAAATTGGAAAAGAAGAAGTAAAACTGTCACTATTTGCAGATGATATGATATTGTATATTGAAAACCCTAAAGTCTCAGTCAAAAAACTACTGGACCTTATAAATGAATTCAGCAAGGTGGCAGGACATAAAATTAATACTCAGAAATCAGAGGCATTTCTATATACAAACAATGAACTGTCAGCAAAAAAAATTAAGGAAACAATCCCCTTTACTATTGCAGCCAAAAAAATAAAGTACCTAGGAGTAAATTTAACCAAGGAGGTTAAGGACTTGTACTCGGAAAATTATAAAACATTGGTAAAAGAAATCAAGGAAGATACAAACAAGTGGAAGCATATACCTTGCTTATGGCTAGGAAGAATAAACATCATTAAAATGTCTATATTACCCAAAGCAATTTACAAATTCAATGCAATACCAATTAAAATACCAATGACATACTTCAAAGATATAGAACGCATATTCCAAAAATTTATATGGAATCAAAAAAGAACACGAATAGCCTCAGCAATCTTAAAAAAAAAAAATAGGAGGGAGAAGATGGCGATGGAGTAGGCAGACGTACCAACTTCCAACTCCCAGAACCAAAGTGGATTATAACTCAATTTTAAGAACCATCATCTGGATAAACCAACTTGGAGCAAAACTAAGTGGACTCTTCAACCAAGGAACACTGCAGAAGCCACATTGAGACGGGTAGGAATAGCGTAAACGCGAAGAGGGCTGCCCAGCTCCCCGGAGCAAACGGCAGCCCGGAGAGATCCGCGTGGCGGGAGGAGAGTTTGGCGGAGAGGGAGGGACCTGGGTCCCAGGAACCAAGCCCCAGACTGCAGTCCCAGACCCTAGAAGAGCCGATTGGACAGTATCGAGCTGTGAAGTAAATGAGGATACTATTTGGGAAAAAGAGAGAGTCTTCTCAGACCCAAAAATCTTTTTAAAGGGACAGCTCAGAAAGCCTCTCTCACAACCACGCACCCGGGGCTCCGGGGAACTGGGACAGAGGAGAGGAACAGAGCAGCGGGAACAAAGAGTGGACTGAAGGCACGAGGACACTCTGAGGGACAGCCACCCCGACCCATGGGCTAAGTCACTTCCCTAATCGAAAACGAATATTTCCCCTGGAGCTAGCAATACCAGCAAAGGGAGACAGGACACTAGCCAAACAAGCTCTCCCGCGGCAATTAGAGCAGACCTGCCTAGAGGGAGGGAGCTCCCAAGCCTACAGTGTGGAGACTTAGGGCACTTCTAGCCCCCTGAGGTTGCTGAAGCCTATGGTCGGGACAGGACGCCGAAACGCGGTCCTGTCGGTGTGGGCGGGACAGTGAGAGCTCGGGCTAGCCTAGCAGTGGCAGAGGTGACGCGCTAAAGCTGTCCTGCAGCTGCGGGCCGCCTGTGACCCCACTTGTGGGGAAAAATATGGGCAGAGATCAGCCCTGCGACCCTGCGCTAGCCGGCCCTGACCGCGGGCACCGGGCTAAGACCAGGGACAGGCGAGGGGCCCGAGGCTCACGCTGCCAACCCCGCCCAGAAGGAGAAACCCCGGCGTGCCATCTGTGGGCGCGAGCAGGCTCCTAAGTTGGGGGCGAGGGAGACACTGAGACCAGGGGAAGTTCCCTGCGGAGCTCAGGCTGCTCGCCCTGCCCGGCCTGAGAAACTGCGGAGTACCGCCCTACGTGCGCGAGCTTTCTCCGAGCGTGGGGGCGGGGTAGGAGCCGGAACGACCGGAAGCTAGCCGCTGTGCGCACGCCAGCAAACACGCCCGGCCCAATAATCCCCGGTTTTCGGTTTCAGTCCCTGAGCAGGAGGGCCCTGGCCTCGAGGGCGGGGCTAAATTCTGGACGGGCAAAGGCTCACAGCTGAGAGCACGTCAAAAGCCCCGCCCAACCCACAAAACGGTGGCGAGCAGGCTCGGACTGAGGGGGCTGGGCGTAAGCCTTCCAGAAAAAGTCTGGGGCCGCAGCTGAGCGAAGGTGCTCACCTCTGCCCTACGCGCTAACGCTAGTGGCTTGAGTGACAGCCCCTCCCACAAAGGAGAGGCAGAAACCACAGCAATAGCTGCAGTGAGCCGGCGCTGGCAACGCCCACACCAAACCGCCCTAGGCAGCGACAGAGGGGGTGGCAAGCCTGCAGACAGACCACACCTGGAGAACACAAAGGCAACACATACTGGACTCCAGTGGCCACAACTTGCTTACACTCAGATAAAATGGGCAGGCAGAGGAATGCAAACCAAATCAACCAAGAGAAATCCCCAGAGAAGGTCCTGAATGAACCAGATATAACCAAATTACCAGAAGCAGACTTTAGAATAATGATAGTTAGGATGTTCAAAGAAATTAGAGCAACAATGGATAGTCACTATGAGCACCTAAATAAAGAGATAACAAGTATAAAAAATGAAATTGAAATAATAAAAAAGAACCAGACAGAAATGACAAATACAGTATCAGAACTGAAGACCACAATGGAAGGAATTAAAAGCAGGATAGATGACGCTGAGGATCGAATCAGTGAGTTAGAGGACACAATAAACATAGTTACAGAAGCAGAGAAAAAAAAGGAAAAGAGATTCAAAAAATGTGAGGAAACTCTAAGGGAGCTCTGTGACAACCTGAAGAGAAACAACATTCGCATCATAGGGGTACCTGAAGAAGAGGAAAGTGGACAGGAAATGGAAACTTTGTTCAATCAAATCATAGCCGAAAACTTCCCTAAATTAAGGCTGGGAAACATTCTACATGTCCAGGAAGCGCACAGAACCCCATTAAAGAGAAACCCAAAAAGATCTACACCAAGACACATCATAGTTAAAATACCAAAGCTAATAGATAAAGAAAAAATCTTAAAAGCTGCTAGAGAAAAAAAGACTCTCACCTACAAAGGAGCCCCCATTAGGATGACATCGGACTTATCAACAGAAACACTTCAGGCCAGAAGGGAATGGCAAGATATAATCAAAGTAATGCAGAACAAGAACCTACAACCAAGACTACTTTATCCAGCAAGGCTAACGTTTAAAATTGAGGGAGAAATAAAGAGCTTTCCAGACAAAGAAAACCTCAAGGAATTCATTAAAACCAAACCAATCCTGCAAGAGATTTTAAGGGGCCTAGTGTGAACAGTTCAAAGGGAGAAAAGAATATAGCAAAAAAAAAAGAAAAATACAGCTTTAAAGAATAAAATGTCAATAAACAACTACATATCAATAATAACCTTAAATGTAAATGGACTAAATGATCCAATCAAAAGACATAGGGTAGCAGCGTGGATAAAGAAACAGGACCCATACATATGCTGTCTACAAGAGACACACCTTAAAACAAAAGATGCTCATACACTGAAGATAAAAGGATGGAAAAAAATATTTCACGCAAATGGAAATGAAAAAAAAGCCGGGGTAGCAGTACTTATATCTGACAAAATAGACTTTAAAACAAAGACTGTAGTAAGAGATAAAGAAGGACACTACATAATGATAAAGGGAACAATTCAACAGGAAGATATAACTATTATAAATATCTACGCACCAAATATAGGAGCCCCGACATTCATAAAGCAGACTTTGATGGACATTAAGGGCGAGATTAACAGTAATACTATCATAGTAGGGGATTTCAATACCCCACTAACAACACTGGATAGATCCACAAGAAAGAAAATCAATAAAGAAACAGCAGAATTAAAGGATACACTAGATCAACTTGATTTAATAGATATATTCAGAACTTTTCACCCTAAAGCAGTAGAATATACATTCTTCTCAAGCGCTCATGGTACGTTTTCTAGGATAGACCACATGTTAGGACACAAAAAAGGCCTCAACACATTTAAGAAGATTGAAATTATATCAAGCATTTTCTCTGATCACAATGCCATGAAACTAGAAATCAACCACAAAAGAAAAACTGAAAAATACTCAAACACTTGGAAACTAAATAGCATGTTATTAAACAATGAATGGATTAACATTGAGATCAAAGAAGAAATAAAAAAGTTTCTAGAAACAAATGATAACGAGCATACATCAACTCAAAATCTATGGGACACAGCAAAAGCAGTCCTGAGAGGGAAGTTTATTGCACTACAGGCATATCATAAGAAGCTAGAAAAAGAACATATAAGCAACTTAACCCTGCAGCTAAAAGAACTTGAAAAACAACAACAAATAAAATGCAGGACAAGTAGAAGGAAGGAAATAATAAAGATCAGAGCAGAAATAAATGACATAGAGGCTAAGGAAACAATACAGAGGATCAATGAAACCAGAAGCTGGTTCTTCGAAAAGGTAAACAAGATTGATGAACCCTTAACTAGACTCATCAAGAAAAAAAGAGAGAGGTCTCAAATAGATAAAATTAGAAAGGACACTGGAGAAATTACAACTAATACAACAGAGATACAAAGCATTGTAAGAAAATACTATGAAGAACTCTATGCCAAAAAATTTGACAATCTAGATGAAATGGACAAATTTCTTGAATCATATAAACTTCCAAAAATCAATCTGGAAGAATCAGAACACCTGAACAGACCAATTACAACAGAGGAGATTGAAACAGTTATCAAAAAACTCCCAAAAAAGAAAAGTCCTGGGCCTGATGGCTTCACAAGTGAATTCTATCAAAAATTCAAAGAAGAATTAACTCCTATCCTCCTCAAGCTATTTCAAAAAATTCAAAAGGAAGGCAGACTTCCAAACTCCTTTTATGAGGCGAGCATAATTCTGATCCCCAAACTGGGCAAAGACAACACAAAGAAAGAAAATTATAGGCCTATATCCCTGATGAATTTAGACGCTAAAATTCTCAACAAAATATTAGCCAACCGGATTCAGCAATATATGAAAAAAATCATACACCATGACCAAGTGGGATTTATTCTGGAGAGGCAAGGCTGGTACAATATTCGCAAATCGATCAATGTGATTCAACACATAAACAAAAGGAAGGACAAAAATCACATGATAATTTCAATAGATGCAGAAAAGGCATTTGATAAAATCCAGCACCCATTCATGCTCAAAACTCTCAATAAAGTGGGAATACAAGGAACATTCCTTAACATGATAAAGGCCATCTACGACAAACCCACAGCAAACATCATACTTAATGGACAAAAATTAAAAGCAATCCCCTTAAGATCAGGAACCAGGCAGGGTTGCCCACTTTCACCACTTTTATTCAACATAGTTCTGGAAGTCCTAGCTACAGCAATCAGACAAAAAGAAGAAATAAAAGGCATCCAAATTGGAAAAGAAGAAGTAAAACTGTCACTATTTGCAGATGATATGATATTGTACATAGAAAACCCTAAAGTCTCAGTTAAAAAACTACTGGACCTTATAAATGAATTCAGCAAGGTGGCAGGATATAAAATTAATACCCAGAAATCAGAGGCATTTCTATATACAAACAATGAACTGTCAGCAAAAGAAATTAAGGAATCAATCCCCTTCACTATTGCAGCCAAAAAAATAAAATACCTAGGAGTAAATTTAACCAAGGAGGTTAAGGACTTGTACTCGGAAAATTATAAAACATTGATAAAAGAAATCAAGGAAGATACAAACAAGTGGAAGCATATACCGTGCTCATGGCTAGGAAGAATAAACATCATTAAAATGTCTATATTACCCAAAGCAATTTATAAATTCAATGCAATACCAATTAAAATACCAATGACATACTTCAAAGATATAGAAAACATATTCCAAAAATTTATATGGAACCAAAAAAGAACACGAATAGCCTCAGCAATCTTAAAAAGAAAAAATAAAGCAGGAGGCATCACTCTTCCGGATATCAAGGTTTACTACAAGGCCATTATACTCAAGACTGCCTGGTACTGGCATAAGAACAGGCACAGTGATCAATGGAACAGAACAGAAAACCCAGAAATAAACCCACAGCTTTATGGACAACTGATATTTGACAAAGGAGGAAAGAACATACAATGGAGTAAAGACAGCCTCTTTAACAAATGGTGCTGGGAAAATTGGACATCTACCTGCAAAAAAATGAAACTAGACCATCAACTTACTCCATGCACAAAAACAAATTCAAAATGGATAAAAGACTTAAACATAAGCCGTGAAACTATAAGCATCGTAGAAGAAAACATAGGCAGCAAGCTCTCCGACATCTGTAGCAGCAATTTATTTGCCGATTTATCTCCACGAGCAAATGAAATAAAAGGCAAGATAAACAAATGGGACTACATCAAACTAAAAAGCTTTTGCACAGCTAAAGACAACAAGAACAGAATAAAAAGACAAACTACACAATGGGAGAACATATTCGACAGCACGTCTGATAAGGGGTTAATAACCAAAATTTATAAAGAACTTATAAAACTCAACACCAGGAAGACAAACAATCCAATCAAAAAATGGGCAAAAGAAATGAATAGAAATTTTACCAAAGAAGACATACAGATGGCCAAAAGACATATGAAAAAATGCTCAACATCACTAATTATTAGAGAAATGCAAATTAAAACCACAATGAGATATCACCTCACACCAGTCAGAATGGCACACATCAGCAAAACAACACAGAACAAGTGCTGGCGAGGATGTGGAGAAAAGGGAACCCTTCTGCACTGCTGGTGGGAATGCAGACTGGTGCAGTCACTGTGGAAAACAGTTTGGAGATTCCTCAAAAAATTAAAAGTCGAACTGCCTTTTGACCCAGCTATCCCACTCTTAGGAATATACCCTAAGAACACCATAACACTGTTCGAAAAGAAGAAATGCGCCCCCATGTTTGTGGCAGCATTGTTCACAATAGCGAAGAGCTGGAAACAGCCCAAGTGTCCGTCAGAAGACGAGTGGATTAAAAAGCTTTGGTATATATATACTATGGAACAATATTCAGCCATAAGAAATGATGACATCGGATCATTTATAACAAAATGGATGTACCTTGATAACATTATACGGAGTGAAATAAGTAAATCAGAAAAAAAGAAAAACTGAGAACAGCATGATTTCAGACATAGGTGGGACATTAAAATGAGACTACGAGACACGTACAAGAGTGTGGTGGTTACGGGATGGGGGGAGGGAGAGGAGGGTGGGATAGGGAGAAGGGGAGGGACACAGGGAAAAACAGATAGAAGGTGACAGAGGACAATTTGACTTTGGGTAATGGGTATGCAGCACAATTGAATGATGGGATAATCTGGAGATGTTTTCATTGTACATATGTACCCTGATTTATTGGTGTCACCCCATTAAAGTTAATTAAAAAAAAAATAAATAAAAAAAAAAAAATAAAGCAGGAGGTATCACTCTTCCAGATATCAAGGTTTACTATAAGGCCATTATACTCAAGACAGCCTGGTAGTGGCATAAGAACAGGCACATAGATCAATGGAACAGAACAGAGGACCCAGAAATAAACCCACAGCTTTATGGACAACTGATATTTGACAAAGGAGGAAAGAACATACAATGGAGTAAAGACAGCCTCTTTAACAAATGGTGTTGGGAAAATTGGACATCTATCTGCAAAAAAATGAAACTAGACCATCAACTTACACCATTCACAAAAACAAAATCAAAATGGATAAAAGACTTAAATGTAAGTCGTGAAACCATAAGCATCTTAGAAGAAAACATAGGCAGCAAGCTCTCCGACATATGTAGCAGCAATATATTTGCCGATTTATCTCCACGGGCAAATGAAATAAAAGGCAAGATAAACAAATGGGACTATATCAAATTAAAAAGTTTTTGCACAGCTAAAGACAATAAGAACAGAATAAAAAGACAAACCACACAATGGGAGAACATATTCGACAGCACATCTGATAAGGGGTTAATAACTAAAATTTATAAAGAACTTATAAAACTCAACACCAGGAAGACAAACAACCCAATCAAAAAATGGGCAATAGAAATGAATAGAAATTTCTCCAAAGAGGACATACAGATGGCCAATAGGCATATGAAAAAATGCTCAACATCACTAATTATTAGAGAAATGCAAATTAAAACCGCAATGAGATATCACCTCACACCAGTCAGAATGGCGCTCATCAGCAAAACAACATAGAATAAGTGCTGGCGGGGTTGTGGAGAAAAGGGAACCCTTCTGCACTGCTGGTGGGAATGCAGACTGGTGCAGCCACTATGGAAAACAGTTTGGAGATTCCTCAAAAAATTAAAAATCGAACTGCCTTTTGACCCAGCTATCCCACTTATAGGAATATACCCTAAGAACACCTTAGCACTGTTCGAAAAGAAGAAATGTGCCCCCATGTTCGTGGCAGCATTGTTCACAATAGCAAAGATCTGGAACCAGCCCAAGTGTCCGTCAGAAGACGAGTGGATTAAAAAGCTATGGTACATATATACTATGGAATACTACTCAGCCATAAGAAATGATGACATCGGATCATTTATAACAAAATGGATGGTCCTTGATAACATTATACGAAGTGAAATAAGTAAATCAGAAAAAAAGAAAAACTGAGAACAGCATGATTTCATACATAAGTGGGACATAAAAGTAAGACTATGAGACATGGACAAGAGAGTGGCGGTTATGGGGTGGGGGGAGGGAGGGAAGGGTGGGATAGGGAGGAGGAGAGGGACACAGGGAGAACCAGATAGAGGGTGACAGAGGACAATTTGACTTTTGGTGACGGGTATGCAACACAATTGAATGTTAAGATAACCTGGAGATGTTTTCATTAAAAAAAATAAAATTAAAAAAAAAAAAGACAAAACGGGAACAAATACAATATTTAAAATAAAGAACAAGTAAATTTAAATCAACAAACTGACCAGTATTTCAATGGGAACTATGGGTGTGAATGTATCCTGTGCTCCTCTCACTGACCACCAATGAAAGAGGTGCCCCTTCCGCAAGTGCGGCGGGAGCCGGATAAATCGCCTCAGGGTGCCGAATGAGGTCAGGGGGCCGTAGTTTGGGGACCCCTGTCCTAGAACATAATCCCTCTTCTCCCGAAACAACATGACCTTTCTTCCTTTTAAAATCTTTTGGCACGAAAGCCCTCCCCCAACACACATTAATATAATCGTGCCCATCCCAAGGAAGAAGGGCAACTAATAGTATCACCTGGGCAATTGGTCAATGGGTTTCGACTTGGGCAGCACACCATCTATAAAAAAGTGAACATAATATATTTCATCTGCACAACACACTGCTTTTTCTTTATTGCTTTTTCCAATAGCGTTCCAGACAGAATACAGACCATCTAGGTCAGGGGTCGGGAACCTTTAGGCTGAGAGAGCCATGAACACCACATATTTTAAAATGTAACTCTGTGAGAGCCATACAATATGTTTAACACTAAATACAAGTAAATATGTGCATTTTATGTAAGACCAATACTTTTAAAGTACAATAAGTCACTGAATCCTTTTTAATAACGTTATGCTGTTGCTAACCAATGATGAATAAAGTACTTCTTACCATTAATGCGACTTCTGGTGCTGCATGGTTTTGCTAATGGCTTTGTAGTTTGGTTGATACATGGTGAGGTTAAGCTTCATGCAGGCATTGAGACTTCCATCCGTTAAACATGATCGTAGGTTGGTCTTAACGTTTTTTAGATGTCAGAAAGACTGCTCACATGCATACGTAGAGCCAAACATTGTCAAGACAGCAATACTCACACAGGGCACTGAGTGGTATGTGATGGGAAGCATGTTCCAAGTTTTGACAATCAGTTGGTCCACGGGTTGAAGTTTTTTCATTTCTCCCCACTTGTGTTTGCTCACCACCTCCACTTGCTGTCGTGCAAGTCTTTCCAAATCTTCATTCAGTGACTTGAACTTATTCACCCACATGTCTGAGGCCTTCAGGTCAGCAGTTTGTAGCTTAAAATCTCTGACGGAGACATTGGGGATATAACTCAGGTCGGCGCTGTCCACTGCACACTCGTGTGGATGTGTGATGAACTTAAAAAGATGAATGCACTCATGAAATTCTCCAAAGCACACTTTGAATGACTGCAGGAGATTAGATGTGAAGCTCACTAGCTGCTGGAGATCAAGATGTGGAGCAGGGTCACTTGCTGTGCATGCATCTTTAAACTCTCCCAGTTTTTCAAAGTGTAGTAAATGACCTGTTTCAGTGTCAGCAATGAAGAGTTAGTTCCAGCTTGTTTTCAAATGCAAACACTGCTTGTTGAAGCTATAAGACTGTATTTCCAACACCTTGCATTTTCACATTGAGCTGGTTCAGATGTTCAGTCATGTCCACGAGATAGTAGAATTTCAGAAGCCACTCAGTGTTAGTTAACTCAGAATGCTTGACGTTTTTCATTTCAAGAAAAGTCTGAATTTTGCTCAGACAAGGTGCGAAATGGCTGAGCACCTTCCCTCTTGACAACCAACGTACATTGCTGTGCAGAAGCAGACCAGGATAATTATTTCCAACTTCATCCAGCAGTGTTTTAAACTGGCAATCATTTAAAGCTCGGGCAACAATAAAGTTGCCCACCCGAATGACCAGTGACATTACCTCACCAAGCTGCTCGCCACACATCTGAGCACAAAGCGTCTCCTGATGTAGAATGCAGTGAAAACTTATAATGGGTCTCTTTTCATTTTCATGAAGAAGCACTCTGAATCCTCTGTTTTTCCCCACCATGCATGGAGCATCATGAGTATACACCAAAATAAGTTTATCCATCGGTAGATTTTTTTTCTTTAGTGAACTCAGTGAAACACTTGAATAAATCCTCCACTCTTATTGTCTCTTTCAAAGGCAAAACAGCAAGACTTTCCTCACTTAGTGTGTCACAGACAGCATACCTTGCAATCACGCTAAACTGGGATAAATGGTTTGTGTCTGTTGACTCATCCAAAGCGAGAGGAAAGAATGGTGCTGCATTTATGTCCTTCACTTGTGTTGCCTCAATTTGATTTGCCATCATGATTGTATGATCGTGAACAGTTCTTGCCGACAGAGGTATATCTTTTATTCGTTTGATTATGTTGTCTTTAACCAAAAGGTCCTCAAAAAGTTCATAGGCAACATCAAGCATGAATGTTTGGCATACTCCCCCTCTGTGAATGGCTTCCCATTTCTTACAATTGCTAAAGCATCAACAAAGCTAGCCGAATTACAGTCCAGTCACCTTGTTGGGTCTAAACAGAGTTGCTGCTGACTAGCTTGCACTCTGCACAGTTGCTCTTGACATGGTTCCTTCCTGCTGTGCCCCACTGAATATTTTGATGCAAATGTAGTATGGCATGTGTCGAAGTGCTGCTTTATATTTGGCTGTTTCATCAATGCAATTTTATCACTGCATATTAGACAGTCTGCAGAACCTGCTTTCTCCACAAAGGCGAATTCTTCTGTCCATTCCTGCTGAAAAGTACAATACTCCTCATCTTTTTTTCTTTTAGCCAATTTTATTGTCCAAAAGGTTTCTGCAATTAGCTAGCTGACTACTTGATTAAAATGAGAGAAGTTTACTTCCTGACCTTACAATGACCCATATACCTTATGCATTATCCGATAAAAATTTGGTGTTGTCCTGGAGGACAGCTGTGATTCACTCCAGCCACATGAACATGAGTGGTAGGAAATGAATGGATTGTAATACATGAGAATGTTTTATATTTTTAATGTTATTATTTTTTTATTAAAAATTTGTCTGCGAGCCAGATGCAGCCATCAAAATAGCCACATCTGGCTTGCGAGCCATAGGTGCTCGACCCCTGATCTAGGTAAATGTGAGTTTCAGATAAACAATGAACATTCTTGTGGTATAAGGATGTCCCAATTGTTTTATGTATAACATTTGCATATGTGAGATATACTAAAACATTATTTATTAAGTGTTTGAAATTTGGATTTAACTGGACATCCTATGCTTTCATATGCTAAATCAGCCAACCTTAACATAGAATATTTTAAAATTTTTTTATTAATTTTAATGGGGTGACAATAAATCAGAGTACACATGTTTAAAGAAAACATCTCCAGGTTATCATATCATTCAATTATGTTGCATCACCCAAAGTCAAATTGTCCTCTGTCACCTTCTATCTGGTTTTCTAACATAGAATTTAATGTAAATTTTTTTCATAGTTTTAAAAATGACTTAATTACCAAACATATTGGTTAGAGATGGTCAAACAGTGAGGTTCAGCAGAGTAACTAATATCTATGTGTTTTACCCTGGCTTGGCAGCTCAGTTGATTAGAGCATCATCCCCATATGCCAAGGTTGCAGGTTTGACCTCCAGTGAGGACACATACAAGAATCAACCAATGGATGCATAAATAAGTGGAAAAACAAATCAGTGTTTCTCTATCTCTCTCTCCATTCCTCTCTCTAAAAGCAATACAAATTTTTTTGTGACAGAGACAGAGAGAGAAAGAGAGAGGGACAGATAGGAACAGAAAGACAGGAAGGGAGAGATATGAGAAGCATCAATTCCTCATTGCAGCACCTTAGTCGTTCATTGATTACTTTCTCACATGTGCCTTGACTGGGGGCTACAGCAGACTTAGTGACCCCTTGCTCAAACCAGATGAACCCACTCTCAAGCCAGCGACCTCAGGTTTTTGAACCTGGCTCCTCCACACCCCAGTCTGATGCTCTATCCACTGTGCCACCGCCTGATCAGGCAAAGCAATAAAATTTTAAAAATTAAAAATATTTATAAAAAACCTTCTTATCATTTTTATAAATAGTATTTTAAATTTTTAGTTAAAAATATATAATCCAGTAAGCAAATAGGAAAATAATTTTTTTTAATTTATTCATTTTAGAGAGGAGACACAGAGAGAGAGAGAGAGAGAGAGAGAGAGAGAGAGAGAGAAAGAGAGAAAGGAGGGAGGAGCTGGAAGCATCAACTCCCATATGTGCCTTGACCAGACCAGTGCAGGATTTTGAACTGGCGACCTCAGTGTTCGCAGGTCGACGCTTTATCCACTGCGCCACCACAGGTCAGGCCAAGAAAATAATTTTTGATGTTCAGGAGAAGGGTGTTTTGAGTCCTGATCCTGCAATTAAGTAACCAGGTAACATTGGAAAGCCATTTATCCTCTACAACTTTATAAAGCTAGATTAAATTATGTAAATTTCTTTATACCCATTCTTGTCTCACTCCCTTCCATAGAAGTAATTATTACTAACTATTCTAATCTGAATGAAACCTAATTCTTCAATGTGATGGTATTAGGAGGTGAGGCCTTTGGAAGGTGTTTAGGTCATAAGAGTGGAGACCTCATGAATGGGATTAGTGCTGTTGTAAAAAAGAACTCAGCTCCCCCACCCCTTTTTTCATGCAATGAAACAGCAAGATGACAATCTATGAACAAGGAAGAAAGCTCTCACCAGAAATAAAATCTGTTAGAACTATAATCTTGGACTTACCAACCTCCAGAATTATGAGAAATAAATTATTTATAAGACATAAAGTTTATGGTGTTCTGTTATAGTGGCCTGATGGACGAAGACCCTAACCATGTGTTCTGTAGCATTCCCATCATTTTGTATGCATTTAGATATGTGTATATATGCATGTTATTTTTTATTAATAAAAATATAATCATATTTCACATACTAAACTGATTTTCATTTTCATTTAAAAGCTTAGATGTCTAAATATACTTTATTTCTAAATGGGTAATACACACATGATGTGGAAGGCAAAGTCTGGAATATCCCGCCTGTGATCCCCAGTACCTGATGGTCATATCCTGTGTAATCCTCTCCCCTTGAGTGTGGGATGGCCTAATGACTTGTTCTAAAAGTCAGAATAGGGCAACAGTGATGGGATATCATTCCATGATTATGTTACATAAAATTTTGACTTCCATTGTGCTAGCACACTTCTCTCAGTTTTCATGCTTTAATGAAGCAAGCTGTCATTTTGAAGAGGAACCAGGGAGGCCTCCAGCCAAAAAAAACAGGAACTGAGGCCCTCAATCCAATTAACCTCAGGGAACTACATACTCTCAACAACCACATAAGCTTGGAAGCAGATCCTTCCACAATCAAACCTTCAGATGATCCTTTAGCCTTGGACAACATCTCACAGCTTTGTGAAGACCTTGTGCAGAGAACCCCACTAAGCCATGCTTGGATTCCTGACCCACAGAAACCCTGGGATAATAAATGTTCGGTTTATTTTCTTTTAAGCTGCTACATTTGTGATAATTTTGCTACACAGTAATTGATAACTAATGCAAAATTTTAAATATATGAAGTTTATTTATGTGAAAATTTAAGTCTCTTTTCATTCTCATTTTCTGGTCAATCAGATCCTTTTCTCAGAGGCAAACACTGTTACAAACATCAAATCAGATCATCAATCTGAAAGCATTTTAATGTTCAACAGAAAACAGATAACTATAATGTATTAATATCATTATTCATACTAAAATTCTAAAATTTACAAATGATAGCAAGAGCTGGTGGAAGGTGAGAAAAACAGGGACAATTACAGAATCCTCCCACAAGGAACTAAATGGAAAAGGCAGAAAAAGTGACAGGTAAGTATCAGATGAACACATATAAGAATGGCTATTTATACTTGGCAGAAATTATAATTACACTTACAAGACTATAGCTAATAAGCTATTGTTTATGACCAGAAAGAGATCTGAGAATCACTAAACACTTATTCTCAATATTATTGATCCAGTGTCCTCTGCTGATTGTAAAGAAGGCATTATAGGCTGAGTGAAAACAAAACAAATAATTGTATTGCATGGTTCAAAGACAGGTCCATTCACCTGACACCACACATGGAATACTGTTCATTCCATCTAAAAAATGACTCAAGCCTGACCTGTGGTGGCAGTGGATAAAAGCGTTGACCTGGAATGCTGAGATCACCGGTTCAAAACCCTGGGTTTGCCTGGTCAAGGCACATTGGGAGTTGATGCTCCCTGCTCCTCCCTACTTTTCTCTTTCTCTCTCTCCTCTTTTTCTAAAAATGAATAAATAAAATCTAAAATCTAAAAAAAAAAATTCAAAATGACTCGATATAGCTAGATTTCCATCCTAAGTGGTTTGCTGCCTGTCTAAACCCTGAGTTGTCTTAGCACTAAAATGGAGCCACAAGTCAAGAATTACCCCTTCTTTCTCTATGCCCTGCTTTCTTATCATTCATTTTCCAGATTCTTGGGAAATTCTAGGACTAAAAGAATCATACTAGATTGTGAAATGTTGTCTTTGGTAGCCAAACAGATACATACAATCCATACTTTTTAATTATATTGGCTGCAATTAGTATTTTTAAACATTTGATACTAATTAGGTTATTTCAAAGCAACTAAATTAATATTTATAAGCCAATGTCTAAAATGAAACATTTAAAAATTTTGTGCTATATTTACTTACAAATTTGATTTCTTAGCATTCTTTCTCCAAATATTTCAACTACTTGTTATATGCTTTTATGATTTATGAACTTTTGTAAAAACAAACAACAAACAAACTCAAATCCTTTGTGTGAGAAAAAGATCTACTCTTAGATATTTATGTATTCATACATAACATACCTGGCACAGTCAGATAAAAATTTAACGGTTTTATTTCCTGGCCCCATTCCTCCTGCTCACTTGGCTAAAAGCCAAGATAGAAGATAGGACCACAAGAGATTAAGCACTTGCCCAATTTTAAAAAAATATTATGAAAGTAAACTATATTTTAGAAAAATAAACCTCTTGTGTGTAAGACCTTTATTCTTCTTCTTAAAAATGAAAAATAACGTGTTTTTCATTAACCTCCAAACAGTCAAGAATTATGAGATTTAAATGAAAGATTATCACCTTTATCCTTCTAAATTCAGAATACCATCATCTCTAAGATACAACTGGATTCTTAAGACACTAAGCTTGATGAAGCAAGATGTATGTTTGAAGTCTTACTAGAGGTTAAGACACCACAACTTTACTGGTGTCTGAACCAACTCCACATAAACAAAAATAAAGTAAAACCCCTGTCTGAGATGCTCTGGCACTGTCTAAAAGCAGGAAAAGACCGCTTTCCTGACCCAGCCTCCACTTCCTCCCCAACCCAGACAAGTGGGTGTACCAGCTCTGCTGTGTGCCACATATGACCTCTTTTACTGCTTTCACTGAGAACTCTGGCTAGCCCCCTGGCCAAGTTATAATCCACAGACCAAAGACCACCATGGGTTGGGGATATCAATGAAATATACAGGAAAGGGTCAAAACACCAGTTCCCAACCATAAACAGTTTCTAACCTAACCAATTGCTTCCTCTAATTATGGTCATCTCCATATTAGGAGCCATGGTGGAGTATTTTAAACTTCTTCAAATTTCCTAGAATATACCACCCACACAATATTTGATCTGGTAAAAGTCAACTAAGACTATAATTAATCTGTAAACACATTGCTACAAGGGAACAGAAGTTATCCCCACCTTCAAACATGGCTTTAAGTTCTCAGATACAGGGGTGGGCTAAAGTAGGTTCACAGCTGTTCATATGGAAAATAATACAATAATTAATAAATATTAATGCAAGAATAAATTGTGTTTTTCATGCTCAAGACTATAAACTGACTTTTGCCCACCACTGTATAACTAGATTTCCCTCCTACTCTACCATCTCTTTGGTGAACAGGCCAAAAAGCAAAAGGTGCTGTAAAAAAACAGTTTCATGATAAGTTTATTATTTATTGGGTTTCATGATAAGTTTATTATTTATTGGGAAATAGCTATAGCCTCTCTCTTCTCAGAGGTAAGCCAATTTAACCATATTTAATGGAGTTTGTTTAAAGACAGGTTCCCTGGTTTCTGACATTGGACATTAACTATCCACTAAAACCTGTACCAAAGCTGGTAAAAATGGTTAAAACAAAAACAGGACCAAGAGAAACATGCCGCCCTAATCACTTAAAATATCTACTGATTCTCCTTTTGAAATTATTAAATGAAATGATATACCATCTTCTTTGGGAATTTAACGAGTCACATACTTATTGTATAAAATAATCAACTTCAATTTTAACATAATAGCTATTACATATGGACTAATTCAGGGTTTTAGAAATAGAAAGCAGCCTGACCTGTGATGGCACAGTGGATAAAGCATTGACCTGGAATGCTGAGATCGCCTGTTCAAAACCCCAGGCTTGCTGGGCAAAGCACGTATAAGAAGCAAGTATATATATATACACACACACACACACACACATATATATATATATATATATATATATACATATATATGTATATATATGTATATATATATATATAAAGAAGCAAGTATAATGCTACAAGTTGCTGCTTCCTGCTCTTTCGTCTCTCTCTCTCTTTCTTTCTCTCTCTCTCTCTCTCAAAAAGAAAATGAAGGAAGCAAACATGGATATAAAATTCTATAGATAGAAATTACATATATAAAGTCTGGGGCCATAATGTAAATCTAGTCTCATGAGTTTAGTGATCTGCAACATAGATGCTAACATTTGGAAACTATGGATTGAACATTATTATGTGTAAGGAGTTGCATTAAGGTTAACACCTGCTTTTGTAACAGATGTCAGGAATTCAAGACAATAGAGCACATTTCTGGTTCATATAATACCCAATACCAGAATTTTTGGTCAGCAAACAGCTCAATTTGTCCCCTCATTGAGTCTCTGCCCTCCAAAAATGTCTCCCAGTCCTCTCCATTCATCCAAAGGGGAAAGACAAAGAATATAAAGGAGGCACACTTATATTTTAGGCACTTCAGCCTTGAAATGTAACACTTCACTTTAGTCTACATTCTATTGGCAAGAATTAGTCACACAACACACCCAGATAGATACAGGGGAGGTTGGGATGGTAGTTTCAGGTGGCAGCAGCTTCTCAGAAAGTACTCTGAAGAAGATAATATTTGATGTTCTGCCAACAATACCCACCACAATTATTATGGTTGGTGCCACAAGAAATTCAAAAGTAGTAATTAATATATAAAGATAACTAGGAAATATGCCTTTGTCTAGATATATGGTACCTGTTAAAATATGATAAACAATTCACTTGAAATTTAGGATTAAGACAACAAATTATTTAGGTCATTGTGTATATTAAATATAAAGCTAATCATATTAACCCACAATCATTAATTCTGTATATATTTTGAATTGGTGATTCATAGCAGTGTAAGATTAGCAGAGACCTATTAACATTTTCTGACACTGTACAGCCCATAACCGTAGCATGACATTAGCTGAGTGGCATATGTGGAAAAATAAAGCTTTACATTTTGATTAGATTTGAACCTCTTAAAAAACAAAATTATTCATCCTTTTTATAAGATTTGCTATCAATATCATCATAACTGGTAGTTTTTGTTGTATGATTACTTGTGGTGGTGTTTTTTTCAACCAAATTTGGTCAAAGTTGGATGCTTATAATTTTAATTTACACCTTAGAAGTTAGTCTCCAACATCAGCTCCTCCTCTGGATTGTATCTCAGCATGCTCTTGGAAGCTTTTCTTACCAGACAGGGAGAGCTAGCCATTACTGGGCCTCTGCTGACCCTGTATATATATACTCACAGGTTTTTGCAAGAAGTGAATTAAATCAGTGTATATTGAAGTGATTGTACATTAAATGACTTCTACTATAATTATCTGAAAAATCAAAATGATAATATAGAATTCATATAACTGTTAGGAATAGTAGGCATAATAAACATTTTAAATCTAGTAGGTGTTCCATAAAAACATATACATTTACCATTTTTATTGGTCTCAATATTTTTAATACCTCTCTTTTTAACAAGCAAAGGCAGAAGTTCTGGGCTTACTCTTTGCTACCAAAACATATATGGTATGTATAGCATGGTATGTATATGTGGAGGTGTAATATTTATAAGAAAGTATTTCTTAGGGGGAAAAGCATCAGAAACTTGTTAGGTATGAAATGGCTGAAAAGACAGAATTTGGTCAGAAACTTTGATTCTAAATAACTCTTGAACAATTTCATTGTATACAAAGTGAAATTAATAGGTTGTCTTGACTAGTCATATTTATAAAAACCTGGAAATGAAGTGAAAGCAAGAATGAAAATCTAAAAACATCTTCAGATTATGAAGAAGCCTAATATTCCTGATCTATTTGGCAACAAAATTGTCTCTTAAAACCACAAGTGCCATTTTCCAGGAAAGAGACAAGACATCTTCAGGTACTTTCTCCTAATTTCCCATTCTCAGTGTAACAGAATCTGAAGGAAATTCATGTGACCCATACTGAGAAAACACCTTTAGAAAACCCATATTTGGAGAGGTAGGGGTATAAATAAATACTCAGACCATCAGAGATTGACTTATTAAACTCATATATTGGGAATGATTTCTCTCTTTTCTAAAAAAATGGTTTCATTTTTACTAACACTACTATAATAATGTTCATTGATTTCTTATCTGATCTAAAATATAGCAAAAACCACATAAAAGTTTAGTTAAAAACAATTGGGAGACTTGACTTTTTCTTGAATGCTAATCTACTGTAGATTCTGTGTCAAAATCTTCAATTTCTGGTTTTTAATCTGAATTTTTCAAAGCCATATCTATTTCTATAACCTATTTGATCTTCTTGTTGTAATATCAACATTTTATTCCTCATAAATTAAAAAAAAATCACAGAATTCTAGAGTTGAAACTCATGTTAAAAATGACCTAAATTAACTCTATCAAGAAACCTGAGCCTGACTGGTGGTGGCACAGTAGACAGAGTGTCACCTTGGGACATTGAAGTCCCAGGTTTGAAACTCTGAGGTTGCAGCCTTGAGCATGGGCTCATCCAGCTTGAGTGAAGGCTCACAAGCTTAAGCACAGGGCCCCTGGCTCGAGCACGGGATCACTGACAAGATGCCATGGTCACTGGCTTGAACCCAAAGGTCACTGGCTTGAAGGCCAAGGTAGCTGGCTTGAGCAAAGGGTCACTGGCTCACTTGAGCACCCCCCCATCCCTGTCAAGACACATATGATAAGCAATCAGTGAACAACTAAAATGCTGCAACTACAAGTTGATGTTTCTCATCTTTCCTCTTTTCTCTCTCTCCCTCTTTCTCTCTCTCTCTCTCGTTAAAAACAAAACCAAACCTGAGAAATCAAACAAGTTAAAGGGCTTGCCCGAACCCCATAGACAAGAGAAGAAGGATCTATATCTTCAGATTCTTCAATGGCATTTTTAAAATGTGTATATATATTGTTCTGAGAACCCAGCAGTTGGTCCAGCTCTCTGTGCTGATATTACAGTTGTTCCCATGTTATGTGACCACAAACAGAGCAATACCTTTCTACCTCCACAGTAGATTTGATAGCTCAGATGGCTACTTAAGTGACTTACAGGAAGGAGAATCCTCAGCATGGACGTTGGACAAAGGGATGAGTCACATCCTGGGTCTGATGGGTCAGACCCACAAGCTTTTATCATGCTAATCAGAACAACACACATTTGAAACTTGCAAATTACACTGGGGAACAAAATTTTTGTTGCATCCACAAAAACACTGGTTCTTACCTAATTCGAGTGTGCTGATCTCAAATCTTACATTAGTTTTTCTCTGTAAGCTACAGTTTTTTGCAATTCAAGATTTTAGGTTTTCATCTTATTATAAAACTTTCAACATTTAGTTTAACATAATGAAGTAGAATGTCTTCTTGGGCATCATCTTTGTAAAAATATAATAATTTATATAATGCAGTAAATACACTAATACACTAAAAGATATGGTTGCATCAGAATTTGTCTACAATTTTGAAATAGAACATATTAAAACATTTATTTTAATCATAAAATTTGCATAACACTTATTTAAATTCTATTCAGGCTAAAATTTGCATTTGTAGCTCTTGCGTTTGTGTACTTGTTGAGGACAATTCTGTTTGATGCTCCAGCAGTAGTCAGCTCATCACTAACGGCTCCAAGATTTTCGGCAATTTATCAAGGTGACTGTTCAGGAAGTGAATCTTAATGCTCATGTTACATCCAATGTCATGGAAAGCCAACAGCATCCTTTGAACCAGAAGTTCATAGTTTTCTGCTTTTTTGTTGCCAAGAAAGTACTTTGTAACTGCTACAAAAGACTGCCATGCTGCTTTCTCCTCCTTATTCATCTTCCTGGCAAATTCTTCATCACGTAAGAGGGTTTGAATTTGAGGTCCATCGAATCATCAAATACACCTGCTTTTATCTTCTCAAAAGACAAGGCAGGAAAAGCAGAATTAATATGTTGAAAGCATTCACTTTCTCTATTCCAAACCTGAACAAACCGCTTTATTAAGCCAACTTTGATGTGAAGTGTGGAAAAAATGATCCTGTCTCAATTAACTAGAGGTTCATTCACAATATTTTGAATCCCTACTTCCAGAGCTTCACATTTCGGCCACTCCTTCTGTGCCCAGTATTTCTCCTGAGCTCGGCTGTCCCACAAACACAGAAAGCAAGGATACTTCGTGAAACCTCTCTGTTGTCCTAGCAGGAAATTTACCATTTTAAGATCCACACAAATGATCCAGTTATGCTCCTTGTACTTCAGAAAGTTGAGGACAATTTTTACGTTATTATAATCTTCTCGCAGATGAGTTAAATAACCAATTGGAACCGCTGCATAAACATTACCGTTGTGTAGGAGAACACATTTCAGACTCCCTTTAGAGCTGTCAAGAAATAGCCGCCATTCTGTTGGACTGTAAGTGGTAACGCCGCCTAGCTGGCTGAGAAGACTACTAATGTCATGACAGTAAACAAAGTGTTTGTCTTCGGAAAAAAAGTTCACAAAAATCTGTTCACGCTTCCTGAAATGGGATACTGTAGCTGGCTGGTGAAGTCCATTCTTTTCTTGAAGCCTGGAGGTTAATAACTCAGCTGCTTTCTTTGATAGGCCCAAATCTCTTACTAAGTCATTCAATTCAGGTTGGCTAAACTGCTGAGGGGTTAATGACTACTTGGCATCAGAGGAAGACCCTTCAGATTCTACAATCATTTCCTCATGCATCTTATCAAAATACACTTGATCACCATGTTCACTTTTTTTGTCCTTAGAAAAAATAAAACCATTGAAAACTGGAATCAGGAGTGTCTCAGAGTGTGAAATAGGTTGTATTGCTGAAGGAATATTAGGATATGCAATCATATGCCATTATTTCTTGCCGATGCCCTTTTTATGGATCAGACAGAAATAACAGTCACTGCTGTGGTCCTTAGGTTCACGCCAAACCTTGGGAATACCAAAAGGCATTCCTTTGTGTTTTCCTTTTGTCCAGTCACAAGGCATTTCCTCACAATTATGACATAATATGAGAAGCCCAATTCTTGTCTTGATCGTCAAGGGGAACTTGAGAATAGGTATATACAAGTGTCATAAATGATGAAATATTGCGCCTTTGAAGTGTGTTACAGCCACATATATAACAGAAGGTGACAGAACTATTTTTACATTTACGCCTACTCAAAGATGCCATGATTCAATCTTAAAACAAAATAAGAGGGTGTTATTTATCAGATAATAATTTTTTACATTTAAAAACAACTAAAATTATGTAAAAGTGATGTTTGTAAAACATTAATTGCCTTGTGTTTATGTTCAATGCAAGAGTCGTTGCCCTTTAACTCCAATTTAAAAACCAATGCATGCCATTAACTGTAACAAAATGTTATTAAAATTGCAAAAAACTAGAGCATGCACCAAAAAACAGATTTCATATTTAGAATCAGGAATGCAGACATATATAGAAACAGTTCTAAAACCTCATGCAAGGGAAAATTTTAAAAATTGTTCCCCATTGTTATTTGTTTCTAGAATTGGCATTTAACATTTTTGGACCATCGGTGACTGTGGACAACTGAAACTGAAAAAAGCAAAACCATAGCTGAGGGAGGACTACTGTAAACACAGGCATTACAAGTAGTACTATAGTATTAAGTATTATTCAAGTAGTACTCCTTCAGTCACTTGTTCCCCAAACATTTACTGAGTGCTCAGTAGAAAACTGTGGATGCAAACATGAGTAAGACCTAGTCCCTGACTGCAGGGAGTTTACGGTACTTGTTAGTGCTATAGATAAGCATGTAAGGGCAATAAAATATCATAGGCACCGTGCTAGATTGTGGGCAAGGTATGTTAGGAGCACAAAGGTGGGTGTGGCTATTTCTATGTAGGATTTAAAAAAGGCTTTACAGGTGATGCCTTGATGCTGATGTGAACTAAATCTAGAAAGATGTAAAAATATTTTACACACAGACGTGAACAGGGCTGAAGGAATATTCTAGACATGGAGGCCTGCATGTGAGCAAAGGCATGGA
This sequence comes from Rhynchonycteris naso, assembly GCA_037038555.1. Taxonomy (NCBI): domain Eukaryota; kingdom Metazoa; phylum Chordata; class Mammalia; order Chiroptera; family Emballonuridae; genus Rhynchonycteris; species Rhynchonycteris naso. The sequence goes on along the minus strand of CM072996.1, from coordinate 250,307,901 downwards.
GACTTGAAATTGCCTGGCACATTGGGGAGCTCCAAGTACCTGTGTGCTTGTTTCATGGAGTTCAAAGAGGGGAGTTGGTGAAAGATAAAGCTGGAGAGATTAAGGATGCCAGATCTCAGAGGTCCTCATGTTCTGTAAAAAATAGCTTTCACCTTGGCATGCAGGATACCTGAAGTTCTCAGATGTAATCCATTCTGCCTGACAGTGACTTCTTATAGGACCTAGAGGAGAAGTTCAATTTGGGGCTTTATGAAAGCAACAAAAATAATCATCAGGAATGACTCACTTTAAAAAAATGTACATTTTATTATAGAGTTAAATTTTGCTATTACTGCATACATATCTTTGGCACATAAACTTCTAAGGGATAAGCATATATTAGAATTCATACTTTATTGAGGAAATCAAACATTAAAAAACTCAAATATTAATTATTAATTATTTTATATTTAGTTATATTTATTGGGGTGCCATTGGTTAATAGGATCATACAGGTTTCAAGTATACATTTCTGATACCTGATCCATATATTGCATTGCGTGTCCATTGCCCAAAGTCAAACCATCTTCTGTTACCATGTATTTGTCCTCTTTACCCCCTACTACCCTCTCTGAGAGCTGCCATACTGTTGTCTGTCTCTGTGAGTTTCAGTTTTATATCCCACATATGAGTTCATAGCTTTTTCTGACTGACTTATTTTGCTTAGCATAATATTTTCGAGATTCATCCATGTTGGAACTTGAGGACTGAATAAAGAAAATGTGTCACTTTATAGTATGCAATACTATTCAGCCATAAGAAAAGATGAAATTCTGCCATTCGAGAACTAATTATTTTAAATAATATTTTAAAAAACATAAATGTATTATCATGTCATAAGGGCATTAATGTGAGGTATTCCTTAAATGGAATTAGAAAAAGCAATAACCCTTAGCCAAGTGTGGTGAAAAAAATGTATATGATTTAGCTGCTTTTTTCTTAATTTTTATTTTCATATTTTTAATTTTTAAATTTTATTTAGAAAATTAAATTTAACAGGGTGACATTGATCAATAAGAGTACATCGGTTTCAGGTAAACATTTCTACAGCAATTGAACTGTTGATTATGTTGTATACCCATCACCCAAAGTCAAATCATTTTCCATCAATTTATGGAAAGGATGAAGGAAAAAGAGTGAGGAAAAGGGTGTCCTTTTTTTTTTTTGTCCCTCTTTACACTCTTTCCCCCCTCTGTCCCCATCCCCTCCATCACATCCCCTTCCCCCTGGTAACCACTTCACTTTTATCTATGTCCATGAGTCTCAGTTTTATATTCCACCTATGTGTGAAATCATACAGTTGTTAGCTTTCTCTACTTTACTTATTTCACTCAGTATAATGTTCTCAAGGTCCATCATGTTGTTGTAAATGCTACTATGTCATCATTTCTTATGGCTGAGTAGTATTTCATTGTATATATATATACCACATCTTATTTATACAATCTACTGAGGGACACTTTGGTTGTTTCCATGTCTTGGCCACTGTGAATAATGCTGCAATGAACATGGGGGGCCATGTGTCTTTATGTATCAATGTTTTTGAGTTTTGGGGGTAGATATCCAGTAGAGGGATTGCTGGGTTTATGGTAATTCTGTTCTTAATTTTTTGAGGAACCTTCACATTTTCTTTCATAATGGTTGTACGAATTTGAATTCCCACCAAAAATAAATGAGGGTTCCTTTTTCTCCTCATCCTCTCCAACTCTTGTTATTACCTTTCTTGTTGATAATAGCCAATGTAACAGGTGTGAGGTGGTATCTTACTGTAGTGTTAATTTGCATTTCTTAAATAGCTAGTGAAGATGAGTTATCTTTTCATATATCTGTTGGCCATTTGTATATCCTCTTGGGAGAAGTGTCTGTTCAGGTCATCTCCCCATTATTTAATTGGATTGCTTGTTTGTTTGTTGCTGAGCTTTGTGAGTTCTTTATAAATTTTGGATATTAACCTTTTATCAGAGCTGTTGTTTGAAAATATCATCTCCCATTTACTTGACTGCCTATTTGTTTTGTTCTCAGTTTCTTTTGCTGTGCAGAAATGTTTTAGTTTTATATAGTCCCATTCATTTACTTTTGCCTTTATTTCCCTTGCCCATGTAATCAAATTTATAAACTATTCTCTACGGCCAAAGTCCATGAGCTTAGTATCTATGTTTTTTCTACGTCATTTACTGTTTCGGATCTTATACTTAGGTCTTTGATCCAATTAATTTTTGTGCAGGGGGAGAAATTGTAGAAAAGTTTCATTCTTTGTGCATGTGGCTTTCCAATTTTCCCAGCACCATTTATTGAAGAGGCTTTCTTTTCTCCATTGTGTGTTTTTGGCTCCTTTGTCAAAGATGATCTGTTCGTATACATGTGGGGTTTTGTTCCTGGGCTCTTGATTCTATTCCATTGGTCTATATGTCTGGTTTTTTTTGCCAATCCATACTGTTTTGATTATTATGGCTCTATAATATAATTTAAAGTCAGGTTGTGTAATAGCCCCGGCTTCACTCTTTTTCCTCAGGATTGGTTTGGTTATTTGTATTATATCTTTTAAAAATGACATTGAGTTTTTGATGAGGATCGCCTTACATTTGTATATTGCTTTCAGTAATATGGCCATTTCAACTATGTTGATCCTTCCAATCCATGAACATGAAATATCTTTTCATTTTATTGTGTCTTTTTCTATTTCTTTCAATAACATTTTGTCATTTTCAGTATATAGGTCCTTCACTTCCTTTGTTCAGTTTATTCTTAGGTATCTTTCTTTTTTGTTGCAATTCTAAAATAAATTTTTTTAGTTCATTATCCAATGTTTCATTGTTGATGTATAGGAAAGCAGTGGACTTCTTTATATTGATTTTGTATCCTGCGACTTTACTGTATTGGTTTATTGTTTCTAATAGTTTCTTTGGTGAAGTCTTTGGCACAGAATCACGTCATTTGTGAAAACTAATACCTTTGCTTCTTCTTTCCTAATATGGATGCCTCCTATCTCTTTCTCTTGCCTGATCACTCTAGCAAAAACTTCCAGAACTATGTTGAATAAGAGTGAAGAGAGTTGGCGGCCTTGTCTTATTCCTGATTTTAGAGGAAAAGCTTTAATTTTGAGACCATTCAGTATGATATTAGTTGATGGTTTATCATATATGACTTTTATTATGTTGAGGTACTTTCCTTCTATTACAATTTTTAAATTAATTTTAATGGGGTGACACCAATAAATCAGGGTACATATTGTTCAAAGAAAACATCTCCAGGTTATCTTATCATTCAATTATGTTGCATACCCATCACCCAAAGTCAAATTGTCCTCTGTCACCTTCTATCTGGTTTTCCCTGTGCCCCTCCCCTCCTCCTTATCCCACCTTCTCCTCCCTTCCCCCTCCCCATAACCACCACACTCTTGTCCTTGTCTCATAGTCTCAGTTTTATGTCCCACCTATGTATGAAATCATGCCGTTCTCAGTTTTTTTCTGTTTTACTTATTTCACTCCGTATAATGTTATCTATTTTTATTGAGTGTTCTAAACCTAAAGGGATGTTATATCTTATTGAATGCCTTTTCTGTATCTACTGATAGGATCATATGGGTTTTTTTGTTTTGTTTTGTTGATGTGGTGTATTATGTTGATTGATTTCCATATGTTGAACCATTCTTTGTTCCTGGAATGACTACCACTTGATCATGATGTATTATTTTTTTAATGGGTTGTTGTATTTGATTTGCTAGTATTTTGTTTAGAATTTTTACATCTGTATTGATTAGAGATATTGGTCTCTAGTTTTCCTTTTCCGTGTTGTTTTTACCAGGTTTTGGTATAAGGGTTATGTTGATCTCATAAAATGTGTTGGGGACTATTGCTTCTTCTTCTATTTTTTGGAAGATTTAAGAAGGATAAGAACCAAACCTTCTTTGAATGTTCTGTAGAATTCACTTGTGTAGCCATCTGGTCCTGGACTTTTGTTTTGGGGGAGGTTTTTGATAGTTGTTTCTATTTCCTCCCTGCTTTTAGATCGATTTAGGTTTTCCACTTCTTCATGACTCACTCTAAGAAGATTGTATAGTTGCAGAAATTTATCCATTTTCTCTAGGTTGATGAATGTGGTGGCATATAATCTTTCACAACATTTTACTATGGTCCTTTGTATATCTATGATATCTGTGGTAATTTCTCCTCTTTGATTTCAGATTTTATTTATATGTGTCCTTCCTCTTTTTTCCTTACTGAGTCAAGCCAGAGGTTTGCTGATTCTATTGATCTTTTCAAAGAACCAGCTCTTTGTTGTATTAATTTTTTTATAGTTTTTTGGTTCTTTATTTCATTTAGTTCTGCTTTAATTTTCACTATTTCCTTTCTTCTGCTGACTTTGAGTTGTCTTTACTCTTCTTTTTCTAGTTCCTTAAATTGTGATGTTAGGTTATTTACTTGGGATCTCTCTTGTTTCTTGATATAAGTCCATAATGATATGAACTTTCCTCTTATTTCTATTTTTTGCTGCATGCCAGAAATTTTGATATGTCATGCTGTCATTTTCATTTGTCTGCATATATCTTTTGATCTCTGGTTGTATTTCTTCTTTGATCCAGTCACTTTTTTAGAAGTAGGCTATTTAATTTCCACATTTTCTGTGTGTGTGTTTCTTTACTTCTGTTTTACAGTGAATTCTAATTTCAAAGTCTTATCATCAGAAAATATGCTTGGTATAATTTCAATTTTTCTAAATTTGTTGATGTTTGTTTTGTGCCCCAACATATAGTCTATCCTTGAGAATGCTCCGCGCACACTGAAAAAGAATGTATAATTTGATGTTTGGGGTTGAAATGTTCGGTAAATGTCTACTATGTTCATGTGGTTCAGTATCATTTAAGGCTAATATCTTTCTGTTGATTTGCTGTTTGGATTATTTATCTAAAGCCATCAACATGTGTTGAAATCTCCAAATATAATTGTGTTTATGTCTGCTTCTATTTTCAGATCAATTAATAGACGTTTTATATATTTTGGTGCTCCCTGGTTCATGCATATATATTAAGAAGTGTTATGTCTTCTTGATACAATGTCTTCTTTATGATTATGAAATGTCTATCTTTGTCTTTGGTTACCTTTGCTGTCTGGAAGTCAGCGTTTTCAAATATGAGTATGACTACACTTGCTTTTCTTTGGGTATTATTTGCTTGGAGAATTGTTTTCTAACCTTTCACTTTGAATCTACTTGCAGACGTCTTCAAACTTTTTATAAAAATGGTCCACTTTTGCAGTGCTGGTTTACCTGGTCCCTACCGCCCACTAGTGGGTGTTCCAGCTTTCATGGTGGGGCAATTGTGGTGCCATTTGGTTGCTCCATTACTGCCCATCATGAAAGCTGGAACACCTTCTAGTGGGAGGTATGGACCAGGTTGACCAGCACTGCAAAAGTGGGCCATTTTTATAAAAAGTTTGAAGATGTCTGTTTGTTTTTGGAGCTTAGATGTGTCTCCTGAAGGCAGCATATAGTTACGTTTTGCTTTTTGATCCAATTTGCTACTCTGTGTCTCTTTATTGATGAGTTCAGTTCATTTATATTTAGGGTAATTATTGACACTTTATGTTTTGTTTTCTAATAGCTCTGTGTATTGTTTTGTTCTTCTCTTTTTTGTTTCTGTCAGTTGTTTTTGTTTGATGGCATTCTATACTTCTTTCAATTGTTTCTTCTTTTTTTAAGCTGTGTGTTTCAGTAGTAGCTTTTTTGTGGGTGGTTACTATTAGGTTATTAAGAAGAAATTGTTTGTATGTACAAGAGTCCTTTGAGTGCTTCTGCACTCCATTCTCCTTTGCTACTGCAGATCTTTATCCTCTCCCTTTTTATGTTATTGTTGTCACAGATTGTCCTTGTTTTTATTGTGACCTTGTTGGCTCTTTCTCTTGTAGTTTTGATTTGTTTTGTTCTTTGTATCTGGTCAAATAACTCCTGTGAGTATTTTCTGCAGTGGGGGTTTTCTGGTGATAAATTCCCTCAGCTTCTTTATGTTTGTAAAAGTTTTTATTTCTTGTTCATATTTGAAGGATAATTTTGATGGATATAGTATTCTTGACTAGTAATTCCTCTGTTTCAGTACTTTTAATTTTGGGGTCCACTCTTTTATGGTTTGTAGAGTTTCCGCTGAGATGTCTGATGATATCCTAATGGGGTTTTCTTTATATGTTTTATTTTTCCTTTATATGTTATGTTCTTTTCTGTAGCTGCCTTGAGGATTCTTTCTTTGTCACTGATTTTTGATCATTTTATTTCAATGTGCCTCAGAGTAGGTCTGTCTGGGTTGAGATAACTTGGCATTTTGTTTGCTTCTTTGATTTGAGGCTCTAACTCTTTCCATAGGCTTAAAAAATTCTCCTCAATTATTTGTTTGAATAGACTCTCCATTCCCTTCTCCCCCTCTTCTCCCTCTGATATACTCATTATTCTTATATTGCTCTTTCTGATAGAGTCATATAATTTTTGTAGAGCTCTCTCAGTTTTTGTGGGGGTTTTTTTGGTTGTTTTGTTTTGTGTGGGTTTTTTTGTGTCTCTCCTTTATTGTCTGTAGCATCCCTAGTTGCCTGTCTTTGATGTCACTGATCCTCTCCTCCATCAGGCTTGTTCTACTAGTTAATCTTGCTACCTCAGTCTTCAATTCATGCATTGAGTTCTTCATCTTTGTTTTTAGAGTTTCAATCTCCTTGGTGAGGTATTCATTCTGTTCATTAATTTGTTTTCTGAGCTTATTAATTGCCTATTGGTGTACTTCTCACATCTCGTTGAGTATTTTTGGAACTTCAATTTTGAATTCTCTATCATTTAACATCAAGGTTTCCATGTGCTTGTGTTTTTTTTCTGGAGATTTTTCATTTTCTTTCTAAACTATGTCTTTGTTTTGTGTAGCCACAGTATTCAATTTTTTCATTCCTTGATGGCATTTGAGAGTTTAATGTTAAGAACCTTAACAACAAAAACTTTAGACCATTCAGTGTGTGGGTCTTTCAGGCACACCTGCAAGTCCAGCTTGTTCCTTCACTACATTATAGTTATTCAATTTGTTGACATTTCAAGAGGAGAGATCAGAAGTATCTCTCATACCGCCATTACTTTCATGTCATATCTCTTTTTTATTTTTATAAATGTTCATTTGAGCCAAACTGAAGACACATGCTGAAGAACAAGTTCTCAAATGATCATGGCTGTTTATTTGTTGTCAAGTTTTTGTCTTTTTCCTTTTGTTCTTCACTGAAATGGTCACTTTTTTGTATAGAGTTATTATTGATTCTATACCAGTACTTATTCAAACATCAGATTTTAAATAAGAATTTGCATAAGCTTTTAAAGATTTTTTTTGTCTAAGATTTTAAATATTGCTTTTCTCTCCTCAAATAGGTACATTCTGCAAAATGCCTGTCACTGATTAATTAATGTGTCCAAAGTCTTCTCTGTACTAAAATATGTCTGCAGCCAATAGACTTTCTATTTGTCCATCTCTGCAGCTTTCTGCCTTCTCCTCTTTGGGTCTTCTGATTTCAGGCTCCTCAATTGTTGCCCATGTTACTGCAGGTAGAGTTCTATGTTATTATGATTGATTTTAAATGGGAAAAGAGACTTCCTATTTGAATTCAATCACAAAATACCCATCCCTTCCAACTCCAAAGTAGACACAGGGTCTCCACCCAGTGGTGGTATTCAATTGGTTTACCCTGGTTTAACAGAACCGATACCTAAATTTTTGCTGAGTTCGGTGTACCAGTTGTTAAAATGGCACTTGTAATCAGAGTTCTCTCTAATGTGGGCATCTCAGCAGCTGCCCAATGTGAAAATCACAAACATACATTCCTTACTTTTTTTAAATTATCATCTACACAACAGCATATTCTAAACCCCCATAGTAATGTTCATTCTGTTCATAGGTAAAAAGAATTGCAAGTGAGGATGCCAATTAAGAAGCAATATGGAAATATCTTAACAGTTTTATTGTTTTTCTGTCAGGTATTATTTAATATTTTTTATTAATATTTTAAAACTCTTATAATCTAGTTTTGTGTACCTCTTTTATCATTTTTATTTAAGTATTAAATGGATGAAATGATAAGCTACCTTTCAGTATGTTGCTATTTTATACTTAAAACAGTCATTAGGGCAGACTACCAGATGTTAAATTATTTGAATCCCACCACTATCTTCACCGCATGCCTTCTTTGTCCACAGCTCCACTGGGTTTACTATTTAACAACACCCTTCAACCTCATTGGCTAAAAAAAGTTCTAAATATCTTAGTTAATTTTCATGAATAAATGGGCTCCATGAAGGTAAGAATAATGTCATTTAAAAAATGTATTTAAGTCCACTTTATACCATTTAAAAAGTGCTAATGTCCTCAGAGTTAGTGATAATTAAAGAAATAATGCTAGATTCTTTAGTACTGAGAAATATTAGCTATCAATATGGGTATAGGGATTCAAGCATGGTGCCCATGCATTGTATTGATAAGCAAGAACTATATGCTTAGAGTTCATTGCTATGGATAGAGTACTGAATGGTTAATCATGAACAATTTACTGAATACTTATTTACTTTATAATAATTCTATGGGTCTAAAATAAAAAATATGTTTTTGTTTTAAGTGAAAGTAATGTTCATTGATAGTAAGAACACTTTTTCAGAAGCTGAATTTTGTTGAATAAGCTATTGAGGAATGGAATAAAGAGTTTTATGGTGTTTCTTTTTTATATTTCTGAAGTGTTCTTATTTTATATCTGAACTTAAAAATAGCACCCCCTTATCTTTCACCATTATTCCCTTTTCTCTAATAAGTAATGTCCCTCTTCCCTAGATTCCAAATAATGAACACTGTGGTAGGCTTCTGATTAGCTATAATTCCCAACTTGTGCCTGATAGTAGTGATGGTATCGGAATATCAGATGTTTTTGCCTGACCAGTGGTGGTGCAGTGGTTAGAGTGTTGACCTATGACCCTGAGGTCCCAGATTCAAAACCTCAAGGTCACTTGAGTACAGGCTCACCAGTTTGTGCACAGGGTCTCTGGCCTGACATGATCCCATGGTCACTGGCTTGAGCCTTAAGGTTGTTGACTTGAGCACATTGCTGGCTTGAGCCCAAGGTCACTGGCTTGAGCAATGGGTTATGGTTTGGCTGAAGCCCCCCAGTGAAGGCACATATAAGAAGCAATCAATGAACCACTAAGGTGCTGCAATTATGAGTTGATGCTTCTCTTCTCTCTCCCTTCCTGTCTCTCTCTCTCTTCCCTTCCCCCTCACCATATATATATACACACACATATATACATACATATATATGTATATATATATAACAGATTTTTATTTGAACCTTAATTCAAGGAAAAATAATTATTGACAGAGCTGAAAGAATTGAAATAGTTTATTATACTTTATTAAGTACACTATAATTGTAAATATCCAAATAAACGAGAAGTCAGTAATCAAGTCCACCAAGACAGTGACATCTGAACTCTTAAATTTTTCTTTTACAAGGAAATTTTCATGCAATTCAATAAAAAAAATATAATGTTCTTAAATGTTTCCATAATTCTTCTTATGGTGTCTATATTTCTTGTCACTAGCCCATCTTTATTTCAATTTAACAAGTAAACAGTTTTCTTTCCACATACAAGATTTATAGGGAATTTAATCATTTTGACACTTTAACAACCAAGCTTTACCCTAATCAAGAATGAAAATACTATGGAAATGTTACAGTTCAAGCCTCTTTGGTTTAAATCATTTAAAATGTTAATTCTGACAGTTGGAAAATCTTAATCAGAAAAATTGTGTCAGCAGCATGTTTGATTACAAAAAGTAACAAGCACAAACTTCTTCAAAGGTCAGAATGACACACAATCTATTTCATACTTTTTTTAAAATTAAGTGAGAGGTGGGGAGGCAGAAACAGACTCTTGCATGTGCCCCAACCAGGATCCGCCAGGCAAGCCCTCTACCAGGTGATGCTCTGCTCATCTGGGCCACTGCTCCATTGCTCAGCAATCGAGCTATTTTAGTGCCTGCAGCAAGGCCATGAGCCATCCTCAGTGCCCAGAGCCAACTTTGCTAGAACCATTCATCCATGGCTACAGGAAGGGAAAAGAGGGCAGGAAGAGGTAGAGAAGCAGGCGGTCACTTTTATGTGCCCTGACCCAGAATTGAACCCAGGATTTCCACATGCTGGGCCAACGTTCTACCACTAAGCCAACCGGCCAGAGCCCATTTTATACTTTACAGACCTGCTTCCTTTATAAATCACTTTATCTTCTCATCTCTGAAGCATCCCATACACATTCTTTAACCGTGAACTCAACAATCGTTTACTCTGAGTGAGACCTCAGGATCTGTAACCTTTTGAGTGAGTGTGAGAAATGGAGAAGGAGACAATAGTGTCCACCTGGGGTTGCTGAATGACAGCAGTCACAGAGCAGAACAATAATACATTGGTTCTGTTTGGCCTCTGTGTTCCCTGTTACTGTGTAGTGGGTCATTGTTGGGAAATATTTACTCACCTAGCATTCCAAGAAATAGAAAGCCCTTCAGCTGTTTTAGAGTTCTGTCATTAAATATATGAATGTTCTATCCTGCCAGTATAAGAAAACTGACAGAACCAGATTGTGGTCTGAAACATTTTTCAGAAACGCTGCCATCATGTGGCACTTAAGATACATGACCAGAAGAGCCCTGGGGTGGGTCATACAGTTCATCTCAGGATGGCTGGGTTCCAGCAAAATCTATTCCTATAACTCTCTAAATTCATATTAAATCATTTCCGTGGGCACAGAGTAAACCATTTTAAATCCTGTGGAAATCTTGTTTTTAGAATTTGTGAACTTCCCCCTAGTAAACTGACAATATGACAAACTTATGTGGGTAATGCATTTAAAGAGAAAAAGAAACCCAGATTTTAAAAGCAAAACTAAGAAATCTGTTTTGCAACTTTATAACCTATGTCATATTTTATAGAGATAGCTGCCATCTGAACTTTTAAAACATGTACTCAGAACCCACAAATCAAGATTAACTCATTTGGAATGTACCCAATGTAAAAGAGACTTATTTTCTCACATACAGCAGATATCCATACAACCTACAGATTAGTTATACTATTAACATTGTGAGAAATTACTTAATCCATATTTCTGTTCAAAGAAATAGAAGCTGAAAGCTTACATAGAAATAATAAAAAATGGGGACACTTATCTTAAATCTCACTTCACATACAAATCTTATAATGGCGATTTAAGGTAAATGAACAGTACTCTTTCCATTTCACAACTGAGGAAGCTAATTAAAGAGATGAAATATGTAATCTCAAGACAATAGTAAAGCTTTTAAATGCACTCACAGTTCTGCTACCTCTAATTTCTTTTCCTGTATTCGAACTTCATCTGTAATTTATTTTCATTCAAACACCTTTCAAATACCCAGAAAAGTTTCTTTAAATAAATTATATATATATATATATATATATATATCTTATTAAGTCTTTATATATCCTGAGAGAAAACTAGAAAAAGATGATTCAGAAATCAAATCCATTCTTTTAGAGGTGTGTAAATTACACGACTGATTTACATAATTTAAAGATCTTACATCTAGTCTCATTCCAATAACCCATTCCTAAAGTTATTGCAAGTCATTGTGACGCACTCCTCATAAATTTCAGTAGCAGGTAACACACATGGTATTTAATATATATGCATATGATATGTGACAACCATTTCATATTCCACATACTAATTCATTTAAACTTCTCAAAAACCCCATGAACTAGGTAACAGGTATAAGGTCGGCTAACGTCACACAACATTTAAGGACAGAGTGGTATTCAAAGCTACTTTCTGGTTCCCAAAGCAGCACTTTCAAGCAGTCACTGTGCTCTCAGTTAGAAACCACTTTACTTTGAAGCATCTAAAGTAAATTGCCATTCTTCTATTTTATATAGCAAGCTATCAGACTAATCACCTCCAAACAATTCAAACCGTGTTACAAAACCATGGATTTTAATGTAACTAATGCTGTTTGTCTAAATGACAAGCTGCCGCATACTTGAAATCATGAAACCACACTTGAATGGTGAAGAATGGAGAGAGGATATCTGAGCTCTTTGAACGGGACACTAACAGCCTTGTTGCTCTTAAATAAGTATAACTGTGAGGCGAATTTAGTTGCATAAATTCCCTTGAATATGTTTTAAACCAAAAGAAACAAAAACCCATTCTATTTCATTTTATTTAGGGCTTAATTATATTAATATTTTTTATTCTAACTTAGAAATTATAAAGTTTTTGTGAGAACTAGTCATCCCCTCCATTTTTAATAGGACCTCAAGGTGCCCTTTCCTGGTGCTGAATGCCAATTCCCATAAATGAAAATGCAAGTTAATGATATCTTAGATCAGTAATGTTTTAACTCTGGAGTGTGTGTGTGTGTGTGTGTGTGTGTGTGTGTGTGTGTGTGTGTGTGTGTGTGTGTGTGTGTGTGTTTTAACCACAAAACCAGAGGGGGGAAGTGTGGGAGCAAGTGGGTTGGGCAGCGGCAAAAAAACCTCATGACACATCCCTCCGCCTCCCTGTGTAGGGGGGAATGTCTGTAGCAGCATTTAAATTCTGAGAGGTCCTGGTTGTCAGCAGCAAGAAGAGGAGACGAGGAGCAGCACCTTCTGGGACTGGATTCTCCTCTCAGGCAAGTGGCAGCCTTCTCAGCCAACCGCAGACCAAGGTAAGCCTGCAGTTTCTCTTGCTGCCTGCTGCCCTAGGCATCTGGTATCATTCATGTGGAAGGTCAAGTTGCAAGGAAAAGAGTTTAGCTGTAATGCTGTTAGCCGCATTTCATTGCCCCAGGCTTCTGAATAAGCATGCCGGATACGCTGCAGACCTCCTGCAGGAAAGGTGACCACTTATGTGGAAAGCCAGTCCGTATAAAAATTTTAAAGCCATTAAACTCAATCCTCAAAAGAAAAACAGCTACTTCTTCCAATTCACAAAAAACAAAAAGTAAAATTCTATAGCCCTTTGGGATGGTTGTACCTATATGATCTTAAATGGGTGAATGAACATGGAGGCATTTAAAAAGAAAAGGATCTTTAGTGCTAATGCAAGCTAATGGTAATGCTATTCTTAATTATTTGATTTATACTATCTTCAATGGGGGGGGGATCTTTCTGAATTTTTTTTTACTTCTGTATTTAGCTGTTAAAATATTTACCCCCCAAAAAAACTGTATGACACTATGTAGACTTATTACTGCAAATAAAAGAAGCTGTTGGCTGTTTTCAATATTCTTTTTTATTCCAAATTTCTAGAATAACTTAAATAAGTAACTTTAGAAATAGCTTTATTTCACCCAAGTAGCACCTTTTTAATTAAGTTAAAAATAATATTTAAAATGTATGCTGAGAAAAATGGAGAAAGCAAATTTTTTTCATACTTTTAAGTTTTCTGTTTTTATTCTCTGAAAAGTAAATATTTCCACACTCTTATTATTTTACTTAAATTACAGTTGGTCTGTGTTTAGGTTTGGATAGTTGGCAATATCAGGTAATAATGGTGTAATCCCTGGGACTATAAATGTAAAAGCTGAATAAATACAGACTTGTATATTTCCTTTCTCCCTTGCCTAACAGTGAAAGATGAAGAATAGAGGTGACATTACAAATATTAACTCAAAAAAACCACAATATTATATAGGAAAGTTTTCTCTAGAAAGTAGAAAATAGTGCACAGAAAATATTTTTTATTTCTGATTATTTTGTAATGTGGTAGAATAATAAGGTATCACTGTTTTAACCTGTGATGAGAGCAAATATTCATTACAGAATATTTTGCAGGAAAAATCACTACCATGAGAATTGCAGTGATTTGCTTCTGCCTCTTAGGCATTGCCTACACCCTTCCAGTGAGTACAGCTGAATCTTAAAGAAAATCACTCAAAATCAATTAATTGTATGCTCCCATAGCGGGGAACAGGTTCACATTGTAATCTGTCTTCATCTTTTCTGTTTTGAAGGTTAAACATGCTGATTCTGGCAGCTCTGAGGAAAAGCAGGTAAGCATCTTCTAGGTTTATCATATAGTTAAATTATTTACGCACCTGCTTCAAGAAGCACTACAAACATATATGTGTCAAGTTTACTTATTTTTATAGTCAAGCCTGTTAAGTTATAAGTAATTATTGACTGGCTGCTTTCAATGTAGGCCAGTACCAAGAACAGTATGATTTTTAATAAATATATGTTCCAAATATTGAACTAGTATTTTTATAACTAAAATCATTTATTATGCCTTTATCACTTAGGTGAAATGAGTTCCATGAAGTTGCGTGATGTTTCCTTTCCATGAGTCAACATACTGTTCTAGAAGTAGAAAATTTCATCCTTTGCTTTACTTAGTGGAAGTCTAAGTTTAAAATGAGGCTCACATATTGGACAGTTTATGTGACTGCAATATTCACAGTATCGCCTAAGATATTTACTAAGAAGCCATTTAAAAAAGAAAGTATGTTTATGCTGTTTGTATCTACTGTGCTTCTCAGGTGACTTAGATAACATTTCTCTAATCAAACATAAGACCATATCAAGCTCTTATAATTATTTAACCAGCACCATAAATGTACCTGCCCCCCCACAATAGATGAAAATGTGCCTGACAAAAACAAATGGGCATTGTCCCAAGGAGCTTGGACAAAAAAAGACAGAGTTCAATTCATATAATGACAAGAAAGTGAACTGATTAGTCATGGGTGATACAGCTCATCGGATGACATGCAGTCTGAGCAATTCCCACTCCTCCATACTGACATATACTCATTGTCCAAATAAATAACTTGGCTAAAGGAAGGGACATTCCATTCATGTCTTTGGCATCTTAGAGCAATAGAACTTTGGTGAGATGAGATGATGTTAATATTTTATTTCTGCACCATACACTATGATAGCCACTAAACTCGTGAGGCTGTTAAACATTGAAAATGTAGCTAATGCAATGGAGAAACTCATTTTTTTTATTTTTTAATTAAATTTAAATAGCCACACGTTAGAGGAAACAATAAAGATCAATACTAATTAATAATTAAGGGCACCTCTGCTTTAGTTGTGCTTTACCTGAGAGGGATTTCAGCTAGCAAATACAGAACGGGAAAGCATAGCGTTAATTAAGATCAGTGTGAGAAGCCAGTTTGTCTAGATTTGAACCCTGGATCTTAACTTCACTGTGGCTTAGTTTATCCTGATCTGCAAAATGTAAACAATAAGGATATCTATCTCATAGGGGGTTGAGGGCATTAAATGAATGAATACACGTAAGTCACTCTGAAAAGCTGCCTGGACCACAATAAGTGCCATGTAAAAGTTTATTAAATGAATTTACAAGAAAATGTAAGTTAAAAAAGAGTTATTTAAGGCTTTGGCTGAATATATATACACATATTATGTTTACCATCAGTATTGGTGAAGTAAAATGATCTTTTCAGCTTCTCAGTTAGAGAGCCTTACATTTCTTTTTTTAAAATAATGATAAATATGCAACTTTTTTTGTAGCTTTACAACAAACATCCAGATGCTATAGCCACATGGCTAAAGCCTGACCCATCTCAGAAGCAGAATCTCCTAGCACCACAGGTATTCTTAATCTTAATTAATTTTAAAAATTATATTTCTTGCAATTAAATTGCTGAGGACACCAATTGATCTGGTGTGTTAACATTTTCCCCTTTAAGTCCTTCACCAACAAGCCTGAAAAATAAGACCTGCTTTGGATGAAAAAGGCTAACTTTTGAATAAAATGGTCAAGGCCCTGGCTGGTTGGCTCAATGGTAGAGCATTGGCCTGGCATGGGGATGTCCCAGTTCAATTTCTGGTCAGGTCACAGGAGAAGTGACCAGTTGCTTCCCCACCTTTTCCCCTCCCTTAGCTATGGCTTTATTGGTTCGAGCATATCCCCCAGGGCACTGAGGATAGCTCTATGGAGCCTCTGCCTCAGCTCTGTGCAAGCATGGCCCCAGATGGGCAGACCATCGACCCCACATGAGGGGTGCCAGGTGGATCCCCATTGGGGCGCATGCAGGAGTCTGTCTCACTATCTCCCCTCCTCTAACTTGGAAAAGAAGAAAAAAAAAGGTCAAGTATGTACAATATACACTGATATATGCCTTTTCTTTTTTAGAATACTGTATCCTCTGAAGAAACTGATGACTTCAAACAAGAGGTGAGTTCACACTTTGAGGCAGAAGCCCAGCATGCCTTGGATCAGGGGTTCCTAAACATTTTACACAGGGGGCCAGTTCACTGTCCCTCAGACCGTTGGAGGACCGGACTATAAAAAAACTATGAACAAATCCCTATGCACACTGCACATATCTTATTTTAAAGTAAAAAACAAAATGGGAACAAATACAATATTTAAAATAAAAAACAAGTAAATTTAAATCAACAAACTGACCAGTATTTCAATGGGAACTATGGGTGCAGATGCATCCTGTGCTCCTCTCACTGACCACCAATGAAAAAGGTGCCCCTTCCGGAAGTGCAGCGGGGCTGGATAAATGGCCTCAGGGGGCCGCAGTTTGGGGACCCCTACCATGGAGAGATGACAGAAGCTACTTTCCCAATGACATTACCTGGGCTCAATTTTGACAAAATTCCATTAACAAATTGCCAGTCTACAACTTGCTCAGACAGAAAACATACAGTATATTTATTAAATGTTGGAAATACCAGATTTCTTCAGATAAGTTTCGTGTGACAGGAAATGTTTACTAATGTCTGTTATTGGAAATATTTAACCATACATTTTATAGATGTATCTAATGTCTGATAAGCATCTACATTAGATACATCTATATAATACTTGTCAAACCCAAGATTTTTCCTCTAGGAACATGTGTGTTCCTAACATAAAGGTTTATTTGATAACTATTATTAGGGCTGTTAATTAAGACTATTAATGTTAGGACTTTTTATTAGGGCTCTTAATATATTTGCTAATTAAAGAAATAAGTTAAATTTATATTCCTTAAGATTCTGTTTGAATATCCTAAGACCCGTTAGCAAGAAAAGCTAGATAAATGACCCAGTATACTTACTAATTGGAAGTTTGATAGACATTACTTAGTTAATTCTATTCAATTGACAGATCTGAGCTGCACTTTATACACATGTTAAACAAAGTCACCTTTTGATTATCTATGCTAATAGGAAGTTGGTTGTAGGTTTTGGACACATTATTATGGATGTTCTGATCTCCTGAGACTTGTAATTTCTAATACAAAAAGTAATCTCACAATTATGTATCTGTATTTATTGCATTACTGAATTTGGCATATTATTTTTAATATTTATTAATTTAGAGAGAGAGAGAAATATCAATTCTTGTTTGTGCCCTGACCAGGGGTCGAAGCCAGAACTTTGGCATACTGGGACAATTCTCTAGCTGAGTTACCTACCTGGCCAGGGCTGAATTTGGCATACTAAATAATGTCTAATGTGAACAAGGAAAAACAATGTTATCAACATAAATATTAAATTCTCACATTTGACTTGAAAATAACTAGGAAAATAATTTTTATGGGAAAGCAAGAAAAATACCTCAGTTATGATTCCATTTACCTGTATTTCCCCATGTATGAGACCCACTCTTTTTCAAAAAATTTGGAGTCTGTAAACTGGGTGCTTCTTATACAGTGGTTGTAGCATTTCAAATGCCATAGATGGAATTGAGAAAGAGGCAATACATGAAGACAGTGATTCATCATCAGACAAAGATGAGGACAAGCTAATGGATGGGAGTTTTGACAGTGATGAGGAATTATATGAATTTTATTGTGAATAAAACTTGAGTTTAATAACTTTATGTAATACATTTTTTTTCAAACTTCGGGCCCCAAAATTAAGGTGCATCTTATACATGGGAGTGTCTTATACATAGAAAAATATGGTATCCTTGTGTTAAAAGAAAAATTGGAAAAATACTCGCTTTAACTCATAAAGACATTGAGTGCATTATTATGGATGCAAAGATCCTAAAACTAAAGTGCAGTATAAGGGCCAAGGGAAAATAATGCTTATACTAATTTTTCTGGCCATCTTGATTTTTAGACCCTTCCAAGTCAGTCCAATGAAAGCCATGACCACCCAGATGATGTGGATAATGATGATGATGATGACCATGTGGATAGCCAGGACTCCATTGACTCAGATGACTCAGATGACACTGATCATACTAATGACTCTGACAATTCTGACGAGTCTCACCATTCTGATGAATCTGATGAACTTGTCACTGATTTTCCCACTGACTTTCCTGGAACCCCCATTGTCACTCCAGCTGTCCCCACAAGAGACACAAATGATGGCAGAGGTGACAGTGTGGCTTATGGACTGAGGTCAAAATCCAAGAAGTTCCACAGATCTATAGTCCAGGTAAACCCTTTAACAGACACATCAGATGGTTATAATTAGAGTCCAATTTTAGAAACCAGAGTCTGCATATTCACTCACTCATTCATTCATTCATTCATTCAGCAAGCATCATTACCTTATGACCATTGAATATAAAATCATTTTCCACTTGGTGGTTTTTTTATGTTTAAGTCCACGTAATTTCTCTCTAATTTAGTTTTTCAATCACAATGCTATTGTTTCCAAATCCTGTTTGTAAAGTATTTATTCTATTCACTTTTTTTTTAGATTAAAAGTAGACTTTGAAGAACAGCAATTATTTTCACAATACAATG
Organism: Rhynchonycteris naso; assembly: GCA_037038555.1. Lineage (NCBI taxonomy): Eukaryota > Metazoa > Chordata > Mammalia > Chiroptera > Emballonuridae > Rhynchonycteris > Rhynchonycteris naso. The sequence goes on along the minus strand of CM072996.1, from coordinate 250,289,114 downwards.
GTCACATTTTGAAGTTAAATACCTAAGTGGAATGGTAGAGTTGCAAATTTCAATGAATCTATAGTCAAAGGTTCTAGATTTGATACGTAGCCTGGCCATTTACCATTCACTTTACTCTTTAACTTTCAATTCACTTTTCCTTTATGTAAAACAGAGATAATGAGACCTATCTCATAGGTTTCATCACATATATAATTAAAGCACCTATTACACTAAAGGCGATGACATATGAAAGGGCTTGGTGAAATACAAAGTAACATGCTAATATTATTTTTTCCTTCAGTTGAATTTAGACAGTTTTCAGTATAAATTGGCCTAAAAATTCTAGAGCAAAAATAATTACAATATTTCCATTCCTGGATGTTATTTAATTCTTCTTCCATTTGTGCTGTGATTCAGTATCCCGATGCTACAGAAGAGGACCTTACATCACATATGGAAAGCGATGAGATGGATGATGCACACAAAGCCATCCTTGTTGCCCAGGACCTGCAGGTGGCTTCAGACTGGGACAGCCATGGGAAGGACAGCCAGGAAACAAGTCTGCTGGATGACCACAGTGTGGAAACCCACAGCTTTAAGCACTCCAAAGAATACAAGCTGAAGGCAATTGATGAGAGCAATGAACATTCTGATGTGATTGATAGCCGGGAAAATTCCAAAGTCAGCCATGAATTTCACAGCCAAGAATTTCATAGCCATGAAGACCAGCTCGCATTCGGCTCTAAGAGTGAGGAACAAGATAAACACCTAAAAATTCGCATTTCTCATGAATTGGAAAGTTCATCATCTGAAATCAATTAAAGAAAGGAAAATACAATTTCTTGCTTTTAGTTAAAAGGAAAAAATACATTTTGGCAGGATGAGAGAGAATATGAAATGCTTATTTCTCAGCTTAGTTGGTGAATGTATATGTATGTGAATCTGGAAATAATGTTCTTGATCAATAGTTTAGTGTGTGGCTTCATAACAACTTTGTAAACTGAAACTTCAGGTATTCTTCCCCTATAAGAAATGCAAACTAATAATGAATTTTAGTGTTTGCTCTTTTTATGAATAGAAACTTATGTTGAAGCAAACAAATACTTTTTGCAGAAGTAAACAGAATACTTTTACACGATTATAAGAGAGTATATAAAATTTTGTCACTACAATCTTGTTTTCAAATTAGTGTACATTTTGTTGTGATTATTTTTGTTTGTGTGAATAAATCTTTTATCTTGAATATAATGAGAGATTGGTGTTAGCAATTGCTTTTCTAATTTGGTTTTCTACAGTTGCCCAACAATTAACAGATGTAACTATTTTAATGATTGTGCTGGACTTAGTAGAGAGTGATCTAGGAACTGCTGCATCCACTGCACAGTTTCTGGCTGAGCTGAGTTCCTATCCAAGAAAACAGGTGTCAAATGGGGGTAGATATTCAGCCAGAAATCCTCCCACCATGTAGGGTTCTGTAGGCTACCTCCTCCCAGGAAGAGCACCTTTTTGTAATTTTTACAAAGCTGATATAAAAGCTAACAAAAGCCTTGATGCAGTCACAAATGAATTTTGTTTCTTATCACTGTCCAATAATTTTCTCAGTAAACTTATTGCTTTTATGTCCATGGTTGAAAAGTTGGGTTGGTTCCATACCTATTCTGATCACTCATAGAAATTAAATGGTCCCTTGTGTTGGAAAAAATGTTAATGCAGTTTCAGGTAATAATCAAATTTTTCAATTTCATTCTCAATGAAAAGTTTTGGAAACCTGAAGTAGAGCAAGCATCTTTCTTTCCTTGTCTTGCCCTTTTGCTCTTTCTAAAACCAGAAAGTCCATTAGGAACTTTTAAATTTTTCTATTAAACAACCCTTGGGACAAAAAGGGAAAATTTTAATTGTGTAATTTATAAAAAAAATCATAATGAAAACATAAAATCAATAAAGTGACCACAAAAAATTCATAGCCTTAATTCTTGCAGCAACAACAAAATAAAAGAATATCAATAATTTGAGCTCCCATCTTAAAAATAAAATGACCAACAAAGTAAAGGAAAAGCATAAGGAAAGAGAAGTAAAGTTGAAAGCAAAAAACGTGAGGTAGAGAACAGAAAATAAAATAGTAGAATCTAATAAATCAAAAGGCTGGTTCTTTGTAAAAAAAAGAAAAAAGAAAAGAAATAACAAAATAGATAAGCTACTAGCTAACCCAATAAAGAGAAAGGTAGGAAACACAAATAAGAAATAAAAACAAGGAGATAACCAATGAAACTGCAGTAATTTAAAAATTGAGACTATTGTTTATAAGACAATACCAAACTAGTGAAAAATCTAAATGAATTGGATTGTTTTCTAGAAAATACAGTTTACCAAATTTGACCTTGCTACATATGAAAGCATAGATATATTTCTGTATAGGAAAGATAAAATATGATCAAAGAACTATAAAAACTAGTTCCAAATGACTTTAGAGAGGAATTCTATCAAACTTTCAAAAACTATATAATACCAATACCATTTAAATTAAATTAGAGAAGAAAAATTGTCAAATGGTCTTCATGAAGCAAGTTTAACTTTGACACTCATACCTGATAAATATTGAAAAACACACAAAAAACTATAAAACATTCTCACTCATGACTTGCAATAAAAAATAATCCTGAATAAAATGTCAGCAAACATAATCTAAAATCAAGTGTAAAAATGCATAATAATCAAGAAGGGAGTATTATTGGACAATGATGTTTTAATATTAGAAAATTCACTCTTATAACCCACCATATAGTTACATTAAGGAGAAAGATGTCCTATAATTATATCTATAGATTTTTAAAAAATATTTTGTCTTAGCTATTTCTGTAAAAATAACAAGTAACAAACATCCTGAATATCTCAGTGGATTATATCAAATATTTTTCTTTTTCTAACTCACCTGTCTGTGGATTGTCAGGGGTGGTAGTGCATTCAGCTGCAGGATAGATTCAGGTCTGCTCCATACATCTTTCTATCTTGGACTAGCATCTATCCAGGGCATGTCTCCCTGATGTAAGAAGCAGAAACACAAGAGGGTTGAGCAGAAATATAATGCTTTGGACTAAGAATGAATACATTGCCACTTTTGATCAAATTCCATTGTTCAAAGCAAGTCACATGGGCAAGCCCAATATTAGTGTACAGGTGAAGTATACTTCTCCCCACAGTGAATCATGATAGAGAAAGGGAAAGAAGAGAGAATTGTGAGCAAATAATAAAACATAACACAGTCCTTGACAAATTTCTGTGGTCATCCTTAAGTTCATAACAATAAATAAAAAATTAAGGGATACTTCCTTGACCTGATGAAATATTTTATGTTTCAGTTCGAAAACCAGCATCACACTTAATGGAGAAACATTAAAAAACTCTCATTAAACTCAAGGACAAAGCAAGTATGTTTTCTATCTAAGATAAGCTAAGAATCATAATCAATTGGATGCATGAAAATTGAGAAAGAATTAGCCCTGTCCAGGTAGCTTAGTTGGTTACAGTGTCCTCCCAATATGCCAAGGTTGCAGGTTTGATCTCTGGTCAAGGCACATACAGGAACCAACCAACGAGTACATGCATGGGTGGGGCAACAAATTCCTTGCTGTTTCTCTCTCTCTTTTTCTCTGTCTTTCTCTCTGTCTTCTCCTTTCTCTCTAAAACCAATAAATAAAAAAGAGAAAAAATTGAATTATAACTTTGTGTAGATTATATAATACTCACCTAGAAAACAGAAAATCAATGCTAAAAATAACAACTAATATGTTGTTATTTCTATAGGTAGCATGTTCTATAGGTAGCATGATATAAAAGTTATCTGAAACTTATATACAAAAAATATAGATAGTAACCATTTAAAAGCTATGTCATTTAATATAGAAACAACAACAAAAAATAATAAAATACTTAATAGAAAATGTGTCAAGGCTATATTAGAAAATCTATGTAATACTCCTGTGTTTTTCTCACCTAGGACAATTCAACACTATAAAGATGCATAAAGATGACAATTTTCCCCAACTAACATATAAATGTAATGCAATTCCAAGTAAAACAAAAGCTTTACCTAGAGCTATGCAGGCTTATTCTGAAGTTCATAAGGAAAAGTAAACATACAATAATATGAAGGAAAATCTTGATAAATATAAGCAATAAGGGAGGACTAGTCCTAACAAATATTAAATCAGACTATAAAACCTCTCTATTAAAAAACACTGTGGTTCTAGCAAGTGAATAGAGAGAGTGGAAGAGAATATACGTCCAGAAATAGACCCAAGTCCACATGGGAATTGTTATATGTCATTTAAGATCACTCTGAAGAAGATGGACTTTTAAATAAATGATGTGGAGTAACTGGATATTTACTCAGAAAAAAGATAAACTTGAATCCATAGCTCATACCATACATCAAAGTAATCTCCAAATAAAACAGAGATGTAAATTTAAAAGAAAACTATAAGAATATTAGACAAATACATGAGGTAATTAATCTGGATGTGGGGAAAGCTTTTCTATGAGAAGACTCAACCCCAACCATCTGTTACAGACTAAAATTCTGTTACAGCCTAATGCCAATGTGAGGGTATATGGAGGTAGGGCCTTTGGGAAATGAGTAGGTCATGAGAGAAAAATGCTCATGAACAGGACTAGTGTCCTTATAAAAGAAGTCCCTAGAGCTCCCTAGTCCTGTCCATCATGGGAAGACACAGTAAGAAGATGGCCATCAATGGACCTCAAGCAGGCCGTCACCAGACACCTAATTCACCGATGTCTTGATCTTGGACTTCCCAACCTCCAAAACTATGAGAAGTAAATGTTTATTTATAAGGCACACAGTCTTTTGGTATTTGTGTTATAGTAGCCCAAACAGACTAAGACACTACCATCCTTGTAGTCATTGTTAGTCGGGAGCAGAGGCCCCTTGGGTTCCACACGTACTTGTGTCAGTTGGCACCTCATCACCACCAACCACATGTAACAGCTTTATTGTGTTGTCCCTGCATACCAAAATATACAAGCATCCCATTTCCCATTGGCAAGCGGCTCAGCACTGCGCTCAAATCCAAAGACATGACCAAGTTAACTCAGAAATTGTACGTTTGAATGGTGACCCTATTCAAAGACCACTCCCTATATTCCCTCAGTCAGACTGCAGTTAGAGGAAGGGAAACACACAAGTAATCTGAATAGGGAAGTCTTAACATAAAGAATTATAAACAAGCCTGACCAGGCGGTGGCGCAGTGGATAGAGAGTCAGACTGGGATGCGGAAGACCCAGGTTGGAGACACCGAGCTCACCAGCTTGAGCACGGACCCATCTGGCTTGAGCAAAAGCTTGTCAGCTTGGACCCAAGGTTGCTGGCTCCAGCAAGGGGTTGCTCAGTCTGCTGAAGGCCCGTGGTCAAGGCACATGTGAGAAAGCAATCAATGAACAACTAAGGTGTCGCAATGGCAACAAAAAACTAATGATTGATGCTTTTCACCTCTCTCTGTTCTTGTCTGTCTGTCCCTATCTAGCCCTCTCTCTGACTCTCTCTCTGCCCCTGTTAATAAAGAAAGAAAGAAAGAAAGAATTATAAACAAACAGGGATTTAACCAGAGGAGATAAGAGGGAACCTTAAAGATATTGTCGGACTAAGAGTACTCAAATAAGGAACAATTTGGAAAGAGGGGCCCCCTCCCCAAAGCTCAGACTCAAACTTCATCAGAGAGGATATAGCTGCAGCCCAGATGAGGGCAGAGAACTTTGTTGTGTTATCCTGGGTGGGTGCTTGTCCACAACTGTGGGTTGAAGTTGGCAAACAGGTCACTTCCCACAGGAGTGCCAATAGACTGAGCCTGGCAAGCAGGAAACCGTGGGCCATGACTGCTGAGTAGGAAACAGCCTGCCATGTGCCAGTAAAGCTAACTGGAGAGTGAGCACCACTGCGTGTTCTGCATTCACATCCCCAGCAGCTGCTGCATGGGAGCAAGAAGGGAGGACACACTGGCACCACAAGCCTGTCTCCTGCGCTGTTCCTCCACTGCCCTCTACTGTCAAAGCTCACCAGGTGCCAGGGGGTGAGGGAAGCAAATTTACAGCATGTAACTCCATTATCACAAAGCAGACCAGGTGCAATGCAGTCTGAGCAGGACAAACACACTGAGAGCTGTCACCGGCTCGGAGGAAAAGGCTGATTCCTGTGTTTGAACAAAATGAGCAGAAGTGAGCCTGGGAAATGTCTTTAAAATTAGAAGAGACTCTGCATGGGCCATGGGGAGCATGAAGCAGGAGGTAGAGGGGACACTTGAAACCATGTCAACACAACAATAGAATGCAAAAAAGCACTCAGAAACAAACTGGGGTCATACCCAAGGGGACAAAAAACAGACTTGAAGAGGGCTTCCATGGGACAAAACTGTAGTAATTGTAGAATAAAAAGAAAATAGTAGTAATGGATCAAAACAAATTGAATTTTTAAACTTTAATTAGTAATTAGTGATATTGCAAGAGAAGAGAGAGCATAAAAGAAAGACTTTTTACAGCTGCATGACCACTAATAATAACTATAAAAGGAATAATAAAATTAAAATATTGATTTAGAAAATGATCACTAATGACTGTTGAAATTATTTCGCAAAAGCTTCTTGGGAATAGGATATTTATCTGGTCTCAGAAGGCCACCCCACAAATGACTAATTTCAAAGGAAGAAGATGCTTTTAACGAGAGATTGGTAGTCACCATCTTCATACACCAATCAAATGCGGCTTCACTAATGGGACTGCTAGATATGTGCCTCCTAATGCCACATAATAAAAAGGATGCGACATCACCTATGAGATATTTTTGTAAAAAAATAAGTTCAACAGAATCAAATTCTGAGAAAACAAACAAATCTAGAATTTGAGCTACTCTATGATAAAATTTGTCTGAACTTTCCATAAAGTAGGGTTGCCAGATAAAATATGGGACAGTCAAATTTGAATTTCAGATGAACAATAAATTATCTTTTCATATAAGCGTGGAGCATATTATACAAAAAGATGATTTACTGTTTATTTGATGCTTAAATTAACTGAGCACCCATCATTTTCATTTTCTAAATCTGTTAATCTTACACAAAAGAAGTCAATGTAGGAGCAGGAGAAGATTCTATTCTAGATTAAAAGTATAAACAGGCATATAACTAAGAGTAAAACATAAATTTTGACTGGCTTCTGGATTGAAAAAGAAACAAAACTATAGAACACATTTTGGGGACAATTATGGTAATTTGAAAGTAGACGGTGTGTTAGGTCATATTGTGGAATTAATTGATTTTTTTTAGGTGTGATGGTTTGTGTCATGTTTGTGATAGTAAATGTCCTTATTCTTTTATTTATTATTATTATTTCTTAGGTGAGAGGAGGAGAGATGGTGAGGCAGACTCCTACATGTGTCCCAACCAGGATCCACCCGGCAACCCCATCTTAGGCCAATGCTCAAGTACCGAGCTATTTTTAGTGCCTGAGGCTAATATACTCCAATGACACATTAATTAACAGGGATATCCTCAGCACCCTGAGCCACACTTGAAGCCACTGAGCCACTGGCTGTGGGAGGGGAAGAGGGAGAGAATGGAGGGAATGGAAAGCAGATAGCTGCTTCCCCTGTGTGCCTAGACTGGGAATTGAACCCAGGACATCCATATGCTGTGCCAACACTCTACCTACTGAGCCACTGGCCACGGCTGAATGTCCTTATTCTTAAAAAAAATTATTGATTGATTTTGAGAGAGAGAGAGGAAGAAAGTGAAAGAAACGTTGATTTGTCTTTCCACTTATTTATGCATTCATTGGTTGATTCTTGTATGTGCCCTAACTGGGGATCAAACCTGCAACCTTGGCATACTGAGTCAATGCTCTAAACAACTAATCTACCTTTGCAGGGCCAAATGTCCTTATTCTTAAGAGTTATACAATGAAATATTTAGGAGTGCATCCGGTAAAGCCTGCCAAATCAATCTTGAGAAAGAAGAACACATTTGTAGGCATCACACGTCCTGAGGTCAAACTGTATTACAAAGCTATAGTAATCAAAATAGTATGGTACTGGCATAAAAACAGACACATAGACCAATGAAACATAATTCAAAGCCCAGAAATAAATAAGTATAGGAATTATTCTCACCACACAAAGAAAGATGACTATATGACATAATGGATTTGTTAACTTGCTTGTGGCAATGATTTCACAATGTGTATATAATTAAATCATTACATGGTACAACTTTCCATTTATTTGTTTGTTTGTTTGTTTATTTATTTATTTATTTATTTATTTATTTATTTATTTTAGTGAGAGAGACAGAGAAAGGGACAGATATGGACAGACAGGCATAAGGAAGAAAGATGAGAAGCATTAATCTTCATTGCACCTTAGTTGTTCATTGATTGCTTTCTCATATGTGCCTTGACAGGGGGGCTCCAGCAGAATGAATGACCCCTTGCTCAAGAAAGCAACTTTGGGCTTCAAGCCAGCTACCATTTCAAAGGAACAACAAATTATCTTTTAGTATAAGCATGGGGTATATTATATGAAAAGATGATTTATTGTTTATTTGATGCTCAAATTAACTGAGTACCCATCATTTTTATTTTCTAAATCTGTCAATTTTACACATAAAAAAGTCAATGTAGTGAAAAAAAATGTCTACAATCCCATGCTCAAGCCAGCAACCCAGCAATCAAGTCGATGAGCCTACGCTAAAGCCAGTGACCTCGGAATTTCAAACCTGGGTCCTCTGCATCCCAGTCTGAAGCTCTATTCACAGCGCCACCACCTGCTCAGGCATCACATGGTACATTTTTAAAAAATCACATCATGCAAACTAATTAAATACAATTTGTATTTGCAAATAATACCACAATAAAACCTTTGGGAAAAAACCTAAATGTAAATAGGTAAGTCCCTCTGTTCAGAGACAGATTCAAATAATGGTTAAAAAAAAAAGAATAATAATTCCTATATCATATTTTGTTTCTCTTTGTTTGGTGTGTTTCCCTTATATACAAATTAAAATTCTTAAAGAATTGAAATATTACTGTAAAAGAAAGAACAATTAAAAAGCAAATAGGGCTCTGGCTGGTTAACTCAGCGGATAGAGCATTGGCCCAGAGTGCGGATGTTCTGGGTTTGATTCTCAGTCAGGGCACACATAAGAAGTGACTATCTGCTTCTCTTCCCCCTTCTCTTCCCCTTTGCTCTCCCTTCTCCTCTCGCAGCCAGTAGCTCAATTTGTTGGAGTGTAGATTCCGGACACTGAGGATAGCTCAGTTGATTTAAGCATTGGCCCCTGAAGGTGTTTGCCGGGCGGATCCTGTTTGGGGTACATACAGGAATTTGTTTATCTACCCTCCTTCTCACTTAAAAAAAAAAGCATATAGAATGCAATGAAATAAAGAGTTTATTCCATATCGTTAAAGGTCCAATAAAGATCTAACTATTATAAATCATTATGCACCAAATAACAGGGCAAGAATATATTACATAACAACAGTATTACAACCACAATAAATAATTGATGAAAATATAATAATTAAAAAACCTAGATGACTTGCATATAATAATGACTTTTTAGGTATACACTAAAAGCATGATCCATGAAAGAAAGAAAGAATTTATAAGCAGTGCTTAATTAAAATTGAAGACTTCTGCTTTGCAAAAGACAATGTCAAGAGAATGAGAAGACAAGCTACAGCCCGAGAGAAAATATTTTCAAGACATATGTGATAAAAGACTGGTATCCAAAATAAATAAGGAACTCTTAAAATTTAATAATAAAAAAAATAAACAATTCAATTTAAAAAGTGGGACAAAGAATTTAACAGACACCTTACCAGAGAAGGTGTAGCGATGGCAAATAAGCATGTGGAAGATATTGTATATCATATGTGATCAGGAAAATGCAAATTAAAACAATAATGAGATACTATTATACAGCTGTTAGAATGGCCAAAATCTAGAACACTGATAACATCAAATGGTGACAAGGACGTGAAGAAACAGGACCTGTTATTCATTGCTGCTGGGAATGCAAAAATGGTACAGTCACTTTAGAAGACAGTTTGGTGGTTTCTTAAAAAACTAAACATACTCTTCTTATCATATGATCCAGTAAAAGCACTCCTTAGTATTCACTCAAAGGGTTGAAATGTTTTGAGTTAGTGAACAAATAAATAAACTGGGACATATTCAGACAATAGACTATTATTCAGCACTAGAAAGAAATGAGTTATCAGGCCATTATAAAACCATGGCAGGTTTGCTCAGTGGTAGAGGTTGGCCTGGTGTGTATGTCCTGGGTTTGATTCCCAGTGAGGGCACAGAAGAAGCGACCATCTACTTCTCCACCCTTCCCCTTCCTTCTTCTTCTCTCTCTCTCTCCCTCTCTTCCCCTCCTGCAGTCATGGCTTGATTGGTTCAAGTGCATCAGTTCCAGGCACTGAGGATGGCTCTGTGGAGCCTCTGCTTCAGGTGCTAAAAATATCTCAGTCGTGAGCATGGCCTCATATGGGCAGAGCATTGCCCCCGGATGGGGGATGCCAAGTAGATCCCAGTTGAAGTACATGCAGGAGATTGTCTCTTTATCTTATCTTCCCTCTCCTCACTTAGAAAAAATGGAAAAAATGGGGGAAAATTTAAGTGCACATTTTTAAGTAGAAGAAGCTAGTCTGAAAAAGCTATCTACTATGATTCCAACAATATAACATTTTGGAAAAAGCAAAACTATAAAGGCAGTAATAAATATCAGTGGTTGCTAGGGGTTGGGGGCAAGGGAGGAATAAATGGGCAGAGCATAGAGGACTTTTGGGGAAGAGAAACTATTCTGTATATACTGTGATAATGTATATATGCCATTACACAATTGTCCAAATCCTTACACTATACACCAAGAGTAAATTCTAATGTAAACTATATATTTTAAGTGATAATGTTGTGTGAATGTAGGTTCATCAATTGGAACAAATATATATCATTCTGATCGTGATGTTGACAATGGGAGAGGCCATGCCTGTGTGGAGCAAGGGTTATGGGGCAACTCTCTGTACCTTCTCAATTTTTTATTGTGAATCCAAAACTGTTCCCCCCCAAAAAAGAGTTTAAATAGGGGTGTGATATAATAGCAGTGAAAATTTTTAACATCATTTAGATTCACTTAGGACATAGATGGAATACTCAACAAGTGATTTGACTAGCAGTTATGCAGACCAGATCACATTTTATACTAGGCTAATGTGGCCTAACTACTGAGGCATTCCTTCTGGGTATTCTACTTAAGGCCCTGTATGTAGCAAGGTTTCTCTAATTTCAATGTTGAGAACTTAAAAAATTCTCAGCTCTGTGAGAGCAGCAGAAATTTTCCCACCTACTTCCCTCTACGAGTCCTTTCCTCTGCCCCAGATAGATTCCTCACATGCATGCTCTGAAGACTCAAAACAAATTTCTGGAGATCTTGGGAGTTCTTTTTCTGTGCAATTAGTTCTCTCCTCTCCAGTACTCTGTGAACTCTGTCCACCTTAACCTCCCCAAGTCCACCTTATTATGCCTTCTCCACTAGGGAATATACTACAGCAGGGGAGCCATCTCTAAGGAATTACTGGGGATACCATAGGGCTCACCTTCTTTACCTATCTTCTTTTAAGAATGACTATTTGTCCTGACCTGTGGTGGTGCAGTGGGTAAAGCATTGAACTGGAATGCTGAAGTCAGTGGTTTGAAACCCCGGGCTTGCCTAGTCAAGGCTCATATGGGAGTTGATGCTTTCTGCTCCTCCCTCCATCTCTCTTTGTCTCCTCTCTCTAAAATGAATAAATAAAATCTAAAAAAATAAAAAAGAATTACTATTTGTCACTGCTAATATTTGAAAACCATTCTTCATAAACTTGGACTGGTTTTTGTATTTCCTATAAGTAAGTGGGTAAATCTGTCCCTGTTGATCTATTAGGGTCAAGAACAAATATCCTTTAAAAATATTTTTTAACTTAAGAAATGTTTGAAAAGGAGCAAATAAAATATATGATCATGAAGAAATAAAAAGGGGGTTAGAAGAATTCACAGGAAGGATTAAGAATTTAAAATACATATTTTGAAAAATAAAAAGCCACATTTGTGACTACAAAAACACAAAAAGCCTCACCAAGCGGTGGCGCAGTGGATAGAGCATCGGACTGGGATGCGGAAGAACCCAGGTTCGAGACCCGGAGGTCACCAGCTTGAGCACGGGCTCATCTGGTTTGAGCAAAAAGCTCACCAGCTTGGACCCAAGGTCGCTGGCTCCAGCAAGGAGTTGCTCGGTCTGCTGAAGGCCCGTGGTCAAGGCACATATGAGAAAGCAATCAATGAACAACTAAGATGTCTCAACGGCAACAAAAAACTGATGATTGATGCTTTTCATCTCTCTCCATTTCTGTCTGTCTGTCCCTATCTATCCCTCTCTGTAAAAAAAAAGAAAGAAAGAAAGAAAGAAAGAAAACACAAAAGATACAGTAGCACAGAGGGCAGGATTTATAAAACTCCAAATAAAAACAAACATAAAAATATGTCAAAAAGAAAAATCATTAGATAGGAGATAATACAGAAATCAAACACAGCATCTCTAGGATGTGTACAATTGGTATTTCTTTTTTTTTTTTTTAATGAAAGGAGGGGAGACAGAGACATACTCCCACCTGTGCCTGGACCAGGACCCACCCAGCAAGCCCACCAGGGTGAGATCCTCTGCCCATCTAGGGCAATGGTCGGCAAACTCATTAGTCAACAGAGCCAAATATCAACAGTACAAAGATTAAAATTTCTTTTAAGAGCCAAATTTTTTAAACTTAATCTATATAGGTAGGTACATTTCTTATTGAGGTAGTGCCTGCATGTGGTATTTTGTGGAAGAGCCACATTCAAGGGGCCAAAGAGTCGGCATGTGGCTCGCAAGCCACAGTTTGCCAACCCATTTCTCCATTGCTCAGCAAACCGAGCTCTTCTTAGCACCTGAGGTGGAGGCCATGGATTAATCCTCAGTGCTGGGGCCAACTCACTGCCATCGAGCCATGGCTGCGGGGGTGGGGGGATGGGAGAAAGATAGAAGTGAGAGGGGGAGGAGTGGAGAAGCAGATAGGCACTTCTCCTGTGTTCCCTGACCAGGAATTGAACCTGGGACATCCACACACCAGGCTGACACACTACACTGAGCCAACCGGCCAGGGCCACAATTGGTATTTCTAAATTAAGAGAATAAAACATACAAAACAGAGTATTTCAAAGTTATTTTAAAATTTTTTCCTAAAATAAATGAAAATTTGAATTTGCTGATTAAACCTGTATAATATTTCCCAGAAAAATAATTATGCAAAATGGTCAACACAAAGTTATTTCCTGGAGCAGGATACTAAAAAAGAACTCCCTGGGCAGGTAGTTTTAGGACAGAAAAATAAAGTCATCTACTAAGGCTGAGAAAAAAAAAGGGTGGGTTTAATCTGACCTATTTCTCCATAGCAACAGTTAATGACAGAGGAAGGTGGAGGAGTTTCTCCAGAATTCTGAAAAAAAAAAAAATAAGCCAAAAAATATTTAGCCAAATACCCAGCCCATTTGTTTTATGTTTATGGCAAAAGAAGGCATTCTCAATTTTGTTCAGACTCTGGGAATCATGAGTCCTTCTTTTAAAAATAATTACAACATTTTAATAAAAAAATCTATCCCAAAAGGATTGAATCAAAACACAAAACTTAAAGAGAGTTGAGTACATGTTCTAAAAATACTGATAAAGAGTATTGAATACATTTAAATGTTTATCAAAATATCATATTATTATTTAAGAAAAATGAATTTATAGACTTTAATATTAAACAAGTTATTAATTTTAAAAAGTGTTGATAGACAATATACATTTGTTAATATCCTTATCTTTCAGCAGAAGAGCCAAAGGCTACCAAGAAATAATTAATGAATCAAATATAATGCTAGCTTCATTTTAAAAATTGACAGTTGATATTAATAGTCCAACATAGCTTGTTAATGCTTGATAAACTCACAAGTACCCTTTTATGGGTCAGTCCTACACAAGTAAAGTCATTAAACAAAATCAAACTGTTTTACAAATTTACGATATCTTATGTAGCCAATGGGCCAGAGTGAGAGAAAAACTACTGCAACCAAAGCAGGATGATATTATGAAAAGATTAAACACATAAATCAAAGGAACAGAGCACTCGGAAATAAACCAACACCTCAATGGTCAACTGAGTTCCAACAATGGTGTGAATATGATTTAATATAGGAAAAATAACCATTTCTACTAAAGGTGCTAGAACAGTTGGATATCCATATGCAAAAAAAGAAGAAGAGGAGGAGAAATGAGAGGAGGGGGAAGAGGAAGAGGAGGAGGAGGAGGAGGAGGGGGAGGAGGAGGAGGAGGGGGAGGAGAAGGAGGAGGGGGAAGAGGAGGAGGAGGAGGGGGAGGAAGAGGAGGAGGAGGAGGAACATTAGGAGCAAGAGAAGAAGAAAAGGAAGAAGAAAGAGAAAAGAAAGATAAAACTTCAATCAATATCTCACACCAAATACAAGATTATATCCAAATAGATCGTATGCCCAAATGTAAAACTTGAAATTACAAAACTTCTAGAAGAAAATACTGTATAGGAGAAAATGCTTATGGCATTGGATTAAGCAAAGATTTCTAAAATATTGTATCAAAAGCACTAACCACAAAAGAAAAAAATCATAAATTGGACTGTATCAAAATTATAAACTTCTATTAAAAAATACTCGAGAATAAAAACTAAAAAAATTTTTTTTCAATTACAGTTTACATTCAATTGATATTGCATTGATTTCAGGTGTGTATCATAGTGGTTAGATAATCATATACTTTACAAAGTGATCGCCCTGATATTTCCAGTACCCACCTGGCACCATACATAGTTATTACAGTATTATTGGCTATATATTCTACGGTGTACTTTGTATCCCCAATGACTATTTTGTAACTGCCAATCTGTATTTCTCAATCCCTTCACCTAAAAAAAACATTTTTAAAAGGCCTTTTGGAATATTATTTGCATCAAAGATTTCAAAGTTGTAATTTGATAATATTAAAAAGAAAAAGTAGGGTTCAGCATCTCCCAAAGTCTCTAATCTCCCAAGCCTTTCCAGAGTGGGAGACTAAGCTAGCCACCCTATATGCCTTACTTAGCCTACTTAGCTCACACTAGGTGGCCCAATTATGTGTTCATATGGCCCACATCTACTCAAAACTATTTCAATTGCAAGAGACAGAAACCCTAACCTAAAATAATCAAAAAGGAAATTCTTTGGCTAATGAACTCCAGGGGTAGCTCTATGTTCAATTATTGATGTCATCAGAACCTGGTCTTTCTCCATCTCCTATTACCCACCTAAGACACAATGAATCAAAATCCCTAGGAGTTAGATGGTAGACTCTTATTTAACAACAACAACAAAGCCTTTCCAGAGGCCATAGGAAGTTTATTGGGTAATTGTTTTATCTGTGTATAGCTTATCTTTGCAAGCTAATTACAAGCTTCTTACAGGCATGGGCAACTTCATTTGCACCTTAATCAATCTAAAAATGGCTCAATGGGACCCTGGTCAGTTAACTCAGTGGATAGAGCATCAGCCTGGCATGCGGACATCCTGAGTTTGATTCCCTGTTCAAGGCACACATAAGAAATGTCTATCTGCTTCTCCACCCTTCCCCCTCTCCTTTCTCTCTGTTTCTCTCTTCCCCTTTCGCAGTCAAAGCTCCACTGGAGCAAAGTTGACCGAGCACTGAGGATGGCTCCATGGCCTCTGCCTCAGGCACTAGAATGGCTCCGGTTGCAACACAGTAACTCCCCAGATGGGCGGAGCATCGCCCCCTGGTGGGCATGCTGGGTGGATTCCGGTTGGGCACATGCAGGAGTCTGTCTCTGCCTCCCCACTTCTCATTTCAGAAAAATACAAAAAAAAGACTCCCCCAAAAAAGGGAATCAACCATCTGCTTCTCCCTCCACACTCCTCCTTCTCTCTCTCTTCCCTTCTCTCAGCCAGTGGCTCAACTGGTTGAAGTGTCAACCCCCGGCACTGAGGATAGCTCAGATGATCCCAGTACTTCAGCTTCAGGTGCTGAGAATAGCTCAGTTGATTCAAACAATGCCCAGATGGGGGTTGCTAGGTGGATCCAGGTCAGAGTCTGTCCCACTATCTCCCCCCCCCTTACTTAATAATTAATTAATTAATTAATTAAAATGGCTCAATGGATATTTAAGTATTCTGTAAAGTCTGGTAGATATGGAGATGCAGTAAGTCTCATTCATGTTGGTATCAAAGGGCATTAAAATTTTTTTATATCCTTTTGCAAAATCTGGGCTAGTGAAAGTACAGCTGTATTAAAAGATTTTAAACAACTATATCCAAATGGTATTAGTGAATAAATTTGAGTTGGTAAAAAGAAAAAGCTTCACACAGTATTCCAAAAACCTTTGTTCCTGGCCCTACATTATTCAAAAAAATTTTAAACTTGAATAAAGATATAAATGATAAATATCATACCTACATCTAACAAAACTAGGATATGACAAATGATAAAAATGTATTTCACAATAGCTTGGCCACCCAAACATTATTACTGTGATGGAATTCTAGTCTTCACATTATACCTACGTTTCTGTATATTATTGGCCCCACTTTTCTCCTGAGCATCAAAGTTTTGGCTGCCAGCTTGTCTAGACTTACATCCTTACAACTCCAAATCTAATGGGAAGAAAAACTTTCCTTTTCCAACAACTCAGAAAAAAAAAATACTGTCCTTATTTTCATTGAGCAAAACCAAATTCCATGCCTGTTCTCAAATACCATTCACAGAGGCCAACGTGACATGATGGTCTGGTTGGCCAACCCTGAGTTCCAAGCTCACCACTTGGAAGCTAGTGGTGGTGTCGGCCACCCCTGAGGCATACCAGAATTGATTCAGAATGGGAGAGGATGGTTCCCCAAGGAAATCTGGCTGATGAACTGCTCAACAACAAACCAAGTAAGCCAGGGTCTCTGCTCTCTAGGAGCTTACATTCTCCTCAGAAGAACAATGTTTACAGATATATTAACATATTTTCAATATGATGTGGTAAATGTTGTGATAAAGGGCAAGTAAATTTAATCTGGGGAGTCAGGATCACGGCTAAAGAAGTTCCCAGGAGAAGTTGATGCCGAAGTCTAGAAAGATTCATAACTGTTTATAAGGCATAGAGGAGGGCTTCAGAGTGGTGTAGGGATGTTCCAGGCATCCTTGACTTATAAGATTTGATTCCCCTGAAGGTAGGAATCATGCCCTATTTTTTCCTCTCTGGAATCTAACATCATGACTAGCATGTATTGGAAAATCTACAAGTGCTTGATAAATTTATTAACATTCCCTCATGATCTCTTCCACAAAAATTATGAGGGAATTTGTAAGCTCAATATTTAACCTCATTGTTAAGAGAAGGAAACTGAGATAGGTTAGGTCATCAAAATCTCAGGTCCAGTCAACAGCGGTACCATGATAACCTTCCCAGAGGCAGGGGCATATCCAAACTCCAGACACTAAGAAGAATGATAAAACCTTAGCCTTGTGTTATTACAACAGTAGAGTGAGAAAGAAAAGTTTTAGTATGAGTAGCAGTCTTATAAAACACCAAATTTTCTTCTAATAATTTCAAATGTCAATGGTAAAATTTTATTTTAAAATCCCCTTGAATAAATAAGGACTGGGAAAAAAAGGAAAGGGAAACATATTTGTTTGGGTGGGTTGCTTAGCAACACCACACATACCAGAGACTCCTTTTGAAGGTGGAATATGGGGACCACCTGGTTCTTCAGCTTGTGTTTACCTCACTGGTTTACACTGGAAAATAAAAGCGAAACAGGAAATATGATAATTTTAATTTACAGAAGTCAGCCGTGTGGAGAATACTAAGTATTAAATTAGACTGGGCTATTTTTAAAGTTTCCTTTTAAAATAGTTTTTCTGAGTGTCCACAGTGGCACCGAGACTAAGAGGTGGGGTTTGTACAGCATGTCCCCAGAAGAACTTACCACACAAATGAAATAAAGCCAAATAGTAGCCACATTGTTATCAGTATTTCAGGCCCTATAGATTCTTAAAATCTGTACTATGGCAATATGATTGTGGCAACCAGAGGAAAAAAAATATGAGTTTGTACATCTCACTTACCTAGTAAGGCAAAACTTTGCATGAGCAATTGAGTTTTAAGATGAATATTAAAAGGAGGAATTCTGTAGAAAGGGAAAGAAATTTCCCACCTCAAGGCCTGCTTCAGCAAAAGCTGGGAGCTCTGAAGGGAAGAAAATGTGTCAAGGTAGGAGCACAAAAGAGAACATTAGTAAGCCAGAAAAAATGAATAGTTTTGTGTAGGAAAACATTGGATGGCTGGTAGAGGATTTATAAAGACTAAGACTGAAATTAGTGGCGAAATTCCTGAAATGGAAGATTTAGGACACAATGGACCAAATTATATTACACAAATATTGCTGCGATTTTTTAAAATCACATGCCTTGCAATGATTCGTAGTTAAAATTTTGGGTAAAGCATACAACTAATTCTGAATTACGTATGAGTGGACATATTTTCAATCTACCTGAATTCTTTTAGGGAAGGGTAGAGTCTTAGAAAGAATCTTTCAGATTTTATTTTAAATAATTGAGACTGAAATAAAAGGGCATATTAATTACAAAATAAGGTCTCCATTTCTAACAAACATCTGAGGCCTTCCCTGATCTGACCCTACCTACCTTCCCCTCCCACACCAGCCTGAGCAGCCTTTCTTTTCAATCCCCTCTTGTGTTGAAAGCTTCCACTACTGACTTGACACTAAATTATAACATTATCTATTGTTATTCAGACTAAATCTGCGTATCTTTCCAATGAGATTTTAACTCCCCAAAGGATCTGTTCAAACAATATTTTGTTTTTTTTTAGCATATTCTAACCAAAATAGTGATGTTATTTACTATGCACAGTAAAAATGCAGTTTGAATCCTAAAAGTAGATAGTAATTAAATTCATTTGTTTCTTTTTCTATTATTCCTTGATATTATTGTTTTTCCGTTCAAGTATTCTCTTCCTTAGGTCTCTGAACTGAAGACTTGCAAGCAAAAAATAGTAAGAACAAACAAGAAAGGAACCCACTAAGCCCGTGATGGCGAACCTATGACACGCGTGTCAGCACTGACAGGCGTAGCCATTTTCTATGACACGCAGCCACATACCAGAGAAATATGGGGCCTCATGCCAAGAGGACGTTTCATCCTCGGCTCCTGCACGGTCAGGTGCAGTAGCCAAGGATAAAACATTTACTGTAGTGTAGACATTGTGCCGGGGGTCTGTAGGCCAAAACAACAGAACTCTGGTACAGAGTGTCTAGTTCTGGGACTTCTGGTTAGGCTGTTTTCCTCGAAGTGACACACCACCTGAGTTATGCTTGGTTTTGTGGTGAATTTTGACACACCAAGCTCAAAAGATTGCCCATCACTGCACTAAGCAGTAATCTGCTGTCTTCTAAACCTTTGACTATGGAAAATAAAAGAAATCTCTGGGAACAAATATCACAAAACTGAAAACAGCATGTGGGCTTAAACTCTTCCCAGGACCCTTGGAGCACAAAGAAGTTGTATTGGTATGTAAAATTTAAAAAGAGCTCTCTGTGAAAAGTTAGGAACCCCAGGCTTTGTCAAAGTTTTAGCTGTGTGACTGAAAATGATGGCACCTGACTATATTCATTCATGCCCTCAACAAATCTTCAGAAAATGCAAGTTCCTAAAGGGATGGCTTTTTGCCTATTTTATTGATTGCACTCTCCTAGTGTTGTGCCTGGTGCATAGTAGTTGCTCAAGAAATATATGTTATGAAATCCTCTGTGCTTGGCATGGAGCCTCAGTCCTCAAGAAGTTCATGATTTGGTTGGGACAAAGACTTCCAAATGTGCAATCTTAACAGATGAAAATATTCATCATAATTAAGAAAGAAGAGCTAATAACAACTAACACTTGAGCAGTTACCATGTGCCACACAGTGTTCCACATGCCTTGCCTTCATTAATTCACTTAATCCTCACAACAGCCCTATGACCTGAACAATATATTTCCATTTTTATAGACACAGAAAGAAAAGCAATTTGGCCAAGGCCACACAGCTAGGATAAGGCAGAGCAGGATCTGAACCCAGAGTTCTAAATTAGCACACTGTAGGCACAAACCAAAGAGTAAGTCAGACTCAAGGACCCACTGAAGTTTCTTCTATCTATCCAGATGATGGCATCATTGGTGATCATGAAATACTAGAAATATGGGGTAAATGTTTCATGAAAACCCATCCATTTGGGAAATATTGATGCTTCTCAAACTCAGGATGCCCCAGAATCCTCTGAGAAGATTCAGAATTTCAGCCTGAAATCCTGGAGATTCTGAATCAAGAGGTGGGAGTGGAGACCTAGAATCTATATTTTTAACAATGCTGCAAGTGATGCTGGTGATCTTTTGATCACATTTTTAAAACACTGCACTAGATCTATTTTCCAGCCAAACTTTCGGCTCAGAATTTTTGCTCTCTTTTCGTGCCTGACTATCCTCTGGCCATGTGTATGTTCAGAATGCATTGACTATGCAGTGTGGTAGTGAGGCACAGGGCCTCAGCATCTTGGGAGTGTCCCTGGATTACAGGCACTGGATAACCCGGATAACCCTGACCCAGGGCAGTTATTTACAATTTATTTGTCTCCTCCTGAAGGCAGGAACTGTTTCATATTCTGCTCTATATGTCCAGCTTGAAATTCAGTGCACAGGAAATGTCTTCAGAATGAACTGATGGATAGCATGAGCCCTGCCTTAACTGAAAGACAGGTATGTACATAGATAAACTGCAGTGCCAGGTGATAGGTAGATATGATTACCTAAATACAAGCAGCAAATTATGAGCACAGGGGGAACCAACGAAGGATGTTGCACGTAGATGTACAGGATGGGAAATCATGCTAGAAAAATAGACTGGAAGTTATCACAGGGTAACTCATGTCATCAAGACTTCATATGCTGAAGTCCTAACTCCCACTACCTCAGAATGAGACTGTATTTGGAGACAGGGTTTTTAAAAGGTAAATAAATTAAAATGAAGTCATTAGGATAGGCCTTAACCTAATATGACTGGTGTCTTTAAATGAAGAGGAGATTGAGATACTGACACAGAGAAAAGACCATTTGAAGATAGTAGAGGAAAGCTGCCATCTACAAGCCAAGGAAAGACACTTCAGAAGAAATAAATTCTGCCCACACCTTGATCTCAGACTTCCAGTGTATATAGCATTGTGAGAAAATAAGTGTCTATTATTTAAGCCACCCAGTCTGTACTTTTGTTATGGCAGTACTAGCAAACAAATACAGAAGCAGATTATGAAAATTTACTAAACCAAACTATGGAAATTAAAATTTATCCTTTTAAGTTGTAGGAAGTTCCCAGAGGTGTCTAAGCATCAATTTGCCATGAGCAGCTTTGGTTCTGAAATATAATTTGGAAACAGCAGAGACCCTGAAGAGGAGAATGGAGTTGTAACAGACAGATACGTTGTTTCGATGGGAAACAGAACAAAACATAAGATAAGGGCCCTGGACTCAACTCTTAACGGTAATGAAGAAACAAAGGTCCTTCCAGAGAGACATCTGCAGGGTAGAAGCTTTGGGGAAGATGAGGTGTAGAGTGAGAAGAGATGAGGATTATCAGGAAATGTAGATTAGGCAGTGAGGAGAACAACAATGGCGCAAATTTCAACTAGGGATACTGGAGGTGTAGCAGGCTTAATAGAGGAAGGGAAAAGAGAACTAATTTGGATAGGTTAGGTTTCAGACAGTTGCAGAGCATAGAGTTAGATGTGCTCCGTAGAATGAGAATCAAGTTCTGGACCTGGGGCCTGATTAACATTCTGTTACTCAGAGGCCCGTGCTGGCACCTGCACGCGTGTGGGAGAGAGGGAAGGGATGAGCTCAAACTGGGAGCATCACCACCTGAATCCCAAGGCCGAATCCATGGGTGGAAACAGGAGCCAACCAAAGACTGAAGAAACTATCCAAAAAGCAGAACACGGGAGAGGAGGGCCATCAAAAAAAGTCAAGGAAGTCCACGTTAGTAGTTTGTCGGTAGTTTTCAAAGGAAAGAAAGCTGAGTCTCTGCTGTAGACCAGCTCAGACTGGATTTTACTAGTTCACACCATCCACAAAGTGCTCTTCTCTCTCTTACTCTCTGCACTTCGGTAAACCGAGGCAGAAGTAGCTGGCGGTTAGCCAGGACCCAAGCATTATCTCAGGGTCGCACTGACTGTGATAGCTCCAAGAGCCCTTTCCTCACAAGCTGGCTTGCGGGCGAGCAGGCGGGTCAACGACTTCGTCCGGGTCTGAGCCCTTTCACCTGAATGGAATGTGGGCGCGGGCGCTGCACTTCGGCTCCCCTTGGAACGCGGGCCGGGACGCCGCTGGCCGAAGGCGCTGGCCGAGGGGCAGCCCCATCGCGCCTCCCCCCGCAGCGCGCCGCGGCCGCTGGGCGAGGAGAGGCGAGAGGAGGCGAGGGGGAGGCGGGCCGAGAGGGCGGGCGAGGGACGCGGGACTGCGGGAAGGTCGGGGGCGGGGAGCAGCAGGCGGCGGGGCCCGGGAAGAAGAGAACATGGCTTCTGCGGCGGGCTACGCCGAGCGCCGCTCGGGGCGAAGGCGCGTCGGGCGCCAGTGACCGCGATGGTGAACTCGAGCCGCGTGCAGCCGCAGCTGCCCGGGGACGCGAAGCAGCCGCCCGCTCCCCGAGCGGCGGGCCCGGGCCGGCTGATGGCGGGCGGTACGGCCGTGGGAGCCGGCCTCGCTGCGCCGGGTGGCCTCCGCGAGCAGAGGGGCCTGGAGATCGAGATGGAGCGCATCCGGCAGGCGGCTGCGCGGGACCCCCCGGCCGGAGCCTCGGCCTCCCCTTCTCCTCCTCTCTCGTCGTGCTCGCGGCAGGCGTGGAGCCGCGACAACCCAGGCTTCGAGGCCGAGGAGGAGGAGGAGGAAGAGGAGGTAGAAGGGGAAGAAGGGGGAATGGTGGTGGAGATGGACGTGGAGTGGCGCCCGGGCAGTCGGAGGTCTGCCGCCTCCTCGGCCGTGAGCTCTGCGGGCGCCCGAGGCCGGGGGCTGGGGAGCTACCACGGCTCCGGCCATCCGAGCGGGAGGCGGCGCCGGCGAGAGGACCAGAGCCCCCCGAGCTCCAGCCCGGCCGGCGGTGGGGACCCGCTACATCGCCACCTACCCCTGGACGGGCAGCTGCCGCGAGTGGCCTGGGCCGAGAGGCTGGTTCGCGGGCTGCGAGGTAAGAGCGCGACCCGCTGCGGCTGATGCTCAAACCTCAACCGCGGGAGCCATCGCCCTTGCGGGCTACTTTCCGGGGTTCCAACTCGCATCCCGCTAGCGTCCCGCCTCCCTTGGAAGCGCGTTCCCCACCTCTGCTAATTCTGCTCTATTTCCGGTACCCAGCCCTTATTGGTGCAAATATATTGTATGCCTCCCTATTCCAGAAGAAGAAATGTCAGCATAGTTTTACTTCTGGAAATAAGTGAACGCTGTATTAAAGTGAAAGGCAACATCTGGGTTTATATTATTATTATTGGGGGGGGGAATGAGTAGTACACCTAATGGTGGTTACACTGTGTACTCGCTAATTTCACGAAATTAAAATGGAAATTCTACATTAGTTCCTATGGTCTTTCAGGTCTTGATCCCTCGTTGCGCCTCATCCTGTTCTCCAAAGGGTAACTACAGCCTTATCCAAATTGTGGGAGGAGTGTCTTTGGGTCGTCGTTGATGTTGTTTTGATTTGTGCGGTTGTTTCTGGGAGAGGTTGCTGTTGAGAACACCGCGAATAGAATAAAAAATTATCTTTGAAAACAGTTATTTGGCCATTTCTAGTTCTAAGCATTTTTCTAAAAGTTTTCAAAATGTTACATTGTTTTAAAAAATTGGAAGCATGTTTTTAAATAATTAAATTAATGTTTATGGAAATTCCAACAACCTAGTGAAGTCACCAGATATCAGCTGTGTGTAAATGTGTCAGTTCAGGGCGCCCAGGTCTCCAAAACGCAGGAAAGGAATATTTAAACTCACCAGCGTCTATTGAGAGGACACAAAATTTCCAAGAACAGATGGGCATCCTGTTTTTGCAAAGTTTTGTCAGAGGTATCACTGGAAAAGAGTTGCATTTGCTCTCACTATCTGAATTATTTTAAAATTCACTTTTTTTTTTAAGTAAGAAGAGGGGAGATAGTGAGACACACTCTCCATGCCACCCCCTTTCCCCCTAAACTGGATCGAGGCAGCAATTCTGCCTGGGGCCAATGCTAAACTAAAATCAACCCAGCTCTCCTCAGTGCCTGAAGCCAGTGCAGGGACCAACTCCCGAACCAATGGACCTACTGGCTGCAAGAGAGAGAGAAGGGGAAGAGAAAGGGGGAGAAACGCAGATGGTCATATCTCTTTTGTGCCCTGACTGGGATTGAACCTGGACGTCCATATGCCTGGCCACTGCTCTCTCCACTGGGAAAACTGGCCAGAGCCTTAATCTCCGCTTTTAAGATCAGATCTTTTGAAAATTTCCTTCCCTTCTCTAACCTGTCAGTTTTGAAAATCTTGCACACACACACACACAAAAATCATATTTTTACAGCAATATGATTAAGACCAAGTCAGGCCTACATATAGACCCTAGCTCTACCACACATTGGCTGTGACTTGAGTTAATTGCTTACCTTCGCTGATCCCCAATTTTCGCATTTATATTTTTAAGAGATAATTATAATATTCAGTTCTTTACTTTGGAGAATTAAATGAGATGAGACATATAAAACATCTCCCATCTGAACACTTCATAAATTAAATCAAATGCTGCCGGACCTGTGGTGGTGCAGTGGATAAAGCATCGACCTGGAACGCTGAGGTTGCCAGTTCAAAACCCCAGGCTTACCTGATCAAGGCACATATGGGAGTTGATGCTTCCTGCTTCTCCCCTTCCTTCTCTCTGTCTCTCTCTCAAGTAAATAAGTATTTATTTTATATATATAACAAATATATATATATATATATATATAGAGAGAGAGAGAGAGAGAGAGAGAGAGAGACATTTAAAAGAACCTAAAGTACTAGCCTGATTGTCAGGGTTGGCTAAACTATAACAAATAGATACCTCCTTTCCCATTCACTATGTTTCATCACATTCCATTCCCAGAACTTTTTCTTCATCCCAGACAGAAACTACCCATTAAGCAATAACTCCCCATCCTCCTCCTTCCTGCCTCTGCTAACTTCTATTCTACTTTCTAGACACCTCAGATATTAGTGGTATCATACAGTATTCGTCCTTTTGTGTCTGGCTTATTTCACTTAGCATAACACTTCGAAGGTTTACCAGAACTTCATTCCTTTTTGATATCTGAGTAGTATTCCTTTGTATGCACCACATTTTGTTTATTCATTAATCACTTGATGAACACTTTGGTTGTTTTCACCTTTTGACTATTATGACTCCTTTTATTTTAATCCAAACCTCACCCCATTACTTCTTCCTTTTCCCTTTTTATTTGCACAGATTTTGAACAAAGACATTTTGTATTTTCATTGCTGTGGGGATTTTTTTTGAGGCAGGATTGCTACTCTGTCATAAGGTTATGCTAGTAACAGAATTTATGCGGTCAACAAACATTTACTTATGGAGAGTCTCTTTTGTGCTTGGTACTAATGAAGATGAATAATACACTATGTCCACTCTTGAGGAGCTCCTAGTTTAGTAGGGGAAACAGATAAAAGTAAATAACTGCGGTGGCAGATCCCATGCATGGGAGGGATTCAGAGAGAAGAGGACCAGCTCTACCTGGGGAGGCCAGAGGCAGTAAAACCTTTTGAAAAATGGGGGTGGGGAGGATGGAAGAAGGAAAAATAACAGAAGTAAGACCAACTAAGCCTGTAACTCTTCGATACTTTTTCCTGTAGACAGTTAAAGCCAATGGGGGCTGATAGGGTCACATGTCGATATGAAGAGGATTCTAGCAAGAGCATAGAGAATGGGGTAAGTGAGGTAGGTAGTGCTGGTTACTGGGAGAATAAATAGGTCGAGAGAGGGCTGGGGAAGGGTGCAAGGGCCCGTGTGTGAGCTGGGATGGAAGGAAGTTTAAGAGAGAAACCATCAAAATAATGGGTCAGTTCCCTATCAGGGTTAAGAAGAGAGCCTAATCTAAGATCAAATCCGTGTTTCTGGCTTGGTTCCATTAATTCAAACAAGGCAAAAAGGTTTCTAGAGAAAAAGGAAAGAAAATTCTGAGGTTGGGGTAAGTGTGTGTGAGTGGCCTGTGGAATCTACAGTTAGGAACTGGTGGGGGGGCCGTGGCAGATGCTTGTCTGCACCTCAGGAGAGGGCTGATGAGAACTCTGGATCCAGGAGCCAATATCATCAAAGGCAGCAATTGACTATTCTCTAGAAAGTGGACTAATGGTAATAAAAAGTCACTTCTCTTTCTAAAGGTGTCCCTGCAATTCAAATGAATAGTAGGAAGGATTGTACTTGTTCTAAGTAAGGTCCACGTGTGTCTAAATACAAAAACAGGATTCTTTTATGAGTGCAATGAGCATTTGGTCAGGCTATTTAGAATGAACTCATAGCCCATATGGATTTAGGTCTTTACAACATTTTGACATCTAAGCATCAGAAATAGCACATTTTATAGAGACCTGTTTCTGAAGCATAAATGGGCCTCTCTAACCACACTATATACTTCACACGTATTTCTCACTCCCAGAGCAACCCCGCAAAGAGATCCTCCTCTCGCGTTTTCAGATAAGAAAATAGAGGCTCATAACATTAGGGAAGGTCATAGCCCATAAGTGGCTGAGTCCTCATTTGAACACAACTCTGACTTCAAATCCCTACATTGTACCTTGTCATGAACGATAAAGTCACAAGGGTTTAGTGTATTTCAGATGGGACATGGTCAATATGAGGCAAAAGATCCACACTGAATCTTTTTACCATGGAACTGAAACATTTACAGATGAAATGATCTGCTAGCTGGGATTAGTTTCAAAATGATGGGGAAGAATGGGTAAGGGTTTAGACGAATCAGGTTGGTGACAAGTTGATAATTGTTGAAGTAGGGTAGAGGTAATAGGAGTTCATTATAGTATTCTGATATATGTTGTATATTGCAAAATAAAAAGGTTTTAAAGGCATTTGAATAAAATAGTTGCAAAGATGGTATTTTTTTCTAAGTCAGTTATATTTGGGACATCTTTTGTGTTTTGGTTTATCCATCTCTGAGTTCCTTGATATTTATATTAATGAGTAACACTGCACAAGGGAATAGACACTGTTTAGGCGATGTGCTACGACCCTGGGATTTGGCGCGAAGCACCCTCTTAAACATGAAGGAAGCTGGATATTACCCAGTTTCCCCCTCATGTCACGTCCTCCCTAACAGTTGGAGACATCTTATATGCTGAACATGAGTGCATGGAATGCTGGCAAGTTACTCTCTCCACAACTGGGACAACTGTAGGAACAGACAACGGTTAATTTTGAAGAATGCTGCCATTTTGGATGTGATCTCTATCCTTAACCATTCTTATTCTATTAGCTTAGTCAACATGGGAGGCAGGTAGCAACGGGACAGCAAATTTTTCTATTTATGGATACTGCCATTTCTCATCCATCAGCATGTAAAGAAGTCCCTGTACCCTGAGACAGACCCAGCCTACGCACCCAATGGGGAAATTAGATGAAATGTTTAAAGCAATAAATACTTGGGGAGGTAGATAGAGTAATTTAGAAAAAGTAAATGCATTAAAGTGTATTATGTAAAAGTATAAATAAAGGAACGTGTTTCTTTTCATTTGAAATGTTTCCTTCAAGGGCTAGAATCTTATTGCGATAGAGCATTGCAAGTTTAGCTTGAATAAAATTTGAAAGGAGTTTGGTTTTTCTATTTATAGGTCATGCAGTTGTACCCTTTGTAAATATTAGGAACTGAAATTGTCCCTTAGTGTATAATTGTTTATAAACCATAGGAAAGAGTGAAGTCACTGACTGAGTGAGGCAACAATCTTTCCCAATGATAAAAAGACTAACAATCTCTACGTTTGTGTATGTCTCAGATCTGACCTCCAAAAATAATATTCCCAAAGAAATGGTGTGGTTGTGGCCAGGGCTACTGTGCCTAACATTTGGCTGCCTCTGTGTTATTCTGAGTTGTAATTTTCCATGTCATATAAATTTGTAATAATTCTTTAATATGATCGTTTCAGCAAACAAACATTCTGCTTGCAGCATTTCTTCTGAGTGAGTAATTCCCTGACAACTACCAGATCTTGGCAGAAGCAAACCCAAGTCATAAGTTATGCTCCACTTTTCAGTGGTGAAACCTATGATGCATAACACAGTGTCTTTGAATTCGGGTGCTGATTTTCCTAAAGGAAATCTGGAATATAAAAGAAAAGAAAATGTAATACTCAAATTTAGGAGTAGAACTAATATATTATTATAAGACTTACGAATACATAAACACTAGTGATGAGGTCATCTCTTCAAAGTGAAAGACCATATATCGTTTTTCCCCTGTTCTCTGTGTGGCTTGATTGTGGCCTAAGTAGCTCTGTGAGTTCCTGTGACTTGAAGGGGTTAAAGTCTGAGAATAAAAAAGTGTGAGGCAACCGGGGACCAGGTTGGCTTCCATTCACAGCCAATCTAATTTAACTGAAAGGATTGAGAAGTTTGTCTTTTGGAAAACATTAAGGCTCTTCCAACTAACCAGCAATGTGATTTTACCACACTGTTCGCTAATGGGGGTTTGTCTGTCTGCTAGTCCAAAACTGCGGTAACTCTCTCCAGCAAGCCTGCGGAGGGTTATGTCATCTTTGCTCCGCTGGCCCCACACTTTTTCCATCTGTGAAAATGTAGAACATGGTTACTTGGTTTACTCTCTCCAGAGAGAGAAATCAGCTAAGTTGTTGCTTTTAATTTAAAGATTATATGTTAATTGGCACTTTAAAAATGTGTTAAACTGAGCATGTATAGTGTAGTGGCCTTTATGAAACTAAGCTACAGTTTCATAAAGGCCAAAGACAGGTAGAAAGCGGGCAGATTTTAGACCAGTGTATTAGAAGCGTAGTGATAGATGTTTCTGTAGGCAAATGATGCTCCAACCAGGACTTCTTTTCCTCAGGGGTGATTTAAAAGGTATCATTTGCAATAGATGTAGTTTCCTGTACTAAGTTTAGTAATAGGATAATTACCAAGCTGTACCTTCCCTATATAAGAAGAGCTGATGTTTATGCACAATTATTTCATCTCTTTTAGGCTGCCCACATTTCCTGTTCTCTTTCTAAATATTTACTAAGGTACTCTGCTAAAACAATTTCCCAGTTACATTCAGAGCGCGCTAAAAAGAAATACAGGAGAATCTCCCCGAAAGGTTATACTTATTTTGTGTGGTTTCCCTTTGCCATTCATAAGATTTTTAAAAAATAAAACGAGCCTGACCAGGTGGTGGTGCAGTGGATAGAGCATTGGACTGGGATGCGGAAGACCCAGGTTCAAGACCCCCGAGGTCGCTAGCTTGAGCGCTGGCCCATCTGGCTTGAGCAAAAGCTTGTCAGCTTGGACCCAAGGTCGCTGGCTTGACCAAGGGGTTGCTCAGTCTGCTGAAGGCCCGTGGTTAGGGCACATGTGAGAAAGTAATCAATGAACAACTAAGGTGTTGCAACGAAAAACTAATGATTGATGCTTCTCATCTCTCTCCGTTCCTGTCTGTCTGTCCCTGGCTCTCTCGCTGTCCCTGTGAAAATAAAAATAATAAAAATAAAAAAATAAATAAAATGACATATTTTATTATTTTAAAGGTCTCTGGGGAACAAGACTCATGGAGGAAAACAGCACAAACCGAGAGAAATACCTGAAAAGCGTGTTACGGGAACTGGCCACGTACCTCCTTTTTCTCATAGTCCTTTGCATCTGTAAGTAGAATGTTGCCTTCCTCTAAAGGAAAAGTTTTGGAAATATTTGACCTGTCAAAATCATAATGAAAAGGACTTGCATGTGCAGCACAAGGGTTAATTTAGAAGTTTTCTTCTCTGTTTTTAATTCCAATTTAGAATTTGGTAAAGCTCTCTTCTCTTGTAAACTTCAATGAAAATTCAGCATTATATGATTGTGATTATCAGTTATGACCATTCTTACTCTGAGATGCATGTAGTCGCCTACCATTTACCAAGAAACTTAAGTAAAAGGATTTCTGTCTTAGATTTCTTAACCATAATTAAAATGTCACTATTATATCAATGAATGTAAAGTCTACATAAAAATTATTTTCAGCAAAATGACTTTCCAAATGTAACTTTCAAAAATACAAATAATGCCACCTAATATTGCTTTTATGGGAAAATAAAGTCCCTTTCTTTTAGATTTAGATGTGTTGTGGGAATGCCTTAATTCTTCAATAATCTCCTAATTTTTACTCTATGGAAAGTTTACTGCAGACTAATCTCTTTCTTTTTTCTCTCTTCTTTCAGTAAATCCCTGCATCCTCTGGGAGGGGATAGGAGGGAGGCCTTAGCCAGAAACGAGTCTTAGCAACCATTTGTCTCAAAGTCCAGAAAGTCATAGGCAATGGATTTATTCTTTGAATTAAAAGGTGTCAGTTGATGGAATTCTGTGATGTCCCTTCTAAAGTCCTTTATGAGAACAGACAAGGACTTACTTCCAGAAGTTCTTACTACTCTGGAAAAAGAGTTCATCCTTATAGTGTGTACCTCGAAGTGCTCAAAAATTCATGCCAACCTTAGAAAGAGTCCCCTTCTTTGTATATGGAGAGAATCAAAATGTAATCAAAACTTTAATAATGCCATTCTTATTACATTAAAATTGACAGCTAGGATTTAATTGATTAAATGCTAAAATCTTCCTTAAAAACAAGATTTTATTTACTAGATTTATGAAAAGAATAAAAATATTTGTAAGTTGTACATAAAAGATTCAAAGAAGTATCAAAGAAGTATCAAAGTTTCAATATTTGTAATTTTAAGAAATTAAATATTGATTTATTTAATATACTCACACTGGTTTTTCCTAATACCAGTAAGCTCTTAATGCGCTTTAGCAGGGTGTGACTTCTTTTTACATTTTTGGAGACTTTGACTAAGTGGTAACTTAAGAAAAACGAAGTTATTTAAGTTAAGCAGTATGTCTTTATGAACAACATCCATCTTCCTGGGGATTTTTTTCCTGGTTATTTTATTTCTAATTTTCTGAAATTTTCTGTTATTTGTTTAAGAAGAGGTCTCTCATTACTTTTTAAAACAAGGTATCTAAGACAGAAATGCTGAAAAGCTAGAAATGATCTATTCATGAGCAAGTGATTTGATATTTTTAACTTTTAGAATACTAAACTTGAGTTGCTTCCTACATAGAAATGGTGGTTAAATATTAAATTACAGTGGCCCTAAATACGTATTAACAAGTTGATTAGAATTATTACTACTGTTAAATTTTTAAAGCATGACACATATATACATACATATTTTATATGCAAAATATAAGTACCCTATAATAAGTAAGACTAAAATTTTAGTGGTCTGAAAACTGCCTGAACATCAGAATCACCAAGAGAATTTATTTTTAAACTACAGTTTGCCCGGATGTACTTAATCAGAGCCTTCCATACGTCGCCCAGGAAAGTGGGTTTTCAGATGTACTGGCAAGTGTTGGGACGAGGCCAGATAAATAAACTGAATAGCAGAGTTTGGGAAGCATACCTTAACTCATATAACTAATTGGTATTTTTAAATTTATTTTAGAATTTTATGTTTTCTGTTCTTTTTCACACTAATCATATTTTCCCCTAATGTCAGTAGCTACATATGTTACATAGCAAAGTTTTATTTTTAAGATATTATAGAATCTCTGGTTAAGAAAGGATCTTAGCAGTTATCTGTTCAAACCTCTCTTGAATTCTAAAATCCCCCCTGCAGCGTCCCTCTCAAATGGTCAGTCATCCTGCCTCTGATTGAGCAAATGGTCCAGGTTAAGAGACTTACTTCCTTGAAAGAGTCTATTACATTTTTCTATAACTATGCGAGACAGTTCTTCCTTACATGAAGCCAAAGCCCACTCCCATCTAAGTTCCTCTCTTGGTTCTACTCCCCAAGCCTACATATCCCAAGTATCTTTTCCATGTCTCTTCTCCAGTTTAATCAGAAATATAGAGACAGCCTGCCTTCCCTAAGTCTTCTCAAGGTTAAACCTTTCCAGTTCCTTTAACTTTGACCATGTGATTGGAGACATACTTTTGAGTAATCCCCATGATAGAAATGCCTTCTGGCATATGTTTTGTTTATCAGAGTCCCTCTGAAAGCACTGCAGAAGTCTTACATGAAAGAGTGGGAAAATGGGACCATGAGCATCCTCGAGATACTGCACTGTGATTCATTTCACACACCCTACCGTCACCTGACTCTTCATAGGATGCACATGATTCCTTAGTCTCTTCACCCAAAACAATAAAACACTATGTCTTGCACCTAATATTTGAGCACCTTTTCCTGGAATATAGTGGAAAACTTCTCTTTTAGCTCTGTTAAATTTTATCTCATTAAGATTTTCTCATCATTTCAATCCATTGAAATTATCGTAGATCGAGATTCATTCCTTTCATATATTAGCTTACCAGTATCAGCAGAATTGCTGTCTCCCTGTTCTTATCCTGGTAAATTAATAAATCAGGAAACATTGGTTCAAGAACATCAGTCCACTAGTCAAAACTTTTTCAGAGAAGTTCACTGAATTACATTACCATTTTGTTCAGACTGTTCATGAAACAGGATAATGAGATTTTCAAATCCCTGTTGGAATAACTAGACCATTTCTGTGATCTACTGCTGTTGACTAAGTTAAAAAGGAAGCAAAGATAAGCAAGCATGACTTAACTCCTAGCAAAGCCTTACTGGCTCTTAGTGAGTCCTTTCCTCATTGCTAAAAAAAAATCTTCTTAATCACTAGTTAAAATCCTGCTAGCAATATCAATAACAAATAATTCAGGGACCTCTTAGTTGCCAAGTTTTATGTGCTCTTTTTAGCCTCTGTCTGGCATTTGGTCCCATGGCATTTGGCATTCTAGAAACTTCCCTCTCATCTGTGACTCCTCTTTCTGTGTTACTCCTTGCTCTCTTCAGTCTCTTAGTTTTCTTTTTTCTGAAATGTGTTTACACAGTAATCTTTTCCATAGCTTCCACTGGTACCTGTATGCTGGCGCCTCCCAAGTCCCTCTAGACCTCTCTCATGAACTACACACCTTGTGTTAACTTTTACTGCACATTTCCAGTGGTGAATCTCACAGGTATCTCATCCATAACATTCCTAAACCTGAATTTACCATCCTGCTTATCCAAACTTGCTTCCCTCGTGTTCTCTATTTGGGTTGCTGTTAATTATCATTACCCACACGAATGCCTCACTCCACACCTGGCCATCATCATCGATGCTTTCCCTCACTCTTCTCCTCTGATCATTATACCTAAGTTTTCCTCTTTAGTGCCTCTCAGATCTGTCTTCTTTCATACATCGCTATTGTCCCTATTTTAACTTTATCATTATTATCCTCGAATAATCATTTATTCATTCAACTATTCAGTAATTTACTTAAAAACAGATTTGGGCCCTGTCCTTAAATGTGGTAAGTTATATGAAAGAAGACAATTGGGGAAGAGGATTTCCCTACAGGGAAGGATTCTCTGAAGCAGGGGTCCCCAAACTTTTTACACAGGGGGCCAGTTCACTGTCCCTCAGACCATTGGAGGGCCAGACTATAAAAAAAACTATGAATAAATCCCTATGCACACTGCACATATCTTATTTTAAAGTAAAAAAACAAAACGGGAACAAATACAATATTTAAAATAAAGAACAAGTAAATTTAAATAACAAACTCACCAGTATTTCAATGGGAACTATGGGTGCGGATGCATCCTGTGCTCCTCTCACTGACCACCAATGAAAGAGGTGCCCCTTCCGGAAGTGCAGCGGGGGCCAGATAAATGACCTCAGGGGACCGCAGTTTGGGGACTCCTGCTCTGAAGCCTGAAGCAAGTGGAGCCAGTCAGATGATTTTCATGAACTGTGTGAGTGAAGACTGAGAACATTCAGAAGCTAAGTAAAGGCAGTTATTAGAAAGGGTGCCATAGGGCAAGATGGAATCTGGTCCGGGGCCAGACACTGCAGAGCTGGTCGATATTGGTAAGAGAGACGCCAGTGTTTTAAGTCGGGGAATGACAAGATGTATTCAAATTTTAGGAAGATGACCCTGAGGGCCATTGGACCACAGTTTGGATGGGATCCAATATCTGGAGTTTTAGGACCCTCAGGGCACTGCTTCCAGCCTGCTGTGTCTGAAACCAGATTAATCCAGGTCACTCTTCCATTTAACATGCTATAACCACCTCACCTTCCAGATGAATTTGAAAATTGTAATAGACTAGCATGTCACTAAATGGTCTTTGCTTACTTCTTCAGACCTACCATTTCCTATGAACTTCTGGTACTCAAACCCATCAAACCATCTACAAGTCTGCAAAAGGCCTGTGCCGTCCCTTTCCTGTTGGTCTGTTTAATTCCTCCTCATTCTTCAAGATCAGCTCAAGAGACAGATATATGGAGAAGCCTTTATCCACTAGTCTCCTCCTCTGAGCCGTGCTGATGTCCTCACATTGGATCGTTACATTAGTTCATGTATCTGCCTCCCTCAGCACAGGGAGGGAGAAAGAGATGCTGTTAGGTACATCTCAGATTAGGCACATAGAAGTTCTCACTAACTGTGGACAACTTGGCCTATTTTTATTCTCTTTTATTGACTAGTATTTCTCATTCACTAACAGAACTTTTCCGAATATGACAACTGAAACAGTTCAAGCGTAATCCTTCTTTGATTTATGTATAGAACTTTGCATTTGTATATAGCATCTTTAGTTGGTAGAGTCCCTTCAAATGTCTGTTCTTATTTTATCTCCACCGTGTCCCTGTGAGATTATGATGAAGCACAGAGCTGGCAAAGAAGTTCGGTTTCCTGTTGAGGATGATGGCTCTGCTTTGTGGTGAATGGCCTGGAATATTGGGCTCAAAGCACCTTGGTTCTACTGTCTATATCTGGTGTGTTTATATCTGTGCAGCAGGTTTCATTTCATCTTTGGCCCAAGAGTTATTAAAAGAAAAAAATTTCAATTTTTAAATGACTTAGTTTTTTCTATATGTTTGTTTACTCTTTTTGTATTAATATTCTGCATTGGTGGTTTGAAAAATGGGGTTGTTTTTTAATTTTTTTGTGAAGCGTTTTTTGTTTGTTTGGGGTTTTTTTGTTGGTTTTGTTTTGTGGCTTAAAACAACAGAAATTTATTCTCTCACAATTCTGGTAGCTAGAGGTCCCAATTGAAGTGTCAGGGCCATGTGCCCTCTGAGACCTGTAAAGAGATCCTTCCCTGCCTCCCGGAGCTTGTAGTAGTTTGTCAGCAATTCTTGGTGTCCTTGGCGTGTAGCTGCATCAAGTGCTCCGTCTTCAGGGCTTTCTCCCTGTGCCTCTGTTTCCTCACATGGCTTTCTCTTTATAAGGATACCTGCTTGGTTGAATCTATTTTTGGGTTTTTTGTTTGTTTGTTTGTGTTTTTAAACAATTTTATTTCTTCACAAATGGGCAATCCTAGCCACTGCCAAACTTCAGGGATCATAACTACAATTGATTAATGGGTGGAAAATTAAGTTGCTTTTTCATAACTGATGTCCCCTGTGGTAGGCTGCCTCCAAATATGTCCACTATCGATTCCATTCCTCCTCATACTCACATGTCATGCCTATACCAAATAGTTGAGCCCAATCCCCTGCTTCTTGAATCAGGCCAAATTCTCTTCCCTGACAAATGAAATTCTGTGGAAGTGACGTTTGGAAACTTCTGAAGCTAAGTTTCTTCCTGGGCCTCTTGGAATGCTCATTCTTGGGTCATACCCTTGTGAAGGTCAGCTATTCTGCTGTGGAAAGCTCTAACTACAGGATTAGTCCATGTGTAGGAGCTCCCCGGTCTTGAGAAAACCAGCTGACAGACAGCATCTCCCGCCAGCCTTGTGAGTGAGCCACTTTTGGTAGCTAGCTTAGTCAAAGCTTGAATGACTCGAGCCTCACCTTGTCAGAGACCTTAAGCGAGCACTGTTCAGTTGGGCTTAGGGAACCCACAGAAATGGATTTATCACAGTCTCTCCATATTTTCTCCCTTCTCCTATCCTCTCTTGAGTCAGATACACAAACTCTTGCAAACAGGATTATCAAGACACAGGAAATGCCCTAAGAGAAGGCTGATGGAAGCAGACACTTCAGCTCTCATTCCTGCTTCAGAAGGTTCCACCAACATTCCGTTTGCATACTCGAGAATATAGTTAGAGACTAGAAGTCCAAGATCAAACAACCAGCATAGTTGGGTTTTGGTGAGAAAGCTCTCCTCAGTGTGAAGATGTGTCGCCTTGCTATGTACTCACATATGGGGATGCATACTCCTGTCTGTCTGTCCCTATCTGTCCCTTTCTCTGTGCACACATGGGGGTGGATGACAGAGAAGGAGACGGAGAAAGAAGAATATGGTTGAATCCTAATTGTGGGATTTACTGATATTTCTTTTCATAGCCTAGAATACCCTTACTAATTTTTTAAATGTTCTTGTAGAAGAATGTGTGATCTCCTTTGGTACAGTATAAAGTTTGATATACAGTGTGTCCATAAAGTCATGGTGCACTTTTGCACGGTGACGGGTCAAAGGTGCACCATGACTTTACGGACACACTGTATATACATTAAATCACATTTTCAATTAAAACTGTACTGCCCCTGGATATTTTCTGTCTACTTTCTCTGTTAAAGACTGAGTGAATATAACATTAAGTTTCCAACTACAGTTGTGGTTTTGGTAATTATATTACTAGAAAGTATCTTGATATTGTTATTCAAGATAAAGAGTTCCTTAGAGTTAAATCATTGCATGTTGTATTATTTTATCAATATAAAATAACCTGTTTATTTAACTCAATACTCAATTTATAATTTCTGTCAGATGATTATACCACAACAAATTTTAAAAAGTATTTTATTCTTAATATACATCTAATATATAATTTCTCATTCCTTTATTTTGGCTTTATTTTGAGTGGGTCTCATAAAAATTCTAGAGATGCATTTTTAAAAAATATAAACCAATATTTAATAAGACTTTGCCATCTGTGTAGTAAGTTTAACCTCTTCTCATTTTATGCTTTTGTTTTGTCATCCTTATTTTTCTCTCTTTTTATGCTTTTTTGTTGTTTTCCATTTATTTTCTGTTATTGCATTGAAAATTTTTCTTTGCTTTTTATTCTAACAATTTGGAGTTCATTCAGTACAATTCTTTTTATTTGTTTTTTGTATTTAAGCTTATGTTCTTCACATATTAAGAATAATATAGTATCTACTGCCTATTTTGAAATGATACCATGTTTTTAACACAGCTTTGGTTAGTTTACATTCTGATTACTTGATGATGCTGTGATGACATTTTTTATTCTGGCTTACTTTATAGAAAGTGAAACTTGGGAACGAAGACAAGGACTAAATAGCAGAAGAAATACATGCATGTAGGATATATATGTGTCCTTTACATTATATTTTTAAAATTCTCCTCATTTAAAGTTACCTATTTTATGCTATAATTCTTTTCTTCACAATTTAGTTCATCTAAAGAGTGAATGCTACCTTCTAAGTGGGCTTTCTTCATCAGGGACTAGAAGGAGAAATGATGTAACAGTCTTAATATCTCTGTTGAAATTGACAGTATGAAAAATTTTTTACATACATTTCTCCAGTTGAACTACTCAGAATCCCTCAGTGTTAATATTCCCATTTTCTAAATAATGAAACTGAAGCCCAGAAAACTTAGTAGTTGCCTGATATCCCAGACACTGAGACTTGCAACATGGATGAAGCAAAGTGAAAACTCAAACCCAGATAATTCTGACTCTGAATCAGGGGTCCTTTAGATACAGCCTAATGGACTTATGGTGCAGCTGACTCCTGGAGTGTGTGGAGGTGTCACTCAAAGATATCCTGCGGACCATCCTGTCCTGGCACAAGGGAGGGACTAAGTTAATGTTTGCTGATTGATGACTGAACCATCATCACTACAGAGCTAGAAAGCGTTATTTCTCTGAATGTCCAGCAGATGGCACTACATAGCCAAAGGAATGTGTCATTTCTCATTAAGTGAAACCATTAAATTCCAACAGGTCCTGAGAATTTCAAAAGCAAAACCAAAATTAAAAATAAAAGAAAAAAAAGAACATGTATATTTTTAATCATTGGCTAAAATTTATGTACATATATAACTATACCATATTTATAAATCAAAAGATTTAAATAATTTGTCAAAATTCCTTTTTAGCAACAACAATGAAAAGACTCACAGGTGAACAACTCCAGAATGATCTCTATTAACCCAATGCAAATTCTAATTTCAAGTTAGTTTTAAAAATGAACTTCCTCCTTTAGTTGGCCTTGTGGAGCCCTCACTACTGCTCTTTGGCATCAGATCAGCTTTGTTCCCTTGACTGATTGGGCCACAGAAGGCCTTAGTAGAAGACATTGTACCTTGTCCATGCCTCTGTGGGGCTGGCAGTGCTCTTCCCAAACTCTGTGAGCACCTCTTCATGACAGCAGAAATCATATCTTATTTATCTTCATATCCAACACCTTGTTCCATAAATGTGAATGGATTAAAAGTCTAAACACTTAACTCTGCTCCAATACATTTTTTGA
The DNA here is from genome assembly GCA_037038555.1 of Rhynchonycteris naso. Lineage (NCBI taxonomy): Eukaryota > Metazoa > Chordata > Mammalia > Chiroptera > Emballonuridae > Rhynchonycteris > Rhynchonycteris naso. The sequence continues at coordinate 250,250,191 of CM072996.1, read as the reverse complement.
AAGGAGGCAGGTAATTAAGGGGTCTGCTCATGTCCTAATTAGTGGGTCACCAGATGACAGGTGAGGAAGCCTAACTGAGGAAACTGAACGATGTTCCTCCCCCTCTAAATGCAGCACACACGCCATGTGGATTATGTGTGTTTATTCTATTGGCTGCTTGAGATGGACTCACAGACACACTTTTGTTTAGATTACTATTATCTACCCTTCTCTTTTAATAATCTTAATTTTCTATGATGTTTGGGTGGGAAAGGGGATTATAGGAGAGAGAGAGTTTACTATGTAGCATTTAATCCCAAGTCATTTAAAACAAAGTTTTAAAATGCATTTTATGATGCCTGAGATTATTGTACAATCAGCTAAGTATTAATCACCTGCTGGGTTGAGAACTATGGTCAAAGGAAGTATAAAATGTGTTTCCTCTGGAGGCTTTTTGTCTGCTGATGGTAGGAATTATAACTTATTACACCTGCAATCATTAGAGTCCAGCATAAGATAGTTCTCATTAAAATGCCAACATTTTTAATAGGTACATTATACCAGTCTGATTAAGGAGGATAACTCATTATTACTGGATATTTGTCAGATAGTATTTTGGATAATTTTCTGTTGTTTTTTATTTAAGCACCAAAGAATACTATGAATAGCTAATTACCCTCATTTTACAGAAGAGAAAACTTAAGCTCAGTAACTTACACAGGTCACATGGCAAGTAAAAGGCATGGCCAAGATCCAAACCTGATCTGTCACCTATTTTACCTATAAATGATCTTCCCACCTCCCTTCAGAACTGTTCAGAATGGGTTGGTATAATCAGCAAGTCTTCATGTCAGGGGTGGAGCTTGAGTTTAGAGAGTTTCATACAAGATTTGATAGGTGGGAGGTAGGTGTGTCTGTACCTGTCTGCATCCTAAAGGGGAAAAGATAGAAAACTCAAAGTGGTAGTTAAAGAAAGTTTAATGAAGGGACTATTTACAGAGCTGTGACAGTGTTACAGGGACCAAAAAGGGGAAGTGAGGCACTGGGGAGAGGTTACCACCTCCAGGCTTGAGGAAAAGGGGAAAGAATGGCATGGCATGAACCCCTTGTAGCTGTGGGAAAAGATTTCCCCAGCAGCTGCAGCCAAGGTTAGTGGGCCCCTGACAAACTTCACCCAAAAGGTGAGGCAATGGAGAGTAGGGGTGGAGGGAACAAACCCAACTTCTCTCTCCTCATGTCCCCACTTCTGTTCAGCCCCGACTGGCAAGGGGCCCAGTATGGTACGGTCTCTAGAGGTCAATCTCAGGGCACACACAGAGCAGGGCAAAAAGCATGGAGAATTGATCTGCAAACAAACAGAGCAGCCTGCCCGTGTCACTGCAGGGCGAGTAAGCAGCACGTGCACAGCTGTGGGCTGAGGAGCTCTGTGTGGCTCCCATTGAGGCCTGTGTAGATCTGATCCGGAGGTGCTGGGAGAGGAAGAGGCATGTTGGAATTTCCAAATGTCAAGTAAAGGTGCCTGATATATATATATATATATATATATATATATATATATATATATATATATATATATATATATATATATATATATATTTTTTTTACAGGGACAGAGAGAGGGATAGATAGAGGCAGACAGACAGGAACGGAGAGAGATGAGAAGCATCAATCATCAGTTTCTTGTAGCACTTTAGTTGTTCATTGGTTGCTTTCTCATCTGTGCCTTGACTGTGAGCCTTCAGCAGACCAAGTAACCCCTTGCTCAAGCCAGATGGGCCCGTGCTCAAGCTGGCAACCCCAGGGTCTTGAACCTGGGTCCTCCGCATCCCAGTCCAACACTCTGGGCCCCTGCCTGGTCAGGTGGTGGTGCCTAATCTTAATTCAATACTCAATAACAAGCCAGTTTTGTTTCCCATTGTGTCAGTGTTCATTTATTTCTTTTCTAAACCAGAGAGCTAGGGAGATGCCCTAGAAGAAGGACAAAGGAAAGGAGGTGAGGGTGAAAGACTGTATGGATATCTGCCATTCCCGGGAATGTGGGGGTGAGGCCAGGCCCCTCACAGAGTTCATCTGGCTCTCTCTGTGTTCCAGTGACCTACGGGATGATGAGCTCCAGTGTGTACTACTATACTCGCATAATGTCACAGCTCTTCCTCGACACCCCAGTGTCCAAAACGGAGAAAACTAACTTTAAAACTCTTTCTTCAATGGAAGACTTCTGGAAGGTATTTGCAAATAACTTTGAAAGTACCTCTTTATCATTTAAAATTGTTCGTTTAGCTTCATAAATTCAATCTGGAAGTATCAGCAGGGCCTGCTATGTAAGATGTGAGTTATGCTGAGTTGTTAGAAGTCTTTGTGGCCTTTGTACCCAGCTGAGTGTTTCATATCTGGACTTACTTAATCCCCATAGCAACCATACAAGGTAAGTGTTAACATTCCCCCTGTTGTAAATGAATCTTAGTTTGATTCAGAGTGACGCCACATGACCAGAGAGTAAGAAAAATGGACTTTATTCTGGCCTGATGGATGCTTCCTCAGCTAGTTTATAATTCATGCAGTCATTCATGTTCCAATATATACCTGTTAAGTATCTATTAGGAGATAAAGTCCATAGGGTAAAATTTTGTTGGTTTATCTTGCTTTTTATTTCTTTTTTGTGTCTTTGTTGGTGATGGCAGGTACCCTAAAAACAGTGCTTGTTGCAAGGCGGCCATGTTCTTTCACAGATCTCTAATGTAAAATTCAACCCAAATTGTCACAAATTCCAGCATAGTAGCAGAGGATAAGTAACAAATGATACCACAGGAAGAACATTAAAGAAATCTAGAAGATAAGGTGCTCTGAATGTACAAAAAAGGGAGGAGAGAGGAGAGTTAAAAAGGAAATGAATATTTATTTCTGAGGAGACACTTTCTAAAATTCTTATAAAACACGGACATCAGAGCTGTTGATTTTAAAGTTGGAGGAAACTGGATCACAGGAACCTATTCATTCTAAAGCCTAAAAATACTTGGCATCCAAACCACGCTTGCATAATATGAATATTTTCCTCCCTCAGCAGGGCAAATCAGTTCATCTCTATTGACCATCTGATAAGATAAGATACTGAGAATGGCTAGATGTCTTTCCTGGTGACAAACTAACAAGAAACTTCTCACATATGTACAATTCCATGGTGATAACAACCTTTATAAGCAGGAATGGGTGCAATTGGGGAGTTCACCATATGGAAAATAGTCCAAACAATTAAAAGATCCACCAGGTGGCACACTGGCCATCAAAACTATAGTCTTTTCCTTTCCAAACAAGTTTAGAAACCATGATCATTAATTATTAACTATTTTAATAAGAGAAAATGAAGTTAATAATGACTGTGGGTGTATGTAAACAACCCCCTTCACGCCTGCCTTCAGTCCTAAAGCAAAAATCAGAATTTCAATGTAGTAAGGGCCCACTATGTGCTTGTTGTCCTGTGGAATGATACAGAGAAGATTAGCATTGCCTCTTCACAAGGATGATATGCAAATTTGTGAAGCGTTCTATATTTTAAAAGAAATGAACTGTTCACTATTTATTTGAAACACCACATGCACTTTTAAAAATTAAAACTCTTCAAACAATAGCATCCTGCCAGTTTGGTGGCAGCAAACAAAACATCGCCAAAAATACATTGTAGAAAGTTTTATTTTAAACCTTTAAAAATAAATTAATATTCAAAATATTTCTACCCAAATTTAGTTGTTGTATATAGGAAATTTTGATTTCTATATTTATCCTATAATATATGAAATATCTGTAATGCTATATATATTTTAACTGCATAGGCATTAGTTCCAGTTCTAACAAGACTGAAAAAAATGCTACTTTATGTATTTTTTGTATATTTGAGGACTCTTGTGCAATACACAGAAAACTTTAGAAAACCACTCAGCACCATTGTTTTATCTTTTTCTGAAAATATAACACTTGCAGTACACAAAGTCTTAACCCAGTTAACCTTAAATAATTTTTAAGTTAAAACATTTATAACACTTTAAGTGCTTTGCAGATATTTTCTTTATGAAGTCTGCTTAGTAAAATAGTCTAAATATTAAATATTAACTATAACCAAGACAAGTCTCACAGGAATCTAGTGAGAATGGCCAACCGTCATAAAAGGCAAATCCCAACTAAAGCCAATAGGAAATGATGCTGTAAGAAACACTATGATCATAAAATGTAGTGGTTTCATGAATTTGCCTCACTGGACAATCTCCTTTGATAACCATCAGTGAAATAAAAATATAAGCCTCTAAAAATATATGCTCTAAATGATTTAGAGCATGTCAGTATTTGCTTTTCAGCAAAATTAAAAACAAAATGGGAACAGATCTGAGATTGGTTTTCTTGGTTTCTGTTCATACTGTGAAATGAAAACTGCAGGGTAATCCCAAAGGGTTGAACCCCTCTGAGACCTGAGAGCCCTGTTTACATGTTTGTTTAGATCCAGATCACTCTCTTTCAAATCAGATGTAGTAACCATACAAAAGATGGACAATATGGATGCAGGAACCCAGACTCAAAGGAGGATCCTGCTCCAGGCCTCACAACTAGCAAATGATGGAGTAAAATCCAACCTAAATCTCTCCAAGAGCAAACCCCACCCTTTTTACTCTACTGTGTTCACAGAGTTCTACCCTGTTGGTCATACAAACATTCCAGGAAGGAGCAAGGAAGTTGCTGAGCTTGGAGCTTTGCAAAAATGTTTCCTCTGCTTTCAGTTCACAGAAGGCGCCTTATTGGATGGGTTGTACTGGAAGACACAGCCCAGCAACACAACTGAAGCTGACAACCGAAGCTTCATCTACTATGAGAACCTTCTGTTAGGGTTACCAAGGATACGGCAACTCAAAGTCAGAAATGGATCCTGTTCTATCCCCCAGGACTTGAGAGATGAGATCAAAGAGTGCTATGATGTCTACTCTGTTAGTAGTGAAGATAGGGCTCCATTTGGTCCAAGAAATGGAACCGCGTAAGTGTCTGTGGCTCATGGCTATGTGCCCTGGCCTCTCACCAATGTTCACTCATTCATTCATTCATTCATTCATTCATTCTCTGACTCCTTCATCTAAAGAGAAGATGCCTTAAGTGGGTCTTCAACGTTTATATTTAAGGCCATGGTCAAATTGACCTTTGGTTTCTAAAGTTTCTCTACTTTTTACCCCCTTTCAGCTTCTACATACGTATTTTTCAAAAGGCTGAATGAATCATTGACCCTAACATCCACAAGAAAGAAGCTACTTAGCCTTCAGAGGTTTCTTTCTTTTTCCTTTTTTCAATGGTGTGACATTAGTTAATAAAATTATGTAGGTTTCAGGTGTACAGTCCTATAATACATTGTCTGTATATGGTATTGTGTGTTCACCACTCCAAGTCAAGTCCCCTTTCGTTCCCTTTTATCCTTCTGCCTTCCCCCACCCTCCTTCCTCTCTGGTGACGGAGGCTTCTTTTAAGATGCCTGGATCCTATTTTTATAAATCCATTAATATCATTCCCTAGATTATTACTAGGAAATTTTCTGGTAAAGAAAAATTTTTATGAGCTCTAACAAATAAATAGTTGTTCAGAGCACAATTAATTAAAGTGGATAAGAAGCCTGTGGGCAGTTTTTCTGTCTGGTATAAAGCCCATCCTTCTCAAATGTGTGTCTGTGATTTTGAGTATTTATTTGTAATGTGAATATTTACAGGGATTTTTTTGTGCTCTTTGGCAAACATACTTAAAACATCTTGGGTATTAAGGACAGTCATTATTTTTAGAGTTACTATAGTTATAATAAAGGAATGAGAACTCTCAGGCTTTCCTAAGTTGGGCCTCACAGGGTCACTGCCCTGGGTGAATTACTGTGGTGAGAATTGTTTAAGCTGTACTAAGCTAATTCTGTCAACTCATTTAGATTGCTTTTCTAGGAACTGAGGCTCCCAGAATCCAGATTTGTTCATACACAGTGGGGGAAAACACCTTTTCTGTAATCGCTTTCTTTGTCATCCATTTCACACCCTATTTAGTATCAGGGTTCATAAGAAATTTAGTAAAAATCAGAAGAGTTACACTAAAGGGACTAAATTCAAGAGAATTCTTTTCCAGGTTATGATAGTGATTTTCCTTTCCAATTCTTCTTTTTCTAGTTCCTGCAAAGCATAAACATACCCTTAAACTGTGGTACCTTGCCCAGTATTTTACTTTATCTCACCTCCTAAATAAAAGACATTTATGCAGTCAAGACTCCATGCCAGATGCTATTTAAGAAGTGATTTTATCCACTATTTCATCTACTCTTCACAAAACAACTCTGAAATAGATATCATCTTCATTTTATAGATTAAAAAAAGAAAAGAAAAGAAAACAGGTTCACTTAACCAAAGTGCCCCTGCTAGTAAATGCAGCCACACTGTGATCTAACCAGCCTGACTCCACAATCTGTGTTTTCTTCTTTCATGTCAGCTATGTTGTTAAGTAGGCCACTTGCTACCCTTGGCTACCCATCAGCCTTCAAGCTTCTTGAGGGCAAGGGCTCTATTTTCTCTATTTTGTTCTCTGCTGTATTCTCAAAGCTGTGAACAGTGCCTAGTCTAAAGAGATGCTCAGTAAATACCTCTTGAATGCATAGATCAGAGTCCACAAACTACAGCCCCCTGAGGTCATTTATCCGGCCCCTGCCGCACTTCCGGAAGGGGCACCTCTTTCATTGGTGGTCAGTGAGAGGAGCACAGGATGCATCTGCACCCATAGTTCCCATGGAAATACTGGTCAGTTTGTTTATTTAAATTTACTTGTTCTTTATTTTAAATATTGTATTTGTTCCCGTTTTGTTTTTTTACTTTAAAATAAGATATGTGCAGTGTGTATAGGGATTTGTTCATAATTTTTTTTATAGTCTGGCCCTTCAACATTCTGAGGGACAGTGAACTGGCCCCCTGTGTAAAATGTTTAGGGACCCCTGGCATGGATGAATAAGTGATTCCCGCTCTTCCAGCAACTCCCATCTCTCCTTCCCCTCACCTCTAGACTTCTTGAGAGAATCGTCTTCTCTTGCCACCTCCAAGCCCTTTCCATTGGTTCACCCCTTCAAGCTTAAAACTCTTGCTTTTGAGATCTCTCTTGGAAGCTACCAGTGACCTCTAACAAATCCACTGAACAATTCTGTCTTCATCCTAGTCCACCTCTCTGCAGTTTGTGGCAGTGTTGATAGCTCATTCTTTGGACTTCTGTGAGTGACACTGAACTTAGTCTTTCTTATCCTGTAACCCCCTTCCTCTCTTTCCTCTCTTTCCTCTCCTGTCTTACTCCTAGGTTCTATATTCAGATCTGTGCCTTTTCTTTCATTGTATTCTTTACCTTGAAATTTGGATTGCTTCTACTCTCGTCTCTATTTGATGATTCATCATCTCTTCAACAAATACACTGAGTATCAACATGTGTCCAGCGTGTTCCACACGAGGTTTTCCTTTCCTAGCAATGCCTTGAGGTAAACAGCAGCAGTAAACAAAACATCATCAAATGCCCTATGTTCACAAACCTTATATTCTGGTGATAGAAGACAAGTTTATACTCAGCCTCTGTGTCCCACCAGCTCCTATACTTCAATATGCCCTAAGCTGACTCATCACTTTCTCATTGCATTTGCTCTTCCTCTTGCTGACTGAGCTGTGTCAGTGTCCCCAGGACCACTCCCAGGTCCAGTGATTCACTGGAAGGATTCACAGCACTCATTGTTAGTCATATGCACAGCTAGGGTTTATTGCACTGAAGGGCTTATTAAGTAAAAGCCGCAAAAGGTTCAGGGCCATGGGGCAAGGTCCAGGTGAAAAAAGAGCAAGCTTCCAGAAGTCTTGGTATGGGCTTAATTCCTTCAGCAACCATTTGCCACAACATGTGTGCAATGTTCTCAGTCAGAGAAGCTCATTAGATACTTAGTGCCCAAGGTGTTAACCGGGTGCTGGTCACATAGATGCCCTCTGCCTGGCATGTACCAAAATCCCAGAAAGAAAACAGTTGTTCAGCCAAAGCCATCTTGTAGGTACAGACAGCTTAAGCATAGTGAGCCACTCTTGCCAGTCAGGGAAACTTTATATCAGTTTAGGGACCTATTTATCAGGCAAGTTCCAGATGCCAACCAGGGTCCAACCTCTCAAGCAGCCCTTCCTAAGGAAAGGCCATCTCAGACCCTCTGCATTAACTCTTTTCTACACAAAAGCCCTCAGTTGCTCACCACTCCATCCAGCCTTTCCTGCTACTGCTACAGTAACCCTGCCTTGTGCCTCTCAGAAACCCTCCCTTTGGTGACTCCATGCTTGCCCTTCACAGTCTGAACACAGTCTACCTTTTGACCTTCTTTGCTCCATCATATGGGAGCCATACCAAATTGCTGGCTGAGGGCTTCATACTTCTCCGGCCCTGCCTTTTCCACCCACCTGTGCAAGTCTGAGTCCTACTTCCCTTTTCCGGCCCAGTGCCAATACAGCTTCTTCCCAAAGCCTGCTGTGATCCACCTGTCCCAGCGCTAAACCTCCAAGCAAGGACAGCTTTCCTCTGATCTGTGCACACCATTTCTTTATACTTCTCTTTTGGTTCTTGTTATCATCTACCTTGTATTTTAATTGTTTAATTGCAACTTTTCTCTCTCTACTTGTTACCGATTTGAGAGAAAAGAGACCCCGGTTCATTTTTATATCTCCATTAATGCCAAAGTAACCTCTAGTCCCTAAGTGAGTCTCTATACATATTTGTGGATTGAATTCCTAGATGCTGTGCGGAGTCTTACTTAGTTCAGTTGCCAAGAGTGGCACTCGAACTTGTCCCCCTTTTGGCTGAGGTTTTCTCTGGGGACCTCGGGTAATGTAGTCCCAGAGCACAGTTACCCAGGGAGGGCAGCTGTATGAACTAAGGGCTAATAGCACAAGGTTTGGAGACAGACAGTGATCTAGGTTCCTTACTCTGCCTTCAAAAGCTCTGAGAGGAGGTTGGCCTCACGCAGCCTCAGGGCCCTCATTCCTAAAATGGGAATAATAGCTCTGTGAGAATTAAATAAGAAAACAGGAAGCACCATGTCAAACACAGTACCTAGCTCAACAGGACTTAATTTTTTTAGTACATACTCTCTCTTAGCAGGAACCAGCTCTCTTTGTAATTGCCATGTCTTCCACTGATTTTATTTAGTTTTGTTTTCGTTTTCGTTTTATTTTTTAATTAGTTGGATCTACACAAGCGAAAAAGATTTGAATGGGAGTAGCCACTGGGGAATGATTGCAACTTACAGTGGAGCTGGCTATTACCTGGATTTATCAAGAACAAGAGAGGAAACAGCTGCTCAGATTGCTAGCCTCAAGAAAAATGTCTGGCTGGACCGAGGGACCAGGGCAACTTTTATTGACTTTTCCGTGTACAACGCCAACATTAACCTGTTCTGTGTCATCAGGTGTGTACTGAGGCGCTCAGCCCTCCCATGTCCATGTATTTGTATGTACATCTCAATCTGGAGATAGGTTAGAAAACCATTGCCTGCAGTTGACTAAATGAGAGTGTCATGTGTCAGAGCTGGTAGCAGGGAAGGGTTGAAAACAGAAGGCTTATTGGGATGAGGATATTAGGGAAAAGGAGTTAAAATCTTGGACTATACCATTATAGTCCAAGGTAAGTCTGGACCAAGTTCATCCCAAAAGCGCTGTTTCACTAACATCTGTTTTTACCCCTAATGAGGCTGATCAGTGCCATATGCTCCATTTCAATGGCCCCCAACCATTGTCTTGACTCATTTCTCTGAGTTTCTCAATCTCAGATGATTTTCCTGTTATTAGAACACAAGCACAGCCATCAAGGTTTAATAGGATACCCAGGTACTTGCTCATACCCAAGATTCACCAAAGACACATACAGCGGCTTCTATAGATCCTATGGTGTTGCCATCATAACCACTCAGGTTACAGTGAGAAATCTGACAGGCATCTCACTAACTTGTCTGGGGTCTCTTGTTCATTCATTCATTCATTCAGCAAACATTTATTTGACATTTAATATGGTGCCAGTCACCGTGCTAGGCTCTTGGGACACATCAGTGAACAAAATGAAGACCCCTGCCCTTGCAGAGCTTACATTCAACCAGGAGAAGATAGATAATAGACAGTTAACACTAAACAAAAGAAACAAATTAACCAAATCATATGTTAGAAGGTATTATGTACTATAAAAAATAAAGAAAGTATAATAGGCAAGGGTGTCTGGAGTTCACCCACTTTAATCATCCCTGTGAATATGTCACCAACACCCAAACATTGCCGACACGAATTAGTTGCATGTATATTTATTTACTCACCTAATAAGAAGCATAAATTCTCATAATATCCTTATTTTGTGATCATTTTTGCAGCTAAATTTAGCTGTGCTTTACATGGACAGTGGATTTTTTCAGTCCTTATATCTAAAAACTTTTGAAGAAAGTAATATCACATTAAAATCAATAGAAATGAATGAAAATCTGTTGCAGTTATTGTTGAACATTTTAATGATTCCAGCAAGGATAGGAAGAAGATAGAAACAGCAGGCAATTCTGATTAACTTTAGAGGAAATATCTATTTATAGAAGGTCTTGAGTATGTCTCTCACTTCCGCCCCATACTTTAAGAGTGTTACTTCATTTCTCTACAATGTTGTATAAGTTTCTGGAAGGAATTGACAGATGTCAGGCAAGACATGCCTGAGAGATGACTTGGCAAAGAGGCTACTTCCTGCACTTGTGAACTTGCACTGAGACTGTCACAAGGCTATTCATTTCAGGATTGCTCTCCTAAATTATGGGTTCTCAGCCACTCTATCCAATACTTCAAAGAGTCCAGAAAAAAACAGGAGCCTGGCAGTAAAGAGGAAGGAAAAATTTTCACATTTCCGTGACCAATTCTTATTTGCTATAGCCCCTGCCTGGTCTTGATTGCTCCTGTGTGAGCCCTAGATACCAAGTTCTAGATGTCAGTACCCACCCTATAATGGGAGAAATGGTTATGCCTAATAGCTGACTAAAAGGAAGCTTTACAAATAAGGAGATAGAGATTCTATTTCTAGTTTGGTAGAGAAACTGTACCATTCAGTGAATCATTTAACTTTCTCAGTGTCACACCTACAAAATGAAAATTCGGTAAGAAACATCCTCCATTTATGTTACCACTAGAGATGAATGCCATCAGTAGAAATGGGGGGAAAAGTATGTTATTGTTTCTGACAATCAGACATTCACTGAGCACCTATTAACTGTAAGGTTTTGGGAAAAGTAGCAAAAAGTACCCCCGGGGTAAATAATTCAATGCTAGTTAAGTGTTATCAAATGGATCAATGAAAAACTTAGTCTCTATCTTTATATATGTGCAAAACATTTGATTCTCAACCAGATCATACATGTTTTGAGTACATGACTTGAATTTCTTATGGTCTTTATTGCCTAGTAGAATCGCTTGCATTTAATAAAAGGCCTAGAAAGGCGTGTTTGTTGATTAACTTCTACATTACCAAAAAGAAAAGAAAATGTATACAGTATTTTCAAAGTATAAATACAAGAGAAGTAAAGGGGAGACTGAGGAGTAATAATCTCTTTGGTCTAAGAGGCCTTGGGAATTCTTGTTCCTTTTGTTACATAAAATTCTACAAGTGTGGAGTCACTGGCTTTGATGAAAAATGTTTTGTCACTAGTTTGGGGTGATGTGTGGTTACAATTTTATTACCTTACCGTGCAGGGACAGAATAGATGGACATCCTGTCCTGGATGGATCCATATGTTGTTGTTATTGTTACTGTTTTAATTGTTCTTATTACAATGCAGGTTATTGGTTGAATTCCCAGCAACAGGCGGTGTGATTCCATCTTGGCAATTTCAGCCTGTAAAGCTGATCCGATATGTCACAACTTTTGATTTCTTCCTGGCAGCCTGTGAGATCATCTTTTGTTTCTTTATCCTTTACTATGTGGTGGAAGAGATATTGGAAATTCGCATCCACAAGCTACAATATTTCAGGAGTTTCTGGAATTGTCTGGATGTCACGATTGTTGTGGTAGGTTCAAGAACAACACCAAACTACCTACTCTGTTATGAAAACATGTTAAATAGAGTCTTTGCCTCCTCAGCATTGTGAACATTGATATTCCTGAAGGAGAATCTGAAACTTCTCTGTTACATCAACTCCAGTGTCTTTTCTCATTTTACACGAATAACCCTTCTGAATACGGAAGAGGCCTTTACAGTACACTCTCAGTTAACCACACTAATAACAAAAATAATAGTAATTAATATTTGCCTTTGCTATGCCATGTGAAATGTGGGGGAGAAAACAATATTTTGTGTTGTTCATTCTGTTTTTTGCTAATGATATTTTCCTTCAACTGCTAGTAAAAATTAGTGTATATTTTTCTGTGCATCTGTAAAATAAGAGGAAGAAGAAATACCCTGAAATATTTTAGGTGATAGAGTTAAAGTTTTCTGCAAATAGATCACAGTGTACAAACTCTACTGTCAGCAAGGTTTTCTCTGTGAGGTGCAAGAAAGCATAAGAGTTACAACAAAGTCAAGACTATGAAACATGTAGATTCCCCTGCCTACCCTTGACTCTATTATAAATTCTAACACTTTGTTCAAGATGGTTTCCCTTCAGCCTCATCTTAACCACTTCTTTCCAGAAGCCTCAGTGTAGAAATGTATTTTTTCAAGCTTTTCTCCCTTTAGCAATAACAATCGCTAAGCACTATTACACAGTTGATCATGTTTAATTGTCACATGCTTATAAGTTGCATAGCAGAGATGCCTCTCTGAAATCTTAGTAACTGATGTATTCTCTTATCATTCTCTCTTCTAGTATTTCACTTCCTGATCATTATTCTTCCCCCACAACCAGAAATGTGTTTGTGAAGCATTTACATTAAGTCATTATCAAATCATCAGTAGACTTAGTTGGTAAACATATAGAAACTATGTTATTGACTGTTATTAATATGTTTACATATATTATTAAATGTAAAAAGTGTGTTGTTCATATGCGAATTAAAAATACTTAAGACAAAAGGAACTATATAGCTGTATTGCATGGCAATAACAATATTGACAGGAGCAATAAATATAATAATTGCTAACACTTTAGAAACTCTGTGTACGTCACAGTTCCAAGTGCTTTTTCTATACAGAAGTTCATTTAATCCTCACAATAACTGTCTTAACCACTCTGCCACTGCCTCATAAGTCACGCAGATGTGTACTTCAGAAAGAGCTTCTACTAAAAATAAAATTTCTATAGAACACGGTGTGGAACTGACCTGACCCTGATACAGTTAGAAGGGCATCCCTTCTCTCACAATGGTCATGTAACATCACACAGTTGCTATAGGTAAACTTTGGCCCCCAAATTCTCAATGGATCAATAATGAACAGAGTTACCAAAAAAAAAAAAAAATTACCCTACTCAAGGAGACTGGAAAGGTGATGATACTAGAAATAATATTTCAAAATATTTCTATACTGTGTGATAGCTGACTTCAGTCCATCTACATTAAAAATTATTTTAGACTGAAACCTATATAATTTTATTAACCAATGTCATCCCAATCAATTCAATAAAATTTTTTTAAAATTAAAATGCCATGTTGGCTTTCCCTGATTTCATGTAGAAAAGGTAGACGTAAAAGGCAAAAATAAACTTCAAAACACAATTTAAAAAAAATTGTTCTAGAAAACAATTATTGTTTGGAACTCTAAAGATGCAAAACCTATTGATTTGGCTTATATGAATATATTTATATTTAGGTCACTGAGGATAATGATAAAAAGGTGCATGTAATTTTATCTTAATTAATAACAGTCTTTTTTTAACTGAATTGCCTAAGTATCAATATAAGGCTAGTCAGTGTCATTCAGCTCTTTCGATTATGTATACCTGTCACTGAGAACTTTGATGACACACCCTAGTTTATTGTATTTATTTATAAAGTGTGTGTGCATGTGTGTGTATTGGTATAACAGATATATTTGTAAAAAATACACAACAGAATTGAAAGATTGGGATAAAAATAAATAGAAATAGACTAATAACACTTTCTTTTCACCTGCCTGGAAGTTTGAATATTTTCTTCTAATACCTCAGTGCATTGCCTCATCCCCACTTTGGGGACCACTAGAAAGAATAGCTGATGATATCATGGAAGTTGAGGGTAGTTTCTTTGGCTCAGCAGCCACAACATTGTGCAAGTGTTTCTTTTAAAGCCTGCTTCACTGCTCTTATTCTCATTTTTCTTAACTCCTGGTACTTTGAAGACAACAATTCAAACAGTGTGCTTTTAAAAAGAACGAGGAAGGGCTATTGGAATCTTACTTCTTTAAAACCTTTCCTGACCCAGTGGAAGTAAGGGCAAGCTTTCTGCGTATCCCCCAAAACATGCTGTGGGTTCCATAAGAGCTTCAACCCTGTGAAAGAAGCCAAGGCTCTTTTGTTTTATCTGGCCCAAATTTGCTTACCTGACTTTTAAAAAGTCCATTTGAAACTTGAGAAGAAATGATATCCTAAATATAAGCTTAACATCTTGGAATCACTTTGAAATTGTTTCCCCAATTTTCATTTTTTCTCTAAGCCTTGCATAAGTCAACCATTAGTCCTAAGCAATAGCAGAATTACTGAAACAAGAAAGACTATTAAGAAGTCTGAATTCAAATAATTTTGTTAAGTGGTAGGTTTCACATGGTGAAAATGATTTATTCATTAGTTATTTTCTGAGCACCTGCTATGTACCTAGGCATTGGGATATAGGAATGAATAGAACAACCAGAACCCATGCCCTCGTGAGGCTCATATTATGGTAAGCAAGGATAAGAATCCCAAAGAAAACTCAGGAGAGACGTAACGATCAAATGCTCACAAAATCTCTTTATCTCTTTTCTCCTATTTCTATTTTGAAGGAAAAGGCTCAAAGAAATATAGTATTGATATGATATCAATATTGTATAAATGACTATACATTCCATATTTTTATAAACATCTGTCCTGTGCAGAGTGAAAACAACTGGAATGGAGAACAAATTGTACTGAGTGTTGAATAAAAGGTTATTGTTGGATTCAGTCAGTCAGCACTTCCCTCGGCCTCTTCTTTATCCTTCTCAGCTAAGTCCATGGAGAGAAATAGTTTCAATGTATTCCAGAGAGCTCAGAGAAAATATTCCTGCAAAACAGAGGTACAAGATTGGCTGTGGAAACCCTTCATAGAGACGAAAAGGAAGGTGGTGAGGCTGGCTTTTCCAGCAGTTACTGGCAGCCAGGCAGATCTTGCTGTGATAACCCTCTGGGACCATGCTCTGGATGGCTCTCCAGAAAAGCTAATAAAGTGATCATTGACCATCATCCATGAGAAGAGAACGAGGATGGGCAGCGAAGGTTACACCTCCTGGCACAGCCCACCTGCCAAGGATCCAGACCCCACGTGAAGGCGAGGAGGTTATATGGTTAGCCCCTAGCACTTTCCGCATGTACATGTTAATCTAATAGTGATGGGTGCAAGTTTAGGGCCTAGTGCTCCCTTGGATATGGTTTATAGCCCAGAACAAAGCAGATGTGAAAAGTTGTATGAGCATGAGTAAGGGACCAAAACGAGCAAAAGGAAAACCCTTGATCCATGTTTTCCCACTGCAAGTGTTCTTGAACCCTCTCTGTCCGTCGTCCCTGCCATTTTCTAAGACCAAGCTCATTCTTCCCTCTTATAAGCATCCTTTTAATGTCTTGTTTTACCCTTCACCTTATGTTGTATGTTATCAATTCCTGAGTACCTAAATAATTCAATAAATAATTTGAATTATTTATTATTGTATATTTACTTGGTCTTGAACCAGAGTGTAGATTTCTTTCCTTTTTTTTTTTTTTTTAGTGACACAGACAGAGAGAGACAGAGAGAAGGACAGACAGGAAGGGAGAGATGAGAAGCATCAATTCTTTGTTGCAGCTCCTTTGTTATTCATTGATTACATTCTCATATGTGGCTTGACTGTGGGGCTACAGCAGACCGAGTGACCCCTTGCTCACGCCAGCGACCTTGGGCTTCAAGCTGGTGAGCCTTGCTCAAACCAGATGAGCCCACACTCAAGCCAGCGACCTAGGGGTTTCAAGCCTGGGTCCTCCAAGTCCCAGTTCGACGCTCTATCCACTGCGCCACCGCCTGGTCAGGTCAGAGTATACATTTCTTGAAGACAGAGTTTGTGCATTATACTTCTGTCTGTTCCTCTTGGCCCCTAGCATTGCTGTGTACATAAACATCCATTGTGTATTTTTTAAATAGAGGAAAAAATGGATGGTTGGAAATAGAAGAAAGACCATAAACAAAAAAAGAAAGCAATATGAGGCAGCAGAACCAGAATGATAGAAAGTGATTTAAATGAGGATGGCAGAAAAAAACAAGTCATTCCTATTTGAGTTTGACTTTGAAACATGGACACATCTGTGTGTGTGTGTGTGTGTGTGAGTTTGTGTGTGTGCGCGCGCGCGGGTGCGCACATGTATGTACTCATTGAATTTCTATTCCTAACTAAGGAAGTGCAATATATCATTTTATTTGTTTTACGACAGTGCTCAACACTTTACATTTATGTGAATAACTTTTATGAAGTCACTGGGTGAGCAGAATATTGGGCCCTAGAATTAATGCAATGGTGAAGAAAAATAAACTAGTCATTTTAAGATAAGTTATGTATTTCTAAAACACTGTAATAATATATAAATCTTTTGTTTTTCAGCTCTCAGTGGTAGCAATAGGAATTAACATATACAGAACATCAAACCCAGAAGTGCTCTTACAGTTTCTGGAAGATCAAAATACTTTTCCCAACTTTGAGCATCTGGCATACTGGCAGATACAGTTCAACAATATAGCTGCTGTCATAGTATTTTTTGTCTGGATTAAGGTAATTTATAAATTTCATGTTCTGGATTTTTAATAATATTTTTTTTCTTTCTATTAACATGCATCGCATGAAATGTTGGAGAAATTTGTCTTTGTGGCCAAACCCAAGTAGCCCGCCAAAACTGCTTCGTATTTTAAAGTAAAAGAAACTAGTGGGACTCCCTTGACCATTCATCTTGCTAAATGATGCTCCCTGCTGCCTGCTTTCTTGCACGGACACAGGGTTAATCATAATTAAAATAACTAGTGAATACTCTCCCTCCCAGGAGCACACCCCGTGCCTCTCCAGTCTTTGTCTTCTATCCCCTCAGGCATGGTCTAAATACGACCTGTCCCTGTAGGTTTTATTTAAGAGGTGTTTTCAGTTTGTCCACTGGGCTCGGAACCTCAGGCTACTGTAACACAGAGACTGGTTACCCGGATATGGGGTGACTAGCTGAAGGAAAAGGAACTAAGAGAAATGGGGAGAGGCTACTGACTGGAAATGCTCTGTAGAGAGATTGCCTTTTTTCCAGGGAGAGGCCATAGGGAAGCTTTACCTAGAATTGAGGTTGGGACAGGCACCTCTTCCAAGTAGTTCCTTAATCATTTGTTTCCTTCTTTTCGGAAGACAAAATGTACATTTCCATGTATGTGAAAGGTCAGAGCATTTCATCATATACAATAAGCCTTAATTTTGGAGATGCAGGAAATTTCAGTAATTCTGAAGCAGCCACCAGCCGGTCACCAGTCCAGTTCTGTGATTGTGCCATCTAGACAGTAGTGACTAGCCACAAGTGTCTACCTAAATTAAATTCTATATTTTGTATTTTTCTGAAGTAAGAAGCAGGGTGGAGGGGTGGCAAACAGACTCCTGTATTGCACCCGACTGGGATCCACCCAGCATGCCCACCAGGGGGCAATGCTCGGCCCCTCTGGGGCAATGAAGCCATTCTAGTGCCTGAGGTGGAGGCCATGGAGCCATCCTCAGTGCCCTGGCCAACTTTGCTCCAGTGGAGCCTAAGCTACAGGAGGGGAAGAGAGAGATAGAGAGGAAAGGAGGGGGCAAGGGTGGAGAAGCAGATGGGTGCTTCTCCTGTGTACCCTGGCCAGGAACCAACCCGGGATTTCCACACTCTGGGCCGACGCTCTACAGCTGAGCCAACCAGCCAGGACCTAAATTTAAATATTAATTAAAGTTACATACAGTTAAACATTCAGTTCCTCAGTCACTTAACCACATTTTAAGTACACAGTGTCTATACGTGGCTAGTAGTTGCTTATTGAACAGTGGAAATACAGAACATTTCCATCATCACAGAAGGTACTATTGAATCATTTTAAATAACCAACAGTTATTTATTTTCCTGGCTTGGCATTCACACCTGGAACCCTTTATTCAACACTCAGGTTGTATCAGAGTGCAGAGGCCTCATCCTGGATTTCTCATGCATTTTTTTCATTCACATGCTTGTTCAGGAGGAATCATTACTAATGTACCAAAACTTTATCATAGAATAGTAATGATAGGCCCTGGCTGGTTGGCTCTTTGAGAGCGTTGGCCTGGTGTGTGGAAGTCCCAGGTTCTATTCCTGGTCAGGGAACACAGGAGAGATGACCATCTCCTTCTCCACCACTCCCCTTTCCCCTTCTCTTTCTTTCTTTCTCCTCCCCTCCTGTCCTACAGCCATAGCTCAAATGGTTTGAGTAATTTGATCCTGGGCACTGAGGATGGCTCCATGGCTGAGCAATGGAGCAGTGGCCCCAGATGGGCAGAGCATTGCCCTGTGGGGGTTTGCTAGGTGGGTCCTGGTTGGGCACATGCAGGAGTCTGTCTCTGCCTTCCTGTCTCCCACCTCTCACTTAAAAAAAAAATAGTAATGATAATATCTCATACAAATACTAATAGACATTGTATTAAATAATGAGTCAACACCATGAAAAAAATTTGGTGTAGCCAGAAACAGTTTAAAAGAGGTCTTTAAGTAAAATTCTGCAGGTTTCCTTTCAATGTGTGCCTCAGTCTGGTGGTTTGTTTAGTGCTTCACTTGTAAATATCCTGGCCCCAAAATTTTAAGAACCATTCTCTCAGGTAGGGTTGTGACTCGACTTCTTGATATCTCCCCAATATTCTTCCATCAAGGCTTCTAGCTAGAGCTGTGCAGGTTGTCATGCCCTCTGGGTAGTGAACTGCTCAACCTGGGCAGACATCCTCAGTGCCTTGTCTACAAAAATGCTCAGTATGGCTTTGCAGTCAGACAGAGCTGAGTTCAAATCCTGACTCCAAGTCCAAGCTGACTCCAGAGATAGACTACCAATATTTTGGTCACTGCTAAGATTGAGGCAGTTTACTTAAGCCCTCCCCCACAGTGCCTGGTACATGGTAGATGCACAATAAATGTTGGTTCATAATTGCCATATTTCCTAGAGTTTTTTTTTTCTTTTATTTGTTAATTTGCATTTGTGGGGATTTCTCTCTCTCTTTTAATCTTTCTTAAGGGAAAAATATCACTAGTCATTTTTTTTTTCAAACATAAGAGAAAGTTTATTTAGAAAGTCACAGTTGGAAGAAGTGAGCTGTAGATAAAATGGGCTCAGGAAACAAGTTACAGAGGCAAAGAAAAGGGACCTTGGAGCTGAGGAGAGAGAGAGCCAAGGAAAATGCACCCTGAAGGGAAGAGGAGAGGGACTGGAAATGCATGGGTGTACTCCGGGGAGGGAGAGCGGTCACTAGTGATTTTAATTATAGTTAAACCTGTATTTCTGTGTTTTAATCACATAAAAGTAAACAATGGGAGGGCATGGGCTTTGTTCTGTTTACTGCTGTATTCCTAGCTCCAAGGATAGTGACTGGCACTTAGTAGATACTCAGCAAATACTCTTTGATGAGAAAATAGAAATTGCTAAATTTGGGGAAATTAAAAAGTCAGGTTTTTTTTAATTTAGCATATTTTCAGGGTTCATCCATGATGTACGTGTATCAAAATTTCATTTCTTTGTAAGACCAAATAATACTCCATTGTATGTACATACTACATTTTGTTTACCCATTCATATGTTATCTTCCCTCTCTTTTACAGCTCTTCAAATTTATCAACTTCAACAGGACCATGAGTCAGCTCTCCACAACCATGTCTCGGTGTGCCAAAGACCTCTTTGGCTTCGCAATTATGTTCTTCATTATTTTCTTAGCTTATGCTCAATTGGCATACCTTGTCTTTGGCACTCAGATTGATGACTTCAGTACTTTCCAAGAGTGTATGTAAGTATATATGGAATTAAGCAGAAATATTTAAGAGCCCTGACTGGTTGCTCAGTTGGTTAGAGCATCATCTTAGCACACCAAGGTTGTAGGTTTGATTCCTGGTCAGGGCACATACAAGAATCAACCAATGAATCGATGAATAAATGGAACAACAAATCAGTAGTTCTCTTTCACTCCCTCTCTCTCTAAAATCAATCAATCAATAAGTTAAAAAAGAAAAAGAAGATAAATTTAATCAGAGATGTCACTGCCTTCTCAAAGATAAAGGATAAATCTTCACAGTTGCTATTTAACTACCAAGTGTTTAAAAGTAGTTGTTTAAAATGAGAATTAATTCCTTCCTAGAAACACTGACCCATCAATACAAAGATGACTATCCATTCTGAAATGCTGATGCTTAAGATAACAGACATAAAGTAGTAAGACATAGTAAATCAGCTGTAGTAAACCAACACTGTTCCAAAGATCAAAGTCTTCTTAGCACCAAATGCAAATGGTAGCTTTTAAGGGACCATTTACCTCTATTCTTATTCCTATTCAGTATTGTTGCCCTATGTTTTAAACTTCAAATTATTTTCTAAGAAAAAAAAATTAGTATTTTTAATGGTCTAGGAGAAACTCAAACCAGTACAGGAATTTTTAGTCTTTTCCCAAAGTTCTCAAATGCGTATGACATTTAAAAACAAGAAAACTAGCCATTATCAGATTTCTGTTCCATTTAGAACAGAGTTATTTAGGAAAGGAGATGATCATGATAATGGAAATTAGTAGAGCTTTGCGCCTGCAGATCCCTAATTAATGTTGCTGTTTGATGGAAGTCAAAAATAAAAATGTTTTTTATTAATTAAGACCTAGCATTGGTAACACATGGCAACTCTAGACCCCACTTTGAGAGCACGTCAGAATATTGAATCTCTGAGACATACAATTTTGGCTCTCCTTCAAAAATCTTTTTTTTTTAACAGAAACTTTAAATTCAAACCCATTGGGACCATTGTGAAAATTTAGTTACTGTGTTTTATCTAGATATGTATTAAATTCTTATAGCCTATTGCTTTATAAGTTAAACAATAATAATTATGATTATATTTTATTTTTTAACCAAATGGAAATACAGGGGGTCCTCAGGTTATGACACAGTTCCATTCCTATGACAGTGATTTAACCCAAATTTTGATGTAAGTCAAAACACACTCTAGCCTAAGTCACTTACCTATCCTAACACAGTTGTAAAATCATAATCTAGAACATAAAACACTACTAAGCCGCAGAAAAGTGAAAAGGACATAAATATACTGTACTGTATACACTGTACTAAATATTTTTCTGCTGTGCACAACCAAACTATTTTGCCCACATAATCTGTAAGTATGACACTAACAGCATAAGCCAAAATGCTCACGTCTCAATTTTTCAGTTTTTATGGGAGTGGGCATCGTCAATTAGAAACATTGTAGGTAAA
Organism: Rhynchonycteris naso; assembly: GCA_037038555.1. Classification (NCBI taxonomy): domain Eukaryota; kingdom Metazoa; phylum Chordata; class Mammalia; order Chiroptera; family Emballonuridae; genus Rhynchonycteris; species Rhynchonycteris naso. The sequence continues at coordinate 250,228,556 of CM072996.1, read as the reverse complement.
GACTTGAGGACCCCTGTAATACATTTAACATGAAAGAATATTATTTTTATTCCAGAGGGCTTCAATCGCTCATATAAGTAGCAAGAGTTTTCCAAAGGGACTGACAATTTTCTATTATTTTGACAGTTGTCTACATTGAAAAAAATATGTCTGCAAGGGTGAAATCATCTTTTAAGAAACGTTGATCAATGCTGGACATTCGTTGTTTTTTATTGTGGTGCTGTGTTTGTTTTGTTTTGTTTTTATAGTTTCACTCAATTCCGTATCATTTTGGGCGATATCAACTTTGCAGAGATTGAGGAAGCTAATCGAGTTTTGGGACCAATTTATTTCACTACATTTGTGTTCTTTATGTTCTTCATTCTTTTGGTATGTACACTTTTATTTAGAGGGAGGTGATTTAAATTTTATAAATCACCATTTTTTCTTTTCTTTACACTTTATTCCCTATCATTTTTTAAAAGACCTAGAAGTAGAAAAATGTAGACATTAAGAGATCATATTTATTTTACTTCTCTTTGATTTACAGTTTTAAATCTTCACCAAATATCTTTTCTATGGACTTTCATTTCTCCATCTAGCTATAAATAGACAGACAAACATATGTCTATTCAATGCAAAATTTTAAAAGAATAGAATCAAGTGCAAATTTATAAAGTTACCTAAAATACTGCTCTGCCTGAAAAAGTAGAATATGCTTACATGCTTTTTTAACAAAAGCGTCAGCACTTTCACGGTCATTTGCTAGCATTACTTTGCATTTCTTTCTTTCTTCTTTTATGCTTAAAAAAATGAGGAACTGACAAAGCAAATTAGATTCAAGATGTCAAGAGTAATATTGGAGTGAATTATCACTTGTCAAGGTTAAGATATTTTGTTTTCACTTATTCATAGTTTGCAAGATAGCCTACAAAGAATATTTATATTTTAAATATAAAGCTAAATCTAACAATGTAGGGAAATTGCTTTAAAAATTATTTTAAAAGTATTTTTTATTCTCTTGATTTGGTACAAATTACCATTTTTTATATTTGGCCTTAAATTAATTAAGATTTTTTAAAGGCATTTTGTTCTTCATCCTAACATTTATATATTTATTTGTCCACTCCACTGAGAAAGTATTAAATTAACTTAGTTTAACCTAGACACTGGATATATTTTTATTTAAACATGAACACTTAAGAATTCCTTATATCAGCCATCCCCTTAAGAAAACAACTGTTTCCGTTTTCAATGGATTTTATAAAGATTCTTTGTATAAAATTTAGTATTTCAGTGTAAGATCTCCAGAGCTGGTCCAGGTATTAAGTACTCAACTGATGGTATTTGCTGAGTGAGAATCAGATGTATTTTAATAAGGTTGAAGAGTCAGGAATATCATGCAAGTTCATTAATATCTTGCTGTATGCATGTATCATGATTACTTTTAAACTTGAGCCTCCTAAATTTCTTCTTCCTATCATATATTAAAGCAGAAAAAGAGGAAAAAGTAAGTCTTTCTTACTTTCTAATATGGTAGTGCTTTGAATGCTGGAGCATCGGAATCCCTGAATCTCTACTAAGAAAACAAAAACCGGGAATTGAGAGGTCTGCAGTGAGTGACCCATAGTTGACTTCAAGCCACCTAAATTTTCTTTGTATGTCAGTCAGCTAAGTGAGCGACATAATAGTGGCAATTTGAAATGCTCAATGTGGACTTATTTGAATGTTGTCCTCCAGTAGACAGCACCTTCTAAATTATTCAGTCATTTGATCAGATCAATCACTAGGACAGAAAGAGAAGCTCTTCGTTTGTGTTTTTATACTAAAATGATTTTTTGTAGTACCGCACAAGGAGTTGCTCTGCCTCCACCCCACCCCACCCCCAGAAAGAGAGAGGAGGCTACTGTCAATGCAAAATGAAACCTTTTTTTTTTTTTTTTTTAATGAAAATGACAAGTTAAGTGCAGTGTTGGCCACTTTTCTGAAATGACTGCCAGGTGTTAATTCACTGCCCCTACTTAACAAGAAGCCACATTGGTGTGAGGTGGCCCAGCTGAGGCAGGAAGCAAAAGCCCCATCATCAACAAGGAAAGACCCTGATTGCAGACATCCATCCCACAACAGAGTGACCCGTTTAAGACAGGATGGAGAGAAGGAGAGAGAACTTCCTCTCCCCACTCCTTCAAGAGCCTTTCCCAGCCACTTTCCAGTTTTTGAAATCTCTTCAGAGGATGCATGCTTTAATCCATTTCAACTAATACATTTGCAGGCATTAGGTAACAGCTATTTGAAAACAAAAATAAAACATTAGATGCCTGGATTGAGAGGGAGAGTTGGGAGATATTACTCTGACTACAACTGCCTGCCCTTGGAATTGAGTATTATGCCAGGAATTTATGTGTATTCTAGATTTTATTCTCATTTCTGATGGAGGATCTTAAACAGTATTCCTCCTTAATTCATAACAATTTAGTAACCCATTAAAATCCAATGGAATAATAGAGCTCTCATTTGTTTATTTATTAATTGTTCAGTATTTACAGAACCACTGCATTCCAGGCAATGTGATGGATACTGGGGACGGAGTGGTGAGGAAAATAGAGCCCAGTCCTGCCCTCATGAAGAGTCCATAAATTTGTATGTAGGGAAAAAAGATATAATCAGATATACAACTCTATGGTTACAACCCATAGATAAGTGCTAAAAAGTAAAAATAAAGGAAAAGCATGTTAAGAAACATCCAGTCAGTTGAGTACAGTGCTTCCAGAAAAATCTATTGGAAACAGGTCTTGGAAATATAAACTATTATACTGGGAAGGGAAAAGTCAGGAAAATGGACTATTAGTGGTGGGATTCAAATAATTTTAACAACTAGTGCTCTTCCCTAATGACTGTTTTAACTATAAAAATACGATATACCAAGAGGTAGTTTATTATTTTATGCATTTAATATTTAAATAAGAACAATAAAAGAGGTAGATTATAAGAGTTTTAAGATATTAATGAAAAATATTAAATAATACCTGACAAAAAACAATGAAACTGTTACTTAAGATATTTCCATATTGCTTCTTGATTAGCATCCTCACTTGCAATTTTTTATACCTATGGATGAAATGAACATTACTACGGACACTTAGAACATACTGTTGCACAGATGAAGGTTAAAAAAGAGTAAGGAATGTAAATTTATGATTTCCACATTGGGCAGTTGCCCAGACACTCACCTTAGAGAGAGCCCTGATTACAAGTGCCATTTTAACAACCACTTTGTCAAACTCCACAAAAAATTAGGTATTGGTTCTGCTGAACTGGTGCGAACCAGCTGAAGGCGACCACTGCTATTACTGAATAATAACGATAAATTACGTAGCACTACACAGCAGGCCCTATCTTTAAGCATTTTACATAATTATCCTATTAATCCTTACAGCAAATATGTAGGGGAGTTTCTATTATTACTCCCATCTTACAAATACATTTTTAAATGAAGATTAAAAAACTTAAACAATATAGTCTTGGGCATTGCCAAGACCAAAACCCAAGTTTGCTTAACTCCAAAGTTTCTGTCTTGTCCACTAAGCTTTTCCTGACTATCTTCTTGCTATGCCTTCCTATTCCTATTTGCCTAGATCTTTTTTACTCTTCTATGTTTTTTAAATCTGAAAAAATATATAACAATATTTGGAATAAGCATAGAATTCCAGCTGTCTGTGTTGACTCCTGAAATCTGAAGAACTGTTCAGAGTTCTGCACTCCAAAAAACTTATGTCAAATGGAAAAAAAAAGAAAAAAGAACATAGATAAGCCAAAATAATAAAATAATCCCTTCATTCATAGTTAAATACATTAATATTTTGTTGTATTTCATTCCTGTCTCTCTTTGCAAACTATACCACAATATATTGTTTTGTAAGTAAGAAAAACTGTTACATTTTCCTTTTGCATGACTTCATTAAAAAAGTAATTGTTTACAAACAATATTGTAGCAAAACTATTAATTTATGACTTCTCCAGACATCACATTGTTTTTAAAAATGGTGAACAAAAGAGATATGTATCAAAGATTGGATTGATGTTTACAAAATATAGTTAGATTGCTGTTTTAACCTTAACCTTCCTTTGATTTACGAACAGAATATGTTTTTGGCCATCATCAATGATACTTACTCTGAAGTCAAATCTGATTTGGCTCAGCAGAAAGCTGAAATGGAACTCTCAGATCTTATCAGAAAGGTATGACAACCCCTAATCCTCAGAATTGTTTATTTTCTACATAAAATAACCATTGTTTCAGCCAAAGTTCCAGATCAACATTAATCAGGTGTCATTGTTTAAAATAAAGAGTAGATTGCTCTATTAAGGAATAATTTAAGTGTTCTTAAAGCTAGAGATGATTCCACTGCTAGTTTGGATTTAAATTCTGGGACTCCTGTAATACCCTGGAGTTAAATTCTCAATGAATTCTTTCCACTGTTAGAACTGAGCAGCTGGTTTCATACCCTTTGTTTTTCTTTTTTGTTTTTTTAATTGATTTAAATGTATTTTGTTTATGTAAATTCAAATGTCCCACTGAATAAATCCCTTCACTCCTGTGTTCCCCTCAACATCCCCTTTGCCTCCCCCTAATACCCTCCCCCTTCCCTCCAGGATTTGCTTTCCTGCTCTCTATAATGCTGTGTTAGGTATATATAATTCCACCAATCTCTTTCCCTTCTCTGATCCCATCCTCTCATCCCCTTTCCCTCTGTTCTTTTTCCCTCTCATCCCTTTGATCCCACCTCTGCCTGTGTTCCATTCCTCAGTTCACATTGTTCATAGGATTCCTCAAAAAATTAAAAATGGAACTACTTTTTGATCCAGCCATCCCACTTTTAGGAATATATTCCAAGAACACCATAGCACTGTTACAAAAGGAGAAATGTGCCCCCATGTTTATGGCAGCATTGTTTACAATAGCCAAGATTTGGAAACAGCCCAAGTGTCCGTCAGTGGACAAGTGGATTTAAAAGCAGTGGTACATATACACAATGAAATACTATTGGGGGCATGAAAAAGAAGGAAATCTTACCTTTTGCAACAATATGGAGGGACCTGGAAACTATTATGTTAAGTGAAATAAGCCAGGCAGAGAAAGAAAAATATCATATGACCTCACTAATACCCTTTGTTTTGATACCTCCTCTAGTTGGCTCTCACAGATTCAGAGTTCAGAATAAACTGGAAGATTATAAAGACATTTCTACTTTTTCTATCTTAATTACAGTTTTTAAAAAGAAAAAAATGTTTCAGAGGAAAATACATTTTAGTTCACCTTTTTATCCTTGATCTTCCAGGGAAGTGGTAAAATAGTCTAAGGGGAAAGGTCTTTGGAGTAAGGCCTCAGCCTAAAGGCCTGAGAACTTTCACTTACCCACCTTTGCAAGAAGTGTTTAATTATTAAATAGAAAGGCAGGACAGAAAGGTTGGGGAGCTTTGTTCTTGTCAATATGACTTTTATTTAGTTTAAAGTAACAACAAATAGCTACATCTAAAGTTCACAGCTTGTTACCTAACTTCATTTTGCTAAGAGACAGTGGCTCCTTTTCTGTTGGTTAAAACCATTGACTTGTCTGTAAATCATGTTGTAACAGAGAACTTCCCCTTCAGATTTTCATAATGAAAATTATCCTGTAATTTGCATGACAGTTGATCATTATTTTAGCAAATCTCCAGGATGTATACAAGCAGTACTCACTTTGCTCTTTGGTTCTGATATACATAGATATCTATTTATTCAGTTAAAAAACACAGTCTCTCAGAGCATCGGACTGGGATGCAGAAGACCCAGGTTCGAGACCCCGAGCTTGCCAGCTTGAACGCGGGCTCATCTGGTTTGAGCAAAGCTCACCAGCTTGGACCCAAGGTCGCTGGCTCCAGCAAGAGGTTACTCGGTCTGCTGAAGGCCGTGGTCAAGGCACATGTGAACAACTAAGGTGTCGCAACGAAAAACTGATGATTGATGTTTCTCATCTCTCTCCGTTCCTGTCAATCTATCTCTGTCTATCCCTCTCTCTCTCTCTCTGTTCCTGTAAAAAACAAAAAACAAACAAAAAAAAACTGTCTCTCAACACAATTTAAATGTCATTTATCACAGTGAATTGGCCAATTGCATAAAGTACAAACTTTGCTTTCAGTTACCTCAGTGTGATATCGCTTCTCCTTGTTTTGGCTAAGATTAAGTGTACTATCTATCCTTATCAGTTATCACAGTATGTTAACTGTGAGTAATAGTATAAAGTGCAAACTTTACTACAAATCATTAAATAAATAACAGATGTGTATATTGATCAGTGATCAATTTTCAAAGTCTCTGATTGGTCACTGAGGATCAGCTATTCAGTTCACATACAAAACATGTAGTTGTGTTGCTTCCTCATCTCCCAGTGATAAACCATGTGTCATTTTATAAAAAGAAAAGAATACTTGGAAGGGCAAATGGACCAGCAAAGATGACAGTATAGCAGAGAAACAAAGAATGATAACACTGGACATGAAAACCAAAACAAATGTATTGGATTTATAGAAGAAATAAGTAGTTGGCCATGGGAACATCACTGATACCATTCGAGAGATCTAGATGTGCAGTCAGAAGAACTTAGTGAAGGCAAATTTATCAGTGTAATTGAGGAAAGTGATTGTGACAAAAAGGATGAAGATGTCTCAGAAGAAGTGACACTGGTGAAAAAGACTTCACAATAAAGGAACTCAAGGCAATATTTTGCAACATTAAAAGTGCAAAGGATGGGCCCTGGCTGGTTGACTCAGCGGTCGAGTATCAGCCGGTGTGTGGAAGTCCCAGGTTCAATTCCTAGTCAGGGCACACAGGAGAAGCGACCATCTGCTGCTCCCTCCTCTCCCTCCTCCTTCTCTCTTTCTTTCTCTCTCTTCCCTTCCCATAGTCATGACTTGAATGATTTCTAGCAAGTTGGCCCTGGGTGCTGAGGATGGCTCCACAGCCTCACCTCAGGTGCTAAAATAGCTTTGTTGCTGAACAACAGAGCAGCCACCCCAGATGGGCAGAGCGTTACCTGGTAGTGGGTTTGCCAAGTGAATCCCATTTGAGGCACATGCAGGAGCCCGTGTCTCTGCCTCCCTGCCTCTCAGTTAATAAAAGATAAATAAAAATTAAAAAAGATAAAAGTGCAAAGGATAAAATGTTGGGAATTGGCCCATATTAAGAAAGGATTATGATAACTCACCAAGACAGAAAAGATGCTCACTTCATATTGTAAGTTATACAAGAAGGCAAGCAATGTTCAAAATACCTGGATAAATTTCATACCCCTTCCCCCAAGGAAAAAGAGCTGCACTATTTATTCTGCCAAGAAGATAATGGATCTAGTAATTTCTAAGTTTGCCTCAGGAAGGTTTATCCATTAACCACTTTCTTGAGTTCAGAATGGAACATCACACATTTCAGGTTTTATATTAAATATGGGCTTGGTGCAAGCTTAAGCAGCATGTTGTGACCAGTATCATACGGTATACCGTTTTAGCCCCAACACTCACAAATCATTAGACAAACTGGGATCTTTTCACTATTGAAAATCTCTATCATGTACTAATAACAATGATAATAATAATAACTAATACTTTTGCATCCTTATAATAAATACTGTGGGGGAGAAACAAACTTTCCCCTACCCTCAAGGTTTGTCTGGCTGGTCTGATAATCAAATAGACATGACAGATTAGCAAGAGAAAATAACCAAATTTAATACATACATATGTGTGGGCACCCGATATCCATGAGAGAGTCAGAGACCTCACATGCAGGAGAGAGTCAGAAATAGAATGAGAACATGGGTATAGAAGACATCATGAGCTAGGGCTGAGCTAATGCACCTTGGGGCCTTCAAAGAGTCATTGCCAAATGATAAGAGCAGATGTTTAGAAATTAGAAGTTTGTGCTGCCCTATAGATAGGGCAAAAGTGGTTATCTCTGATACTTGCTTGTTATAGGCAATTTCAAGTTCTTTTAGGTGATTAAGGGAAGGGCAGAAGTTTCTCTTGCACCCATGGCTAAAGTTGCCTTTAGCTCAAAACAATATGCATACAGAGGCAGACTTAATGGAGGGCGCACTGGCACATGCCCTGGGTCCCACCTTCTGAAGGGCCCCGCAAAACTCCAACTTTACACTTTTTTCTTTTTTTTTTTTTTTTTTTACACTTTTTTCTAATGACACCAAGTTTGGTTTCATATGTGCAATTTTTAACATTAATAGTACGTAATATTTTTTATTTATTTAAAAATATGGTTAACATGTATTTTTATTTTCCCTGTCTCATTCTCTTTTTTTTTCCTTTTTTTTTTGTGACAGAGAGAGAGAGAGAGACAGAGAGAAGGACAGATAGGGACAGACAGACAGGAAGGGACAGAGATGAGAAGCATCAATTCTTCATTGTGGCACCTTAGCTGTTCATTAATTGCTTTCTCATATGTGCCTTGACGGGGGGTGGGAGTGGGAGGGGGCTACAGCAAACCGAGTGACCCTTGCTCAAGCCATTGACCTTGGGCTCAAGTTGGTGAGCTGTGCTCAAACCAGATGAGCCTGCACTCAAGCCGGTGACCTTGGGGTTTTGAACCTGAGTCCTCTGCATCCCAGTCTGACACTCTATCCACTGCGCCACTTCCTGGTCAGGCTCTCTTTATTTTTTAAGGGACCCAATATTTTCTTATGCGCTTGGTGCCTCAACAGACCTTAATCCGCCTTCGTATGCATACCACAGAGGCACATCTTGAGGTGACTTTATTTGAACCTCCACAATACAAGGCTAAAATACTTCCCATATGTATTCTTTCATTTATTTCTGGTGACAGTTATGTGAATTGCTTGCTATTACTATATTCACACTCTAGGGATTATGTAACTGAGGCATGGCAAAGGAAAGCATGGCCAAGGTCACATAGTTGGGTCAAGCCATAGTGCATTCCCTTAACACAGTGATTCTCAAAGTGTGCATCAGGGCACACTGATGCACCTTAGAAGATTTCCAGGTGTGCCCTATGGTATTCCAGAGAAATATGTGCCTGTTGGGGACCAAAACACCAATAGCGTTTTTGGAGTTTAGATTTTTGGGGGACAGAGGTGTGGGGATTTGGCTGTAAGCTGACAGTCTGCCCAACTCCCCACCTCATTTGCCTGATTAGGTTGCAAATGGCTGTTAAGCTGTGGTGCTGGATTGTTTATACTACCCCCTATCTTCCTGAGAAAGACTGGAGGCAAGTTTCTTTTATCCTTTGTTTGGTGTAAAGTTAAGATGATATGTTTGGTGGGGGTTTTCTGCACTCAACACAATTAAGAGTAAAAGGAGAGGAATTCTTCAATGTATTGATGAGGAAATGAGAGTTTACCTTTCAAATATATGCCCAAATATTGAAAAAATTGCTAGGACACATCAGGCTCATGTTTCTCATAAACACAAGAATGAAAAAACTTAACACATTAGCACCGGGACATGCTAAATGTACTAAATTTTTACTAAGAATGTGTGTGTGTGTGTGTGTGTGTGTGTGTGTGTGTGTATATATATATATATAAAGATAACTTTTTTGTTGTTTTTTTAATTTTTAACCCATCCTTTTTACAAATTCTATAAAGCATAATTCAAATAATGTAACATAAATATGTTTTTAATGTCATAATAAATTTAATTTTGTCATATTTATTTCATTTAATTACCATAAAAGCACACTTGGACTTTATATATTTTTCTTTAATATTTGACTTAATTATTCTAACATATTTTTCAGAAATTTGTACATAGTGCGCCTACAATTATTTGTAGGATTTTAAATGTGCCCCAACTTCAAAAATATTTGAGAACCACTGCCTTAACCCATTCAAAAAGACTTTACATATGGCAAAAGGATCTTATTTTATTTAGATAGGAAAAGACAATTCTAGTGCATTCTCCTTTCAGTAACTTAATGTAAACTGTTCAAAGTGAACAGTTCTGATGCTTTCTAAGTATCTGTGACTTAATTTTTTTGGGTGCCACACTGCTGTTAAGGAAATAAGCTTCAGTGTAAATCATACTTTTCTTCTCATATACGCAATGCAAGACATTCGGTTCTGAGATATTCAGGGTGGTTGGCTTTTTTCTTTACCCTGTAGGAAGAGTAAAATTCTGGTTTGTTTTATTTAGAACATCTCTGACTTTGAAGTGATCACTCTTTATCATGGTCCCCACTTGCCTGGCTGCCCAAATATTTAGCAGAAGCAATTTTGAGGAGTATTCGCTCATAATTTTTGATTTGGGGGAATATTCACCGTCATAGTTTATAGAGCTGCCCCCCCCCTCAATGTTTCATAAAAATTAAACGATATTATCTCTAACAAGAATCAGTCAGAGAGGTGGCCTCTTTGGGCGGGATCATTGAAATTGCAACATTTAGGTTCACTGGGTAGAGGGGGGTTGCATAATGATGTAATTTAGAAGGTCTTAGGATAAGTTTTATACTAATAAATAAAATATTTTAAATTAAATGTAATAAATAAACATTCATCTTACATTTTCTTTTTATTTCCCTATGACTTTATAACCAATACTAAAGGAGCTTTTAATGTTTGACATGAAGTTTAAAGGTCATGGAACAATCACAATTGTTCCTGTTGATTATTAACGTCATTTTGTACAGTTTATGCTTACATGGTCATTTTTACAGTCCTGTACTACATTGTAAAGCAAGGTCTGCCTGTAGTTTATTAATAAAATATCCATGTCCACATTGTACTGAAATACATATTAACACGTAAGGAAATTGTTGTGAGATAATATAGAAAATAAATAATTTATGGCTGAGGTTTCTCGGTGTTCATATGTATATTCCCACATATTATGAGATAGACAGCTATGAAACGTGATTTTCATTTCTCCCATTCAAGTACTAACCAGGCCCAACCCTGCTTAACCTCTGAGATCAGACGAGATCGGGCGCGTTTAGGATGGTATGGCCGTAGACGATTTTTGTTTCTATAACCTAAACTTGCAGTCACATATGAGCAAAATGTTCTATGTTCTTGTTTTTTTAAGCATTTTTTTTTTAGTTTTCAATTACAATGGACATACATTATTGTATTAGTTTCATGTGTAAAACCCGGTTATTATACATTGCATAATTTACTAAGTGATCATCCCAATAAATCTCACAATAATCTGACTATATTCTCTTTGCTGTACTTTACATTCCCATGTAAACAGCCTTTGTACTTCTTACTCTCTTCACCTTTTTCACTCATTCTCAGAATGTCCTCCCTCCCCCTCCCCCGAATCTAGCAACTGTCAAAATGTTCCATGTACCTATGAGTCTGTTTCTGTTCTGCTTCTTTGTTTATTTTATTTTTAGTTTCAGTTGTTGATAAATATGTATTTATTGCTATATTATTGTTCTTATTTTGAACAACTTCTTTTTCTTACAGAAACATTTCTTACAGCACTGGTTTGGTGATAATGAACTCCTTTAGCTTTTTCTTGTCTAGGAAGCTCTCTATCCATCCCTCAATTCTAAGTGATAGCTTTGCAGGCTAGAGTAATCTTAATTGTAGGTCCATGATTTTCATCACTTTTGAGTATTTCTTGCCAATCCCTTCTGGCCTACAAAGTTTCTGTTGAGAAATCAACTGACTGTTTTATGGGTGCTTCCTTGTAGGTAACAAACTACTTTTCTCCTGCTGCTTTTACAATTCTCCCTTTGTCTTTAACCTTTTGCATTTTAATGATGTGTCTTGGTGTGGACCTCTTTGGGTTCATCTTATTTGGGACTTTCTATGCTTCTGGGAATTGTATGTCTATTTCCTTCAACAGATTAGAGAAGTTCTCTGTCATTTTTTCAAATAGGTTTTCAATTTCTTGTTCTCTCTCTACTCCTTCTAGCCACCCCCATTATGCGAATGTTGGTACACTTGAAGTTGTCTCAGAGTTTCCTTACACTATCCTCATTTCTTTGGATTTGTTTTTCTTTTAGCTTCCTTACCTTCCAAATCACTGATTTGATTCTTGGTTTCATCTACTCTATTGTTGATTACCTTTAAATTATTCTTCATTTCTGTTAGTGTATCCTTCATTTCTGACTGGTTCTTTTTTATGCTGTTGAGGTTCTCACTAATTTCATTGAACATTCTTATAACCAGTGTTTTGAACTCTGCACCTAGTAGATTGCTTTTCTTCATTTTTTTTTTAGCTCTTTTTCTGGCATTTTGTTCTGTTCTTTCGTTTGGGACATGCTTCTTTGTCTCCTAATTTTGGCAGCCTCCCTCTGTTTGTTTCTGTGTATTAGGTAGAGCTGCTGTGTTTCCCAGGCTTGGTAGACTGGCCTAAGGTAGTAAGTGTTTTGTAGGGTCCAGTGGCACAGCCTTCCCAATCACTCAAGTGGGGCACTTGAGGTGTGCCCTCTGTGTGGTCTGTGTGCACCCTCCTCTTGTGGTTGACACTTGATTGCTGTTGGCACATCAATGCGAGGGATTTTACCCCCATGCCAATTAGCTGCAAGGAATGGTTGTGACCACTGACCTTTAACCATCATGGAAGATCAGATGTTCCGGGATTTATCTCATAGAGCAGGGCTTTGGTGCCTGCTCAGTCTGCCCCTTGAGTGTGTGGCTTGTGGAGGTGTTTGGGTGGTGACACATTGACATGGTCTGAAACTGTTCACTGGGTGCGCTGGCTCTGGGGCCTCCCAGGATGTACAGGCCAAGGTCAGCCACAGCCTGTGTTCTGTCTAGGGCCACACAGCATGAGCTACAGATGGCTGCTACTTGTATTGGGTTTGGAGATGCCCAGAAGAGGCCAAGCTGTGAACCAAGGACAGCTGCTACTAGTGTTGGGCCTGGGGCCACTTATCAAGAGGTACAGTGCAAGCTGAGACCAGATTCTGCTTGTCTGAGAGATTTTAGAAAAACCTTAAGCATAAGCTAAGACAGGCCACGTATGGAAAAGCCACTGGAAACAGCTTGGGTGGATCCAAAAATTGAATTGGGGTAGGGTCTCGGAATCACCAGAGTGGGGCAAACAGTGTAAGCAAATTGATGGAGTCTCAGATATGGCACCCACCTGTCAGCTCTGTGGGGGGAGGGCTCATTAAAGGAACTATGGCCTCTACTAATACTTCTGAGAGAAAGCTGCCCCCCTTCCCCAACTCTTACCTTGATACTGGATAATTCAGTTCTTTCTCCTCTCTGGTGCCTTTCAAGCTGCTGTCCCACTGCTGGAGCTCAGAGGTAGTGAGTCTGAAGAAATCCATGTGTGGGCCCTTTAAGAGGAACTGCCTGGGACTCCAACAAGCCTCAGTCTCTCTCAGCCTCAATCCCTGCTGGATCATACAGACAGAAGTTATGGGGACTTCTCTTTCAGGCATTGGAATCCTGGACTGGTTCCAGGAGGCCTGGTTTAGGGTTAGGACCCCTCGCTCTTCAGGGGACCTTTGCAGCCAAGACAGTCCCCCACCCCAATTTTTATCTGCTACACGTGGATGTGGGATCAGCCCTTCCCTTGTCTTGGCCCCTTCTACCAGTCTTGAAGTGGCTTTATTTTAATTCCCTAGTTGTAGGACTTCCATTCAGCCCAATTTCAGACAGTTCTGAATGATGGTTGTGCTATAGTTTAGTTGTAATTTTGTTGTGGTTGTGGGAGGAGGCAAGTACCACTTTTTCCTATGCCGCCTTCTTGACTGTAAGTCGTCTTCAGTCTTCTATGGAAAGAAAAAAGTGTGTTCTCTGATATTCGTTTATTCTTCTTCTTTTCCAAGTGAGAGTAGAGGAGATAGACAGACTCCCGCATGCATCCTGACCGGGATCTACCCAGCAATCCCTGTCTAGGGCCGATGCTCTGCCCATCTAGGGCCATACACGCAACGAAGCTATTTTTAGTGCCTGAGGCAGAGGCTCCTCAGAGCTATCCTCAGCAGCCAGGGCTGATGTGCTCAAACTAATTGAGCCATGGCTGCAGGAGGAAAAGAGAGAGGGGCGGAGAGATTTGGGGGAGAAACTGGGGTGGAGAAGCAGATGGTTGCTTCTTCTTTGTGCCCTGACCGGGAATCCAGTACTTGAACTCAGGATACCCACATGCCAGGCTGACACTCTACCACTGAGCCAACTGTCCATGGCTTTTTTTTAGGTGAGTGGAAGGGAGATAGGCAGACTCCCACATATATCCCAACCAGGATCCACCTGGCAAACCCATCTTGGAATGATGCTGGATTACTGAGCTATTTTTAGCACCTGAGGCTGGTTCAATCCAATAGAGCTATCCTCAATGCCCACGACCACTCTTGAACAATTGAATCACTGACTATGGGAATGCAAGAGGGAAATAAGGGGGAGAGGGATGGTCTAAACAAATGGTCACTTCTGCTCTGTGTCCTGACCAGGAATCAAGCCCAGGATGTCCATATATTGAGCTGATGCTATATCCACTGAGCAACTGGCCAGGACTGCTTTTTTTTTTTTTACACACAAGAGAGATGACAAGGACAGAGAGATAGTAAGGGAGAGATGAGAAGCATTAGCTCATAGTTGCGGCATGTTAGTTGTTCATTGATTGCTTTCTCATATGTGCCTTGACCAGGATGGTGAGGGGGGCTCCAGCCGAGCCAATGACTCCTTGGTCAAGCCAGCGACCTTTGGGCTCAAGCCAGTGACCATGGGGTCATGTCTATGATCCTACACTCGAGCTAGAAACCCTGTACTCAAGCCAACAACTTCGGGGTTTCAAACCTGGGTCCTCAGTGTCCCAAGCTGATGCTCTCTCCACTGCACCACCTCCTGGTCAGGTATTTCATTCTTGATAAACTGAAAGACTCTCACTTTTTCCATATAACTCTGGTGGAAGAGTTATATGGAAAACTCAAAATACATTTGTTATTCATTTATTCAACACATGCTTGTTGAGTGGCCAACTTCAGGCGCTATTCTTGCTTTGCAGTAATTACTACTGGAAATTGAAGGTAAAGCAAATGGCAGAAGGAGAATACACTAAACCGAGTCTTTTGTTTTTCAACAGGGATACCATAAAGCCTTGGTCAAACTAAAACTAAAAAAAAATACCGTGGATGACATTTCAGAGAGTCTACGTCAAGGGGGAGGCAAGTTAAACTTTGATGAACTTCGACAAGATCTCAAAGGGTGAGAATCACACTTTCTGAGGCCCTGGAAAATTCCATATTCAAAGATAAATTCTTGATGATAAGGGTATTTCTGGCCCAAAAGACCCCTTTTTTTTTCAGAGATGGGTGTCTTCTGGAGCTTACTGTAAGAGGAGGACTGTCCCTAATACAGCAATTTCTCCTTTCCTCCTGCATTTTGATGTCTCTATGTTTGGGTTGGACCATGAGTTCATCTCTAACCTCTCAATAATTTCAGGAAGGGCCATACTGATGCAGAGATCGAGGCTATATTCACCAAGTACGACCAAGATGGAGACCAAGAACTGACTGAACATGAACACCAGCAAATGAGAGACGACTTGGAAAAAGAGAGGGTGAGTTTAGTTTAGGAGAACATGATTGGATTAAGCACCCGCAATGTTTCAGACACCATACTAAGTAGTGAGTATTAAGAGTCATATTCTCTCTCTCTCTCTCTCTCTCTCTCTCTCTCATCAATTTATGTATTAGAATCCTGCTTATTCCAACAAGGATATAGAGCACAATAATATATAAAAATGCAAGAAGTTAGCATCAATGTAAAAAATCTAAATGAAAAATGAAGCAAAATAAAACAAAAGTGAAATATAAAAATAGTCTATGAATGAAGCTAAAAATGCATTCCATAAAAACACATATGCTTATTAAGATTGGGCGACAAATTTGGTTCTAAACTTTACAGTAATGAATTTGAAAAGAAAAAACCTGAGTAGTTACATATTTCACAGTGTCCATAAGAGTGGGGTAAGAAAGATTTCTAGGAGATATAAAATTAGTTATTCTTGCCTGACCTGTGCTTGCACAGTGGAAAAGCATTGACCTGGAATGCTGAGGTCGCTGGTTCGAAACCCTACACTTGCCTGGTCAAGGCACATATGGGAGTTGATGCTTCCTGCTCCTCCCTTTCTCTCTCTCTGCCTCTCCTCTCTAAATGAATTAAAAAAAAACCACACACAATAAAATTAGTTATTCTTGAAATTAACATTTAAAATAAAACAGCTGCCGCCCTGGCTGGATAGCTAGGTTGGTTCGCGTGTTGTCCTGAAGCACAGAGCTCGCCGGTTCGATCCTCTGTTAGGGCACATAGAGGAACAGATGTATGTTCCTTTGTCTCTCTCTCTGCCTTCCTCTTCCTCTCCCAAAATCAATCAATAAATCAATCAATTGATAAATCAATATAAAATAAAACAGCTGTCTTCCATTTGAATATTTATTAAACAATTTAAAAAAGTGAGCCTGACCAGGCCATGGCGCAGTGGATAGAGCGTCGGACTGGGATGTGTAGGATCCAGGTTCGAGACCCCAAGGTCGCCAGCTTGAGCGCAGGCTCATCTGGTTTGAGCAAAGCTCACCAGCTTGGACCCAAGGTCGCTGGCTCAAGCAAGGGGTTACTCTGTCTGCTGAAGGCCCGTGGTCAAGGCACAAATGAGAAAGCAATCAATGAACAACTAAGGTGTCACAACAGCAACAAAAAACTGATGATTGATGCTTCTCATTTCTCTTCATTCCTGTCCGTCTGTCCCTATCTATCCCTCTCTCTGACTCTCTCTCTGTCCCTGTAAAAGTGAATCTACATGGGCTTTTATAATCAGGAAAAAATAAGTAAAATCTTTAATATTAACTTTAAAAAATAAATGGTTGAGCAAAGAAAATACATGGTGATTGAGGTACAGAGAATGAATGTTATACATGAAAGTCATTTTCCTGTACAGAAAGAGAAGGTAGTGTAGAACAGTGATTTTTAAATGCTGCTCCATGGAACAGTACCATTAAGTGAAAAACTTCACCAGTCATAGTGAAATATGAACGGGAAGACAATGCGTAGAATTTTCACAGGATTGTATTTAGTCAAAATTTATTCTTAGATTATAGCCTTCTACTTTGTAGATATTAAATGTTACATTATCTTTTATGAAAAGCTGTATATTTCTTCATTTAACTTTTTCTTTGCCTTGTGTTTTTTTAATGTCCTTTCTTGTCCAAACAATAAGTTAATAACTCCGTGCTGGTAATTAAAGTCTGTTTTGAAAATTTGCCAATCCATAAAATTAAAAAGTGTGGGAATCACAGTCCGATGTTACCCACAAAGAAAACCGAGGTAAATGGCACATCACCATTTCTCATTGACCCACATCCTCAGTGAAGCTTCTGTGAGGTGTAGGCTCCTCTGCTCAACACCCTATTTTCTTCAGGAGGACCTGGACTTGGATCAGGGCTCTTTACCACGTCCTATGAGCAGCCGAAGTTTCCCACGAAGCCTGGATGACTCTGAAGAGGATGATGATGAAGACAGTGGGCACAGCTCCAGAAGGAGGGGCAGCATCTCCAGTGGGGTTTCTTATGAAGAGTTTCAAGTGTAAGTATAAGGGAATTGCAGTACACCTTTGCTCTTACCCACCTCCTTTTCCTGTTATTATCAAATACATGATGACATTTTTATATGTTATAGGCCAAAATTATGTACCTATTGCCTTGCACTATTGCTTTTTAAATCAGTCAAGGGGAAAGAAGCAGGAGAAATATGTGTTAATACAGTCTTTTATAGTTAACTAATTACCTTTACCAGTACTCTGTTTTTTCATGTAAATTCTAATTAGAGTACCGTGTGGGATTCACTTGCTTTTAGTTTACAGAACTTCCTTTAGTATTTCTTCTAAAGCAGCCTGCTACTTGGATTCTCTCAGTTTTCACTGATCTAGAAGTATTTTTATTTCTCCTCTGTTTCTTTCTGGCCTTGATTGTTTCAGATGTGGAGACCGCTATTAATCTTACTGCAGGTCCCTTGTATGAACAAGTTATTTTTCTCTTGCTGCTTTCACGATTTTTCCTTTGTCTTTTCTTTCAGTATTTTTCTATGATATATCTCAACCCTTTGCAACTGTCCTACCTGATGTTTATTAAACTTCTTGGATGTGTAATATTTTTATCAAATTTAGTAAGTTTTCAACCTTTACATCTTCATGTATCTTACTGCTCCTTTCTCTCTCTCCTTTCCTTCTGGGACTCTAGTATGTGTATGTTCACATGCTTAATGGTATCCTACATTTCTCTCAGGTCCTGTTTATTTTTCTTCATTCTTTTTTCTCTCTGTTCTTCAGATTGCATAGTTTCTGTCACTGATTCTTTTGCTGACTTTAATATACTATTGAGACCTTCTAGTGATTTTTTCATTTTATGGGTTATACTTTTCAATTCCAAACTTTCTATTTGGTTCTTTTTAATAATCTCTATCTCTTTATTGATATTCTCTATTTGATAAGACAATGACATCATACTGTCCTTTATTTCTTTAACCATGATTTTTTTTTTTTTTTTTAGTTTTTAAAATATATTTATAATAGCTACGTTCAACTCTGTCTACTGAGTCTGTCTGGGCCCTCACAAAGGGAGTTTCTATAGCCTGCTTTTTTCCCCCTTTGTATATGGTCACATTTTCTGTTTCTTTCTGTTTCTTCTAATTTTTTTATTGAAAACTGAAGGTATTAAATACCATTATAGCAATCCTGGATACCAATTTACCTTCCTCCAGAACATGTTTTTGTTGTTGTTTATATGTTTGCTTTTTAGTGAAGTCTATCCTATCTTTACATTGTGAAGCCCCTGATGCTGCCTCTCAGAGGCATAGTCATGACCGTGCACACTGGCACCCTGGGGAGGAAGTGCTTTTAGCAGGGCTCTCATTGTCCTTCCCTGATCTCGCTGTTAAGGCTTCTGCCTCTGTTGATCTCATTCAGTTAAATTCAGGCCCCTAGAAGGGTGGTTTTTGAGTCCAGTCTTAGCTGTATTCTCAGCTTCTATCTCCTTCCCTGGTTCTCTGTGGGTATCTCTGTGATCACTAGTTTTTAATTTGTTGATCTCATGAAGCACCAGCCTCCTCTTAATTGCTAGACACCACCATCTGCATTGTTTTCAAGAGCACTCTTAGGCTTGAATTTCCCTACGCTTTATTTCAAGTAAACCCAATTCACTTGGGGGAAGCTTTGTAGCTTTCTCCTTTATGGCCAGACCCTGAGCAAAACCTCTGTGCCGATCCTCCAGGCAATGAACAGGACAGTGGCCCATCTCTTTCATAGTGACACCCTGTTTCCTGAATAAGGCATTGGGCTGTAATGGCAGCCTTGTGTCTCCTCAGCTTCTCTCTCCCAGTGTGGAAATTCCATCCTACAATTGTAAGTTGAATATGGAAGAGACATATTAGCCACTCTTGCCTGGATTAGAGCCTCTGAAACATGGGTTTGAGATGGAGGCACAGGGATGAGAAATGCTGGCAGCCTGCCCCTCCCTGGGTGATACTGTAGCCCTCCACTGGGATCTCAGGGGAGAGAGACCCACCTACTCAGAGCAGTGCTTCTGTCACATCCAGCTGGGTGTGGGGGGGATGACCCACAGTATGCTTCAAATGTCACAGACTCTGCTTACTGAAATGCAGTGGATTGTCTTAAATGCTTCTTTATTTGCTCTATGCCCTTAAGAAATTTTTCAGAAATTAAAAAATATTTTTAAATAATATTCAAGTTATGGTTGTTTTACTGGGGAGAGGGACTACAGAGCTCTCATGCAACTTTTCCAGAAGTTGTCTCCTATTTATTTTTAAAGGATTTATATAACATTTTATTTATTCAAAATAATGAGATCATAAGTAGATATACTATTTTCTAACTGTTTTATTTATTTAATATATTGTGAATATCACTTTTTATTAAATATTCATTCACAATATAATTTCTGATGTCTCCTTAGATTCCATTGTATAAACAACAACCTATTTAAATAATTTTCTATTAATTATTTAATGTAATCATTTTGATAACCACTGTTAGTAAGAACTCTAGTGAATATCCTGGTAGCCAAAATCACACATAGGCTAAATTACTTTCTTTAGAAATTTTTCAAAAAAGAGTATCTGAATAAAAGGTAGGTATACATCCTTTTTTTTGTTTGTTTTACAGGTTTTCTTTGTGTGTGTGTTTTTTGTTTGTTTGTTTGTTTGTTTGAGAGAGAGAGAGAGAGAGAAGCAGGTAAAGAAAGACAGGAACATAGATCTGCTCCTGTATGTGCCCTGACTGGGGAATCAAACCGACAACCTCTGTGCTCCAGGACGATGCTCTAACCAACCAAGCTATAAGGCATACATTTTTAAGGCTTATACAATGTTGACTTATAGAAAATTTGTGCCAGTTAGCACTCCCACTAGCAATGTATGAGAGTTTATCTATAAAGTTGGAAACTACTTGGAAAAACTTTCAGATTATATTGTTTTAGAAAAACCTTAGCACTTCCATTTGAGATGCCAGCTGGGCTGAAAAGGCAACACAAGGTGACTTTGTTCCTCCCAACTGTGGTTTCCTGCAGCCTAGTGAGACGAGTGGACCGAATGGAGCACTCCATTGGCAGCATTGTGTCCAAGATTGACGCTGTGATCGTGAAGCTGGAGATCATGGAGCGGGCCAAACTGAAGAGAAGGGAGGTGCTGGGAAGACTGCTGGACGGGGTGGCCGAGGTGAGCGGTTGTCTGAAATGGAAAGAGTATTGAGTAAAACATTAGGGTAGTCGTAATTTGTGACCCTTTTAATCGAAGAGGTTTCTCTGTCTCCGTAACTGCAGATCGATGCATAGCAAATGATAATCTAGAGGAGTTACTTTCTGAATACTCCACACAAGGATGGTCTTACCGTCACAGGATTGTTAGGCAAAGAAGTTCCTGTAGTAATTCCAAATTGTTATTTTATGTTTTAAATACTTATAAACAGATTGACTGCCAGATTTCCAAAGGCAATTTTTAACTACAAGAATATATACATCAGTCGATTCCTAACATCCTGGTTTCTGTTTTCTTCATTAGGATGAAAGACTAGGTCATGACAGTGAGATCCACAGGGAACAGATGGAACGGCTAGTGCGTGAAGAACTGGAACGATGGGAGTCCGATGATGCAGCTTCCCAAATTAGTCATGGTTTAGGCACCCCCATGGGACTAAATGGCCAGCCTCGCCCCAGAAGCTCCCGCCCTTCTTCCTCTCAGTCTACAGAAGGAATGGAAGGCGCAGGTGGAAATGGGAGTTCCAATCTACATGTGTAGGCCATGTGTTAGTAAATGTGTTCCTAACAGGTGAGAAGACAAATGTCCTGAATGTCCACTGCGAGGACACTACAGTAAGCCTTCACTTAACATCACCGGTATGTTCTTAGAAATCTGGTGAAACTAAGTACAGTGTGTCCGTAAAGTCATGGTGCACTTTTGACCGGTGACCATGACTTTACGGACACACTGTATAATGAAGTCAATTTTACCATAGGCTAATTGACGTAAAACAAGAGTTATGTTCCTACAGCATCAACAATAATAAAATGACGTTTACTCTAGGACCTGCTGTATTTAGATGTCCTGGCTACCATATGATGTTGGTTTTTGTGACCAATTGCTAATTCTTCTGCACTTTAATTTATTTTAGATCAATTTTGCCCATGGATCAAAGATTTTTTTTTTTTTACTCATATAAGTAATTAGGTGTAAATATTGAGTACATTTAAAAAAATCTCTGTAAACTATTAGAAGCGGTGGATGCTCACTTGGTACTGTGACTAAGTCTTCTTTTTAATTGACAATGAAGTCGCCTTTTAAGCTAGAAGAGAACTGTTTAAAGGCTTCTGAGTTTAATTTCAATCACAAAAAACAATATTGTCCTTTTAGCCCAGTGTGGGAAGGGAATGTAGGGACATTCTTCTCCACTCAGGCTTGGCTCATGGGCTTAATACATAGTTTTCCTTTCTTTTTCTTCTTTTTAAAGAAAGGAGCCTTCTACAGTATTTTAACTACCTTCCTAGGGTAAACTTTTCTAAAAGACAAGCTAGAAAAGAACTCCAAACCATAGAATGGGTATGTAGTCATTATGTTAGAATTTGTATGAATGGTTAAAGTGAATGTTGAATTCTGAGCTTGTTATATTTTCATATCTTATGTCTGTGGGAATACTTGCTTCACTTAATTTTTACACTATTTTTGCTCTCATTTGAAATGAGATGCATGAAAGCGCCAAAGATCATTTTATGGGTTAAAATGTCATCTCTGACTTGAACACAGGAGAAGTGGAAGAGGCCTTATCACTAAGTTCAACCATTTCTAATAATTAGTTTGGTATAAAGATTTACTATACATTCTGTTTCCTAGGTGGCTAAACGTATTTGCAAATGACTATAATGTTGTAAACTATCTCGGAAGAGC
Source organism: Rhynchonycteris naso (assembly GCA_037038555.1). Classification (NCBI taxonomy): domain Eukaryota; kingdom Metazoa; phylum Chordata; class Mammalia; order Chiroptera; family Emballonuridae; genus Rhynchonycteris; species Rhynchonycteris naso. Next base: position 250,206,168 of record CM072996.1, on the reverse strand, counting down.
CACTTACTAAATGTTTTGGTATGTACCAAAATTTTTAAGCCGGCAAGTTTGTTTTAAACAAAATTTTAAACAAAATTTTAATGGAGTTTTAAAATTTATATAAAAATATTGTAAAACTGAAGTTTGTGTTTTATACTGTTTTAAGAATATAGAACTCAAATACTCGTGATCCTGCATTTCAAACCTAGGATTATACGCTAAATGGAGCTCAACTTTATGAAAAGCAGTTCTTGGTACTGAAAGTTCATTATCAGAAGTTGTCAGCCAAAGTTTGATTTTGCAGTAGTGTTTTTTTTTTTTTAATTAGGCAAAGGTCCTACCAAATTTATGAGGAAAAAATCTATTTCTCAATAAAATCTTATTTTTCAAAAGTGTTGAGTAAGGTTAGCTAATAGGACAAGCAGGAGAAAATGCAGTGCTACTGAGTAACTCATTTGGAGAATAGCAGAGAGGTCTGTTTTTTAATTTTGTATTTTAATTCCCATGTTGTTCATTTAATTAGTATAGTATGTCAATCAAATCTTCAATGAAAACATGAGCAAACAAACCTTTCTGAGAAGTGATACACATTGGGTTTCCTTAGCAGTTATTTTCCATGGCCTCATCTCCATCTTTATTTCAATATGCCACACAAAGTCCTTACTTACTAGGTACTAAAGTTTGCATTCCAGGAATAGTGAGTGTATCTATTTATGTATGTGTACCATGTTGTTACATGTAAACAAACTTCAATTTGAAGTGCAGCCATTATGTGATATTCATATGTATTGACCATGTGCCATATATTAATTATGGTCACTAGAAAGTCTTTTATGATACTTGTTGTTATACTGTTTTTCATTTTACCTGTAAGATTTTGCAAAATTCTTTTAACTCATAAGTTACATATTCTTTTCTTTTTTAGTCATGAAAATTCCCTCCTATTTCCTCCTTTATTACCTTCTCCTTTATATTATTATTAAGAAGATGTTACATATGCAGGTCTCTATTAACAATCAAGAATTTCATTATTATGTAATACTGAGTGTTTTACTTCCTAATAAAGATGATGTGAAAGCAGATGTAAGAGTTGTCTGTTTCCTAAGTAGAAGCAGTTGCGTAATTTGCTTTGTATCATGAGGCTAATAGTAAAGACTTAGACTTTGAAAAAGCCTTTTTTTATGTCCAACAACATGATTGACACATTACTTCTTCTGCAGCATGTCCTTCTAGTAGGCTATTTTGATTGTTGTGTAATATTTCCTAGTGTGCAGCCACCACATTTTACTTTTGTATTCCTATAGTGAATGGTTGGTTGTACTATTTCTGTTTCAAAATCGTTGCACATAATTCCCATGTTGACTTTTCATGATTCTTTGGGGGTATATAACAGGAGTCGGAGTGCTGAGTCGCAGGTAAATTAGTACTTACTTTTACCCAGAACTGTCAGGTTATCCTCCAGAATGATGCACCAGTATACTATTCCACTACATGCAGGAGAGTACCACCTTTATCCGCATCCTTACGAACTTGGTGCCATTCAGCTTCCTGATGTTTGTAAATGGAGTCATTTTATTTTATTTTTAATTTATTGTGTTTACATAGATTCTAGTGTTGCTCTGATTCCATCCCCTCTCCTCCGTATTCCTCTGAACATATTCCTTGCCTCCCTCTCAACAGCTCCCTTCCCCCTTTCCTTCAGGTTTAATTCCGTTCCTCAGTTCACATTGTTCCTTAGACTCCTCAAATAAGTGAGGTCATATGATATTTTTCTTTCTCTGCCTGGCTTATTTCACTTAACATAATAGTTTCCAGGTCCATCCATGTTGTTGCAAAAGGTAAGATTTCCTTCTTTTTCATGGCCTCATATAGTATTCCATTGTGTATATGTACCAAGGCTTTTTAATCTACTCGTCCACTGACGGATACTTGGGCTGTTTCCAGATCTTCGATATTGTGAACAATGCTGCCATAAACATGGGGGTGCATTTCTTTTTTTGAATCAGTGATATAATGGAGTCATTTTAAATTGATTCCATTTTACATTTATCTGATTCCTAATAAGGTTAAACACCCCATCATAGTTATTAGACATTTGAGTTTCCCTTTCTGTAAATTTCCTATGAAACCCTTTAAAGCCTTTCAGCTAGATCTAATGGGAAAAAAGCATGTTTTTGTTCATTGCCTATTTTTCCAGTGGGTCAAGGACTTTTTGTTGATTTGCAAAATTTCCTCTTATGGTTTAAGTATTAATCCCTTATCAGTTGTGGATTCCATTAATATTTCTTATCCAACTGGTAACTTTGTCAATATTTTCTAGTTTTTTTATCTAGTACACTTGAATTTATTCATTTTGCTTTATTATGTTTGGGAGTGTTAGAGACCTTTTAAAGATCACAAACATTTATTTAACTCACAGTCTTAGCTTTCATGCTAAATACATTTTAGAAGTAACTTTGGATGAGGTCTATTGGTATTTTTCTCCATATAATGAGCCAGTTTTATATATACTCTATTAAATAAGTCTTTCTCTTACTAGTTCCTAGTGTTACTGATGTATTTCCAGTTCATGTATATATTTGTCTGTTTAAGAACTCTTTAGTATGTTACACTGATTTCTGAATGTTTCTGCATAACAGTTTTTATTATTATGACTTTGTATATCATTATATGTGGTAAGTTCTTCATATTTGCTCTCTTAGACCTTTATAATTTCCAAATTGACTTGGCTATTTTTGTGAACCTTTATTATTCAATATAAGTGTGTAAGAATAAGTTTGATAAGTTCCTGAGGATGGGAAAGGAAAGAGGAAAAAGTCTTCCTGAAATTTAATTTAAATAGCATTGATTTTATTGATTAGATTGGGGAGAATGAACATTTTACAATACCAAAAACATGACTCTCCATTTATTCAGAACTTTCTTGATGTCCTTTAAATGTTTCTTAAAGATCTTATATATTATTTATTTATTATTTATTTTCGTGAACAGAGAGACACTGAGAGAGAGAAAGAGAAGGGGGGAGGAGCAGGAAGCATCAACTCCCGTATGTGCCATGACCCGGCAAGCCCATGTTTTCAAACCAGTGACCTAAGCATTCCAGGTCAACACTTTATCCACTGTGCCACCACCGGTCACACAACAGCTTATATATTCTTTAATATGGTTTTATTGCTACTGTGAACAAATCTTGTCTTCCATTCTATTTTCTAGTTGGTTATTGCTGTTAAAGAGGAAAATTCCTAATTTTTTATAATTAATCTTATGTATCACACTTCTTGAACTGCTTTGTGAGCTCTGATAGATTCTGTGTTGATTCTTTGGTTCTTCTATGAAGAAGACCAGCTCGTTTGTAAATAAGGACAGCATTATGTCAGAGAGTAACAATAAAAGTAGACATGCTTGTCTTGTCTCGGTCTTAATGGGAATGTATTTTAGTTTGTGTTCCTTTGAAAGAAAAGCCAAGGACTTGAGTTCAAGTATTTATTTGGGAGGTGATACTAGGAAGCTGGAGTAGGAAACATAGAGCCAGGCAAGGAGGAAATGCCAATATACAGGTGGGTTATTGAAGTTGCCCCCCTAAGCAACAAGTGCTCAGTTCCACCTCTGACAACACTGTGAAATGCCTTCCATTATCCCATCTGAAGAACGTAAGGCTGGGACGTTTGTCCACTGGCCCAAATCCCTACTGGTTGAGGGATTTCCCTGGAGTGTGAACACTTGCACTTTCAGGCTGTGCTTGCTTTCAGGCCCAGCTGGTTCTTTCATCTTTGGAGAAGGCCATACAGCAGAATAGTGAAGGGTTTTGTGTTGCTTGAGGTTGGATGCTATTTACATGATCTGAGCTCACATGGGACTGTTGACCAAACCTGCAGTCAAAGTCAGAGGTGCAGAGGAGATATGGCACCGACTACTAAAAGCATCTACTTCATCCGCCCTTGCACCACTCGGATCCACCCATACCCACATTAAGTCCACTCTGGACTCTTCGAGGGAAGCCAACTATAATCTCTGGAAAACAGAATACAAGAGGATTAGTGGAATTCTCATTGCTACTACTTGTCACAAGGCTATAGTTATGTCACATCTCTCCTCTACCAGCCTCTCTAGAGTTCCTTTATTTTTGACCAGTACTTTAGCTGTACTAAGTTGCTTGCCTGGTGCTCAAAGTCCTTTTTCAGGCTGTGCTTATTTGGGTTGCCTGTTTGCTGTAAACACTAGACCTGAAAACCCCAAGTTACCTTTGTAAACTCTCTCCTAACAGATGACCAATGTGATAACATTTCTTTGGCTGCTCTTCCACCAGGATGCAGATCTCAAAGTGACTAAGTGACAGTGTCAGGTTGAATGGAACCTTACTGTACTCCCAAGTGAAAGTGTCCCCCTATGCTTGAGGATTCAGGAGCTCTAATACAGCAGAGCCTAAAGCTGCAGAAATAGGAAAAACAAAATCTGTAAATGAGTGAGTGGGAATTAATACTGAGAGAGGCCAGTGTCACTTAGTATGTGGACCTGTGCACTCTAACTGTTGGGAACAGGCACTCTTGGTTTGATGCAGGAGTCTGCAAAGTTGCCATAAAGAGCCAAATAACAAATGTTTTAGGCTTTATGAATCATTATTTTCTCAGTCACAACTACTTTACCATCATAACAAAAGCGCCATAGACAATACAAATATGAATGAGTATGCCTGTGTTCCAATTATATTAAAAGATAACTGTAATACTCACCTGATCAGTGGTGGTGCAATGGATAGAGCATCTACCTAGGATGCCAAAACCTAGGTTGGAAACCCTGAGGTCACCAGCTTGAGTTCGAGCTCATCAATAAGATCCTGAGGTCACTGGCTCAGCTTGAGCACCCCAGTCAAGGCATGTATGAGAAGCAATCAATGAACAACTAAAGTGACACAACTACGGGTTGATGCTTCTCTCTCCCTTCCTGTCTCTCACCACATTTGTCTCTTTTTTCTCTTTCGCTCAAAACAGAGAAAAAACTAACAATAAAACTGTAATACAAAGGGATGATAAGTATGATAGGATATACTTAAATTCTTATATTAAAATAGGTAGTAAAATATTTTTGTCTGTTTTGTTTCTTAAATATATTTTGTGTATGGGGTATAGATACATATTCTCTCTCTCTCTCTCTCTCTATATATATATATATATATACACACACACACACACACACAGTGGTACCTTGAGATACGAACAAACATACAAAATTTTTGAGGTACGAGCTGCAACTCGGTCTATATTTTTGTTCAAGATCTGAGCGAAATTCCAAGATATGAGTCATGATTCGTGAAGCTGCCAGCAGCTAGTTGGCACATTGGTGCACAGGTCCAGTATCAGCAGTTTGATATATGAGTTGACTGACTTACGAGCTTGGTTATAGAACAAATTAAATTTGTATCTCAAGGTACTATTGTATATATAATCTCACAGTACTCTGTAATGTATTTCTTCCTGTGTGAAGAACACTGCATACAGAGAACCATAGGTAAACCTGTTTTATGTAAAAAGAAGGAACTGTACCAAGAACAAAAAAATTGATTAACCCTGGTATTTATATATTAATCAGGTAAAGAGAGTATGTGATAATGTGTTACACTATGATGCATAAGTTAAATGTCAGAAAAAGTGAAGAAAAATATTTCTTAAAAGTCCAAACATAAAAATATGACATGTCCTAGGACTAATATTGCAAAAACATGACAAGATACCTGCTGATGCTAAATGATCCTCCAAAATGATCAGTCACAGAAATTTTCACGCTGGTGATCCTCAGCTCACTTAATACTAAAAAGTATTTATTTATTTTGTTTGTTTGTTTTGCATTTTTCTGAATTGAGAAGCGGGGAGGCAGAGAGACAGATTTCCGCATGCGCCTGACCAGGATCCACCCGGCAAGCCCACTAGGGGGTAATGCTCTGCCCATCTGGGGCATTCATTGCTCTGTTGCAACTGGGGCCATTCTAGCGCCTGAGGTGAGGCCATGGAGCCATCCTCAACACCCAGGCCAACTTTGCTCCAATGGAGCCTTGACTACGGGCAGGAAAGAAAGAGAGAGAAAGAGAGAAAGAAAAGGGGGAAGGCTGGAGAAGCAGATGAGCTCTTCTTCTGTGTGCCCTGGCCGGGAATCGAACCCAGGACTTCCACATGCCAGACTGACACTCTACCACTGAGCAAACCGGCCAGGGTCAAAAGTATTTACTTTTAAAAACAAAGATTAAATGTATTGTGGCTTCTGAACTGGATCCTAGAACAATAAAAGAGCATTAGTAGAAAAGCGGTGCCCTGGCTGGTGACCGAGTAGATTGAGCATCATCCCGGAGTGCCAAGGTCACCAGCTTGATCCGAGTCACTGGCTCCACCCTGAGATCACTGGTTTGAACCCTGGTCAGGGCACATGTGAGAGGCAGTCAATGGGTGCACAACTAAATAGAACAACAAGGTGATGCTTCTTTCTCTCTCTCCCTTTCTCCCTTCCTCTCTCTCTAAAAAGAAAAGTGGTGACATCTGAAATCTGAATAAAGAGCAAAGCTTAATGAACAGTAATGCACCAATGTTCATTTCTTAATTTTGACATGTACATGGTATATATAAAGTGCCAACACTAAGAGAAGCTGGGCAAAGGGTATATGGCAAATTTCTGCACTATCTGCAACTTTTCTGTAAATCTAAAATCACTCCAAAATTAATAATTTATTAAAAGGGGGAGAAGATCTTCATTAAAGATATACTTATGCACACGAGGACATAAAACTGAACTATAGAGATGCTCTGATAATAGCAACGGAGGGTAGTATACAAGCTTCAGTTCAAAACTAACCCGGAGAAAAGCGGGGAAGCAGTGACTGGGAGTGGGGCACAAGGGAGGCTTCTGCGCACTGTGATGTCTACCTTGACCTGGACTGGTGGATGCACGTGGGGTTCCTTTTATGACGATTCAATGAGTTGTACTTTTCCCTACATCACCCTTCAATAAAAAGAAGTTAATAAACACTTCCCTATAACTGGTAAAGGTTAGAATGAAGAAAATATGTGTAAATAAATAAGATGTATGTAAGGGAAAAAGAAAACCTGTGTAGGGCCAGTTATGTCATTTTAACGTAAGTCTAAGATTTGCAGAGCTGAAAAGGATCTTGGAAATTGCTGGCTCCTGGCACGAACAGCTCTTTATGGAGGGTCCGTGGAGATATTGATGCGTCAGGGCTCGCAGGGCCCAGACAGCTGTATCTGAGCAAAGTTCCCACATGATTCTGATGCACACCCAGATCATAAACCACAGAACAATGCCAGGAAGGGTAAGTCACCAGGTCCTGGCTCTGCACCTACAGTCCCATAACCCAGCCAAGATCCCTGAGATATTCTAATTCCACTACAGAGAAATCTCAGGAAGTTCTATTAACCTTTCTATTAATCAAGGCCCATCAAAGCTTTTCCTATTATAATGACCTTTTTTAAAGAGTTTATTTATTCATTTTAAAAAGGAGGAAGGGAGCGAGGGGGAGAGAGAGAGAGAGAGAGAGAGAGAGAGAGAGAGAGAATGATGGGAGGAGCAGGAAGTATCAACTCCCACATGTGCCTTGACCAGGCAAGCCCAGGGTTTCGAATCGGTGACCTCAGTGTTCCAGGTCAACACTTTATCCACTGTGCTGCCACAGGTCTATAATGGCTTTTTTTACCCTATAAATAACACTGGGTTTTTCCAACATAGTTGAGATTTCATATTTCCACTACAGCATCAATACATTTATTACTTATTAAATAATGGCAGATCATAGATTTACATCATATTGAAGCTGGAGAGCAACTGACACACATACTCAGTTTAAAGATGAGGAAACGGCTACCAGATATTAGTGACTTGTCACAAGTTTCTAGAATTCAATTCTTTTTTAGGATAATTAATTAAACTAGATTCCATGTGGTTACTGTCTGATTAGATGAACTAATAAGCAGTATGACTTGGGTTTTTTCATAATTCACTTCATTGTGAGTTCGGTGATGGTTTCCATTGGAAATAATTCTGGCTGAAAAATAATATGATGGCAAATAAAAAGATAACAAAAAATCTTCATTGAATACATAAATCAAGATGATCTTTTTAATGTGTAATAAATCCCTGTAAATTAGAATTTTTTTTTTTTACTGCAAGACAGAATTTTATTTCTACATCTTCAGAATTAAAACAACAACAACAAAACACTCTTAAGGCTACATGACAGAGAAAGGACAAACAGACTTTACTCATCTATGACAAAGTATTTTAACCTTAATTAAAAAGTAAAATTACCATGGACGTAATTCTTCTTCAGTGGACTTCAGCAGACTCCAGTTTGCACCTAAAAAGTAACTATCTTAGTGTCCTTGTCCATACCCTAGTTTTAGATCGAGATTAGATCCTGTAGTGCAGTATATTTCTTCTGAATGGTCCAAAACACCATCACTGTCGGGAAGTTCATAATATGGTTCTGTCTCCTTCCTTAATGGTGGATCAAATTTCACTTGGCCAGAGTTTATCTCTGTGCATATTTTAAGAAAATTTTTTAAGAAATAACAATTTTAGGTAGGCAATTGTAAGGAAGATAACAATCATACAAGCCAAAGCTACATGATTCTGCCACAGACCCCAAGGTGAGAGGTCGATGCCCTGGTTTATCAAGAATTCTTCTCCAGTACATCTGAAATTTAACAGAAAAAGAGTTTGACTTCATTCTCAACATCTAAGTTGACTCAATATATATGCTATTCCTTTGTTAAAGAACCCCATAGGTTAGCAAGTCTTAAACAACTATCACTTCACATATAATAGGTAACAGTCAAGGAGTGTTTACAGTTCTGCTAGATGCCGTGCTTAGCAATAGCAACCTGCACATAAGAGTTTAATTAATACCTAAAACAATCCAATAGGGTCCATATTATATATATTTAAGAAATAAAGAGAATAAAGTTTAAGACACTTGGCCAAGCTCGCAGACTTATACTTTGAACTAAATTGCTACCCTCCCCAGATTCATTTGTTTCCAAATCTATGAAGCTACTTTCTCCAAAAGGCAGAAATGTTTATCAAGTAAATGTTCACTTACTCTTGTAGAGGAAAACCTCAGCTTTAACAAATGATATCTAAGGCCCTTACAAATATGACACTAGTTCTTTACCCACAGCCAGCCATGCAAAAGAATACAGGCTAAGAATTCTAAAACCAGAAAAGTGGTGGCAGGGCTTCCTGACAGTTGCCCTCCATCAGCTCCTGCACTGAGATTGGAATGGGCACGGCCAGTGCTTGGCCACAAAACCTCACCAGGCAACCCAGGTATCAGGGAGAGGCCTTACTGGGAGCTGGAGTAGCACAGGATGGAGGAGCCCTGCCACGGGTTAGATCAGCACCTGGTACTAAAATAACTGGCACAGCCGCCATTATTGTCTGGTACCATTTTTGTCCCAGTCTTGGAATGTAGCAAATCAAGAAAAATGCCATACCCAGATCAAAAGAGAAGGAATGGGCAAGAAAAGAAACCTTCACTGAGGATTCCTGACAACACAGTTGACCTTTGAACAACGTGGGGGTTAAGGTGCTGTCACTCGTACAGTCAAAAATCCACATAGAATCTTTGACTCCCCCCAAATTTAACTTCGAATAGCCTACTGTTGATAGAAGCCTAACTGATAACAAATCAATTAAGATACATTGTATATGTTACATTTATTATATACTGCATTCTTACAATACAGTAAGCTGAAAAAAATTGGTAAGAAAACATTAGGAAAAAAGCTTTACAGTACTTACTGAAAAAAATAAATCCCCATATAGGTGGATCTGGACAGTTTAAACCTGTGTTATTGAACACCCAATTGTACTTCTAAGTAGCCATTTGTGCTATTCAGAATTATTTCTGTTCTAATTGAATGATCATGAGATTTAGGATAGCAGTATTCTCTTTTCTCTCATTAATTAATGTAGCAAATAAAATCATTGACAATCATCAAATTTTAAAACATCTTAATTTTTAAAACACCCCCTAATTTTATTAAAATATGTATTTCTGTTATATTGATGTTATGAAAATAAGGGGATTTCCTTCTTAGCTTACTAAAACATGTGTTCCTTCTGTAGAGAATATATCCCTCCATTGGCAGTATTCTAAGTCAGTTTAAAAAAACAAAAAAAACTGTGCAGACTTTGATGCCATGACGTCTCCTAAATGCAGGAGTAAGAGACAAGTGCTGGGACCATGGTAGGAAAATGTTCCCTCCTTTCCCTCTTGTGCTGCCCTTTCAGTTCATACGACTGCCATAGGCTGAGCTCACAGGCAGCCATAAGTTTATGGACACAAAAAATTTACAGAATCCACACAGTGCAGATACTATAAGGCCTTGCTAAAATATAAAAACAGCTCATTTCAAACGTAAATGTTTTGAAAATTGAATCTCACATCCACAATCAAAACAGAAAAAAAAAAAAAAAAATCTTTTTAAAAGCCCAAAACAGCATATAAGAAACATTTCTCCAACTTAAATACAATTTTGACTATAGTAGAATATCTAGGACTTGTATCCTACTTTCATATACATTAGTGAACAACTCACTTTACAAGTAAGAAAACTTAGTCCCAGAGAATCAGTGTCCCTGAAAGGACACATACCAGCTAAGCCCAGTAGCCTTTCTACATCACACGACACAGTGAGCAAACCCATTATGACAGTCAATGCAAACTTACACTGCAAAACTACAGGTATCATTTGCTGTTGCATTGAGTCCCGGGCAGAAGTTTTGTCCTAAAAATTCATTATGCTGCAAAGCCTAAAACACAAGGGGGTGTGGGAAAGGTAAATAGTTTTGGATTTCAAAGTTTCCAAAGACATCACAATTCCATACTCATAGTTTAAACTCTATTGTTATTTTTGAAAATAGCACAGGCTTCATAGTCACAGTCTTTGTCAGACCATGGCAATTACAATAATTGTTCTGGCAGTCAAGAGCCCTGGGGTTGGAATTTTGCCTTCTCATACAGTGTGTCCGTAAAGTCATGGTGCACTTTTGACCGGTCACAGGAAAGCAACAAAAGATGATAGAAATGTGAAATCTGCACCAAATAAAAGGAAAACCCTCCCAGTTTTTGTAGGATGATGTGGCAGCACGTGTGCATGCACAGATGGTGATGTAACATCGCATATACAGCGGAGCAGCCCATGGCCATGCCAGTTGAGATGTAGATGGTACAGAGGAAAGTTCAGTGTGTTCTGTGGCTCGCTAAATTCGAATCCGTGACCAAAGTACAACGTGAATATCGGTGTGTTTATAACGAAGCGCCACCACATAGGAATAACATTACTCAGTGAGATAAGCAGTTGAAGGAAACTGGCAGTTTGGTGGAGAAACCCCGTTCTGGTAGGCCATCAGTCAGTGATGAGTCTGTAGAGGCTATACAGGATAGCTACCTAAGGAGCCCTAAAAAATCTGTGCATGTGTGTGCTCGACAATTACACCTAAGCAAGACTACAGTTCATAAGGTGTTAAAGAAATGTCTCTGTTTTACGTGGTACAAATTGCTGCTGTTGCACGCTATCAAACTGGCGGATAGACCCACACAATGTGCGTTTGCTACAGATATGCTTCATGAGATCGACAATGATGCAAGATTTTTGCTGAAGACTGTGTTTAGCGATGGCGACCTTCCATATCTGTGGACATGTTCATCTCCATAACGTCCAAATATGGGCTGCTGAACATCCTCATGCCTACGTTGAGTACAAACATAACACCCCTAAAGTGAACATGGGTGTGGCCTGATGCATGATAAGGTGATAGGCCCATTATTTTCGCGGAGCAGTCTGTGACGGCAAACACCTATCTTGACATGTTGGAATTATATGTAGTGCCATAATTTCCAGAAGGTGTCATCTTTCAACAGGACAACGCTCCTCCACACTACACCACCATTGTTCGTGAGTTTCTGGATAGAACATTCCCCTGGCGGTGAATAGGCAGGAGTTCTGTCAAGCCATGGCCACCACAATCCTCGGATCTGACACCCTTAGACTTTTACTTTTGGGGTTATGTGAAGCAACATGTGTACATTGAACGTATCAACGACATTAATCACTTAAAACAGAGAATCACAGACAGTATGATCTATGTTACACCAGACGTCCTTATCCTTGTGTGGCAAGAACTTCACTATCGTTTGGATGTGTGTAGGGCAACAAATGGAGCCCACATCGAACTGCACTGAATAGGTATGAAACTGGGAGAGTTTTCCTTCTATTTGGTACAGATTTCACATTTCTATTGTCTTTTGTTGCTTTCCTGTGACAGGTCAAAAGTGCACCATGACTTTACGGACACACTGTATAAAGGAAATTAAGTATTTGGCAAAGAGGGAAGACCTCTGGCTATATTATCCCATAGCACCTTGCTCCTCTCTTCCCAATGTTGTAACCCCAAAGCACTATAATTAAAATGATACAATGGTATCATTTTACAATGACTATTATTAATTTATTGTAACATCTTCTGTATTGCTCTTGTTTGTTTTAATCAAAAGCAGCTGTCATTCTTGGGAGCTGGAAAGCCAATTATACTATATTAAGACACAGTTTTTCCTTTAGTTTATTAGATTCTAAAGCCAGTAATGGCTGTGAATATTATATGGTCCTGATTTTTCTAATTTCCTTTGCAGTATAAAATATGTAGTCTAGAAAGAAAAAGTATGTAGTCTGGGCCCCTATCCTCTCATGTATTCTACATTACACCAAAAGCTACCTTCATCTTTTACATCAATTGATCACTCTTCCTCCTTTAACTATGAGTTATCTTTTCCACCCTTCACTTCCCTCAAACAAGAGTGTGACAGGAAAGCCACCTGATCATAAAAGGTGACCCCAAGGCCTTAAAGGAAACTCTACCTCACTAATCCTAAAATGAAATTCCTGGGAGACCTCCATGGCCCGTGTCTGGGGACATGAGATGGTCAGACTCCAATCTGGTTGTTCCTAGCTTGAGAACAGTGAACCAGCCACAGGGACAATTGAGAAAAACTTACCGCAAAGCCATATCGAGGAATGCTGAAGTACTGAAGCCATGACAGCCAAGGCCCAACTGTTCTGAGATTGACCAACAGCCCTGCAAAAATCTACAAAGAGCAATTATCAACTGTCAGAACTGGTGGAGTGATTCCATGATACATTCTGGAGATCATCCTCTTTAACTCCCCTACAGCTTTGTAATCATTCTGCTAAGGCCAGTTCTTTCCTGAAATTCCTTCCACTACTCCAAATGCTTATCCCTTTGCATGTGTATTTCTCTCTACAACTAAGGCTATTTATGGTTTTAAAGGAATGACAATACATCTATATTTCATTTCATTGGAAGATCCTTAATTGTCAAGGCTTTTACTTTCGTTGTAACTGCACACAATGGAAGGTCCATAGTCCTGACTGTTCTAATGACACAACCACTATGCGTTCCCACTAACAGACTCACCAGAACATGACCTGAGCACCTCACGCCCCTCTATACTTCCACAACACAGCAAGCTTTGTTATGTACAAGGGTTTGCATTCTGTCTCTGTATGGCTTTAGGAATAATTTGGGTTTCAGAATACCTGCTTAAAATAACCCAAAGCCTAGACCTAATGTGGCAAACTGTGGCATAAAATATGGTCAATACCTTCATTTAAAGCTACCTAAAGCAGCATTGCCTTGGAAACCCCAAGAAGGACTGCTCCAGGAAGAGGTTCATACAAAACTTCTCCTAACTGGCATTCCAGATGCCAGGTGGGTATATCAATGACAATGATGCTGGGGGAAATACATAGTTTTTTAGGGTTTTTTAAAATTGATTTCAGAGAAAAACAAGGACAGAGACAGAGAGAGATAAGAAACATCTATTTTATTTGTTGTTCCACTTATTTATGCATTTATTGGTTGATTCTTATATGTGCCTTGACCAGAGATCAAACCTGCAACCTTGGTGTATTGGGACAACATTTTAATTAATTGAGCTACTTGGCCAGGGCAACATATTTTTTAACTTGATCTAATTAATCATTTAGTATATAAAATCTCCCAGTAAAACACAGTTTTGTGTGAGGTTTTAAAAGTTTTATATATATATTTAATTAAATAATAACAGTCAGCCTAACCAGTGGTGGCACAGTGGATAACCGTCTATCTAGGATGTTGATGACCCAGGTTTGAAACCCTGAGGTTGTCAGCTTCAGCGCAAGCTGATCCCGCTTGAGCACAGGGTCATTGGCTTGAGCCTGGGATCACTGACATGACCTCATTATGCTGGCTTGAGGTCAAATGTCACTGGCTTGAGCAAAGGGTCACTGACTTGGCTATTGCCTCCCAGTCAAGACACATATGAAAAGTATCAATGAATAGCTGAAGTGACATAACTATGAACTGATGCTTCTCATCTCTCTCTCTTCCTCTCTCTCTGTTTCTGTCACTCTTCTGCCTCTCTCTCTCTCACTAAAGATAATAATAATACTTAATCAAAGCATCTAATATATCAAAAAAAACTGAAGGACATTTTACTTATTGGATGACATTAAAGGAAATATCCACAAGATTTCTCACTCTCTCAATAATATTTTTAGATTGGTATTTTTCAATGGTAAGATTGTGCTATTTATCAACTTTTAAAGACATCTACTCCTACTCTAGCAGATAGGACAAGTGTATTAAGTAAGTAGGCTAAGCATTCGTACTTGGTATAATATGGGGAAATGTGCTAGCTCAGCAATTTTCAACCTTTTCCATTTCATGACACATAAACTTATTACTAAAATTCTGCAGCAAACCAAAAATCATTATGAAATATATAAAATAAAAATATTTTACTTTAGCCGATCTGACAAAAATAGGTATAATTTTGATTCATTCACACTGGATGGCTATTATTGTGTTGGCTATTGTGATTTTTTTATTTTGACAACCTAACAGGTCAGCGTCCATGACTAAATATCAGGTATTACATGTTTTAAAAATTCTTGCACCACACCAGCATGCCTTTTATAGCACACTGGTTGAAAATCGCTGTGCTAACTGTTCCCTTCACCTGTTCATTTATCTGTGCGTGCAATAGTCAAGGGCATGTAAGGTTAGGGTTAAGTAACCATTAAACCAAAAAAAAAAAAGGTAACCAGAAATATATTGATATAAGAGAATGTCAAATCCAGAAGGGAGGAAACCTAATACCATGTGGACTTTGGAATTTTTCAGTATTTTTAAAACACTCCTTTTCAAAATACGGGAGTGACCAAAGATAGACTTCTCATGCACATGCTGTTCTATTTCTCATGAAGCTTAGCTTTTCCCTTGGAAAGTATTTGATTTAAATAAACCATCTCAGCTGTTGTATAAATAAGCCATCAGTTCTCTACACCAGTGCAGAAGTTAGGCAATTAACTGTCATTATGAGAGAATGCTTCAGTAAAAATTATTCTGGTTTTGAAGTTACCATTTATCAAAGTTTCATTATATGTCATGAGAGAACACCTTTTAAAACCTCATTTGTAACAACATGCTAACTACATGCTAAATTGTTCTAAAGTGTTAGAACAGTAGCAAAAAAAGGCTAAGGTCAAGAAAAAGCACATTCTCTAATATAAGCTCTATTTTAATATACTGCTCACAAATATTAGGAGATATTTCAAAATAAATATGAAGTGATAAAAAAGCATTTGATTGTTTTTTATTAAACAAGAACATCAGAAAAGCAAACAAGTCAAAGAAAGTTGTTTGATTATGCAAATGAGATGCAAATCCAACTTTTATTTAATTGGTGAAAATGCACTATACAAAAGGCTGAAAGTACTGAGTATCTGCATGTTCCCCAATCCCCTAATTTTTGTGAGCAGTATATTGCTTTCTAAAGCTAAAAGTCCCATTAACAAAATCCTCAAAAACAAGTTTTCTCTGACAGGTGAATTTGTGGGAAGAAACAAGGGGAAATAATTATGAAGTGCAGTTCCTACTCACCATCATAAACACAAAAGAGATGGTCATGAGAAGTGTTGCTATAGATACCACACTCTGACCTGCTGCTATGGCCAGTGCCATTGAGCTGGCCGAATAAGCCACCATCATAAGGGTAAACATCATGATGAAGAAAGCCTCTACCACTGGTTTCAATCCTTAGGAAGAAAAAAATGGGGTGAATCCAATTGCTTAGGTCATTGTGTATCTAGTATTGTTTATGATGCAAATATTTTGAGAAATGAATATCAGAATAAAAAAAATTCACACGAGTCACCAATTTCATTCTTCCCTCTATTTCATCCTTTATCCAACCACCTGAGTCATCAGTTTCATTGTTCCTCCCCATATAGTTAATGTATAGAGTTATCCTTCAGTTTTCTTTTTGTTACTACTGTGTGAGCACTTTCTCCTGTAACACCTATGCTCCTTGTTGTGTAATTAACAATTTCTGAGTGCCTGAGATGGAAGGCTAGAGGCAGCACACCTGGCCAGAATTCTACTGCCTTCTCTCTAAAAAGGAAACTTGTCAAGAGCAGACTGTTCTCCCCCAAACCTCACCACATGACTCACTGTGTGTTGTCATTGCCTTAGTGAAGAAACTGGGAAGATTAGGATTACATGACCTCCCGTAGGTTCACGACCTGAGAGAGCATGTCTAGAGCTGAAGTCTCTGGGAGCCTGGGATTGAGGATGGGGCTAAATGAAGTTTCACAAAACTACCATATAACTACACTGGCGGGCTATTATGGGTCATATACTCTGAAGATTTTGGAACAGTTGTAAGAACACTAGTCAGCAGACTTAGGATCCAGGTTCTATACCTAATTCTTTATGACACACCTCTTAATTTGCAAAATGGAAGTTTAAACTTAATCAGTGATTATTCTCCTATAGTGCTTTGTCAAAATATATTTTTTTCTGCTATGTGTGTATGTATACAGTGAAACATGTGAAAATTCCAAAGCAATGAACCTGTGAAAAAGCCTAAACACAATGCATACATGAATCTGTCTACATGTATAGAACAAGTATTTTTATTAAATCATTAAGCCCCAAAAGTTGCTATCTTTCACTCTATCTATGAATATAAATAGATGGGCAATAAATATCACAGCTCCACCTCCTCTACCAGTTTCAAATATTTTATGAATGATTTCCATGTCTGTATATGACACCATTACTGAGTAGTTTTATTAATAGGTATAAAAGTTAGTTTGGGCAAAGTCTTGCCATAAATGTCCTCAGAAAACAGTTATTTCAGAGTGTGCACAATAGATAAGACACTCCCTTATATTGTGGCTTGCTTTGTAGTTTAGAAAACCAAAAACATACTGGAAAATAGAAATAGCTTCCCCTCACATTCATGACTATAGACATATACTTTTTGTCTTATTGCTTACCTAACAAGAAATATATTATACAAGTAAACAAAATACTTGGTAACATCCTCATGGGCAGTAAATCAGATAACAGTTTCCCAAAGAAATAAGATGACACTCTGTAGTATCCACTTATATATTCATGTCTAAAAAACAAAAATTCATAACAGGCATCCCACATTAGTTTAACAAGGCACAGACTAGGTGATTAAGCCACTTGCTATACAAATTTCTGCTACCAGCAGGGGTCTTACAACTACAGCTTCTCACATCCTCCAGGTTAACCCACCACCACCATCACGTAGTCAGCCTCAGGCACCCTCTCAGGTGCATGCCTCCCCTGAGACATCATTCCCAGCGAGCTCTGCATGATGACCCTCTTTTCATTATAGAAATCACTCCCCATGCCACCCACTTTGCCCTCAGACCCTCCATTCCAGGTAAACACGTTCTGCATCTCTTCCAACACTGAATTTCCTTGAAAAAGAGTTCTTCAGCAGCTGATCTCAGAGGTCACACAGCTTTGCTTTCTCCTCACTTCTGATCATAAAGAAGGTGACAATGCCCTTCTCCACGCCCCCCAGGCCAGTGTCGGATCACTAAACCCTTTTCATTTCTTCCATTCTTGTGATGAAAGAAGACATACACTTCTTCCTTCAATGATCATTCCTTCCAACTGTACATCCCTATATTCCTGTCAGCTATTAAAGCTGATTTTCTCCCCAATAAAGAACTAGATCCTCCTCCTGTGATTCCAAACTCTTCCACCAATATCTTCATTCTTTCCATCTCTAATAATTCCTCTCCTCAAGCAGGTAAATACAGGCAGATGTCTTCCAACTTTGAAAAACATAGGAAACAAACCAGCTGCCTCTGGCTCTTCCATTCTCTGTCCACTGAGAGCTAAGCTTGGTCTATATTCTTTGTCAGCTTT
This sequence comes from Rhynchonycteris naso, assembly GCA_037038555.1. Lineage (NCBI taxonomy): Eukaryota > Metazoa > Chordata > Mammalia > Chiroptera > Emballonuridae > Rhynchonycteris > Rhynchonycteris naso. The sequence continues at coordinate 250,187,874 of CM072996.1, read as the reverse complement.
ACCTCCCCATCTTTAATTTATACTTAACCAGTACTTTCTCTTTACAAAGCCCCTCACACTTTTCTTGTGAAGGTCATCATGATTTATTATTTACTAAAACAAAAGATTTTTTTCAGCCTCTATTGCTTACATTCTCTATAGCATTCGCATTTGCTCACTATACCCTAATCTTTTTAAAAATTGGTTTTAGAGAGATGAGAGAAAGAGAGAAAGAGAGAAAGGCGGAGGGAACAAGTAGGAAGCATCAACTCATAGGAGTTGCTTCTCACTTGTGTTTTGACTGGACAAGCCTGGGTTTTTGAACCAGCAACCTTAGCATTCCAGGTTGACACTTTATCCATTGTGTCACCATATGTCAGGCATATGCTCTAATCCAGGGGTGCTCAATACGTCGATCGTGATCTACTGGTCAATTGCAAAGGAAGTGTGGGTAGATCACATGACATTAAAAAGACATTTGTCTTTTGATTGGCATACAGGGTAGCCAATCTGATATCTGAACTTTTGACACCCTATGCATGCGCGTTAAACTGCGCTAACTTGTTCAGTTACATTGCTGAGTAGTTAGCCTTCAATTTATTTAAAATAAATACAACAAAGGGTATAAAAATGAGTGCCATAGCTGGTCCGAGTAAGAAGCCTAAAACCTACCACTTTCATACAGAATGGGAGGGGATTTTTTTCACTATGTCATATTCTAAGTGCATTTGCCTCATCTGTCTGTGTGCCTTTGCTATTCCAAAGAAGGGAAATGTGGAGAGGCTTTTTCAGACTGTTCATAAAAACTATGACATTGACTTTCCTCTGAAAAGAGAGCTGAGAAGGAGAAAGGTGAAAGAAGGATACACAATATTAAATAGTAATAATAGTTACTTAAATAATGGTAATATAGAAGAAATAAATTTATGTTTTGCATTTTTATTGTACGTAGGTCATTTTGACTTGGTCATCTTATAAGTAGCTCGCAAGCTGAAAAAGTATGGGCACCCCTGCTCTAATCTTTAAACTCCTTTCTTCCTTGGTTTCAGGCCCCCCACATGCTCATGATTTTCCTCCTAGCCTCTGGCTGCTTTTTCTCAAGCAACATTGGTAATCCCCAGGAACCAATCTGTGGCCCAGTTCTATACACGACCAGTTTGACCAATAGCCCTGAGACAGCCCCCTGCCCAGAAGATACATGCTCACATAAAGAGCTTCTTCTCGACCACGAAGAGCTCCACGGATGACACACTGCTGAAACACTGGTTGGTCGTCAGGAAGAAGAGCACTCCAGCCCTGCAATGAGGGAAAAGGAACAAAAGCACCACAGTCAATTAAGCATTTTTAGATCACTTTCCTACCTGCTAAACTCTTTTCTCAAATGATGTCTTATGACAGAAAACAACTGTTCAGGTCAAAACAGACAGGGAAGTGTAAGCACCCTCAGTCTCTCCCCATTCCAGTGTCTCCACAGTCATCCCCCCAGGACTCCATAGAGCACAGTTTGAAAAGCACAGTCCCAGTTGCCATGGATTGAATTGTGCCCTCACAAAATTCTTTTGCTGAAGCCCTATCCATCAATGTGATGATATTTAGAGATGGCATCTTTGGGAGATAATTAAGCTTAGATGAAGTTGTGAGGGTAGGGCCCTCACTATGATCTCAGAAGTAAAGGGAGAGACATCAGAGCTCTCTCTGTGCCATGTGAGTACTCAGCAGGAAGGCAGCAAGTCAGAAGAGGGCCCTCATCACAACCCAAACATGTTGGCACCCAAATCTCCAAGGAATAAATTTGTTGTTTAAGGCACGTAGTCAGTGGTTCTTTGAATGGCACCAAGGTGATGATTACAAAGGCTATAAAAATGCTACCACTTTTCATTTTAACTAACAAAAGCACAAGTACCACCCTAATGTATGAACACAGAATTAGCCAAATAAAGTCTGCAAAGTTTATAACTTCTTTCAGCCACTTTGTCAAAGTTGACTGAAAAAGAAACTAAGACATGAGGAGCCAAATTGAAAGAGTGAAGGGAGCCTGACTCGTGGTGCTTCAGTGGACAGAACATCAGACTGGGATGCACAGGACCCAGGTTCGAAACCCTGAGAATGGCATAATATATGAGCAAATGTATATCCAATCAGGGGTCAAAATATATAAAGAAGTCTTACAACTCAAAAATAAATATACCAATTAAAAAACGGGCAAATTACTTGAATAAATATTTCTCCAAAGAAGACATACAAAAGGCCTATAACCATATGAAAAGATGTTCAGCATCACTCATCATTACGGAAATGCAAATCAAAACCACAATGAGATGACAATTCACACCAATTAGGGTGGCTGTCACAATGACATGAAAAAACAAAACAAAACAGAAATGAACAAGTGGAGACCTTGTTGGGGAGAAACTGAAACCCTTAGGCATCACTTCTTGGCCTTTTGGCTAAGATCAAGCATAGTTATCTGAAACCCTTGTGCCCTGCTAGTAATAATGTAAAATGATGCAGCTGCTATAGAAAATAGGATAGCGGTTCCTCAAAAAAAAAAAAAATTAATGGAATTACCAAATGATCCTGTAACTCCGCTTCTGGCTATATATCCCAAAAAATGTAAAAGAGATTCAGAAAGAAATTTATTTGTACACCATGTTCATAGCAGCATTATTTACAATAGCCAAACAGTAGAAACAACCATGTCTCTATGGACTGACAAATAAACAAAATATCACAAAGGAATATTATTTAGTCTTTAAAAGGAAGAAATTATGACAGATGCTACAACAAGGATAAACCTAGAAAATATTATGCTAAGGAAAATAAGCCAGTTCTGAAGGACAAATACTGCATGACCCACTTATCAGTTACCTACAGTAGTCAAATTCACAGACAGAAAGTATAATGGTGGTTTCCAGGGGCTGGGAAGACAGAATGGGGAGATATTAAATAGGCACAGAGATTCACTTTGGGAATATGCAAACAATGTTCTGGAGTTGGGTGGTGGTGATGCTTGTATTGTCAGTAATACTGGCTTTCATTTCTTGAGTTCAGCAAAGAAAGAATTCAGAGCCAAGAACTCTAGCAGAACAGTAAGTTTATTTAGTACATAAAGCAAAAGTACACTGGAAGGGAAGATTCAAGAAGGCTGCTCAGAGAGAAGCCTTGACATTTTTGAAAGTCACAGAGGCAGAAGCAGCAAGCCAGCTGGGTATGTGGACTCAGAAAACAAGTTATAGAGGCAAAAGGCCCTTGGAGACAGATTCAGGGGGTTTGCCCAAGACGAGCTGCTGCTGCTGCTGCCCACTGCTTCCTTTTTGCAAGTCCCATGAAGACCCCTATTGCTTAGGAGAAAGCTTAATAGAAAGATACATGCCTAAAGATAGAAGGTGTAGGCATGCTCTAGAGAGAGAACATGTGTTGGGTCCTTAGACTTTGTTTCTTTATCTTTTTCTAAACGCAAGAATTTCAGGGGAAGTCTTAGGGGAGGATCTCAATAGAATATTCATCAGCTTTCCAGGTGTGTCCTTTAATGTGCTGATTCATCAGAATAAACATAAATCATCAGGGTCTGTGGTCTCTACTAACTGGTCAGCATTAGGGTAGGGGGTCATTGATCAATCACTACATATATCTGGTCCTGATGCCAGTCACAGTTTCTTGATATCATCACTACATATATCTGGTCCTGATGCCAGTCACGGTTTCTTGATATCTGATTTTGCTGCTTTTCTGAGCCTGGAGCTAAAATTCAACTGAGATCTAGATGTTATTTCTACTATTACTAAAACTCTGTCACTGTGGTCAACAGACCCAAGGCTTTGCTCCTGAGATTATTTGATGCTGATCAGAACTTCATTGTTCTGAGAATTCAATGCTTAAGAGAGTGGTCATGCAAGGGAGAAGGAGGGAGGTAACTCAGGGTGCTGGATGAGGCCAGTTCAAATCAGCTATCTGTCTAATTCTTCCCATTCCATTTGTCAGGGAATTTTCCTAGCTTCTTACTATCCTGCCCCAGTTGCACAACAATGTGAATGTAATTAATGCCACTGAACCAGACACCTAAAACTGAAGAGGTGGGTAGATTTTATGCTCTGTGTATTTTACCGCTACATATATGCATGAAAATTAACCCTGCCATGGAGCTTTCATCCCACTGACTTATCCTACTCCTTAGTTTGTCCTGTACTTATCTGAAATTCAAATTTTTAAAATTTTATTTAGACAATTTTAACAGGGTGACATTGATCAATTAGAGTACATAGATTCAGAGAAAACATCTCCAGATCATTTTGACATTTGATTATGTTTCATACCCATCACCCATAGTCATATTGTCTTCTGTCACCCTCTATTAGGTTTTCTTTTGTGCCCCTCCCCTACCCTCACCCCCTCTTCCTCCTCCTTTCCCCTCCCCCTGGTAACCACAGTAACCATCACACTCTTGTCCATGTCCCTGAGTCTCAATTTTGTGTCCCACCTATGTACGGAATCATACAGTTCTTAGTTTTCTGTTTTACTTATTTCACTTAATATAATGTTATCAAGGTCCATCCATCCGTATTGTCATATTTTTAATAATTTTTAAGAAATTTTTAATAAATGTTCATAACCTTGGAAAAAGTAACAGCACTTTCTCAAAAATCAAGATTCAAATTTACTTACCTATTCTGAATTCCTGTAGGGTCATTTTTTAGATCATAGAAAATGGCACCTATAACGAGTCCCAGGATAACTGTTATGATTATCTTATCAAATAAAGAAAAAGAAAAAATTTCAATTAAAGGTAAAAACTTGACACACTATTTATTATTATAATATATATGGCTACATAGCAAATCACTCCATTGAAATAGATACTTTAAATAAAGTCCTTGGGAAAATATAAATCAGTGTATGTTATTACATGGCCTTATAACTTAAAACAAAAAATGACTGTGTGTTAGGGAGACTGAAGGAGAACAGAGTAGACTACTGGAAAAGCTAAGTTCCTCCTGGAGCCTCCCGGGCACTGCCAGTACAGGGTCCAGCTCAGGCTGTGGGGTCTGGGAATGCCCTACAGAGTAGGGAAGCAGTGCAAGCATCTAGCAAAGTCGTTCACGGAGTAAAATAAAATTCAAGCAGCTAAGAGTTTTGTCCTAAATTCTCATTGGTAGTAGTAAACAAGCATGATTTTATAGTATTTCAAAGGGTTCATGTGAAAACAGGATATTTTTACTGTTAACAATAAAAATAAATACAACTTTTAAAGCACACCTAAAATTTGTAACACTGGAATTTTGCATGATAAAGAAGTATGGGTAAATTGGGGCCCACCCATGTGGTAGGGGGCGGGGAGGCTCCATGCCTCCATGGAAAAGGGCACTGTTGTTGTCACCAAAGCCTTCAGCCAGGTGCTTCTACATACAGCATTACCCACTCTCCTGTCACTGCTTCTCCAGTAAGCTCAGCCTGAAGGGCCTGAAGCCCATAGTGGAGAACTAAGCTGCTGATTCCTTCCCACTCTTTCTACTTTCACTTAGTATGTTTGATGAGTCCTAAAAAGACAAAATAAACATCACTTTTATTTTTAAGATTGATAAACTGTCTCTTAAGGACACTTCTATAAGCAAAGTTTTAAGGGTTATATTATGCTATAGTTTATTTAAGGAAATTCTACTTGTACTTTTAAATTGTAGAAAGAGACTTCACATGTGGCATGGGGGGTGCAATGCAGCATATATGGAGTAGGACACTTGAAACCATGTCAGCACAATACATTAAAAATTAAAAAGCATATAAGAAAGGGTAATCAAAAGAAAATATCCTACTATGTATCTTAGAATCTTCAAAATTAAAAAAATTCTCTGTACTACAACTGTGCAATAGTATCCAGACTTTATGTAACTTGTCAAGCACATTTTCAGACATGAAATAAACCAAATTACAAAACAGGACCATGATCTGTGAAAGTTCGTTTAAACCATAGTCTGGAAAAAATATGATTTGGGATGGCTTTAAAAATTCCATTGTTGATAATAAGACAGTAAGAAATTTGAAAAAATATCTATTCCCTTGACATAGTTTATATTTTATTTGACCTCAGAAAATATTGTACTTTTGTGTCAACAAGCTTTCAAAACAAACGATGATGACCCCATTAACATGTATGCATGAGTATGTACACAAGTCTATATACTACTTCACATAGTGTAACTTTAAGAGTATTCTGAGTTTTTAAACTGGAGACTCCACATGCTTTTTTTATTTTACATTTAAACTTGGTATTTTATACTAACAGATTATCAGTAATCATTAGGATGTCTCTTAAAAGTTTTCAAAAGGTTCTAAGACTATTTTCAAAGTCAGCTTTCAAATATATTGACAAAATGATTGATTCAGCAATATTGTCATGGTTTTACAAAGTGTGTCTATTATTCATTCTTATATTAATAAATAAATAAAAAGATAAAGTAAACACTACACAATGCCGCACCCAAAGGGATGCTGTCTGTGTATCTGTGTATCTGGCCTCTGTTTTATATGGGATTTTCTTTGTTGAAATGTGTTTATCAACATATTTCTTAAGGTAAGTTCTGAGGGATGTTTTTGGCCAGTACTACAAAAATTAATCCATAGTCAAATATTTAATATGCTTATAGAAATGATGACTCTCCAAGAGAAGTGATAATGTTTTCAAATGGATTTGGTCAGAAAACCTTTAGCACATTAAATGAATATTAAATCTTACACAGACAATCATTTAATCTAACATCTTCTCAACACAACCTCTGATTAAAATCATTATCTGAAGCAAAGTTTGAATCATATAAACGACTAGTTCAAATCCAAGTACAGCTATAACACTACAAATATAATATTTATCAGCAGGAAGCCATAATACATTTGTATAGCTAAACATTCAAATACTTAGAGAAGCAAATTATATACATTCAAGTTTAAAAACCCCAAACCAGGGGCCAGAGAGCCAAACAGTACCCATTACCTATTCCTGTACAGTCCACAAGATAACAATGGTTTTACCATTTTTTCAATGGTTGAATAAAAAAGAGGAAAATATTTCTTGTCATACGAAATTTATATAAAACTCACATTTCAGTGTCCATGAATAGTTTAATAGGAGCACAGCCATGCTCGTTTGTTCATATATTATTACAGCTGCTTTATCATTAAAATGGTACAGTTGACAATCTGACACAAAGAACACATGGTTTGCAAAGCCTAAAACTTTATTATCTGATGCTTATAAAAAAAGGTTTGCCTACTCCTGCTCTAAATTACTATTTCAGGATTTAAACATCTAAACAATAGCTATAACCTCCCTATCAAATTCTCAGAGATGCACGGTTCTATCCTTTTTCCATGAGACTGCCAGGGCTCTGAACATTGCTGGAATTCCCTTTGTGGAGCTGAGTTCATAGAGGAGGCAGGTAGGCTGGACATGCAACCTGGAGGCACAAGACCTTGGGTTTGCAGCTAAAGGAAGTTTTGCACCAAAAGATACACAAACGTAGTTTATTAGGAATAGTTCCATACTCCAATCGTGCCTTGCCCAGACACTTATAAACCACTTTTAGAGGCAAGAGAAATTAAAGTTAATTTCCAAGTGAAAAAAACTCTTGCATAAATTACACTAAAGAATCAACTCCATTATATTGTCTCACTATTGACCAATGTGTAACCAGGTTGACCTGATTCACCAGATTTGTTTCCAAATGACATCAAATCCTCTCTAAAAGCATAAAAACTTACTCTTGATTGTACACAAAGGTGCTCATGTTCTGACAGAAATGCCAAATAACAAGTACCAAAAATATTTGGAGCACTGAGCAGAACATCTCAAAGAGGGGTCTAGGCTTTCCGTATTAATACTTAGAGGACAGCAGTCCTGCTGTATGAAAATCATGGCGTACAGAGTAAAAAGTCAGAAATGCTTTGTTAGAGTCCACTACATGCCACCTTTCAGCTCTCAACAGAAATTTACTTATTGATAAAAAATAACAAGTTAACAAAAATAAGTGACTAAATTTATTTCCTTAGAAAAGATGGACTAATGAGCAGAAATCCTGGCGTTTTGTATGAGAGAGGGTTTGAGAATTACAGAAAAACCACAAGGAAATAACAATCAACAATATCAACAGAGCCAGCCCAAAGATGAAGAAACTGTTATTTCATCCTAATGAAGAGAATTTTAATCTGAAAGTGGAAATAGCTTTATTTAACGAAAATCAAGGTTGCTTACTATCTCTGTGCTCACTGCAAACTGATTTCGGTGTCTAGTGCTCTCCTGTTAGAATCCCTACACAAGGGGTCCCCAAACTATGGTCCACGGGCCACATGCAGCTCCCTGAGGCCATTTATATGGCTCGAGCTGCACTTCCAGAAGGGGCACCTCTTTCATTGGTGGTCAGTGTATATGCCGCCATACTGTATATGGCGGCACCACAAAGCGTGGTGACACAGGACGGCTCTGGAAGCGCGTCATATGATGTGTGTGCATATGTGCACTGTGCTAGGGATTTGTTAATAGTTTTTTTTATAATCCAGCCCTCCAATGGTCTGAGGGACAGTGAACTGGCCCCCTGTGTAAAATGTTTGGGGACCCCTGCCACAGAAGGTCCAGTATAAGGAACAGCATTAGCATACAGACTCTTCCCTCAGACAGTGGCGGCATCCTCCAACATTCAGTGAATTCACTGACATTTCAGTGAAGATTCCCCAACCACCTGATTTAAAATGCAAACCAACCTCTTTTCCCTCTGTCCCTCTTTCTCCTTTCCCTTCAGTGTCTGTTGGTTTGTCTTTCTCTTTTCCTTTCTCCACTTCCCTGCTTAAACTTTCTTCATAGCCCTTTTTACTTCCGCCACATGTTTCAGTTCTGTACGAATTTATCATGTATCTCTCTTCATAAGAAAGTATGCTCCAGGAGAACAGGGATGTTTATTTTCACCCATCTTGTTCGCTGCTGTGTACAGCTCCTGAATGCTGCACATGATCAATAGGAACTTGTTGAATGAATCAGGAAACAAACATGGGCAGCTCCCAGAAAACCACAAATGTGGCTAGACAACTCCTTTACTTTACTATTTTGAAGAACATTTTTTTCTACAAAGATGATCACTTAGAACTTGTCTAAATCAATAACAATTATGAATTAGGTAGTTGAAAAAAACACTAAAGATAAGTTATGCATAGTTTAAAAACTTTATTGTGTTTTATTTGTTTTAGTTACTATTTCGATATCCCAAATGGAGTGAGGTGATTGTGTGGGGCAGAAGATAAGAATAATTCTACAATAGATTGTATCAGAATCTAATATTTTCACATGAGTTTTCACAGCATAATTAGAAGAATCTGTCAGGTTACCTGTGCTATGGAGGCCTGGGGATTACCCAGTAAGTTTTTGAAGGAACGCCTGGAAACCCATCTGAGTTGATGGCAAAAGGAGGTGGCATAGGTGATCTCCTTGAAGACTTCGCTCTTCTTCTTTTTCTGAACTCCTGCGAGTTGATCTAACTCAACTTTTGTTTCTCTGAAGAAGGCAGAGTTTCCATAAAACTCAGCTAATTTTTCTATAAGTGGCTTATCTCTCTTAGAAGGTTCTTCAGTCCCCTTGGCTTTGGAATAAAAGTGAACAGGGGGAGACATTAAGAAAAATAACTGATTTAGCCCATTTTTTTGTAACACCCTTTCTAAGAATCTTCCCTAATACCTAAATTCTAAAGCTTGAGATAAAAATTACTAGATCTGTCATTGCTTTCTACATTAGAAAAACAAGTGAACTGGCCTGACTACTTCCATAAACTTATACACACAGCAAACCCACTGATAACTATAATATTTGTACACTGATTCTTTTAAAATGAAATCTTACCATAGAGAGTTATAGTTCTTATATAATAACTGGTCCTTTCTTTCTACCATGTACAAAAGTATATATTGTTAAGTTTCTTACTTCAAAGCAATATAAAAATAAGCACTTTTTAATGAAAACTCCCCTTAGAACTGACATTATCATATAAATACTCATTTATAAATTAAATCAAAAATACTTACAGCACTCATGAACTACAAAATCTGTGTTGATTTATTCTAAAGACTTAATGTTGTGTCCCCACAAAATTCATATGTTGAAACTCAATTCCCAAGTGTGATGATGGTATTTGAAGATGGAAACTTTGAGGAGTGATTAGGTCGTGAGGGTGGAGCCCTCATGAATGAGATTAGTGGCCTTAAAAAGAGAATGCCAGATGCCTGACCAGGCTGTGGCACAATGGATAGAGCATCAGACTGGGATGCGGAGGACCCAGGTTCGAGACCCTGAGGTTGCCAGCTTGAGCGAGGGCTCATCTGGCTTGAGCAAAAAGCTCAGCAGCTTGGACCCAAGGTCGCTGGCTCCAGCAAGGGGTTACTTGGTCTGCTGAGGGACCTCAGTCAAGGCACATATGAGAGAGCAATCAATGAACAACTAAGGTGTCATAATAAAAAACTGATGATTGATGCTTCTCATCTTTCTCCATTCCTGTCTGTCTGTCCCTGTCTATTCCTCTCTCTGACTCTCTCTCTGTCCCTGTAAAAAAAAAAAGAGAATGCCAGAGAGCTCGCTCCCCCCTTCCACCATGTAAGGCAGTATGGAGAAAATGGTGGTCTACCTGTGAACACAGGTAGTGCAGCCCCAACAGACAACAAATTTCCTGGCACCTGATGACGGACTTCCCAGCCTTAAGAACTGTGAGAAATAAGTGACTGTTGTTTAATATAGCTAGCTTATGGTAGTCTTTGTTATAACAGCTCAAATGGGCTAACACAATGATATATGTACATACTGCTCACAAAACTTAGGGGATATTTCAAAATAAATATGAAGCAATAAAATATCCCCTAATTTTTGTGAGCAGTATACTAGCAATATATATTCACAAAGCCACATTTAAATAAGCTACCATATTACTACACTTCAATCAATTCAATTAGGCAATAATCTGTCATTCTTGACAGATTCACGTACCTTCATCATCTTCATCCTCTCTGTTTAACACCACAGCAGAGGAATCTCCATTAATGACATCCAGAAAGAAGTCTGCAGGGTTATTATAGGGCTCACAGTGGTGACCTTCAAAAGGTGACAAATCAGGTACACAAGGAAAACAATACACATGTTGCAAAAAAAAAAATGCAAGTTGGAACTAATGCTTTTCAAAGCAAGGCAACATGCACAGGCAGCTAAGGCATAGCAGGACCATGTTTGAAAGAAGCCTAGAATGTATTCTGTTTTCTGGGTTCAGTGACCAAGCAACTGCCACAATAGCAGTACCCACTTTAGCAATGGTTCCTCCTCCATCTACTAAATTCAGGCCCAGGCCATCATCTATTATGCTGCTATAACTCCAATACAGAGAACAAGTCACCAGAGCAGCATTCTCAAGAGGACATGACCAGCATAGCACACCTGCACTCTTACCTTGACGTTTTGTGTCTAATCATCAGAACTCAGCTTGGCCTGTAGCCTAATTCTTAGAATTACTGTCCCCATACTCCCCAGGCGCATTTATGACTGACTATTTTAATAAAAAACAACCAAAGCAAAATTTAAATGATAGCTAGAGATTTCTTAAAAGTATAGTTGGAGTCATGGAGCATCATCTACATTAATGTCTACAATATTGATAAAATGAAGCAAATTACATGTACTATAAAAGATATGACACCTTCCCATGTCAAATAAAACCAGTTAGCCCAGAACTGTCAGTAATGTTCACACACCAAAGTCAGACTCAGAAGTAGCCATTTTACTGACTGGTAAGTCACTCATATCCACTCGATCTGCAATCTAATGTTATAATAAAATCAAGTAGCTTCTCCATAAACCATCATCAAGGCAGACCAACATCCCATGCAAGGGAGAAAAATGATACAACCTGATCTGTTACAGGCTCAAGAAATCAAAAGATTTGGGAGAGAAGGAAAAGGGTAGTATTAGACCTTTCAAAAAATGTTCAACTGAAAAATAATTGAATATGAGGCCAATACTATATTTATTGACCTGTTAGAAAATGGATACCAGAACTGGGAAGCAGAACAGATATAAGCCCAGTTGATACAGTTCTATTCATGCACAGAGTGTGCATCCATTCTCAATAGGACCCAAAAGAGACCTAAATAACAAGTCAGTGCTGCAAAATGAGGAAAAATTTTAGCATCAGACTAACCAGAGATGTTTGGAGCAATGAGACCCATATTATCTCTACTAAAATATTACACAGCATTCTCGTCTATCTTCTCTGCTATCTTTCAGGATTCTACTAATGAAAGATCTCACTGCGTGAAAAGGCAACCATACCAGCTGATGCAAAGTATCCCAAGGCCTCGTGAGCAGGCCCATGGAATACCAGTCTTCCTGAGGCCAGTAAGGTGAGGCTATCAAACAACTTGAAGATGGAATAACGAGGCTGATGAATGGAGAAAATGATGGTTCGTCCCTGTTTAGACATCCTAAGGTGAAAGTGAGAAAATAATGAGTCGTTAAATATCAAGATTTTGTACTTCTTAGTAAAAAAAAATGTTATTCCTGCCTTTAGCTCTATTATTCCTGTTTCAACTTGATTTCCTCTTACTAACATTATATCTCATGTTATCTCTCTGATAGTTAAGGGACCTAAATTGAACACTGTTATGAAAGACTGAAGTTCTTTAAAGTGTTTTCCATAAACAGTCTAGAATCCACTAGAACATTAATTAAAACTGCAGATTCTTAGTCGCCTCAGACCTATTGGGTCTAGGGACTCCATATTTTAAACAAGCACACTGGTAACTTGCAAGTACACTCAAGTATGAGAGCTTATTATGGACTATATACTAAAGCAATGGTTGTATGCCCCATTCTCCTTGATCACTGAAGAAACCTGGTTCCATAGAAATTGGTGTTTGTTCTTCTGTTCTAATAGTAAACTTAACGTTACTGAATACTTATTATGTTTTTGTTAAATACTTTTTATAGATAACCACATCTGTGAAGAAAGATTTGAATTTGTTCAAACATTGTGAACAAATTCTCACAATATTGTTATGAGAAAATAAGACAATACTAGAAGTATCAACTGCATTATAACCAACTTAGTCTTATGCATAAGGTCTAGAGCAGGGGTCCCCAAACTACAGCCTGCGGGCCGCATGAGGCCCCCTGAGGCTATTTATCCAGCCCCTAGCACACTTCCGGAAGGGGCACCTCTTTCATTGGTGGTCAGTGAGAGGAGCACAGGATGCATCCGCACCCATAGTTCCCATTAAAATACTGGTCAGTTTGTTGATTTAAATTTACTTGTTCTTTATTTTAAATATTGTATTTGTTCCCGTTTTGTTTTTTTACTTTAAAATAAGATATGTGCAGTGTGCACAGGGATTTCTTCATAGTTTTTTTTTATAGTCTGGCCCTCCAACAGTCTGAGGGACAGTGAACTGACCCCTTGTGTAAAAAGTTTGGGGACCCCTGGTCTATAGGGTTAAGCAAGTGGCCCTAAGTATCACAGTTGGTAAGGGGTAGGGATGGGATTTCATGGCCCATGGCTAAAATATTATTAAACTTTCCTTACCCAGAATTTATTACTTATGGGTTAAAGAAACAAAGGCCAAAGCACTATTCAAAACCTTTAATAATTAAACTATTTTATTAATAGAATCACTTTCATAAAAGCATATTCTAAGCCCTTACTATATGCTAGCAGAGGGTATAAGTTTGTTCTAACCCCCCAAAAAACATGGCAGTAAATCAATCATTTTAATTCAATATGGAATAGAAATAACTGAAAGGGTTCCTTGTAAGCAGAATTGGAGAGCGTAACCAGTCTGAAAATGATATAAGACAGTGTCAAGGGGGCCAACAGGAATAAGCCACAAAGAAAGAGAAAAGCTAGTCGAGATGAAGGAACACAGAGAACACAGTGTGTGATGACAAGTTCTATTCAGGAAACTGCAAGTAGTTCAATGTCATTGCAGAGTTGGATTAAGGAGTAGGGAGGAGAGAGACTAATGAGAGAGACTACATAAAAAAAATGAGACTATAATGAATCCCTTTATTTAGAAACAAGAATTTTAGTCAGAAGGCCATAAGGAGTCAGTCAAGAATTGGACGTATGGAAGTGGACTGTTCTGAAAGCCTTGCTACACCAAGTGTGGTCTGAGCACCAGTGGCATCAGGATCAGTATCTCCATTAGAAATGGAGAATCTTGGGGTCTACCTCGGAGCTGCAGAGACAGAATCTGCATTTAACAAGACCCCACGTTATGAGTGTAAGCAGTGGAGCTTGGGAAAGATTAGGTTAGAGCTCTCTGGCATGAAGAAAGATGCTTGTGTTCTGTGAAGTATACTCTAGAGGACTTATATGGACTTAAAAGGCAAGGAAGACTGAGAAACCAATTAGGCTTAGAAAAACATTTATGTAGAGGAATCTAAGACAGAAAGGAAAAAAGAGATACAGCTGACTGCAGTCTATGGATTAAATGGCAGCAATGGTATCAATGTGACTTCCTGGCTGGGAGGTGTGTCAGGTAATCACTGTTTTTACAGTGCTATTATTTTTTTAAATTACACTCCAGAGAATTTACAGATGATACGGAATGACAGAAATAAATAAATAAATAGATAGATAAATAAATAAAGTTATAGGACAGAGCAAAAGCAAAAGTAAAAGCAGTTATATGCTAAGAGTTAAGGAATCTAAGTAAGGGGACATGGAAATTGCTTTATAGAATTCTTGTACCTTTTCTCTAAGATTGAAACTTTTGAAAAATTTAATATAACAAAAGATGTCAAAACACTTGACTATTTGAAATTTCTTTGATTAACATCATCCTTTCATAGTCTTTATTCTTGATAAAAGAAAATGCTGTTTCTTTTACTTCACTCTTCCATTTTTTAGACCCCAAATTCTAGAAGTTGTCCTCCCAATACTTACACTGCACATCCTATTTATGAACTAGTCTAATGGGTCTATCTTCAAAATAAATACAGAATTCACCCACTTCTTAGAGCCTCACCACTACCATGCTAGTCAAGGCCACAGTCACATCTCAAATGAGCTACTATAAGCAGCCTCTTGTCTGATTGCTTTGCACTTGCCCTTGTTTATCTGCGCGGTCTGCCACACCTCTCTTCTAAACTCTCTAAAGCTTCCCAGGTCACCCAGGGACAGCAAAAGCCAGTTATTGCTTTTTTAGTGGCTTATAATCACACCGAGGCTATAGGAGGACACAGTGAGAAGACAGCTACCTACAAGGACAGAGGTCTCAGAAAAAACAATTCTGATGCCACCTGGATCTTGGATTTTTCACCTCTAAGACTGAAAAAAATTAATTTCTGTTGCTTAAGCCACCAAATCTGTGGTACTATGTTATGGCAGACTGAGCAAACTAATTCACTGACCAACCACACTCATAGCTCACTGGGTTACATTCCCTATGTCTTGAGTTTCAAACATATTACAACTGGTCTGTTTCAAAGCTACTGGCTGCTCCCTCCAACAAGACATCCCAATCTCTCACAGCTAAAATGGCACATCACTGAGGTCTTCCCTGATCATTCTGCTATGTCATATGGCACCGCCCTACCCCTGACACATCATCTTCCCTATTCTCTTAGCCTGCTTAATTTTTCTTGAAACACTTATATTTGTTAACTGACTGTTCCCCTCCAAGAAAGAAAGAAGAAATGTTTGTGGTGCTTACTGCTGAATTCCCGACACCAGGAACAACACCTGGTACATAGCAGGTCATTAGATACTGCATGAATGTAAGGATGATGTTCCCATAGCACTTACCTCTTCAGGAGCAAAAGGACAGCATTGGCTGTGCTTGAGTCTAAGCCAGTTGTGGGCTCATCCAGGAACAGGATGGACGGATCGGTGATGAGCTCCATTCCAATACTAGTCCTTTTCCTTTCTCCTCCAGACACACCACGGATGAACTGAGTTCCAACCTAACACACAAATGTTATCATTATTAACAATAACAACCATAGCCATTACTGTTTGTCGTGCTCCTAACATGTGCTAACCCTGTAGAAGCACTTTATCTCATGTCCTCATTTATTCTGAACAACAAATAAGTGAGTATTTGGGAGAAGAGGTGGGATTCTCCTTAGACAAGTAAGCTGAGGCTCAGTTCACAGCTGGCATGTTGCTAAGCCTTGTATCACACTCAGGCTTTAAACAATTCCACACGTTCCTTCTCAAGTCAGATATTTAGATTTAATATCATAAGTCAGAGCTTACAGACATGGCCCTGACATCATGAAATCACAGCCTAAAAAAGGAGATAAAGATAGGAGAGGGCTAGGTAAAAGATCTATAATTTATTAGTCTTCTTACACCCTTCCCTATTTTCCCCTGCTCTTGGGGGAAAAGTCCTCAAGTGGACTCACAAGAAGAGCTGGGCCTTGGCAGCGAAGAAATTTCAGTTTCTACATCCACATCAGCACCTCTTAAGTCACCATGAGGTTCTCCAAGTTGACCCTGTCTATACCCCAACTCACTGTAGAATTCCTGACTCACTTTAAGACAAATACAGAAGGTAGAGTATTCTACATGGTTTAAGTATCGCTGGCAGGAGGAAGGGTGGGGGAGGGAAGGGAGACAAAGTATCATAAGAAAGAATATATATAGGAAAACAACTTGGATGTGACACAAACTAGAAATAAACATTAATTTCACTGAAAATAATTTTGGAAGACAAAGACAGAAAAGTGAAACATACGGAGCAAGAACCCTGGGATTTTCGTCATTTATGAATTCCAGAAATACACTTCCAGTGCAACAGAACAAGTTCCCGGGAGGAGAGAGGAAGAAAAGCTATAAGGGTAAAGAGAAAACAGAAAGCAGGAAAGTTAGTGAACAGACACTGAATGAGACAGGTAGTGTGGGGGAGGATCAGAGCTGTAACCACACGGAAGGGGCATGTGGTCTTTGAAAGAACACTCTGACACGCTAGCCCACACTGACAATCTGCACTTCCAGGATTGGGTCATTTTTTATTTTCTTTTCCTGGTTAATTTCCACCTCTGTATTATTTAACTGGTTATTGTTCTCATCATCACAGGAAGCAGCCACTTTTGACCATATACTTTATAGAAAACTTCTGAATAAGTGTTACACTATCCACACAGGGAAGGTCCTATTTGCTGGTGATGATACCATCAGTTTTATTCCACATTACCTTGGAATCTGCCACTTTAGCCAGACCTAACTCTTGAATGACCATGTTTATCCGTTCATTTTTTTCATGATTCGTCATAGTGGTTGGAAGCCGAAGAGCTGCTGAGAACTGTAAATTTTCTCTCACTGTCAGAGTTCCCATCACAACATCATCCTTAAGGCAAAATGACATTTTAACAAGACATACCAGTCTTCAATATGCTATATATAACTTAATCCACAAAAATGACATATCCAAGGGAAAGTTCTAGCTAAGGAGCATACAATTATACAAATAGCTCTGTATTTGAATAGCTACAAAACCTGATCAAATAACTCTCACCTGAACAGAACATAGAAAATTATGATGACTGTTAGCAGACATTTCCAAATTGCTTTATACACAGATTTGTTAAAATACTTTTCTAAGCTAAGGAACAGAGATAGTTAAAGGTAGGGGAAAAGTAAAATAGTAGTATCTTTTAGAAACATAATAACTATGATCGATATTTTTGTTCTTACAAGGGTCATATTCTAGATTCTCCCTGCCTTGTCATTTCACACTATTCTATATCTTATGGGAGATTGTAAAAAGTTGGGGTAAAGAAAGTTGATTCTATGCTTATATAATTAATCAGAAGCACACTGAACTATCAGCAAAAGAACTTGTTCACATAAAGCAAGAGAAATCTAAAATGGAAATCCATGAATACTTACTTGTACCACGTAACCTGAGTTACATTTGAAATTGGCAGGTCGAGGTGCTCCGTTTATCAAAACATCTCCAGATAATCCCTGAGGATCTTTCCTTGCAGCTAAGATATCTAATAACCTATAAAAGGACATATATGTTGTTGTTGTTTTTGCTCTCTGACTCAGTCTATATCTCTCAATCTATATCTCTCAACTATTCAGAATGCAAATTCTGCTCAAGTTAGAAAATGAACAGATCAAGATAGTCTAGTGTTCAACTATAATTGTATATTTTTTTAATTCCTCAACTTCCTTTATTATTTACTCTATGCTATAATAAAGCCCAAAAACATGAAAGCAAGATGCTGTCAGCTGATCCAGAACAGACCCTTAAAATTGCCCTCCAGGCTGTGTGACCTAGGGGTCCCAACACAGGTAATGTGCTCTTTTAGCTGAGACTCAAGCCTTCACTTATGCCTTTGATCCATCTCCCCACTTTCACTTTTGTCTTCTTCCTTTTCCTGTCCTTTAGTTCAAATCATAGCTGACCGCTGTAGACCAATCACCTAATCATGTCCTATTAGACCTAATAAGACTTCCTGCTCCTCAGGACAGAACCACAGCTGACATAACTACATGCCACCCATAGTGCCTGGAACCAGACTAGACTTGCAGCAAATATTCATCCAATACTTGCCCATGTAAAAGTAATCTTTAAAAGTACATTAAAACTGCAAAGGAAAAGCTCACTGATACTCTGTTATACTCACGAAGATTTGCCTCCACCTGTGGGTCCCAGAATGGCGTTGAGGCCCGGTCTCATGATCCCACTGTAAATGCAGAAACAGACTGAAACAGACCGATTAACTGGTTCACTTAAAAACTGGTTCTAATTTGAGGTCTGCACTTAATACACTCAATGAAAGTTGATGACATCAGACAGAAAACAAGTACAAACCAAGTCTTAAAGAAACTGAATCATCAACTAATAGAAATCTAGTAAACAAAGAATGTCATCACCTATATGAAAACTGGCTCAGGTCCCTCTAAATTCCTTTCACTTATTCTCTAAACCACTAACACTCTTTGGAAAAGGACTCACAAACTTTCAGGGTTCCTTGAAGTAAAAGTTTCTGGTAAAATATGTTTTATACTTACTTCTCTTAACACAATGTAAAGTGCTACACAGGTCTTCAGTATTTGGTGATAAGTTTTTCAGGTCCCCTCATTTCTAACTAGTCAAGTTCTACATAACTAAGTAGTCAATGCATTTCTAGAAACATCAGTATTAGTGCTCTCACTCATCAAGTCTAGTCATGTCACGGAATAATGTATCTGAAGTAGAGATTCAATGGCTTGAAGAAAGCACCTCAGACATTAAAGAGAAATCTCCACCAGTTCTTAACCCTGACCAAAGTCTTAATCCAACTGTAAAACTAAAACATATGCCCTCAAACAACTATATCATCTTTATAATTTTCTTTCTTATAAAAGTGTCAGCCAAATAGACTGGCAAATTCTCAGATCAGATGTGGGAGACGCCACTTTCTATCAGGGATGACCTTTAAGGATGTACAGACATGGCGCAGGCACTGCTTGTTCCAGACAAATTACATAGATGTTTGAGGGTAGGAATATTCAGATGGAGGGCAGGAAGTTATAAAATATTAAGGCAGAGGTGACTGTGCTGAGACTCAAGAAGAACACAAATTACATACAGTGTGTCCGTGTGACTGGTCAAAAGTGCACCATGACTTTACGGACACACTGTACATAGTTGGAATTTTACCTGGAAGGTAACTAGATGCCAAGGAGAGTGTCCTGGAGTAAGGAGAATAAAGAAAAGCCCATCACAGGGACACACAGACGGTAGAATGAAGGTCTGACAAAGCCCTTTCTAAACCCTGGAGTCTAAGCCCAATCTCTGTGGAATTGGTAGGTAAATCAGAATTCATTCTCCAGAGAAAACAGTATCTATTCCAGGGTAAGGTGCAAAGCAGAGGCTGTTTCATTCCCAGGTAATGACTTTCACAGAGGCAAATACAACGATTATACAACTGCTGTGACTGATCAAATTCACAGCGCAGTTGGACACACTGCTTCAGCCAGGAGCACCTCAGCATTCACTGCCTCTTGTGCTTGACCTGTCATCACAAATGTGAAACGCCCGGTGGCTGCTAGGGTGAAATGGACCTTCCATGTTGCTTATCACCTGAGGCGCCTCACACCTTAACACTGGGCAGGTTCAGTGAGGTAAATCAGATGTGAGATGTAAAGCAGAAAAATACCTATTCTTTCAGGAGCTTTCCTTCCTGGAATAATAAGATTTGCTAATGGCTGGGTGAAGTTTCAAGATGCATTTATCTATAGCTCTTACTGTACCTTCTGCAGTAATAGCTACCTACTGTTTCTAAAATGACCAGAAATAACAATGAAGTCTTATTATTCAATAAGACTTCATTGCCAGAAAACCTTTCCAGGTTTTAAAACTATCTACTCAAATAAAGACCAAGTCTCCCTAAATGTGTAACCCAAATTGCAATATGAGTGCTCTAAGACCAACAGTTTTACAGGTCCCTGAGTTGGCTTCCTTTGGCACTAAACCCTTGCATTACAAAAAAAAAACAATGGGTGATCATAACTGCAAGAGTTTCCGTATAGAGCAGTAGCTAGTTTTCCCTCCACTCACTCAACACAATTATTCGGTGTCTACAATGTATGTAGAAGACACTCTTCTAAGCCATTGGTCAGAATCTGTTTCAAAAACCAAGTGCTGCTTGCCTGACCAGGCAGTGGCGCAGTGGATAGAGCATCGGACTGGGATGCAAAGGACCCAGGTTCAAGACCCCGAGCTCGCCAGCTTGAATGCGGGCCCATCTGGCTTGAGCAAAAGCTCGCCAGCTTGGACCCAAGGTCACTGGCTCAAGCAAGGTGTTACTTGGTCTGCTGAAGGCCCGCAGTCCAGGCACATATGAGAAAGCAATCAATGAACAACTAAGGTGTCACAATAAAAAACTGATGATTGATGCTTCACATCTCTCTCCATTCCTGTCTATCTCTCTCTGTCCCTGTAAAAAAAAAAAAAAGTGCTCTTGGAACCAAGCCACACTCACCCATTTATGTCTATGGCTACTTTCATGCTATAGTGATAGAGTTGAGTAGGTATAACAATAAAAATATTCACTATTGGGCCCTTTAAAGAAAAGGTTTGACCTCTGTTCTAGTCCATAGTCTACAGTTCCCTTGTTGCTTCACCCCATCCTCCCTCAAAACACACCCTTATTTATTGCTTTATAGCATTTTCATGTCAGGAAGTCTCCTTCACTATCCTGGAAACCCTGCCAACAAGCACTGTGACATCTTCTTTCATTCCCCCTTCTACAGCATGCAGCACAGTGGTCTACAAAGGACAGCCCAGGGAATTGGTAAGAAGTCAAAACTCAGTGCCATCACACAGCTTGTAGCATCATTCTTCGCTACCCTTCCCTAAACACACACCCACACACTCTCTCTCTTTCATTTCTGTCTCCCATGCCTTTGGCCCTCCAGTTTAGGGAGGAGCATCCATGTCTTCCCATCCCTCTAGCACAGTAGAACAGCACAGTGAAGTGCTCTTGGGGAACTGACTAAATCCCCCATTAAAGTACAAGGTTGCTGAGAACAGAAGGCATATGTCTGTCACTAGAATCTTGCAAATGTCAGTTTCCTAGCAGACATTCAAATCTATTGAATAAATGAGTCTCTACGTTTCCATAAATGACAATCATTTAGGAAAACCAAACATTTTCAATAAAAGCAAATTTCAAGAAGTACAAAAAACTTATGGAAAATAGGCATAGTCTGACTGCAAAGAAAACTTACTTACACTCCCTACTTTCTTTATCATGTTCAAATAACACATATTTCTATTAAATTTTACCTTCCCTTCTTTATGCGAAGGTGATGGAAGTGCTCAGCCAGCACCCAAAATCACAGACTGCAAAGGAAGGTCGGCAGAACAGAAGAGACAGCTGAAGGGTAGGGTGATTGCTTACATTAAAGAATAAGAAAATTAATTGAGCTAATCAGTAAGTATACTAAGAATAACAAGAGCCATGTTTTTCACTTTTTGAGAAAATGTTTTACAAACGTAGAAATGTGGAAATGACCTTAGGGCAGTGGTTCTCAAAGTGTGCACCAGGGTGCACCAGTACGCCCTAGAAGATTTCCAGGTGCACCCTATGGTATTCCAGAGAAATATGTGCCTGTTGGGGACCAAATAACCAACAGGGTTTTTGAAGTTTAGATTTTTAAGGGACAGAGGTGTAGGGAATTGGCTGTAAGCTGACAGTCTGCACAACCCCCCACCTCACTTGCCTGTTTAGGTTACAAAAGGCTGCTAAGCTGTGGTGCTGGATTGTTTACACTTTCCCCAATGTTCCCAGGAAAGACTGGAGGCAAGTTTCTGCTATCCTTTGTTTGGTGAAAAGTTAAAATATGTATGGTGGGGGTTTTCTGCACTCGATACAGTTTGGTGTAAAAAGTAAAAAGAGAGGAATTCTTCAATGTATTGATGAGGAAATGAGAGTTTGTCTTTCAAATATATGCCCAAACATTGAAAAAATTGCTAGGACACATCAGGCTCATGTTTTTCATAAACACAAGAATGAAAAAACTTAACACATTCATACAGGGACCTGCCGAATTTACTAAATCTTACTAAGAATGTATCTATATATAAAAAATGATAAGTTTTTTGTTGTTCTTTTTATTTTTTAACCCCTCTTTTTTACAAATTCTAAAAAGCGTAACTCAAAAAATATAACATAAATATGGTTTTAATGTCAGAATAAATTTAATTTTATCGTATTTATTTTGTTTAATTACCATAAAAGCATCCTTGGACTTTATATTTTTTTCTTTAATATATGACTTAATTATTATAAAATATTTCTCAGAAATTTGTATATAGTGTGCCTACAATTATTTGTAGGATTTTAAATGCACCCCGACTTCAAAAAGTTTGAAAACCACTGCCTTAAGGTATTAGATCAGAATAGGAGGTTATGGGTTTTAATCTATACAAAAACATATTTAAAAAAAAGATTTAGATGTGTGTATGTGTGTCTATATACATATATTCCCTAGGTCTGTCTACTGAGAAGACCTAGGAACTATGACATCCCAATACCAATGAAGATTGCAAATACCTGGATCTTGGTTAATAAAGACAACACTACACAAAAAGGAACATCAGCTCATTCCCAGGTACAAAGCAGGTAAATATACAGAATCTGAAACTTTAGCTGTGCCAAGAAAATACTCAAAGAATAAGAGAATATGTCAAAAAGAATGAGTTAAAAAGAATAGAGCCTGACCAGGCAGTGGCACAGTGGATGGAGCGTCAGACTAGGATGCAGAGGACCCCGGTTTGAGACCCCGAGCTCGCCAGTTTGAGTGCGGGCCCATCTGGCTTGAGCAAAGGCTCGCCGGCTTGGACCCAAGGTCGCTGGCTCCAGCAAGGGATTGCTTTGGTCCGCTGAAGGCCCGCGGTCAAGGCACATGTGAGGGGGCAATCAATGAACAACTAAGGTGTCGCAATGGCAATGAAAAACTAATGATTGATGCTTCTCACCTCTCTCCATTCCTGTCTGTCTGTCCCTCTCTCTGACTCTTTCTCTGTCCCGGTTTAAAAAAAAAAAAAAAAAGAATAGAAAACAGTGCCTGACCAATGGTGGCACAGTGGATAGAGCATTGACCTGGGACATTGTAGTCCTGAGTTTGAAACCTCCAGGTTGCCGACTTGAGCGTGGGCTCATCGAGCTTCAGCAAGGTTCACCAGCTTAAGCACAGGGTTGCTGAGTTTAACTGTGAGATCATCAACATGATTCCACAGTGGCTGGATTGAGCCCAAGGTAACTGACTTAAGCAAGGGGTCACTGACTTGGCTGGATCCTCCTGGTCAAGGCACATATAAGAAGCAATCAATAAACAGCTAAAGTGTCACAACTACAAGTTGATGCTTCTTATCTCTCTCTTCCTCTCTCTCTCTCTCTCTCTCTCTTCCTCTCGCTCACTAAAAATAAATAGATAACTAAAATTTTAAAAATAGGACAGAACCTACCTTGCAGGGTCTCCCACTGACCAAATAAAAAATAATAGGAGTAACAGGATAAATAATGATACTCCATTACTATTTAATAGTACTGGATATAATATGAATCCATGAGTCTATACTAAAATAAATAAATGAATGAATGAAGAGATGAACAAAAATTTCTCCTCTTTGTAGAATGCAAACTAATCAAGTCATAACAGTAAAATGAAAACAGAAAATCAGCCTTTGGTAACTATGGCAGTGATAATTATTGCTGATTCAGGCAGGAGACATCAATGGGGACTGAAACTGGTGGGTTCAGGTTTTAGGAAGAGGAGGGTTTTGCAATACTGTCAGGGTAATTTCCCTTCTGGTATTTATTAATCACATAGGGGAAAATGGTGTCCTTGTGGTGAAGGCTGGCAGACACTAACTTGACCAGTTGGTTCAGGTTACCATCACCCAGAGAGAGACAGGAAAATACCAGATTGGATGAGACAGAGGAAACGTGCTGATCAGTCAACTCTGTGAAGAGCATGGTGAACAATGGCCCCTTAGGACCCACCACTGTCCTTATTTTGAGGCTTTGCATGCCCTGGGCTACTCCCAGACAATGACTAAGTGGTTACACAGGAGAGGGTCCTTATTCTGAAAAATATAACCTGGAGGAGTTAGGGATAATAGACCACCATATGAATATCTCTCTCAAGTGGTTCAGAATGTGCTAAAGACAAGGGGTCATCTAAGAAGATAAAATGACCAGCAAATGCAGTGAAATGTTAATAGGTGGGGAATCTGGTCGAAAGGGTTATATTCCCAGAAGAGTTAAGTTTGAAATTATTTCAAAGTACATTATTAATTTAAAAATCTCCAAATAGTATAATGAATTTCCCTGAAGATGATAAGATCTACTGGAATAGACCGTTTTTCTGCATAGATCTTCAGTACTGGTGAGGAAAAAAACCAAATGTGAGGTACAGACACAAACTAAGCAGAACAGAATGATTTTTAATAAGGTAGTAAACCTACACATTTTTGAGCTCTCATTGTCATTTTTTATCTTCTTCCCCCCACAGAGGACATTAGGTTCTAGTCACTTAGTTCTGAACATAAAGTTACAAAATGTTCAAAGGAAAAACAAAATCGAGCATCTCATCAGTTTTATTACCATATAATTAGTACTGTGAATGGTAGTAGTGCTATGAAAAACAAGTAAAAAATAAGATAAATGAGAACAACATTCCTCCCATTGCAGTAGCTCTGTTTAGTTGAAGCTAGTAGATAAAAGAGAAATTAGAAACACATCAAATAAAAAAGATAACCTTCCTCATGGATGCCTAAACCAGAAATATGAGTAAGCAAGACAAGGCTGATGTCTTTACAAGACTTATCAGAGCAATCATTACCTAAGGTATATAAATGTCTAATCATTTTACTGTACCCCTGAAACTAATATAATAGAGTATGTCAATAGCAATTAAAAAATAAAAATGTATGTAAAAATAGATTTGACTTAGTTTTTTATGAATGCAGGAATGTATATAAAGATAATCCACTACTGCTGGAATGGAAACCATTGAATTATATAAACATTATGAAGCCTTGAACATATGACATTGTTAGTGTACTGAGTTACTAACCTACTAGCTTTGGGTGATGGGTATACAACATAATCAATAGTTCAAATGCTATAGAAATGTTCACCTGAAACCTGTGTACTCTTATTGATCAATGTCACCCTGTTAAAGTTAATTTTCTAAATAAAATGTTTTTAAAAAGCAAAATAAATGTACATTCCTCCAGTATATGTTAAATTCCTTCAACCTATGCAAATTCAGATCATTTGCTACCGCTATTTAGCAGAAAATCTGATGTAACCAACATTTCCTTGACTGTTATGTTCCACAAAAACTTGTCAGCTTTCAAAAAGGTCAATCAATTCTATTTGGCCATGTGGCAAAAAAAGCAAAGCTTTGTGACTACCTTCCTCTCCTCATTTAACCAATACAAGAAAGCAACATGGAAGGACGCATGACAGTATGTGGTGCTGCATGAAGAAAGTTCCACATAATTCTTCACACCCCCTGACCCTATCACCAGCCAATAGATCTCAGGTCCCTGTCATTTCTTCCCCACCCACATACAAAACTTTTCTCCCCTATTTGTCATTTCTTAGCCTTCTGGGTTGGCTGTTACTAATAGAAAAGACCACAATCCTATTGAATGCAGCAAGAAAACACAAGAAACATCTGATTCTGTATAGTTTAGAGGCCATAACTGGCCAAAAACCTCTTATAACTATTCCTCCAGTCTCAAAACTAGAAAAGATGCTTGTTTTACCTAGAAATAATTATTTCCCCTATTAAACAAACACATTAACAAAATAAAACAAATAGGCCAAGGTGTCTTAGAAACCTAGATGCACTTCCCACTCCAGGGAGAAAAAGAATCAGGCTCAATTCCCTAGAAATCAGAAAAACATGAAGATCATCACTCAGAAAGTTGGAAAACATTAAGATGATCACTCAGAAAGTTATATAATGTCTAATCACCAGGGTGAACACTAATATAATACTGTATTTCAGATGTAATTGGAAAATAAAAATAATTAGAAAAAGGAATAAAAAACCATGAACAATCCTAATGGCTATCATCTCTGAAGGAATAATTTTATGTGGTCCCAAGGTGGTTCTAGTCTCATTTCCCTCCTCACTCGACATCACACTCCACCACCACATGATGAATTAGTTAATGGAAAAGAAAATAATAGTTTTGTATTAATTTGGATCCTAAATTCTATAACGTTGGACTTCCACTGCATAACATAAGCTAAGTTAGAGTTTTCTGGTATTTAATTAGTTTCTCTTAAATTGTTATAAATGAGCCTAACGAGGTGGTGGCACAGCAGATAGTACAGGGGTTGGGAACCTATGGCTTGCGAGCCAGATGTGGCTCTTTTGATGGCTGCATCAGGCTCGCAGACAAATCTTTAATAAAAAAAATGTTAAAAATATAAAACAGTCTCATGTATTACAATCCATTCATTTCCTACCGCTCATGTTCATGGCTGCGGGTAGAAGGTGGCTGGAGCCAATCACAGCTGTCCTCCGGGACAACACCAAATTTTTATTGGATAATGCATAACGTACATGGGTCCTTGTGAGGTCAGGAAGTAAACTTTCCTCCTTTTAATCAAGTGGTCAGCTAGCTAATTGTAGAAACCTTTTTGATGAAGAAGATGGCTAAAAGAAAAAAAGATGAGGAATATCATACTTTTCAGCAGGAATGGACAGAGGAATTTACCTTTGTGGAGAGAGCAGGTTTTGCAGTGTGTCTAATATGCAATGATAAAATTGCATCGATGAAATGGTCAAATAAAAAGCGGTACTTTGACACATGCCATACTACATTTGCATCGAAATATCCAGCGGGGGACAGCAAGAGGAAAGCATGTCAAGAGCACTGTGCAGAGTGCAAGCAAGTCAGCAGCAACTCCGTGTTTGGACTCAACAAGGTGACTGGAATTCAGCTAGCTTTGCTGGTGCTTTAGCAATTGTGAGAAATGGAAAGCCATTCACAGATGGGGACTATGCCAAAACATTCATGCTTGATGTTGCCAATGAATTTTTGATGACTTTTTGGATAAAGACAAAATAATCAAACAAATAAAAGACATGCCTCTGTCAGCAACAACTGTTCACAATCGTACCATCATGATGGCAAATCAAATTGAGGCAACACAAGTGAAGGACATAAATGCAGCACTATTCTTTTCTCTCACTTTGGATGAGTCAACAGACATATGCCATTTATCCCAGTTCAGCGTGATTGCAAGGTATGCTGTCAGTGATACACTATGTGAGGAAAGTCATGCTGTTTTGCCTATGAAAGAGACAACAAGAGGGGAGGATTTATTCAAGTCTTATCACTGAGTTCACTAAAGAATAAAATCTACCGATAGATAAACTTATTTCGGTGTGTACCGATGGTGTTCCATGCATGGTAGGGAAAAACAGAGGATTCATAGCACTTCTTTGTGAACATGAAATGAGACCCATTCTAAGTTTTCACTGCAGCCTACATCAGGAGGCACTTTGTGCTCAGATGTGTGGCGAGCAGCTTGATGAGGTGATGTCGCTGGTCATTCAGGTGGTCAACTTTATTGTTGCCCGAGCTTTAAATGATCACCAGTTTAAAACACTGCTGGATGAAGTTGGGAATAATTATCCTGGTCTGCTTCTGCACAGCAATATGCGTTGGTTGTCAAGAGGGCAGGTGCTCAACCGTTTTCTGACTTGTCGGAGCGAAATCCAGACTTTTCTTGAAATGAAGAATGTCGAGCATCCTGAGTTAGCTAACACTGAGTGGTTCCTGAAGTTCTACTATCTCGTGGACATGACTGAACATCTGAACCAGCTCAATGTGAAAATGCAAGGTGTTGGAAATACAGTCTTATCCCTTCCACAAGCAGTGTTTGCATTTGAAAACAAGCTGGAACTAACTCTTCATTGCTGACATTGAAACAGGTTGTTTACTACATTTTGAAAATCTGGGAGAGTTTAAAGATGCATGCACAGCAAGTGACCCTGCTCAACATCTTGATCTCCAGCAGCTAGCAGGCCTCACATCTAATCACCTGCAGTCATTCAAAGTGCGCTTTGGAGAATTTTGTCAGCGCACTCATCTTTTTAAGTTCATCACCCATCACACGAATGTGTAGTAGACAGCACCCACCTAACTTACAACCTTGCTGTCTCCATCAGAGATTTTAAGCTACAAACTGCTGACCTGAAGGCCTCAGACATGTGGGTGAATAAGTTCAAGTCACTGAATAAAGATTTGGAAAGACTTGCACGACAGCAAGCAGAGTTGGAGAGCAAACACAAATGGAGAGAAATGAAAAAACTTCAACCCGTGGACCAGCTGATTGTCAAAACTTGGAACACACTTCCCATCACATACCACACACTGCAGCATGTGAGTATTGCTGTACTGACAATGTGGGTCTACATATGCATGTGAGCAGTCTTTCTTACATCTAAAGAATGTTAATACCAACCTGCGATCACGTTTAACGCATGGAAGTCTCAATGCCTGCATGAAGCTTAACCTCACCACGTATCAACCAGACTACAAAGCCATCAGCAAAACCATACAGCAGCAGAAATCACATTAATGTATGAAGTACTTTTTTCATCATCATTGGTTAGCAACAGCATAACAACGTTATTAATAAGAATTCAGAGACTTATTGTACTTTAGAAGTGTTGGTCTCACATAAAATGCAGACATTTACTTGTATTTAGTGTTAAACATATTGTATGGCTCTCACGGAATTACATTTTAAAATATGTGGCGTTTATGGCTCTCTCAGCCAAAAAGGTTCCCGACCCCTGGGATAGCACGTCAGCCTGGTATGCATAGGACACAGGTTAAAAACCCTGAGGTCACTGGCTTGAGTGCAGGCTCACTAGCTTGAGTGTGGGGTTGCCAGCTTGAGTGTGGGATTATAAACATGACCCCATGGTCACTGACTTGATTGAGCCCAAAGGTCATTGGCTTGAAGCCCAAAGTTGCTGGCTTGAGCTCAAGATAAATGGCTCGAGCAAGGCTCATTGGCTCAGCTGAAGCCATTCAGTCAAGGAACTATGAGAAAGCAATCAATGAATGATCAGGGTACTACAATGAAGAATTGATGCTTTTCATCTCTCTCCCTTCCTGTCTGTCCCTTTCTCTCTCTGTTGCTAAAAAAAAAAAAAAAAAATGTTATTGATGATTATAAACAACTATATAAACAGGCCACTAATTTAAAACAAGTCTATTTGAAAACTGAAGTATTTTCACAATATGTCATTTCAACCTTCTAACTCTTGCTTCTAGAACATAAAGGACATAAAATCCATAAGTACTAACGTGTTCAGCTCATAAACTACAGTGACAGATCTTTTATTTCACAAATAAGAAAACTGAAGCTCAGAGATCACAATTCTGCCCCCACAATCAGGCAGTTGGAAGTCACACAGCTTAGCCTCTCTCCACAAAACCACAGGCTTTCTCAGGAAAACCTGAACGACACATTAATTACTCAGTTTCTCAAACAGAAGTTGATGCACTTGGTACAACCAGTTTAAAAACTGTTTGGCTATTCTTTTAAAAATTAAATATATACCGCCTGACCAGGCAGTGGCACAGTGGATAGAGCATCGAACTGGGATGCGAAAGACCCAGGTTCAAGACCCCGAGGTTGCCAGATTGAGCGCGGGCTCATCTGGTTTGAGCAAAAGCTTGCAAGCTTGGACCCAAGGTTGCTGGCTTGAGTAAGGGGTTACTCGCTCTGCTGAAAACCCGTGGTCAAGGCACATATGAAAAAGCAATCAATGAACAACTAGGGTGTCGCAACAAAAAACTGATGATTGATGCTTCTCATCTCTCTCCGTTCTCATCTGTCTATCCCTATTTATCCCTCTCTCTGATTCTCTCTCTGTCTCTAAAAGGAATAAAAAACAAACAAACAAAAAGAAGTTAAATATATACCTAACATGTGATCCAACAATTTCACTCCCAGTTGAGCCAAAAGGAATAAAAGTATGTGTCTATGTATCTGTACAGACACGTACAAAAATGTCCGTAGCACCTTTACTTATATGGGCAAAACCTATGAAGATCAACGTTGTCAATAAAGCCATTTAAATAAAAGTTCATGTACATACTTGACATTCGTTAGTATTTCTTTCTCAACTGTTTTTCGACGAAGTAGAAAGCCACTCTTCACTTTCACTCGATAGCAGATGTTATGAAAAGTTAAAACAGCTCCTTCAGTAAATGTCTTCAGGTCATTGGAGGTCCTCCCAGGGAGGCCACAGGTATTTTTTTGTGTCATTGAAATAAAAATTGGGTCATTATCAGAAGCCATCTGGAGAGTTTCTGCCTTTCTGTAGAGGGAAAAGCAACAGTAAGTTGATAGTCCAAAAAATGAGATTGTAAATACTAGGTAACAATACACTTAAAACAAGTCCATTTTGGTACAAAGTTCCAGTTATAAAATAAATAAGTCCCAGAAATGTAATGTACAGCATAGTAACTATAGTTAAAAATACTGAATTTTAGCCCTGGCCCATTGGCTCAGCAGTAGAGCATCGTTCCGGCATCTGGAAGTCCCAGGTTTTATTCCCAGCCAGGGCACACCGGAGAAGCAGCCATCTGCTTCTCCACCCTTCCCCGTCTCCTTTGTCTCTGTCTCTCTCTTTCCCTCCCACAGCCAAGGCTCCACTGTAGCAAATTTGGCCCAGGCTCTGAGGATGGCTCCATAGCCTCCACCTCAGATGCAAGAATGGCTCCGGTTGCAGGAGAGCAACGCCCCAGATGGGCCAAGCATCGCCAGGTGGATCCTGGTCGGGCGCATGGGGAGTCTGTCTGCCATCCCCACCCCACCTCACTCCGCTTCTCACTTTGGAAAAATACAAAAAATTATAATAATACTGCATTTTATATTTGAAAGTGGCTAAGAGGAATTCTTTAAAATTCTCATCACCAGAAAAGAAAAACTTATAACTGTGTTGTGACGAATGTTAACTAGACTTACTGCAGTGATCATTTCACAATATAAACAATCATTGATTCATTATACTAAACACCTGAAACTAATATTATGACAATTATATCTCAATGTAAAAACAGTAAAAATAATAGAAATCTAAATCTTAAAAAAAGAATGTAAAATGCTTCATTAGTCAGTTTTATATTGAGTACATGTCATCATAATTAAATGGATAATTAAGTATTGTTTTATAACGATCTATGATTTTTTTAGTCAAATGTAACATCTTTGACATGATTGACAAACCTCCCAAAATTCAAAATTGAAATAAAGTCTTCTCTTTAACCTGAAACTTTGAGATTTTCTAAAAAGGGCATTTGGAACATTTCAAAGAATCTTTCCTTATAAAAGAGAAATATTGAGTTAATTAGGCATATTTGGTATCCTACTTCTCATTGGAAGCATTGTCAAATAAGTAATACAAAATCTTCTAGGCCCTGGCTAGTTGGTTCAGATGTAGAGCTTTGGCCCAGCATGTGGGTGTCCTGGGTTTATTCCTGATTTACTGTCAGGACACATTGCGGAAGCAACTATCTGTTTTTCCACTCTTGCCCCTCCCTTTCTCTCTCTCTCTCTTTCTCTTTTCTCACAGCCATGGCTCAATTAGTTTGAGTGCATCAGCCCCCGGGTGCTGAGGATGGCTCCATGGAGCCTCACTTCAGGTGCTAAAAATAGCTAGGTTGCAAGCATGACCCTAAATGGGTAGAGCATCGGCCCCAGATGGGGGGTTGTTGGGTGGATCCGGTCAGGGAGCATGTCGGAGTCTCTCTTTATCTCTTCCTCTCACTTGGAAAAGAAGAAAAAAGACCTTTCTAGAGTATATTGCAGAGATAAATATTATCAATATAAGTATTCCAAAAATTGTACAATTCTATAAATCTAATGTCCTGATCTGTTTTCATTTGTAATTCTAGTTGTTACCTTAAAATATTGTGTGTTGCAGAGAAAAGCAAATTTGTCAACTGCATTGTAATCAGATCCTTACCTATGATATATATATATATATATATATATTTTTTTTTTTTTTTGCAGGGACAGAGAGAGAGTCAGAGAGAGGGAAAGATAGAGACAGAGAGGAATGGAGAGAGATGAGAAGCATCAATCATCAGTTTTTCATTGTGAGACCTTAGCTGTTCATTGATTGTTTTCTCATATGTGCCTTAACCGCGGGCCTTCAGCAGACTGAGTAACCCCTTGCTCCAGCCAGCAACCTTGGGTCCAAGCTGACGAGCTTTTGCTCAAGCCAGATGGGCCCCGCGCTCAAACTGGTGACCTCAGGGTCTCGAACCTGGGTCTTCCGCATCCCAGTCCGACACTCTATCCACTGCGCCACCACCTGGTCAGGCCTTACCTATGACATTTTAAGTCCCTGTCATTTACAGAGTAAATGCCTTACTCTGGTACTTTGCAAATATGTTACATCTTCACAGAGATTTATAGAGAGAACTCTGACATTCAAAACCATAAATTTTTGACCTGTGGTGACGCAGCGGATAAAGCACAGACCTGGAATGCTGAGGTTGCTGGTTCCAAGTCCCAGGCTTGCTTGGTCAAGGCGCATATGAGAAGCAACTATGAGCTGTGCTTCCTGTTCCTCCCCCACATTCTGTCTCTCTTTTTTCTCTTTCTCCTCTCCTTAAATCAATAAATAAAATCTTAAAAAAATTAAAGACACAGGTATTCTGATAAACTTTCAGATCATACCATTAAAATGAGTGAAGGTTTCCAGAACTCTAAGGCAAAACTGAATTCCTTAAACTGCTAACGTAAAAATCAAGACCAATGAGAATGAATAACATAGGACTGAATGAACTGACAAGGATGATTATAATTTTTATGACTTTCTATTTGAAACACTACTGTTTTTTCAATCTTGCTTTTCCAGATGTAAGGAACTTTTTTCCTCCTATGTTACCTATTACTTAGAGCTCTTTGGTTAATTATACCTTTGAAAGCAGAACTGAAACATTTATTTTTTCTCCCCACCTGACCCCCCGGTATAAGGAAACTTTTAGTGAGTATTCCTATTTTCATGGCCATGTAATTACTTGTATAAGTTCAGTAAGAATCTCTTCTCCTTGTTAACAGGACACAATGAAAAACATTGGTTATATCAGCAAGGCTATATTTGAGAAAGACATGCTTAGTCTCAGATATGCTTTAAGGAACAAAAATTGAACTATGAAAGCCTCCTTGGGAAAACTGGCCTGGTACCTAGCTTACAGGGTTCCTAGCGGCCTTACCAGGCAGACCTATGTATTTAGCTTTCTCTGCTTTTAATATCAAATGTATTAAAGGAGACAAAGAAATTAAACACAACAATGTACAACCAGGCAATTATTTATACTGGAAAAGACACCTTCAGAGGGGCTCTTTATAACCAAGATGAAAAGGACTCTATCAAGTACTCTTAATTAATTTGTGTGAGGCAACAGAGGACTTAATACTAAAAATTACTCAGAAGTGAAGCAGACAGCATCTGTTGTGGACAGGTAGGCCAAGATTCCAGATAACGCCTGTACAATCTCCAGGCCTGTATAAACACCTTCATTTTTCCTTTTTTCCTTCTTCAGTTCCTTCCTAAGTCACAATTAATATGAGAGGCCAAGGACTCACTAGAATAGCTATTGTTCCCTTTCCCCTCTTAATTTCTGCCTTGAAAGACAAGTCAGCATTGGATATTGTCTTTAAACCTACTTCACAGTTCAAAATGTGCAACTGGCCTGACCAGGCGGTGGTGCAGTGGATAGAGCATCGGACTAGGATGTGGAAGACCCGGGTTCGAGACCCCGAGTTTGCCAGCTTGAGCGCGGGCCCATCTGGCTTGAGCAAAAGCTCGCCAGTTTGGACCCAAGGTTGCTGGCTCCAGCAAGAGGTTGCTCAGTCTGCTGAAGGCCCGTGGTCAAAGCACATGTGAGAAAGCAATCAATGAACAACTATGGTGTCGCAACAGCAACGTAAAACTAATGATTGATGCTTCTCATCCCTCTCTGTTCCTGTCTGTCTGTCCCTATCTTTCCCTCTCTCTGACTCTCTCTCTCTCTGTCCCTGTAAAAAAAAAAAAAAAAAAAAAAAGTGCAACTGGTTGCACACAGTCAAAAGTGCTCAAAGCCTGGAGATCCCAGAGAAGGTTCCAGATATGGAAGAATACTTTTCCCTTGGGAAGGTGTTGCAATGCATAAATATATAAGTACAAACATCAAAAATCTTAGTGGAAATTGCTGGAGCTACTGCCAAAGAAATAGTAAACTAAGAAAAATCTTTAGATTCCCTTGCATAACTTGCATTAAATAATAGAATTGCTTTTGACCATATCCTAGCTGAACCTGGTGGGGTTTGCTGTGTTGTCAATACTTCTTATTGCACTTGGATAAAATGCCTTTTGTCAAGCAGAGATACAACTAGATAAAATACAGGTAAAGGCAAAAATTTAAACACAGTGCCCACTTATACTTCATGGGTCATTGATATCTTCAGTTGGCTGCCCTCATATATTGCCATCTGATTTAGATTTATTCTCCAAATTGGACCTAACATTTTGTTCGTTATTATAGAAATTTTTGCTGTAATAAAACTTTGTTTGTTTTGCATTATTAGATGTTATAAAGATATCACTAAGATACGATGATCATTAAGGCTATACGAGACTCCATGTGAGATACCTCAAGAAACAACAGATGTTTGCCCTTAAAAGGACAGAACAATAAAGCCTTCTGGTACCCATGTTGTTCAAATGTGGCTTCAGGTTCCTGAGAAAAATCATTTTTCCTTCTATATGGAACATACCAGAAATGAGCATGAGCCTGCCCAGCAATGAGAAATGAACAATCCTTTTATTAGCTTACCAGTGTTACTTTCTGATGACTGATCAGTGATGCTTTCAAGAAAAAATCTCAATCACAAGGAAAATCTAAAAACATAATAGAAACGGAGCCACTTCAAAATGGAGTCAGAGCTACCATCCCAGAGAAACTGCCTTACACATCTAATTCTTCAAACTTTTAAAGTGTTCAAACTGGGCAAAATAACCTTTGGGCTGGACTTAAAGCAGCCTGTATCCCAAATAACTGTTTGCAAAACCAACAGAAAAGCAGACATCATGACTACTGGACCAAAAATGAAAGACATTCTCTAGAATTAGCTTCACTGTGTTCATTTATCCACACCTAAAGAAATTCTTTTCTTGGCTTACTAACACCCATAGAAATGTCTTCCTTCTATTCATATAATTATTTCCCTTCCCTTTGTCATAAATACCCCTTGCCTTCACTGACGAATCCACATAGTATTCTTATTTCTGCACGAATCAGTACTTCCACAATACTAGCTTCAAAGAACTATAGGGTAGGGTAGGGAAACAATCAAGAGATGGAGGAGTTACTGCTAATGAATTTTTAAAGGGGAAGATGATGAAAATGTGATGGTTGCAGAAACTCTGTACTTTAAATGGCTGATTTGTAGCATCTGTGAATGCTATATCATAAAGCTGTCATTAAAAAACTATGAGAGCAAAGTCATCCAGACACTTTATCAAGTTTTGGGTCACATCCTGGAGTAAAGTGAGAACTGATTTCTTAAAGGATACACTTCAGCTTCCTGTAAACCTATATATTATATCCTATACAGAGGATGGCCATTCAGGTTCACTAATTTTTACTAAAAGTTCTCAACCTTAACCCCAATAAACAACACAGAATAAACCTTCCCACTTGATATATGTTTCAACTGTTGCCAAACTTCTATCGAAAACTCTTGACAGAGAGAAATATAGAGTATTTTAAAGTACATGAGGTCTACCTATCCCTCTAGAAAATCTAGATTTATCCTCAATCCAATAACCAGCACCATGTGTGAGCACAGGGTTTCAGCATCCAACAAGTGTTTTTAATAACATGTAGAGTACGGAGAATTACAACTACTGCAAACTGTCTTAGAAAATGTACCATTGCAAGTACTACTGAATGGGTACACAGGATGCTTTCCCATGGCCATGGTTAATCTCCTCTACATCCTGTGACACAAGACATTTCCTCAGAGGTAAGCGCCAGCTAAAGCTTCTCTAAGGAGCTGATAGGTCCTCCCAACCATCTTCATTGAATTGTGTGACTGTTGGCCTCCAGGATGCAACTTAATTTGCTCGGGGTCTTTCCATCCCTTCATGTCTATTCTAATGTGCCCCCCACAAGAACTCTACTCTCAGGGATTTTTTGTGTAACGCTATGCTCACTTCAAGTGCTTCACAGAGGCTCAATAAATAAACACAGATAGATTTTGGGCCTATTTTAGTACCATCCTGATGCAAATGAATATATTACTTACAGGAGCTCTTGCTTAATGCCCAGGGTCCAGAACAAAGATGACCAATAAACATGTGTTACTATAAATCTACTTTATTTTCTGAAAGTGAAATGAGTTTTCAGGTGAAATCTATTAGCCAAGAAAATGAAACTAGGCAACGTTACAAATATTTTAACTGTTTGGTAGATTTGCAACCTAACTATTTTTTTCTGTTTGGTTCTAATTTCTTCAGTTTTATTTTTAATCAATATTGTGATAAACTGGTTAACTCTTAAAAATTAATTTTTAAGCTATTCACAGAAAAAAAAATGCATAAGGGAGCTCAAACATCTTTAGCAAATTATCCACCTAATCTCTGAACAAACTCTATGTCCTGGAGATTAAAAAAAAGAAGAAAGAAAGAATACATTGGTTAATCCCTTTTAAAGTACTAATATTAACAAACTTTTCTCCCACCTTGTAGTAACTTCCATGCTCAGTAAGTTTTTATCTATCCAATATCAACTCTACTTTCACACATTTGGAGAAGGGAAAGTTTTACCAGCCGGCCCTTAACACACTCGACCACACACGAAATCACCTGCATTAACACATCGTTTTCTGAAAAAGCAGTCTGAATTTTTAGTTTGCATTTCATACTTTCAGATGAAAGTGGTAGAGACTATTTAAAACCTAGTCATCTAAATTGAACACTTTTTCTATTTTCTATCAAATGTATTCGCAATACCCGCCGACCTTTAAAGCCACAGATATCCCAAAGGGATGTCACCACTTGTAGCTCACATCTCAGGGTCCCTGAGCTCAGAGGCAGAGCGCTATCAGTCATATGAACGCGGCGGAGATGAGTCCGCCAGACCTTTCCAATCTACCCTGAGGATGCAGCTCCTACTTCACAAGGACCTCAAGCTTTTGTACTGTACTTTGCAAAGCTGAAGCTTTTCTCAAATCCCCCAGCTTTTTCCCAGGCTGCCTCCTTCCCCCGTCCTGCCAATCTCGATCGGACGGTCGACCCTCTTCCTCCCTCTACCCTCCCGCGCGCTCCGGATGTGGTCTGTAACCACCAACTCACGACAAACCCCGCAGGCGGAAAAGCCTGGCCGGAGGCGACCTACGGACGGATGTCCTCAGCCCCGTGGACGCCTAACCACCAGGCCCCCCGCGCTCCCCGCGAGCCCAGCACTCACGTGCGCAAAACACCTGGGTTGGCCGCAGCCCGAGCGGCAGTCAGGGCCAGGAGTGATGGGCAGCGGTAGGCGAGCGGGAGCGGCGAGGAAGCTAGCGCAGGCCGCCCTGACACTGCTTCATAACGCACGTCTGTGGCTGCGGACGCGGAGAGCGCAGGGCTGCAAACCCTCCCCCTGGCCCGGGGCTCTCGGGTCCGCTCCCAAGAAAGGACGCAAGGCGTGGCGCGGCCGGTCTGGCTGAGATAAGCGCCGGGGCTGAGCCCGCGTCCGGGATAGCGCAGGGACCGCGTTCCGCACTGTTCTTGTCTCCGCCCTCCCCGGCCGGCCGGGTCACGGACACGACTTGCCGCCGTACGCAGAGACAAACCGAAAATTCTGTCTCCAGGGCTCGTAAGAAACGGACAGTTGGCAACGAGCCTTCGTAATCACAGGATGCCATCCCAGCTAATCAATACCTTGTCTGCCCTGGGGGATTTGGTCACCGTCTGTGGACTGCGCGCCAAAGCACCAGGGGACGCTGACGCCAAGGCTTTTTAAAATTTCGCCTGTTGCCCATCCAGAGCAAGTAGGCGGTCTCTATTGAATGAGCTTCTAAGAAGTTAGGTTTCTGTGCCCAAGGGCCAATAAAATCTGGAGCTAAAATCTACAAGGGGGCGTTGGGAATGGAGACAAAACTTTCTGAATGGAAATATTACTGTGAATAATTTAACTGCATTCTTCGCACTCCTGTAATAAACACTTCTTGACAAGACACTGATCATTTGGAAAAGCTGGAAAGTGAGACTGCAGATTCAGGAAAAAGTTGGCTATCTGGCTTTACGAATGTGTATGTCGATGCCAAAATTCAACTGCTGTAACTACTCTTAGAAATTAATACTTGCATCTAGATACTTTATGGTTTGCATTTAAAAACATCAGCTAAATTATTTAAGGTTGCACAAGGAACTGTCCCTTCTTCATTCTATGCAAGAAACCTTTAGCCAAGAAGCCTAAATAAGAAAATGGATTACCTATAATTTTTTGAATGTTTATTTTTATTTTATTTTTTTAAGTTAGAGGAGGGGAGATAGTGAGACAGACTGCCGCATGCGCCCTTACCAGGATCCACCTGACAACTCCTTCTGGAGCCTATGTGCAGGAGCTGGCACCAACCAAGCTCTCCTCAACTCTGGGGCCAACACTAGAACTAATAAGCCACTTGGTTCCAAGAAGGGAAGAAGGAGGGGAGAGAGAAGCAGATGGTTGCCTCTCTTGTGTGCCCTGACAGGGAATCAGACCTGGGACATCCATACGTTGGATGACATTCTAACCATTGAGCCAACAGGCCAGGGCTGGGGTGTTAAAAATGCCATCTTGTATACTTTTTAAAAACTTAAAAGTATAGCCTGACCAGGCGGTGGCGCAGTGGATAGAGCGTCGGACTGGGATGCGGAAGACCCAGGTTCGACATACTGAGCTCACCAGCTTGAAAACAGGCCCATCTGGCTTGAGCAAAAGTTTGCCAGCTTGGACCCACGGTCTCTGGCTCCAGCAAGGGGTTGCTCGGTCTGCTGAAGGCCCGCGGTCAAGGCACATGTGAGAAAGCAATCAATGAACAACTAAGGTGTCACAATGGCAAGGAAAACTAATGATTGATGCTTCTCACCTCTCTCCGTTCCTGTCTGTCCCTATCTATCCCTCTCTCTAACTCTCTCTCTGTCCCTGTTAAAAAAAAAAACAAAAACAACAACAAAAAACCCTGGGCTTGCCTGGTCAAGGCACATATGGGAGTTGCTGCTTCCTGCTCCTCTCCCCCCCTCCCCCTTCTTTCTAGAAGAAAAAAAAAAAGGAAAAAAAAAACAACTTAAAAGTATAAATCTATGAAATGTCCACTTGGTCCAAATTGGTTTTTTTGGATTAAATTTTTGAGTCAGTTTAAAGACCCTTAAGAGCCCATATACAAGCCAAGGTTGGGAAAACTTCTCCAGCGCTGGCTCTTAATAACTGTTTGCAAGATTGAAAATACCCCCTAAAGAATAAAATTTTATTTATATTAGTAAAAATATCCAAAAGGTAGAAATGAAAATTCCAGTAAATCCTGAAGAAAAGTCCAAGAAACAATTTATAAAAATAGAGAAAACACATAGAATTGATTTTTTAAATGCACATAAAGAAACAACAATGTTCCTGGCCAGGAGGTGGCGCAGTGGATAGAGCATCGGACTGGGATTGTTACCATCAAATTCTGATTGACAAATTTAGTTAAAGAAAGCAATACATTAATGTATTGCCTTGTAAAGAAATGAGCCTTTAGCCCAAGGGTTGGGAACCTTTTTGGCTGAGAGAGCCATGAACACCACATATTTTAAAATGTAATTCCGTGAGAGCCATACAATATCTTTAACACTAAATAAAAGTAAATGTGTGCATTTTATGTAAGACCAACACTTTTTAAGTATAATAAGTCTCTGAATTCTTTTTAATAACGTTGTGATGCTGTTGCTAACCAATGATGAATAAAGTACTTCTTACCATTAATGTGACTTCTGCTGCTGCATGGTTTTGCTGATGGCTTTGTAGTCTGGTTGATACGTGGTGAGGTTAAGCTTCATGCAGACTTTGAGACTTCCATCCGTTAAACGTGATCGTTGGTTGGTATTAACATTCTTTAGATGTAAGAAAGACTGCTCACATGCATATGTAGAACCAAACGTCAGTACAGCAATACTCACATGCTGCAGTGTGTGGTGTGTGACAGGAAGTGCATTCCAAGTTTTGACAATCAGCTGGTCCGTGGGTTGAAGTTTTTTCATTTCTCCCCACTTGTGTTTGCTCGCCAACTCTGCTTGCTGTCGTGCAAGTTTTTCCAAATCTTTATTCAGTGACTTGAACTTTTTCACCCACATGTCTGAGGCCTTCAGGTCAGCAGCTTGTAGCTCAAAATCTCTGACAGAGACACCAGGAATGTAACTCAGGTTGGCGCTGTCCACTGTACACTCCTGTGGATGGGTGATGAACTTAAATGGACGAGTGTGCTCATGAAATTCTCCAAAGCACGCTTTGAATGACT
The DNA here is from genome assembly GCA_037038555.1 of Rhynchonycteris naso. Lineage (NCBI taxonomy): Eukaryota > Metazoa > Chordata > Mammalia > Chiroptera > Emballonuridae > Rhynchonycteris > Rhynchonycteris naso. The sequence goes on along the minus strand of CM072996.1, from coordinate 250,146,818 downwards.
GCAGGAGATTAAATGTGAAGCCCACTAGCTGCTGGAGATCAAAATGTTAAGCAGGGTCACTTGCTGTGCACGCATCTTAAACTTTCCCAGTTTTTCAAAGTGAAGTAAATGACCTGTTTCAATGTTGGCAATGAAGAGTTCCAGCTTGTTTTCAAATGCAAACATGGCTTGTTGAAGGGATAAGACTGTATTTCCAACGCCTTGCATTTTCACATTGAGCCAGTTCAGATGTTCAGTCATGTCCACAAGATAGTAGAACTTCAGGAGCCACTCAGTGTTAGCTAACTCAGGATGTTTGATATTTTTCATCCCAAGAAAGTTCAGATTTCGCTCAGAGAAGCCACGAAACGGCTGAGCACCTTCCCCCTTGACAACCAATGCACATTGCTGTGCAGAAGCAGACCAGGATAATTATTCCCAACTTTATCCAGCAGTGCTTTAAACTGGTGATCAGTTAAAGCTAGGGCAGCAATAAAGTTGACCACCCGAATGACCAGTGACATCACCTCACCAAGCTGCTCACCACACGTCTGAGCACAAAGTGCCTCCTGATGTAGGATGCAGTGAAAACTTAGGATGGATCTCTTTTCATGTTCACAAAGAAGTGTATGAATCCTGTTTTTCCCCACCATGCACAGAGCACCATCAGTACACACCGAAATAAGTTTATCTATCGGTAGATTTTTTTCTTTAGTGAACTCAGTGAAACACTTGAATAAATCCTCCCCTCTTGTTGTCTCTTTCATAGGCAAAACAGCATGACTTTCCTCACATAGTGTGTCACTGACAGCATACCTTGCAATCACGCTGAACTGGGATAAATGGCTTACATCTGTTGACTCATCCAAAGCGAGAGAAAAGAATGGTGCTGCATTTATGTCCTTTACTTGTGTTGCCTCAATTTGATTTGCCATCATGATGGTATGATTGTGAACAGTTCTTGCTGACAGAGACATGTCTTTTATTTGTTTAATTATCTTGTTTTTATCTGAAAAGTTGTCAAAAAGTTCATTGGCAACATCAAGCATGAATGTTTTAGCATACTCCCCATCTGTGAATGGCTTTCCATTTCTCACAATTGCTAAAGCACCAGCAAAGCTAGCCGAATTCCAGTCCAGTCACCCTGTTGGGTCCAAACACAGAGTTGCTGCTGACTAGTTTGCACTCTGCACAGTAGCTCTTGACATGCTTTCTTCCTGCTGTCCCCCCTGGATATTTCTATGCAAATGTAGTATGGCGTGTGTCCAAGTGCCGCTTTATAGTTGACCATTTCATCAATGCAATTTTATCATTTCATATTAGACACACTGCAGAACCTGCTCTCTCCACAAAGGCGAATTCCTCTGTCCATTTCTGCTGAAAAGTATGATATTCCTCATCTTTTTTTCTTTTAGCCATCTTCTTTGTCTAAAGGGTTTCTGCAATTAGCTAGCTAACTACTTGATTAAAAGGAGGGAAATTTACTTCCTGACCTCACAACAACCCATGTACATTATGCATTATCCAATAAAAATTTGGTGTTGTCCCGGAGAACAGCTGTGACAGCCACCCGCAACCATGAACATGAGCTGTAGGAAATGAATGGATTGTTATACATGAGAATGTTTTATATTTTTAACATTATATTTATTTATTAAAAATTTGTCTGCAAGCCCGATGCAGCCATCAAAGGAGCCACACAGGTTCCAGATCCCTGCTTTAGTCTGACCAGGTGGTGGCGCAGTGAATAGAGTGTCGGACTGGGATGTGGAGGACCCAGGTTCGAGAACCCGAGGTCGCTGGCTTGAGCACTGGCTCGTCTGATTTGAGCAAGGCTCACCAGCTAGAGCCCATGTCGCTGGCTTGAGCAAGGGGTAACTCGGTCTTCTGTGGCCTTCTGGTCAAGGCACATATGAGAAATCAATCAATGAACAACTAAGGAGCTGCAACAAATAATTAATGTTTCTCATCTCTCCCCCTTTCTCTCTGTCCCTATCTGTCCCTCTCTCTGACTCTCTCTGTCTCTGCCATAAAAAAATAAAAAAATTAAAACAATAAGAAGTGAGCCTTTAAAGATATTATTTATTGATTTCAGAGAGAGAGAAAGGAAAAATGAGAGACAGAAACACCAATTTGCTCCTATATGTGGCCTGATCGAGGATTGAATGCTAAACCTTTGTACATTGGGACAATGCTATAACCAACCACGTTGTCCAGCCAGAGCAGAAATTAGTTTTTTAAACTTATGCTAGCATTTTATTTTGAGCAAATAATCTGCTAACACCCTGTTTTATCTTTTAGTGTTTGGAATTTAAGTCGCAGAATAGTGGGGAGGGAAGAGCTTAAAAATAACCTCTCTAATTTTACAGATTAGTCACCCAGTCCAAAGAAAACCAATTTGCACAAGGTCAAAAGTTAGGAGGATAAATGGATGACAGCTTTACTCATACCAGGGCCCTCCCCCTCCATCTTATGACCCCTATGTTTTTCTACCTGAAAAGAATAACTGTCCAGTATTTATAGAGCCTGACATTGGGACTCCCCTTTTCTTTTTTACTTAACTAAACTTTCATTTTTTCTTATTACATATCAAGCAAGAAGAGAATAAAAAACTCCTGTAACCCATCAGCCACATACCATCAGCTTTTAGTCTTTTTCTGTGCACACATATTTTCTTAAAAAACAAAAACAGATTTATATACAGAGCACAGGGATGAAAGACATCATCTGTGGAGACAGGTAGTCTATGTCTGAATCCTGGCTTTCCCAAAACCTGGAGAATTTGAACTAGTTACTTAGACTTTAGTTGTTATTGGCAATCAGAGGAAAGAATCTCTCAAGGTAACTACAGAGATTAAATGAAATAATGTGTGTGTAAACACTGAACAATCATTCTCACTGCTTAGCACTCAGTAAATGGTAGCTATTTGTAAACTGCTCTATTACAAACATGGGTCTCTGCCATTTAATATCTTACTTCAACTTTATATTGCATGGTTGCATGGTATTGGAGTGTTTGTTATATACTATAATTAATTTAACCAATCTTCTGATTATTTACAAAACATCATGGCAGGTATGTCGTTACACATACCCAGATAAGTTTCAGAAAGGTAATTGCTGAGAATAAAGGTTATACCCATTAAAAATTATTTTAATACGGCCCTGGCTGATTGGCTCAGTGGTTGAACGTTGACCTGGCATGTGTAACTTTCAGGTTTGATTTCCGGTCAGGGCACACAAGAGAAGCAACCATCTGCTTCTCCCCTCCTCCCCACCACCTTGTTCTCCCACAGCCATGCCTCTAATGCAGTGGTTCTTAACCTGGGTTCTATCGAACCTTAGGGGGTTCGGAGAAGCCTCTGCCTCGGGGGCCAGAATAAAGTAATACTGTAATTTGTTGTGAGTTCATGCACTTTGTTGGTTTTGTTCTTTGAGCAAGGTGATGTTCATGCATGGCTCATTCTGTGCACCAGTAAAAAAACTTATACCTATGTCTTAAATTTGGAAAAAAGAAATCATATTTTATTTATCACTAAAGAAGGGTTCGGTGAATGCGCATATGAAACTGGTGGGTTCGGTACCTCAACAAAGGTTAAGAACCACTGCTCTAATGATTTGAGCACATTGGCCCCAGACACTGAGGATGGCTCCATTGAGCGTCCACCTCAGGCATTAAAAATAGCTTGGTTGCCCGCGGCCCCAGATGGGCAGAGCATCAACCCCAGAGAGAGGTTGCTGGGTATTTCCCAGTCAAAGCGCATGCAGAAGTCTGTCTCTGTATATCCCCTACTCTCAGTTAAAAATAGAAAATTAATACTAGTCATTTCTCATGAAAAATATAAACTTTGAGCTTAACATTTGGCATCTAACATGGGGCTAAGCTTTGCAGAAGTAGAGAAGGATGCTACTCTTTCTGGTCCGAGTGTGACATCCCCATAACCCCTTTAAGGCTCATCGGCCTTCCTTTGGCCCCTTCCAAAGGCTTGGATCTTGGGAACCCGTGCCTTGTGGTAGAAGCCCAGGGTTTTATTTTGTCAGAGATTATTCCTTCAGGAAAGTCACAGTAGGTGGTGGCCCAGAAGATGGTGAAGGGTTATTTCCTCATTGTTGGTACCATGTCAGTTTAACTTCGGTACCATAAAGTGAAGGAGAGAATCACTAGTCCTTCATCTGATTGGTGATTTTTTGAGGTGATACTGTCAATTTTAATGTACCTGTGGTTTTCCCCTTGTCTGAAATACCTGAACTCATAGTGACATCTTGTGGCCATTCCATGTAATTATCTGTATCTGTGTCTCATGTCATTTTCCATTTAAAGGAAATACTATAGAGAGAGAACACAAGCATAAACTTCCTGTAAGCCTGTAGTTTGAACGGCTGCGAATTGGCGGGTTTGTGGCTGGAAATGTCTCACATTTAGTAGAAGACCAAGATTCTGTATCACAGTTAGTAGAAGGCTGGAGACATTGTATGCATTATACCATCCTGACTGCCTGTTCTCTCACTTTCTTTGGGAGTGATCTTATGGAACGGGGAGGGCTGCATCATTTGCTCTCTGTGGAAGCCTTGTGCTTCCTTGGTTTTCGAGCCGCTGTAAATCCTACTATCAATGCCCAGACATAGATAATTTCAACTGGAAAAACTTCTAAATTGAGATTTTTTTTAGAGAACTCTCAAATTGGTATAACGACTAGTCATTACGACTCCTTTAAAAAGATGAAAATAAAAACACCCCAGATATTAGAACACAAATCAAAGCCCACTCAGACCCCTTTCTATTTACCTTCAGATATTTTCAGATATGGTAAAAAAAATTAAGATATTGGAAGTAAAATTGCCCATCACTTAAAAAGAAAAGAATCACAATTGGACACAAAGACATACGGAATTTAAACCTTTTAAATTTGCTATCTCTGCTGCTTGGGACTTACAGATTCTAACACAAACATTAGGTTAATTAACAAAATATTAAAAAGGACAGAAGGGAAAACCCAGAGATTTCCCAACAAGGTGGAAATTTTTAAAGATTATTGAGATGTAAGATTATAAAATTTGATGTGTTTAAACAGTTTAAAGGTTTCTTTTTCTTTTTTAAATGTTATTTATTTATTTATTTTGTTTTTTTACAGGGACAAAGAGAGAGTCAGAGAGAGAAGCAGACAGGAACAGAGCGAGATGAGAAGCATCAATCACCAGTATTTCGTTGCCATTGTGACACCTTAGTTGTTCATCCACGGCTTTCTCACATATGCCCTGACTGCAGGCCTTCAGCAGACCGAGCAACCCCTTGCTGGAGCCAGCGACCTTGGGTCCAAGCTGGTGAGCTTTTTGCTCAAGCCAGATGGGCTCACGCTCAAGCTGCGACCTCAGGGTCTCGAACCTAGGTCCTCCGCATCCCAGTCCGACGCTCTATCCACTGCGCCACCACCTGGTCAGACGAATTTAAAGGTTTTAATAATTGATCAGAAACCTGGCCAAATTGAAAGCTAATTTTTCAAAATCTGAAAAGAATACTTTGGAAATCCATCAGGTCCTTCCTGCCAAGTAATGAGAAATGCAAACCCAGCCACAACTGTAGGAGGCTGAAAAATCAAAGAAAAAAATTTCGAGAAAGAGGTACTTTTAAAACATAAGCAGCTAAAGTGTCCCATGCTGGACCCCCACCCTGCCCCTGCCTCCTTAAAAATTGTAAAGGGCAAATGAAAAATCTTGTGTCTTTTCTATGATTATTAGTAATTGTGTTTTGATTTCTTTGTTTTCGTCTTGATTAGATTTTTTGTAATGTTTTTGTTTGTTTGTATGTTTTATATTTGTTTTTTTACCTCCAAAAGGTAGTGTTAATTTTATTTTCCTTTAAAGTTTTATTTATTGATTTTAGAGCAAGTGGGGAAAGGAGAGAAACACTGATTTGCTGTGCCTGACCAGGGGGTGGCGCAGTGGATAGAGCGTCGGACTGGGATGCAGAAGACCCAGGTTCGAGACCCCGAGGTCACCAGCTTGAGCGCGGGCCTATCTGGCTTGAGCAAAAAGCTTACCAGCTTGGACCCAAGGTCGCTGGCTCCAGCAAGGGGGTTGCTCGGTCTGCTGAAGGCCCGCAGTCAAGGCACATGTGAGAAAGCAATCAATGAACAACTAAAGTGTCACAATGAAAAACTGATGATTGATGCTTCTCATCTCTCTTCGTTCCTGTCTGTCTGTCCCTATCTAGCCCTCTCTCTAACTCTCTCTCTGTCCTTGTAAAAAAAAAAGAAAAAGAAACATTGATTTGCTGTTCCACCCACTTATGCATTCATTGGTTTAGTCTTATATGTGCTCTGATCAGATATTGAACCTGCAACTATGGCATATAGGGACGACGTTCTAACCATCTGAACAAACCAGCCAGGGGTGGTATTGTTAATTTTAATATTTAATGGGCTTATATAAATTTTAAAAATACTAAAAACTATCCATTATTATTAGGATCATGTGATCTAGGAAAATATTTAATGTTAAAGCTAGTTTAAGTTTGGTTTGAATTGACATGTTCTTTTATAGTTATTAACTTTAAATATAATCTTTGTACTACCTGGGTTTACAAAAATAAGTTCATGTTTTCTGTAACAAATCAGAATATTGCTTGGATAATAACTGACTTTAACATCTCATAGAGTAGTTAAGAGCTAATAAATTAAATAGATATAAGTAAAAACTTTTGGATAAAACTTTTTAGGCTCTCGGTTCCTGGGATTAGCATTAGAGAGGAGAGCAGATTAAGGCCACATGGAGGCCAGGAGAAGCAGCCAAGATGGTGGAGTGCTGAGGAAGAAGCCAGTTTGTTCAGAGTTTGTGTAGAGAGAAGGAGATGGGGAACAGAGCTATGTGTGAGGAAACCGAGCGCTCTGTGCAAGAGGCTACCCAGGACCTGCAAACCGAGCAGTGGAAGGAGCTGGAGGAAACATGGGAGAAAGAGATGCCGACCCTGGAGCTGGAGGAAGCACCAGAGGAGGAGGGCGACCAGGTTTGTAAAATTTGATTGGAAATGGAGCAGCTGCTAGAAATGGAATCACAGATTCATGAGTTGCAGAGTGCCCTGGATGTTGTGGAGATTTCTGAGAGCCAGCTGCAGCAGGAGGCCGGGGCTGAGGCTGGGGCCAGGGCAGCAAGGTCCGTGGCAGTGGTGGCCTGGGGTTCAAGCCCGGCAGTGGGAGCTGACATTTCCAGCTCCTATCTGGAAGATGAGGAGAATTGGGCTGGAGTTGCAATTCACAGACTCCAGAAGGTAAACGGCAGCAGCTGCGGCAGGAGGATGAACAGACATCCCAGGAGCCAGGCATGCATCGCCGAGTGGCCACTGGAATAGCAGGGAGTACCTGCTAAGCAGCTGGTAGGTCTGTGGTTTTAGGACATAGGGGTGGATGCCATCATGCTCCCCAGAGCAGAGATGGAAATGCTGACTGCCATTGCCACATGCTTCTCTTTAGGACAGTGTGAGACCTGCCATGATGGGAGAAATGAGGGGGGAGGCTAACACCCCATGTGCATGGACTGATTTCCTGGACTATGACCTAAGTGAGCACTGGCTCCTTTGTTGAATGGACTTATGGATTTTGGACAATGTAAAATACCCTGATGGGGGTGGGGGGTGGCTTTGATGGAGGCCCTCCCCCTGCCCCGAAAAGCCTTTCAAACAGCAAGAGAGATGGCGGAGGACATTTTGCACTTTTGGCAAAGTGCTCATAGACTGGTGAAATGTACCTTTGTAATTGTTGAAATTGTATGATATGTCATATTGTTGTAATTTGTGTAATGTGCCTAATGTCCTTGTACAGGGATGCCGGTGGTGTAGATTGTGGATAGTAAAGTGAGCATAGGGGTGGATTGTTGAGCAGATAAAATATATTATGCTCACTTTGTTAAAGATGGCATTGCCCACGTGAAAGTTTTAAGAGTAAGCTTTTCCCCACACCCTTGACTGATTGGATGATGTAGGCTGGTGCACTCTCATGAGGAATCCTCCCATTATGCCTTAGATAAGTGACTGTATCAGAGACTTCCTTGTTTATGGATTGGATTAAAGGTTTGGATTTCTACACTATAAAGTGGAGCAGACCAGGAGCTTGCTCTCTCTCAGTTCCTGGGGTTAGCATCAGAGAGGAAAGCAGATCAAGGCCACGTGGAGGAGAGGAGAAGCAGCCAAGATGGTGGAGTGCTGAGGGAGAAGCCAGTTAGTGCAGAGTTTGTGCAGAGAGAAGGAGATGGGGAACAGAGGTGAATAAGTCTGGTGAGCTAGAAGCCTTTGATGCTAGGAAACTCGGATAAGTCAGTAGCTTTGTGAGCACTGAATGAGTGCGTTTTGGAGCTCAGTGTGTGTTTTTACTTGCCTGCTGGGTGCAAGCTAGGATTAAAGCTGATGGCTTACCAGTTAAAAAAAATAATAAAACTTACCAGTTAATAAAAATTAAAAAACTTTTTAGTAATAATTATGTTAATATTGTATGTATATACAGTAATGCCTTGGTTTTCATTGACTTCAGTTATCATCAGCTTTAGTTTTCCTCTAAAATTTTGTCTCAGTTTTCATCGGTTGCCTCAGATTTCATTGGCATGCCCCCGTGACCTCCTGAACTTCGCTGCTAACTTTGTGAAAACAAAGGGCAACCCATGCATTCTCCTGCTCAGTGTGGCGATGTTTCTCATTGTATGAGCTTAACCACATGCATCTAGCCAAACAATTCCATTGCTTTCCAGTGTTTTTGTGCTTTTTTTTATTGATTGCAAGGGCTAATACTACAATTATGTGTAAGTGATTACTGCATATATAGTATTTGGTGTAATGTGTTTTTGGTATGTATTTTGGAGTGTCTAGACTGAATTAATTGGATTTACATTGATTCATATGGAAATAATTGCCTTGGTTTTCATCAGTTTGGGATTTCTCCGATTGTTTTCGGACAGATTATTGATGAGAAACAAGGTATCACTGTATATGCTTAAACATAGTTTTTCAAAATAATTTGGTAACTTGAAACTTTAGAGCTGTACTGTTAAATAATAAAATTATTAAATATCAAATTTAATTGTACCTACTTTTTTTTGTATTTTTCTGAAGTTAGAAATGGGAGGCAAGCAGATTCCTGCATGCGTCCGACCAGGATCCACCCAGCATGATCACCAGGGCGTGATACTCTGCCCATCTGGGGTATTGCTCCGTTGCAGCCAGAGCCATTCTAACACCTGAGGTGGAGGCCATGGAGCCATCTTCAGCACCCAGGCCAACTGTGCTCCAATGGAGCCTTGGCTGCAGGAGGGGAAAAGGGAGATAGAAAGGAAAGAGAGGGGGAAAGGGTGGAGAAGCAGATGGGCACTTCTCCTGTGTGCCCTGACCAGGAATTGAACCCAGGACTTCCACACGCCTGCCCAACACTTTGCTGCTGAGCCAACTGGCCAGTCTACCTACCATTTTTTTAAGTGAGAGGAGGGGAGACAGTGAGGTAGACTGCCACATGCATCCAAGTCGGGATCCACCTGGCAACCCTGTTTAAGGACAATGCTTGAGTACAGAGCTATTTTTAACACCTGAGGCTGATATGCTCAGACAAACCGAGCTATCCTCAGTGCCCATGCTTGAACCAATCAAGCCACTGGCTGTGGGAGGGAAAAAGGGAGAAGGAAAAATGGGAGATGGGGGGCAAAGCAGATGGTCACATCTCCTCTGTGTTCTGACCAGGAATCAAACCTAGAATGTCCATATGCCAGGATGATGCTCTATCAACTGAGCCACCAGCCAGGGCCTACTTTAGGCTTTTTTATTTTAATTATTAAAAACTTTAGCCTTGCCTGACCAGGCGGTGGCGCAGTAGAGCATCGGACTGGGATGCGGAAGACCCAAGTTCGAGACCCCGAGGTTGCCAGCTTGAGTGCGGGGGCCCATCTGGCTTGAGCAGAAGCTCGCCAGCTTGGACCCAAGGTCGCTGGCTCCAGCAAGGGGTTGCTCGGTTGGCTGAAGGCCCACGGTCAAGGCACATGTGAGAAAGCAATCAATGAACAAGTAAAGTGTTGCAACGACAACGAAAACTAATGATTGATGCTTCTCACCTCTCCATTCCTGTCTGTCTGTCCCTATCTATCCCTCTCTGTCCCTGTAAAAAAATAAATAAATAAAAAAAATAAAAAAAAATTAAAAATTAAAAAAAAAAACCTAGCCTTTATTTTTTACTGAACTTTTAAATTCATTGTGTTAACATGGATTCAAGTGTCCCACTCATCATAACAGCCTGAACCCTCCCACAATATGCCCGTCATTACACCCCCATTGTCCCACCTTCCTCCACCCTTTCCCTCTGTGAGTTGCTGTCCTATTATCTGTATCTATGTGTTATATATATATAATTTCACTAATCCCTTCACCTTCTCTGATCCCATCCCCCGCTTCCCTCAAACAGCTGTCCCTCTGTTCCCTGTAACCCTGCCTCTGTTTCTATTCTGTTCCAGTTCACCATGTTCATTAGATTCCACAGATAAATGAGATCATATGATATTTGCCTTTCTCTGCCTGGCTTATCTCACTTAGCATAATAATCTCCAGGTCCATCACACTCCATTGCAAAAGGTAAGATTTCCTTCTTTTTCACAACCATGTAGTATTATTCTATTGTGTAATGTACCACAGTTTTTTTATTCATTTGTCCACTGCTGGACACTTGGGCTATTTCCAGATCTTGGCTATTGTAAACAATGCTGAAATAAATATGGGGGTACATATCTTCTTTTGAATTAGTATTTTGGAATTCTTAGGATAATTTAATTTTTTGAAGAAACACCATATTGTTTTCCACCAGTAGCTGCACAAGTCTGTATTACTACCAGGAGTGCAGGAGGGTTGGTTCCCTTTTCTTCACATCCTCACCAGCTCTTGATGTTTGTTGATTTGTTAATGAGCGCCATTCTGACAGGTGTGAGGTGGTATTTCATTGTGGTATTAATCTGAATTTCTCTGATGATTAGTAACATTGAACATTTTTTTATATGTCAATTGGCCATCTGTATGTCTTATTTGGAGAAGTGTTTTTTCAGTTTCTTTGCCCATTTTTTATTGGATTCTTTATGTTCCTGTTGTTCAGTTTTAGAAGTTCTTTATAAATTTTGGTTATTAACCCTTAACCAGACATATTGGCAAATGTTTTTGTTGGGGATTAAAAAATCAACAGGATTTTTAGAGTTTAGGTATCCGGGGGACAGAGGTACTGGAAGCTGACTGGAAGCTGACAGTCTGCCCAACCCCCCACCTCACCTGCCTGATTGAGTTGCAAGGGGCTGTGCTTCAATATTTGTCCTGCCTCCCATGTTCCCCAAAGAAGCTGGAATGAAGTTACTTTTACTTCTTTGTGTAAGTTAAGTATTGGGGGGGGGGGCGTTCTACACATGGTGGAGTTCTTGGGTTGCTTTGGAAATGTCATTGAATTGCTCATTTACACCTTGCCCAGAATAATAAAGAAGGATGTGGCTAGGGCAGCAGCCATGTTTTTGCGGCTCGGCCAAGGTGGTAATTTTACTGCTGGCAAGAAGCTGTGGCTTTCTTCTGAAACCCATCTTATATATATTTTTAGTTCTTTGTCTATTTTCATTTAATTTCATACAATTCCCGCTCGAGACCCTGGAATATACTTGTTGCATGGGTCATGACATGTTTTCCCATTGAGTGGGTTGTCTTTTTATTTTGTTAATGGTGTCTTTTTGCTGTGTCAAAGCTTTTTACTTTGATATAGTCCCATTTGTTTACTTTGTCTTTTATTTCACTTGCCATGGAGACATATCAGCAAAAATATTGCTAGAAGTGATATCAGAGAGTTTAAGAGTTTACAGCCTGTTTCCTTCCAGGATATTGTGGTTTCATGACTTAATATTTAAGTCTTTTATCCATTTTGAGTTTATTTTTGTAAATAGTGTAAGTTGGTACTGCAGTCTCACTTCTTTGCATGTACCTGTCCAATTTTCCCAACACCATTTATTAAAGAGACTGTCTTTACTCCATTGTATTCTATTGCATCCTGTTTCAAATATCAGTTGACTATAAAGGCATGGGTTTATTTCTATATTCTCTGTTCTGTTCCATTGATTTGCAAGCCTTTTCTTATGCCAATACCAAGCTGTTTGTTTACAGTGGACTTATAGTGTAACTTTATATCTGGAAGTGTAATACCTCCCACTTTGTTCTTCATTTTCAAGATTGCTGAGGCTATTCAAGTTCTTTTTGGGTTCCATATAAATTTTTGAAATATCTGTTCTAGATCTGTAAAGTATGCCATTGGTATTTTAATAGGAATTCCATTGAATCTATAGATTGCTTTTGGTAGTATAGCCATTTTAATTATGTTAATTCTTCCTATTCATGAACACAATATACTGCATGCTTCCACTTGTTTGTATCTTCTTGGTTTCTTTTTTCAATGTCTTATAATTTTCTGATTACAAGTTTTTTAACTCTTTGGTTAAGTTTATATCTAAGTACTTTATTTTTGTTGTTGTAATAGTGAATGAGGTTGTTTCCTTAATTTCTCTTTCTGACAGGTTATTTCTGGTATATAAAAATGCCACTAATTTCTGAATATTAATTTTATAACCTACTACCTTGCCAAATTCAGGTATCAGGTCTAGTAGTTTTGTGACTGAGACTTTTGGGTTTTCTATGTACAGTATTATGTCATCAGCAAATGACTGTTTTACTTCTTTTCCAACTTGGATGCCTTTTATTTTCTTCCTCTTGTCTGATTGCTGTGACTAGAACTTCCAGAACTATGTTGAATAAGAGTGATGGAAATGGCACCTGCCTTGTTCCTGATCTCAAGGGGATTGCTTTTAATTTTTGCCCATTGAGTATGATGTTGGTTGTCAGTTTGCTATATATGGCCTTTATTATGTTGAAGTATGTTCCCTGTATTCCCACTTTGCTGAGTTTTGATCACAAATGGGTGCTGGATTTTATCAAATGGTTTTTCTGTATCGATATAATTATGTGATTTTTATCCTTCATTTTGTTTATGTTATGAATCACATTTATTGAATTGTGAATATTGTACCAGACTTACCTCCCTGGAATAAATCCCACTTTACCATGATGTATGATCTTTTTAATGTATTGTTGGATTCGTTTTGCTAATTTTTTTTTTTTTTTTTTTACAGAGACGAGAGAGTCAGAGAGAGGGATAGATAGGGACAGACAAACAGGAACAGAGAGAGGTGAGAAGCATCAATCATTAGTGTTTTGTTGCCGTCGCAACACCTTAGTTGTTCGTTGATTGCTTTCTCACATGTGTCTTGACCATGGGCCTTCAGAAGACTGAGCAACCCCTTGCTGGAGCCAGCGACCTTGGGTCCAAGCTGGCGAGCTTTTGCTCAAGTCAGATGGGCCCACGCTCAAGCTGGCAAGCTTGGGGTCTCGAACATAGGTCTTCCACATCCCAGTCCGATGCTCTATCCACTGCGCCACCCCCTGGTCAGGCGGTTTGCTAATATTTTACTGACAATTTTAGCACTTATGTTAATCAGGGATATTGGCCTATAGTTTTCTTTCTTTGTAATGTCTTTCCCTTGTTTTAGAATGAGAATAACGCTTGCCTCATAAAAGGAGCTTGGAAGTGTTTCCTCTTCTTGAATTCTTTGGTATAGCTTGAGAAGGATAGGTATTAGTTCTTCTTTGATTGTTTGGTAAAATTTACCTGTGAAACCATCCGGTCCAGGACTTTTGTTTGCTGGGAGTTTTTGATAATTGCTTCAATTTCATTTGTTGTAACTGATCAGCTTAGGTTTTCTGATTTTCTCAGATTCAGTTTTGGACAGTTGTAGGTTTCTAGAAATTCATTCATTTCACCTGCGTTGTCCAATTTCTTGAGATATAGATCTCTGTAGTATTTCCTTACAATTCTTTGTATTTCTGTGATATCTGTTTTTACTTTTCCTCTTACATTTTTAATTTTATTTACTTGGATCCTCTCTCCACTTCTCTTCATGAGTCTGGTTAAAGGATTGTCAATCTGGTTTAGCTTTCAAAGAACCAGCTCTTGGTTTCATTGATTTTTTGTATATTTTTCAGCCTCTATGTCATTTATTTCTCTCTGATCTTTTTTATTTTTTTCTTCTACTTCTTCTGGGCTTTATTTGGTTTATTTTATGTGTTTCTTTGTTTTGTTTAGTTCTTTCAGGTGTAGGATTAGGTTGTTTATTTATTTATTTATTTTCTTCTTGAGGTATGCCTGTAATGCTATAAATTTCTCTCTCAAAATGGCTTTTGCTGTATCCCATATATTTTGGGTTGTTGTGTGTTCATTTTCATTTGTTTCAAGAAAAATAATTATTTTTGAATCTCATTGTTTACTCACTCATTATTTAATAACATGGTATTTATCCTCCAAGTGTTTGAATGTTTTTCAGTTTTTCTATTGTGGTTGATTTCTAGTTTCATGCCATTTTGGTCAGAAAAGATGCTTGATATGATTTCAATCTTCTTAAACTTATTGAGACTTCTTTGTGTCCTAACATGCAGTCTATCCTAGAAAATGTAGCAGGAACACTTGAAAGGAATGTATATTTGGCTGCTTTGGGAGGTAAATGTTCTGAAGATATCAATTAAACCAGTTGAACTAATATGTCATTTAAGACTGTTGTTTGTTGACCAGGCAGTGGCACAGTGGGCAGAGCGTTGGGCTGGGATGCAGAGGACCCAGATTCAAGGTCCCGAGGTTGCCAGCTTGAGCGTGGGCTCATCTGGCTTGAGAAAAAGCTTACCAGCTTGGACCCAAGGTCACTGGCTCCAGCAAGGGGTTGCTCAGTCTGCTGAAGGCCTGCGGTCAAGGCACATATGAGAAAGCAATCAATGAATAACTAAGGCGTTGCAACAAAAAACTGATGATTGATGCTTCTCATCTCTCTCTGTTCCTGTCTGTCTGTTCCTATCTATCCCTTTCTCTGACTTTCTCTGTCCCTGTAAAAAAAAAAAAAAAAAAAAAAAAAGACTGTTGTTTCTTTGTTAATTTTCTGTCTGGAGGGTCTATCCATTGATGTTAGTGGGATATTAAAATCCCCTACTGTTATAATCTTGCTGTTGCCCTTTATGTCTATCAAAATCTGCTTTATATAATTAAGTCATCCTATACTCGTTACATAAGTATTTACAATGCTTATATCCTCTTGTTGGATTTCTCCCTTAATCATTATATAGTGATCTTCTTTGTTCCTTACTATAGCCTTTGTTTTAAAGGCTATCTTGTCAGATATAAGTATTGCTATCACTGCTATTTTTTTTTTTCATTTCTATTTACACTAAATGTTTTTTCTATCCCTTCACTTTTAGAGTATGTGTATCTTATATTCTGAGGTGAGTCTTTCGTAGCATATATTCGGGTCTTGTTTTCTTATCCATGCAGCTTTCCTATATCTTTTGACTAAAGCATTTAATCCATTTACATTTAAGGTTATTGTTGATATGTATTTTTTATTGCCATTTTATTCTTTAAACCTATAATCCTCTTTCTCTCCATTTTTTTTCCTTTGCCCTTTTTATAGCAGGTCTTTAAGATTTCTTGCAGTTCTGATTTGTTTGTAATAAACTCCTTGAGCCTTTTCTTTTTTTGGTCTAGAAAGCTTTTTATTTCTACTTCAGTTTTCAATGATAGCTTTACTAAATAGAGTAGTTTTTTGTTTTGAATCGCTTTCAATATTTCTTGCCAATTGCTTTTGGCCTTAAGTGTTTCTGTTGAAAAGTCAGATGTCATCCTTATGGGGTCTCCTCTAAAGGTAATTAACTGCTTTTCTCTTGAAGCTTTTAGTATTCTTTTTTTGTTTCTTAACTTTGGTATTTTAGTTATGATGTGTCAGTATCAGCCTCCTTGGGTTCATCCTTAATGAGACTGTCTATGCTTCTTGAATTTGTGTGACTTTTTTCTTAGTTAATTTAGGGAAATTTTTAGTTATGATTTCTTCATACAAGTTCTCTATTCCTTGTTCATTCTCGTCTTCAGGAACCCCTATGATTTGGATGTTGTTTCTCTTCATATTGTTGCAGAAGTCTCTTAGAGTATCCTCAGTCTTTTTGAGCCTCTTTTCTTTTTGTTGCTCTGCTTCTATTCTTACATTAATCTTGTCCTCTTAACTTTTGCTTTCTCTTACAAAGAAAAAGATAAAGTTGGAGCTGTTAATCCAAATTTATTCAACACAATACTGAAAGTTCTATCCATAACCATCAGACTAGAAGAAAAAATAAAAGGCATCCAATTGGAGAGAAGTAAAGCTGTTTATTATTTGCAGATGGCATGTTATGCACATAGAGAACCCTATAGACTCTACCAAAAAACTGCTAGAGCTAATAAATAAATTCAGTAAAAGAATACAAAATAAATATCCAGAAATTAGTTGCATTTTTATACACCAGTAATAAACTATGAGAAACAATCCCATTTATATTTGTTTCAAATAGAATAAAATATCTAGGGCCCTGGCCAGTTGGCTCAGCAGTAAAGCATCGGCTTGGCATGTGGAAGTCTCAGGTTCGATTTCCGGTCAGGACACACAGGAGAAGTGCCCATCTGCTTCTCCACCCTTCTCCCTCTCTTTTCTCTCTATCTCTCAATTCCCCTCCCACAGCCAAGGCTCCATTGGAGCAAAGTTGGCCAGGGCACTGAGGATGGCTCCATGGCTTCCACCTCGGGTGCTAAAATGACTCTGGCCACAATGGAGCAGTGCCACAGATGGGCAGAACATCACCCCCTGGTGGGCATGCTGGGTGGATTCCAGTTTGGCACATGAGGGAGTCTGTCTGACTGGCTCCCTGCTTCTAACTTTGGAAAAATACAACAATAACAACAAAAAGAATAAAATACCCACGAGTAAATTTAACCTAGGTTGTAATAGTCCTATACTCAGGAAATTATATGACATTAAAGAAAGAAATTGAAGAAGATACAAATGAGTGGAAACACAAAAAGCTTTCATGAACAGGATGAATTAATATCATTAAAATGTCTATACTATTCAAAGCAATCTGTAAATTCAACACAATTCCTATCAAGATACCAATAGCATACTTCACAGAACTAGAACAAGTATACCAGAAATATATGGAACCATGAAAGACCCCATATAGTATGAATGACCTTGAGAAAGAAAAACAAAGTTGGAGGAATCATAGTACCTGATATCAAACTGTACTACAAGGCCATAGTAATCAAAACAGTGTGGTAGTGGCATAATAACAGACATGTAGATCAACAGAACAGAACAGAGAGCCCAGAAATAAAACCATGCCATTTTCATCAATTAATATTTGACAAAGGAAGCAAGACAATACAATGGGGTAAAGACACACTATTTAATAAATTGTGTTGGGAAAATTGGACAGATGTGAGCAAAAAAAGAAAAGAAAAAGGAAACTGGACCACCTCTTTACACCATAAACAAGAATAGACTCAAAATAGATTAAAAACTTAAATGTTAGACCCCAAACCATAAAAATTCTAGAATAAAACATAGGCAGTAACACCTTGGACATGTCTTGTGTCAATATTTTTTCTGATTTTTCACATTTGGCAAGGGAAACAAAATAAAAAGTACACAAATGGATGCACATCAAACTAAAAAGCTTTTACACAGCAAGGAAAACCATCAACAAAATGAAAAGACAACCCACTGAATAGGAAAACATATTCATTAATACATCTGATAAAGGATTAATATTCAAAAATTTCAAGGATACTAGTTGCTTACTTCTTGATTATCACTAAAAATTAAGGTTTCTCAGGGTTAAGAATTCTAATTAAGATGAAAAGAAAGTACAGTGTGTCCGTAAAGTCATGGTGCACTTTTGACCAGTCACATGGTCAAAAGTGCACCATGACTTTACGGACACATTGTATATGTTTTTGATAATAGAAAGCATAACATATGAACAATCCCACTTACTATTGCAACAACAACAAAAAATAAAGCACCTAGAAATAAATGTAACCAAGGAGGTAAAAGACTTGTACTGGAAAAATTATAAGACATTGAAAAAAGAAATCTAGCCTGACCAGGCAATGATGCAGTGAGTAGAATGTTGGCCTGGGAAAGAGGACCCAGCTTCGAAACCCTGAAGTCACTGGCTTGAGCACATACATGCTCATCTGGCTTAAGCACAGGGTTGCTGGCTTGAGCAGGGTGTCACTGGCTTGGCTGGAGCCCCCAATCAATGAACAACTGAATCATTAAAAAGCAATCAATGAACAACTAGGGGACACAATTATGAGTTGATGCTTCTCATCTCTCTCCCTTCCTGCCTGTGTATTTGACCCTGTCTCTCTTACTAAATACACACACACACACACACACACACACACACACACACACACTATATATATATATATATATATATATATATATATATATATATATATATATATATATATATATATATATATGGTGGAAGCATATACCATATTCATGGGTAGGAAAAATTTATATCCTTAAAATTTCTATATTGCTCAAAGCAATCTATAGATTCAATGGAATTCCTATTAAAATACTAATGGCATACTTCACAGATCTAGAACAAATATTTCAAAAATTTATATGGAACTGAAAAGAACCTGAATAGCCTCAGCAATCTTGAAAATGAAGAACCAAGTGGGAGGTATCACACTTCCTGATATCACTTATACTACAAGGCCATCAAAACAACCTGGTACTGGCATAAGAACAGGCATACAGATCAATGGAACAAAACAGAGAACCCAGAATTAAGCCCATGCCTTTATTTTTCTGACTTTTTTTTTTTTTTACTTTTAGACATTACTTTGGTTATTTGCACTTTGACTTTTCTTAATTCTTTTTTTCTACTCACTTTGGACTGTTTCTTTTTCTCTTTTTTAGTTCTTTTTGGTGTTAGATAGTTTGAGATTTTTGTTTCTTAAGGTAGGTCTCTATTTCTATGAATTTCCCTAAGCTTGGCTGTTTTCACTGTATCCCGTAGATTTTGCGTAGTTGTGTTTTCATTTTTATTTGTTTTAAAGTATCTTTTGTTTCTTGATACTATTGTTAATCCATTCATTCTTTAATAACATGATATTTAGCCTCTATGTTTGTGTTTTTCATTTTTATTTCTTATACTGTGTTAACTTGACACACAAATTGCTTTAAATCATGAGCAAATTGAGAGATGAGCAGTCACTTGTGGGATTTTTTGCTTCAAGTCATGAGCGAATATTTGAATCATGAGCTTCCGCCACCCTCCAGTAGATATAGCCTGCCGAACTTTCTGAAAGGGAGGAAGAAACTGCCATGGAAAGGTTTTTGTTGGAACAGCCTCTAAGTGAAAGCAAGAAAAGTGTGGTGAAAAATCCAAGTCAGTGAAGAAAATGATGATTGTTGGGCAAATGAATTTGTAAAATTTGTATTTTCTGAGTTTGCTCACTTTTATTATTAAAAAATGGTGCTGTGCAGCTGTCTGTAAAACTGCTAATTACCTTCCTGCTTGGAAAGGGCCATTCTTATGCTAATGTCTCCTCCTCCTCTCCCAGCATCTTTGCCTGACCTTGAAGGTAAATATACTTCATAAACCAGTTTATTTCTTTATTTTCTCTCTAATTATGTGTGTGTGTATATTTGTTATTTATAAAGTACATTTTCTTATTTAAAAGCATATAAAACAAAAGCTTTGTGTGGTTTTTGGTGGCTGGAATGGATTAATTGCATTCCCATTAAAATAAATGAGAAAATTCAATTTGACACACGAGCAAATTGAGTCACAAGCTCAGCCATGAAATGAATTAAACTTGTGCGTTAAGGTACCACTGTATTTGATTTCTGGTTTTATACCATTATGGTCTGAGATAATGCTTGATATAATTCCAATCTTCTTAAATTTACTGAGACTTGTTTGGTGTCCTAACATGTGGTCTAGCTTGGAAAACACTCCATATGCACTTGGAAAGAATACATACTCTGTGGCTTTGAGGTGAAATGTTCTGAAAATATGAATTACTCCATCTGTTCTAATGTATCTTTTTTTAAAGTTTTTACAGGGACAGAGAGAGAGAGAGAGAGAGAGAGAGATAGGGACAGACAGACAGGAACGGAGAGAGACGAGAAGCATCAATCATTAGTTTTTCGTTGCCGTTGCAACACCTTAGTTGTTCATTGTTTCTCACATGTGCCTTGACCGTGGGCCTTCAGCAGATCAAGTAACCCTTTGCTCGAGGCAGCGACCTTGGGTCCAAGCTGGTGAGCTTTTTTGCTCAAGTCAGATGAGCTCACGCTCAAGCTGGCGACCTCAGGGTCTCGAACCTGGGTCCTCCACATCCCAGACTGATGCTCTATCCACTGTGCCACTGCCTGGTCAGGCCTAATGTATCTTTTAAGGCCACTGTTAACTTGTTGATTTTTCTGTCTAGATGATCTACCATTGATCTCACTGGGACATTGAGATTCCCCACTAAGACTGTTACTGTCAATTTCTCTTTGTGTCAATCAATATTTTATGTTTAGGTGCTTTTATGTTGAGTGCATAAATGTTTACAAGGCTTATGTCCTCTTGTTTAATTGAGCCTTTTATTATTTTTTTGTCTGATATAAGTATTGCTATCTCAGATTTTCCCCATTTGTATGAACTATCCTTTACTTTCAGTATGTTTTTCAATCGTAAACAGCAATATATGGGTGTGATTTTCTGATTCAGATACCTTACGTCTTTTGATTGATATGTTTAATCCATTTAAAGTTATTGTTGATAGGTATGGATTTATTGCCATTCTTAATATTTTTATTTACTTTAGCAAAAGGAAGGGAGGGAAGGGAAGAACATTCATCTATTTCTTTCCTTTTTTTTTTTTTACAGGGACAGAGAGAGATAGATAGGGACAAACAGACAGGAACCGAGAGAGATGAGAAGCATCAATCATTAGTTTTTCGTTGCCGTTGCGACACCTTAGTTGTTCATTGATTGCTTTCTTACACGTGGCTTGACCGCAGGCCCTCAGCAGACTGAGCAACCCCTTGCTGGAGCCAGCGACCTTGGGTCCAAGCTGACGTGCTTTTTGTTCAAGCCAGATGGGCCTGCGCTCAAGCTGGCGAGCTCGGGGTCTTGAACCTGGGTCTTCCGCATCCCAGTCCAACGCTCTATCCACTGTGCCACCGCCTGGTCAGGCTGAACATCCATCTATTTCTGCATGTGCCCTGATAGGGAATAGAACCCACAACCTCTGTGCTTTGGAATGATGTTCAAACCTACTGAACTATCCAGCCAAGGTTATTGGCATTTTATACTTTTTTGTGTGTGTTTTTCTGAAGTGAGTAGTGGGGAAGCAAAGACAGACTCCCACATGCACCCGACTGGGATCCACCTGGCATGCCCACCAGGGGGCAATGCTTGTCCCATCTGGGGCTTTGCACGGTTGCAACCAGAGCCATTCTAGCACCTGAGGCAGAAGCCATGGAGCCATCCTCAGCGCCTAGGCCAGCTTTGCTCCAGTGGAGCTTTGGCTGTGGGAGGGGAAGAGAGAAATAGAAAGGGGGGGTGGGGGTGGAAAGCAGATGGGTGCTTCTCCTGTGTAACCTGGCCGGAAGTCAAACCCAGGACTTCCATACACCAGGATGACACTCTACCACTGAGCCAAATGGCCAGGGCCCAGCATTTTATTCTCTAATTGTTCCCTTTTACCTCTTCTGTTGACTTCTAGTGTGTTCATTTCAGATATTGTGTTCACTCTGGTTTTTTTATGGCTTCTATGTCCTTTTCTGGACTTACTATCTTTTTGTTGAGGTTCTCACTGAGTTCATCTATTTTTTTCCTTGAAGTTCCCTGAGCATCTTGCAACCATTGTTTTAAACTCTGTATCTGGTAAACTGGGGGGCCTCCATTTACTTTTTTCCTGAGGATTTCTCCTGTTATTGCATTTGGGATGTTTTATCGTCTCCCTATTTTGGCTGCCTCACTGTATTTGTTTTTTGCGTATCTGGTAAATCTATGTCTCCCAGTCTTGGTTTGCTGGTCCTATGTAGTAGGCATGCTGTGGGGCTTAGTCTCTCTGATCACCTGAGCTAAGTGCGCCAGGAATCTCTTGTGTGGGTTATGTAAACCCTCTTATTGTAGTTGAGTCTTAATGGCTTTGACCTGTCCGTGGATAGTGCTGACCCTCAGGCTGACTATAAATATTGGCCTTGGCCACACTGTACAAGCTGTGGCGCAGGTACTGACCCTATGTAACTAAATTCATCTCAGCATGGAATGGTGCCTGCTGGGATCTCCTTTGGATGTGCCATTTATGGAGTTAATTGGGTCATGTTCTTATGTGGTCAGAAGCCTGCCACCATGTGTGTTGTTCTGGGGCCTCTAGGGAAGGACTTTAATGCAGGTCAATGTCAACACTGCCTGTAACTCCCTGGGTTTACCTGTTTGGAGATACAAAGTGATCCACAGTTTGTAGCTACCTCTTCTGGCCTGGGTACATATGAGAGAAGTTGAACAGCATACCAAGATCAGCTTTTCATAGAACCAAAGCCACAGTATGTCAGCAATAGGCTCAAGACACCCCAAGATCTGTGTCAGCCAGGCAGGGCTGCTAGTCACTGAAAGAACTGGTAATACACAAATTTTGTAAGGTATATTCTCAATGAGTCATCAGGTAGGGGCAAGTGGTGTTCACCAGGTTAATAGATTTAGACTTGGTGTCAGTACTGGGCTTGAGGTCACTCAGCAAAAGTGACATAGATCATCAAGACCAGCTGATACTTGACTGGGGCCTTCAAACTTTTCTGGTAGGGAAGGGTCTCTGGGAGTTCTCATGGTGAGGCTGACAGTTCATCAGGGCAATATGGACTAATACAGTGTGTTTGTAAAGTCATGGTGCACTTTTGACCGGTCACAGGTCAAAAGTGCACCATGACTTTACGGACACACTGTATATGATGGTGTGGAGAAAGGACTGACTCTGCACAGGAATGGTGATACTAGTCAGGCATGAGAAGATAAAATAACCCTTGCTCCAGAACCACACAACTCAGTTTTTCCCTGTGCATCACTGTCAGTCAGCAGACTTTCCACAGGGTATAAGCCTGGCAGGTAGTTGGCCAAGTGGGGCTAGTCCATTTTCCCAGGCTGATGCCATATGAGGGGAGTACTCATCCAAGGAAAGATGACATTTGTGGGTGATGTGGAAGAGGGACTCAGAACAGGGATCTTAGTGTCTGTCCCTTTAGTACTCTCCCTCAAGCCACACAACCCAGTCACTCCCTGTGTGACTCCAGTTCATTTTGAGCCTGCTTCTCTTTGCCAGAGCGCAGGGCAAGTGGCCACAAAAAAATTGTGTCTACTCACCCTTTAGAGGTCACCCTGGATCTCTCGCAGGCTCCCATCTTTCTCTGGTAGATAAAATCCCTGCTGATTTTCCCAGGCAGCGGTTATGTTGGCTCCTCTTCCTGTCTCTGGTGCTCCGGCCTGGAGAAGCTGATGTGGGGTTCAGACTGCTTGCTCCAAAGGGAAAACTATGGCAGCTGAAATATTCCCTCCGGTTTCTAAACCACTGCATACGGACACAGGGTGTGCTCTTTTCACATCTGTGCCCTATGTCCTTCCTACCAGCAGTCTTGTCTATGTAGCTACTATATACCCTAAGTTAAAACGATTCTGTTCAGGTAGTCTTCAGTGGTTATTCGGGTTGATTGATAAAATCATTTCAGTCAAATTGAAAAAAACTTAACAAAGCTTTTTCTATCATAATGGCTTTTCTTACCCAATAAATAACACTGGGATTTTCAAACAAGTTGAGATTTCATATTTCCACTACAGTTCTATAATTTAGTTGTAACTATGGTTTGGTCTTATGAGGAAGTGAGTGTAATTTTCATCTACTCCACTTCCATCTTGGATCTCCCAAGACACATTATAATTCAAATGCCAAAGGTTAAAAATAGAAAATCTCAAAGCCAGGAAGAAAAACAGTTAGTTACAGAGAAGGCAGCTTCCATAATACTGTCAACTGACTTCTCAACAGAAACTTTGCAGACCAGAAAGGACTAGCAAAAAATAAACCAAGTGATGAAAAGCAAGGACCTACAACCACCATCACTCTACCAGCAAGGCTATCACTTTGAACCAAAGGTAAGATAAAGATCTTCCTAGACAAGAAAAAGTTAAAGGAGTTCATCACCACAAAATCAGTATTACAAGAAATGTTAAAGGGACTTTTTTAAACCTGTCAATAATTATTTTAAATATAAACAGATTAAATACTCCAATAAAAAGACACAGGGTAGTTGAATGAATTAAAAGATACGATCCATGCATATGCTGCCTACAGAGACCCATTTCACATCAAGACACACACAGATTGAAAGTAAAAAGATGGAAAAAAATAGTTTATGCAAATGGAAAACAAAAACAAAATAGACTTTAATACTAAGTTTATAACAAGGAACAGAGAAGGATATTTTATAATGATAAAGAGTTAATTCAACAAGATGTAAGCCTTGTAAACATTTATGCACCCTCTCCCTTCCTATCTGTCTCTGTCTTCTCTATTGCTAAAAATAGAAACCCAGTAATGCACCAATGTTCATTTCTTAGTTTTGACATTTACCATGTATAAATAAATGAGATGTATGTGAGGAAAGAAGAAAACCTGTATAGGGCCAGTTATACCAGTTATTATATCATAAGTCTAAGATTTGCAGAGCTGGGAAGGGTCTTGGAAATGAACAGCTCCTGGCATGAACAGCTCTTTACGGAGGGACCCTGGAGACAGTGATACATCAGGGCTCACAGGGCCCAGACAGCTGTATCTGAGCAAAGTTCTCAGGTAATTCTCATGCATGTAAACCACTGAACTACCCCAGGAAGAGTAAGTAACCAGGTCCTGGCTCTGCACCTATGGTCCGAAGGCCCAAATTCCTCTACAGAGAAAACTCAGTGAGCCCTTCAAAATTTGTTTTTTAAGATTTTTTTTTATTTTATTCATTTTAGAGAGGAGACACAGAGTGAGAGAGAGAGGGAGAAAGAGAAAAAAGGGGGGGGGGCTGAAAGCATCAACTCCCGTATGTACCTTGACCAGACCAGCGCAGGGTTTTGAACTGGCAACCTCAGTGTTCCCAGGTCGACGCTTTATCCACTGCGCCACCACAGGTCAGGCTGAACCCTTCAAAATTTAACAAAGCTTTTTCTATCATAATGGCTTTTCTTACCCAATAAATAACACTGGGATTTTCTAACAAGTCAAGGTTTCATATTTCCACTACAGCATCAATACATTTGTTATTTTTTATTTAATAATGGCATATCATAGATTCTTATTATATTGAGCTGATGAACTGACAACTATTCAGTTTAAAGATGTAGAAACTACTAAAAGATGCTAGTGTCCTGTCACAGGTTTCTAGAATTCAATACTTTTTTAGGTCAAATAGTTTAAACTACATTTCTCCCATGTATGTACTGTCTGACTAGATGAACTAATAAAAAATACATAATATCACTAGTATATGCCTTGGATTTTTTCATTATTCAGATTATTGTGTGTTTTTTTAAGTGTGTGTGGGGGGGCAAAGAGACAGACTTCTGCATGTGCCCAACTGGGATCCACTCAGCAATCCCCCTACCATGCAATGCTCTGCCCATTAGAAGCCACTGCTCTGTTGCTCAGCAACTGAGCTATTTTAGTGCCTGAGGCAGAGGCCATGGAACCATCCTCAGTGTCCAGAGCCAACTTGCTTGAACCATTCAAGCCATGACTGTGGGAGAAGAAGAGAGAGAAAGGAGAGGGGGAAGGGTAGAGAAGAAGATGGCCGTTCTTTTGTGTTCCCTGACCCATAATCTTACCTGAGACTTCCACATGTCTGCCTGACACTCTACCATTTAGCCAACTGGCCAGGGCCTTATTGTGATTTCAGTGAAGGTTCTGTTGAGAACAATTGTCGCTGAACAATTGTATGATGGCCAATGAAAAGAACAACAAAAAAACTTAATTGGACAGTTGCATCAAGATGCTCCTTGTATGTATAGATAAATCATGTAAATTAGAAAGAAATTTTTTTAAAAATTGAGATTTTATTTATTTTTAAAGAAAGGAGAGAGAGAAAGGTGGGGTGAGGAAGAGTGGGAAGCATCAACTCATAGTTGCTTCTCATATGTGCCTTTACCAGGCAAGCCCAAAGGCTTGAACCAGTGGCCTCAGCATTCTAGGCCACTGCCTTATCCATTGGGCCACCACAGCTCAGGCTAAGAAAATTTTTTAAGAAATAACAATTTTAAGTAGGCAATTGTAAGGAAGATAACAGTCATACAAGCCAGGGCTACATGATTCTTCCATAGGCCCCAAGTTGAGAGGTCAACGCCCTGGCTTATCAAGAATTCTTCTCCAGTACATCTGAAATTCAACAGAAAAAGAATATAACTTCATTCTCAGCATCTGTCCAATTTGACTCAATATATTCACTGTTCCTTAGTTATAGAAGCCTATAGGTCACTAAGTCCGAAATAACTATATTTTCATATATAATAGATAAAAGCCAACAAGTACTTACAATTCTGCTAGACACCATTCTAAGCAACCTACATGTAGCAGTTTAGTTAATCCTCATACAACTCAATGGGAGTGGATACTATACGCATTTAAAAGATGACAAGATTAATATTTAAAGAACTTGGCCAAGCTCATAGACTCACACTTTGAACTAAGTTGCTACCCCCTCCGAATTCATTTGGTTCCAAATCTATGAAGCTACTTTCTCCAAAAGGCAGAAATGTTTATCAAGTACAGCAATGTTCACTTACTCTTGAAGAGGAAAACCTCAGCTTTACCAGATGACATCTAGGACCCTCACAAACATGACCAAAGTTCTTTATAGAACTCTTTACCCACAGCCAGCCACACAAAAGAATACAGGCTAAGAATTCTAAAACCAGAAAAGGGGTGGCAGGGCTTCCTGACAGCTGCCCTCCATCAGCTCCTGCACTAAGACTAGAATGGGCATGGCTGGTGCTTGGCCATAAGACCTCACCAGGTGACCCAGGTATCAGGGAGAGGCCTTACTGGGAGCTGGAGTAGCGCAGGATAGAGGAGCCCTGCCACGGGTTAGATCAGCACCTGGTAGTAAAATAACTGGCACAGCCGCCATTATTGTCTGGTACCATTTTTGTATCACTCTTGAAATTTATCAGTTCCCCAAATACTATAATACCCAGATCAAGAGAGTTGAGTGGGCAGGATAATGAAACCTCTTCGTAGAGGTACCCTGACAACACAGCTGACCCTTGAACAATGCAGTGGTTAGAGTAGCTGACCCCCAAACACAATCCAAAATCTATGTGTAACTTTTGACTCCTGCCAAAATTTAGCTAACAATAGCCTACTGTTGACCCAAGGAAGCCTTACTGATAACATTAACAGTCAGTTAATATATTTTGTATGTTATATATATTATATATGTTATTCTTGCAATAAAATAAGCGGGAAAATACAAAATATTAAGAAAATAATAAGGGGCCCTGGCTAGGTTGCTCAGTGGATGAAGTGTTATTCTGGCATGCCAGAGGTTGTAAGTTCGACCTCCTTGTTAGGATACATAGGAGAAGTAATCAGTGAGTATACAACTAAATGGAACAACTAAAGTGAAACGAGTTGATGCCCCCCCCCCTTATTCTCTCTCACATCAATAAAATATTTTTAAAAATAAAATTGTAGGGAAAAAAATGCATATACAGTATTTATTGAAAATCATTTACATATAGCAGACCCGCACATTTCAAACGTGTTGTTCAAGAGCCAACTGTATTTCAAAATACCAATGTTTTATTCAGAATTATTTCTGTTCTACTTGAAGTGTCATAAGTGTTTTCCTTTCTTTCATTAGCTTATGTATCAAAAATCAAACCATTACCACTGATCATCAAAAAGGACAGTGTCAATTTTTAAAACAGCATCTTAATTTTATTAAAAGCCTGCATTTCTGTTTCATTGACGTTGCTGAACAATATGGGATTTTCTTCTCCGTTGATTGAAATATGTGTTTGTTTCTCTAGAGGAAACATTATTTGATACATAGTATTCCTTCCAAGTCATTTTATAAAACAAACACAAAAACTGTGCAGACTTGACTTCACGTTTCCTAAATGCAGGAGGAAGAGACAAGTGCCAGGACCATGCAGGAAAATGTTCCCTGCTTTCCCACTGCTGCCCTTTCAGTTCATACGACTGGCTGTAGGTTGGGCTCTCAGGAAGCCATAAATGTATGCACCCATACACTTTACATAACCCACACAGTGCAGATACTCTATAACCTTGCAAAAATATCAAAAGGAGCTTCTGTCTGTCTCTTTCAAATCAATGGAAATTTTAAAAAGAAAAGAAACATTTCTCCAATTTAATTACAATTTTGACTACAATAAAATATCTAGGACTTGTACCCTACTTTCATATGCATTAGTGGACAACTCACTTTACAAATAAGAAAATTAAGGCTCAGAAAGTCAGTGTTCCTGAAGGGACTCATACTAGCTAAGCCCATAAACCTTTCTACATCACACCACACAGTAAGCAAAACCATTTCAACAGTGAATGCAAACTTACATTGCAAAACTACAGGTATTGTTTGCTGTTACATTGAGTCCAGGGCAGAAGTTTTGCCCCAAAAATTCATTATGCTCCAAAGCCTATAACACAAGGGAGAATAGGAAAGTTAGTTTTTTAATTTCAAACACATTTCAAAGAATTATTACAATTGCATCCTCTTAGTTTCATCTTTGTTGTTATTTCTGAAAATAAACCAAGCTTCACAGTCACAGTCTGTCATACCAGAGCAACTAAAAGATTGCTTCTGACAATCAGGAGGTCTAAGGTTAGGATTCTGACTTCTAATATAAAGGAAATAAAATATTTGGCTAAATGGGAAGACAACTTGTTATATTACTCCCGAGCACATTCTTCCTTCTCTGCATAATGTTATATCCTCCTAAACACTGTAATTAAAAGAATATGATGTCCTGGCCAGTTGGCTCAGTGGTAGAGCATTGGCCTGCTGTGTGGCAGTCCTAGGTTTGATTCCCAGTCAGGGCACACATGAGAAGCTCCCATCTGCTTCTCTACCCATCCCCTCTCCTTCCTCTCTATCTCTCTTTTCCCCTTCTTTAACCAAGTTTCCATTGGAGCAAAAGTTGGCCTGGGTGCTGAAGATGGCTCCATGGCCTCTGCCTCATGTGCTAGAATGGTTCTGGTTACAACAGAGCAACACCCCAGAAAGTCAGAACATTGCCCACTAGTGGGCTTACCAGGTGGATTCCAGTATAACTCATGTGGGACTCTGTCTCTCTACCTCCCCACTTCTCACTCCAGAAAAATACAAAAAAATGGGAGTATGATGATATTTCATGGCAGCTGTTTAATTCTGTAACAATCTTTGGGGAGTTAGAAACACTTCATAAGACATAGTTTGCATTGGAATTGATTAGAATCTATAGGCACTAGTAGCTGTGAATATTAAATGGTCTTCATTTTTCTTCTAACTTCCCTTTCAATATAAAACACATATTATAACCTTACCAGGCAGTGGCAAAGTGGGTAGAATGTCAGCCTGGGATGCTGAGGACCTAGGTTCAAAACCCTAATGTCACCGGGTTGAGCTCAGGCTCATCAGCTTGAGTGCAGGGTTGCCAGCTTAAGCGCCCTGTCGCCAGCTTGAGCGTGGGATAATTGACATGACCCTATGGTCACTGTCTTGAGCCCAGAGATCACTGGCTTGAGCAGGAGGTCACTGGCTTGGCTAGACCTCCCCAGTCAAGGCATGTATGAGAAGCATCAATGAACTAAGGTGCCAGAACTATGAGTTAATGTTTCTCATCTTTCCCTTCCTGTCTGTCTTTCTCGCACACGCACAAAAAAACGAAAGAAAGAAAAAATATTCTAGAATCCCATCCTCTTAAGTATTTCCTTATTTATACAACTGAAACACAACTACAGTGGTCTCTTGTCATTCACTGAGGTTAGGTTCCTTAACCCCCCGGGATAGGCAAAAATCTGCAAAGTAGCGACCTTATATTTGTTTTATTATTTATATATATTCTAAGGCTTTATAAACCCTCCCCACACTTCTATAAACCTTTCCCACACTTATTTTACCACAAAAATAATTAAAATATATAAAAATACCTATATTCTACAAAATCCTGCGATATAGCGAAAAATCCGTGATACAAAATTAGATATGCACAATTTTAAAATCCATGATACAGTGAGACCATGAAAATTGAACGGGGATATGGCGAGGAACTACTGCACTTTTTTTTTTTACATCAGTCGCTATTTCTCCCTCACTAAGAGTTATCTCCCTACCCTTCACCTCCTTCAAACAACTGGGGAAAACCAGGTAATCATGATTGTGACCCAAGGCTTAACAGGAATCTCCTTCACCGCTCCTGAAAGGAAATTCCTGGGAGACCTCCGCAGCTCTTGCCTTGGGACATGAGATACTCAGGCTCCATTTTGGTTTTTCCTAGGTTGGGAACAGTGAACCAGCCGCAGGGACAGAAAAGGAAAACTTACCACATTGCCATATAGAGCAATGCTGAAGTACTCAAGCCACGAGATCCAAGGCCCAATTGTTCTGAGATTGACCAACAGCCCTGCAAAAATCTGCAAAGAGCAAATACCAACAATCAGAACTGGTGGAGTGATTCCATGATACATTCTAGAGATCACCCTCTTTAAGTCCCCTACAACTTTGTAAACATTTCTGCTAAGGACAATTCTTTCTTGAAATTCCTTCCACTATTCCAAATGCTTACCATATCCTCTTTGCTTGTGTATTTCTCTCTACAACTAAGGCTGTTTATAGTTTTAAAGGAATAACAATATATCTATATTTAATTTAATTAGAAGATCCTTAATTGTCAAGGCTTTTACTTTCTTTGTAACTGCACACAATGAAAGGTCCATAGTCCTGACTGTTCTAATGACACAACCACTATGCATTCCCACTAATAGACACACCAGAACATGACCTGAGCACCTCATGCCCCTCTATACCTCCACAACACAGCAAGCTTTGTTACTTACAAGGGTTTGCATTCTGTCTCTGTATGACTTTAGGAATAATATGGGGTTCAGAATGCACACTTAAAATAATCCAAAGCCTAGCCTGACCTATGGTGGCGCAGTGGGTAAAGCATCGACCTGGGAACACTGAGGTCGCCGGTTCAAAACCCTGTACTGGTCTGGTCAAGGCACATATGGGAGTTGATGCTTCCAGCTCCTCCCCCCTTTCTCTCTTTCTCTCTCTCTCTCACTCTGTATCTCCTCTCTAAAATGAATAAAATAAAATAAATGTTTAAAAATAATCCAAAGCCTATGCCAGACCAGGCGGTGACACAGTGGATAGAGCGTCGAACTGGGATGCAGAAGACCCAGGTTCGAGACCCCGAGCTTGCCAGCTTGAGTGCGGGCCCATGAGGCTTGAGCAAAAAAGCTCGTCAGCTTGGACCCAAGGTCACTGGCTCCAGCAAGGGACCCGTGGTCAAGGCACATGTGAGAAAGCAATCAATGAACAACTAAGGTGTTGCGAAGGCAATGAAAAACTAATGATTGATGCTTCTCACCTCTCTCCATTCCTGTCTATCTGTCCCTATCTACCCCTCTCTCTGACTCTCTCTCTGTCCCTGTAAAAAAATAAATAAAAAACAAACAAACAAACAAACAAAAAACTAAACTTAAAATAATCCAAAGCCTAGAAAAAGTACAGCATAATGTAAAGTGCAGTACAAAATATAATCAACAAAACTTCTACCTGGCACTTGCCATATGAGAAGAGAAATAACAACAACAGTGATGCTGGTATGAATATATATTTTTCAACTGGATGGAGCCAAGTGCTTAATATATAACGTCTCTCAATAAAGTACAGTTTTATAAGTGGCTTAAAACATTTTGCACATAGCCTGACCAGGTGCTGGCGCAGTGGACAGAGTGTTGACCTGGAATGTTGAGGACCCAGGTTCAAACCCCAAGGTCACTGGCTTGATGAGTACGGGGTCACCAGCTTGAGTGAGGGTTCTCTGGCTCTGCTAGAGCCCCCTGGTGAAGGCAGGTATGAGAAGCAATAAATGAACAACCAGGAGTGCCGCAACAATGAGTTGATGTTTTTCATCTCTCTCCCTTTCTATCTACCTCTGTCTCTCTCTTGCTTAAAAAAAAGTGTGGCCTGACCAGGTCATGGCGCAGTGGATAGAGCATCAGACTGGGATGCGGAGGACCTAGGTTAGAGACCACAAGGTCACCAGCTTGAGCGCGGGCTCATCTGGCTTGAGCAAAAAGCTCACCAGCTTGAACCCAAGGTCACTGGCTTAAGCAAGGGGTTACTCGGTCTGCTGAAGACCGTGGTCAAGGCACATGTGAGAAAGCAATCAATGGACAACTAAGGTGTCGCAACAAAAAACTGATGATTAATGCTTCTGATCTCTCTTCGTTTCTGTCTGTCTGTCCCTATCTATCCCTCTCTCTGACTCTCTCTCTTTCCATAAGTAAATAATAAATCAAATAATTCAGCATATCAAACAAAATATTTTATATAGTGAAGGACATTTTATTTATTGAATGACTGAAAATATATACAAGGTTTATCAGTTTTCAATTATATTTAGGTTGATGATTTTCAAGTTTAGAAATAAAAAAATTAACTTTGGCAAGAGTTTGGGCTAATTACCAAATTTATTTTGGATTTTTTTTTTTTTACAGAGACAGAGGGGGAATCAGAGAGAGGGATAGATAGGGACAGATGGACAGGAACGGAGAGAGATGAGAAGCATCAATCATCAGTTTTTCGTTTTGACACCTTAGTTGTTCATTGATTGCTTTCTCACATGTGCCTTGACCGCGGACCTTCAGCAGACCGAGTAACCCCTTCCTCGAGGCAGCAACCTTGGACTCAAGCTGGTGAGCTTTTGCTCAAACTAGATGAGCCTGCGCTCAAGCTGGCGACTTTGGGGTCTCGAACTAGGGCCCTTCCACATCCCATTCTGATGCTCTATCTATTGTGTCACCACCTTGTCAGGCTATTTTGGATTTTTTTTACTTATTCATTTTTAGAGAGAGAGAGAGAGAGGAAAGGAGGGGAGAATCAGTGAGCATCAAGTCCCATATGTGCCTTGATCAGGCAAGCCCAGGGTTTCAAACCAGCAACCTCAGCAGCCCAGGTCGACACTTTATCCACTGCGCCACCACAGGTCAGCACTAATTACCAAATTTAAAAGACATCTACTCCTACTCTAGCAGAAAAGACAGGTGTATTAAGTAAATAGGCTAAGCATTCCTGTTAACTTGATGTAGTATGGGGAAATGTATAACAGGTGCCCTTCATATGTTCATCATGTATGTCAGTTAAAAATTTAAGGTCGGCCCTGGCCAGTTGGCTCAGCGGTAGAGCGTCGGCCTGGCATGTGGAAGTCCCAGGTTCAATGCCTGGTCAGGGCACACAGTAGAAGTGCCCATCTGCTTCTCCACCCTTCCCCCTCTTCTTTCTCTCTGTCTCACTCTTCCCCTCCCACAGCCAAGGCTCCATTGGGGCAAAGTTTGCCCAGCCGCTAGAATGGCTCAGGTTGCATCAGAGCAATGGCCCAGATGGGCAGAGCATCACTTCCTAGTGGGCATGCCAGGTGGATCCTGGTCGGGCACATGCAGGAGTCTTTCTGCCGCCCCCCCGCCCTTCTCAGTTCAGAAAAATACAAAAAAAAAAAAAAAATTAAGGTCAAGCTCTGGCCAGCTAGATCAGTTGGTCAGAACATTGTCCCAAAGTGCAGAGGTTGCCGGTTCAATCCCAAATCAGGGCACATACAGGAACAGGTCCAAGTTCTTATCACTCTTTCTCTCCCTTCCACTCTCGCTGATGTTAATAAATAACAATAATAATAAAAAAAATTAAGGGCATGTAGAAAGGAAGGAACTTAGTACTATATAGACTTTGGAATTGTTCAGTATATTAAAAACACTCCTTCTAAAGCACAAGAGTCACCCAAGGTAGACTACGCGTGCCACAAACTGCTCTTTTTGTCATGGAGCATTTTTGCTTTTTTGAGAGAGAGGAAAGCATTAACTCATTGTTCCACTTTAGTTGTGCCATTGATTACTTCTCAAATGTGCCCTGAACAGGCTCAAACCTCAGGGTCGAGCCAGCACCTCCAAGATAAAACCAGTGGCCCTAGGCTCAAACCAGAAACCTCTGCATTCTGGTGCAGTGCTCTAACCACTGTGCAACCAGCTAGGGCTCACGGAGCTTAGCTTTTCCCTTGGAAAGTATTTGATCCAAACAAACCATCTTAACTGCTGGGTAAAAAAGCCATCAATTCTCTAACACCAGCACAGAAGTCAGGCAATTAAGCTGTCATTTTTATGAGAGAATCTTCCAGTCAAAATATTTGTTTTTAAGTTACCATTTATCAAGTCACCAAGAAGCATCTTTTTCAACTCTCACTTGTAACCACATGTTAACTAAAGTTGTAGTAATTTGCCCTGGCAGGATAGCTCGGTTGGTTAGAGCATTGTCTGGAAGCGCAAACGTTGCCAGCTCAATCCCCCATCTGGGCGCATACAAGAACAAATCAATTTTCCTGTCTCTCTCTTTCACTCCCTTTTTCTCTCTAAAATCAGTAAAATTAACATTTAAAAAATTGTAGTAACTGTATTAGAACAGTAGTAAGAAAAACAAAAGCTGGATGCTGTTGAGAAAAAGCTGGTACATTCTTGCTAGAAGTAACGAGGGGGAAAAATTACTTCTAAAAGGAGTACTCACCATCATAAATGCCAAGACAATATTCATGATAAGTGTTGCAATAGCTACCACACTGTGACCTGCAGCTATGGCCAGTGCCATAGAACTGGCCGCATAAGCCACTGCCAGAAGGGTAAGCAACATGATTAAGAAGGCTTCCACCGTTGGTTTCAATCCTTAGAAAAAAAAAAGAGGGTTTTTATCCTACTGTGTAGTTCTCCATCTATTTGGGATTGTTTGTTGTGCAAATAATCCTATAATATTTTGAGGCATGAATATCAAAATATCCAACCACCCCAACTCATCAATAATATATCCCACTCCTATGACTGTATTAAATTATCATTCAGTTTTCTTTTTTAAAATAGTGTATAAGCAATTTATCATCTTAACATCTGTGCTTCTTGTGTAATTAACAATTCCAGAGTATCTGGGACAGAGTGTGTGTGTATATCAGTGAAATACATGGAAATTCCAAAGCAATGAGCCTGAGGAGGAGCCTAAACACAATGTGTACATGACTCTGTCTACATGTATAGAGCAAGCATTTTTGTTAAACCAGTATGTCTCCAATTTTTAATCTTTCAGTACCTACACACACACACACACACACACACACACACGAATATAAATAGGTAATACATATCACAGCTCTAGCTCCTCCTACATAGTTTCAAACATTTTAATAAATTTTTTACATGTCTTTATTTGACACATAACATCATTCAGTTAAATAGTGTTATAATAAGGCATAAAGCTTTTGATAAAGTCTTGACAAAAATGTCCTCAGAAAACAGTTGTTTCAGAATGTGCTCAATAGATAAACTCTCCCTTATCTCGAGGCTCGTTTTAGCTGGGGAACCAAAAACATGCCTGCAAAAAGCAACTAGCTTCCCCTCACATCCACGACTACAGACACATACTTTTTTTCTTATTGCTTACCTAACAAGAAGTATGTTATACTAGTAAATATAATACTTTCTATCGTCCTTATGGGTAGTACATCAGCTAACAGTTTCCCAAAGAAATAAGATGACACTCTGTAGTATCCACTGATATGTTCATGTCTAAAAAACAAAAATTTATACCGTGCGTTTAAGGCAGAGACGAGATGATTAAACCACTTGCTTTAAAGATATTATTACCAAGGAGTTCTGT
This sequence comes from Rhynchonycteris naso, assembly GCA_037038555.1. Classification (NCBI taxonomy): domain Eukaryota; kingdom Metazoa; phylum Chordata; class Mammalia; order Chiroptera; family Emballonuridae; genus Rhynchonycteris; species Rhynchonycteris naso. Next base: position 250,110,929 of record CM072996.1, on the reverse strand, counting down.
GCAATGACCCCTCTTCTCATTATAGAAGTCCCTCCTACTGCTGCCCACTTTGCCCTCAGAGCCTCCACTCCAAGTAAACCCATTCTGCATCTCCTTCCTTTTTCAAACCCTGGATTCCTTTGCAAGGCAGTACTTCTGTAGTTGATCTCAGTGGGCACACAGCTTTGCTTTCTTCCTACTTCTGATTATAAAGCACTATTCTCCACGTCCCCCTAGGCTAGTATCAGATCACTAACCCCCTTTTCACTTCTTCTATTCTCGTGATGAAGGAAAACATGGCACTTTCTCCCTTCACTGATCATTCCTCCCAATTGTAGTGTACATCCCTATATTCCTGTCAGCTACCAAACCCTATTTTCTCCCCAATGAAGACCTTGATCCCTCTTCCACCAATATCTTCATTATTTCCCTCTCTAATGATTCCTTTCCTTAAGCAGATAAATACGGGCAGATCTCTTCCAACATTATAAAACATGGGAAACAAAGCAGCCCTCAATGTCAAGCTTTCTTCTGGCTCTTCCCATACTCCATCCATTGAGGGCAAAGCTTGTCAATATTTTTTGTCAACGTTACCTCCCCACCTTTAATTTACTGTTTAGCCCAGTACTTTTTCTCCACCAAGCGCCTCAAATTTTTCTTGTAAAGGTCATCATGACTTCTTATTAGCTAAAACAAAAGACCCTGTGCAGCCTCTGTTGCTTCCATTGTCTGTAGCATTTGCAGCTATGCCCTAATCTTGAAACTCCTTTTTCCCTTGAACTCAGGCCCCACGTGGCTCATGATTTCCTCCCAGACCCTGTCTGTTTTTTCTCAATGAACACTGCTAATCCCCAGGAACCAATCAGTGGCCCAGTTCTATATGTGACCAGTTTGACCAGCAGCCCTGGGACAGAACAGAGACATCCTCACATAAAGAGCTTCTTCTCGGCCACAAAAAGTTCCAGGAAGGCCATACTAGTGAAACACTGTTTGTCTGTCAGGAAGAAGAGCACCCCAGCTCTGGAATGAAAGGAGGAGAACAAAACCACCAGTCAATGAAGCATGCTCAGATCAATTTTCTGCCCGTAAACCAATTTCCTCTAGTGCTAAACATTAAACAACTGTTCACATTAAAACAGTGAGGAAAGGGATGTGCGAGTCCCCTCTGGCATCTCCACAGTGCTGCCCTGAGTCTCCATATAGCAGTTTGAAATGCACAGTTCTGGCTTACCATGAATTAAATGCTGTCTTCCCCATATCCTTATGTTGAAGTATTAACTCTCAATGTGATGGTAATTGGAGGTGGCATCTTTGGAAGCCAATTTAAGTTTAGATGAGGTCATAGGGAGATACAGCAGACCAAGTGACCCCTTGCTCAAGCCAGCGACCTTGGGTCCAAGCTAGTGAGCCTTGCTCAAACCAGATGAGCCCGCACTCAAGCTGGCGCCTTCGGGTTTCAAACCTGGGTCCTCTGCATCCCAGTCTGACCCTTTATTCACTGTGCCACCGCCTGGTTAGGCTACCACACTGTTAGTAACCCTTCTCACACTCTTATAAACACTTCCTATGCTCTTAAATACTTTCTACACTCTTAAACCTACATAATTTTAACAACATATAAAATTCTAATGGGTAATCAGCAGTGAATATACAGTAATTTATTTTCATATGTTTTCAATCTTTTAGGCTAGAAAATGTTTATTTTACCACAAAAATTATTAAAATAATAAATATATAAAAATACCTCTATATCACAAAATCCCACGGTATAGTTATAAATCCACGATACAAAATTAGATATGTACAATTTTAAAATCCACGATACAGCAAGACTACAAAAAGTGAACTGTGATATGGTAAGGGATGGCTATATAGAAATTTCAGCCTGACCAGGTGGTGGCACAATGGATAGAGCATGGGCCAGGGATGCAGAGAACCCAGGTTTGAAACCCCGAGGTCACAGACTTGAGCACAGGGTTGCTGGCTTGAGCCCAAGGCCACTGGATTGAGCATGGGTTGCTGGCTCAGCTGAAGTCCCCACCTCCTAAACCCCTGGTCAAGGCACATATGAGAAAATAATTGAACAACTAAGGTGCCACAACTAGGAGTTGATGCTTGTCATCTCCCTTCCTGTCTTTCCCCATCTGTCCCTCTCACTATCTCCTGTCCCCAGCCCTCTCTCGTTCTTTCACTATCTCTCCCTCTAAAAGAAATTTCATATATATGTATTATATTCACATTTACATATATAGTCAAATTAAACGTCCTAGGCAGCTTTCAATTCAGTGACTTATCCTACTCCTCAAACAATCTTGTACTTGTCTGAAATTCAAGTTTCTTTTGTTTGTTTGTTTTTTGACAGGAAGTAAGGGAGAAAGAAGTATCAACTCATTGCTCTACTTTAGTTGTGTATCCACTAATTGATTCTCATATTGACCAGACTGAACTCGACACCACGGGCTCGAGTCAATGACCCAGGTTTTGAACCGGTGACCTTGGTGCTCTGGGTCAGCACTCTATCCACTGCACCACCACTGGTCAAGTTGAAATTGAAACTTTTAATGAATTTTTATAACCTTGAAAAAAGTAACAGCACTTTCTCAAAAATCAGGATCCAAATGTACTTACCTATTCTGGATTCCTGTAGGGTCATTTTTTAGATCATAGGAAATGACACCAAGAGCCAGTGCTAAGAAAATTGTTACAATTATCTTTTCAAAAAGAAAAAGACAAGAAAAATAGTTTCAATTAAAGGTAAAAACTTAATATATCATTTATTATTACAGTACCTATGGTTACATAGCAAATCACTTTGTTGACATAGATACTTTAAATAATTTGGCAAAGTCCTTGGGAAAATATAAATCAGTGTATGTTATTACATGGCCTTATAATTTAAAACAAAAAATGACTGTGTGTTAGGGAGACTGTGGGAGAAGAGTAGACTACTGGAAAAGCTAAGTTCCTCCTGGAGCCTCTCGGGCACTGCCAGTACAGGGTCCAGCTCAGGCTGCGGGGTCTGGGAATGCCCTACAGAGTAGGGGAGCAGTGCAAGCATCTAGCATAGTCGTTCGCGGAATAAAATAAAATTCAAATGGCTAAGAGTTTTGTCCTAAATTCTCAATCTTGGTAGTAGTAAACATGCATGATTTTATAAATTTCAAAAGGTTCAAATGAAAACAGAATTATTTAAAATATTTTTAACCTTAAAAGCACACAAAAGTGAATACATTTTTATTTTTTGGTTTTTGTTTTGAGAGTGACAAAGGGGAAGAGGGATGGGAAGAGAGAGAGAGAGAAAGAAAGAGCTCATCGGTTCATTGTTCCACTTAGTTGTACCATTGATTGCTTCTCATATGTGCCCTGATTGAGGCTTGAGCCAGGGAACTCAGGGGTTCAACCAGCACCCTCCAGATTCAACCAGGAACTCTGGCATTGCACTGGTGATCTCAGGATCAGCTCGAGCCAGCAACATCAGGATCAAATCAGCAACCTCAGTAACCTCTGCATTCCCAGGTGACACTTATCCACTGCACCACTCGCCAGTGCTCATAAATACAATTTTTAAAGCTCATATAACAAAATTTCTAGTAATGAAATATTGCATGATAAAGAAGTAAGGGTAAGCTGTTGCTCACCCATGTGGTAGGGGGCAGGGAGGCTCCATTGACCTATTAACACTTGGGGTCAATCCTCAAACCAACTGAACCACTAGCTGCAATTGAGGAAAAGAGGGAGAAGGGAGAGAGGGAGGGGAGGAGAAACAGATGGTTGCTTCTCATGTGGACCCTGCCTGACCAGGGAACAAACCTGGGACGTCCACCCATGTGGTCTATGTTCTATCCACTGATCAAACCAACTAGGGTCCACAATATTTTTAAAAATTAAATTTGCCTGTCCTGACCAGGCGGTGGTGCAGCGGATAGAGCATCAGACTGGGATGCGGAAAGACTCAGGTTTGAGACTCTGAGGTCGCCAGCTTGAGCGCGGACCCATCTGGCTTGAACAAAAAAGCTCGCCAGCTTGGACCCAAGGTCGCTGACTCCAGCAAGGGGTTGTTCCGTCTGCTGAAGGCCCGCGGTCAAGGCACATGTGAGAAAGCAATCAATGAACAACTAAGGTGTCGCAACGGCAACAAAACACTAATAATTGATGCTTCTCATCTTTGTTCCTGTCTGTCTGTACCTATCTATCCCTCTCTCTCTCTGTCCCTCTGTAAAAAAAAAAAAAAAAAAAAAAAATTAAATTTGCCTGACTGATGGCAGTGCAGTGGATAGAACTGAGGTTCCAGCTTCAAAGCCCTCAGTTTGCTGGCTTGAGCACAAGATGCTCAAGAAATCATCAACATGATCCCTAGGTTGCTGGCTTGGAGCCGAAGGTCACTGGCTTGAGCAGGGGTCACTGGCTTGGCTGGAGCCCTCCAGTCACGGCATCTATGAGAAGCAATCAGTGAAGAACTGAAGTGTCATAACTACAAGTTAATGCTTCTCTCTCATCTCTCTTCCTGTCTCTCTCTCCTGCTCTTAAAAAATAATTTAATTTAATGGGGTGACATTGGTCCATAGGAACATATGGGTTCCATGAGTACATCTCCATAACATGTAAACTATTCACTGCATCATGTACCCATCTCCCAAAGTAAAAACACTTTCCATCACAGTGTATTTGGCCCCATTACTTCCCTCCTTCCCAAACCCTCCCCTCTACTAACCACTTCACTTTACTTGTTATGTCCATGAGTCTCAGGTTTTTTTGTTTTGTGGTTTTTTTTAGAGAGAGGTGGGGAGGCAGAGACAGACTCTTGCATGCACCCCGACTGGGATCCACCTGGTCAAGCATACTTTAGACATGAAACAAACCAAATTGGAAAATGTGACCATGCTCTGTGAAGGCTAATTTATGAAGATCACAATCTGGAAAGAATGACTTGAGATGGCTTTTGAAAATCCATTGTTAATAAGATAGTAAGAATTTTTTTTAATAGAGACAGAGAGAGAGTCGGACAGAGGGATAGATAGGGATAGACAGACAGGAACAAAGAGAGATGAGAAGCATCAATCATCAGTTTTTTGTTGTGACACCCTAGTTGTTCATTGATTGCTTTCTCATATGTGCCTTGACCGCGGGCCTTCAGCAGACCAAGTAAGCCCTTGCTCAAGCCAGTGATGTTGGGTCCAAGCTGGTGAGCTTTGCTCAAACCAGATGAGCCCGCACTCAACCTGGCGACCTCAGAGTCTCAAACCTGAGTCCTCCACATCCCAGTCTGACACTCTATCCACTGCACCACCACCTGGTCAGGCGAGTAAGAAATTTGAAAAAAACCTATTACCCTGACATATTTTATTTACCCTAAGAAAATACTGTACCTTTATGTCAACATCAGACTTCCAAAACAAATAATGACTCCATCAATAGCATGCATGAGCATGTATACATCTATAATTTACAAACTATAACTTTCAAAATATTCAGACTTTTTCAACTGGACACTCCACATGCTTTCTTTCCTTTGCATTCAAACCTGGTAGCTTATACTAACAGATTATCAGTATTATCAGTTAGGATGTTTCCTAAATATTTTAAAACTCTAAATGTATTTCCAAAATAAGCTTTCAAATATATTGACAAAATGATTAATCTAAAAATATGGTCTTGCTTTTACAAGGTGCATGCTTCTATGTTATTCTTTCTTACATTATGAAAAAGGAAACAAAGAAACAAAGTGAACTTTACACAACTGAGCAAGGAAACCCTGTTTATGTATCTATGTATCTGAATCCTGTTTTAACCACCCACCTCAAAAAAGTCCCCTAAGTATGTGATTATATCTTTGTTGAAAGGTGTTTTCAAACATTTCTCAAGGTGAGTTCTAAAGGATGTTTATGGCCATCCCTACAAAAATTAATCCAGGGTCAAATATTTAATATGCTAATAGAAATGATGAGCTATGAGAATGTTTTCTAAATGGATTTGATCAGAAAACCCTTAGCACATTGTATGAGCATTAAATCTTCTTATACAGATAATCTATTTATTCCAGCATCGAGATATAACCATGGATTAAATAATTATAAGCAAGTCTGACTTGTATAAATGACAAGTTCAAGTACAGCTATAAGACTACATATGCAAGATTTATCAGCAAAAAGGAGAGTAGGGATTTTTATTTATACCCATTGTTTACTGCTGTGCACAACTTCCCAAATGCTGCACATAATCAATTGGAACTTGTTGAATAAATCAGAAAATGAACAAGTGCAGCTACCAGACAACCACAAACATGGCTAAACAATTCCTTTACTTCACAATATTTGAAAAAAAAATTCTCTAAAAATATTATCTATTACAGCTTTCCTAAATCAAAATTCTGAATCGGGTAGTCCAAAATACCACTCTAAAAAGTTTCTGTAGCCCTGGCCTGGTAGCTCAGTTGGTTAGAGTGTTGTCCCAACATGCCAAGGTTATAGGTTCAATATCCAGTCAGGGCACATACAAGACTCAAGCAATGAATGCACAAATATAAATAAATAAAACAAGTCAATGTTTCTCTCTCTCTCCCTCTAATTAAAAACGTTTCTATAAGGGACAACTTGATTGTGTTTAATTTGTGCTATTGTCTGTTTCTAGCTCCCAAATGGAGTGAGGTAGAAGTGAGGACAGAGAATAAGTATAAGTTTTATCAACATCTAATGTTTCCACATGAGTATTTCACAGCATAATTGAAAGAATCTGTCAGCTTACCTCAGCTATAGAGACCTGGGGATTACCCAGCAAGTTTTTGAATGAACGCTTGGAAATCCATCTGACTTGATGACAGAAGGAGGTGGCATAGGTGATCTCCTTGAAGCCTTCACTCTTCTTCTTTTTCTGAACCCCTGAGAGTTGATCTAACTCAACTTTCATTTCTCTGAAGAAAGTAGAGTTGACATAAAACTCAGCTAATTTTTCTACGAGTGGCTTATCTCTCTTGGAAGGTTCTTCAGTATCCTTTGCTTTGGAATAAAAGTGGACAAAGGAAAACATTAACAAAACAACTGAATTAGATCATTTTTCTGTAACCCTTTTCTAAGAATCTTCCCTAACATTTAATTGTAAGTTTGAAATTTTAAAAAATGTTCAATCTGTCATTGCTTTACACATTAAAAAAATGTAGTTAATTGCCTGACTACTCCCATAAATCTATAGATACAGCAAACCCACTCCCCAATTCCTAGCTATATTTGTACCCTTCTAATTATAAAAGAAACTGCTTACCATAAGGAGTTATAATTCTTAATAGAAAAGTCTCTGCCTTTCTATAATGTGCAAATGCATAAATAGTGAAGTTTCTCATTTCAAGACACTATATAAAAATATTTTGATGAAAAGTCCCACGGAACACACCATCATGGAAATGCTCACTTATAAATTACATGAAAAATACAGCACTCATGGACAACAGAATCTGTGCTGACTATTGCTTTAGGTTGAATGTTTGCATTCCCCAAAAATGCATACACTGAAACCCAGTCCCCAAAATGATGGTATATGAATGTGGGTCTTTTGAGAAGTGATTAGGTCATGAGGGTGGAGCCCATGTGAATGAGAGTAGTGCCCTTAGAGGTCCCAGGTTTCCTCCCTGCTATGCTCCATGTCCAGAGGCAATGAGAAGATGGTGGTCAATCTGTGAACCAAGAAGAGGGACCTCCACAAACACTGAATTGCTGGAGACCTGATCTTAGACTTCCCAGTCTCTAGAACCCTGAAAAATGTTTGTTGTTTATGCCACTTACCTATGGTATTCTTGTTACAGCAGCCTGAACAATCTAAGGCAACTGGTATCAGAGGGCAGCATTAGTCATATAAATTCACAAAGCCTCATTTTAATGGCATACCACACTTCAAAACTTCGGCCAATTCAATTAGGTGATAATCTGTGACTCTCAACAGATTCACATACCTTCTCCATCCTTGTCCTCTCTGTTTAACACCACAGCAGAGGATTCTCCATTAATGATATCCAGGAAGAAGTCTGCAGGGTTATTATAGGGCTCACGGTGGTAACCTACAAAACAAGGCAATTCAGGTATATAATCTTGACGGTCTTGAAAAATAAAGACTCACTATTAGCAGATGAGGGAGGTGAGGCTAAAGGAGACAGAATCTGACTTCTCTTTTGTCTTCTTCTCTTCTCCTACCACTAAGTTATTTTTCTTTTTATATATTCATACTCACAACATGTCAACAATTCTCTGTCTCCTGTCACAAAGCCTACTCCTAACCCACCTAGGACTTCCAGATAGCCTTCCTCATCATAATTCTTGATACATGGAACACCCACCTAAAAATATGCTCTAGATAATACCAGTACTTTTTCAAAAAATGAAATAGAAGGCCCTGGCTAAGTAACTCAGCTTGTTAGTGTTGTCCCCATACGCCAAGATTGAGGGTTTGATCTCCAGTCAGGGCACATACAAGAATCAACCAATGAATCCATAAATAAGTGGAACAACAAATCAATCTTTCTCTTTCTCTCCCTTCATCTCTAAAATCAATTCAGAAAAAAATTAAAAATAAAAATTATAGCCCACAAATACATATACATAGGCCAAAGGGGGGGGGGGAATATATATGTATATATACACATTGTATAAAAAAAGCTACATGCAAGACTTATGATTAACAAAGCAAGGCAATAAGCAAAGCCAACGAAGGCACAGCAGGACAGTATTTAGAGAATCCCAGAGTATTTTGTTCTCTGTGTTCACTTAGGGACTAACAGAATGCAAGTACTTAGTTTAGCCATAGTTCCCTCTCCACCTACTAAATTCAGGCCCAGGCAATCATCTGTTATGCTGCTATAACTCCAATACAGAGAACAAGTCACCAGAGCAGCATTCTCAAGAGGACATGACCAGCACAGCACACCTGCACTCTTACCTTGACTTTTTGTGCCTAATCATCAGAACTCAACTTGGCCTGTAGCCTAATTCTTAGAATCACCTTCCATATACTCAGGTTCATGTATGCCTGATTCTTTTGATAGAAAGTCAACTAAAACATTTTAAAAGATAGCTAGAGTTTATTTAAAAGTATAGTTGGAGTCATGGAGCATCATCTATATTAACATCCAAATATTACTAAAATGAAGCAGGCTGCATAAGCCATATAAGACATTTAACCTTTCCATGTCAAATAAAATCAAGTAGCCCCAAACTGTCAAAAACATTGGGGCACCAAAGTCAGACTCAGGAGTAGCCATTCTACTAACTACACATACATTCACTCAAGGCCAAAATCTGAAATCTAATGTTGCTACAAAATTAATCAGCATCTCCATGAACCCTCATCAAAGCAGACCAACATCCCATGCAAGGGAGAAAAATAATATGACCTGATATGTTATACGGTCAAGAAGACAAATGTTTGGGGTTGGGAAGAGAGAGGGGTTAGGGTTAGAGTTGCATAGAAGAGCAGTAGACCTTTCTAAAAATGTTTAACTGAAAGATAGCTGGCTAAGAGGACAATATATTTATTGACCTGTTGGGAAATAGATACCAGAACTGGGAAGAAGAACAGATATAGGCCCAGCAGAAATGGTCCTATACATACACAGAGTGTGCATCCATACTCAGTAGGACCCAAAAAAGACCAAAATAATAAGCTGGTGCAGAAAAAATAGAAAATATTTTAGCACCAAATTCACCCAAAATGTTTTGTAGTGGTGAAACCCGTGGTGGGATTCAGCTGGTTTGCACTGGTTCAGCAGAACTGATACCTAATTTTTTGTTGACTTCAAAACAACCAGTGAACTGGTAGTTAAAATGGCACTTATAATCAGGGTTCCTGTAAGGTGGGCGCGCCTGGGCAGCTGCCCAGTGTGGGAATCACAAATTTACATTCCTTGCTCTTTTTAACCTTCATTTGCACAACAGTGTATTCTAAACACCCCTAGTAATGTTCATTCCATCCATAGGTGAAAAAAAATCAGAATTATGCTTGTAATATTTATTTATTCATTTTATAAAACTCATTATACCTTTGATGGAATACTACATTTTAATTCCCTCTCATTTGTTACTTCAGTAAACAAACATATAACATAAAGAGGAAAAGTGCCAAACAACTAGATGGTGACAAGCTGTCACTGGAAATTTCTTAGATAATAGTTTTTTATTGTTTTTGTCAGTATTATTTAATATTTTTTTATTAATTTAAAATTCTTTCTAATAACAATCTAGTTTTGTGTTCCTCTTTTATTGTTCTTATTTAAGTATTAAATGCATTAAATAATAAACTACATTTCAGTATATATCATTTTTTTATGCTTAAAACGGTCATTAAAGCACAGAACTGGTTGTGAAGTTATTTGAATCCCATCACTGAGTGGAACCCATATTATCTCTACTAAAATCTCATATAGCACTCTCGTCTATCTTCTCTGCTCTCATTTAGGATTCTACTAATGAAAGATCTCACTGCGTGAAAAGGCAACCATACCAGCTGATGCAAAGTATCCCAAGGCCTCATGAGCAGGCCCATGGAACACCAGTCTTCCTGAGGCCAGTAAGGTGAGGCTATCAAACAACTTGAAGATGGAATAACGAGGCTGATGAATGGACAAGATGACGGTTCGTCCCTGTTGAGACATCCTAAGGTAAAAGTGAGAAAATAATGAGTCGTTAAACATCTGAATCTTTTATTTCTTTGCAAAAAAAGTTTAGTCCTGCCTTTCGCTCAGTTGTTCCTGGTTCAACTTGATTTCTCCTTGCCAAAATCATATCTCATATTATCTCTCTAATAGTTAAGGGACCTAAATTCAACACTGTTATGAAAGAAGACTAAAGTTTTTTAAAGTGTTTCCCGTGAATGGTCCAGAATTCATTAGAACATTAATTAAAACTGCAGATTTCTAAACAGTCTTCCCAGACCTATTGGGTCTAGGGACTCTATATTTTTAACAAGCACACTGGTAACTTGCAAGTACACTCAAGTATGAGAGCTTATTTTGGACTAAATATTAAAGCAATGGTTGTATGCCCCATTCTCCTTGATCACTGAAGAAACCTGGCTCCATAGAAATTGGTGTTTGTTCTCCTGACCTAATAGTAAAATTAACATTACTGAACATTTATTATGTCTTTGTTAAATACTTTATAGATAACCACATCTGAATTCTCACAATATTGTTATGAGACAATAAGATAATACTGGCAGTACCAACAGTATTATAACCTTGTTATATAGATAAGATCTAGAAAGTTAAGCAACTGCCCCAAGGTGTCAGAGTTGATAAGGGATAATAAATTGGTGGGATTTCATGGCCCATGGCCACAATATTGTTAAACACAGGAGGTTTTACTTAGAGTTCAAAGAAACAAAGGCCAAAAGCACTATTTGAAAACTGCTTTATCATGCTAACCCAGATAAATCAGCCAGAAAAAGCTAAGACCCATATTTTACTCATATGTGGGATGTAAAAGTGAAACTAACAGACACAGACATCAGTCTGGTGGTTACCAGAGGGAAAGTGGTAGCAGGTATTGTAAAGGGCAAAGGGAATCAAATATATGGTGATGGGAGATGATTTGACTTTGATTGGTAGGCATACAAAGCATTACGCACATCATATATCATAAAAATGTACAATTGAAATCTCCTATTAACCAATGTTACCCCAATAAACTTAATTAATAATATTTTTTTAAAAGAATCACCCTTATTTCTCTGCCATGTGAGGACACAGAAAGAAGATAGCTGTCTATAAGTCAGGAAGAGAGTCCTCACCAGGAACCACATTTATTGACACCTTGGTTTTAGACTTCCTACACTGCAAATTGAGAGAAAATAAATTTCTGTTTTTTAAAGAAGAAAAAAATATAACCACTTCAATTGAAGAATTTTTAAAGCACCTACTATATGCTAGCAGTGTATACAAGTTTGTTCTAACCCCCTCCAAAAAAAAAAAACCATGCCAATAAATCAATCATTTCAATTCAATATGGAATAGAAGTAACTGAGTGTGCTTTGTAAGCAAAATAAGAGACCATAACCCAGTCTGAAGATGACATAAGATAATGTCAGAGAGGCCAACAGGAATAAGCCACGAAGAAAGAGAAAGGCTAGTCAAGGTGAAAGAACACAGAGAACACAATGTGCGGTGACAAGGTTTATTCAGGAAACTGCAAGTAGTTCAATGTCATTCCAGAGGTGGATTGAAGGGTAGGGAGGAAAAAGACTAATAAGAGAGACTACATAGCCTGACCAGGCGGTGGCACAGTGGATAGAGTGTCGGACTAGGATGAGGAAGGGCCCAGGTTCAAGACCCTGAACTCGCCAGCTTGAGCGCGGGCCCATCTGGCTTGAGCAAAAGCTTGTCAGCTTGGACCTAAGGTCGCTGGCTCCAGCAAGGGGTGGCTCGGTCTGCTGAAGGCCCGTGGTCAAGGCACATCTGAGAAAGCAGTCAATGAACAACTATGGTGTCGCAACAGCAACGAAAAACTAATGATTGATGCTTCTCACCTCTCTCTGTTCCTGTCTTTCTGTCCCTATCTATCCCTCTCTTTCACTCTCTCTCTGTCCCTGTAAAATAAATAAATAAAACATAAATAAATAAAACATTTTTAAAATAAAGAGAAACTACATAAAAAAATAAGGCTGTGATGAATCCCTTTATTCAGAAGCTGGAATTTCAATCAGTAGGTAATAAAGGAGTCAGTCAAGGATCGGAGGCAGGGAAGTTGATTGTTCTGAGAACCTCGCTACTACTCTAAGTGTGGTCTGAACACTAATGGTGTCAGTATCAGTATATCCCATTAGCAGTGGAGAATCTTAGGCTCTACCTTAGAGCTGCAAAAACAGAATCAGCATTTTAATATGACCCCAGGTGATGAGTGTGCACAGTAGAGCTTGAGAAAGATTGAGATAGAGCTTTCTGGCATGAAGAAAGATGCTTGGACAGTGGTTGAGAAACAGGATGTTAGTATAATAGCTGATTATCTCCCCTAAAAATGCTGATCAATTACAAAGGGCAAACTAGTTATTTCACAGCAAAGAAACCCAGCAGAAACAAATATGACCAGATGATGAAAGTAAACATCAACCATGATGGGAGAAGTCAAAACCATGCAGCCCCTGATGTTCTACACCAGGGGTAGTCAACCTTTTTATACCTACCGCCCACTTTTGTATCTCTGTTAGTAGTATAATTTTCTAATCACCCACCGGTTCCACAGTAATGGTGATTTATAAAGTAGGGAAGTAACTTTACTTTATAAAATTTATAAAGCAGAGTTACAGCAAGTTAAAGCATATAATAATAATTACTTACCAAGTACTTTGTGTCAGATTTTCGCTAAGTTTGGCAGAATAAATCTTTATAAAACAACTTACTATAGTTAAATCTATCTTTTTATTTATACTTTGGTTGCTCCGCTACCGCCCACCATGAAAGCTGGAACGCCCATTAGTGGACAGTAGGGACCAAGTTGATTACCACTGTTCTACACCAAGAACACAGCATCTTTCAGTATTGTTCCTGCCAAGAATCCATGGCCTGATCCACCTATGAGAAAATTTATTGAATGAACTGAGGTTCAGAGACACCCTATGGAATGTACTCTTGAAGATGGATGAGGCCATGAGAGTCAAGAAAAGACTGAAGAACTAACTGCTCTGGCTTAGAAAAGAGTATTTCTGAGAGAGGATCCTGAGACAGAAAGGAAAGAGATCCTTTCAGGACAGCTGCTGAGGTGTGACTACAGTCTGTGGATTGAATGACAGCAATGGTATCAGTGTGACTTCCTCACTGGGAGATGTGTAAGGCGATAATGTTAAAAGAGTATCCTTATGTTTTAGAGATACTCCTCTTAGAATTTAGGCGATAAAGAATAATGTCAAAAGAAACAAAATAACAACATAAGTATGAAGGAGGAAGAGGACAGAGGAATAGCAAAAGCAATTGCCATATATCTCCATGTATAAGATGCACCATTTTTTGAAAAATTTGGAGTCTAAAAACTGGGTGCATCTTATACAGTGGTTGTAGATGTTTTTACTTGTATTTCCCACTTTTTCACGCTCATTTTGCGCTCATTGTTGAAGACAGTGATTCATCATCAGACAGATAAGGACAAGCTAATAAATGGGAGTTTTGACAGTGATAAATTGCATGAATATTATGATAAATAAAACTTGAGTTCAATAACCTTGTGTAATACATTTTTTTTTCAAATTTTGGGCCCCAAAATTAAGGTGTCTTATACATGGGGAAATACAGTAAATGCTAAGACTTGGAGAATTTAGGCAAGAAGACATGGCATTTCTTGTATCATTTCTGTAAGATTGAAACTGAATTCTAAGAATTGAGACTGAATTGTTTCCTCCTCCCGAAAATATTCATATGCTGAATTCCTAAGCTCCAGTACTTCAGAATGTGCCTATATTTGTAGATAGAATCTTTAAAGAAGGTAGCCTGACCACGTGGTGGCGCAGTGGATAGAGCGCCGGACTGGGATGCGGAAGACCCAGGTTTGAGACCCTGAGCTCGTCAGCTTAAGTGTGGGCCCATCTGGCTTGAGCAAAAGCTCGCCAGCTTGGATGCAAGGTTGCTGGCTCCAGCAAGGGGTTGCTCAGTCTGCTGAAAGCCTGTGGTCAGGGCACGTTTGAGAAAGCAATCAATGAACAACTATGATGTCGCAACGGCAACGAAAAACTAATGATTGATGCTTCTCATTTCTCTCTGTTCCTATCTGTCTGTCCCTATCTATACCTCTCTCTGTCCCTGTAAAAATAAACACTTAAAAAAAAATTTAAGAATCTTTAAGAAGGTGACTAAGGCTATAAAGAAGGTTACATGGGTAAGCCTTAAGCCAATAAGAACTAGCCTTCTTACTTTGAATTTTGAACACACAATGCAATATGAAGATGGTACATTGTAGAATTGTGCCCCTGAAACCTGTGTACACTTAGTAATCAATATCACCCCAATAAATTCAATAGATAATTTCTTAAAAGTAAGAAAGGAATAAAGATATGATATATTTAAAAAGAAAATACTAGTGTTCTTACATGAAGAGGAAGCAAGATACACTAAATATATGAAGTGAAGACACAGTGAGAAGACAGCTACCTATGAGTCAAGGAGAGAGTCTTCAGAGAAACAATCTTGATAACACCTGGAGTTTGGACTTCTAGCCCCTAAGACTGTGAAAAAATTAATTTCTGTTGCTTAAGCCACCCAGTCTGGGCACCAGCCTGTGATATGTGATGGCAGCCCAAGCAAACTAATTACTAACCAATTTTCCACTCATCTCAGATCACTGGGTTCTATTTCCTCTGGCCTCTTAAGTTTCAACCACATTGGGAACACTCTGCTTCAGGGCCATTTTCTGTTCCTTCCAACTAGAACTCTCTCTCACCCAACAACTCCCATATCCAGAACTCACTCATAGCTCAAATGGCACATTACTGATGTCTTTCCTGACCATCCTGCTATGTAATATGGCACAGCCCACCCCCACTACATTAGTCTTCCCTATACGCTTACCCTGCTTCAGTTTTCTTGAAGCACTTATATTTGATTGATTGTTCCCTTCCATCACAGAAAGGAGAAATGTTTGTTGTGCTTACTGCTGAATCCTCAGCACCAAGAATAATACCTGGTACATAGCAGGTCATCAGATACTGCACGAATGTAAGGATGATGTTCCCATAGCACTTACCTCTTCAGGAGCAAAAGGACAGCATTTGCTGTGCTTGAGTCTAAGCCAGTTGTGGGCTCATCCAGGAACAGGATGGACGGATCGGTGATGAGCTCCATTCCAATACTAGTCCTTTTCCTTTCTCCTCCAGACACACCACGGATGAACTGAGTTCCAACCTAACACACAAATGTTATCATTATTTACAATAACCACAGCCACTACTGTTTGTTGAGCTCCTAACATGTGCTAACCCTGTAAGAGGCACTTTATCTTGCCTGAATTGTGATGGCACAGGGGATAAAGCATTGACCTGGAATGCTGAGGTCACCAGTTCATAGACTAAGGCTTTCCTGGTCAAGGCACTTTCAAGAAGAAACTAAAAGTTGATGCTTCCTGCTTCTCCTTCATCACTTCCACCTTCTGACTTTCTCTCTCTCTCTCTCTCTAAAATCAATAAACAAAATTTTAAAAAATGGGCACTTTACCTCATGTTCTCATTTATTCTGAACAGCAAAAATGGGAGAAGATGTAGGATTCTTTTTAATTAGACAGGTAAACCGAGGCTCAGTTCACAGCATATACACCGTATTCCCCCATGTATAAGACACACATTTTTTGGAAAAATTTGGGGTCTGAAAACTGGCTGCATCTTATACAGTGACTGTAGATTTTTTTAACTTGCATTTCCTGCTTTGTCGTGCAGATGGGGAGTTGTATAAATTTTATTTTGAATAAAACTTAAATTCAATAACTTTATATAATACATTTTTTTTTCAAATTTTGGGCCCCAAAATTAAGGTGCATGTTATACATGGGAGCATCTTATACATGGAGAAATATGGTAACACACAGGCTTTAACAGATTCTATATTTTCTTATCAATTCAAATATTTAGTTCTAAGATTGTAAGTGAGGACTTACAGACATGGCCGTGACATAGTGAAATCACAGCCTGGAAAGGGAGGTAAAGATGGAAGAGGACTAGGTGAAGATCTCCAATTTATTAGTCTTCTTACACCCCTCCCTTTCTTCCCCACCAAAAACACTTCTCAAGTGGACTCACAGGAAGAGCTGGGCCTTGACAGCTAAGAAAGCTCACTTTCTACATCTATATCAGCACCTCTTAAATAGCCATGAGGCTCCCTAAATACACTGTCCATATCCGACTCACCACAGAATTCCTGACTCATCTTTTTCAGGCATATTCAGAAGGCAGAGTTTTTTCCAGGGTGACTGGATCAGTCCTTTCCACCAGTCAGTGTCACTGTGTGTGGTGGGAGAGCAGCAAGGTTTGGGCGGAAATAGGTGAAATAATTCTAACATCAAAGAGCCTTCAAGAGATAATAACCAAATGCTGCTGTGCTACCATTGAGCCCAGCATGTGCCTGTTCCTGGCACCCAGACTCCAGCAACTGAGTGCTTGTTCATACCTGGGGCTGACTGCTTCCAACTGGGGGGGTGGGTGTGGCGAGAGCCAATGCTTCCCACTTCATTGATTAAATTATGACAGCAGAGCTATGGAAGGCACTTAAAGAGAATTGGAGAAATGTGAAGAATAGGGACTCTACATGGTTGATATTAAGTATTGTTAATTTGCTTGACCTGTGGTGGTGCAGTGGATAAAGCATCAGCCTGGAATGCTGTGGTAACCTGTTTGCAACACTGGGCTTGCCTGGTCAAGGCAGATACAAAAAGCAACTACTATGACTTGATGCTTCCACCCCCCAACCCCAATTCTCTCTTTCTCTCTCTCTCCTCTCTTTAAAACCAATAAATAAAATCTTTAAAAAGAAAGATATTATTAATATTTTTAGTTAATAATAGTATTGTGATGTGGGAAAATTTCCTTTTATCAAAGATGCATACAGCCTGACCAGGCAGTGGCGCAGTGGATAGAGCGTCGGACTGGGATGCGGAGAACCCAGGTTCGAGACCCCCAAGGTCGCCAGCTTGAACGCGGGCTCATTTGGTTTGAGCAAAGCTCACCAGCTTAAACCCAAGGTCGCTGGCTCGAGCAAGGGGTTACTTGGTCTGCTGAAGGCCTGTGGTCAAGGCCTGTATGAGAAAGCAATCAATGAACAACTAAGGCAGGGGTCCCCAAACTACTGTCCGCTGAGGCCATTTATCCAGCCCCTGCTGCACTTCCAGAAGGGGCACCTCTTTCATTAGTGGTCAATGAGAGGAGCACAGGGTGCATCTGCACCCATAGTTGCCATTGATATACTGATCTGTTTGTTGATTTAAATTTACTTGCTCTTTATTTTAAATATTGTATTTATTCCGTTTTGTTTTTTTACTTTAAAATAAAATATGTGCAGTGTGAATAGGGATTTGTT
The DNA here is from genome assembly GCA_037038555.1 of Rhynchonycteris naso. Classification (NCBI taxonomy): domain Eukaryota; kingdom Metazoa; phylum Chordata; class Mammalia; order Chiroptera; family Emballonuridae; genus Rhynchonycteris; species Rhynchonycteris naso. The sequence goes on along the minus strand of CM072996.1, from coordinate 250,092,931 downwards.
CATAGGTTTTTTTATAGTCCGGCCCTCCAACAGTCTGAGGGACAGTGAACTGGAGCCCTGTGTAAAAAGTTTGGGGACCCCTGAACTAAGGTGTTGTTGCAATGAAAAACTAATGATTGATGCTTCTCATCTCTCTCCGTTCCCGTCTGTCTGTCTCTATCTATCCATCTCTCTGACTCTGTCTCTGTAAAAAAAGAAAAAAAGAAAAACCAAAAAACAAACAAAAGATGCATACATAGTAATATTCAGAGGTGCAATATGCTGTTTATAACTTTCCTTAATATCCTTCAAAAAGAAAACCTTGATTATTGAATAACACATTAACAACTGGAAAATCTAGGTGAATGTTCTTAGTAATCACACCATTGTATTAATTATACTGCAACCATGTCATTACAATAGTAATCAGACTATTCTCTCTACATATTTTAAAATTTCATTAACATGTAAAACATTTTTAATGTATTGTTTCAGTCAATCACGTAAATACATTATAAGAAAGTCAACAAACTGCCTTCAGCTTATTGTCCCTGGAAATCCATGCAAGAAACTCAGGCAATGACTTCCAAAGGTAAAGAATGGAAAGCACCTTATGGAAAGACAAAATCAAATGAAAAGCACCCAAGCAAAGAGATTCCAATCACTCATGAAACAAAAAACGTGGTAAGTAGTAGCTGGTCAGACTTATTCATCCATACAAAATACAGCAAAATATACTTTACATAAAAGACTGTAAAAAAGCATCATGTGGTCTAACCAGGTGGTGGCACAGTGGATAGAGCATCAAACCCTAAGGTTGCAGCTTGAGAACAGGCTCAGCAGCTTGACCATGTGATCATCACCTGGACCCCACAGTTGCTGGCTTGAGCAAAGGGTCACTGGTTTGGCTGGAAGCCCCCCATCCCCTGGTCAAGGCACATATGAGAAAGCAATCAATAAATAACTAAAAAAATCCACCACTACAAGTTGATGCTTCTCATCTCACTCCCTTCCTGTCTGTGTGTGTCTGTCTCTCTCTCACAAAAAAAGTATCATATTAAGCAGCAGTCAGAGGAATCCCCAATTGTCATCCCCTCTAAGTAAGGGATATCACAGAGATTAAACTAGAGCTATGACAACCTGAAAAGCTCATCTTCACCCAAAGCTTCAAATGCCTTCCCAGCAAATCTTCCGGGCTAGTCATCAACTGTAAATATTCACTCATTCATCTCATTGCTTCTTCCTGATCCTGCACAGCCCACATAGGGAGCGATTTTGCCCACAACTGTCATCTATAAAACCTAAGGGAGCCCAGCACAGGACAGTCTGTAAGCAACTCTGGCAGGAGGAAGGGTGAGAGGAAGGGGGATGGGGGATGGGAGACAAAGTGCCATAAGAAAGAAATTGGATGCTATACAAACTTGAAATAAACACTAATTTCACTGAAAATAATTTTAGAAGACAAATTACAGCAAAATGAAACATACAGAGGAATTTTCATTATTTATAAAATATATCTCCAATGCAACAGACCAAAGTTCCCGGGAGGAAGAGAAGAAAAGCTATAAGGGTAAAGAGAAAACAGAAAGCAGGAAAGTTAGTGAACAGACACTGAATGAGACAGGTAGTGTGGGGGAGGATCAGAGCTGTAACCACACGGAAGGGGCATGTGGTCTTTGAAAGAACACTCTGACACGCTAGTCCACACTGACAATCTGCACTTCCAGGATTGGGTCATTTTTTTATTTTTATTTTTCCTGGTTACTTTTTTTCTTTTTTTAAGATTTTATTTCTTCATTTTAGAGAGGAGAGAGAGAGAAAGAAAGAGAAGGGGAGGGAGGAGCAGGAAGCATCAACCTGTAGATGTTTATTGACCAGGTGACCAGGGTAGTCCAGGGTTTTGAACCAGCACCCTCAGCGTTCCAGATCAAGGCTTTATTTAAACACTATGCCGCCATGGGTCAAGCTCCTGGTTAAAGTCCACCTTGGTATTATGCAACTAGTCGTCATTGTTCTCATTGTTATAGGAAGCAGCCACTTTTGACCACACACCTGATAGAAAACTTCTGAATAAGAGTTACACTATCCACACAGGGGAGGTCTTATTTGCTGATGATGATACCATCAGTTTTATTCCACATTACCTTGGAATCTGCCACTTCAGCCAGACCTAATTCTTGAATGACCATGTTTATCCGTTCATTTTTTTCATGATTCGTCATAGTGGTTGGAAGCCGAACTGCTGCTGAGAACTGTAAATTTTCTCTCACTGTCAGAGTTCCCATCACAACGTCATCCTTAGGACAAAATGGCATTTTAACAAGATATATCAGGTCTTTTCTAATACCATCAGTCTTCAGTATACATAACTTAATCCACAAAATAAAATGCCAAACACAGAGTTTTAATTAATGATGAGCTCATAATTACTATATAAATTATATAATAACTCCATATATAGATAGCTGCAAACCCCAATAGAATAATTCTCATTTTCTATTTGTACCACCAAATAGAGCACAGGTAATTATAGTTACACTAGCAGATATTTCCACACTCCATTATACAAGAATTTGCCAATATATATTTTAAGAAATTACTGCTTTAGCCTGACCTGTGGTGACACAGTGGATAAAGCGTCGACCTGGGAACACTGAGGTCGCCAGTTCAAAACCCTGCACTGGTCTGGTCAAGTCACATATGGGAGTTGATGCTTCCAGCTCCTCCCCCCTTTCTCTCTTTCTCTATCTCTCTCTCTCACTCTGTGTCTTCTCTCTAAAATGAATAAATTACTGCTTTATTTTTTTTATATTTTTATTTATTTATTTTTTCCAAGGACAGAGAGAGTCAGAGAGAGGGATAGATAGGGACAGACAGACAGGAACGGAGAGAGGTGAGAAGCATCAATCACTAGTTTCTCGTTGCTCTTGCGACACCATAGCTGTTCATTGCTTGCTTTCTCACACGTGCCTTGACCAAGGGCCTTCAGCAGACTGAGCAACCCCTTGCTGGAACCAGCAACCTTGTGTCCAAGCTGATGAGCTATTGCTGAAGCCAGATGGGCCCGCGCTCAAGCTGGCAAGCTCAGGGTCTCGAACCTGGGTCTTCCGCATCCCAGTCCGACGCTCTATCCACTGCGCCACCGCCTGGTCAGGTGAATTTGCCAATATCTTTTGAAGCTAGGGCAAGGATAGAGATGACGGTAACAAAAAAAGTAAAACATTAGTAACTTTGGGAATATAATAACAAGAATTGATATCATTGACCTTAGAAAGGTTTTATTTCATATCTAAAATAGTTATCATGGCCCTAGCCAGTGGCTCAGTGGATAGAACTTGAATCTGGCATATAGATGTTCCAGGTTTGATTCTGGTCAGGGCACACAGGGGAGGAGACCATCTGCTTCTCATCTGCTTCTCTCCCCCCCCTTCTCCCTCTTCTCTCCCTCTTCCCCTGCCACCTGCCATAGCCAGTGGCTCAACTGGTTAGATCATTGGCCCTGGGCACTGAGGATAGCTCACTGGAGCATCAGCCTTAGGGACTAAAAATAGCTCAGTTGATTTGAGCATTGGGCCCAGATGGGTGTTGCTGAGTGGATCCCAGTCGGGGCACAGGTGAGAGTTTGTCTCACTAACTCTCTTCCTCTTACTTAAAAAAGAAATTATCATTGTTCTTACAAAGGTCACATCCTAGATTCTCCCTGTCTTTTCATTTCTCACAATTCTATACTTTATGGGAAATTATAAAACACTGGTTTAAAAAAAGTTGGTGCTACCTGACCAGGCAGTGGCGCAGTGGATAGAGCATCAAACTGGGACACAGAGGACACAGGTTTGAGACCTCGGGGTTCGAGACCCTGAGGTCGCCAGCTTGAGCATGGATTCATCTGGTTTGAGCAAAGCTCACCAGTTTGGACCCATGGTCTCTGGCTTGAGCAAGGGGTTACTCGGTCTGCTGTAGCCCCAAGGTCAAGGCACATATGAGAAAGCAATTAATGAACAACTAAAGTGCCACAACAAAAAATTTATGCTTCTCATATCTCTCTCTGCCTGTCTGTCTGTCCTTATCTATCCTTCACTCTGATTCTCTTTCTATCAAGAAGAAAAAACAAGTTGGTGCTATGCTCATGTCATGTAATTAATCAAGAGGAAGCACACTGAACTATCAGCAAAGGAACTTGTTCACATAAAACCAGAGAAATCTAAAGTGGAAATCCATGAATACTTACTTGTACCACATAACCTGAGTTACATTTGAAATTGGCAGGTCGAGGTCCTCCATTTATCAAAACATCTCCAGATAATCCCTGAGGATCTTTCCTTGCAGCTAAGATATCTAACAGCCTATAAAAGGACACAGATGTGGGTACAAGACATAAAAGGATATCACTTTGCAAAGCATATAAATGTCTAATCACCAGATTTTACACATGTAATTAATATATTATAGGTAGCCTGACCAGGCGATGGTGCAGTGGATAGAGCGTCGGACTGGGGTGTGGAAGACCCAGGTTCGAGACCCCGAGCTCGCCAGCCTGAGCGCGGGGCCCATCTGGCTTAAGCAAAAGCTTGCCAGCTTGGACCCAAGGTCGCTGGCTCCAGCAAGGGGTGGCTCGGTCTGCTGAAGGTTGGCGGTCAAGGCACATGTGAGAAAGCAATCAATGAACAACTATGGTGTCGCAACGGCAACGAAAAACTAATGATTGATGCTTCTTATCTCTCCCCGTTCCTGTCTGTCTGTCTCTATCTGTCCCCCTCTCTGACTCTCTCTCTGTCCCTATAAAAAAAAATTTTAAAATATATATTATATGTAACAGTAATTAAAAAATAAATTTTTAAAAATCATCTTAAAAATATGTTATTTTTATTATTTTTTTTCTAGCTCAGGATGTCTCTCAGCTATTATAAATCCAAATTCTATTCAAGTTAGAAAATGAACTGATCAAAAAATTCCATGGTTTAACTAAAATTATGTGTCTTTTTAAATTTCTCACCTTCCTTTTTTGAAATCTATGCTACAAAGCCCAAAAACATCACAGCAAGGCACTGTTGGCTAATCCAGCTCAGACTACCAAACTACCCTCCGGGTTTTCAGACCTTGTGGGGTCTCAACACAAGCAACATGCTCCTTTACTGAAACTCAGCCCAGTTATGATTCAATTCCATCTCCCCACTTTCAATATGATGACATTGCTATTGCAAAAACAATTATTGCAAATCATAGCTGACAGCTGTACGTCAATCACCTTATCACGTGCTGTTAGTAAAGCTGACCTAATAAGACTTTCTGCTCCTCAGGACAGAATCACAGCTGGCAAAAATGCATGCCATCCATAGTGTCTGGGACCAAAGTAGACATGCAGCAAATATTCAACCAGCACCATCCCTCATGAAGGTGATCCCGGAAAGCATATTAAAACTGCAAAGGAAAAGCTCACTGATACTCTGTTATACTCACGAAGATTTGCCTCCACCTGTGGGTCCCAGAATGGCGTTGAGGCCCGGTCTCATGATCCCACTGTAAATGCAGAAACGGACAGAAACAGACCGATTAACTGGTTCACTTTAAAACTGGTTCTACTGCGCCTGACCAGGCGGTGGCGCAGTGGACAGAGCGTCGGACTGGCATGTGAAGGACCCAGGTTCGAGACCCCAAGGTTGCCAGCTTGAGCGCGGGGGGCCCATTTGGCTTTAGGAAAAGCTCACCAGCTTGGACACAAGGTCGCTGGCTCCAGCAAGGGGTGGCTCGGTCTGCTGAAGGCCCACGGTCAAGGCACATATGAGAAAGCAATCAATGAACAACTAAGGTGTTGCGATGGCAACGAAAAACTAATGATTGATGCTTTTCACCTCTCTCCGTTCCTGTCTGTCTGTCCCTATCTATCCCTCTCTCTGACTCTCTCTCTGTCCCTGTAAAAACAAAACAAAAAACAAACAAAAACTAGTTCTACTAATTTAGGGTCTGCACTTAATACACTCAATGAAGGTAAAGAAATTAGACTTGAAAATAAAACCAACTTAAAAAAACAACAACCCAAATTGTACCTAAATTGTTGATTGCTAAAATTCTAATATAAAAAGGATGTCAGCCTGACCAGGCGGTGGCGCCACAGTGGATAGAGCATTGGACTGGGATGCGGAAGATCCAGGTTCGAGACCCCAAGCTTGCCAGCTTGAGCATGGGCCCATCTGGCTTGAGCAAAAGCTCGCCAGCTTGGACCCAAGACCCCTGGCTCCAGCAGGGGCTTGCTTGGTCTGCTGAAGGCCTGCGGTCAAGGCACATGTGAGAAAGCAATCCATGAACAACTATGGTGTCCCAATGGCAATGAATGATTGATGCTTCTCATTTCTCTCTGTTCCTGTCTGTCTGTCCCTGTCTATCCCTCTCTCTGACTCTCTCTCTGTCCCTGTAAAAAAATAAATAAATAAACATTTTTAAAAGGATGTCATCACACACACACACACACACACACACACACACACACACACACAAAAGGATGTCATCATTATTCACTTGTTTTATCCTCTTTCCTCACAGAGGACCTCAGGATCTACTTACTTAGTTCTAACAAATGAGATTACAAAATGTCCGAGGAAAAATGAAAATCAAGATTTTCATTAGCTTTTATAAAATATAATCACTATTTTAAATGGTAGTGGTCTATCAAACACAAGTTAAAAATAAGATAAATGAGAGCAACCTTTCTCCCATCCCAGAAATGCTATTTAGTAGACACCAGCAGATAAGAGAGAAATCAGAAATGCTACCTTAAATAAAAAGAATAGCTATTCTTATGGATGCCTAAACCAAAAATAAAAGTAAGCAAGAAATATGAGTATGGTATATAAGTGTCTAATCACTATGTTGTACCCCTGAAACTAATAATAGTATATGTCAATTGTAATTGATGTTTTTTTAAAAAAATATGGAACAAAAAGATTTGACAAAATTTTTATGAATGTAAGAATGCAAGGAAAGAACTCGTCTATTACTGGAATGTTGAACCATAAAAACATGAAGCCTTAAACAGATCACACTTTTAGTGCATCTACTAAAATGTAAGCAAAAGAAATGTACACTTGTCCAGTATGCATTTTAAATCCATTCGACCTGCACATATTCAAATGATGTGTTACTTCAACTTAGCACAAGATCTGATGTAACCAACATTTTTATGACTGTTATGTTCCACAAAAAACATGTTGACTTTCAAAAAGGTTACTCAATCCATCTAAGCATGTCACAAAACATCAAAGCTTTGCGCCTGACTAGGCGTTGGCGCAGTGGATAGAGCATCAAACTGGTATGTGGAGGACCCAGGTTCGAGACCCCGAGCTCACCAGCTTGAGCGCAGGCCCATCTGGCTTGAGCAAAAGCTCGCCCGTTTGGACCCAAGGTCGCTGACTTGAGCAAGGGGTTGCTCAGTCTGCTGAAGGCCCACAGTCAAGGCACATATGAGAAAGCAATCAATGAACAACTAAAGTGCCACAATGAAAAACTGATAATTGATGCTTCTCATCTCTCTCCGTTCCTGTCTGTTTATCTACCTTTTCTCTCATTTTCCCAGTCAGGGTCTCTTAATCAAAATACTAAAGCAGCAAGAAAGTAGGTATGTAAACAGAAGGTGTTGCTACATATAGCAAACTCTATCTAATCCTACATAGCCCCTGATCTCACTACCACCCAATCAATCTATCTCAGGTCTCTGGCATTTATATTCTACCCACATGCAAAAATTTTCTCCCTTATTTGTCATTTCCTAGCTTTCTGGGTGCAGTTGGTTGATACTAACAGAAAAGACCACAATCCCATAAAATGCAACAAGAACACCTGAGTCGCTTCAGGTTAGGGGCCATACCTGGCCAAAGAGCTCTTATAACCACTCTTTTAGTATCAGAGAGCTAGAAAAGGTGCTTGCTTTATCTAAGAATAATTATTTCCCCTACTAAACAAACACATTAACAAAAGAAAACACATAAGCCATGGTGTTTGAGCAAACCCAGCGGTACTCCCTGCTCCTGAGGCTCCAGTGAAAGGATCAGTGTCAAGCCTCTAGAAATTATAAAAACATGAACAATCCTAATGACTATCAGATTATGACAGAATAGAGCTATATGGTCTCAAGTAGGTTCTATTCTCATTTCCCTCCTCACTCTACTGCCCATTCCACAACCACGTTAGACTTCCACTGCATAACTTAAGCAAAGCTAGAGCTTCCTTGTATTTAAGTAGTTTCTGTCTGCCTGTCCATCTGTGTAATGGGGAAAGACATTAGGTAAATTGTTATAGATGATAAATGACTATATATATACAGGCTACTCATTGAAAATGAGTCTATTTGAAAACTGAAGTATTTTCATGATATATTATCATTTCAACTTCCTGACTCTTGCTTCTAGAACATTAAGGACACAAGGTGCATACATACCAAGTATCCAGCTCATAAACTACAGTGACAGATCTTTTATTTCATAGATTAGAAAACTAAAGCTCAAAGGTTATAATTCTGCCCCCACAGAATTGTAACCTTGGGCAGTTGGAAATCACACAACCAGCCTCTCTCTCCACGAAACCACAGGCTTACCCAGGAAAACCTGAACGACACATTAATTATTCAGTTTCTCAAACAGAAGTTTACACACATGGGACAACCAGTTTAAAAATACTTTGGCTATTTTTTTAAAAATTAAACATATACCTAACATGTGATCCAACCATTTCACTCCTAGTTGAGCCAAAAAGAATAAAAGTGTGTGTCTATGTATCTGTACAGACATGTACACAAATGTCCACAGCATCTTTACTTGTATAGGTTAAACTTGTGAAGTTCACCATTGTCAATAAAGCTATTTTAACAAAAGTTCATATACATACTTGACATTCATTAGTATTTCTTTCTCAACTGTTTTTCTACAAAGTAGAAAACCACTCTTCATTTTCACACGATAGCAGATGTTATGAAAACTTAACACAGCTCCTTCAGTAAACATCTCCAGGTCGTTGGGGGTCCTTCTTGGGCAGTCGCTAGTTTTCCTCTGTGACATTGGGATACAAATTTGGTCATTACTGGAAGCCATCTGGAGAGTTTCTGCCTTTCTGTAGAGAGAAAAGCAACAGTAAGCTGATAGCCCAGAAAATGAGATTGTAAACACTAGGTAAGGATACATGTAAAACAAGTCCATTTTGGTACAAACTTCCAGTTATTAAATGAAAAAATGTTGGGGCTGAAATTTACAGCCTAGTAAGTATAGTTAATAATACTGTATTACATATTTGAAACTGGGTAAGAATAGACTTTTAAAGTTCTCATCACGCCCTGGACAGATAACTCAGTTGATTAGAGCATCATCCCCAAAGCACAGAGGTTGCTGGTTTGATCCCTGGTCAAGGCACATATAGGAACAAATGAATGTTCCTATCTTTTTCTCATTCTCTCCCTTGCTTTCTCTAAATTAATAAAATAAATACTTAAAGTTCTCGTCATGAGAAAAAAACCTTTTAACTGTGTGGTGATAGATGTTAACTATACTTACTGTGGTGATCATTTCATTATACATACAATTATTGATTCACTATTGCACACCAGAACTAATGTAATATGACAGTTTTATATCTAATAAAAATAATATAAAAAATAGAGATCCAGCCTTGGCTGGGTAACTCACTTGGTGAGAGCATCATCGCAATACAACAAGACAGGAGGTTTGATCCCAGGTCAGGACACATATAGGAATCAACCAGTGAATGCATTAATACGTGGAACAAACTGATGTTTCTCTATCTCTATCTCAAATCAATCAATCAATAAAAACAAGTGTTGCTTTAAAAGAATATTATGGTATATGACCTAAGATCAAGTACAGACTACATGATCACCATCACCCCATTTTTGTTTGTTTTGCTTAATTTTGGAGTTAGTGGCATGGTTATTACAAAAAGAAACTTTCACTGGTTATAATACTCCTTCAATCAGCTAAGAAAAAATCCAAATAACAAACACAAAAAATAAGACAAACTCCAAATTCATTTAGGATAACGCAACCATTTCCTTAATGGGTTAACATATTTAAATTTCACAAAAACATAAAGTATAAAAATGATTTAAGAAAATCAAACAAATAGTTAAGCTGCAAAGAGTCTAAAAGAAAAACTGAGTATTAAATTAACATAGTTTAAAATGTTTCCTTAAGGATGTTACAAAATGCCCCTTTATTTATTTTAAAAAATTATTGATTGATTTTAGTGAGAGAGGAAGGGAGAGAGTGAGAGAGAGAGAGAGAGACAGGAACATTAATCTATTCCTGTACATGCCCTGACCAGGGTTCAAACCGGCAACCTCTTGGTTCAGGACAATGCTTTAAACAGAGCTACCTGGCCAGGGCACAAAAAGCCCCATTAAAAGATGTGTAATTAGACTCTGGCATGATAGCTCAGTTAGTTAGAGCATCATCTGGAAGTACAGAGATTGCTGGTTTGATCCCTGGTCAGGGCATATTGGAACAGATTGATGTTCCTGTCTCTCTCACAAACTCTCTCTCTCTCCCCCATTTCCTCTCTCTCCAGAATCAATAAAATAAAACAAAAAAAAAGATTTAATTAGGGTAAGAAATTAAGATGAGACTGACCTGTGGTGGCACAGTGAATAATTGATCTGGAATGCTGAGGTCCAGGTTTTACAACCTCTGGCTAGCCCAGTCAAGGCACATATGAGAAGCAACTAGGAAACTATGAGTTGGTGCTTCCTGCTCCACCTCCCTTCTCTCTCTTTCTCTCTGCTCTTTAAAATCAATCCATAAAATCATTTTTTTTTTTTAAAAAAAAGAAGAAATTAAGGTGGACTCAGCAGCTTGTAAATAGGTTGGAAATGTGAAACTTCTATAAACATAGTTTTAACTTAAGTAATCTATGAAGAACTTTCTATCATGGAGTAGTTGTTCAAAAGCAATCATCTTCCTAAGAACAACTATAAAAGTAGATAAAAGCAACTGTTTCAAGAGTTTTGTCTGATGACAGCAACCAAAGCAGCTAGGACTTGAGAAGCCAAAATCCTGGGAAGGTGAAAACCACACAACCGGATAGCCAGCATTCTGCACCCTCTCCTCTAGAGGCAAAGTGCACACACCCGGGGCAAAATCCTGGAATAAAAACAACAAAAAACAGGTAGACAGAAGCTGCTAGAGGCTAAAAACCTGAGCAAGTATTTCAGCAGTCTCTCAGTACTAGGGAGATAAAATTTGCAGTTGCAAGCATACCAGAAAGGAAGGGCCCAGAAAACCTCAAGCTTTGGAGATTCCAGAGGACTATGCCTTGGTAATAATGTGAATAACCCCGAAATAGACTAGCCTCTACTAGATCAGAGTAATCTGTTCATAGTTTGTCCACTAGGAGACAGTTAAATCCACGCTCAAATAAGACATAATCATCCAAAACTTTGATAAAAAATTACCAGGCATATTTCAGAAAACAAGACCTAATGTTTCAAATACAAAAAAAAAAAAAAAAAAAAAAAGGAAGAAAAAGAAAAAGAAATAGCCTGGGCGGGATAGCTCAGTTGGTTAAAGCATGCCAATAGACAGAAGTTGCTGGTTCGATCCCCAGGAAGGGTACATACAGATCCTGATTGATGTTTCTGTCTCTTTCTCTCTCACTCCCTCTATATATCAATTTTAAAAATTAAAGGAAAACAGTAATAGACTCATGGTAATACAGATTGGAAATCGTCAAGCATTGACATTAAAATATCTAGTTACTGGCCTGTGGTGCCACAGAGGATAGAGCACCGACCTGGAATGCTGAGGTCACCAGTTGAAAACCTTGGGCTTGCCGACGCAAGACACATACGACAAGAAAAATATCTACTTAATGTATTCAATAAAGTAGATGAAAAGATACACTAGGTATTACCAAACAATGAGTGTATATATTTTAAATCAATGGATGAGTTTGACAGAACGTTAGTGGTAGAAGGGTATGCAGAAATCAACCAGACTGAAGCATGAATAAAAATTAGCACTATGGAAACACACACACAAACTCTGAAAGGGATGAAAAAAAGTTTTTTAAAGCCTAATAAACCGTTCTCTCTGCGGCCGGCAGAGGGCGCCTCCTCCTATACCATGTCAGCCATCAGACATCAACAATCTATGCAGGAGCTGAGGTTACCACAGCTGCTCTTGGCCGCTGTCCTGGGTGCTCGGCTCCTGAGGGGAGCGGACTGACCGGTGGACACACGTGGTCGCGCTCCTGGAGCTACAGCTACAGGAGGGAGAGGATGGCAGTCCTTGGACAAGCTCTACCAGGTGGAGTATGCCAAGAGTGGACACGCCTCCTGCATTTGCTAGGTCACAAATCTTGAATTTAAGAGGCTTCAAGTTACTTCAGCAGCACATCTAGTGCTCAGATTTATGCAATCATCAGTTCAAATGCTATAGAGATGTTCACCTAAAACTATGTACTCTTATTGATCAATATCACCCATTAAATTTAATTTCAAAATAAAAAATTCATGAAAGTAAAATAATAAAAAATAAATTAAAACATTAAGAAAGAGAGAGAGATGTGGCCAGGCCCATTAAGATGTGCTGTACAGCCTGACCAGGCGGTGGCGCAGTGGATAGAGCGTTGGACTGGGATGCGGAAGACCCAACTTCGAGACCCTGAGCTCGCCAGCTTCAGTGCGGGCCCATCTGGCTTGAGCAAAAGCTCGCCAGCTTGGACCCAAGGTTGCTGGCTCCAGCAAGGGGTTGCTCGGTCTGCTGAAGGCCTGCAGTCAAGGCACATGTGAGAGAACAACTATGGTGTCGCAACGGCAACGAAAAACTGATGATTGATGCTTCTCACCTCTCTCTCCGTTCCTGTCTGTTTGTCCCTATCTGTCCCCTCTCTCTGCCTCTACCAAAAAAAAAAAGGTGTGGATCCACTCCAGATCTTGAAGACTTACTATGAATAAAAGGTAAAATATCTCTACTTGACCAGGCGGTGGTAGAGGAGATAGAGTGTCAATCTAGGATGCTGAGGAACCAGGTTCGAAACCCCAGGGTTGCAGGCTTGATCCTGGGACCATAGACATGACCCTATGGTTGCTGGCTTGAGCCCAAAGGTCGCTGGCTTGAGCAAGGGGTCACTGACTCAGCTGGTGCCCCCAGGTCAAGGCACATATGAGAAAGCAATCAATGAACAACTAAAGTGCTGCAACTACCAGTTGATCTCTCTCCCTTTCTGTCTGTCTGTCCCCGTCTGTTCCTCTTTGTCTCTCTCGCATTAAAAAAAAGTAAAATGTCTCTCATGAATAACTTTATATGCATTACACATTGAAATTATATATTAAATATATTGTTTATATGGAAGATAGAGGTAGTGTTTTACAGTTTCCAAATGCTATGTTATATGATCTCAGTTTGTCGCAAACCAGCGCGGCTAGTAATTCCAGGTCCTGAGGGAGAACGGTGCAGAATTAAGAAAATAGACTCACCAAGAAAAAAGGATGGGATAGGGAGGCTTCTTCAGTGCTGATGGCAATATCACAGAGCAAGCCCCCCCCACATCCCCGGTCTTTGCTTTATTATATAGCTTAGACAATTAAAGCCTTTAATCTAATATACAAATAGGGAAGTCTCTGATATAAAGCCACTCATCTGAGGCATAAATTGGATTCCTCATAAGATTGCACCACCCTACATAATCCAACAGACAAGGGCGTGGAGAAAAGCTTAGTGTTGAAAAGATCTTAGTATTAAGAGAGTGGGAAAGGCTCAGTCCCAAACCAAGCCATAGGCTACAATGACCCCGCCAGCCCACAGCCCGTCTCCCACATCATTTAATTTACACAACTTGTGCTGAGTTACTCCATCTTACAGAAGAGACTATGAGCTAATATTGAAACTCCAGGATGAGATCCTAGGTCTTTAGACTTTCACTGGGTAATGACTCCATTGATTGAACACTTATGTAACAGATCACTTTAACAGTATTTATTCATAATAGGATAATTGAATGCTTTTTGCATTCCTAGTGATGGTCAGATAAGAATACAAAGTGTTGACCTGACCTGTGGTGGTGCAGTGCCTAATGAACCCGGAACCCTGAGGTCACCCATTGGAGACCCTGGGCTTGCCTGGTCTAGGCACATACTACAAGCAATCAATGAACAACTAAAGGAAAGCAACTATGACAGTGGTTTTTAACCTGGGTTCTATTGAACCCTACGGATTCGATGAGTCAGTCTCAGGGGTTCGGAAAAGCCTCTGCCGTGGAGGCCAGAATAAAGTAATACCGTAATTTGTTGTGAGTTCATGCACTTTGTTGGTTTTGTTCTTTGAGCAAGGTGATGTTCATGCATGACTCATTTTGTGCACCAGTAAAAAAACATATACCTATGTCTTGAATTTGGAAAAAAAGTCATATTTTATTTATCACTAAAGAAGGGTTCGGTGAATGCGCATATGAAACTGGTGGGTTCGGTACCTCAAAAAAGGTTAAGAACCACTGAACTATGAGTTGATGCTTATTTCTTCCCCCACCTCTGTAAAATCAATAAATAAAATATTAAAAAAGAAAGAAATGAAAGCTACCTAGACCTAAGAACTAGTCCAAAGGGACTGGGCTAGTGATCAGTGTGAGAGTTCAGAACTCACCCCAAGATTGCCAATGTGACACCCAGATATTTTCTTTTTAATTAATTTATTTTTTTACAGAGACAGAGAGAGTCAGAGAGAGGGATAGATAGGGACAGACAGACAGGAATGGAGAGAGATGAGAAGCATCGATCATCATTTTTTGTTGTGGCATTTTAGTTGTTCATTGATTGCTTTCTCATATGTGCCTTGACTGTGGGGCTACAGCAGACCGAGTGACCCCTTGCTCAAGCCAGGGACCTTGGGTCCAAGCTGGTGAGCTTTGCTCAAGCCAGATGAGCCCGCGCTCAAGCTGGAGACCTTGGGGTTTCGAACCTGGGTCCTCTGCATCCCAGTTCTACGCTCTATCCACTGTGCCACTGCCTGGTCAGGCCAGATTTTGGGGGGCTAATGGAAACTTTAGCCTTGGGCTGAGAGGAACTTTTGCCCCTACATTAAGTACCTACAAGAACTTGAATTAAGGTCCTTGTTCAGAATAAGGGATTATCAACCGTAATCTCTTAGACCTACCTGTATGACAGGGCAAACTTTTTTTTCTTTTTTAATTTTGAACGTATATTTATTAAAGTTGGGGACAGCGCAACAAGGAAAGGCTAGGGATAGAAGAAACAAGAGAAGAGAGCCTAGGCGGAGCTACTCTTCCTCTCTAGAAATGTAATAGGAGTCTGGGCAGGGCTGTTTTGGCTCAGTGAGAAGTCAGATAAAAGGGAGTCTTGGAAACAGGTTAAGAGGGTTAGGTCAGGACAAGCTGCTGCTGCCCATTGCTTCCCTGGTTGCAGACCTCATGGGGTCATTTAGAGATTAGGTAATGCACACCTGAGAGGGAAGATGGAGAAGAGAAAGGCATGGGTGTGCTAGTAGGAGGGAAAGCACCCAGAGCAAACCTATATTTACTAAACATTGGCTCTTATTATTCTGCAATGACCCTTTGAAGCCCCCAAGGCACCTTACCTCACACTTAGCTCAGAATGTCTTCTGTACCTAAATTTTACTTTCTATTTCTGAACCTCCTGTGTATGTGCGGTCTCTGACTCGTGTATGGGAGGGCCCCATACATATGTAATTACTAAATTTGGTTATTTTCTCTTACTAATCTGTCTCATGTTCATTTAATTATTAGACCAGCCAAAGAACCTTGAGGGTAAAGTTTCTTTCTCTCCATATCAGAAAAGTGCAAGAAACTGTTCAACAGGGTTTCTGACCTGGTTAAGACTTTATTCTGTCATCTTGCCAAAAACAAAACTTCTTCACTGAAGTCAAGATGAAAGCAGCAGTTTTACTTTCCCCATACCCATCCAGCCCCAGTTTAAATAACCTGCACGGTGCTCTCCAGAGAGCACGCCGGTGCCTTTTAACACCTCTTTCCACTAGGCACGTTTTTCTTGCCTCTGTAACTTGTTTCCTGAGCTCTCTTCTTCTAGAGCTCACTTCTACTTCTATGATTTTCTAAATAAACTTTCTGCCTGACCAGGCAGTGGTGCAGTGGATAGAGCGTCAGACTGGGATGTGGAAGACCCAGGTTCAAGACCGCAAGCTCGCCAGCTTGAGCGCAGGCCCATCTGGCTTGAGCAAAAGCTCGCCAGCTTGGACCCAAGGTCGCTGGCTCCAGCAAGGGGGTGCCCGGTCTGCTGAAGGTCCGCGGTCAAGGCACATGTGAGAAAGCAATCAATGAACAATTAGGGTGTCGCAACGAAAAACTAATGATTGATGATTCTCATCTCTCTCTGGTCCTGTCTGTCTATCCCTATCTATCCCTCTCTCTGACTTTCTCTCTGTCTCTGTAAAAAAATAATAATAAAAAGAAATAAAAAATAAACTTTCTTTTATAGTTTGAAATAAATAACCAGTATACTACTACCTTCCATGCTATAATTCTCTGAATATTTTATCTCTATATGACTCTAAAATGAGATATTCAATATCTAAGTCTCCTAGTGAAGTAGAATACTTGCTTTAAAATATTATGGGGTGGGGAGAATTATCATGAGAAGGAGGAATAACTACTAATGGGTTTTTAAACAGGAGAATGGCCTGACTTGTGGTTGTGCAGTGTGGATGGACTATCGACCTGGAACACTGAGGCTGCCAGTTCAAAAAACCCCTCGCTTGGCCCTGGCTGGATAGGTTGGTTACAGCAGGTCTGAAATGCAGAGGCTGCAGGTTTGATTCCCAGTGAGGGAACATACAGGAATAGATCCATGTTCCCATCTCTCTCTTGCAAAATAAAGGAAAAACAAAACAAAACAAAAAAACCCACACACCGACTTCCTTAGCCTCGCCTGTGGTGGCACAGTGGATAAAGCATCAGCCGGGAATGCTAAGGTCACTGGTTCAAAACCCTGGGCTTGCCTAGTCAAGGCACATACAACAGCAATCAGTTTACAACTAAAGTGAAGCAACTATGAGTTGATACTTCCTCCGCCCCCTCTTCTTTGTAAAATTAACAAATAAAGTCTTTTTTCTTAATTAGTTACCTGAAAGATTTGTCCACCAGGGGAATTAACAGATACAGTAATTTTTTTCATTTTATTTATTCATTTAAGGGCGAGGGGAGGGAGAGAGAGAAAGGGAGGGAGAAAGTGAGAGAGAAGGGGGGAGAAACAGGAAGCATCAACTCCTATATGTGCCTTGACCAGGCAAGCCCAAGGTTTCAAACCAGCAACCTCAGCCTTCCAGGTCGACGCTGTATCCACTGCACCACCACAGGTCAGGCCAATAAATAAAATCTTTAAATAAAAAACAGGCTTGCCTGGCCTGACCAGGCGGTGGCGCAGTGGATGGAGCGTCGAACTGGGATGCAGAAGACCCAGGTTCGAGACACCGAGCTCACCAGCTTGAGTGTGGGCCCATCTGGCTTGAGCAAAAGCCAAGCTCACCACCTTGGACCCAGGGTCGCTGACTTCAGCAAGGGGTGGCTCGGTCTGCTGAAGGACAGCGGTCAAGGCACATGAGAGAAAGCAATCAATGAACAACTAATTAAGGTGTCACCACGGCAACGAAAAACCAATGATTGATGCTTCTCACCTCTCTCCGTTCCTGTCTGTCTGTCCCTATCTATCCCTCTCTCTGACTCTCTCTCTGTCCCTGTTTAAAAAAAAAAAAAAAAAGATATGAAAAATCTGCTGTAATGGAATACTTCATTTAAAAAAAAACCAAAACTCTTGACAGAGAAAAATACAGAGTATTTGAAGCACACAAGGTCGGTCTACCTACCCCTCTAGAAAATTTGGATTTATCCCCAAAGAAGCCGCAAACCATTAAACAGCAGCATCTGTGAGCACAGGGTTTTAGCATCCAACAAGTGTTTTTCATAACACTAGAGTAAGGAGAATTACAACTACAGCAAGCAGTCCTAGAAAATGTACCATTGCAGGAACTATTGAATGGGCACACAGGATGCACTACCACTGCCATGATTCAATCTCCTCTACATCCTGTGACACAAGACATTTCCTCAGAAGTAAGCACCAAGAAAAGCTTCTCTAAACAACTGATGTTTTCCCTCATGATCTTCATAGAATTGTGTGACTGCTGGCCTCCAGGATGCAACTTAATTTGTGTGAGGTCCTCCCATCTGTCCATGTCCATTCTAATGTGTCCTCCACAGTAACTCTACTTCCAGTTTTTCTTGTGTAACACTATGCTTATCTCAACTGCTTCTTGGATGCTAAATAAATGCAGAAATAGATTTTGAATGTATTTTAGTACCATCTTGATTCAAAAAAATGTGCTGCCTAAGCGAGCTCTTGCTGAATGCCCAGGTTCCAGAACAAAAATGATCGATAAACATGTGTTAGTATAAATCTATTTTTTTTCTGATACTGGAACAAGCTTTTATTTGTAGATGGTTAGAAAAGAAAAGAAAACTAGGCAACATTTCAGTTTTTTGTTTGTTTGTTTTTCACGGTTTAATAGATTTTCAATCTAACTTTTTTGGTCTTCTATTTTCTTTCCTGTTTTATTCTAATGCATGGGTCCCCAAACTACGGCCCGCAGGCCGCATGCGGCCCCCTGAGACCATTTATTCAGCCCCACCGCACTTCTGGAAGGGGCACCTCTTTCATTGGTGGTCAGTGAGAGGAGCACAGGATGCATCCGCACCCATAGTTCCCATTGAAATACTGGTCAGTTTGTTGATTTAAATTTACTTGTTATTTATTTAAAATATTGTATTTGTTCCCGTTTTGTTTTTTTTACTTTCAAATAAGGTATGTGCAGTGTGCATAGGGATTTGTTCATAGTTTTTTTTATAGTCCAGCCCTCCAACAGTCTGAGAGACAGTGAACTGGCCCCCTGTGTAAAATGTTTGGGGACCCCTGTTCTAATGTATCCAGCAATCTTTACCCACAGAGAAATCACACAAGTAAGCTTACATCTCTAGTAAATCATCCAAAGTTTTCCAAAGTTATAGACAAACTCTATAGGATAGATAAAAACTTATTGAGTATGAAAGTTACTAAAAGGTGGGAAAATGTATGTTAATATTAGTATTTTGAAATTAACCAATATATTCTAGTAATTTGAAAGGGATTAACCAATAGATTATCTAACAAAAAAAGAATATATTGGCTAATCCCTTTTAAAGTAACAATATTAACAAACTTTTTTCCCATCTTGTAGTAACTTCCATGCTCAATAAGCTTTTATCTACCCCAAATCAACTTTACTTTCACACATTTGAAGGCAAGAGTTTTACCAACTGGCCCTTAACACACACTACTATACAAAAAATTAGCTGCACCAACACACCGTTTTCTGAAAAAGGAGTCTGAATTTTCAGTTTGTATTTCATATTTATTTTCAGATGAAAATGAAAGGGACTATTTAAAACCTAGTCATCCAAATTGAACACTTTTCTTTTTGTACCAAATGTACTCCCAAGACCCACCAACCTTTCAAGCCAAAGATATCCCAAAGTGCTGTGACCACTTATGCACTCTTAGGGTCCCTGAGCTCAGAGGCAGAATGCTAATAATCAGTCGCTAAATACGGAAGAGTCCGCCAGACCTTCCCAACCTACCCTGAGGATGCAGCTCCTACATTTCACATGGACATCAAGCGTTTACACTGTACTTTCCAAACCTGAAGTTTTTCCCCAATACTTCCCAGCTCCTTTCCAGGCTGCCTACTCTTTACATCTCCCCAATCTCTGTCGGATGGTCCAGAACTCTCTCTACCCTCCTACAGGCTCTGGTCTTGGTCTGTAACCATGGACTCAGGACACAGCCCACGTGTGGAAAACCCTGTCCCAGGTGACCTTTCTGGGCCGATGTCCACAGCCCCGCGGCCAGCCCACCCACTTGGCCCTTGCGTTCCCCAAGAGCCCAGCACTCACATGCGCAAAGAACACTTGGGAAGACAGTGCCCTGGAGTCACGGTCACGGTCACAAGCAATGAGCTGCTTCCAGCAGGGGCATCAAGGAGGCAGATGCAGGAAGAGCCGATGCGGGCTTCGCCTCCCACGCTTCGGGCTACAAGCTGGCCAAGGTCCCTTCTTCACGCCCAGACTCTCTGGGTTCCACGACCATGGAAGGTGTGGAAGGCGTGGTACCGCCTGCCTGGCTGGGATAAGTGCTGGAGCTGAGCCCACGTCCAGCGTAGTGCAGGTACCGAGTCCCAGACTGGACCCGCCGCCATCCGTTGGTGGGCTGGGGTCACAGACACGTCTGTGCCGGAGCACGCAGGGAAAACCCGAAAACTCAGGCCCCAGGGTTCGTACGAAATGAGCAGTTGGCAATCACAGGACGCCACCCCAGCTCATCAGTACCAGTCTGGTAGATTAACTTCGTCACCACTGGTGTCTGCCGCATCTAAGCACCACGGGACGCTGACGCCCGGGCTTTTATCAGTTTCCCTGTTGTCCATTCAGAGCAAGTAGGCGGTCTCTATTAAATGAGCTTCTGAGAAATCCTGCGCTCCAGGGCCAATAAAATCATGAACTAAATCTGGGGTGGGGGTGGAAGGTGTAGACACATTCCTTGAATGAAACTATTACTGATAAGGGTTTAAATGCATTCTTCGCTCTCCTGTAATAAATATTTCCTTGAAAGACACTGATCATTCAGAAAAGCTGGAAAGTGGATTTGCACATTCAGGAAAATGATTGGTTATTGGGCTTTATGAATGTGTATGCTATGCCAAAATTTATCTGCTGCATCTAGTCTAAGAAATTAGTATTTGCATCTAGATATTTTCTGGTTTGCATATACAAACAAAATTATATCACTTCAGTTGTTTAAAGCAAAAAAGCTTTGGCCAGGTCTGATTAAAAAATTGGTTACAGCCTGACCAGGCGGTGGCGCAGTGGATAGAGCGTCTGACTGGGACACGGAGGACCAAGGTTCGAGACCCCGAGGTCGCCATCTTGAGCGCCGGCTCATCTGGTTTGAGCAAAAAGCTGGCCAGCTTGGACCCAAGGTAGCTGGCTCGAGCAAGGGGTTGCTCAGTCTGCTGAAGGCCCGCAGTCAAGGCACATATGAGAAAGCAATCAATGAACAACTTAGGTGTAGCAACGAAAAACTGATGATTGATGCTTCTCATCTCTCTCCGTTCCTGTCTGTCTGTCCCTGTCTATCCCTCTCTCGGACTCTCTCTCTGTCTCTGACTCTCTCTCTGTCCCTGTAAAAAAAAAAAAAAAAGCATTGAGAAGGAGGTCTACTTGCATGGTTTTTTGAAGGGGATCTAATAATCAAACACCTGAGACGAATTAATAAGAGAGAATACCAAATTTAATACACATGTATGTATGGGAACTTCACATACATATAAGAATGAGATCCCGGATATACTGAGGTTCAAAGATAGAAAGGGAACATGGGTATATGAGACATTCCAAACTAAAAAGGAGTTCATGTATCTTCAAAGGATTATTGCCAGAAGAGTAGATGTTTAATAAATAAGTTTTCTTTGACATATAGGTGGGTCAAAAAGAGATTATAACTGATAATCTCTTATTTGGACAAAGCCCCTAACTAGAGTTCTTATCTGTATTTAAAGAGATGGGTGTAGTTTTTAGCTTGAAGGTAAAATTGCCTTAGGTCAAAACAAAGGAATTTTTATACAGTGTGTCCGTAAAGTCGTGGTGCACTTTTGACCGGTCACACGGTCAAAAGTGCACCACGACTTTACGGACACACTGTACTTACTTGGCAGAGGACATACCATGATCACAAAGGTGGTTTTCCCAGGACAAGGCTTATTTATTGCACTCTGGCTGTGTTGACCCCTGCAAATTCTTCCAATGTGGGAAACTCAGCTGTATCATTTGTGGTAATAGGAGACTGCATTCCTGCTCTCTCCTGGTACTTAAAAACAACCAAACAAACCAACAGAAAACAATTTCTGTAAAGTTTGAGCCAAACTGACAACATATGCAAGTATAGCAAGATTTAAAATGTTGCTGAGATCTGATCTGTGGTGGTGTAGTGGATAAAGCATCAACCTGGAATGCTGAGGTCACTGGTTCAAAACCCTACACAGGTCTGGTCAAGGCACATATGGGAGTTGAGCTTCCAGCTTGTTGGGGAGATAAAATATATTATGCTCACTTTGTTAAAGATGGTGCTGCCCACATGGAAGTTCGTTGATATTAATGTGTGTTCTGGAACAGGCTGTGGGCAGGCCGGGTCGTTATAGCCTAAGGCTTAGTTTTAAGAGTAAGCCCTTCTCCACACCCTTGACTGATTGGATGATGTAGGGTGGTGCACTCTCATGATGAATCCCATTGTGCCTCAGATGAGTGGCTTTGTATCAGAGACTTTCTTGTTTGTATAATTGGATTAAAGGTTTTGAATCTATGCTATAAAATGGGCAGACCAGTAGCTAGTTCTCTCTTGGTTCCTGAGGTAGAAGAGAAGAGAGCAGATTAAGGCCACATGGAGGCCAGGAGAAGCAGTCAAGATGGCAGAATGCTGAGGGAGAAGCCAGTTTGTTAAGAGTTTGTGCTGTAGGAGATGGGGAACAGAGGTGAATAAGTCTGGTGAGCTAGAAACCTTTGATTCTAGGAAACTCGGATAAGTCAGTAGCTTTGTGAGCACTGAATGAGTGGGTTTTGGAGCCCAGTGTGTGTTTTTGCTTGCCCGCCGGGTGCAAGCTAGAATTAAACCTGATGGCTCACCAGTTTTTGGCTCCGTTGTTTCATTACCTACTGTTCGAATCAAATGCGAACCTGCACGGGTCAGGCTGCTGTGATGGTGGCCTCGACTACTGGCTTTACACAGCTCATCCCCCCTTTCTCTCTTTCTCTCTCTGTCTCTCTCACTCTGTGTCTCCTCTCTGAAATGAATAAAATAAAAATAAAGAAAAAGATTTAAAAAAAAATAAGAAAAAACAATTCCCTGGGTTCCTTGGTCAAGGGACATATGGGAGTCAATGTTTTTTGCTACTCTCCCACTTCTCTCTCTCTCTTTCTTTCTCTCTCTCCTCTATAAAATGAATAAAAATAAATAAAATGCTACTGAGAATAACATTTTTATAGTTTCTTTTATGCATTTGAAATTAAAGAGGTTATTCTTTTTTTAATTTCTTGGGGTGGCATTGGTTAATAGAAATTAAGTAGGTCCTTAAGGAAAATTAAATGAAGGTGTCAGAAAACAAGGCAGAATTGGATTGCAGGATAGTTAAGAGTTATTTACTTTTAGGCATTAACCTGTAACGCTGAGGTCTTTGGTTCAAAATCCTGGGCTTGCCCTGTCAAGGCACGAAGAGCAAGCAACAAGCAATCAATGAACAACTAAAATGAAGCAAGTATGAGCTGATATTTTTCATTTTTACCCCACCCCCATTTCTCTCTGTAAACTCAATAAATAAAATCTTTAGCCTGACCATGGTGGCACAATGGATAGAGCATTGGAATGGAACGTGGAGAACCCAGGTTCAAAACCCTAAGGTCGCCAGCTTGAGCACAGGCTCATCTTGTTTGAGCAAGGCTCACCAGCTTGGGTCCAAGGTCGCCGGCTTGAGCAAAGGGTGGTCTACTGTAGCCCCCCCTCCAATCCCCCGGTCAAGACACATATAAGAAAGCAATCAATGAACAACTAAGGTGCCACAACGGAAAGTTGATGCTTCTCCTCTTTCTCCCTTACTGTCTGTCTGTCTGTTCCTCTTTGTCTCTATCACAAAAATAAATAAATAAATAAAATCTTTTTTTGAAATAAAGATTATTTGCTCTTAGCAGGAAGATACTGAAAGGGTGGTTTAGGTAGTAGCCAAGTTATGTTAACATAGATGCACAGAAACAATGGGTAGGGCTTGCTTCAGGAAAAGATAAACTTTTTACTAAACAGTTATTTGAGCCCTGGCCGGATAGCTCTGCATATTCCAAGGTTACAGGTTTGATTTCCACACAGGACACATACAAGAATCAACCAATGAATGCATAAATAAGTGGAACACAAATCAATGTCTCTCTCTTTCTCTGAAAAGTCAATAAGTTAAAAAGAGGAAAAAACCAACAACAACAAAAAAATAAAGATAAAGAGTTATATGCCAGCTTGACCAGGTGGTGGTGCAGTGGATAGAGCGTCGGACTGGTATGCGGAAGACCCAGGTTCGAGACCCCAAGCTCGCCAGCTTGAGCGCAGGCCCATCTGGCTTGAGCAAAAGCTCACCAGCTTGGACCCAAGACCCCTGGTTCCAGCAGGGGCTTGCTTGGTCTGCTGAAGGTCCGCGGTCAGGGCACATGTGAGAAAGCAATCAATGAACAACTAAGGTGTCACACCGGCAATGAAAAACTAATGATTGATGCTTTTCACCTCTCTCCGTTCCTGTCTGTTTGTCCCTATCTATCCCTCTCTCTGACTCTGACTCTCTCTCTCTGTCCCTGAAAAAAAAAAAAAAAAAGAGTTATATGCCTGGGGCATACCTCCCCATCTAGGAACTTATGATTTATGATGAGGTTACCCTGCGAGATTACTTTCCACAGAACCTCTTTCATCTACATCAGTCGTTCTTAACCTTTTTTGAGGTACCGAACCCACCAGTTTCATATGCGCATTCACTGAACCCTTCTTTAGTGATAAATAAAATATGATTTTTTTTTCCAAGTTCAAGACATATGTATATGTTGTTTTACTGGTGCGCAAAATGAGCCGTGCATGAACATCACCTTGCTCAAAGAACAAAACCAACAAAGTGCCTGAACTCACAACAAATCACGGTATTACTTTATTCTGGCCTCCGTGGCAGAGGCTTCTCTGAACCCCTGAGACCGACTCATTGAACCCCTAGGGTTCAATAGAACCCAGGTTAAGAACCACTGCTCTAGCCTCTACCATCGAGTGGTGCACTTTCCAAGGTGTACCTTGCTCTGTATTTGATCAATATAACCTCTCAAGGGAGTTTTCTGGGTCTACCCCATTTCTCTTGACATGGTCTATTATCTCCTCCAGCTGGAGAATGCTTATGCAAATGCTGGGCTGCCAAATTGCCTGTGGAAATTTTTTTTTAGGGAATCTTTTTTTAAATTGATTATTTTAGAGAGAAGAAGAGAGAGAGTGAGAGAAATACAGGAACATTGGTTTGTTCCTGTATGTGCCCTGACCGTGGATTGAGCCTGCAACCTCTATGCTTCAGGGCAATGCTCTAACCAACTGAGCTATCCAGCCAGGGCAAGCATCAACTTGTAAGTGCGTCACTTTCGGTTGTTTATTGATTGCTTCTCATACATGTTTTGACCCAGGGGGGCTCAAGCCAGTGACCCTGGGATCATGTCAATGATCTTGCACTCAAGCTGGAGAGCCAACACTCAACACTCAAGGGAATCATAAAATTTACTCTGTTCGAGGGGAAGAAAACAAGGGATTCCTTTTGTTTTGGAACAGTTGTTTAAAAACAGGATCTCCCTTGCCTGACCTGTGGTGGCACAGTGGATAAAGCGATGACCTGGAATGCTGAGGTTGCCAGTTTGAAACCCTGGGCTTGCCTGGTCAAGGCACATACGAGAAGCAGCTTCTACAAGTTGATGCTTCCCATTCCTCTCGTCTCTTTCTTTCTCTAGTTTCTCTAAAATCAATAAATAAAAATCGTAATTTTCCTGGCTGGATAGCTCATTTGGTTAGAACATTGTCTCAAAGTGCAGAGATTGCCTGTTCGATCCCCAGTCAGGGCACATACAGGAGCAGATCAATGTTCCTGTCTCTCTTTCTAACATCAATACAATAAACTTTTTTTTAATAGAGAGAGAGAAGCCTGACCTGTGGTGGCGCAGTGGATAAAGCGTCAACCTGGAATGCTGAGGTCACCGGTTCAAAACCCTGGGCTTGCCCGGTCAAGGCACATATGGGAGTTGATGCTTCCTGCTCTTCCCCTTTCTCTTTCTCTGTACCTCTCTCTCGTCTCTAAAATGAATAAATAAAGTCTTAAAAATATTTTTTAAAAAAATAGAGAGAGAGGAAAGGAGGGAGAGGGGGAGAGAGAGAGAGAGAGAGAGAGAGAGAGAGAGAGAGAGAAGGGGGGGAAGATCAGGAAGCATCAATGTAAAGCCAGTAGTCGAGGCCACCATCACAGCCGCCTGACCCATGCAGGTTCGCATTGGATTCGAACAGATGGCAATGAAACACAGGAGCCACAAACTGGTGAGCCATCAGCTTTAATTCTAGCTTGCACCCAGCAGGCAAGCAAAAACACACACTGGGCTCCAAAACCCACACATTCAGTGCTCACAAAGCTACTGATTTATCTGAGTTTCCTAGCATCAAAGCTTTCTAGCTCACCAGACTTATTCACCTCTGTTCCCCATCTCCTCCTGCACAAACTCTTAACAAACTGGCTTCTTCCTCAGCACTCTGCCATCTTGGCTGCTTCTCCTGGCCTTCACGTGGCCTTACTCTGCTCTCCTTTCTAATACTTCAGAAACCAAGAACCAAGAGAGAGAGCAAGCTCCCCGGACTGCCCCAGTTTATAGCATAGAAAATCCAAACCCTTAATCCAATCTACAGACAAGAAAGTCTCTGATACAAAGCCACTCATCTGAGGCATAATGGGATTCCTCAGGAGAGTGCACCACCCTACATCATCCAATCAGTCAAGGGTGTGGAGAAGAGTTTACTCTTAAACTAAGCCTTAGGCTATGAGGACCCGGCCTGTTTACATTACAGCCTTTCCCCCACACCCATCACAAGCATAAGGGCAAATAATATCACCTGGGTAATGGGCTTCCATGTGGGCAGCACCATCTTTAACAAAGTGAGCATATTATATTTTATCTGCTGAACAATCAACTTCCATATGTGCCTTGACCAGGAAAGCCGAGGGTTTCGAACAGGCAATCTCAGCATTCCATGGCAACACTTTATCCACTGCGCCACCGCAGGTCAGGCACTAATAAATTTACTTTCACTTTAAGCTCTATGCTAGCTTATGTTTGAATTATTTTCTGTGCAAAACCAAGAACCCACAGTGGGTCACAGCCACTCAGGTACCTGGAGCCCCTGAACATAAAGTCCCCAAATAAGTCTCTTCTATTTACTTCTGTGTAGAGAATCTTAAAATACTAGAAGGAAGTAATTACAATGAGAAACATGACCAGAAATTTCTTGGAACAACAGGCTGGTTAAATCAAGTTAAAGATTGATAACTGGGTCCCTTGCCTTGCCTCCTTCCTGGGGACCCAAATCCTTCTTACTCAAGACTGAATAAAATGGTCAGGGTGTTGTTGACAAAAATTCCAAAATAAATTAAGAGAGTTTTATTTGTATATGATTTGCAAATCAAGGAATAGCCCAATGCATAAAGCACATATAGGCTCCAAGGTGGGAGAAGGAGAAAAGGGTTTTCAAAAAGTATAAATTGAGCCTGACCAGGCGGTGGTGCAATGGATAGAGCATTGAACTGGAATGCGGAAGACCTAGGTTCGAGACCCTGAAGTCACCAGCTTGAGTGCGGGTCCATCTGGCTTTAGCAAAAGCTTGCCAGCTTGGACCCAACGTCGCTGGCTCCAGCAAGGGGTTGCTCGGTCTTCTGAAGGCCCGCAGTCAAGGCACATATGAAAAAGCAATCAATGAACAACTAAGGTGTTGCAACAGCAACAAAAAACTGATGATTAAAAAAAAACCTGATGATTGATGCTTCTCATGTCCCTTCCTGTCTGTCTGTCCCTATCTATCTGTCTCTCTGTCCCTGTAAAAAAAAAAAAAAAAAGTTGAACCTTTGTGTATCAGCGATCATCAAAGAAATGGAGTCTAGGGCAGTGGTTCTTAACCTTTTTTGAGGTACCAAACCCACCAGTTTCATATGCGCATTCATCGAACCCTTCTTTAGTGATAAATAAAATATGATTTTTTCCCCAAATTCAAGACATAGTTACATGGTTTTTCACTGGTGCACAAAATGAGCCGTGCATGAACATCACCTTGCTCAAAGAACAAAACCAACAAAGTGCATGAACTCACAACAAATGACGGTATTACTTTATTCTGGCCTCCGTGGCAGAGGCTTCTCCGAATCCAAGACTGACTCATCGAACCCCTAGGATTCAATAGAACCCAAGTTAAGAACCACTGCTCTAGGGGAAACAAGACCCAAAGTTTACATTATTTGTTTTCTGAGTTTTGAGGGTAACTGAACTTCCAAGGGTCAACTGACTCAGTGTTCAAGCAGGTGGGGTTGTGAGAGAACAATGGGTAATATGTAATTAAGCAATTTTCAACATCTTAGTTCTGGTTCAGGCTTATAAAACAAAAGCTTTTGAGTGCTTATCAATAGAACACAAACAGCTCAGAGAGACTGTTTGTTCTTCAGACTGTTTCCAAGTCCAAGAAGCAGAGTTACGCTCTACAAGTAGTCTGAAAGTTCAAACTGCAAAAATCAAAATGTTGGGCTACAAATTAATTGTAATGTTAAAGTTTGTATATGTTCTCAAGATAGGAAAAAGAGAAATTTCCAGGACTTCATGATATGGCCATTCATGAAACTATGGTACCAAACTGACCAGTGAAGTCCTGCATCACGCTACAATTAGAATAAAAGAATATGGAAATTTAAGTACTGATAAGATTATGAAAATGGGAATGTTTAGATAGTATGTATATATATATATATATATTTTTTTTTTACAGGGACAGAAAGAGAGTCAGAGAGAAGAGAGAGGGATAGACAGGACAGAGAGACAGGAACAGAGAGAGGTGAGAAGCATTAATCATTAGTTTTTCATAGCCGTTGCGACACCTTAGTTGTTCATTGATTGCTTTCTCACATGTGCCTTGACCGCGGGCCTTTATCAGACTGAACAACCCCTTGCTGGAGCCAGCGACCTTGGGTTCAAGCTGGCAAGCTTTTGCTCAAGCCAGATGGGCCCATGCTCAAGCTGGCGACCTCGGGGTCTCAAACCTGGATCCTCCACATCCCAGTTTGACGCTCTATCCACTGCGCCACCGCCTGTTCAGGCAGTTTTAATATTTTTAATTTGTTGATTGATTTTAGAAAGAGAGGTGTAGGGCCTGTGTAAAGCCAGTAGTCGCTGTCAGGATCACAGCCACCTGACCCGTGCAGGTTCGCATTAGATTCGAACAGTCGGTAATGAAACACAGGAGCCAAAAACTGGTGAGCCATTCTAGCTTGCACCCGGCGGGCAAGCAAAAACACACACTGGGCTCCAAAACCCACTCATTCAGTGCTCACAAAGCTACTGACTTATCCGAGTTTCCTAGCATCAAAGGTTTCTAGCTCACTAGACTTATTCACCACTGTTTCCCATCTCCTCCAGCACAAACTCTTAACAAACTGGCTTCTCACTCAGCACTCCACCATCTTGGCTTCTTCCCCTCCTCCACGTGGCCTTACTCTGCTCTCCTCTCTAATACTAATCTCAGGAACCCAGGAACCGAGAGAGAGAGCAAGCTCCCGGGCTGCCCCAGTTTATAGCATAGAAAATCCAAACCTTTAATCCAATTATACATAAAGAAAGTCTCTGATACAAAGCCACCAATCTGAGGCACAATGGGACTCCTCCCTACATCACCACCCTACATCATCCAATCAGTCAAGGGTGTAGAGAAGACCTTACTCTTAAATTAAGCCTTAGGCTATAATGACCCGGCCTGCCCACAGCCTGTTCCAGAACACACATTAATATCAACAAACTTCCATGTGGGCAGCGCCATCTTTAACAAAGTGAGCATAATATATTTTATCTGACCAACAGCCTGATAAGGTGGTGGCGCAGTGGATAGAGCGTCGGAATGGGATGCGGAGGACCCGGGTTCGAGGACCCAAGACCCCGAGGTCGCCAGCTTGAGCATGGGCCCATCTGGTTTGAGCAAAAGCTCGCCAGCTTGGACCCAAGGTCGCTGGCTCCAGCAAGGGGTTACTCGGTATGCTGAAGACCCACGGTCAAGGCACATATGAGAAGGCAATCAATGAGCAACTAAGGTGTCCCAACGGCCACGAAAAACTAATGATTGATGCTTCTCATCTCTCTCTTTTCCTGTCTGTCTGTCCCTATCTGTTCCTCTCTCTGACTCTCTGTCTGTCCCTGTAAAAAAAATAAAAGAGAGAGAGGTGTAGGGAAAGAGAGAGAGAGAGAGACAGAAACCAAAACATCTCTTGTTCCTGTACGCACATGCCCTGACCAGGGATTGAACCAGTAACCTTTGCATATCAGGATGACCCTCTCACCAACTGATCTATTCAGTCAGGACTAGTTTTTATTTTTTAAAATGTTATGTCTGCACATGTATGTTGTCTTTTAAAAAAATAAATAAATAAGATGATAGGTTTACCTTGACTACATCTCTTTGTCCTGATTGTATTGTGGGAGCAGGGACATGAAGGCTGTCAATTCTTTTTTTCTCCCTTTCTTTCTCTCTTTCTTTCTTGGAAAGGCAGGGAGAGAGAGACAGGAACATGGAGCTGTTCCTGTATGTGCCCTGATCAGGGATCGAAGCAGCATCCTCCACACTCTGTGACAATCTTCCAACCAACTGAGCTATCCAGCCACGGCTGCTTTCTTTCTTTGTTTTTCTTTTAACATTTATTTATTTTTAATGTTTATTTTATTGATTTTAAATTTAATTTTTATTTATTCATTTTAGAAAGGAGACACAGAGAGAGAGAGAGAGAGAGAGAGAGAGAGAGAGAGAGAGAGAGAGAGAGAAGGGGGGAGGAGCTAGAAGCATCAACTCCCATATGTGCCTTGACCAGACCAGTGCAGGGATTTGAACTGGCGATCTCAGTGTTCCCAGGTCGACGCTTTATCCACTGCGCCACCACAGGTCAGGCTATTTTATTGATTTTAGAGTGAAAAGGGGAGTGAGCAGGAGAGATACAGGAACATCTGTTTCTGTATGTGCCCTGACCAGGGATCGAACCAGCAACTTCTGTACTTTGGGACAATGCTCCAATCAACCGAGCTATCTAGCCAGGGCATCTTTCTCTCTCTCTCTCTTTCTTTATTTTAGAGAGAAAGAGAAAGGAGAGAGAGAGAAACATTGATTTGCTGTTCCATTTATTTATGCATTCATTGGTTGATTCTTGTATGTGCCCTGACCAAGGATCGAACCTGCAATCTTGGCATATTGGGACTACCCTCTGCCTTGAAGATTTACCAAAGACACCAGGTAAGACTGAGCTAGTTAGGCCTGTGCTACATCAGAAGAACTTGCAAAGGAGACATTCTCACAAACAGGACTCCCGCCTCCTGCACACTGCTATGTGACTAACTGCATGGAATTTTTTTTTTCTTTTGCCCCTTACACCATTACCATTAGCCCTGAACCCTATAAAAACTGGCAGCACCAGAAGTACCAGGGGAATGTGGAGGCAGTTCTTTTGGGTAGGAGGCACCTGCCTTTTCACGTTGCTGAATTTGAAATTAAAGATATACTTTATACCCACTCAGTCCTCTTCTCTCTTTATTGGCATTGGGGATGATGGGTACCTCCAAGTCTGGTTTTGATTTTCCAGTTTCAGACAGACATGAAGGGAGAGAGATAAGAGAAGCATGTTAGTCATTTATTGACTACTTTCTCATATGTGCCTTGATTGGTGGGGCAGCTGAGCCAGTGACCCCTTGATCAAACCAGTGAGCTTGGGCTTTAAGCCAGTGACGTTTGGGTTCAAACCAGCGACCATGGGGTGATGTTATGATCCCATGCTCAAGCTGGTCATCCCAGCGCTCAAGCTACTGAGCCTGTGCTCAAGCCCAAGGCCTCAGGGTTTTAAACCTGGGTCCTCAGTGTCCTAACTTGATGCTCTATTTACTGCACCACCACCTGGTCAAGCTCCAAGAGTTCTTATCTGGGTCATCTCTTAAAATGCAAATTTTAAGAAGGTAGTTCTCTTTTCTTTTTTGAAAGTACTTCTTATTAAACAAATAAACAAACAAAAACTAGTCATCTGAGCAGACCAACTACTATTTTCTACTTCTGAAAATGACTATTAACTTATAAAGAAGAGCTTTATTAAGTTAGATTTTTTAAAAAGTGCTTATTTGAGAGTTCTCAAAAATATAACAGAAACTAACTGTTGGGCAGATAAAATATAATATGCTCACTTTGTTAAAGATGGCGCTGTCCACATGGAAGCCCGTCACCCAGGTAATATTATTTGCCCTTGTGCTTGGGATGGGTGTGGGGGAAAGGCTGTAATGTAAGCAGGCCAGGTTGTTATGACCTAAGGCTTGGCTTTAAGAGTAAGCTCTTCCCCACACCCTTGACTGATTGGATAATGTAGGGTGGTGCACTCTCCTGAGGAATCCCATTATACAGAGATTTCCTTGTTTGTATAATTGGATTAAAGGTTTGGATTATCTATGCTATAAAATGGGAGAGACCAGTAGCTTGAGCTCTCTCGGTTCCTGCTATTGCCATTGCAGGGGCCTCCCTGATCCCTTGACCTCCATGGGAAAAGCTGGTTTTCTGCTTCTCCCTTCTCTTCTCTTGTGGCTTGCCTGTATTGGTGAGACACCAATAAACAGAATGGCCTACCATCCTCCGACTCTGCCATTTCTTCACCGTCAGCCCGAATCCAATGGGAACCTGCATGTGAATGGCCACGATGGCCGCTCCTGGCCCTACACTAACCCAAATACTTTCCATAATCAAGTGATCTGGGAAAATAAATATTTGATATTAAAGCTGGTTAGAGTTTGGTTTGGTTAAATAAGAATGTTTATAGAGTAAACAATGTTACAATAATATTTATTTTTTAATTTATTGATTTTAGAGAAAGAGGAAGAAAGAGAGAGGAACACTGATTTGTTCCTGTATATGCCCTGACCAGGAATCAAATTGGCAACTTCCGTCCTCCAGGACAAAGCTCCAACAAACCAAACCAGAAGGTCAGGGCTACATATTTTTTATTCAACTGGTTTTTTTTTTTTGTTTTTTGTTGTTTTTTTTTTACAGGGACAGAGACAGAGTCAGAGAGAGGGATAGACAGACAGGAACGGAGAGAGATGAGAAGCATCAGTCATTAGTTTTTTGTTGCTGTGGCGACACCTTAGTTGTTCATTGACTGCTTTCTCACATGTGCTTTGACCACGGGCCTTCAGCAGACCTAGCAACCCCTTGCTGGAGCCAGAGACTTTGGGTCCAAGCTGGCAAGCTTTTGCTCAAGCCAGATTGGCCTGCGCTCAAGCTGGCGAGCTCGGTGTCTCTAACCTGGTTCTTCCGCATCCCAGCCCAACGCTCTATCCACTGTGCAACCGCCTGGTCTGGCAGAACTGGGTTTATTAATCAAATAAATTCATGTCATCTCTGTCACAAAATTTGTCACCAACGAAAATAATTTGGTATGTGTTGGGCAGATAAAATATATTATGCTCACTTTGTTAAAGATGGTGCTGCCCACATGGAAGTTCGTTGATATTAGTGTGTGTTCTGGGACAGGCTGTGGGCAGGCCGTGTCGTTATAGCCTAAAGCTTAGTTTTAATAGTAAGCTTTTCCCCACACCCTTGACTGATTGAATGATGTAGGGTGGTGCACTCTCCTGAGGAATCCCATTATGCCTCAGATGAGTGACTTTGTATCAGAGAGTTCCTTGTGTGTAGATTGGATTAAGGGTTTGGATTTCTACCCTATAAAGTAGGATAGACCAGTAGCTTGCTCTCTCTTGGTTCCTGAGGTTAGTATTAGAGAGGAGAGCAAATAAAGGCCACGTGGAGTAGAGGAGAAGAAGCAGCCAAGATGGTAGAGTGCTGAGAGAGAAGCAAGTTTGTGCAGAATTTGTGCAGGAGGAGATGGGGAACAGAGGTGAATAAGTCTGGTGAGCAAGAAACCTTTGATTCTAGGTGTTGGGCAGATAAAATATAATATGCTCACTTTCTTAAAGATGGAGCTGCCAACATAAAAGCCCATCACCCAGGTGATATTATTTGGCCTTATGCTTGGGATAGGTGTGGGGGAAAGGCTGTAATGTAAGCAGGCCAGGTTGTTATAGCCTAAGGCTTGGTTTTAAGAGTAAGCTTTTCCCCACACCCTTGACTGATTGGATGATGTAGGGTGGTGCACTCTCCTGAAGAATCCCATTACACAGAGACTTCTTTGTTTGTATAATTGGATTAAAGGTTTTGAGTCTATGCTATAAAGTGGGAGAGACCAGTAGCTTGATCTCTCTCTTGGTTCCTGAGTTCCTGAGGTTAGTATTAGAGAGGAGAGCAGATTAAGGCCATGTGGAGGAGAAGTAGCCAAGATGGCAGAGTGCTGAGGAAGAAGCCAGTTTGTTAAGAGTTGGTGCTGGAGGAGATGGGGAGCAGAGGTGAATAAGTCTGGTGAGCTAGAAACCTTTGATTCTAGGAAACTCGGATACGTCAGTAGCTTTGTGAGCACTGAATGTGTGGGTTTTGGAGCCCAGTGTGTGTTTTTGCTTGCCCGCCGGGTGCAAGCTAGAATTAAAGCTGATGGCTCACCAGTTCTTGGCTCCTGTGTTTCATTACCGACTGTTAGAATCTAATGCGAACCTGCGTGGGCCAGGCGGTTGTGATAGTGGCTGCGACTACTGGCTTTACACTAGGAAACTTGGATAAGTCAGTAGCTTTGTGAGCAGTGAATGTGTGGGTTTTGGAGCCCAGTGTGTGTTTTTGCTTGCCCGCCGGGTGCAAGCTAGAATTAAAGCTGATGGCTCACCAGTTTTTGGCTCCGGTGTTTCATTACGATCTGTTCGAATCTAATGTGAACCTGCGTGGGTCGGGCTGCTGTGATAGTGGCCTCGGCTATTGGCTTTACACATAAGAAACATCCAAACCTGTTAGAATTTTTATGAGTTTATTTGAGCCAAACTGTTAACAACTTCTGGAAAGCTTAATCTCAACAGATTGAGATAATGCTCTGAAAAATGGCAGTTTCACCATTTATTTTATAAATCAGCATCAAAGGGGAAGACATAAGGGGGTTACATGAAATCCATTGATGATAGATTAGAGAGGCAGGAGAAAGCAAAATGGGGAAATCTCTGGGATTGGATAAAAAATAAAAGGAATAGATACATACTTACATACGCAGGCATAAGATAGTTATCAGTTAAAATTAACATCATAATAATGTGGGGATTTGTGATCTCTGCTCTGGTGGGGTGGCTGTTCCCTGAGGGAGCATTTCAAAGGCATATTATCAGATACATTATTGTAGATGAAAAACAAAAATCACAACAACAGACAGGCTCAGTTAAATTAAGGATTGACCATTGTTGGAGAAAAATACCTCTCTAGGACAAGACTACCTGCCATTAACTACTTTTAGTTAGAGCAATGGTTCTTAACCTGGGTTCTATCGAACCCTAGGGGTTCGATGAGTCAGTCTCAGGAATTCAGAGAAGCCTCTGCCATGGAGGCCAGAATAAAGTAATACTGTAATTTGTTGTGAGTTCATGCACTTTGTTGGTTTTGTTCTTTGAGCAAGGTGATGTTCATGCACGGCTCATTTTGTGCACCAGTAAAAAAACATATACCTATGTCTTGAATTTGGAAAAAAGAATCATATTTTATTTATCACTAAAGAAGGGTTCGGTGAATGCACATATGAAACTGGTGGGTTCGGTACCTCAGAAAAGGTTAAGAACCACTGAGTTAGAGAGTCTTCATTTCAAAGCATCCTATGTGGTTACTTTAGGTCTC
Source organism: Rhynchonycteris naso (assembly GCA_037038555.1). Lineage (NCBI taxonomy): Eukaryota > Metazoa > Chordata > Mammalia > Chiroptera > Emballonuridae > Rhynchonycteris > Rhynchonycteris naso. The sequence goes on along the minus strand of CM072996.1, from coordinate 250,057,272 downwards.
TGAGTTTGCAAGGGCGTCATGCAGGCTCTCCCTGAGGTTGTCAGGTTCAGCATGTGGCCTCTTTTTTGTCTAAAAGATATAAACGTTTATATTGTTAATGCCACTGTCCTTCAATTAAAAACTTAATTCTAATGGGAAAAAAGAAACTCAATTTTAATGACTATACAGAGAGCAGAGTGGTAAGGATAGAGAGAGTGATAGGCACAGAGTCTCTGAGATAGGAGCCCTTGGCATCTTCAAGGCATGGCAAGACACGTGTGTGAGGTATCAGTAATGGGAGGGGGAATGGCAGTTGATGGGATGAGGGTAACGGAGCCAAATGGTAGGGATCTTAGTGGCTCTCTGGTACATTCAGCTTGCTTTTATTTATTTATATATTTTGTTTGTTTGTATACCTATTTATCCTTTTATTTTTGGGTTAAATGAAAGTTGTTAGTACTGTGCCTACCAGCAAGTAAGTGCATTCATCATTTGTTAACTATTGTTATTACCTAGCTGGTCACACAATCTGTACATTTCCCTCCCTTTAAAGCTCCCTTGAGCTTTTATTTAGATGTTGGAAGCCACTGGAGAGTTTTGAAAAGAAACTGCCTGATTTATATTTTAAAAGACTTTCTTTTGTTTATTTAGGTTTTTTGTTTGTTTGGTTTTTGGTTTTTGTTTGTTTGTTTGTTTTAAACAAGGCAGAGAGAGAGAGAGAGGGAGAGACAGGAACATTGAGCTGTTCTTTGTAGAGAACCACCTGGTTCTTGTGTTTAAAATCCTCACAGTGGGTACATAAGTATTTATTATAATATTCTTTGTAATTTTCCACCTTTGTATTGAATGTTTTAGGGTGATGTTGGGCAGATTAAATGTATTATGCTCACTTTGTTAAAGATGGCACTGCCCACGTGGAAGCTAGTCACCCAGGTGATAATATTAGTTGCCCTTCTTGTTTGGTATGGCGTGATTATATTAATGTGTGTTGGGGGAAAGCTTTCCCACCAAAAGGTTTTAAAAGGAAGAGCGGTCACGTTGTTCCGGGGAAGAGTGATTACATTCTAGGAGGAGCCCATGCTGTAGAAGAGCAGAGAAAGGCCATGCTGAGGAGGCCAAGAGAAGTAGCCAAGATGGTGGAGTGCGGAGGGAGAAACCAGTTTGTGCAGAATTTGTGCAGGGGAAGGAAATGGGGAACAGAGGTGAATAAGTCTGCTGAGCTAGAAACCTTTGATTCTAGGAAACTCAGAAAAGTCAGTGGCTTCGGGAGCCCTGAATGGAAAGGGAAGTGTTTTCCCACTGTGTGTATTTCTTGTTCAGTACTGTGAAGTGATGTTATAAAAATCTTTAAGTCATATTTTATCATACTTTTCTTTCATTATTGTTATATATCATAATATATCATAATTTTCTTTGTTCATTTTATGCCATTGTTATCATCTCTACACCATTTTGTTTCTTATTTTTATATTCTTCAGGTTTAAGTAAAACACTGCATTACCAGTACAACTGGTTTAATATTTGCAAAACATACAAAATTACAAAATACAGGTGCATACAAAAACTACTCCACACGCGGAGCAGTTGTGGCTAGCAATTGTGGTCGTAAAGTCGAATGGTCATAGGTTGCATAGGTCATAATTCGATCAATACCTGTATCTGGCAGAGTTATATCTACTTTTCTTTATTCTCATAACTGGAAGTCCCTACTTATAAAACTTGAGTAACTCAATCATAGAAAGAAATGTTCCATAAGAAAATAAATTATCATTTTGATTCATACTTCAAGATTTTGTAAATTTAATTATGATGAATCAGCAACTATGAATCCCATTAGTACAAGAACACTAAAAAGATTCAATTTCTGGACCTATGTAGGTGAGACCCAGGTTCTCAATTAGGTTGATATTACCACAATACTGGTTATGAAGCACTAATTACTTCTGCTTAAGCAGCAATTAATCACTTAAACATTTAAAAAAATTTTATTTATTGATTCTAGCAAGAGAGGAACGGAGAAAGAGAGACATATGTTCCTATATGTGTCTTGTCCAGCGACTAAACCTGTAATCTCTGTGCTTTGAGATGATGCTCTAACCAACTGAATCATCTGGCCAGGGCAGCAATTAATCATTTGAGAACTAATTCAGACATAGAAACAAAGAAAAAATGCACATGCTATTGTTATTGTGATAAGGGAAACTCAAGAGTTAGAAATTTAGCATTAGTAATAATAGCTTTTAGTTATGATTAACAGAAAGTAAAAAGCTTTATTCCAAGTATTGGATACATGAGTGGGCCTACGTGACTTCATGAGGCTGTAGGCAGTCCACTTTTGTCCCCTCGGCTGAGGAGAATCACATACAAGATGGTATCTATGCCCCGTGCTCCAGGGATGGAATACCTACTGACAAGGACACAGATAAAGAAGTATTGGTCAGCAGATGAAGAAATGCTAGAAGAATCCCTGGATTGCAACTTCATCTAATTAACTTCTCCCTAAATTCCAAACCCTTTAGCTATCCCTTTCTTTTCCTTATAAAAAAGGTTATCTGGCCTGGCCTGTGGTGGCACAGTAGATAAACTGTGACCTGAAATGCTGAGATCGCCCCCTTTTGAAACCCTGGGCTTGCCTGGTCAAGGCACATATGGGAGTTGATGTTTCCTGCTTCTCCCACCTTCTCTTTCTCTCTCTCTCTCTCTCTCCTCTCTAAAATAAATAAATAAATAAAGGTTGGCTGAGATGTGGTTTAAGATGGATTTTTAAGGGTCCAGAATCCCAGTGTTCTCAGATCGCCAGCCATCTGAATACAGTGTCCGTCCATAGATTCAATTTTGTCTCTACTTATTTGACACATATGTGGATATTTTTCTGGTTTCAGTTTAGAACAAAAACTTGCTTTTAAACCAGTCAATCAGACTCCAATTTCTAGTTAGGCACATAAGGACCTTCTGTCATGCCAACATAAAAACACGTAGACCTGTAGAAAAATTTTATGAAAATTTACATATTTAAGCCAAATAGAGCAGTAGTTTTCAACCTCTTTCCACTTGGGATCTGGTGAAAATGGAATTATTTCAGGAACTGCTAAGGCAGAAATCACCCTGAGCATAAGCAAATTTGACTGTTGGACAGATAATATATATTATGCTCACTTTGTTAAACATGGCACTGCCCATGTGGAAGCCCGTCGCCCAAATGATATTAGTTGCCCTTATGCTTGGGATGGTCTAAATTATATTATTGTGTGGGGGAGACAGGCTGTAAGCAGGCCGGGTCGTTATAGCTGAAGGCTTAGTTTTAAGACTAAGCTTTTCCCCACACCCTTGACTGATTGGATGATATAGGGTGGTGCACTCTCATGAGGAATCCCATTATGCCTCAAATAAGTGGCTTTGTATCAGGGACTTCCTTATTTATAGATTGGCTTAAAGCAGGGGACCCAAACTTTTTACATAGGGGGCCAGTTCACTGTCCCTCAGACCATTGGAGGGCCACCATATACAGTACTCCATACACTGACCACCAATGAAAGAGGTACCCCTTCCGGAAGTGCAGTGGGGGCCGAATAAATGGCCTCAGGTGGCCACAATTTGGCCGACAGGCTGTAGTTTGGGGACCTCTGGCTTAAAGGTTTAGATTTCTACACTATAAAATGGGGCAGACCAGGAGCTTGCTCTCTCTTGGTTCCTGAGATTAGCATTAGAAAGGAGAGCAGAGAAAGGCCACATGGAGGAGGCCAGGAGAAGCAGCCAAGATGGCAGAGTGCTGAGGGAGAAGCCAGTTTGTTCAGAGTTTGTGCAGAGAGAGGGAACAGAGGTGAATAATACTGGTGAGCTAGGAAACTTTGATGCTAGGAAACTCGGATAAGTCAGTAGCTTTGTGAGCCCTGAATGAGTGGGTTTTGGAGCCCAGTGTGTGTTTTTACTTGCCCGCCGGGTGCAAGCTAGGATTAAAGATGATGGCTTACCAGTTCTTGGCTCCCTTGTTTCATTACCGACTGTCCGAATCTAATGCAAACCTGCACGGGCCAGGCAGCTGTGATGGTGGCCGCAGCTACTGGCTTTCCATTGACTAAGATCTTTGAGTCTATAATCTTCACACAACATCAAGATTGTTAACTTTTTCACATTCTGACATGAAATTTCTGGTGGACCAGTGGTTTTTGTAAAACATTGAAATAGAGGATAGACCTGAAAGCAAGCTCTCAATAGACTGAGAAAATGTTTCAATGAATGGCAGTTTGCAGGTTCTTTGATGCATTTTGAGATGAGGAAGATTACATAAAGGTGAAAAAAAAGGAAAGCTAGGGTTTGATTACAAAATCATTAATAAAATTATGTGCTCTACTGAGGGTGGTTCCTAGGTGGTTTGCCTTCTGGGGGGGGGGGGTGTCTAAAAAGAGATATTTTAGCCCTGGCCAGATAGTTCCCATTGGTTGGAGCTTTGGCCCAGAGAGAAGAGGTTGCCGATTTGATCTTTGGTCAGGGCACATACAAGAATGGATTGATGTCCCTGTCTCTCTCTCTCTCTCCCTTCCTCTCTGGTTAAAATCAATAAATAAAAATAAAAATAATTTTTTTAAAAAAGAAGAGATACAGTATTTCAAAGATGTCTTAACCTAGAGGCTTAGGAACATCTTGCTTATGGCAAAAATAAACTTTTTATTTAAAAAGTTATATGCCGGCCTGACCTGTGGTGGCGCAGTGGATAAAGCATCCACCTGGAATGCTGAGGTTGCCAGTTCAAAACCCTGCACTTGTCTGGTCAAGGCACATATGGGAGTTGATGCTTTCTGCTCCTCTCCCCTTTCTTTCTCTCTCTCTCCTCTCTAAAATGAATAAATAAATAAATAAATAAATAAATTTAAAAAGTTATATGCCAAGTGAAATAAGTCAGTCAGAGGAAGACAAACATCATGATTTCACTAATGAACAAACTAAACTAATTGTTGGTCAAATAAGTTTGTAAATATGATGTGTATGTTTGCTCACTTATAGTTTGCATTGGGTGTAGGGGATAGGCTGTAAGCAGGCAGGGTTGTTATAGCCTAAGGCTTAGTTTTAAGACTAAGCTTTTCCCCACACCTTTGACTGTTGCATGTTGTGGGGTGGTGCACTCTCATGAAGAACCCCATTATGCCTCAGATAAGTGACTTTGTATCAGAGACTTCCTTGTTTGTATATTGGATTAAAGGTTTTGATTTCTACACTATAAAATGGGGTAGACTGGGAGCTTTCTCTCTCTCAGTTCCTGAGATTATCATTAGAGAGGAGAACAGAAAAATGCCATGTGGAGGAGAGGAGAAGCAGCCAAGATGGTGGAGTGCTGAAGGAGAAGCCAGTTTGTGCAGAAAGGGGGAGATGGGGAACAGAGGTGAACAAGGCTGGTGAGTTACAAACTTTTGATCCTAGGAAAACTAGGATAAGTCTGTGGCTTTGGGAGCCCTGAATGGAAAGGGAAGTGTTTTCCCATTGTGTATAATTTTTTCCTGCCGGGTGCAAGCTAGGATTAAAGCTAATGGCCCACCAGTTCTTGGCTCCATTTTCTCATTACCATCTGTCCAAATCAAATGCAAACCTGCATGGGTCACACAACTGTAATGGTGGCTGTGGCTACTGGCTTTATACTAATAACCAATAAAAGTTATATGCCCGAGGCATGACCACCCACCAGAACCTGTCTAGTTAAGAATTTATATCTATTTATTTATTTACTTACTTATTTATTTTTGAGAGAGAGGGGGGAGGAGCAGAAAGTATCAACTCCTATACATGCCTTGACTAGGCAAGCCTAGGGCTTTGAACTGGCAACCTTGGTGTTCCAGATCAACTCTTTATCCACTGCACCATAACAGGTCAAGTTAGTTAAGAATTTATGATCAGGGCGGGGGAAGATGGCGATGGAGTAGGCAGACATACCAACTTCCAACTCCCAGAACCAAAGTGGATTATAACTCAATTTTAAGAACCATCATCTGGATAAACCAACTTTGAGCAAAACTAAGTGGACTCTTCAACCAAGGAACACTGCAGAAGCCACATTGAGACTGGTAGGAATAGCGAAAACGCGAAGAGGGCTGCCCAGCTCCCCGGAGCAAACGGCAGCCCGGAGAGATCCGCGTGGCGGGAGGAGAGTTTGGAGGAGAGGGAGGGACCTGGGTCCCAGGAACCAAGCCCCAGACTGCAGTCCCAGACCCTAGAAGAGGCGATTGGACAGTATCGAGCTGTGAAGTAAATGAGGATACTATTTGGGAAAAAGAGAGAGTCTTCTCAGACCCAAATATCTTTTTAAAGGGACAGCTCAGAAAGCCTCTCTCACAACCACGCACCCTGGGCTCCGGGGAACTGGGACAGAGAAGAGGAACAGAGCAGCGGGAACAAAGAGTGGACTGAAGGCACGAGGACACTCTGAGGGGCAGCCACCCCGACCCATGGGCTAAGTCACTTCCCTAATCGAAAACGAATATTTCCCCTGGAACTAGCAATACCAGCAAAGGGAGACAGGACACTAGCCAAACAAGCTCTCCCGCGGCAATTAGAGCAGACCTGCCTAGAGGGAGGGAGCTCCCAAGCCTACAGTGTGGAGACTTAGGGCACTTCTAGCCCCCTGAGGTTGCTGAAGCCTATGGTTGGGACAGGACGCCGAAACGCAGTCCTGTCGGTGTAGGCGGAACAGTGAGAGCTCGGGCTAGCCTAGCAGGGGCGGAGGTGATGCGCAAAAGCTGTCCGGCAGCTGCGGGCCGCCTGTGACCCCACTTGTGGGGAAAAATACGGGCAGAGATCAGCCCTGCGACCCTGCGCTAGCTGGCCCTGACCGCGGGCACCGGGCTAAGACCAGGGACGGGCAAGGGGCCCGAGGCTCACGCTGCCAACCCCGCCCAGAAGGAGAAACCTCGGTGTGCCATCTGTGGGCGCGAGCGGGCTCCTAAGTCGGGGGCGAGGGAGACACTGAGACCAGGGGAAGTTCCCTGCTGAGATCACGCTGCTCTCCCCGCCCGGCCGGAGAAACTGCCGAGTACCACTCTACGTGCGCGAGCTTTCTCCGAGCGTGGGGGCGGGGTAGGAGCCGGAACGACCGGAAGCTAGCCGCTGTGCGCACGCCAGCAAACATGCCCGGCCCAATAATCCCCGGTTTTCGGTTTCAGTCCCTGCGCAGGAGGGCTCTGGCCTCGAGGGCGGGGCTAAATTCTGGACGGGCAAAGGCTCACAGCTGAGAGCACGTCAAAAGCCCCGCCCAACCCACAAAACGGTGGCGAGCAGGCTCAGACTGAGGGGGCTAGGCGTAAGCCTTCCAGAAAAAGTCCGGGTCCGCAGCTGAGCAAAGGTGCTCACCTCTGCCCTGCGCGCTAACGCTAGTGGCTTGAGTGACAGCCCCTCCCGCAAAGGAGAGGCAGAAACCACAGCAATAGCTGCAGTGAGCCGGCGCTGGCAACGCCCACACCAAACCGCCCTAGGCAGCGACAGAGGGGGTGGCAAGCCTGCAGACAGACCACACCTAGAGAACACAAAGGCAACACATACTGGACTCCAGTGGCCACAACTTGCTTACACTCAGATAAAATGGGAAGGCAGAGGAATGCAAACCAAATCAACCAAGAGAAATCCCCAGAGAAGGTCCTGAATGAACCAGATATAACCAAACTACCAGAAGCAGACTTTAGAATAATGATAGTTAAGATGTTCAAAGAAATTAGAGCAACAATGGATAGTCACTATGAGAACCTAAATAAAGAGATAACAAGTATAAAAACTGAAATTGAAATAATTAAAAAGAACCAGACAGAAATGACAAATACAGTATCAGAACTGAAGACCACAATGGAAGGAATTAAAAGCAGGATAGATGACGCTGAGGATCGAATCAGTGAGTTAGAGGACACAATAAACATAGTTACAGAAGCAGAGAAAAAAAAGGAAAAGAGATTCAAAAAATGTGAGGAAACTCTAAGGGAGCTCTGTGACAACCTGAAGAGAAACAACATTTGCATCATAGGGGTACCTGAAGAAGAGGAAAGAGGACAGGAAATGGAAACTTTGTTCAATCAAATCATAGCCGAAAACTTCCCTAAATTAAGGCTGGGAAACATTCTACATGTCCAAGAGGCACACAGAACCCCATTAAAGAGAAACCCAAAAAGATCTACACCAAGACACATCATAGTTAAAATACCAAAGCTAATAGATAAAGAAAAAATCTTAAAAGCTGCTAGAGAAAAAAAGACTCTCACCTACAAAGGAGCCCCCATAAGGATGACATTGGACTTCTCCACAGAAACACTTGAGGCCAGAAGGGAATGGCAAGATATAATCAAAGTAATGCAGAACAAGAACCTACAACCAAGACTACTTTATCCAGCAAGGCTAACGTTTAAAATTGAGGGAGAAATAAAGAGCTTTCCAGACAAAGAAAACCTCAAGGAATTCATTAAAATCAAACCAATCCTGCAAGAGATTTTAAGGGGCCTAGTGTGAACAGTTCAAAGGGAGAAAAGAATATAGCAAAAAAAAAAAAAAATACAGCTTTAAAGAATAAAATGTCAATAAACAACTACATATCAATAATAACCTTAAATGTAAATGGACTAAATGATCCAATCAAAAGACATAGGGTAGCAGCGTGGATAAAGAAACAGGACCCATACATATGCTGTCTACAAGAGACACACCTTAAAACAAAAGATGCTCATAGACTGAAGGTAAAAGGATGGAAAAAAATATTTCATGCAAATGGAAATGAAAAAAAAGCCGGGGTAGCAGTACTTATATCTGACAAAATGGACTTTAAAACAAAGACTGTAGTAAGAGATAAAGAAGGACACTACATAATGATAAAGGGAACAATTCAACAGGAAGATATAACTATTATAAATATCTACGCACCAAATATAGGAGCCCCGACATTCATAAAGCAGACTTTGATGGACATTAAGGGCGAGATTAACAGTAATACTATCATAGTAGGGGATTTCAATACCCCACTAACAACACTGGATAGATCCACAAGAAAGAAAATCAATAAAGAAACAGCAGACTTAAAGGATACACTAGATCAACTTGATTTAATAGATATATTCAGAACTTTTCACCCTAAAGCAGTAGAATATACATTCTTCTCAAGCGCTCATGGTACGTTTTCTAGGATAGACCACATGTTAGGACACAAAAAAGGCCTCAACACATTTAAGAAGATTGAAATTATATCAAGCATTTTCTCTGATCACAATGCCATGAAACTAGAAATCAACCACAAAAGAAAAACTGAAAAATACTCAAACACTTGGAAACTAAATAGCATGTTATTAAATAATGAATGGATTAACATTGAGATCAAAGAAGAAATAAAAAAGTTTCTAGAAACAAATGATAATGAGCATACGTCAACTCAAAATCTATGGGACACAGCAAAAGCAGTTCTGAGAGGGAAGTTTATTGCACTACAGGCATATCATAAGAAGCTAGAAAAAGAACATATAAGCAACTTAACCCTGCTGCTAAAAGAACTTGAAAAACAACAACAAATAAAATGCAGAACAAGTAGAAGGAAGGAAATATAAAGATCAGAGCAGAAATAAATGACATAGAGGCTAAGGAAACAATACAGAGGATCAATGAAACCAGAAGCTGGTTCTTCGAAAAGGTAAACAAGATTGATGAACCCTTAACTAGACTCATCAAGAAAAAAAGAGAGAGGTCTCAAATAGATAAAATTAGAAAGGACACTGGAGAAATTACAACTAATACAACAGAGATACAAAGCATTGTAAGAAAATACTATGAAGAACTCTATGCCAAAAAATTTGACAATCTAGATGAAATGGACAAATTTCTTGAATCATATAAACTTCCAAAAATCAATCTGGAAGAATCAGAGCACCTAAACAGACCAATTACAACAGAGGAGATTGAAACAGTTATCAAAAAACTCCCAAGAAAGAAAAGTCCTGGGCCTGATGGCTTCACAAGTGAATTCTATCAAAAATTCAAAGAAGAACTAACTCCTATCCTCCTCAAGCTATTTCAAAAAATTCAAGAGGAAGGCAGACTTCCAAACTCCTTTTATGAGGCGAGCATAATTCTGATCCCCAAACTGGGCAAAGACAACACAAAGAAAGAAAATTATAGGCCTATATCCCTGATGAATTTAGACGCTAAAATTCTCAACAAAATATTAGCCAACCGGATTCAGCAATATATGAAAAAAATCATACACCATGACCAAGTGGGATTTATTCTGGAGAGGCAAGGCTGGTACAATATTCGCAAATCAATCAATGTGATTCATCACATAAACAAAAGGAAGGACAAAAATCACATGATAATTTCAATAGATGCAGAAAAGGCATTTGATAAAATCCAGCACCCATTCATGCTTAAAACTCTCAATAAAGTGGGAATACAAGGAACATTCCTTAACATGATAAAGGCCATCTACGACAAACCCACAGCAAACATCATACTTAATGGACAAAAATTAAAAGCAATCCCCTTAAGATCAGGAACCAGGCAGGGTTGCCCACTTTCACCACTTTTATTCAACATAGTTCTGGAAGTCCTAGCTACAGCAATCAGACAAAAAGAAGAAATAAAAGGCATCCAAATTGGAAAAGAAGAAGTAAAACTGTCACTATTTGCAGATGATATGATATTGTACATAGAAAACCCTAAAGTCTCAGTTAAAAAACTACTGGACCTTATAAATGAATTCAGCAAGGTGGCAGGATATAAAATTAATACCCAGAAATTAGAGGCATTTCTATATACAAACAATGAACTGTCAGCAAAAGAAATTAAGGAATCAATCCCCTTCACTATTGCAGCCAAAAAAATGAAATACCTAGGAGTAAATTTAACCAAGGAGGTTAAGGACTTGTACTCGGAAAATTATAAAACATTGATAAAAGAAATCAAGGAAGATACAAACAAGTGGAAGCATATACCGTGCTCATGGCTAGGAAGAATAAACATCATTAAAATGTCTATATTACCCAAAGCAATTTATAAATTCAATGCAATACCAATTAAAATACCAATGACATACTTCAAAGATATAGAAAACATACTCCAAAAATTTATATGGAACCAAAAAAGAACACGAATAGCCTCAGCAATCTTAAAAAGAAAAAATAAAGCAGGAGGCATCACTCTTCCGGATATCAAGGTTTATTACAAGGCCATTATACTCAAGACTGCCTGGTACTGGCATAAGAACAGGCACAGTGATCAATGGAACAGAACAGAAAACCCAGAAATAAACCCACAGCTTTATGGACAACTGATATTTGACAAAGGAGGAAAGAACATACAATGGAGTAAAGACAGCCTCTTTAACAAATGGTGCTGGGAAAATTGGACATCTACCTGCAAAAAAATGAAACTAGACCATCAACTTACACCATGCACAAAAACAAATTCAAAATGGATAAAGGACTTAAACATAAGCCGTGAAACTATAAGCATCGTAGAAGAAAACATAGGCAGCAAGCTCTCCGACATCTGTAGCAGCAATTTATTTGCCGATTTATCTCCACGAGCAAATGAAATAAAAGGCAAGATAAACAAATGGGACTACACCAAACTAAAAAGCTTTTGCACAGCTAAAGACAATAAGAACAGAATAAAAAGACAAACTACACAATGGGAGAACATATTCGAGAGCACGTCTGATAAGGGGTTAATAACCAAAATTTATAAAGAACTTATAAAACTCAACACCAGGAAGACAAACAATCCAATCAAAAAATGGGCAAAAGAAATGAATAGAAATTTTACCAAAGAAGACATACAGATGGCCAAAAGACATATGAAAAAATGCTCAACATCACTAATTATTAGAGAAATGCAAATTAAAACCACAATGAGATATCACCTCACACCAGTCAGAATGGCGCTCATCAGCAAAACAACACAGAACAAGTGCTGGCGAGGATGTGGAGAAAAGGGAACCCTTCTGCACTGCTGGTGGGAATGCAGACTGGTGCAGTCACTGTGGAAAACAGTTTGGAGATTCCTCAAAAAATTAAAAGTCGAACTGCCTTTTGACCCAGCTATCCCACTTTTAGGAATATACCCTAAGAACACCATAACACTGTTCGAAAAGAAGAAATGCGCCCCCATGTTCGTGGCAGCATTGTTCACAATAGCGAAGAGCTGGAAACAGCCCAAGTGTCCGTCAGAAGACGAGTGGATTAAAAAGCTTTGGTATATATATACTATGGAACAATATTCAGCCATAAGAAATGATGACATCGGATCATTTATAACAAAATGGATGTACCTTGATAACATTATACGGAGTGAAATAAGTAAATCAGAAAAAAAGAAAAACTGAGAACAGCATGATTTCATACATAGGTGGGACATTAAAGTGAGACTACGAGACACGAGACACGTACAAGAGTGTGGTGGTTACGGGATGGGGGGAGAGAGGGGAGGGTGGGATAGGGAGAAGGGGAGGGACACAGGGAAAACCAGATAGAAGGTGACAGAGGACAATTTGACTTTGGGTAATGGGTATGCAGCACAATTGAATGATGGGATAATCTGGAGATGTTTTCATTGTACATATGTACCCTGATTTATTGGTGTCACCCCATTAAAGTTAAAAAAAAAAAAAAAAAGAATTTATGATCAGATTACCCTGGGAGATTATTTTCCATACACCCATTTATTTTTTCCTTCTTCCCTTTCCTCTTTCTCTCTTCCTTCCTTCCTTCCTTCCTTCCTTCCTTCCTTCCTTCCTTCCTTCCTTCCTTCCTTCCTTCCTTTCTTTCTTTCTTTCTTTCTTTCTTTCTCTCTTTCTTTCTTTCTTTCTTTTGAAAGAAAAAGAGAGCCTGGCCTGTGGTGGCACAGTGGAGAGACCATTGACCTGGAACTCTGAGGTCACTGACTTGAAACCCTGGGCTTGCCCGGTCAAGGCACATATGAGCAGCAAGCAATGAACACATAAAGTTAAGCAAGTATGAGTTGATACTTCTCACTACCCTTCCCTCTCTGTAAAAATCAATAAATAAAATCTTTAAAAAAGAAAGAGAGAATAATCAACTCATAGTTGCTTTACTTTAGATATTAATTGCCTCTTGTATGTGCCTTAATTGGGAATTGTACCCCTTGCTCAAGCCAGTGACTTACGGTTTCAACCTTGGGCTTTCAACCCAGTGAGCTTTGGACTTAAGCAGCAACCTTGGGCTTTCAACCCAGTGAGCTTTGGACTTAAGCAGCAACCTTGGGATCGTGTTGATGATCCCATGCTCAAGCCAGGGAACCTGAGTTCAAGTCAATGAGACTGCACTCAAGCTGGCAGTCTCAGGGTTTTGAACCAGCAACCTCAGCATTCTAGGTTGATGCTCTATCCACCGTGCTACTACTGACCAGGCTCACAGAACCTCCAACCCAACACTTTTTCATTCATAGTCACCACTTTGCCCAAACAAACAAACAAACAGCTGAACAAAATGAAAAACCAATAGCTTCTCTATCAGAAGAACAGATCTATCAGAAGAGTGAAGATTCAGGTCAAATGGCTTCCCCTATAATGGAGAGACAGGCAAAGACAAAATCACAACTTAATGGGTCAGTTCTAGACATAGAAGAATCTGAGTTGTAATTGTAATTGACAAGTTGCTAGAGGCTCATAGTAGATAAGTTTATGAACTAAAAACTCAAAGGGGGTCCCCTCACTTTGTGTTTTATCTCCTGGAATTCTACTAAGAAAGATCAGAGAAAAATCCCTTTGGAGTTCCTCAGGAAAAATAACCATTTTGAAACAAACTAAACCACTTTGTTTTAAAGCCTGCCCCTAAAAGAAATTATTTACTAGATCCTAACCTATTGGGCTTTATCAGAACCTAAGAGGGGAAAAATCACCTAGCCACCTTGTCTTATCTAATATTGGCGGGGGCAGGGCTTGAGAAGCTCCAACCTAAGAGCACAGGCTCACTGAAGAACTACTCATAGTAAGGCAGAATGCTACCCCCCTCACAACCATATAACTACAGTTGATCTTAGCCAAAAGGTTGAGAAGCAATACAACTACATAACTAAAAGTCTATTTACCAGAGTTCCTTTTACCAAGTTCATGTCTGACTTTCATCAAAAAATTTAAAAGTATACAAAAAGGTAAAAAACACAGTTTGAAGAGACAGAAAAAGCATCAGAACCGGACTTATAAATGGCAGGAATGTTGCAATTATCAGGTCATGAATGTAAAACAACTATGATTAATATGCTAAGGGCTCTGATGGGAAAAGTTGAAAAGATAAAAGAACAGATGGGTAATGGAAATAAAGATGAAAATTTTAGGAATCAAGAAGAAATGTTAGAGAACATAATGTTAAAAAAATAAAGAATGCTTGCCTGACCTGTGGTGGCGCAGTGGATAAAGCCATCGACCTGGGAACACTGAGGTCGCCAGTTCAAAATCCTGCACTGGTCTGGTCAAGGTACATATGGGAGTTGATGCTTCCAGCTCCTCCCCCCTTTCTCTCTTTCTCTCTCTCTCTCTCTCTCACTCTGTGTCTCCTCTCTAAAATGAATAAAATAAAATAAAATAAAAACATTAAAAAAAAATAAAGAATGCTTTTTTGCCTCACCTGTGATGGCACAGTGGATAATACGTTGACCTAGAACACTGAGGTCACCGTTTCAAAACCCTGGACTTGCCTGGTTAAGGCACACATAGGTGTTGATGCTTCTTGCTCCACCTCCCTTCTCTCTCTCTCTCTAAAATGAATAAATAAAAAATCTTTAAAAAAAAGAATGCCTTTTATAGGCTTATTAGTTGACTGAACCCAATGAGGAATCTCTGAGCTTGAGGATGTGTCAATAGAAACTGAATGAAGACTGAATAAAAAGGAATCAATATTCAAGATGATACAACTACAATAAGTACAATACACACATAATGTGAATACCAATAGGAAAAGGAAGAGAAAAAGCTACAAAAGCAATATTTGAAGCAATAATAACTAAGAATTTCCCCCAAATTAAGGTCAGACTCAAAACCACATTACTTAGTCAACTCAGGCTGCTATAACAAAGTACTTTATACTGATGACTTAAAAGGCAAACAGTTATTTCTTACAGTTCTGGAGGAAGAAAAGTACATGATCAAGGTGCTGACAAATTCAGTTCTAGTGATGGCTTGTGTCCCAGTTTGTAGATGACTGTCTTCTTGCTATATCCTCAAATGGCAGGGAGCTTTTATTTTCTATTTTTATTTGTATTGACTTGAGAAAGAGAGACAGAAATAGACAGAGAGTGAGAGGCAAGAGAGATGAGAAGCATCAATTCATAGTTGCGTCAATTTTAGTTTATTGATTATTTCTCATTCAAGCTTTGACTGGGGGGCTCTAGCTAACCCAGTGATCCCTAGCTCAAGCCAGCAATCTTGGGCTCAAGTCAATGACTTTGGGCTTTAAGCATGCTCTCAAGCAGAGAAGACCATGCTCAAGCTGGTGACCTAGGGGTTTTGAACCAGGGAACCCAGCTCTATCTAGTGTGCCACCACCAGTCAGGCTGTCATAGCTGTTTTTATAAGAGTGCTAATTTCATTAATAAGGGCTCTAGGGCTCTATCTTCAGGACCTAATTACCTATCAAAAGCCCCACTTGTTAATACCATCACATGTTGGTTAGGTTTTCCACAGATGAATTATTTTTCTTCTCTTTTCTATTCTTTTCTCTTTTTTTTAGCAAAAGAGAGACAGAGGGAGAGAGAGAAGAAAGGAAATAGATGAGAAGCATCAACTCATAGTTGCATCACTTTTAGTTGTTCATTGATTACTTCTCATACATGCCTTGCTTAGGGGGCCTCCAGCCAAACCAGTGACCCCTTGCTCAAGCCAGCAACCTTGGGCTCAACCCAGGGACCATGGGATTATGTCGATGATTCCATGCTCTAGCCAGTGATCCCATGCTCAAGTCAGCAACCTCGTGCTCAAGCTGGTGAGCCTGCACTCAAGCCGGCAACATCAGAGTTTCAAACCTATAACCTCAGCATCCAAAGTTGACACTCTATCCACTGCTCCACCACCAGTTCAGGTCATATGAATTTTTGGAGGACACAATTATTCATCCTATAAAACAGTGGTTCTTAACCTTTTTGGAGGTACCGAACCCACCAGTTTCATATGCGCATTCACCAAACCCTTCTTTAGTGATAAATAAAATATGATTTTTTTTTCCAAATTCAAGACATAGGTATATATATTTTTTACTGGTGCACAAAATGAGCCATGCATGAACATCACCTTGCTCAAAGAACAAAACCAACAAAGTGCATGAACTCACAACAAATTACGGTATTAGTTTATTCTGGCCTCTGCGGCAGAGGCTTCTCCGAACCCTGGATTCTGACTCATCAAACCCCTAGGGTTTGATAGAACCCAGGTTAAGAACCACAGCTATAAAATCATGGGAAGCTCAAAGAACACCAAGCAGAATAATTACCATATAAATTATATGTCAGTGTACCATATTCAAACTACCTAAAATTAAAAATAAAGAAGCCAAAGGTAAAAAAAAAAAAAATTAAACAAAAGAATCTTATCTCTAGAGGTGCAAAGATAAGAATTACATCCAACTTCTCCTTAGAAACCATGCAGGCATGAAGAAACTGAAGTGAATATTTAAAGTGTTGAAAGAAAAAACCACTAACCTAGGATTCTGTATGTATAAAATTAAACTTCAAAAGTAAAGAAAAAATTAAAACTTTCTCAGATAATCATACATTGAAGAAATTTCTTGCCAATATGCTTGCCTTGCAAAAAATACCAAAAGTATTTCTTTAGAGTGAAGGAAATTTTTATAGGTCAGAAATTATAAGGCAACCTCTGAAAATGTTTTTTTTTTAAATATGTCTTCTTTTTCAAATATGTATAATTTATAGGCTAGGAAAGAAGAGAAAATTGAATCATATAAAATGCTCAATCCATCAATAGCAAAAAAGAGTGGAAGACAAAATAAGAACAAGGAATTGGCACAATCAATAGAAATCAACAACAAATATAATTGATATTAGTCTAAACATATCGATAACTTAAAACAGCAATGGTCTAAATACAATAATTAAAGAAGTGTCAAAGCAGATCTAACACAAGACCCAACTACCCGTTCTCCAAATAAATAACCCTCCTTAAATTAATCTATAAAGGCCAACCACTTTTCTTTTTTTTTTTTTTTTCGACCTTGAAAACATACTAAATTCAGAGACAGGAGGGAAGGAGTACAGAGGGTGCCAGGGGCTGGCACGGGGGTGTGGGTGGGGGTACAGAAGCGGGAGTTAATGGGGAGTTTGTTTGGGTTGATGAGACGTTTGGGGGTGCAGGGCAGTGACAGCTGCAGGACTCTGCAGACACAATGCTGCTTCAACGTACATTTAAAGACTGTTAAAATAGCCCATTTCTTATCATACACACTTTGCCATAATAAAAAAGACTTCTGGTCAAACGAGAGAGGGAGCACTGGTGTGACAGATGTAGAAAGATAACCAGTGCACTTTGCAGAAGGTGAACATGGAACCCCCTTTCTGTAAAAAGAAAAGAACTATACCTGTGTGTGTGGACGCGTGGAGGCATGGGGACATGTGTGGGTACAGAAAGATCTCTAGAAAGCTACATGCCTGTTAACAGTGGTCACCCTGAATAGGCCAATCACTTTTCTATATACCATGAATAAAGAAGTGGAATTTGAAATGAATAACACATGCCATTTATCTTAGCACCTCCCAGAATAAAATACCCTGGGTATAGGGCACTTGATGGGGATTCCATAGTGCTTGGGCCTTTGGACAGCAGGACCCACAGCCTTCACATGAGCCCCCTGCTTGCAACCCCTTCACAGGGTCCACCTGCCTCTCATTGCTCTACCATCAGACCCTGTTCAGCTCCAGCTCCTGTCTTGGAGGTCCTCCTACTCATAGTGTCTCCAATAATGCCTGGGGCTGCCAAGCTGCAGCCAATGCTCAAAACAGTTCAAAGAATGTGACCTTCACTAGCCACAGCAATCAAACAAAAAAGCAAGAAAAAGTATCCAAGGGTGTGGGGAAGAGTGACATCTGCTCATAGGATGGAAGAAGCATCTGCTCTGCACTACACACTCTCACTTGTTAGCAGCATGCCTCTCAGCTCTGAGAGAGGAGGACTGACTGCTTCTCCTCTCTCCTCGTCTTTTGCTTTCTCTACATTTTTTTTAATCTTTATTTTAACTGGTGTGACGTGATATCTCATTGTGGTTTTAATTTGCATTTCTCTAATGATTAGTGATGTTGAGCATTTTTTCATATGCCTATTGGCCATCTGTATGTCCCTTTGGAGAAATTTCTATTCATTTCTTTTGCCCATTTTTTGATTGGATTGTTTGTCTTCCTGGTGTTGAGTTTTATAAGTTCTTTATAAATTTTGGTTATTAACCCCTTATCAGACGTGCTGTCGAATATGTTCTCCCATTGTGTGGTTTGTCTTTTTATTCTGTTCTTATTGTCTTTAGCTGTGCAAAACTTTTTAGCTGCCTTTTGACCCAGCTATCCCACTTATAGGAATATACCCTAAGAACACCATAGCACTGTTCGAAAAGAAGAAATGCGCCCCCATGTTTGTGGCAGCATTGTTCACAATAGCGAAGATCTGGAAACAGCCCAAGTGTCCGTCAGAAGACGAGTGGATTAAAAAGCTTTGGTACATATAGACTATGGAATACTACTCAGCCATAAGAAATGATGACATCGGATCATTTACAACAAAATGGATGGACCTTGATAACATTATACGGAGTGAAATAAGTAAATCAGAAAAAAAAACCTGAGAACAGCATGATTTCATACATAGGTGGGACATAAAAGTGAGACTATGAGACATGGACAAGAGAGTGGTGGTTACGGGGTGGGGGGAAGGAAGGGAGGGTGGGATAGGGAGGAGGGGATGGGCACAGGGAAAACCAGATAGAAGGTGGCAGAGGACAATTTGACTTTGGGTGACGGGTATGCAACACAATTGAATGATAAAATAATCTGGAGATGTTTTCATTGTACATATGTACCCTGATTTATTGGTGTCACCCCATTAAAATTAATAATAATAATAATATTAATAAAAACCCAAAAATCTTTATTTTATTGATTTTAAAGAGATGAAGAGAGAGCACAGGAGAGAGACAGAAAAATCTGTTCCTGTATGTGCCCTGACTGGGGATCAAACCAGCAACCTCTGCATTTTGGGATAATGCTTTAACCAACCAAGCTATCTGACCAGGGCTGATTTCCCCACATTTCTTTTCTTTTCTTTCCCCAGAGTCAGAGAGAGGGATAGATAGGGACAGATAGGCAGAAACAAAAAGAGATGAGAAGCATCAATCATCAGGTTTGTTTTTTTTTTAAAGGTTGTCTTTTTTTTTTAAGTTGTTTTTTTATTTTATTTTATTCATTTTACAGAGGAGACACAGAGTGAGAGAGAGAGAGAGAGAGAAAGAGAGAAAGGGGGGAGGAGTTGGAAGCATCAACTCCCATATGTGACTTGACCAGACCAGTGCAGGATTTTGAACTGGCGACCTTAGTGTTCCCAGGTTGACGCTTCATCCACTGCGCCACCACAGGTCAGGCTATCATCAGGTTTTTTTGTTGCTGTTGTGACATCTTAGTTGTACATTGATTGCTTTCTCACATGTGCCTTGACCGCAGGCCTTCAGCAGACTGAGCAACCCCTTGCTGGAGCCAGCGACCTTGGGTCCAAGCTGGTGAGCTTTTGCTCAAGCCAGATGGGCCCGCGCTCAAGCTGGCGAGTTCGGGGTCTCAAACCTGGGTCCTTCCGCATCCCAGTCTGATGCTCTATCCACTGCGTCACCACCTGGTCAGGCCCCACATTTCTTGATTTGATGCTGAAAGTTGGAAAAGCCTCCCTCTGACTGACTTTCCCCTAGTTTTCCCTTATTGATTTAATTTTTCTCTCTCCAGTGTCTATTTACGCTGAGTTTTTACTCTAAATGTTTCCTTCCCCTCACTACCTTCTTTATTACAAATTCAATACACAGGCGAGATGTAAAATAATAATAATAACAAAAATAAATGAATAAAAGGCATCTAAATTGCAAAGGAAGAAGTAAAACTCATTATTTATAGATGACATATTACAGGGTGGGGCAAAGTAGGTTTACAGTTGTGAGTATGCCAAACAGTTTATTCTTGTATAATTATTTATTCATTACTGTATTATTTTCCATATGAACAATTTGTAAACTTACTTGTGGCCCATCCTATATACAGAATGAACCTTAAAGATTCCACCAAAATACTATTAGAACTATCAACCAATGGTATTGGCACCAATTCAACACCAACAGAAATCCCTAATTCAAGGAGTGGTGAAGAAGGAAACCTTATTCAATGCAAATAGTTCAATAGTGATACAACAGGACTTTGAGAACAGCATGGCTGTGGAAGAGCTCTATGAGGAGGTCTTGGGGCAGTGAAGCTCTGGAGTAAGGTCATTTTCCAGCTAGACAGCTCTGCTTTAGTCTGGTCTGCTCCAGAAAGCTAGTGTTTTAGCTCCAGCTCCAGGAGGGGAAACACAAACTCCCATTCCTGATAGCGCACTTTCTGAGCCAGAGGAAATGACTTATATGACAGAAGTCCATCTCCCACCCCTGTCCCTGATTTGTCTGTCTCCATGCAAATGAGGACTCCAAATCCTCAGTTTGATTGGTCCAAAAAACACTGTCCTGATTGGTTGGTGAAGATGTTGATGGGGGAGATAGAGTTGCACAGCTCTGATTGGACAAGGAAAACTTCAGTCCTACTGATTGAAATAGAATTGCAGGAACTGATTCTTCAGAGCTGGTTCGGATGACAAGTGCAGGCAGGCAGTTTAGTGTAGCTTCTCTGAGAAGTACAGTTTGCCTAAGAGGCACCATGTACAAATAGTTATTAGACTCTGTTTTCTTTGTTTTTTAATTTTTTATTGATTAGAGAGAGAGAAGAAGGAAGAAAAAGAGTGAGAGAGAAAAGTTGGTTTGTCATTACACTTATTTATGCATTAATTGGTTGATCTTGTATTTGCCCTTACCAGAATGGACCAGAAACCTTGATGTGTAGGATGAGGCTCTCTGGCCAGTGCTGCTGGTTGTTTTTAGTTTGCTTCTGTGTGTGTGTGTGTGTGTGTGTGTGTGTTTACAGGGACAGAGAGAGAGTCAGAGTCAGAGAGAGGAATAGATAGGGACAGACAGACAGGAACGGAGAGAGGTAAGAAGCATCAATCATTAGTTTTTCGTTGCTGTCACAACACCTTAGTTGTTCATTGATTGCTTTCTCACATGTGCCTTGACCGCGGGCCTTCAGCAGACAGAGCAACCCCTTGCTGAAGCCAGGGACCTAGTGTCCAAGCTGATAAGCCTTTGCTCAAGCCAGATGGGCCCGCGCTCAAGCTGGCAAGCTCTGGGTCTCGAACCTGGGTCTTCCGCATCCCAGTCCAACACTCTATCCACTGCGCCACCGCCTGGTCAGGCTCTGTGTTGTTTTTTTTTTTTAAGATTTCTTTCTTTTAAAACTGAGAACAGCACGATTACATATATAGGTGGGACATGAAAGTGAGGGTATGAGACATGGACAAGAGAGTGGTGGTTATGGGATGGGGGGAGGGAGGGAAGAGTGGGATAGGGAGGAGGGGAGGGACACAGGGAAAACCAGATTGAAGGTGACAGAGGACAATTTGACTTTTGGTGATGGGTATGCAACACAATTGAATGATAAGATAACCTGGAGATGTTTTCATTGTACATATGTACCCTGATTTATTGATGTCACCCCATTAGAATTAATAATAAAAAAATATATATATATAAAAAAAAAAAAAAAAAAAGATTTCTTTCTTTTTACAGAGACTGAGAGAGGGATAGATAGGAACAGACAGACAGGAACGGAGAGAGATGAGAAGCATCAGTCATCAGTTTTTCGTTGCGACACCTTAGTTCATTGATTGCTTTCTCATATGTACCTTGACCAGGGTCTTCAGCAGACCGAGTGACCCCTTGCTCGAGGCAGCGACCTTGGACTCAAGCTGGTGTGATTTTGCTCAAACCAGATGAGCTCGCGCTCAAGCTGGCAACCTCAGAGTCTCGAACTTGGGCCAGTCCGCATCCCAGTCCAACGCTCTATCCACTGCGCCACTGCCTGGTCAGGTGTGTGTGTTGTTTTTTTAAAAAATATTTTTATTCACTGTAGAGAGAGGAGAGAGAGAGAGAGAGAGAGAGAGAGAGAGAGGAATGGGGGTGAAAAGTGGGAAGCATCAACTCATAGTTGCTTCCCATATGTGCCTTGACTAGGCAAGCCCAAGGCTTCAAACCAGCAGCAACCTCAGCATTCCAGGTCAATGCTCCATCCATTGTGCCACCTCAGGTCAGGCTCATTTTTTTTTTTTTTAATTTTCTTTTGAATGCTAATGTACTGAGTTATTCAGCAGCGAAGAGACTCAGGAATTCTAAACTTTATTTTATTTATTCATTTTAGAGAGGAGAGAGAGAGAGAGAGAGAGAGAGAGAGAGAGAGAGAGAGAAAGGGGGGAGGAGCAGGAAGCATCAACTCCCACATGTGCCTTGACCAGACAAGTGCAGGGTTTTGAACCGGCAACCTCAGCATTCCAGGTCGACACTCTATCCACTGCGCCACCACAGGTCAGGCTCATTTTTGTTTTTTAATTTGATTCCAGTTAGCTACCAGGAGCCCTTCTTAGTAGTTATCTTCTTTTTTAGGGTCCACAGAACTAATAAATTCAGAAGAGTAGCAAAATGCAAAATTAATATACAGAAGGACTTTTGTAACTGTGTCACTAGGGAGGTTCAGAGGTGGGGTGTGGAAGGGGACCTGAGTTCAGTTCACCAAGTGCTGCATCAGGCACTGGAGGGGGGAACAGGGTGGGAGTCCAGGGAGAAAGGGAGAAAAAAGTAGAGGGGTAAATAGTGGGTCAGGCAGGAGGTGGCAGAGTTAGTGGAGAAATGAATGAACCAGCTTTTCTGCAGCTGGATATTCTCTTCCCTTCTTCCTCCCCTTTTTCTTTTGTGTTTGAACCTTGTATGAGGGAATTGAGTTTGGGCAGGGGCTCAGGAGTCACAGTGACAATGGCAGTTGTGGCCAATAGATGAAAAGGCAGGCTTTCTTCACCGCTTGCCCTCCTTCTCCATGGTGGCCGCAGCACCTCCTTGAATGAGCTCCCTCCCTCCTCCAGCTCCCCCAGGTGCCTGGGCAGGTACTCAGGCACTCTTCCCTTTTTTTTTTTTTAAAGGGACAGAGAAAGAGTCAGGGAGAGGGATAGATAGGGACAGACAGACAGGAACGGAGAGAGGTGAGAAGCATCAATCATTAGTTTTTCGTTGCTGTCACAACACCTTAGTTGTTCATTGATTGCTTTCTCATATGTGCCTTGACCACGGGCCTTCAGCAGACCGGGCCACCCCTTGCTGGAGCCAGCGACCTTGGGTCCAAGCTGACGAGCTTTTGCTCAAGCCAGATGGGCCCGCGCTCAAGCTGGCGAGCTCGGGGTTTAGAACCTGGGTCTTCCACATCCCAGTTTGACACTCTGTCCACTGCGCCACTGCCTGGTCAGGCGGCACTCTTCCCTTTGCCATCCTCAACACTTGATCCCTTGGACTGTCGCCTCCTGTCATGCACCTTAGGGATCAGGGCCTGTCTCCTGCTCTGCTGTAGTGCCTCCATGAGGTCAGATGACCAATGAGAGCTGGAACTTCCAGAGTTACCAGAGGATCTGGAGATGGAATGGGCCTGGGGAAGGGAGAAGGAGGTTCATTCTCAGCAACTGGACAAACTACATGCATGGTGGCAGTATTGCTGGGTAGTTTTGAAAAATAATACTCTTACTACAAATTTGCAGATGAGACAAAGTAAAGTATGACTACAGAGCATCCATTTGTTTTAGCAAAGCTGTTATCATACCTAATAATTTTGATGACTGTCAATTGGATATTAATGCAAATGATATGTTTGGTATCTTCATGTTCAGGATCCAGATTACAGAGTACAGGGGAAAGATGACCTCCAGTAACAAAAGATCTAGTTATGGGTCTGAATCCAGCTTGACTCAGTGGTTTCACTGCTATCTGGAGCAGTAGCTACTCTGCAATATCTTCATTCAAGAAAAGCCACCCCTGACCGGATAGCTAGGTTGGTTAGAGCATCATCTGGAAGCACAAAGGTTGCTGGTTCGATTCCCGGTCAGGGCACAGACAGGAGCAGCTCAGTGTTCTTGTCTCTCTCTCTCTCTCTAGCTGAAATCAATAAATAAAAATTGGCTTTTTTAAAAAAGCCACAGTTTACATAAGAAAATGGCTGAAATGAGAAACCTTTAGAGATATCATATGTAAACAGCCTGACACTCTGTAGAAGTACTTTGATGCTTATGTTATTGCTGTCACCCACCACTGACTTCAAAGGGATAAAGTAGTAGAAAATGGTGCAGATGACTTTCTTACAACACATTCTGATGGAGATTTCTTGCATAATCTCTGGGGCAATAAGAAAAAGCTATCTAAATGGTTTAGAATGTTTCCACATCTAAAACAGAAAGGAATTAGTGCTATAGACTTCAAAGGCAAAACAATAACTTTTAAAGCAACTACTGCTGGAAACCTTGCTACACTTTCTCATTGTATTGATCTAATTGTAAAACATCAGGACAGCTGGAAAAAGATATTGGATAAGGAAATTGAGAAAAGAAGAATAGAGGAAGCATTCAAAAATGCCATGACAGACCCTAAAAAAATAATTCCATTTTGGAGGACCAGAGTATGAGAAAGGCTCAACCAGTCTGATTAATGAAGAAGAGTTGTTTGATGCTCTTGAAGCTGCTCTTGACAGACAAGACAAAATAGAATAAGTCACAGAATGAAAAGTTCAGGTTCCACCAGCCTATATCCATGCCATATGCAGACGCCCTTTCTTTAGTGGGGACTCATGTGAAACTGGCAGTTGGTTGCAGAAGTAGAAGAAATGAAGGTATAAAGAAGAGAAATAGAAGAAAAGAGGATTGTTCTGCATTCTTTGAAAACTACCCATGCGGTGACAGACGTTACAGGACATAACGTCAGCAATTACTTCTGGAATGTTGACGTTTGCAATGATTGGGAAACCACCAAAGAAAGCTTTCATGTGGTAAAAGCAATAGCGTGTAATGCAATCATCACTTATCAAAGGCACAAGAAAGTGTGGTCTGCTTTTCAGAGAGACGTATTATATCTTTCTGTCATTTGAAAGATACCAACTTTGACTGAAATGACTCTGAAACTTGAGACAGTGTGCAATTCTTCTTAGTGTTTCTCTAAACAATCAATGTGTCCCTTCCAAAATATTGTTATGATTTGTCAAAACTTGGTAGGTCCTCAGAGAAAAATTTGGAGGTTGGTAGGGACAGCATTTTATGCTGGAGTACACATGAAGCTAATGTGAGCCCTGGAGGATGGGTGCCAGCCTCATGGTTGTTAGGGCAGTGGCAAAGAGAGTACCCAAAGTTTCTAAAACATTTTACTTCTTATGTTGAAGAAAAAACTGCAGGAAAACCTACTTTGTTCTAATATTAACAGTGAATGAGAAAATAATAATAATAAAAGAAAAGAAAAACTAACAAAAAACAGTGAATGAAGCAAGGTAGTGTAACATTTTATGTTGGAGGGAAAAACCAAAAACAAAATTGAATGTTCTAAGCTGTAACATAAAATTTATATCTTTATTTATGGCCAAACATCTTGGTCTTATGTACAAAATTGAAGAATCATTTTTAAAAGAGTTTTACTTATTGATTTTGGAGAGAGAAGAGAGAGAGAGAGAGAGAGAGAGAGAGAGAGAAACGGGGAGGAGCAAGAAACATCAACTTATAGTAGTTGCTTCTTTTTTTCTTTTTATTTATTTATTTTTTGTGTGGGTGCTAGGACCAATGATCACCAGCTGCCCATGTGTCAAAAAATTATGCTTCCAGCCTGACCTGTGGTGGCGCAGTGGATAAAGCGTCGACCTGGGAACACTGAGGTCACCAGTTCAAAACCGTGCACTGGTCTGGTCAAGGCACATATGGGAGTTGATGCTTCTAGCTCCTCCCCCCTTTCTCTCTTTCTCTCTCTCTCTCTCTCTCTCTCTCTCTCTCTCTCTCTCTCCTCTCTAAAATAAATAAATAAAAAGAAAAAAAATTTTTTAAAAATTATGCTTCCAAACTCTCTTGATGTCGATTCTGCACGTAGAGCAATCAAGCTGCCCTACGTGTACCACTCCCAACAGAAGCCCTTTTTTAGTAGTTGCTTCTTATATGTGTGCCTTGATCAGGCAAGCCTGGGGTTTTGAACTGGTGACGACAGCATTCCAGGTCAATGATTTATCTACTGCACCGCCAAAGGTCAGGTTGGAATAAAAAAAAATTTTTTTTTTAATGAAGAAATATTGCAATAACAAAGTTGAACATCTAACAGTACCTGTCTCTTGCTAACTCTCTGTGCTCAGCATCTAATAATAAATACATGTAAAACTACATGTACATGGTATATTTTTATTTTTCTAAATTGATTGATTGATTTTAGACTGAAAGAAAGCAAAGGAGAGAGAGAGGAGAAAGGAAATGAGAGAGTGAGAGAGATATCGATTTGTGGTTTCACTTATGTATGCATTCATTGGTTCACTCCTATATGTTCCCTGAACAAGGACCAAACCTGCAACCTTGGTGCCAATCAATTGAGCTACCTGGCCAGGACCGTGCTATATTTTTATACACATCAACTTTGAATTATGACTAAGAATTGAATTTATAAATTTAGAAACTTTTTAAGTTTTTTAAATTTAGCACAGACCTGCCTAAGATCCTCAATTGCATCAGTTTTGCACAGAAAAAGAAAAAAAAAAGAAAAGTACAAAACTTGAACACACATGGGACATGTGCTTTTTATGCACTAAAATATCTGCATGGGATTCTTTTTTCAGTCCTACAGTCCAATCTGTGTCCAGAGTTATTTTACTTTTTTGCTATGTATAATTGTAGAAAGTATTGCTGCTGATTTCTGTAATGATTCATATTGTCATGTAAAGTGTCTCAATAACTGAGGACTATCAATAACCTGTGACTTCATCTTTTCTATAGTCTTATTCCCATGAGGAACCTTGGTTCTGATGGAGAAACAGTGAAACCTTTATTTCCCCCCTGCCCCGCCCCGCCCCGCCCGTCCCGCCCCAGATACCTTTTATTTCTATTGTACTTTTAGTTGTGTGCTGTGAGCTACAGATTTTCCTCCCCAGTTTCTTAGAAACCCAATTTGGCAATTCTTGAATTGGTTCTGCCTGCCTCCCAACAGAAACACCTGTACAAATCTTGTGGTTATAAATCACTTTCTGGTAAAATAGTCAAGATAACTGAGCTCACATTTTCCTAAAATTTGTAAGAGGATATATGATATTACTTGCTAAAGCAAATCAGACTGTTTAACCTTGGCATTTGATTCAATGTTTTTAGTATTCAGTAACAGGTATGTATGTTAGTTCTCCTAAGTTGGGTCAGTTTAAAATATATATCGCCTGACCAGGCGGTGGTGCAGTGGATAGAGTGTCTGACTGGGAGGCGGAGGACCCAGGTTCGAGATCCCGAGCTCGCCAGCTTGAGCGTGGGCTCATCTGGCTTGAGCAAAAAGCTCACCAGCTTTGACCCAAGGTCGCTGGCTCCAGCAAGGGGTTGCTCGGTCTGCTGAAGGCCCGTAGTCAAGGCACATGTGAGAAAGCAATCAATGAACAACAAAGGTGTCAAAAGCAAAAACTGATGATTGATGCTTCTCATCTCTCTCCGTTCCTGTCTGTCTGTCCCTAACTATCCCTCTCTCTGACTCTGTCTCTGTCCCTGTAAAAAAAACCAAAAAAAAAAAACAACCAAAAAAACCCCCAATAAAAAAACATAAAAGATATATTGCAATATATGCATAGAAAATGTCAGCAACACTCCTGTTCGCTTTTATATTTTTTTAAAGATTTTATTTATTGATTTTAGAGAGATGACAGAGGGAAAGGATGGGAGGGTCAGGAAGCATCAACTCATAGTAACTGTGTCTGGAATGTGCCCTGACCAGGCAAGCCTGGGGTTTAGAAGAGGAGACCTCAGCATTCCAGTCCAACATTTTGTCTATTGCGCCACCACAGGCCAAGCTTTCAGTAAGTTCTTAACACTCACTGGACATTTTCTACAGCAAGTCATCTCAACTAATGGGGCCAAGAGGGTGTGGGAACCTTCCAGTAGTCCAGGCTAGGACTCCTTCACCTGGGGCAAAATTAAGCAGATCTCTCTTTCCACTGAAGCCCAGCATATAGTGTCCACGGGCTCCAGCATATAGAGCTGCTGACCGGGCACAGTTCTCTGCCACAAATAACACGCACAGAGGCAAATAGGAAATTCACCCAGGAATTATGCTCAAACATTACAAACCTGCAACACAGGGGAGGGCAGAGAAAGGGCTGCAAAATAAGGGAAGGGTTTTTATTTGGGTGAAAATTTCACTTGTAAATCACATAATATTCCAGGAGATGCCAAATCAAAGATTCCAAAACAGTTTACCCAAGTTGATGGTATTTTGTACTGGAGCCGATTTTTTCATTACAGGGTAATATTTGTTAGTTTTGTGACCTCCCAAGGTAGGAAAGACCATATACAAATGCAGGTGTACCAAAACACATGTGGTGACACAGACACACATCTATATATATGCACTCTCACACTACACACACTTAGTCTTGAAGAATAAAGCAGTATCTTTACTGAATTGAAAAAAAATACATTATATATTTGTTTGGTAGTTATATCAGAATTGTCCCAAAAACAGAAGGAAAAAATTCACGAGTATAGCACTATATTTGTTGTATCTAACAAGCAGTACATTGTTAGAGAAGATATGAACTACAATATACCACCAAATTACTGACATTGAAATAAAATACCAATGAGGGTGTTCGGCAGATAAAATATAATATGCTCACTTTGTTAAAGATGGTGCTGCCCACATGGAAGCCCATCACCCAGGTGATATTATTTGCCCTTATGCTTGAGACGGCTGTGGGGGAAAAGCAGGCAGGCCAGGTCATAGCCTAAGGCTTAGTTTAAGAGTAAGCTCTTCTCCACACCCTTGACTGATTGGATGATGTAGGGTGGTGATGTAGGGAGGAATCCCATTATGCCTCAGATGGGTGGCTTTGTATCAGAGACTTTCTTATATGTATAATTGGATTAAAGGTTTGGATTATCTATGCTATAAAGTGGGCGGACCGGTAGCTAGATCTCTCTCTCTTGGTTCCTGAGTCCCTGAGGTTAGTATTAGAGAGGAGAGCAGATTAAGGCCATGTGGAGGAGAAGTAGCCAGGATGGCAGAGTGCTGAGGAAGAAGCCAGTTTGTTAAGAGTTTGTGCTGGAGGAGATGGGAAACAGAGGTGAATAAGTCTGGTGAGCTAGAAACCTTTGATTCTAGGAAGCTCGGATAAGTCAGTAGCTTTGTGAGCACTGAATGTGTGGGTTTTGGAGCCCAGTGTGTGTTTTTGCTTGCCCGCCGGGTGCAAGCTAGAATGAAAGCTGATGGCTTACCAGTTTTTGGCTCCGGTGTTTCATTGCCATCTGTCCGAATCCAATGTGAACCTGTATGAGTCAGGCGGCTGTGATGGCGGCCTCAACCACAGGCTTTACAGAGGGCCTGACCAGTGTTGGCACAGTGGATAGAGCATTGACCTGGCATGCTGAAGAGCCAGGTTTGAATTCCTGAGGTCGCCAGCTTGAGCGTGGGCTCATACAGCTTGAGTGTGGGGTTTCTGGCTTGAAGCCCAAGGTTGCTGACGTGAGCCCAAGATCACCGGCTTGAGCAAGGGGTCACTGGCTCAGCTGGAGCCCTGCGGTCAAGGCATGTATGATAAGTAATCAATTAACAACTAAAGTGACACAACTATAAATTGATGCTTCTCATTTCTTTCCCTCCCTTCCTTCCCCCCTTCTCATCTCAGAAGAAAAGATAAGAAAATAAATATATACCAAGGAAGAATCAAAGCATCTCCTCCACCAGATACAAAAAGTAACACACTTGTTAATGGTCTCAATGCAGGGATTTAGTCTCTAGAAGCCATTTTTTGAGTGGAATGATTAATTGTTTAAATAAAAGATAGTAAGACCCTTGAGGTATATAATACATGTTTATAATTTTATATATTTAATAAAGTGTGTGTTTCTGCAGATCTCTCTTTTCCCCAGTGTTACAAACTGGAAATGATCAAGATTCTGGAGCCAAGGCTTCGAACATAAGCTCACCCAAAACTCCAGGCATGACACCATCTCCTTCATAAATCCTACTTTCTTGGCTGCAAACCCCTGTCTGTGTCTTATTGGGTTTGGATGTGTGAGGCAAAGGGAACCCTCCAGTCCTGCAACACTTTTTGTGTGTGTGTGTGTGTGTGTGTGTGTGTGTGTGTGTGTGACAGAGACAGAGAGAGGAACAGACAGACTGGGAGAGAGAGAGATGAGAAGCATCAATTCTTTGTTGTGGCACCTTAGATTCTCAGTGATTGCTTTCTCATACGTGCCTTGACCAGGGGGGCTACAGCAGACTGAGTGACCCCTTGCTCTAGCCAGTGACTTTGGGTTTAAGCTGGTGAGCCTTGCTCAAACCAGATGAGTCCATGCTCAAGCTGGCGACTTCAGGGTTTTGAACCTGGGTCCTCTGCATCCCAGCCTGACGCTTTATACACTGCACCACCATCTGGTCAGGTCTGTAACACTTTTAACTTTCATCTTCTCTCCTTTATCTCAGGACCCAGGTGGATCCTGCCCTCTGCTGGGCTGACATACTCAGTTTAGGGGTCCATGAAAATGTTTTCTTTTTAAAATCAGAATTAAAAAAAAAAAGAAAAGTAAAAAACAAAACAAGAAAAATAGCTTGGTCTGAGGTGGTGCAGTGACTAGAGCAGGCATGGCCAACAGTTTTTGCCCCCAGGCCAGATTAGAAAGAAAACTTTATTCACTGTCTGGAAGAAATATTAAAAGTAAAAAAATGTTAAATACAAAAATGATTTGTTTAAGTAAACAAAATTTTATTATGTGATTTGTTTGTGAATAAATGTAAGTAATTTAGTACAACAAATTAACAAAAAAAATCTTTATAATAGATTTTTTTTTAAAAAAAATAAAGAAGTATCATGAATTCATTCAACTAATTACTGGAAGTTAACCCTAGATTAGTCACATGTGGAATTCTTTTCCGCATATCATTATTTTCTTAAATATCTCAATTTCCAATAATCAAAGATGCTTCTGCTTCTAAGTAGGTGAGATTTTAACTTTCATTGTTGAACAATGGTTAGATATTGTAGTTTATGTATAACAAATTAAAACTACCACTTATTTCATTTCCACAATGCATCATACAGAGAATATTAAAAATTTAATAGCGGGCCGCATAAAGTCATTATGTGGGCTGGATTTGGCCCGCGGGCCATATGTTGGCCATTGTTGGGCTAGAGCATTAACCTGGATGCTGAGGTTGCCAGTTCGAAGCCCTAAACTTGCCCAGTCAAGGCACATACAACAAGCAAGCAAACAATGAACAACTAAAGCAAAGCAATTGTGAATCGATACTTCTCGCTCCCCTCCCTCTCACTTCTCTCTTTGTAAAATCAATCAATAAAAAATCCCCTCAAAACACTATAAACCAGCCTGACCCGTGGTGGCGCAGTGGATAAAGCGTGGACCTGGAATGCTGAGGTTGCCAGTTTGAAACCCTGGCTTTGCCTGGTCAAGGCACATATGGGAGTTGATGCTTCCTACTCCTCCCCCTTTCTCTCTGTCTCTCACTCTCTCCTCTCTAAAATGAATAAATAAAATCTTTAAAAAAAAAACAAAACACTATAAACCATACTAGATTATATTTGTTTTTGTACCAATACAGTTGTAAAATATAACTTCTTTTTAAAAATTTTTTATTAATTTAATGGGGTGACATTAATAAATCAGGGTGCATATGTTTAAAGGAAACATCTCCAGGTTATTTTGAAATTTGATTATGTTGCATATTCATCATCCAAAGTCAAATTGTCCTCTGTCACCTTCTATCTGGTTTTCTTTGTGCCCCTCCCCTCCTCCCTCTCCCTCCCTCTCCTCCCCACCCCCCCCCCGCCCCTGTAACCACCACACTCATGTCCATGTCTCTTAGTCTCTTTTTTATGTACCACCTATGTATGGAATCATGCAGTTCTTAGTTTTTTCTTTTGGTGGGCTATTAGATTTAATCCTAGCTTACACCCGGCAGGCCAAAAAAACACACAGTGGGAAAACATTTTCCTTTCCATTCAGGGCTCCCAAAGTCACTAATTTATCTGAGTATTCCTAGAATCAAAGGTTTCTACCTCACCAGCCTTTTCCACCTCTATTCCCCATCTTCTTCTCTCTGCAAAAACTGGCTTCTCCTTCAGCACTTCACCATCTTGGCTGTTTCTCCTCTCCTCCACGTGGCCTTAATCTGCTCTCCTCTCTAATGCTAACCTCAGGAACCGAGAGAGAGCTAGCTCCTGGTCTGCCCCACTTTATAATGTAGAAATCCAAACCTTTAATCCAATCTACAAACAAGAAAGTCTCTGATACAAAGTCACTTATCTGAGGCATAATGGGAGGATTCCTCATGAGAGTGCACCATCCTACATCATGCAATCAGTCAAGGGTGTGGGGAAAAGTTTACTCTTAAAACTTGCACGTGGGCAGCGCCATTTTTAACAAAGTGAGCATAATATATTTTATCTGCCCAACAATCCACCCCTATGCTCACTTTACTACCTACAATCTACACCACCAGCATCCCAGTACAAGGAAATTAGGCACATTACACAAATTACAGCAATAGCGCAAATCATACAGTTTCAACAATTACAAAGGTACACACATTTCACCAGTCTCTGAACACTTTGCCAAAAGCGCAAAATGTCCTCAGCCATTTGAAAGGCTTCCTGGGGCAGGAGGAGGGCCTCCATCAAAGCAGCCCCTACCCCCATTAGGGTATTTCACATTGTCCAAAATCCATAAGTCTATTCAACAAAGGAGCGAGTGCTCACTCCGGTCATAGTCCAGGAAATCAGTCCATGCACAGTCCAGCCTCCCCCCCTCATTTCTGCCATCTTGGCAGGTTTTACACTGTCCCAAGAAAAATCACGTGGCAATCGCAGTCAGCATTTCCATCCCT
The DNA here is from genome assembly GCA_037038555.1 of Rhynchonycteris naso. Taxonomy (NCBI): domain Eukaryota; kingdom Metazoa; phylum Chordata; class Mammalia; order Chiroptera; family Emballonuridae; genus Rhynchonycteris; species Rhynchonycteris naso. The sequence goes on along the minus strand of CM072996.1, from coordinate 250,024,081 downwards.
GCTCCAGTGAACATGATGGCATCCACCCCTATAACCCCAAATTGCAGACCTACCAGCAGTTTAGCAGGCACTCCCTGCCATTTCAACTGGGCTTTTATCTTCTGGAGACTGAGGATTGCAACTCCAGCCGGATTCTCCTCATCCTCCAAAGAGGAACTGGAAACATCAGCTGCTGCGTTCTGCTCTGCAGGCCTTGCAGCTCCTCCCAGCCTCAGCCCCAGCCTCCTGCCACTGCTGGCTCTCCACAATGTCTAGGGCAATCTGCAACTCACGAACCTGTGATTCCTTCTCCAGCGTCTGCTCCATTTTCAGGCAAATCTCACAAACCTGGTCGGCCTCTGCCTTCAGTGTTTCCTCCAGCTCCAGGGTCGGCATCTCTTTCTCCCACATTTCCTCCAGCTCCTTCCACTGCTCGGATTGCAGGTCCCAGGCAGCCTCTTCCATAGAGCTCTCTGTTTCCTCAAGCATGGCTGTAAAAGCCAGCCAGCTTACAGTCTCCCAAAAAAAACAGCTATGGGAAACCATAACAGCAGCCTGTCCTCTACTCCACCACTCAAAGGTGGTGGTGGCTCCATACCGATCTGTATTGAATCCTGCCACAGACTACGCCAAATGTAAAGCCAGTGGTCAGAGCCACTATCAGAGCCGCCTGGCCAGTGCAGGTTTGCATTACATTTGGACAGTCAGTAATGAATCAACGGAGCCAAGAACTGGTGAGCCATCAGCTTTAATCCTAGCTTGCACCTGGCAGGCAAGTAAAAACACACACTGGGCTCCAAAACCCACTCATTTAGTGCTCACAAAGCTACTGACTTATCCGAGTTTCCTAGAATCAAAAGTTTCTAGCTCACCAGACTTATTCACCTTTGTTTCCCATCTCCTTTTCTCTACACAAACTCTGCCAAACTGGCTTCTTCCTCAGCACTCCGCCATCTTATTAATTTTAATGGGGTGACATTAATAAATCAGGGTACATATGTTCAAAGAAAACATCTCCAGGTTATCTTGTCATTCAGTTATGTTTTATACCCAATCATCCAGAGTCAGATTGTCCTCTGTCACCTTCTATCTGGTTTTCTTTGTGCCCCTCCCCTCCCTCATCTCCCTTCCTCTCCTCCCTCCACCCTACCCCCGGTAACCACCACACTCATGTCCATGTTTCTTAGTCTCTTTTTTATGTTGCACCTATGTATGGAATCATGCAGTTCTTAGTTTTTCTGATTTACTTATTTCACTCTGTATAATGTTATCAAGATCCGTCCATTTTGTTGTAAATGATCCAATGTCATCATTTCTTGTGGCTGAGTAGTATTTCATGGTATATATGTACCACATCTTTATCCAGTCATCTATTGAAGGGCTTTTTGGTTGTTTCCATGTCTTGACCACTGTGAACAATGCTGCTATTAACATAGGGCTGCATGTGTCTTTATGTACCAATGTTTTTGAGTTTGGGGAGTATATACCCAGTAGAGGGATTGCTGGGTCATATGGTAGTTCTATTTTTAGTTTTTAGAGGAACCACCATACTTTCTTTCATAATGGTTGTACTACTTTACATTCCCACCAACAGTGGATGAGGGTTGTATAAAGAGCACTTTATAAATTTGACTCCAAAGGCAAGGGAAGTGAAGGCAACAATAAATGAATGGGACTATATCAGACTAAAAAGTTTTTGCACAGCAAGAGAAACTGACAACAAAATAAACAGACAACCAACTAAATGGGAGATGATATTTTCAAACAACAACTCAGATAAGGGGCTAATATCCAAAATATACAAAGAACTCACAAAGCTCAACCACAAACAAACAAACAATCCAATAAAAAAATGGGAAGAGGACATGAACAGACACTTCTCCCAGGAAGAAAAACAAATGGCCAACAAATATATGAAAAGATGCTCATCTTCACTAGCTATTAGAGAAATGCAAATCAAAACTACAATGAGATACCACTCACAACTGTTAGATTGGCTATTATCAACAAGACAGGTAATAACAAGTGTTGGAGAGGCTGTGGAGAAAATATTACTTCTAATATTCATTTATGATGAAGCCCAGAAGGCAAATGTCCCCCAAACTGGCCCATCCCTGCACCATCTCCACAACCACAGGGCCCACTAGGAGTGGGGCAGTTTGAACTCAGACGTGAAATATTTGCAACATTTCTTGCCCACAGACCTAAGCCAAAACCCACAATAACCAAGAATTTGAATGGCAGCACAAAGAGCAAGAGTTATACTTTTCAAAACATAACCCTTATTCAACTGTATAAGCAGCATTACATATTAAACAATACAGTTTAATAGTTATTAAAAACAGGTGTTCCAGGCATGTATGACTCATGAACACCAAAATCAAAGTAATAAGCTGAGAGCAGTAACAGCACAATAAAAATATCTCCTCAATGCCACCCCCAACTTTCTTTTTCTTTTGGTAAACCCTGGGATAAGAAGAGTATTCAAAATAGTTGCTTTTCACCTGACCTGTGGTGGCACAGTGGATAAAGCATCGACTTGGAAACACTGAGGTCACCGGTTCAAAACCCTGGTCTTGCCTGGTCGAGGCACATAAGGAAGTTGATGCTTCCTGCTCCTTCCCCTTCTGTCTCTCTCTTTTCTCTAAAATGAATAAATTAAAAAAATTTTTTAAAAAGTTGCTTTTCTAACACTGGTTATGTTGTAGTTTAATTCTTCCTTAAAGAGATCACATAATATAAAGAGCATGAAATTTCTTTCTTTTTTTTTTTTTTTTTTTTTTTTTTTTACACAGGGACAGAGAGAGTCAGACAGAGGGATGGATAGGGACAGACAGACAGGAACGGAGAGAGGTGAGAAGCATCAATCACTAGTTTTTCATTGCCATTACGACACTTTAGTTGTTTATTGATTGCTTTCTCACATGTGCCTTGACCGCGGGCGTTCAGCAGACCGAGCAACCCCTTGCTGGAACCAGCAACCTTGGGTCCAACCTGGCGAGCTTTTGCTCAAGTCAGATGGGCCCGCAAAGAGCATGAAATTTCTGATGAGACTCAAAATGCTGTTACCATCTTTACCTCTGAACGCCAAAGCAAGTCTTCTTTTTTTTATCCATTTGTCTCTTGAGAAGTTTTGTTGCTTTTAAACCCTTAAGGGTTCGGTGAATGCGCATATGAAACTGGTGGGTTCGGTACCTCAAAAAAGGTTAAGAACCACTGATATAGATACTACATTTTCTTTATCCAGTCTTCTATCAAAGGACATTTTGGTTGTCTCCGTGTCTTGGCCACTATAAACAGAGGTTTATACACCTTTGTAAATAAACGTTTTTGAGTTTTTCAGGTAGCTACACAGTAGATGGATTGCTGGGTCATACGATATCTCTATTCTTAAATTTTTGAGGAAGCACTATACTGTTTTTCATATTGGCTGTACCAGTATATATTCCCAACAGCAGTGAAGGAGGGTTCCCTTTTCTCCACAGTCTCTCCAACACTTGTTATTTCTTGTCTTGTGGATAATAGACATTCTAACAGGTGTGAGGTGGTATCTCATTGTACTGAGACAGAGGAAGCACGAGAGATTATCAACTTGTTCCATGGAGCTGTGCATCCATTGATTGCTTCTCAGACGTGCCTTGATCAGGAATAAAACTGGTGACTTTTGGTTCAATCCAGTGACCTGAAGGTCAAGAAGCCAATGACTCACGGCTCTAGCCAGTGACCTTGGCACTTCAGGTTAAGATTTTATCCACTCTGCTACCATCAATCAGGCCTTATTGTAGGTTTTCTTTTTTTTCTTTCTTTCTTTTAAAGAGAGTCAGAGAGACGGATAGATAGGGACAGACAGACAGGAATGGAGAGAGATGAGAAGCATCAATCATTAGTTTTTGTTGCCGTTGCGACACCATAGTTGTTCATTGATTGCTTTTTCACATGTGCCTTGACCACGGGCCTTCAGCAGACCGAGCCACCCCTTGCTGGAGCCAGCGACCTTGGGTCCAAGCTGGCAAGCTTTTGCTTAAGCCAGATGGACCCGCGCTCAAGCTGGAGAGCTCGGGGTCTCGAACCTGGGTCTTCTGCATCCCAGTCCGACGCTCTATCCACTGCGCCACCGCCTGGTCAAGCTTATTGTAGTTTTGATTTGCATTTCCCTAATAGCTAGTGATTTGAAGATCTTTATATATATCTGTTGGCTGTTTGCATGTCTTTTTGGGAGAGAGGTCTGATCAGGTCCTCTGCCTATTTAATTGGATTCTTGGTTTGGTGTTGAGTTTTATGAGTTCTTTATATAACTTGGCTATTAACCCTTTGTTGGAGCTGTCATTTGCAAATATCACCTCCCATTTGGTCAGTTGTCTTTTTGTTGTTCTCCATTTTTTTTTTGTCCATTTCTTTAGCTGAGCAGAAGATTTTTATTTTTATATAGTCCTATTCATTTTTGTCTTTACTTCCCTTGCCTTTGGGGTCAAATTCTTAAAATGGTTTTTACAACCAAGGACTATAAATTTAGTATCTATGTTTTCATCTTTCTAATTTACTGTTTCAGATCTTATATTTAGGTCTTTGACCCATATTGAAATAATTTTTCTACATGGGGAAAAACAAATCTAGTTTCATTCTATTGACTGTGGCTTTCCAATTTCTCAGCACCATGAGGCTTACTTTTATCCATTGTGTGTTTTTGGCTCTTTTGTTAAAGATTATTTGCCCATATACATGTGGGTTTGTTTCTGGGATTTCAATTGTTTCATTGGTCTGTGTCTTTGTTTTTCTGCCAATGTCATGCTGTTTTGATTATTTAGCATTGTAATATAATTTAAGGGCAGGTAATGTAATACCTCTCACTTCATTTTTTTTCAGGATTGCTTTATTATTTGGCATCTTTTGTGATTTTATACAAATCTGATGATTACTTGTTCTATTTGCTAAAAAATGGTAATGGGATTTTGATGGAGATTGTATTAAATCTGTATATTGCTTTGGATAATATGGCCATTTTAACTATGTTGACTTTTCCAATCCATAAACATGAAATATCTTTCCTTTTTGTTGTGTCCTTTTTAATCTTTTTAAATAATATTTTGTAATTTTCAGTATATAGATCCTTCACATCTTCCATTAAGTTTATGCTAAGTATTTTATTCTTTTGGTTGCACCTGCAAAAGAAATTGTTTTTCCATTTCTTTTTCTGAGGTTTCAATTGTTAGGATATAAAATAGCAGTCGCCTGGCCTGTGGTGGCTCAGTGGATAAAGTGTCATCCTGGAACGCTGAGGCTGTGGGTTTGAAACCCTGGGCTTAACTGGTCAAGTCACATATGGGAATTGATGCTTCCTGCTCCTTCTCCCCTTCTGTTTCTCTCTTCTCTCTAAGATGAATAAATACAATTATTTTAAAATTAAAAAAAGAAAGCTGTAGATTTTTGCACATTGATTTTACATCCTGCAACTTCACTGTATTTATTGTTTTTAATATTTTTGGTGGAGTCTTTAGCGTTTTCTACACACAGAATCATGTCATCCTCAAAAAGTGACAGTTTTACTTCTTCTTTCCCTTTTTGGATGCCATTTAGTTCTTCCTCATGTCTGATTGCTCTGGTTAGGACTTCCTTAATTATGTTGAACAACAATGGAGAAAGTGGGTATCCTTGTTTTGTTCCTGATTTTAGAGCAGGGGTCGGGAACCTATGGCTCGCGAGCCAGATGTGGTTCTTTTGATGACTGCATCTGGCTCGCAGACAAATCTTTAATAAAAAAAATAATAACATTAAAAATATAAAACATTCTCATGTATTACAATCCATTCATTTCCTACCGCTCATGTTCACGGTTGCAGGTAGCTGGAGCCAATCACAGCTGTTCTCCGGGACAACACCAAATTTTTATTGGATAATGCCTAACGTACACGGGTCGTTATATGTCTCTCACAGGATTACATTTTAAAATATGTGGCATTCGTGGCTCTCTCAGCCAAAAAGTTTCCTGACCCCTGTTTTAGAGGAAAAGCTTTTAGTTTTTCATCATTGAATATGACATTAGCTGAGGGTTTGTCATATATGGCCTTTATTAAATAAAAGTGCTTCTCATATGTGCCTTGACCAGGTGACTCAAGTTGAGTCAATGACCCCTTGCTCAAGATAGCAGTCTTAGGCTTCAAGCCAGCAACCTTTGGGCTCAAACCAGTGACCATGGGATCATGTTTATGATCTCATGCTCAAGTTGATAACCCCACCTCAACCTGGTGAGCTTGCGCTCAAGGTGGCAACTTTGGGGTTTCAAACCTAGGACTTCAGTGTCCCAGGTTGATGCTTTATCCCCTGTGCCATCACTGGCCAGTCTCCACATAACTTTTGATTTCACTTTTTATTTCTTTTTTGACCAGTCATTTTTTAGTAGTATGTTGTTTAATTTCCACATAATTGTGGGTTTTATTTACTTTCTTCTTGTAGTTGATTTCTAGTTTCAAGGTACTGTGGTCAGAGAATAAGCTTGGTATAATTTCAATCCTCTTAAATTTGTTGAGGCTAGTTTTGTGACCCAACATATGGTCTGTCCTTGAGAATGTTCCCTGTGCACTGGAGAATGTATAATATGATGTTCTGGAATAAAAGACTCTGTAAATGTCAATTATGTTCATTTGCCCTAATGTGTCATTTATTTTTTTAAGTGAGAAGAGAGGAGATAGACAGATTACTACATGTGCCCTGACCAAGATCTACCCACGATCTACCCAGCAACCCTGTATGGGGCCAATTCTCAAATCAACTGAGCTATCCTCAGCACCTAATACTCACACTTGGGCCAACCAAGCTCTCAGCACCTGGAACCAACACTTGAACCAATCAAGCCACTGTCTGTGGGACGAGAAGAGGAAGAGGAAAGGGAGAAAGAAGAGAAGAAAAGCAGATGGCTGCTTCTCATCTGTGCCCTGACTGGAGATCAAACCTGGGACATCCACATCCTGGGCCAGCATTCTGTCCACTGAGCTTGCCAGCTAGGGCCTAATGTATCATTTTAGGCCAATATTTCTCTATTGATTTTGTTTGGATGATCTATCTAGAGCTATCAATGGTCTACTACTATAATTGTGTTTTTGACAGTTTCCCTGATTAGCCCTGTTAGTAATTGCTTTCTATATTTCAGTGTTTCCTAATTGGATGTATATATATTAAATTATGTCTTTTTGATATGGTGTCCTTTTTATCCTTATAAAATGTTTATGTTTGTGTTTTATTACCTTTGTTATCTTGAGATCTGTTTTGTCAGTATGGCTACACCTGCTTTTCTGTGAATGTTTTTTGCTTAGAGAATCATTTTCCAACCTTTTACTTTGAGTCTAACTTTGTCTTTGCAGATTAGCGGCGTCTCCTGAAGGCAGCATGTGGTTAGACTTTGTTTTTTGATCCAATCTGCTACTCTGTGCCACTTTATTGGTGAGTTCAGTCCATTTACATTTAGGGTAATTATTGATGCATGAGGATTGCCTATAGTTGTTTTATCTTTTGTTTTCTGGTCACTCTGTGCCTCCATTGGTTATTTTCCTTTGCATTTCTGTATGTAGTTTTTGTTTGGTGGTATCCCAGACTTCTTTCCTTTGTTTCCTCTTCTTTTAAGTTATGTGTCACAGTTTTGACTTTTTTGTGTGTGGTTACCATGAGGTTATTAAAGAATAAAGTTTTGCCTGACCAGGCTATGGTGTAGTGAATAGAGCATCGGACTGGGACATGGAGGACCCAGGTTCGAAACTCCGAGGTCTCTGGCTTGAGTGCCGGCTTATCTGGCATAAGTGTGGGCTCACTAGTTTGAGCATGGGGTCACTGGCTTCAGTGTGGGATCACAGACATGATCCCATGGTTGCTGGCTTGAGCCCAAACATCACTGGCTTGAAGCCCAAGGTCGCTTGCTTGAGCAAAGGTACTCGCTCTGCTGGAGCCCCGTAGTCAAGGCACATATGAGAAAGCAATCAATGAACAAGCAATCAGTGAACAAGTAAAATGTCACAACAAAGAATTGATGCTTCTCATCTCTCTCCCTTCCTGTCTGTCCCTATCTGTTCTGTTCTCTGTCTCTGTAAAAAAATAAAATAAATAAAAGATAAAAATAAAGTTTCATATATACAGGAGTCCTTTTTCTTTTGGATGTATTTAATCAATCTCCATCCTCCTTTGCCAATTCAGAACTTTACCCCCTTTCCTTTTATGTTTTTGTTGACACAAATTATCCCTGTTTGTATTGTAAGTTTGTTGGTGAACTTACTTGTAGTTTAGTGACATTTTGTTATTTCAGGTAGAATAACTTCCTTGAATATTTTCTGCATTGGAGGTATTTTGGTGATAAATTCCCTCAGCTTCTGTAAATCCAGAAAAGTCTTTATTTTTCCTTTATATTTAAAAGACAAGTTTGCTGAATATATTATTGTTGGCTGGTAACTCCTCTCTTTCAGTAACTGGAATATTTGGCTCCACTCTCTTCTGGCTTGTAGAGTTTCTGCTGAAAAGTTTGATAATAACTTGATGGGCTTTCCTTCATGTTACTTTCCTCTTTTCCCTGGATTCCTATAGAGGCCCTGAACAGAAACATAGAATAGGGACACAGTTCAGGGTCACTGACAAAAGTACTGAACACAGTACATGCTGAACACAGCACACAATAGGATAGAATTATTCAGGGGTCCCCAAACTTTTTACACAGGGGGCCAGTTCACTGTCCCTCAGACCGTTGGAGGGCTGGACTATAAAAAAACTATGAACAAATCTCTATGCACACTGCATATATCTTATTTTAAAGTAAAAAAACAAAACAGGAACAAGTACAATATTTAAAATAAAGAACAAGTAAATTGAAATCAACAAACTGACCAGTATTTCAATGGGAACTATGCGTATGGATGCATCCTGTGCTCCTCTCACTGACCACCAGTGAAAGAGGTGTCCCTTCCGGAAGTGCGGTGGGCACCGGATAAATGGCCTCAGGGGGCCTCATGTGGCCCGCGGGGCTGTAGTTTGGGGACCACTTTTCTAATTAATCAATAGGTGGGGTAGATATCTCAAAAGTGAGCTACTTCCCTTGCCCTTTTGTCTGCTCTAACAAAGTTCTGCTTCCTGACTTTCTCATTCTTGTCCCTGCTTCTACTTGTGTATATGAATAAATACCTGTATGGACAGGGGGTCAGGGTTGTTTTCATGAAACCTGTATAGGGGACTGTGAGGCACTGTCCCCTAGGTTCCTCAGTGCACTCCATCTGGTCTTCAAGTAGTTACTGTCTCTGCAACAGATGCCTTGAGAATTCTTTATTTGTCATTAATTTTTGACAGTTTTAATACAATGTGCCTTGGAGAAGGTCTCTTTGGACTGAGGTAACAAAGTGTTCTGTTTGTTCTTGAATTTGAGGATCTATTTTATTCCATAGGTTTGGGAAGTTCTCATCAAGTATTTGTTTGAATAGGCTCTCCATTCTCTTCTTCCTCTTTTCTTCTTCTGGTATACCTATTATTCTTATACTGCTCTTTCTGATTCAGATAATTGTTTTCAAGTTATGTATTTTTGTGTGTGTGCTAACATCCGTCTCTTCTTCCGTCTGCATTATTTCTAGATTTCTATCTTTGCTCTTATTAAATCTTTCCTCTATTTGGTCGGCTCTATTTTCTGTGCTGGCTAGTTCATTCTTGATCTCCTTTATTAAGTTTTTCAACTCCAGAATTTCTGTTTAGTTTTTAAAAAAATTTTTAATCTCTTTGGTAAAGTACTTTTCTTTTATTAATTTATTTTCTGAGTGCCTTAAATTGCCTGTCTGTATTTTCTTGCACCTAATTCAATATTTTCAGAACTTCAGTCTTAAATTCTCTGTCATTTATATCACATATTTTGTATGTGTTTGCTCTCTGGAGATTTTTTATTTTATTTCTGAATTGCTTCACTATCTTAGTTATTCATAATATTGATTGGTACCTTCTCTGCCTAGGCATCTATGTATGAGTGGCTCTTTTATATCAGATTATTACCAAGAGGTCTTTGTATTATTTTCCAGTAGGTGGCGTTGAATTCTAAATTTTAGATCTGTAAAATCCTGGTGCTGACAATGCTGGCTGCCTTCAAGTAGTGGGGATGTTAGGGGTGGGATTTGTTGGGGGAACCCAGCCGCCTTCTTCATTTTGTCCTCCCAGTAATGGTGGCCTTGGACCTCCGTGTGGTCTCCTTTGCATCTCGACTGGGGACTAGTCACAGAATTCACCCTTGGCTAAGGAGAAACAGTGATTCTGTACTGCCAGTTCTCAGGTCTGCGTATAATGTGCTCTGCAACCCGACACCAGAGGCAAAGGGGGGCAGTTCTGAGAGGCCTGGGGACGGCAGGACTCTGTGACTTTGCCACTCTGCCTGGAGTGCCAAATGTCAGACAACTGTAGCTGCACCCCAGTGCTATGTCCTTGCCCAGGTATATCCCTGTGTTCAGCCACAGCTCCTGCTTCTCACTCTTATGGGAGTGCCCATCGAACCTCTGCTCCTCCCACCAGAAGGAAGTGCTAGGCACAACCAGATTTCTCTCCTCTCTGGGCTGATCTCCATCATAAACTCCCACTGTGGGGCTGCGTCCTGGTTTTCTCAATCTTGCCCCCTTTCTCTGTACCCGCACTCTGTCCATTTGTTCCCCCGTACCCACCTTTAGATGCTTCAATGAGTGGATCTCTCAGGCATGTCTGTACAATTAGCTGGAGATCCTTTGTTGAATTATAGTTGTTCAAATTTTTGAAGTTTCAAGGGGAGAGAACCAGGGGGTCTCTCATGCCACCATTCTCTGATGTCACTCCGCATAATGACTTTTTTATCCTATAAATAACACTGGATTCCCCAATGTTGGTCAAATAAGTTTGTAAAATATGATTTTTTATTTTTTATTTTTAGAGAGGAGCCACGGAGTGAGAGAGAGAGAGAGAGAGAGAGAGAGAGAGAGAGAGAGAGAGAGAGAGAGAAAGAGAGAGAGAGAGAGAAAGAGAGAAAGAGGGGAGGAGCTGGAAGCATCAACTCCCATATGTGCCTTGACCAGGCCAGTGCAGGGTTTTGAACTGGCGACCTCAGTGTTCCCAGGTCGACGCTTTATCCACTGCGCCACCACAGGTCAGGCTAAAATATGATTTTTATGTTTCCTCACTTATAGTTTGCATTGGGGCTGGGTAGCGCCAGGTATATGTTTTGCTAATGTTTGCTGGAGGAGAGGTTTTTGTGCCAGAAAGTTTTGAAAAGACAGAAGGAAAAGAAGCAGAGAGAAAAGCCATGTTTGCAGAGTGAGAGAGGAGAGAGATGCAGAGTGCTGAAGAAGAAGCCATATTTGGTAGAGAGAGAAGGTGTGCAGATGGGGAACCAGAGCTGAGGGGCTTTGGGAACCTAACTGAGGTGGGGGCCCTTTGATTCTAGGAGAAACCAGAGAAGATTCTCCTGGTTGTGGAACTGGAGAATGTGTCACGCCTTTGGAAGCTCTAAAAGAAAGGGAAGTGTTTTCCCTGTGTGGTGCTCAATGGCTGGTGTGAGGCTTTTATTTTCTCCAGGGACAGAGAGAGAGTCAGAAAGAGGAATAGATAGGGACAGACAGACAGGAATGGAGAGAGGTAAGAAGCATCAATCATTAGTTTCTCATTGCTATTGAGACACCATAGTTGTTCATTGATTGCTTTCTCACATGTGCCTTGACTGCGGGCCTTCAGCAGACCGAGCAACCCCTTGCTGGAGCCAGCAACCTTGGGTCCAAGCTGGCGAGCTTTTTGCTCAAGCCAGATGGGCCCATGCTCAAGCTGGCGAGCTCGGGGTCTCAAACCTGGGTCTTCCGCATCCCAGTCCAACGCTCTATCCACTGCGCCACCACCTGGTCAGCCAAGGCTTTAATAAAGGAATGGCCCACCATTTTTTGGCTCCAATGTTTCTTTACCATCTGCCTGAATCTAATGGGAACCTGCATCTTCATGGGAGCAATCACCGTGGCTACTGGTCATATGTAAAGCCCGTAGCCACGGCCACCATCACAGCCACTGGCCTATGCAGGTTCACAATTGATTCGGACAGATGGTAATGAAACAACGGAGCCAAGAACTGGTGGGCAATTACCTTTAATCCTAACTTGCACCCAGCAGGTGAGAAATACACAAAGTGGGAAAACACTTCCCTTTCCATTCAGGGCTCCCAAAGCCACTGACTTATCCAACTATTCCTAGAATCAAAAGGTTTCTACCTCACCAGCCTTATTCACTTCTGTTCCTCATTACCTTCTCTCTGCACAAATTCTGCACAAACTGACTTCTCCTTCAGCACTCTGTCATCTTGGCTGCTTCTCCTCTGCAATGTTAGTTTCAGGAACTGAGCAAGAGAGCCCCTGGTTTCCCTTATTTTATAGTGTAGAAATTAAAGCCTTTAAGCCAATATACAAATAAGGAAGTCTTTGATACAAAGCCACTTATCTGAAGCATAAATGGGATTCCTTATAAGAGTCCACCACCCCACATCATGCAACAGTCAATGGTGTGGGGAAAAGCTTAGTAATGAGACAATCTTAGTATTAAAAGGATGGGACTGACCTGCGGTGGCGCAGTGGATAAAGCGTCGACCTGGGAACACTGAGGTCACCAGTTCAAAACCCTGCACTGGTCTGGTCAAGGCACATATGGGAGTTGATGCTTCCAGCTCCTCCCCCCTTTCTCTCTTTCTCTCTCTCTCTCTCTCTCTCTCTCTCTCTCTCTCTCTCTCTCTCTCTCTGTCTCCTCTCTAAAAAAAAATAAAATATAAAAATTTAAAAAAAGGATGGGAAAGTCTTAGTCTTAAAATTAAGCCTTAGGCTATAATGACCCTGCCTGCTTACAGCCTGTCTCCCACACACAATGCAAACTATAAGCAAGCAAACATATGTATCATATTTGGAAACTTATTTGACCCACATCATACATCTGGCATAGTTTGCAGCAGGATTCGGATCAGATGGGTATAGAGCTTCCACCACCCTTGAGGGGTGGGGCAGAGGACTGGTTGTTGTTATGGTTCCCCATGTCTGTCCTTTTGGAGATTGTGGGCTGGCTGTTTTTTTATAGCCCTGTGAGAGGAAATCGAGAGCTGTGTGCAAGAGGCTGCCCAATGCCTGCAAACTGAGGAGTGGAAGAAGTTGGAATGGCCATGAGAGAAAGAGATGCATATTTTAGAATTAAAGCAAGTGCTGGAGAAAGAGGCCGCACAGGTTTGTGAGCTGCAGTTTGCCCTGGAAGTTGAACATTATTAGCAGAAGCAGTTGTTGGAGGAACAACTGTGGGTTCAACTTCACAAAAGCCAGCAGCAGCTGGAGCCTAAGATGGAGCCATGCTGGTGGAGTGGCTCTGAGTCAGCAGAAGCAATTCCAGCTCCTCTTCTGAGGATGAGGAGACTTGGGCTGTGACTGCCGTCCACAGACTTCAGAAGGTAAAAGCCCAGCAGCAAAGAGTACCTACTAAGCCCCTGTTAGGTTTGCTGCGATTGTGGGACAAAGAGGTGGATGGCAGCATGCTCTCTGGAGCAGAGGTGGAAATGTTGGCCTCCATAGCCACATGTTCCTCCTTTGGGCAACATCTTAAAAGCTGCCAAGATGGCAGGAATGAAGGTGGAGGCCTGAGGCCCCCTGTGCATGGACTGACTCTTGGACTGCAAAAAGAGGGGCACTAGCTCTCTTGTTGGATGGACATGCTGCTTTTGGGTAATATGAGAGACCCTGATGGTGGGGGAGGCTGTGCTGGAGGACCTCCTGCACTGGGAAGCTTTCCATTCAGTTGGAGAGAAGCTCCAAGGGCATTGTACACTTTGGGCAAAGTGCTCAGAGAGACACGGTGAAGGGCACCTTTTTAATTGTTGAAATTAAATGACTTCTACTGTTACTGTAACTTGTTTGTATAAGGTACCTCATTCCTTGCATAGGAATGCCTGTGGTGTGGATTGCAAAGCAAGTAAAAGGGTGGAATGTTTGTAAAAAAATAAGTTTGTAAAGTATGATTTTTATGTTTGCTCACTTATAGTTTGCATTTGGGCTGGACAACACCAGGTATATGTGGATCTGTGAAATTGCAAATTACCTTTCTACTTGGGAAGGGCCATTTTTGCTAATGTTTGCTGGAGAAGAAGTATTTGTGCCAGAAAGTTTTGAAAAGAGAAAAGGAGAAGAGGCAGAGAGAAAAGCCATGTTTGCAGAGTGAGAAGAGAGAGATGTAGAATGCTGAAGGAGAAACCATGTTTGGCAGAGAGAGAGAAGGTGGATAGATGGGGAACCAGAGCTGAGGGACTTTGGGAGCCCTACTGAGGTTTTGGGGGCCTTTGATTCTAGGAGAAACCGGAGAAGATTTTCCTGGTTGTGGAACTGGAGAATGTGTTAGGGCTTTGGGAGCTCTGAATGAGTGAAAGGAAAGTATTTTCCCTGTGTGGTGCTCATCGACCAGTGCAAGACTTTAATAAAGGAATGGCCCACCATTATTTGGCTCCAATGTTTCTTTACCATATGTCTAAATTCAATGAGAACCTGCATGTAAATGGCTACAATGGTGGCAACTACTGGCCATACACCCAATATAGTTTAGATTTCATATTTTCACTATAGAATCAATATTTGTTCATTCTTATTAAATAATGGCAGATCATAGATTTATATCATACTGAAGCTTGAGAGCAACTGACACACTTAGTTTAAAGATGAGGAAACTGCTACCAGATATTAGTGACTTGTCACAAGTGCCTATAATTCAATTATTTTTTATTTATTTCAGTGATTTTTAAAACTGATTTTAGAGAGACAGGAAGGGGAAGAGAAAGAGACATCAATTTGCTGATCATATCATTTATGCATTCATTAGTTCATTTTTTTAAATGTTTTTTATATATATATATTTAATTTTTTTACAGGGACAGAGAGAGAGTCAGACAGAAGGATAGATAGGGACAGACAGACAGGAACGGAGAGAGGTGAGAAGCATCAATCATTAGTTTCTCGTTGCCATTGCGACACCATAGTTGTTCATTGATTGCTTTCTCACATGTGCCTTGACCGCAGGCCTTCAGCAGATGGAGCAACCCCTTGCTGGAGCCAGCGACCTTGGGTCCAAGCTGACGAGCTTTTGCTCAAGCCAGATGGGCCCGCGCTCAAGCTGGCCAGCTTGGGGTCTCGAACCTGGGTATTCCGCATCCCAGTTTGACACTCTATCCACTGCGCCACCGCCTGGTCAGGCTCATTGGTTCATTTTTTTAAAGATAGGTAGCCCTTTTATAAAAATTTTATTTTTTATTGATTTTACAGATAGAGGAGAGGGGAGGAGCAAGAAGTACCAACTCATGGTTGCTTCACTTTAGTTGTTCATTGCTTGCTTGTTGTTTCTCATATGTGCCATGAATGAGGGAGCCCAGGGTTTTGAACCTGTGACCTCAGCAATCCAAGTCAATGCTCTATTCACTGCACTACAATAGGCCTGGCTTATTTATTTATTTGTTTGTTTTTTTATTTTATTTATTGATTTTTACGGAGGTAGGGAACAAGAAGTATCAACTCATAGTTGCTTCACTTTAGTTGTTTGTTGATTGCTTGTTGTATGTGCCTTGACCAAGGAAGCCCAGAGTTTCAAACTGGTGACCTCAGCATTCCAGGTCAACACTTTATCCACAATGCCACCCACAGGGCAAGCCAGGCTTATTTATTAATTTCAGAAATAGGAGAGAGAGAGAGAAAAGGGAGCAGGAGGAGCAAGAGGCACCAATCCATGTTGCTTCTCAAATGTGCCATAACAGGTCAAGTGGGGGTTTTGGACCAGTGACCTCAGCATACCTGGTTAATGCTTTATCCACTGTGCCACCTCAGGCCAGGCTCATTGGTTGATTTTTATATGTGCCCTGACTAGGGATCAAAGTCCATAAACTTGGCATGTTAGAACAACATTCTAATCAACCTGGCCAATAAATTAGACTATATTGCTCCTGTGTGGGCACTGTCTAACTAGATAAACAAATAAGCAGTACATAATATCACTAGTTTATGACTTGGGTTCTTTCACAACTTAGTTCATTGTGATCTCTATAAAAGTTACTGTTAAAAATATTCAGGTTGAACAATAATAGGATGGCAGGTAAAAAGAAGACAACAAAATACTTCACTGAATACTAAAATCATGGTGTTTCCTCTTTAATGTGTAGATAAGTCATGTAAATTAGAAGAATTTAAGAAAATTTTTTAAGAAATAACAATTTTAGGTAGGCAATTGTAAGGAAGATAACAGTCATACAAGCCAGGGCTACATGATTCTTCCACAGGCCCCAAGATGAGAGGTCGATGCCCTGGTTTATCAAGAATTCTTCTCCAGTACATCTGAAATTCAACAGAAAAAAAATATGACTTAATTCTCAGCATCCATCCATTCTGACTCAATATATTCGCTGTTCCTTAGTTATAGAAGCCTATAGGTCACCAAGTCTGAAATAACTATATTTTTATATATTATAGGTAAGAGCCAACGAGTACTTACAATTCTGCTAGACACCATTCTAAGCAACCTACATATACCAGTTTAGTCAATCCTCATACAAGTCAATGGGGGTGGATACTATACGCATTTAAAAAATGACAAGATTAAGCCTGACCAGGCGGTGGTGCAGTGGATAGAATGTCGGACTGGGATGCATAAGACCCAGGTTTGAGACCCCGAGCTCGCCAGCTTGAGCACGGGACCATCTGGCTTGAGCAAAAGCTCGTCAGCTTGGACCCAAGGTCGCTGGCTCCAGCAAGGGGTTGTTCGGTCTGCTGAAGGCCCACGGTCAAGGCACATTTGAGAAAGCAATCAATAAACAACTATGGTGTCGCAACGGCAACGAAAAACTAATGATTGATGCTTCTCACCTCTCTCCGTTCCTGTCTGTCTGTCCCTATCTATCCCTCTCTCTGACTCTCTTTCTGTCCCTGAAAAAAAAAAAAGAAAAGACAAGATTAAGATTTAAGGAACTTGGCCAAGCTCACAAAGTCACACCTTGAACTAAGTTGCTACTCTTTCCAGATTCATTTGGCTCCAATTCTATGAAGCTACTCTCTTCAAAAGGCAGAAATGTTTATCAAATAAATGTTTACTTACTCCTGAAGAGGAAAACCTCAGCTTTACCAGATGACATCTCAGACCCTCACAAACATGACCAAAGTTCTTTATAGAACTCTTGATCCACAACCAGCCACGCAAAAGCACACAGGCTAAGAAGTCCTAAACCAGGAAAGAGGAGAGGAGGGCTTCCTGACAGTTGCCCTCCGTCAGCTCCTACACTGAGACTGGAATAGGCATGGCAGGTGCTCAGCTACAAGACCGCACCAGACAGTCCAGGTATCAGGGAGAGGCCTTACTGGGAGCTAGAGTAGCGCAGGATGGAGGAGCCCTGCCACGGGTTAGATCAGCACCTGGTAGTAAAGATAACTGACACAGCCGCCGTTATTGTCTGGTACCATTTTTGTGTAACTTTTGGAATGTAGCAGTTTTAAAAAAATTTCATACTAAGATCAAGAGAGAGAGAAAAAGTTGGTAGGATAAAGAATCCTTCTCTTTGTAGAGTTCCCTGAGAATACAGATGACCCTTGAAAAATGTAAGAGTTAGGGATGCTGACCCTCATACACAGTCCAAAATCCACAGATAACTTTTGACTCCCCCCAAATTTAACTACCAATAACCAGCTGTTTCCTGAGGAAGCCTTACTGATCATATAACAGTCAATTAATATATATTTTGTATGTTAGATGTAATATATACTGTATTGTTATAATAACATAAGCTAGAGAAAAGAAAATGTTAATAATGAGAGAAAATATATTCACAGTATTTATAGCTAGTGCTCGACTTACAACCATGATTGGTTCTGACAGACCGGTCATAACACGATTTGGTCGTAAGTTGAGTAGGCTACATGTACAGTACTGCGAAATGATGTTATAAAAATCTTTAAGTCATATTTTATCATAATTTTCTTTCATTATTGTTATATATCATAATTTTCTTTATTCATTTTATGCCATTTGTATCATCTCTACAACATTTTGTTTCTTATTTTTATATTCGTCAGGTTTAAGTAAAACACTGCATTACCAGTACACTGGTTTAATATTTGCAAAACATACAAAATTACAAAATACAGGTGCATACAAAAACTGCTACAGACGTGGAGTAGTTGTGGTTAACGATTGTGGTTGTAAAGTTGAACGGTCGTAAGTTGCATAGGTTGTAAGTCGATCAATACCTGTATTATTTTTTTGTGACAGAGACAGAGAGAGTGACATATAGGGACAGACAGGCAGAAAGGGAGAGAGATGAGAAGCATCAAATATTTGTTGCAGCTCCTTAGTTCTTTATTGATTGCTTTCTCATATGTGCCTTGACATGGGGAGAGGAGGGAGAGAGGTAGGAGCTATAGCAGAGCAAGTGACCCCTTGCTCAAGGCAGCGACCTTGTCCTCAAACCAGCAACCTTGGGATTCAAGTCAGCTACCTTTGAGCTCAAGCCAGTAACCATAGGGTTATGTCTCTGATCCCACACTAAAGCCAGCAACCCTACGCTCAAACTGGTGAGCACATGCTCCAGCTGGATGAGGCTGCGCTCAAGCTGGAGATCTCAGGGTTTTGAGCTTGGGTCTTCTGTGTCCTAGTCCGGTGTTCTATCCACTGCATCACTGCCTGGTCAGGCCACAGTAATTATTATTATTATTATTATTATTATTATTTTAACAGGGACAGAGAGAGAGTCAGAGAGAGGAATGGATAGGGACAGACAGACAGGAACAGAGAGAGGTGAGAAGCATCAATCATCAGTTTTTCGTTGCGATAATTTAGTTGTTCATTGATTGCCTTTTCATATGTGCCTTGACAGCGGGCCTTCAGCAGACCGAGTAACCACTTGCTTGAGCCAGCAATCTTGGGTCCAAGCTGGTGAGCTTTTTGTTCAAGCTAGATGAGCCCGCGCTCAAGCTGGCGACCTCGGGGTCTTGAACCTGGGTCCTCCACATCTCAGTACGATACTCTATCCACTGTGTCACCGCCTGGTCAGGCCACAGTATGTATTTATTTATTTATTTATTTATCCAAGGAGAGAGAGAGAGAGAGAGTCAGAGAGAGGAATAGATAGGGACAGACAGACAGGAACAGAGAGAGGTGAGAAGCATCAATCATCAGTCTTTTGTTGCGACACCTTAGTTGTTCATTGATTGCTTTCTCATATGTGCCCTGACTGCGGGCCTGAAGCAGACCAAGCAAGTTTGCTGGAGCCAGAGACCTTGGGTCCAAGCTGATGAGCTTTTGCTTAAGCCAGATGGGCCCGCGCTCAAGCTGGTGACCTCGGGGTCTCAAACCCGGGTCTTCCACACCCCAGTCTGGCGCTCTATCCACTGTGCCACCACCTGGTCAGGCAAGTATTTATTTTTTAATAAAAGTCCTCACATAAGTTGGCCTGTGCAGGTTTTATCTGTTTTGTTGAAGAGCCAACTGTACTTCAAAATATCAATTTGTGCTATTATTCAAAATTATTTTTGTTTTATTTGAATTGTCTTGAGATATAACAAACCGGCATTCTCTTTTCTGTCATTAATTAATGCATTAAAATCACACCATTAACAACAATCGTTGAAAGTGTCATTTTATATAACATTCTCTAATTTTATTAAAATCTTCATTTGTTTTATTGACATTATCCAAAAAACAGGATTTTCTTCACAGTTACTAAAAGATATGTTCCTTTCTGTATAGAATACATCTTTCTATTGGCAGTATTGCAAGTCTGTTTACAAAAGAAAAACAAAACTGTGCAGACTTTGATTTCATGATCCAGGAAGAAGAGACAAGTGCTGGGACCATGGCAGGAAAATGTTCCCTCCTTTCCTTCTTTTGCTGCCCTTTCAGTTCATACAACTGACTATGGGCTGGCTCATACGCAACCATGTTTGTGGACCCATAAACTTCACATAATCCTCACAGTGCAGATATTGTAAGACCTTGCTAAAATAGCAAAGCGGCTAATTTTTTTGTGTGTGTGTGTGACAAAGACAGAGTCAGAGAAAGGAACAGACAGGGACAGACAGGCAGAAAGGGAGAGAGATGAGAAGCATCAATTCTTCGTTGCAGCACCTTAGTTGTTCATTGATTGCTTCCTCATATGTGCCTTGACCGGGGGGCTACAGCAGACCAAGTGACCCCTTGCTTAAGTCAGCGACCTTGGGCTTAAGCTGGTGAGCCTTGCTCAAACCAGATGGGCCCACACTCAAGCTGGCGACCTTGGGGTTTCGAACCTGGGTCCTCCACATCCTAGTCCCATGCTCTATCCACTGTGCCACTGCCTGGTCAGGCCAAAGCGGCTAATTTTAAATGCAAATGTTCTAAAAACCATATCTCATACTTATTAGTAAAACAGCAAAAGGATCTTTTAAAAGGGTAAAAACAGCACATATGACATATTTTTCCAGCTTAAATACAGGGTTATTCCATGCTTTCACACGCATTAGTAGACAACAACTCCCTCTATGATAAGAAAACTGCATCTGAGAGAGTGAATGTCCCTGAAAGGACTCATACGAGCTATAAGCCCAGTGGCCTTTCTACATCCCACCACACAGTAAGCAAACCTAGTATGACACTAAATGCAAACTTACATTGCAAAGCTACAGGTATTGTTTGCTGTTACATTGAGTCCTGGGCAGAAGTTTTGTCCCAAAAATTCATTATGCTGCAAAGCCTGTAACACAATGAAGAATGGGGAAGGTAAGCAATTTTAAATTTCAAACAGTTTCCAAAGAATTATCACAATCTCATCCTCATAGATTAATCTTTGTTAATTTTGAAAAGAACACAAGCTTCATATTCACAGTCTTTATCACACCACAGAACTTGAAATGATTTTTCCTGACACTCAAGAGAACTAGGGGTGAAATATTGGCTTCTAATAAAAAGAAATATTTTGCCAAGTGATCTCTGGCTATATTGCCACATATAGCCTCCTTCCTCATTCTCTGTCCCAATGTTATAACCCCATTAACACTATAATTAAAATGATAATGTGTACTCAAAGACTATTGTTAACTGATGGTAACATTTATATGGTCTCATTTGTTTTCATCAAGACCAGTTATAATTCTTGGGAATAAGAAACTCAATTATGCTATTTTAAGACACAGATAGATTTCTTTATAGTTGATTAGACTTTAAAGTCAATTCAGGCTGTGAATATTATATGGTCTTGATTTTTCTTTTAATATCCCTTTCAGTATAAAACATGTATCCTAGGTTCCCATCCTCTTATGTATTTCCTTATTGAACTGAAAACCAAATACATTTTTTTACATCAATTGGTCAATCGTCCTCCTTAACTACAAGCTATCTCCCCATACTTCACCTCCCTCAAACAACTGGGTGACTAGGAAAGCCGGATGATTTGATATCAAGGTGACCCAAGGCTTAACAGGAAACTCTCCTTCACTGCTCCTGGAAGGAAATTCCTGAGAGACCTCTACAGC
The DNA here is from genome assembly GCA_037038555.1 of Rhynchonycteris naso. NCBI lineage: Eukaryota > Metazoa > Chordata > Mammalia > Chiroptera > Emballonuridae > Rhynchonycteris > Rhynchonycteris naso. The sequence goes on along the minus strand of CM072996.1, from coordinate 250,002,599 downwards.
TCTTATCTGGAGGCCTGAGATGGTCAGGCTTTATTCTGATTATTCTTCGCTTGAAAACAATAGACTAGTCACAGGGACAAAAGGAAAACTTACCGTATAGCCATATCGAGGAATGCTGAAGTATTGAAGCCACGAGAGCCAAGGCACAACAGTTGTGAGATTGACCAAGAGCCCTGAAAAAATCTACAAAGAGCAAATACCAACAGTCAGAAACTGGTAGAGTGATTTCATGAAGAATTCTAAAGATTATTCTCTTTAAGTCCTCTACAACCTTGTAAACATTTCTGCTAAGGCAAATTTCTTTCTTGAAATTCCTTCCAATAATCTAAAGGCTTACCATATCCTTTTTGCATGTGTATTTCTTTCTACAACTAAGGCTATTTATGGTTTTAAAGCAAGGACAATATATCTACCTATATTTTATTTAATTAGAAAATTCTTAACTGTCAAGGCTTTTACTTTCTTTGTAACTGCACACAATAGAAGGTCCATAGTCCTGACTGTTCTAATGACACAACTACTATGTGTTCCAATGAATAGACACACCAGAACATGAACTGAGCACCTCACACCCCTCTATACTTCCATAACACAGCAAGCTTTGTTATTTACAATGGTTTGCATTCTGTCTCTGTGTGACATTGGGTATAATTTGGGATTCAGAATGTATGTTTAAAATTTGCCTGACCAGGAGGTGGCACAGTGAATAGAGCATTGGACTGGGATGCAGAGGATACAGGTTTAAAACCCTGAGGATGTCGACTTGAGCGTGAGCTCACCAGCTTGAGTGCAGGGTCACTGGCTAGAGAGTGGGATCATAGACATGACCCCATGGTCACTGGCTCGAAGCCCAAGGTCTCTGGCTTGAGCAAAGGGTCACTTACTCTGCTGTAGCCACCCCCAGTCAAGGCACATATGAGAAGGCAATCGATGAACAACTAAGGAGCCAAAACAAAGAATTGATGCTTCTCATCTCTCTCCCTTCCTGTCTGTCTCTCCCTATCTGTCCCACTCTCTCTGTCTTTGTCATACACACACAAAATAAACAAATAAAATAAATAAATAAAATATAACAACCCAAAGCCTAAAACTAGTAGAGCATAATGTGAAGTACAACGAAAATTATAACAAATACCTTCATTTAAATCTAGCAGAAAGCAGTATTGCCATGGAGACCTGCGGAAGAACCGCTCCAGCAAGAGATGGCCACATAAGAAATTCATACTATACTTCTAACCAGCACTTGCCATGTAAATTGGGTATAACAAGGACAATGATGCCGGTGTGAATACATATTTTTGATATAACAGAGTGCTTAATTTAAACCATCTGCCAGTAAAATGCTGTTTTACATGTGGTTTTACAAGTTCTATATATAAACCATTAAATGAATAATAAATCAAAGCATCTAATATATGAAACAAAATACATACTTTTATATATTGAAGGACATTTTATTTATTAGATGATATTATTGAAAATCTACACAAGGCTTATCACTTTCTCAATAATGTTTAGATTGGTAGTTTTCAATAGCAAGAATGTGCTACTTACAAACTTTTAAAGACATCTATTCCTATGCTAACAGAAAGGACACATGTAGTAAGTTAATGGGCTTGAATGATGTAGGGGGAAATGTGCTAATTTGTTCTTTTTATCTGTTCACTCATCTTTGTGTGTGCAAAATTTAAGGACATATAAGAATAGCATTAGTAACCATTAAAAAAAAGGTAATCAGAAATACATTGATATAAGTGAATGTCAAGAATCCAGAAAGGAGGGGACCAAGTGCTGTGTGGAAAAATTTTACTATTTTTAAAATAATTCATTTTAAAATCTAGGATGAACCAAGATAGACTATTCATGCACATGCTGTTCTATTTCTCATGGAGCTTAGCTTTTCTCTTGGAAAGTATTTGATCCAAACCAACCATCTCAGCTGCCGGGTAAATAAGCTATCAGTTCTCTAACACCAGTGCAAAAGTCAGGCAATGAACCTGTCTGTCACTTTAATGAGGTCAATTTTTTTTTTTTTTTTTTTTTTTTTTTAGAGAGACAGGCAGGAAGGGAATGAGAAGCATTAATTCTTCGTTGCGGCACCTTAGTTATTCATTGATGGTGTTCTCATATGTGCCTTGATCAGAGGCTCCAGCCACAACAGCGAACTTGAGCTCAACAGCGACCTTGAGTTTCAACCCAGTGACCTTTGGGCTCAAGCCAGTAACCATGGGGCCATGTCTATGGTCCCACACTCAAGCCTAAGACCTGTGCTCAAGCTGGTGAGCCTGCAATCAAACTGGTGACCTCAGGTTCGAACCTGCGTTCTCAGCATCCCAGGCTGATGCTCTATCCACTGCACCACCGCCTGGTCTGGCAAAGTATTTCTGCTTTAGAAGTTCTCAGTCATCAAGGTTTTACTGTATGTCACCAAGAAGCATCTTTAAAAATCTCATTTTAACAACATACTAAGTAAGGTTATAGCAATTATATTAGAACAGTGGCAAAAATGACTGGGTAAGGTAGAGAAAAAGCTGGCACATTCTCTAATATAAGCTATATTTCATACATGGCTTCCTTAAAGCTAAGAGTCCCATTTAAAGAACCCTCAAAACAGATTTTCCATGACAGGTGAATTTTCAGGAAGGAACAAGGAGAAATAATTACATCTCAGAGAAGTGTAGTTCTTACTCACCATCATAAACACAAAAGAGATGGTCATGAGAAGTGTTGCTATGGATACCACACTCTGACCTGCTGCTATGGCCAATGCCATAGAACTGGATGAATAAGCTACCATAATAAGGGTAAGCATCATAATGAAGAAAGCCTCCACCACTGGTTTCAATCCTTAGGAAAAAAAGTGGGGTTAATCCAACTGCTTAGGTTACTGTGCATCTGGCATTGTTTATGGTGCAAATATTTTGAGAAGTGAATAACAAAATAAAAAAAATTCATCCTTTATCCAACCACCTGAGTCATCAGTTTCATTGTTCCTCCCCATATAGTTAATGTATAGAGTTATCCTTCAGTTTTCTTTTTGTTACTACCGTGTGAGCACTTTCTCATGTAACACCTATGCTCCTTGTTGTGCAATTAACAATTTCTGTGTGCCTGAGATGGGGGGCTAGAGGCAGCACACCTGGCCAGAATTCTACTGCCTTCTCTCTAAGAAGGAAACTTGTCAAGAGCATATTGTTCTCACCCAGACCTCGCCATATGACTCACTGTGTGCTGTCACTGCCTTAGTGAAGAAACTGGAAAGATTAGGATTACATGACCTCCCGTAGGTTCACTACCTGAGAGAGCATGTCTAGAGCTGAAGTCTCTGAGAGCCTGGGATTGAGGATGGGGCTAAATGAAGTCTCACAAAACTACCTTATAACTATACTGGCGGGTTATTATGGGTCATACACTCAGAAGATTATGGAACAGCTGTAAGAACACTAGTCAGGAGTCTGAGGATCCAGGTTCTTACCTAATTATTTATGACACACCTCTTAATTTGTAAAATGGAAGTTTGAACTCAATCAGTAAATCTTCCCTTATATGCTTTGTCAAATATATATATATATATATATATATATATATATATATATATATATATATATATATATATATATTTCTGCTATGTGTATGTGTATGCAGTGAAACAAATAGAAATTTCATGGCAATGAGCCTGGGGAAAGACCTAAACACAAATCACACATGAATCTGACAACATGTATTAAAATTATATTCTTATTAAAACAATAAGCCCCAAAAGTTGCCATCTTTCACTACATATATATGTATGTCTATACACACACACACATACATGCATATATAAGAATATATATAGATAGGTAATAAATATCCCAGCTCCAGCTCTTCCAATACAGTCTCAAATTCTTTTATGAATTCTTTCCATGTCTGTATATGATACATACTATCACTCAGTAAAATATACAATAGGTTTTATTAATAGGTATAAAAGTTACTTTGGGAAAAGTCTTGCCATAAATGTCCTCAGAACAGTTGTTTGAGAATTCACAATAGATAGACGCTCCCTTATCTTGTGGCTCGTTTTTTAGTTAGAGAAAAACATGCTTGCCAAAAGCAATTAGCTTCCCTTCACATCCACAACTACAGACACATACCTTTTGTCTTATTGCTTACCTAACAAGAAGTATGTTGTACAAGTAAATATAATACTTGGTAACATCCTCATGAGTAGAAAATCAGATAACAGTTTCCCAAAGAAATAGGATGATACTCTGTAGTATCCACTTATATATTCATGCCTAAAACACAAAAAATTCATAACATGCATCCCACATTAGTTTAACAAGGCACCGACTAGGTGATTAAGCCACTTGCTATACAGATTTCTGCTGCCAGCAGGGGTCTTACAACTACAGCTTCTCACATCCTCCAGGTTAACCCACCACCACCATCACGTAGTCAGCCTCAGGCACCCTCTCGGGTGCATTCCTCCCCTGAGACATCATTCCCAACGAGCTCTGTGCGATGACCCTCTTCTCATTATAGAAATCGCTCCCCATGCCACCCACTTTGCTCTCAGATCCTCCACTCCAGGTAAACACGTTCTGCATCTCTTCCAACACTGGATTTCCTTGAAAAAGAGTTCTTCAGCAGCTAATCTCAGTGGTCCCACAGCTTTGCTTTCTCCTCACTTCTGATCATAAAGAAGGTGGCAATGCCCTTCTCCACGCCCCCCAGCCCAGTGTCAGATCACTAAACCCTTTCACTTCTTCCATTCTTGTGATGAAAGAAGACATACACTTTTTCCCTCAATGATCATTCCTTCCAACTGTACATCCCTATATTCCTGTCAGCTATCAAAGCTGATTTTCTCCCCAATCAAGACCTAGATCCTCCTGCTGTTGATTCCAAACACTTGGAATGAAGATTCCAATATATCTTCATTCTTTCTATCTCTAATGATTCCTTTCCTCAAGCAGGTTAATACGGGCAGATGTCTTCCAATTTTGAAAAACTCAGGAAACAAACCAGCTGCCTCTGGCTCTTCCCATTCTCTGTCCACTGGGAGCTAAGCTTGGTCTATATTCTTTGTCAGCTTTACCTCCCCATCTTCTATTTTTTTTTTTTTACATGGACAGAGAGAGAGTCAGAGGGATAGGTAGGGACAGACAGACAGGAAGTGAGAGCATCAATTATTACTTGTTCGTTGTCGTTGCGACACCATAGTTGTTCATTGATTGCTTTCTCACATGTGCCTTGACCGCGGGCCTTCAGCAGACCAAGCCACCCCTTGCTGGAGCCAGCGACCTTGGGTCCAAGCTGGCGAGCTTTATTCAAGCCAGATGGGCCCACGCTCAACCTGGCGACCTCGCGGTCTCGAACCTGGGTCCTTCCGCAACCCAGTCCGATGCTCTATCCACTTCACCACCACCTGGTCAGGCTCCCCATCTTCAATTTACTATATTCCCCATGTACAAAATGCTCCCATGTATAAGACAGACCTTAATTTTGAGGCCCAAAATTTGAAAAAAAAAAAAAGTATTACATAGAGTTATTGAACTCAAGTTTTATTCATCATAAAATTCATACAACTTCTTATCACTGTCAAATGAAAGTAAAAAAATCTACAACCACTATATAAGATGCACCCAGTTTTTAGACCACAGATTTTTCGAAAAAAGGTGTGTCTTAGAAGGGGAAATACGGTACCACTTCACCCAGTATGTTCTCTCCACCAAGCCCCTCAGACTTTTCTTGTGAATGTCATCATGACTTCTTACTTGCTCAAACAAAAGACCCTTTGCAGTCTCTGATGCTTGCATTGTCTGTAGCATTTGCATTTGTGGCTATGCCCTTATCTTTTCTTTTTCTATGCCCTAATCTTAAAACTCCTTTTCCCCTTGGACTCAGGCCCCACGGGCTCACGATTTCCCTCCAAGCCTCTGGCTGCTTTTTCTCAATCAACATTGGTAATCCCTGGGAACCAATCTGTGGCCCAGTTCTATACATGACCAGTTTGACCAACAGCCCTGAGACAGCCCCCTTCCTGGAAGATACATGCTCACATAAAGAGCTTCTTCTCGACCACGAAGAGCTCCACGGATGACACACTGCTGAAACATTGGTTGGTCGTCAGGAAGAAGAGCACCCCAGCCCTGCAACAAGGGAAGGGGAACAAAAGCACCAAGTTCAATAAACATTCTTAGATCACTTTCCTATCTCTGTGATAGGCAGTTACACAGGCCTGAGCAGAGCAAGGACCTTGGGCCAATTACAGAAGGTCATCAGGGTGGAAAGGCCCAAGGTGCCTCACAACAGGCAAAACTAGGAAAAGCAGGACCTTGTCCCCAGGGCAATACATCTAGACCTCAGTTGGATTTCAGCTCCAGGCCCAGAAAAGAAGCTAAATTAGACAAGCAATTCCATGCTTGACATCAGTACCATCTGCACTAATGACCCTGCCCTGCTGCTGACTAATCAATGGAGACCATGACCCTGCAAGGAGACACCTGGAAAGCTTGTTAATATTCTATTGGGATCCTCCCCTGAGACTCCAGATAAATACCCTAAAGACAGAGAACCCAGTGAGGCTCTCTCTATGGAGCATGCCTGTGCCTTTCTCCCACCCTTCCCACTAGGAGCATTTTTCTTGCCCATCTCTTTCTCCTAGGCTCCAAGGGAGAAAAGAAGGCCTAGGCCTTCTTTTGCCTCTGTAACTTGTTTCCTGAGCCCATTTTTTCTACAGCTCACTTTTTCTTTCCATTTTCTTTTTTAATTTTTTCCATGGATTTTTTTTAATTTTTATTTTATTCATTTTAGAGAGGAGACACAGAGTGTGTGTGTGTGTGTGTGTGTGTGTGTGTGTGTGTGTGTGAGAGAGAGAGAGAGAGAGAGAGAGAGAGAGAGAGAGAGAGAGAGGAGCTGGAAGCATCAACTCCCATATGTGCCTTGACCAGACCAGTGCAGGGTTTTGAACTGGCGACCTCAGTGTTCCCAGGTCAACACTTTATCCACTGCGCCACCACAGGTCAGGCTTCATGGATTTGAGAGAGAAAGCAGCAGCATCTTTTTTCCCACTTAGTTGTGCCTCCTTGGTTGCTTCTTGTATGCACCCTGATCGGGACTGACCCTGCCACCTCAGCTTGTGAGGATGACACTCTATCCATTGAGCCACCAGTCAGCTCCTACAGCTCACTTTTTCTTTCTTTTTTTACATTTTATTTATTGATTTTAGAAAGAATAGAGAGAGAGAAAGACTACGAGAGGGAGGAAAGGGAAGCACCAACTCATAGTTGCTTCCTGTATGTGTCTTGACTGTGCAAGTCAGGGGTCTCAAACTGGCAACCTCAGCATTCCAGATTGATGCCTTATCCACTGTGCCACCATAGGTCAGACACAGCTCTCTTTTCCTACACCCATGACTTTCTAAATAAACTTTCTCTTATAGTTTGAGTCTTTTCTCTGAATTCTTTTTTAGCCAGAACTCAAGTACCCAGGATGCTAAACCAAGGATGCACCACCAACACCTGCGAAACTCTTTCCTCGAATAATACCTTATGATATTAAACAACTGTTCAGGTTAAATCAGAAAAGAAAGTATGAGTTCTCTCAGGTCTCTCCTCATCCCAGTGCCTCCACAGTGCTGCCCCTGGAAACTCCATAAAACCCAGTTTGGGTTTTTTGTTTTCCATAAAATCCAGTTTTAAATTCACAGTCCTGGGTTGCCATGAATTGAAATATGTTTTCCTCAAATCCCTATGTTGAAGCCCTAACTCTCAATGTGATAATATTTAGAGGTGGCATCTTTGGAAGGTAATCAAGTTCAGATGGGATTGTGAGGGTAGGGCCCTCATAATGAGATTAGTGCCCTTGGAAGAAAAAGGAGAGACATCAGAGCTCTCTCTGCACTATGTGAGGAGACAGCGGGGAGACAGCAAGCTAGTAGAGGGCCCTCATTGGAACCCAAAGTATGTTGGTACCCAAATCTCCAAAATTGTAAGAAACAAATTTCTGCTGATTAAGCCATCTAGTCTGTGGTTCTTTGTTATGACGAAGGTGATAATTACATTGGTCATAAAAATGCTACCACCTTTCATTTTAAGTATGTAATAAAAACACCAAGTACCATCCTAATGCATGAACAAAGAAACAGTCAAATAAAGTCTACAAAAGTTAAAAATATTTAATAGCCACTTTTTTAAAGTTGAGTAAAGAAGAAACTAAGACATGAAGAGGCAAAATGAAAGATAGTGGAGGGAAACCTCTATGGATACTTCATTATATACATTCATCCTGCAATCATCAGAAGAAACTTCATATCATCCTTGACAAACATGCCAGCATGGTTTACAATGTGCTCAAAATGAAAGCAAACACACTTATAAATGAAAAATTAACTTGTGCATATATATAAAAAGGAGACTATTAATACTTCCCTCTCAGTAAAATACAGTCTAAAAAGGAAAGTACTAGTCAGTTCATCTGCTCTTCCACAGAACTATAAGTTTTATGGAAGCATGCCAGCACCCTTGAAACAGTGTTGCACTTCACTGCACAACCAATTTCCTTGACATTGAGGATGTCAGTGGAAACTAAAAGACATGAAGTGGTACGTTATTTAAATGACACACAATTAAGAGAGCATTTTAAAAAATGTAAACCCAACGGTACAACTCCCCAAACAGAGTCCATAGACACTAAGTAATTGTTTTTAACACCAAAATAAAAAGAAAATAATAAATAACTTAGGCAACAGACCATATTAAAAGTAAATGTTTATACAATAATGAATAAGTGAAAAATAGCAAGGCCCAGTACACACGCTGATGTGTAACTTTCTAGACACAAAGCAGCCCTAACACCAGAGTAAAAGCTAATCACAGAAACATGGGCAGGGCAACATTCAGCTCAATCTGTTAAGTCTTACATCTAACAGTGCAATAATCTTCACAATGATTCAAAATGAGTAGATTCCCAAATTCTCTTTATATCATAAAAATTTATTTTATAGTACTAAATACTTGTCGCTTAAGAATTTAATATTATTGTAATTCTTTTCAACGTAGTGCTTCATGTTACAGTTAAAAAAATGAGTCCAATCTACCTCTCCACCTCAAACAAATAAAAAAATAGAAAGGAAATTAGCTCACAAGCAACAAAGGAAAAAAAATAAACTGCCTTATCTATGGTAGCACAGTGGCTAAAGTGTTCACCCTGAACTCTGAGGTCCCTGGTTGGAAACTCTGAGGTCACTGGCTCTGGGTGGGGGATCGTCCATTTGATCCCAAAGCTCACCAGCTTGAGCCCAAAAGGTCACTGGCAGGAAAAGCTCAAGGTTGCTGGCTTGAGCAAGGGGACACTGGTATGGCCCAGTCAAGGTACATACGAGAAGCTCAGTGTACAACTAAAGTGAAACCAACCACGACTTAATGTTTCTCATCCCCCTCCTTTCTGTCTTTCTCACTTTCTCTATCTCTCAAAAAAAGGGTAAACTGAACTGTGTGTCAAAGAACACTATCAACAGAGTGGAAAGGCAACCCCCCAGAATGGCAGAAAATATGTGTAAATTTGAACCTGATAAGGGGTTAATATTTAGAATATATAAGAAACTCTTACAGCTCAACAATAAAAAATCTAATAAAAAAATGGGCAAAGAACTTGAATAAACATTTCTCCAAAGAAGACATACAAAAGGCTAACCACCACATGAAAAGATGCTCAGCATCACTATTCACTTAGGGAAATGCAAATCAAAACCACAATAAGGTTTTGATGCTTGCATTGTCTGTAGCATTTGGTTAAAGTCTCATGTCGATACACCAAGGTTGTGGGTTCAATACCTGGTTAGGGCACAAACAAGAAACAACCAATAAATGCATAACTAAATGAGGCAAAAATCCATTTCTCTTCTCCCTTCTCTCTAACATCAATCAAAAAATTATATATATACAAATATAATACATATACAAATATATAAAATATATATACATATATACAGTGTGTCCGTAAAGTCATGGTGCACTTGCTTTCCTGTGACCGGTCAAAAGTGCACCACGACTTTACGAACACACTGTATACCACAATGAAATACCAATTCAATTAGGGTGATTATAAAGAAAAACAGTAAGTGTTGCCCAAGTTGGGGGGAAATTGAATGCTTGTGCACTGCTGGTAGAAATGCAAAACAGGATGGAAATTCTTCAAAAAAATTAATAGAATTACTAAATAATCCAGTAACTCCAATTCTGGGTATAAATCTAAAAGAACTTACATTGAGACTCAAAAAACACATGTTTATTTGTACACCCATGTTCACAGCAGCATTATTCACAACATTCAGAAGGTGGAAACAACCCAAGTGTTCATGGTGTATCCATACAACGGAATATTATTTAGTCTTTAAAAAAAAAGAAATTCTGATACATGTTCCAACAGGGATGAAGCTTGAAGATATTATGCTAATGGGAATATGCCAGTCATCAAGGATAAATACTGTATGAGCCATTTATATACAGTATGGTACTTACAGTAGTCAAACTCAGAGACAGAAATTATAATGGTGGGTTCCAGGGGCTGGGAAGAGGGAAAATATGGAGTTATTGTTCAATAAGTACAGAGAGATTCACTTTGGGAATATGAAATATGTTCTGGAGTTGATGTCGATGGCAATTGCACAACAATGTAAATGTAATTAATACTGCCGAAACGCACACCTACAACTGGACAGGAGAGCAGATTTGATGTATATTTGTGTGTTTTACACATATACATCTATATGATAATTAACCCTTCCATGCAGCTTTCAATTCACTAACTTATCCTACCCTCAGTTTGCCCTGTGCTTGTCTGAAATTCAAATTTTAAATAAACTTTCATAACTTTGAAAAAAGTTACAGCTCTTTCTCAAAGTCATGATCCAGATGTACTTACCTATTCTGGATTCCTCTAGGGTCATTTTTTAAATCATAGAAAATGGCACCTATAACCAGTCCCAGGAAGAGTGTTACCATTATCTTTTCAAAAAGAAAAAGACAAGAAAAAAAGTTTCAATTAAAGGTAAAAACTTAATATACCATTTATTATTACAATATATATGGCTACATAAGCAAATGATTCCATTCAGATAGATGAAATAATTTAGTTCAAGTCCTTGGGAAAATATAAATCAGAGTATGTTATTACATGGCCTTATAACTTAAAACAAAAAATGACTGTGTGTTAGGGAGACTGAGGGAGAACAGTGTAGACTACTGGAAAAGCTAAGTTCCTCCCGGGGCCTCCCTGGAGGTAGTACAGGGTCCAGCTCAGGCTGTGGGGCCTGGGAATGCCCTACAGAGTAGGGGAGCAGTGAAAGCATCTAGCAAAGTCATTCGTGGAGTAAAATAAAATTCAAGCGGATAAGAGTTTTGGTCTGAACTCTTATCTTTGTGCTTATGACCATGTATAGTTTTATAATATTTCAAGGGGTTTCAAGTAAGAACAGGATATATTTATTCTTAACATTAAACATAAATATAATTTTTAAAGCACATATAATATGTATATCACTGGAATTTTGCATGAGATGGAAATAGGGGCACGTCACTATACTTTTAAATTGATAAAATGTCTATTACAAACACTTTTATAGGTGAAAAGTTAATCACGGTGTTATGGTATAATTTAAGGAAATCCTACATTTGTACTTTTAAACTGTATTAAATGTAAAAATACAAGAAATGATAATAAAACTATCCCACTATGTATGTTGGAACTTTCAAAGTTAAAAAAACCTTCTCGGTACTGCAACCATGCAATGGTATAAAGACTTTAACCTGACAAGCACACTTTAGACATAAAGCAAACAAAGTTGTAAAACAGGACCATGATTTGTGAAAACCACAGTCTGGAAAATATATAATTTGAAATTGGCCTTAAAAAATCCTTTGCTAATAAGCCAGTAAAATAATTGGAACAAATCCATTACCTTGGCATATTTTAATAACCCTCAGAAATACAGTACCTTCATGTGAACAGATCAAGCTTCCAAACAAGTAATGATGACTCCATCAACATGCATGTATGAGCATGTATACAAGTCTATAGTTCCACATAGTGTAACTTTTTTGTTTTTAACAGAGACAGAGTCAGAGAGAGGGATAGATAGGGATAGACAGACAGGAACGGAGAGAGATGAGAAGCATCAATCATCAGTTTTTCGTTGTGACACCTTAGTTGTTCATTGATTGTTTTTGCATATGTGCCTTGAGCAGACCGAGTAACCCCTTGCTCGAGCCAGCAACCTTGGGTCCAAGCTGTTGAGCTTTTGCTCAAACCAGATGAGCCCGCGCTCAAGCTGGTGACCTCGGGGTCTCGAACCTGGGTCCTTCCGCATCCCAGTCCGACACTCTATCCACTGCACCACTGCCTGGTCAGGCCACATAGTGTAACTTTTAAAGAATATTCTGACTTTTTAAACTGGATATTCCACAGGGTTTATTTCTTTTCTATTCAAACTTGATATCTTATACTAACAGATTATCAGTATTATCATTAGGATGATTCCTAAAAGTTTCAAAATTTTAAAGGTATTTCCAACATCACCTTTCAAACATATTGATAAAATGATTAATCCTGCAATACTGTCATGTTTCTACATGGTGCATCTATGCTATTCTTTCTTGCATTAACAAAAACAGGCAAACACTGTACAACAGAGCAGGCAAGGAGACCCTGTCTGTGTATCTGTGTATCTGGCCTCTGTTCTGAACAGAAGAAAAATAAAAGAAAGTAAAAAATTCCCTAAATATATGATTGCATTGTTGTTCAAATATGTTTACCAACATTTCTCAAGGAGATTTCTGAGGGATGTTTATGGCCATCCCTACAAAAAGTTAATCTAGGAGGGCGGGGCTGTGGGGGAGGAGTAGAGGTGGGGGTATGGGTATAAAGAGGGACAAATATAAGGTGACAGAAAATGATTTGACTTTGGGTGATGGGCATACAACATAATCAACAGTTCAAATGTATAGAAATGTTTACCTGAAACCTATGTTCTCTTATTGATCAATGTCACCCTGTTAAATTTCATTTTATAAATAAATAAATAAATAAAAATAGCTCAAAAAATAACCCATAATTAAATGTTTAATATGCTACTAGAAACAATTTCTAGGAAATATAATAATGTTTTCTGAATTGATTTGACCATAAAACCCTTAGCACATTAAATGAACATTAAATCTTCTTAGGCCTGGCCAGTGGCTCAATAGATAGAGTGTCAGTCCAGTGTATGAATGTCCTGGGTTCAATTCCTGGTCAGGGAACACAGGAAAAGCAACCATCTGCTTCTCCCTTTCCTCCCCCTTTTTTTCCCTCTTTCACTCCCACAGCCAGTGGCTTGATTGGTTCAAGCATGGGCGCTGAGGATAAGTTGGTTGGTCTGAGCATCAGTCTCAGGCACTAAAAATAACTTGGTACTCGAGCATTGGCCCCATATGAGGTTGCTGGATGAATCCAGGTCAGAGCGCATTCAGGAGTCTGCCTTACTATCTCCCTTCCTCTCACCTAAAAAAAAAAAATCGTCTTATACAGATAATGTACTCAGTCCGAGATCCTCCAAATACAACCTTTTGTTGAAAGCATTATCAGGCCTGGTCTGTGGTGGCACAGTGGATGAAGCGCCAACCTGTAGCGCTGAGATTGCCAGTTCAAACCTTGGGTTTGCCTGGTCATGGTACATACAACATGCCACCAATGAACAGCTAGAGTGAAGCAACTATTTCTCATTCCCCTCTCCTCTGTAAAATCAATAAATAAAGTCTTTAAAAAGAAAAGCATTATCAGAAGCAAAGTCTGAGTCACAAAAATGACTAGTTCAAACTTAAGTTCAGCTGTAGAACTACCTATACAAAATTTATCAGCAGGAAGCCATACAACATTTTAATACATACATGTTCAAACAATTAGAAAATCAAATGACATAAATGCATGTCAGAAAAACACAAAACCAGGGTTAATAAGCTGTGGCCCACAGGCACAACAAGGCCTTTCACCTATTTCTGTTTAGTCCACAAAATACCAATGACTTTCACCCATAGTTTTAATGGTTGAAAAAAGGAAAGAGAAAAATTTATATGATATTCAAATATTAAAAGTTATTTGAAATTTATCTGAAATTCAAATTTCATTGTCCATGAATAGTTTAATTGGAGCACAGCTATGCTCATTTGTTTATGTATTTATTATTATGGCTGCTTTCTCCCTAAAATGGCAGTTGACTACCTGAGACGAAGACCACATGGCCTGCAAAGCCTAAAATATTCATTGCCTGGCCCTTTACAAAAAAGGTTTTCTTACTCCTGCCCTAAGCTAATACTCTAGTATTCACTCTAGTATTCACAAATCAGGAGCTGAGTGCCCTAAGCAGATGCTCAGGGAGATGCATGGTTCTAGGTTCTATCCTTTTTCTATGAGACTGCCAGGGCTCTGAACATTGCTGGAATTCCCTTTGTGGAGCTGAGATCACGGAGGAGGCAGGTAGGCTGGACATACAACCTGGAGGCACTAGCCCTGGGTTTGTATCTGAAGGAAGCCGAGCACCAAAAAAATGCAGAATCGTGGTGATTTAGAGATAGTTTCACACTCCAAAGTGCCCTACCCAGAACTACAATATAAGTGACTTGGACAAGACACTTATAAACCACTTTTTGAGGCAAGATAAATTAAAGTTATTTTCCAAGTAAAAAGAAACCTAATGCATAAGTCACACTGAAGAGTCAAACCCATTACATTGTCTCACTGTTCACCAATGTGTAATCAAGTTGACCTGATTCACCAGACGTGTTTCCAAATGACATTAAATCCTCTCTAAAAGAATAAAAATTTACTCTTGTTCTGACAGAAATATCAAATAACAAGTACCAAAAATATTTGGAGCACTTAGTAATACATCTCAAAGTGGGATCTTGGCTCTTGGTATTAATACTTAGAGGACAACAATACTAGAGTATGAACGAGTGGATTAAAAAGCTTTGGTACATATATACTATAGAATACTACTCAGCCATAAGAAATGATGACATCGGGTCATTTACAACAACATGGATGGACCTTGATATGGAGTGAAATAAGTAAATCAGAAAAAAACTGAGAACAGAATGATTTCATACATAGGTGGGACATAAAAGCAAGACTATGAGACATGGACAAGAGAGTGGTGGTTACAGGGTGGGGGCAGGGAGGGGAGGGTGGGATAGGGAGGAGGGGAGGGGCACAGGGAAAACCAGATAGAAGGTGTCAGAGGACAATTTGACTTTGGGTGATGGGTATGCAACATAATTGAATGATAAGATAACCTGGAGATGTTTTCTTTGAACATATGTACCCTGATTTATTGGTATCACCCCATTAAAATTAATAAAAATAAAACAACATTGCTTAAGCCTGACTACATGTGAATGTTATATGTACATATAAGTAAATGCTATGCTTTTAAAATAAAATGTTCCTCTCCTTAAAAAAAAAAATAATCATGGTGCATGTGGTAAGAAGTCAGTAATGGTTCATAAGAGTCAACTACATGTCATCTTTCAGCTGTCAACAGAAATTCAATGATCAATAATAAATAAATAATAAGTTAACAAAAGATAAGTATCTAAATTGATTTCCTTAGAAAAGATGGACCAATGAACTGAAAATACGGGGGTTTTCTATGACAGAGGGGTTGAGAATAACAGAAAACCCATAAAGGAGTAATAATTAACAATATCAACAGAGCCAGCCCAAAGACGAAAAGACTGTTACTTCATCCTAATAAAGAGAATTTTAATCTGACAGTGAATAGCCTTATTTAATGGAAGTCAAGGTTGCTTACTATCTCTGTGCTCACTGCAAACTGATTTCGCTGCCTAGTGCTCTCCTGTTAGAATTCCTACACGGAAGGTCCAGTATAAGGAACAGCATTAACACACAGGCTCTCCCCTCAGACAGTGGCAGCATCCTCCCACATTCAGTGAATTCACTGACATCTCAGTGAAGATTCCCCAACCAGTTGATTTAAAATGCAAACCAACCCCTTTTCCCTCTCTCCCTCTTTCCCCTTTCCCTCCAGTGTCTGTCTGTCTGTCTCTCTTTTTCTTTCTCTACTTCTCTCTTTTTCTTTCTCTACTTCCCAGCTTAACCTTTCTTAGCAGCTCATTTTTCCTTCTGCTACATATTTTATTTCTGTATGAGTTTATTAGCTGTCTCTCCTCATAAGAAAGTATGCTCAGCTGTCAAGAGAGCAAGGATGTTTAATTTTCACCCATCTTGTTCGCTGCTGTGTACAGCTCCCGAATGTTGCATATGATCAATAGGAACTTGTTGCATAAATCAGGAACTGAACATGGGAAGCTACCAGAAAACCACAAATGTGGCTAAACAACTCCTTTACTTCACAATCTTTGAAAAACAAATTTCTCTACACAGATGATTTATTATTGCTCGTCTAACTCAATAAAAATTCTGATTTAGGTAGTCCAAAAACACAAATTTTTTTTCTATACGTAGAAACTTAATTGTTTTTTATTTGTTTTATTGACTATTTCTGTATCCCAAATAGAGTAGGGATAAATGGAAAGGTGGGCAAAAGATGACCACAATCCTAAAATAGATGATATCAGAATCTAATGTGCTCACATGAGTATTTCACAGCATAATTATAAGAATTTGTTACATTACCTGCGCTATGGAGGTTTGGGGATTACCCAACAAGTTTTTGAATGAACGCCTGGAAATCCATCTGACTTGATGACAGAAGGAGGTGGCATAGATGATCTCCTCGAAGCCGTCACTCTTCTTTTTCTGAACCTCTGAAAGTTGGTCTAACTCAGTGTTTATTTTTTTGAAGAAGGTGGAGTTGATATAAAACTCAGCTAATTTATCTATGAGTGGCTTATCTCTCTTGGAAGGCTCTTCAGTCTCCTTGGCTTTGAAATAAAATGGATAGGGGAAACATTAACAAAATAACTGATTTATCCCTAGCCGGGAAGCTCAGTTGAATAGAGCATCGTCCTGATATGCCAAGGTTGTGTGTTCGATCCCTGGTCAGGGCACATACAAGACTCAATCAATGAATGCATAAGTGGAACAACAAACCCATCTCTCTCTATATATATCTCTCTCAAAGTCAATTAAAAAGAGAGAGAGAGAGAAAAATAACAAATTTTGCTCATTTTTCTGCAACTCCTTTCTTAGATTCTTTCCTAACACTTAATTCTAAAGCTTGAACATGAAAATTATTAGATTATCAATGCTTTGAAAAATACAGTTAATTGATCTATTTCCATAAACATATAAATAGCAAACACACTGGTCTTTTCCTAGCTATGATACCTGTATTCTGATTCTTTTAAAATAAACTCACCACAGGAAGTTATAATTTTTACTTTTTTTAAAATTTCTTTTTATTTATTCATTTTAGAGAGGAGACACAGAGAGAGAGAGAGAGAGAGAGAGAGAGAGAGAGAGAGAGAGAGAAAGAGAGAGAGAAAGGGGGGAGGAGCTGGAAACATCAACTCCCATATGTGCCTTGACCAGACCAGTGCAGGGTTTTGAACTGGCGACCTCAATGTTCCCAGGTTGACACTTTATCCACTGCATCACCACAGGTCAGGCAGGAAGTTATAATTTTTAATAGAAAAACCTCATCCTTGCTTTCTACTATGAGAAAATGGATAAAATCCTAAGTTTCCTATTTTAAAGCACTATATAAACCACAGCATATTTTCTTTTTTTAAGGTTTTATTTTATTTTTTTTCCAGGGACAGAGAAAGAGTCAGAGAGAGAGATAGGAACAGACAGACAGGAACAAAAAGAGGTGAGAAGCATCAATCATTAGTTTTTCGTTGCCATTGCGACACCATAGTTGTTCATTGATTGCATTCTCACATGTGCCTTGACCGCGGGCCTTCAGCAGACCTAACAACCCCTTGCTGGAGCCAGCGACCTTGGGTCCAAGCTGGTGAGCTTTTGCTCAAGCCAGATGGGCTCGCACTCAAGCTGGTGAGCTTGGAGTCTCGAACCTGGGTCTTCCGCATCCCAGTCCGATGCTCTATCCACTGCGCCACCGCCTGGGCAGGCCATAAGCATATTTTTAATGGAAAATCCCCTCAGAACTGACACTATCATAAAAATGATGATTAATAAATTAAATAAAAAACTTATGACACTAATGAACAACAAAATCTGTATTGACCGATGCTACAGACTTAATAGTTGTGTGTCCCCCCCCATAACTCATATACTTAAATTCAAGACTCAGTGTGCTGGTACTTGATGGTGGGGCCTTTGAGGAGTGATTAGGTCATGAAGGTGGAGTGTTTTTGAATGGAATTAGTGCCCTTATAAAAAAGTTCCCAAGAACCTCCTCCCTACTTCCACCACGTGAGGCAGCAATGAGAAGACAGTGGTCCACCTATGAAACAGGAAGCAGGCCTCAATAGATACAAATGTTGGTTGTTTAAGTCTCCCAGTTGGTGGTATTTTTATTATAGCTGCCCAAACTAAGACAATTGGTATCAGAGGGTAGCATTAGTTATATAAATTCACAAAGCTACATTTGAATAAGGTACCACACTGCTTAACTTCAGGAAATTCAATTAAGCAAGAATCTGTGACTCTTTTTTTTTTTTTTTTTTTACAGGGACACAGAGAGAGTGAGAGAGAGGGATAGATAGGGACAGACAGACAGGAACCAAGAGAGGTGAGGAGCATCAATCATTAGTTTTTCGTTGCCGTCGCAACACCTTAGTTGTTCATTGTTTGCTTTCTCATGTGTGCCTTGACCTCGGGCCCTCAGCAGACTGAGCAACCCCTTGCTGGAGCCAGAGACCTTGGGTCCAAGCTGACGAGCTTTTGCTCAAGCCAGATGGGCCCGCGCTCAAGCTGGCGAGCTCGGGGTCTTGAACCTGGGTCTTCCTCATCTCAATCCAATGCTCTATCCACTGTGCCACTGCCTGGTCAGGCAAGAATCTGTGACTCTTGACAGATTCACATACCTTTACCAACTTCGATCTCTCTGGTTAACACCACAGCAGAGGAATCTCCATTAATGACATCCAGGAAGAAGTCTGCAGGGTTATTATAGGGCTCACAGTGGTAACCTATGAAAGAAGGGAACTTAGGTATACAAACATGATGGTTTTAGAAAATAAAGACTCGCCCTGGCCAGTTGCCTCAGTGGTAGAATGTCAGCCCTGCACGTGCATGTCCCCGGTTCAATTCCCAGCCAGGGCACACAGGAGAAGCGCCCATCTGCTTCTCCATACTGCTCCCCCTCTTGCTTCTCTCTCTTTATCTATCTTTCTCCTTCTCCCCTCCTACAGCCAAGGCTGAATTAGAGTGAGTTGGGCCCTGGCGCTGAGGTTTGCTCCATGGTGTCCACCTTGGTGAAAAAAGATGGCTCCAGTTGCAATGGAGGAAGGGCCTCAGATGGGCAGAGCATCACCTCCTAGAAGGCTTGTCAGGTGGATCCCAGTTGGGGTGCATGCAGGAGTCTGTCTCTGCCTCCCCTCCTCTCAGTAAAATAAAAGAAAAGAAAAAAGAAAAGACTCACTTTCAAGTGGTGAGGCAGGTGAGGCTGGGAGAGATAGAATCTAATAATTTCCCCCTTTCTTCTTTTTCTCTTCTCCCTCTCTAATTTACTCTTTTTAGATATTCAAGTACACAATATGTCAACAATTCTGTCTCTTGGCAAAATTCATACTCCAAACAATCCTTAAACTCTCAGAAAGCCTTACACAATGTAATTCATGCGACTTGAAAGCTATTAATATGCTCTGGTCTTATTAATATGCATTCAAAAAAATAAATATTGGTCCAAGAAATAAAGTTGATACAGAAAAATAGAAAGATTAGGTAGAATTAATGCTCCTCAAAGCAAGGTGATAAGCAAAGCCAGCCCAAGGTGTTTTCTTCTCTGGGTTCACCTAGAGACTGCCCAAATGGCAGTATCCACTTTACCTATGTTTACTTCTCTACCTAATCAAATCAGGTCCAAATTATAATCTTCTATGCTGTAATAATTCTGACATAGAACAAATCACCAGACAGCATTCTCAAGAAAAGATGAGCAGCATGGCACACCTGAATGCTTTACCTTCACTTCTTGTGCCTGATCATCTGAACTCAACGTGGCTTATAGTCTTCTCTTAGATCATCTTCCCCGGACTCCCCAGTTAAGTGTATGTTAAGTGATAGAATTTAAACAAAAACAAATTGTCAAAGATACCTAGAAAATATTCAAAACTATATATGGGGTCATGGGGCATCATTATAATAATATCCATATATCTCTAAAATGATGCAGACTGCATGAGCCATAAAAAAAAAGTTATTCCTTTTCATCTGAGAAAGAATCAGGCAGCCCAAAACTGTCAGAAATGATGGCCCACTGAAGTCCGACTCAGGAGTAGCCATTTACTGAGTGGTAAGTCACTCATATCCACTCAAAAATCTTTATTGTAATGTTACTAGAAAACTAACCAGTATCTCCATGAAACTTTATCAAGGCAGATTAATAATATCCCATGCAAATGCAAAGAAAAATATATATAGCCTGATCTGTTATATGGCCAAGAAAACAAATGATTTGGAAGTAATAGGCCTGTCCAAAAATGTTCAATTAGACTAATAACTGATTATGATGCCAATGCATTTATTGAACTGTTAGGAAAAGAGCACCAGAACGGGGAAGCAGAAAAGACATAGGCCCGTGGAAACAGTCCTATACATACACAAAGTATGTATCCATACTCAAATAGAAGGAGACCTAAATAACAAGCATGTGCTGTAAAATGAAGACAAATTCTTGTACCAAGCTGACCAAAGATGTTCTGGAGTGGTGGAACCCATATTATTTCTACTCTGGGATCAAACAGCATTCACACCCACCTCATCTGTTCTTTGTAGAATTCTATTAATGAACAATCTCACTTTATGAAAATGCAACCATACCAGCTGATGCAAAGTATCCCAAGGCCTCATGAGCAGGCCCATGGAACACCAGTCTTCCTGAGGCCAGTAAGGTGAGGCTATCAAACAACTTGAAGATGGAATAACGAGGTTGATGAATGGACAAGATGATGGTTCGTCCCTGTTTAGACATCCTAAGGTAAAAGTGAGAAAATAACAAATCATTAAACATCTGAATCTTGTACTTCTTGGCAAAACAAACAAACAAACAAAAACCTTTATTACTGCCCTGAACAGGTAGCTCAGTTGGTTAGAGCATCATCCCAATATGTCAAAAATCAACTTATGCAAGGAATGCATAAATAAGTGGAACAACAAATCAATGTATCTCTCCTTCTCTCCCTCCTGTCTCTCAAATCATCATTAATTTTTTAAATTATTCCTGCCTTTATATTATTTATTCCTAGTTCCACATGATTTTCTCTTACTAACTTTTCATCCCATGTTATCTCTCAGAGAGTTAGAGTACTTAAATTCAATGTCCAGAAACAGTCCAGAATCAACTACAACATTAATTTAAAATGCAGATTTCGCCTGACCAGGCGGTGGCGCAGTGGATAGATTGTCGGACTGGGATGCGAAAGACCCTGGTTTGAGACCCCGAGGTCACCAGCTTGAGCGTGGGCTCATCTGGCTTGAGCAAAAGCTTGCCAGCTTGGACCCAAGGTCGCTGGCTCCAGCAAGGGGTGGCTTGGTCTGCTGAAGGCCCACGGTCAAGGCACATGTGAGAAAGCAATCAATGAACAACTATGGTGTCGCAATGACAACGAAAAACTAATGATTGATGTTTCTCACCTCTCTCCTCTCCTGTCTGACTATTCCTATCTATCCCTCTCTCTGGCTGTCTCTCTGTCCCTGTAAAAAAAAAAAAATGCAGATTTCTGTTTTACCAGACCTACTGGTCAAAAAACTACTGGACCTGATGAATTCAGCAAGGTGGCAGGGTATAAAATTAATACACAGAAATCAGAGGCATTTTTATATACCAACAATGAACTGTCAGAAAGAGAAATTAGGAAAACAATCCCCTTCATTATTGCAACAACAAAAAAATAAAGTACCTAGGAGTAAATTTAACCAAGGAGGTTAAAGAGTTATACTTGGAAAATTACAAAACATTGATAAAAGTAATCAAGGAAGATACAAACAAGTGGAAGCATATACCGTGCTCATGGCTAGGAAGAATAAACATCATCAAAATGTCTATACTACCCAAAGCAATTTATAAATTCAATGCTATACCAATTAAAATACCAATGACATACTTCAAAGCTATAGAACACATATTCCAAAAATTTATATGGAACCAAAAAAGAACACAAGTAGCCTCAGCAATCTTGTAAAAGCATAAAGTGGGAGCTATCACACTTCCTGATATCAAGTTATACTACAAGGCCATTGTACTCAAGACAGCCTGGTACTGGCATAAGAACATGCATACAGATCAATGGAACAGAACAGAGAACCCAGAAATAAACCCACACCTTTATGGACAATTGATATTTGTCAAAGGAGGTAAGAGCATACAATTGAGTAAAGACAGTCTCTTTAACAAATGGTGCTGGGAAAATTGGACATCTACCTGCAAAAAAATGAAACTAGACCACCAACTTACACCATGCACAAAAATAATTTCAAAATGGATGAAAGACTTAAATGTAAGTCATGAAATCATAAGCATCTTAGAAGAAAATACAGGCAGTAAGCTCTCCGACATCTCTTGCAGCAATATATTTGCTAATTTATCTCCACGGACAAGTGAAATAAAGGACAGGATAAACAAATCGAACTAGAATAAGGCACCCAGAAACCTTGTAACTACACTCAAGTTTGAGAACTTAGTATGAACTGAGTATTAAAATAATGGTTGTAGTCCCACTCTCATTGACCACTGAAGTCTTCAAGTCTTTAGAAATTGAAATTCATTCTCCTGTTCTAATAATTTAATTAACATTACTGATTACTTACTATGTCTTTGTTAAATGCTTTAAAAATACCCACATCTGAACTTTTACAATATTACAAAGCAGTCATAACACAATACTGACAGTACCAATAGTATTATAGCCTTTATTTTATAGATAAGGTCTAGAAGGTCATGCAACTGGCCCAAGTTGTCACAGTTGGTAAAGGCAGGCCTACATTATGATAGCCCATGGCCAAAGCATTACTAAGCTTTTACACAGGATTTACTACTACTTAAGAATATAAGAAACAAAGCTAAAATCACTGTTCAAAAACTGTTATTACTAAATATATTTTATAAGAAGAATCACTTCAATTGAAGCATTTTCTAAGTACCTATAATATGCTAGCAGCGTGTACAAGTTTGTTCTGCCTTGAAGAGGATCAGGCCAGTAAATCTGAATACAATGTGGAAGAGAAGTAGCTGAGGATCCCTTGTAAATAAAATAAGAAACTATAACCCAGTCTGAAGATGATATAAGATAGTGTCAAGGGGTCCAATAAGAATAAGCCACAAAAGAATAGGCTAATCAAGGTGAAGGAACACAGAGAACAGTGTGTGATAACAAGGTCTATTCAGGTAGACTTAAGTAGTTCAGTGTCATTGCAGAGTTGGTTTGAGGGGTGGGAGGAGTGAGACTAATGAAAGAGACTACATCAAAAAATAAGGCTATGTTTGACCCGTGGTAGTGCAGTGGATAGAGTGTCAACCTGGGATGCTGAGGACCCAAGTCAAAACTGTGAGGTCGCTGGCTTGAGCATGGGCTCACCAGCTTGAGCACAGGATCATCAACATAATCCCAAGGTTGCTGGCTTCAGCTCCCACATTAAGGCATGTATGAGAAGTGATCAATGAACAACTAAAATGATGCAACTACAAGTCAATGTTTCTCATCTCTCTCTCCCTTTCTGCCTTTCTCTCTCTCTCTCTCTCTCTCTCTCTCTCTCTCTCTCTCTCTCTCTCTGCCAAGGGAAAAAAAAATGAGGCCATGATAAATCCCTTTATTCAGAAGCTGGAACTTCAGTCAGTAGGCCATAAGGAGTCGGTAAAGGACTGGAATCAGGGAAGTGGGTTGTTTTGAGAGCCTTGTTATTATAAGTGTGGTCTGAGCACCAATAGCATCAGTATCAGTATCTCCACTTAGAAATAGAGAATCCTGGGCTCTACCTTGGAGCTGCAGGAACAGAATCTGCATTGTGACAAGACCCCAGGTGATGAGTGTGCAGTGGAACTTGGGAAAGATTGAGTTATAGCTCTCCAGAATAAAGAAAGATGGTTATTTGCTAACTAGTTCAAACATAGTGAAAAATAATTACAGTATTTTTATCAAGTCATCTGTAACTTTTAACAAAGTTACAGATAATAAAAACATCATAGATGTAGTCTCTAACTGAACTTAAACCCAAGGCCCATTAATTGGCATCTTCACTTACATGTGGAATTGACATCTCAAACTTAAAATGTCTACAATCTCAGATATCTTTCCATCTTCATGTTTCTTCATGTTTCAGTAGAATGTGAGAAAAGAATAATGAAAATAGTGCCTGGCCAGGCAGTGGCACAGTGGATAGCAAGTCAGACTGAGATGCAGAGGACCCAGGTTCAAAACCCCAAGGTCACCAGCTTGAGTACAGGCTCATTTGGCTTGAGTTCGGGCTCACCAGATTGAGCACGGCGTTGCTGGCTTAAACATGGGATCATAGACATGACCCCATGGTAACTGGCTTGAGTCCAAAGGTCACTGGCTTGAAGCCCAAGGTCGCTGGCTTGAGCAAGGGTCACTCACTCTGCTATAGCCCCTCTCCCCCGATCAAGGCACATATGAGAAAGCAATCAATGAACAACTAAGGTGCTGCAACAAAGAATTGATGTTTCTTATCTCTCTCCCTTCCTTTATGTCTCTCCCTATCTATCCCTCTCTCTGCCACATGCACACACACACAAAATATAATAATAAAAATAGAAAACCACCACTTGGTAACAAAGTCACCACTGTGTCACACTACACTGACACACTAGGTGGTGTATTTGCTAAATGTGGAGATTTGATGAGGAACAGGATGTTGGCATAATACCCCATTATTTCCCGTGACTAAATACTAATCAATTACAAAGGGCAAACTAGTTATTTCACAGCAGAGAAACCAAGCAGAAACAAACATGACCAGATGATGACAGTAAACATCAACCATGATGGGAGAAGTCAAAACCATGCAGCCCCTGATGTTCTACACCACGGGTCCCCAAACTTTTTACACAGGGGGCCAATTCACTGTCCCTTAGACCGTTGGAGGGCCGGACTATAAAAAAAAACTATGAACAAATCCCTATACACACTGCACATATTTTATTTTAAAGTAAAAATACCAAAACGGGAACAAATACAATATTTAAAATGAAGAACAAGTAAATTTAAATCAACAAACTGACCAGTATTTCAATGGGAACTATGGGTGCAGATTCATCCTGTGCTCCTCTCACTGACCACCAATGAAAGAAGTGCCCCTTCCGGAAGTGCAGCGGGAGCTGGATAAATGGCCTCAGGGGGGCGCATGTGGCCCGCGGGCTGTAGTTTGGGGACCCCTGTTCTACACCAAGAACACAGCAACATTCCATGTTGTCCCTGCCAAGAATCCATGGCCTGATCCAGCTATGAGAAAACTTATTAAATGGACCGAGGTTCAGAGACACCCTATGGAATGTACTCTTGAAGATGGGTGAGTCTGTGAGAGTCAAGGAAAGACTGAAGAACTAACTGCTCAGGCATAGAAAAGAGTATTTCTGGGAGAGGATCCTGAGGCAGAAAGAAAAGAGATCCTTTGAGGACAGCCCCTGAAGTCTGATCGCAGTCTGTGGATTGAATGACAGCAATGGTATCAGTGTGATTTCTGGCTAGAGGGTGGGCAACATGATAATGTAAAAGAAGTGTCCTTATACTTTAGAATTACAATCCAGAGAATTTAGAGATGATAGGGAATGATGTGTAAAAAAAAATGTCATGGAACAGAAGGAAAGCAAAAGTTGAATGCTTAGAGTTGGAAAATCTAGGTAAGCGACATTGAATTTCTTAACACAATTCTTGTATCTTTTATCTAGGATTGAAACTCTTTTTTTTAAGTGAGAGGAGGAGAGATAGTGAAACAGACTCCTCTATGCATTCCCAACTGGGATCCACCCAGAAACCCCGTCTGGGGCTAATGCTCGAATCAACCAAGCTATTTTTAGAGCCTGAGGCTGACCTATAAACTATCCTCATCACCCAGGGCCATCGCTTGAACCAAATGAACCACTTACTGTGGCAGGGGAAGAGGGAGAGAAGGGTGAGAAGAAAGGGGAGAGAGGGAGATAGTTGTTTCTTTTATGTGTCCTTACCAGGAATTGAATCCAGGATGTACATACACTGGCTGTACTCTATCCACTGAGACAACTGGCCAGGGCAAGATTGAAACTTAAAAAAATTAATGTCAAAAAAGATGTCAACAAACTTTTTTTTTTTTTAAGTGAGAGGCAGGGAAGCAGTGAGACAGACCTCTGCAGATGCCCAACCAGGATCTGTCCAGCATGCCCCCTCTCAGTGATGCTCTGCCCATCTGGGGTCATTGTTATGTTGCTTGGCAACCAAGCTATTTCAGCTCCTGAGGCAAGGCTTTAGTGACATACTCAGTGCCCAGGTCCAACTTGCTCAAATGAGCCATGGCTGTGGAGGTGGAGAAGCAGATGGTTGCTTCTCCTGTGTGCCCTGACCAGGAACTTCCACATTCCAGGTCAATGCTCTACCACTGAGCCAACTGGCTGAGCCAAATGGCCAGAGCCTCAAAAAACTTAATATTGAAATTTCTCCAATTAACATGATCCTCTCAGACTCTATTTATTTATTTATTTTAGAGAGAGAAAGGGAGAGAAGGAAAGAAGCATCAACTCATTGTTCCACTTAGTTGTACAACCATTGATTGCTTCTCATATGTGCCTTGACCAGGAATCCAACCAGTGACCTTGGGTTCGAGCCAGTGACCTCAGGTTTCAAACTTGTGACCCCGGCACTTGTGGATGATGCTCCATCTACTACACAACTACAAGTCAGGCCAACCTTTATTCTTGATAAAAAGAAATGCCTTTTCTTTTACTCTATTCTTCCATTTTTCAAGCCCCAAATCCTAGAAGTCATTCTCTCAATACACCCCACATCTAATTCATGAGCTAATCTGTTGGGTCTATCTTCAAAATAAATACAGAATTCACCCACTTCTTTGAGCCTCACCACTACCATGCTAGTTAAGGCCACAGTCACATCTCAACTGAGCTGCTTAGCAGGCTCTTGTCTGGTTTCTTTGCACTTGCCCTTGCCTATAAGCAGTCTTTTCTCTTGACAGTCTTTCTTCTAAAACTCCCTAAAAGCTTTCCATGTCATCTAGGGACAGTAAAGGCCAGAGTTCTTTTTCAGTGGCCTGTATATAACCTGCTACCCAGTCAATTCCATTTCATGTGATATTCTAACTATTAAGGACTAAATTTTGTATCCCCCAAAATTCATGTTGAATTCCTAAGCTCCAGTACCTCAAAATGTGACTGTATTTGCAATAGCGGATGAGTGGATTAAAAAGCTGTGGTACATATACAAAATGAAATACTCTGTGGCCATGAAAAAAGAAAATCTTATCTTTTGCAATGACATGGATGGATCTGGAGATTATTATGCTAAGTGAAATAAGCCAGGCAGAGAAAGACTAATATCATATGATCTCACTTATATGTGGAATCTAATGAACAAAGTGAACTGAGGAATGGAATACAGTTGTCCCTTGCCATATCGCAATTCACTTTTTGCGGTCTCACTGTATCATGCATTTTAAAATTGTATATAGCTAATTTTGTATCGTGGATTTTTCACTACATCTTGGGATTTGGGGGTATATAGGCTGTTGGGCAGATAAAATATATTATGCTCACTTTGTTAAAGATGGTGCTGCCCACATGGAAGCCCTTCACCCAGGTGATATTTGCCCTTATGCTTGTGATGGCTGTGGGGGAAAAGTTGTAAGCAGGCCTGGTCGTTATAGCTTAAGGCTTTGTTTTAAGAGTAAGCTCTTCTCCACACCCTTGACTGATTGGATGATGTAGGGTGGTGATGTAGGAAGGAATTCCATTATGCCTCAGATGGGTGGCTTTGTATCAGAGACTTTCTTGTATGTATAATTGGATTAAAGGTTTGGATTATCTATGCTATAAAGTGGGCGGACCGGTAGCTAGATCTCTCTCTCGGTTCCTTGGTTCCTGAGATTAGTATTAGAGAGGAGAGCAGATTAAGGCCATGTGGAGGAGAAGTAGCCAAGATGCAAGAGTGCTGAGGAAGAAGCCAGTTTGTTAAGAGTTTGTGCAGGAGGAGATGGGAAACAGAGGTGAATAAGTCTGGTGAGCTGGAAAGCTTTGATGCTAGGAAACTCGGATAAGTCAGTAGCTTTGTGAGCACTGAATGTGTGGCTTTTGGAGCCCAGTGTGTGTTTTTGCTTGCCCGCCGGGTGCAAGCTAGAATTAAAGCTGATGGCTCACCAGTTCTTGGCTCCAGTGTTTCATTACCGACTGTTCGAATCTAATGTGAACCTGCACGGGCCGGGCTGCTGTGATAGTAGCCTCGGCTACTGGCTTTACATAGGCATTTTTACATATTTATTATTTGAATTATTTTTGTGATAAAATAAGCAAAATAAGTGTGGGAAACGTTAATAACAGTGTGGGAAAGCTTTATAAGAGTGTGAGGAGGGTTTATAAAGCCTTAAAAATATATAAATAATAAATAAATATAAGGTTGTTACTTCGTTGGTTTTTGCCTGTCACAGGGGGTTCTGGAACCTAACCTCCACAATAGACAAGGGACCACTGTAAAGGCAGAGGCAGGGTCACAGGGAGCAGAGGGACAGCTGTCAGAGGGAAGAGGGATGAGAGGATAGGATCAGAAAAGGTGAAGGGATTAGTGAAATTATATATACATAACACAAAGATACAGATAACAGGACAGCAAGTCCCAGAGGAAAGGGAGGAGGGAGTGAGGGGGAGGGGGGGAAGGGGGAGTAATGGGGGAGAGAGGGGTGGGGGGAGGTGTTATATTGAGTGGGACACTTGAATCCATGTTATGGCAATAAAATAAAATTAATAAAAAGAGTCTTCAAAGAGGTAATTAAGGTTAAAAGGTCACAGAGGTGAGCCTTAATCCAATAAAGACTAGTGTTCTTACGAGAACAGGACACAAATACTGAGAGAATTTGAAGACAGAGTGAGAAGACAACTACCCCAAGGAGGGAGGCCTCAGAAGAAACAATCCTGATGACACCTGGATCTTGGACTCTTCACCTTTAAGACTGTGAAAATATTAATTTCTATTGCGTAAGCCACCCAGTCTATAGTACTACAGTTATGGTAGCCCAAACAAACTCACTCACAAATCAACTTTCCACTCGCCTTAGGCCACTAGGTTCCATTCCCTCTGGTCTCTTGAGTTCCAAACACATTTGAACTGGTCTGTCTCAGGGCCATTGGCTGTTCCCTCCAATTAGAGCTGTCTTGTCCCAGACATCCAGAGCTCACTTACAACTCAAATGGCACATCACCGAGGTCTTCCCTGAGCATCCTGCTACGTAATACGGCACTTCCCACTCTACCACATTAGTCTTCCCTATACACTTACCCTGCTTCAGTTTCCTTAAAACACTTGTATTTGTTAACTGACTGTTCCCCTTCAACAAAGAAAGGAGAAATGTTTGTCATGCTTACTGCTGAATTCCCGACACCAGGAACAACACCTGGTACATAGCAGGTCATCAGATACTGCATGAATGTAAGGATGATGTTCCCATAGCACTTACCTCTTCAGGAGCAAAAGGACAGCATTTGCTGTGCTTGAGTCTAAGCCAGTTGTGGGCTCATCCAGGAACAAGATGGACGGATCGGTGATGAGCTCCATTCCAATACTAGTCCTTTTCCTTTCTCCTCCAGACACACCACGGATGAACTGAGTTCCAACCTAACACACAAATGTTATCATTATTAACAATAACAACCACGGCCACTACTGTTTGTCATGCTCCTAACCCATGCTAACCCTGTAGAAGCACTTTATCTCATGTCCTCATTTATTCTGAACAGCAAATAAGTGAGTATTTGGGAGAAGAGGTGGGATTCTCCTTAGACAAGTAAGCTGAGGCTCAGTTCACAGCTGGCATGTTGCTAAGCCTTGTATCACACACAGGCTTTAAACAATTCCACATGTTCCTTATCAATTCAGATATTTAGATTTAATAACATAAGTTAGAACTTATAGACATGGCCCTGTGAAATCACAGTCTAACGAAGGAGATAAACATAGGAGAAGGCTAGGTGAAAGGCCTATAATTTATTAGTCTCCTTACACCCCTCTCTTTCTCTCCCATGAAAAAAGGTCCTCAAGTGCACTAAAAAGCTGGGCCTTGGCAGCTAAGAAAGTTCAGTTTCTATTATCCACATTAGCACTTCTTAAATCACCATAAAGCTCCCCAAACGGACCCTGTCTATACCTCAACTCACCACAGAATTCCTGATTCATTTTTCCAGACAAACTTAGAAGGCAGGGTCTCAGTTTTTTCAACCAGTCAGTGCCACTGTGTGTGGTTGGGGAGCAGGAAGGTTTTGGGTGACACAGGAGGTAGAAAACAATTCTTTTTTCTTTTAAATGAGAGGAGGGGAGCTAGTGAGACAGACTCCTGCATGTACCCTGACTAAGATCCACCCTGCAACCCCATCTGGGATCAATGCTTGAGTACAGAGCTATCCTCAGTGCCTGAGGCTGACATGCTTGGACCAGCTGAGCTATCCTCAGCACCTAGGCCAACACTCAATACAGGCCCTGGCCAGGTAGCTCAGTTGGTTAGGGCATTGGTCCAATACACCAGAGTTGTGGGTTCAATCCCCTGGTCAGGGCACATACAAGAATCAACCAATGAATGCATAAATAAACGAAACAACAAATAAAAAAAAAAACAGTTGAGCCACTGGCTGTGGGAGAGAAAGAGAGAGAGAAGGGGGAGAGTGAGGGGGAGAAAAGCAGATGGTCAGTTCTCCTGTGTGCCTTGACCAAGAAGTGAACCCAGGACGTCCATATGCCAGACTGAAGCTCCTTGTTCCTTCCACTGAGCCACTGCCAAGGGCCATCAATTATTATACTAAGAATCTTCAAAGAGATAACAATCAAATGCTATACAAGTCCTTGATTAGATTCTATAACAATTGAGCTATAAAAGGTATTTTTTTATATTGGATTTATTGGGGCGACACCGGTTAACAGAATTACACAGGTTTCAGGTGTATAATTCTACAACACATCATCTGTACTCTGTATTGTGTGTTCACCCACCCAAGTCAAGGCTCTGCCCATCACCGTTTATCTCCCTAACCTTCCTCAACCTCTCCCCCACCCTGCCACCCCCACCCTGTAATCACAATAAAAGGCTTTTGGAAACAACTGAAAAATTAAGTAAATATGGACTCTACATAGCTAATATTAAAATATTATTAATTTTGTTAGTTGGTAATAGTATTGTAGTACTGTAGGTAAATAAAAAGTTTTCAGAGATGAAATATGATATTTATAACTTTCTTTAAAATACTTCAGAAAAAAACCCTTGAAGACAATATTGAATACCATGTTAACAACTCGGGAGTCTAGGGGAATGTTATTAGGAATCATACCAGTATATTAATTATACTACAATCATATCTTTACTATGGTAATCAGACTACTCTCTCTAAAATTCTCTTATGTTTAAAATTTTATAACATGTGAAACATTTTTAATGTATGGATTGAATCACATAAATATATTCTAAGGAAGTCACAACTGCCTTTAGATTATTGTCCCTGGAAATCCATGCAAGAAACTCAGGCAATGACTTCTAAACGTGAAGAACGGAAAGCACCTTATGGGAAGACAAAATTAAGTAAAAAGCTCCTGAGCAAGGGGATTCAATCACTCATGAAACAAAAATAAGAGGTTAATGGTAGCAGATCAGACTTATTCTCCAAATAAAATGCAGCAAAATACACTTTACATAAAAGACTGTCAGAGAGCATCATATGAAGCAGCAGCTAGCAGAATCCCGTATTGCCATCCCTCTAAGTAAGGCATATCACAGGGATTAAACTAGAGCAGTGGTTCTTAAGCTTTTTTGAGGTACTGAACCCACCAGTTTCATATGCACATTCACCGAACCCTTCTTTAGTGATAAATAAAATATGATTTTTTTTCCAAATTCAAGATATAGGTATATGTTTTTTTTACTGGTGCACAAAATGAGCCGTGCATGAACATCACCTTGCTCAAAGAACAAAACCACAAAGTGCATGAACTCACAACAAATTACAGTATTACTTTATTCTGGCCTCCGTGGCAGAGGCTTCTCCGAACCCCTGAGACCGAGTCATCGAAGCCCTAGGGTTCGATAGAACCCAGGTTAAGAACCACTGAACTACAGCCATGACAACCTGAAAAGCTCATTCTCACCAAAAGCTTCAAATGCCTTCCCAGCTAATCTTCCAGGCTAGTCATCAACTGTAAATATTCACTCATTCATCTCATTGCTTCTTCCTGATCCTGCACAGCCCACATAGGGAGTGATTTTGTCACTCTTGCGCACAACTGTCATCTATAAAACCTAAGGGAGTCCAGCACAGGACAGTCTGTAAACAACTCTGGCAGGAGGAAGGGTGAGAGGAAGGGGGATGGGGAATGGGAGACAAAGTGCCATAAGAAAGAACTTGGATGCTATACAAACTAGAAATAAACACTAATTTCACTGAAAATAATTTTCGAAGACAAATTACTGCAAAGTGATACATACAGAGAAATTTTCATTATTTATGAAATATATCTCCAATACAACAGAACAAAGTTCCCGGGAGAAAGAGAGGAAGAAAAGCTATAAGGGTAAAGAGAAAACAGAAAGCAGGAAAGTTAGTGAACAGACACTGAATGAGACAGTGAACAGACACTGAATAATAGTGTGGGGGAGGATCAGAGTTGTAATCACACGGAAGGGACACGTGGTCTTTGCAAAGAACACTCTGACATGCTAGCCGACACCGACATTTTGCACTTCCAGGATTGGGTCATCTTTTTATTTTATTTCCCTGGCTAATTTCCACCTTTGTATTATGTAACCGCTTATTTGTTGGTGATGATACCATCAGTTTTATTCCACATTACCTTGGAATCTGCCACTTCAGTCAGACCTAATTCTTGAATAACGATGTTTATTCGTTCATTTTTTTCATGATTCGTCATAGTGGTTGGAAGCCGAAGAGCTGCTGAGAACTGTAAATTTTCTCTCACTGTCAGAGTTCCCATCAAAACATCATCCTTAGGACAAAATGGCATTTTAACAAGATATATCAGGTATTTTAAAGTACCATCAATCTTTAATATATATATAATTACTCCACAAAAACAGTCCAAGGAAAAGTTCCAGCTAATGAACTTAAAATTATACAAGTTATAACTACATATACAAATAGCTGAAAACCCTGATGGAATAATTCTCATTCCCTATTTGTATATTCAAATAGAGCACAGATAATTATGAGTACTACTAGCAGACATTTCCAGACTGCTTTATACAAGAATATGTCAAATATCCTTTTAAAATATGGGAAACAAAAAGGTGATGGTAGGGGAAAAAGTAAAACAGTGGTATCTTTTGAAATGTGATAACTAGAATTAATATTATTCTTACAAGGGTCATATTCTAGATTCTCCGTACCTTTTCATTTCACACTATTCTATACCTTATGGGAGATTATAAAAAGCTGGGGTAAAGAAAGTTGGTTCTATGCTCATGTCATGTAATCAATGGGAAGCACAATCTGCCAATGAACTTGACCACATAAAACCAGGGAAATCTAAAATAGAAATCCATGAATACTTACTTGTACCACGTAACCTGAGTTACATTTGAAATTGGCAGGTCGAGGTGCTCCGTTTATCAAAACATCTCCAGATAATCCTTGAGGATCTTTCCTTGCAGCTAAGATATCTAATAACCTATAAAAGGACACAATTTTTTTTTCTATTTCTAACTCTGTTTATACATCTCAGCTACTCTGAATGCATCTTCTACTTAAGTCAGAAAATTAACTGATCAAGAAATTCTGGCCCAGGCTGATGGCTTAGGATGTCCTGAGTTTGATTTCTGATCAGGGCATGCGTAAAATATGACCATCTGCTTCTCTCCTCTCCCTCTCCCCTTCTCTCCTTCTTCTTCTCCTACAGGCAGTGGCTCAATTAGTTTGAGCATGGCCCCAGGTGCTGAGGATAGCTTGGTTGGTCTAAGTGCATCTGTCAACCTCAAGGTGCTAAAAATAGCTCAGTACTTGAGCATCAGCCCTAGATAGGGTTGCCAGGTGGATCCCAGTTGGGGCACATGTGGGATTCTGCCTCACTATCTCCCCTTATCTCACCTAAAAACAAAAAAGAAATTCTTTGGTTTAAGTACACTTGTATAAATTTTTTAATTCTCACTATTTATTTATTACTGTATGCTACAATAAAGCCCAAAAACATGAAAGGGAAGCAATGTTGGCTGATCCAGAATAGATCTCCCAAATTGTCCTCCAGGCTGTCTGACCTAGGGGTTCCAACACAGGTAATGTGCTACTTTAGCTGAGACTCAAGCCTTCACTTATGCCTTTGATCCATCTCCTCACTTAAAATTTTGTCCCCTTCCTTTTCCTTTCCTTTAGTTCAAATCATAGCTGACCGCTGTAGACCAATCACCTAATCATGTCCTATTAGACCTAATAAGACTTCCTGCTCCTCAGGACAGAACCACAGCTGACACAACTGCATGCCATCCATAGTGTCTGGAACCAGACTAGACTTGCAGCAAATATTCATCCAATACTTGCCCATGTAAAAGTAGTCTTTAAAAGCACATTAAAACTGCAAAGGAAAAGCTCACTGATACTCTGTTATACTCACGAAGATTTGCCTCCACCTGTGGGTCCCAGAATGGCGTTGAGGCCCGGTCTCATGATCCCACTGTAAATGAAGAAACGGACCGATTTACTGGTTCACTTAAAAACTGGTTCTCTAGGCCCTGGCCGGTTTGCAGTAGAGTGTCAGCCCGACATGTGGATATCCTGGGTTCATTTCCCAGTCAAGGCACACAGAAGTGCCATCTGTTTCTCCACCCTTCCCCTCTCTCTTCTCTCTCTCTCTCTTTCTCTCCCTCCATCCCTCCTGCAGCCATGGCTCTATTAAAGCGTATTGGCCCAGACACTGATGTGCCAACAAAATACTCAAGAAACAAGAGTTAAAACTAAAGTAGGAACAATAGGAGGATCAAAATACATAATGATAATGCATTAGTATTGAATGCCACTTAATAAAATGTGAATTTATTAGTCTATACCAATGGTTCTTAACCTTTTTTGAGGTACCGAACCCACCAGTTTCATATGCACATTCACCGAACCCTTCTTTAGTGATAAATAAAATATGATTTTTTTCCCAAATACAAGACATAGGTATATGTTTTTTTACTGGTGCACAAAATGAGCCGTGCATGAACATCACCTTGCTCAAAGAACAAAACCAACAAAGTGCATGAACTCACAACAAATTACGGTATTACTTTATTCTGGTCTCCACAGCAGAGGCTTCTTCGAACCCCTGAGACCGACTCATCGAACCCCTAGGGTTCAATAGAATCCAGGTTAAGAACCACTGGTCTATACCGATATAAATAAAGAAAGAGATGATGAATAAAGCTTTTCCCTTTTAGTATAATGCAAACTAGTCCACATGAAAGAGATGGATGAAAACAGAAAATCACCCTTTGTTCACTATCATAATGATAGTTACTACTGATTCAGGCAAGGAACATCAAACTGCTGAAATAGTTTTGGGAAAATGTCAGGGTAATTCCCCTCATATTTATTAATTACCTAGATGAAAATAGTGACATTATGGTGAAGGCTGGCAGATACCAACATGACCTAGTAATCAAAATTAACATCACCTAGAGAGAAACAGGAAAATACCAGGTTGGATGAGACAGAGGAAGCATGATGTGATGATCAGTCAACTATGTGAAGAGCATGGTGCCCAATGGTCACTTAGGACCCACCACTATACCTATTATGAGGTTTTGCATGCCCTGGGCTGCTCTCAGAAAATGACTGAGTGGTTACATAGGAGGGATCCTTAGTCTGAAAAAAATATGTTGGAGGAGTTAGAGATAATAGGGCACCATATAGACAGCTCTTGAATGGTTTAAAATGTGCTAATGACAATGGGTTATTCAAAGAGATAAAATGACTAGCAAATGCAATGAAATATTTACAAGTGGGGAATCTAGGTAAAAGGGTTATGTTCCCACAAGTTTGAAATAATTTCAAAATAAATTATGAACTTAAGAAATCTCCCAGCCCTGGTCGGTTGGCTCAGTGGTAAGATGTCAGCCCAGCATATGAATGTCCTGGATTTGATTCTCAGTCAGGGAACATAGGAGAAGCACACATCTACTTCACTCATCTCCCTCTTCCTCTTCTCTTCTCTTTTTCTTTCACTCTCTTTCCTTTCTGCAGCCATGGCTCAATTGGAGCAAGTTGACCCAGAGCACTAAGGATGGTTCCATGGCCTCTGTCTCGGGTGCTAAGAGAAGCCCAGTTGCTGAGCAATAGAGCAACACCCCAGATGGGCAAAGCATCATCCCTTAGTGGGCCTGCCAGGTGGATCCTGGTTGGGGCACATGCACACATGCAGGAATCTGTCTCTATGCCTTTCCTCCTCTCACTAAAAAAAAAAAAAAAAAAAAAAGAAATCTCCCAATAATGGAAATTTCACTGAATTTCCCTGAAGATTATAGGAGAATATCCACACAACTACTGGAACAGACCTTTTTCTTTTTCATACATCTTCAGCACTGGTGAGAGAAAGCTGAAATGTGAGGTATGGACACAAATAGCATAACAGAATGTTTTTCATTAGGACGTAAACTCTGACCTTTCTTGAATTCGCACAGTCAGATTTTGTTTTATCCTCTTTTCCCCAGAGAGGGCACCAGGTTCTAATTACTTAGTTCTACAAATGAGATTACAAAATGTCAAGAAGTAAAACAAAAATCAAGATTCTCATCAGCTGTTATAAAATATAACCACTATTTTGAATGGTAGTGGTCTATCAAACACAAGTAAAAAATAAGATAAATGAGAGCAACCTTTCTCGCATCTCAGAAATGCTATTTAGTAGAAACTAGCAGATAAAATAGAAATTATAAATGCTACCTCAAATAAAAGGGATGACTATTCTCATGGATGCCTAAACCAGAAATATGTATAAGCAAGAAAACTCCTGGAGTCCTATGAGGCTTCCTGGGCTGGACACTTAGTAAGGTGTATAAATGTCTAATCACTATGTTGTACATTTGAAACTAATATAACAGTGTGTCAGCTGTACTGAATTTTAAAAATTTTTAAAAATTGACTTGGCACTGTTTTTATAAATGAAGGATTGCACATAAAGATAACTCATCTAGCCTGAATAAGTGGTGGTGCAGTATATAGTGCATTGACGTGGGATGCTGAGGACCCAGGTTCGAAACCCCAAGGTCACCAGCTTGAGTGTGGGATCACAGATATGAATCCATGGTTGCTGACTTGAGCCCAGAGGTCGCTGGCTTTTAGCTCAAATTTGCTGGCTTGAGCCCAAGGTCACTGGCTTGAGCCCAACATCTATGGCTTGAGCAAGGGGTCACTGGTTTGGCTGGAGGCCCCCTAATCAAGGCACATATGAGGAGTAATCAATGAACAACTAAAGTGACACAGCTATGAGTTGTTGCTTCTTATCTCTCTCCCTTCCTGGCTGTCTGTCTGCCTGTCTCTCTCTTTCTTGCTAAAAAAGAAAATTTTTTAAAAATAAAAAAATTTTAAAAATTAAATAAATAGCCTGACCAGGCAGTGGCGCAGTGGATAGAGTGTCGACTGGGATGTGGAAGACCCAGGTTCGAGACCCCGAGCTCGCCAGCTTGAGCATGGGCCCATCTGGCTTGAGCAAAAGCTCGCCAGCTTGGACCCAAGGTCGCTGGCTCCAGCAAGGGGTTGCTCAGTCCGCTGAAGGCCCGCAGTCAAGGCACATGAGAGAAAGCAATCAATGAACAACTAAGGTGTCGCAACGGCAACGAAAAACTAATGATTGATGCTTCTCACCTCTCTCTGTTCCTGTCTGTCTGTCCCTGTCTATCCCTCTCTCTGACTCTCTCTCTGTCCCTGTAAAAAAAAGAAAAAATTAAATAAATAGGTAATAAAGAAGTAAAAAACAAGAAAACTAATTTTTTGCTAGAATGGTTCAATTCATACCATAAAAACATTATGAAGCCTTGAGTATATGACAGTGTTAGCATACTGAGTTTACTAATCTACTAGCTTTAAAACGTAAGCAAGATAAATGTATACTCCTCCAGTGGGAACTTTAAATCCATTCAACCTACACATATTTAAATTATATTACCTCCCACTAGAGCACAAAATCTGAAGTGACCAACATTTTCTTGACTAATATGCTCCCCAAAAAACATGTCAGCTTTCAGAAAGGTCACTTAATTCTATCTAGATGTGTAGCAAAAGTAAAAGCTTTGTGCCTACCTCCTCACCTTATTTTCGCAGTCAAGACTTCTTAACCAATACAAGAAACAACATGGAAGGACGTATGACAGTATGTGTTGCTGCATGAAGAAAGTTCTATGTAATTCTTCACACCCCCGACCCCATCACCACCCAGTAGATCTCAGGTCCCTGTCATTTCTTCCCCACCTATGTGCAAAAGTTTTCTCCCCTATATGTTATTTCCTTGCTACCTGGGTACAGTTGTTTGCTTCTAACAGAAAAGACCACAATACCATAGAATGTATTAAGAAAACAGGAGATAGCTGGGTCAAAAGGCAGTTCAATTTTTAATTTTTTGAGAAATCTCCATACTGTTTTCCACAGTAGCTGCACCAGTCTGCATTCCCACCAGCAGTGCAGGAGGGTTCCCTTTTCTCCACATTCTCACTAGCACTTGTTCTGTGTTGTTTTGTTGATGAGCACCATTCTGCCTTTTGATCCAGCTATCCCACTTTTAGGAATATACCCTAAGAACACCATAGCACTTCTTTTCTTTGAAAAGAAGAAATGCGCCCCCACATTTGTGGCAGCATTGTTCACAATAGCGAAGATCTGGAAAAAGCCCAATTGTCCTTCAGTGGACGAGTGGATTAAAAAGCTTTGGTACATATATACTATGGAATACTACTCAGCCATAAGAAATGATGACATCGGAGCATTTACAACAACGTGGATGAACCTTGATAACATTATACTGAGTGAAATAAGTAAATCAGAAAAAACAAAGAATAAATGATTCCATACATAGATGGGACATAAAAATGAGACTCAAAGACACGGACAAGGGTGTGCTGGCTATCGGGGGACGGGGGTAAGGGGGAGGAGAAGGAGGAGGTAGGGGGAGGGGAGGGGCACAAATAAAACCAGATAGAAGGTGACAGAAGACAATTTGACTTTGGGTGATGGGTATGCATTATAATCAAATGTCAAAATAACTGCAGAGGTTTTCTCTGAACATGTGTACCCTGATTTAACAATGTCACCCAATTAAAATGAAAAATTAATAATAAAAAAAGGAAAAAATAAAGAAAACAGGAGAAACATCTGATTCTATATAGGTTAGCAGCCATACCTGGCCAAAGAACTCCTATAACCACTCCTCCAGTCTCAGAGAGCTAGAAAAAGTGCTTGTTTTATTGAAGAATAGTTATTTTCCCTATTAAACAAACATATTAACAAAACAAAACACATAGGTCATGGTATCTGAGCAAACCTAGATATACTCTCCACTCCAGTGAGAGAAAGGATCAAGGTCAATTCTCTAGAAATCAAAAAACATGAACAATCTGAAGAACTATCAAAGATTGTGACAAGAGAGATATGTGGTCCCAAGTGGGTTCTGTTCTCATTTCCCTCCTCACTCTACTGCCCATTCCACAACCACGTTGGGCTTCCACTGCATAACTTAAGCTAAGCTAGAGCTTTCCTGTATTTAAGTAGTTTCTGTCTGCCTGTCCTGTCTGTCTGTGTAATGGGGAAAGACATTAGGTAAATTGTTATAGACAATAAACAACTATATAAAAAAGTCACTAATTTAAAAACAAATTTGTTTGAAAACTGAAGTATTTATACAATATATTGTCATTTCAACCTCCTAACTCTTGCTTCTAGAACATAAAGGACACAAAGTGCATCCTAGTGTCCAGCTCCTAAACTATAGTGACAGATCTTTTATTTCACAGATTAGAAAAACGAAGTTCAGAGATCACAATTCTGCCCCCACAATCAGGCAGTTGGAAGTCACACAGCTAGCCTCTCTCCACGAAACCACAGGCTTTCCCAGGAAAACCTGAACGACACACTAATTACTCAGTTTCTCAAATAGAAATTGATACACTTGGTACAACCACTTTAAAAACAGTTTGCTATTCTTTTAAAAACTAAGTTTATACCTAACGTGTGATCTAACTATTTATTTCATTCCCAGTTGAACCAAAAGAAATGAAAGTATGTGTCTATGTATCTGTACAGACACATACACAAATGTCCACAGCATCTTTACTTATATGGGCAAGACCTATAAAGTTCACTGTTATCAATAAAGCTATTTTAACAAAGTTCATGTACATACTTGACATTCATTAGTATTTCTTTCTGAGCTGTTTTACTGCCAAGTAGAAAACCACTCTTCACTTGCACTCGATAGCAGATGTCACGAAAACTTAGCACAGCTCCTTCAGTAAACATCTTCAGGTTGTTGGCGGTCATCCCAGGGAGGCCATTGTTTTTTCTTTGTGACATTGGGATAAAAACTTGGTCATTACTGGAAGACATCTGGAGAGTTTCTGATTTTCTGTAAAGGAGAAAGCAACAGTATGTTGATAGTCCAAAAAATAAGATTGTAAACCTTAGGTAACAATACACTTAAAACAAGTTAGTTTTGGTTCAAACTTACAGTTCTAAAATAAATTAAGTCCTGGAAAGATAATGTATATCCCAGTTAACAATACTGTATTATATATTTAAAACTGGCTAAAAGTATATCTTTAAAATTCGCAGCACGAGAAAAGAAAAGCTTGTAACTGTGTGGTGATGGATGTTAACTAGACTTACTATGGTGATCATTTCATAAAATATATAAGCATTGATTCATTATGTTGTAGACTGGAAACTAATGTTATATGTCAATTATATCTCAAATAAGAAACAGTAAAAAAATAGAGATCTAAATATTTTTAAAATATATAAAATAGCCTTACCAGGCTGTGGCACAGCAAATAGAGCATCGGCCTGGTATGCTGAGGACCCAGGTTCAAAACCCTGAGGTCACTGGCTTGAGTCCAAGGTTGCTGGCTTGAGCAAGTGGTCACTTGCTCTGCTGGAGTACCCAGGTCAAGGTACACATTAGAAAGTAATCAATGAACAACTAAGGTGCCACAACAAAGAATTGATGCTTCTCATCTCTCTCTCTTCCTATCTGTCTGTACCTCTGTCTCTCTCTTGCTAAAAATATATATATTACCTCATTAGTCATTTTTATATTGATTACATGTTTGAGTAAAAATATTTTGAATATTTGGGATTTAATAAGATAGATTATTAACATTAAAGAAAAATCCTTTTAAAAAGTGTCCATTTGAAGGACCCAAGATGGCAGCAGAGTAGGCAGATCTTACACTCACCTCCTCTCAGGACCAAACTGGAATTACAACTAAATTATAGAAGAATTATCCTGAATAACCAACTGAAGACTAACTGAAGAAAAGTTGTATAACCAAGGATTTACAGAAAAAGCTATATAGAGATTGACAGGAAGAACAAAGATGCAAAAAGGTCTGGCTGGCTCAGTTCTTACGGGCAGAAGCTGAGGTTCCAGAGAGATATGGGGGTAGAGAGTTTCACAGTTGTGGAGGGGATTTCCGCCTGAGAAGTATGGAGCCTAAACCCCAAGCCAGGCTCCATAGCCTGGAGCACTAGAGCCTGGGAAGGCGCCCACATAACATTTGGCTATCAAAGCAGGGATGTTTCTGTCCACGAGGGAGATATTGCTAGAGACATAAGCACCCTCTCAAAGGGTCAACACGCAAATTTCTTTTTATTTTTTAATTTTTTTATTTAATTAATTGTGTTTACATATATTCTAGGGTCACCCCGAATACATCCCCCTTCCCCCATATTCCCCTCAACATCCTCTTTGCCCC
This sequence comes from Rhynchonycteris naso, assembly GCA_037038555.1. Taxonomy (NCBI): domain Eukaryota; kingdom Metazoa; phylum Chordata; class Mammalia; order Chiroptera; family Emballonuridae; genus Rhynchonycteris; species Rhynchonycteris naso. The sequence continues at coordinate 249,960,335 of CM072996.1, read as the reverse complement.
CCTTCCTTCAGCATCCTCCCCCCTTCTGTTCAGGTTTATCCCATCCTATCATCCCCTTTCCCTCTGGTCCCTTTGATCCCGCCTCTGTCTCAATTCTGCATAGCCATTCAACCTGGGCTCTGGCTAAGGGAGGACAAAGTGGACAAGAGTCACAAGAGGGAAAGTCTAGGATATATGGCTCTGGGCAGAGACCTGAGGGAGCAGCCACTAAGATCTCTGTGCTGAGTCATTCTCCAATACCACAGACACCATTTTTCTTGGGTGGAACACTCCATTCAGTCTGGCATCAGCCAAGGGGCAAGCAGTTTTCCCCCAGGAAATTCCTCTTATCCCATTCTGCAGTGCTTAGGCCCTGCTAAGGAGTCAGCTGCCTTAGCCAGGGTGTAGAGGTCTGGATAGACTCAATGGGTGTCAGTGACTCAGTTGTCTTACTTTGGTGTTAAAGGTCATTCCCTCCACTTTCCCATGAACCTGCCTAGCATGTACCCCTCACAGGAAATTGGATATACCACCCTCCAGGCTTCAAAGACACCACCGACCCAACCTCTATTGGCTGTATCCTGCTGAGGCTGAAGCAAAATTCGGGTCAGATTGAGTCACGCACCTCTTGGTCAGGGACCATACCCACCACCTTCCCTGAAGCCTGATGGGGCAACTCCCCCTCACAGGAGATCCACTAGCCCCATCCTCCCAACTCCTCCAGAGTCTCATTCAATGACTGAGCCTAATGGGCAGCTGGTAGGTGGAGGCTGCCAGAGACAGATCTTAGCAGTCTGTGGGACCTTTTCTGGCATGCCCCAGGGCCCAGTGCCTGGTCTTTCCTGCACACCCTAGCCCAGAAGAGGCAGGCACAAACTGTAGATTGCTGGTGGCTCTAACCAAGGGCTCAGGGCCAGTTACAGGCAGTGTCTTATATTAGCTGTACCAGAGTCCCTCCCAAGAGGCCAGAACCAAAACACCCAAAGGCCAGCTTCAGACAACATTAGAAAGAGCATATCCAAAGAGAAATCTGGTCTGGCATTAAATACAGCTGAAGTGAATTCCACTTCCTCTGACTAGCACCTGCACAGCAGCTTGTATACTCTGTTCAGGGTAAAGCCTCTCAGTCAGCCAGCCTGGGAATTAATCCCTTGTAAAACAGGATATATAGCAATCAAAAATCAATCACAACAGGAGGGTCCTCTTAAACTAAACAAGGGCATTCCTGGAGCACCCAGCTAAGATGGTCAAGGACATTGCACACCTAGACCCCACAGAACACCAACTACATAAGTCCACCCCACAAAGACTGGGAGTCATAGCAGATCAATCTAATACATAGAAACATATAGAAAAAGTCAGCCAAACTGGGTGAAAAGAAACAGGCCCAAAATGACAGAACAGGAGAATTCTCCAGAAAAAGAGTTAAATAAAATGGAGGTAAGCACTTTATCAGATATAGAGTTGAAGTAATGTGTATAAGAATGCTCAACAGTCTGGCCAGTGGTGGCGCTGTAGGATGGGAAAGGGGGACGGTCATGTGGGGAACCCAGGCCCAGGAACTTTGACTAGGACCGCCCACAACTAAGCGCGCCAAGAGGGGCTTCCCAGAAATACTTGGGAGAGGAGTGACCGTCCATCAGCCAGTGAGATTTCACTACGTCATATTAGTTGGACGATGCCAAAGGACCCCAGAAGGACCCCAAGGACCCCTTTAAATCTGGCTCCACGCAGTCCCTCGGTGTGATATTCCTGACCTCCATCTTCCGAGCCAGTTAGTCTCGTCTGAGAAGCGCTTTGTACCAAATAAAGCCTTAATATTCCACACTTGGTGGCTACGCTCTCTCCTTCGGTGGGAAAAATACCTTACATTTTGGTGCAGAAAACCCAGGAGAGTCAGAAGCCCGCTGGGGCCACTTCTCTTCCCGTCCTCTCCAAGAAAGAACCAGGACCTCCAATCTTCCACCTCGGTGCACAGTGCAGTAAGCCCCCTGCTTCCAAACTCCCTTAAGTTCTCTCCACCGAGACTCCCTGTCCGAAACCACAGCTGTGTCAGGGAAGTCTTTTTTCGTCTAAGTGCATGTGTGTTTGTGAAGACGTTCCAAGCACACCCACTTTCCCTATCCATCTGTGGCCAGAGTTTGAGTTTTGGGATGCAGATACTCATCTCTGACCACTCTAAGAACTGAGGGTGACCATGGGGGCAAAGGGATCCAAGCCTGATTCTAAAACACCCCTGGGGTGCCTTATCCAAAACATTGATTCCTTCCTAAAAAAGAAGAAACTAATTTTCTTCTGTAGTGTAGCCTGGCCACAATACCCACTGGATAACCAGACCAGGTAGCCTCAGGAACGAAGTTTCGATTTTAACACCCTTACTGATTTACAGAACTATTGCCAAGAAGTTGGAAATGGACAGAGTTTCTTTATATACAGGGGTTTCTTCATCTGCATTCTTGTCCTACTCTCTGCACCGGCTGCTCTACAATGTAGGTCTTTCAGGCCAGAGAAACCTCAGCTAAACTCTCTGCTCCAGATCTTTCCTCCTTTGCCGACTCACGTGAGGAACTCTCTTCCCCTCCTGCACGACTTCCTTGACTCTCTCGGTCCCATCCCATCTCTTCGCTGAATCCTGTTTCTCTTCTGCCTGCAAACGCTGATCCCTCTCTCTCCTCCCCTGTTAGCGCTCACACCCGATCCCACTGCAGGCCACAAGAGGGAGCCGACCTCCTATGCCCTCTTCGAGAGGTGGCCGGGACTGAAGGAGTTGTTCAGGTTCATGTGCCTTTCTCCCTCTCTGATCTGTCCGCAATCAAAAGCGTTTGGGCTCCTATTCTTCTAATCCTACCAACTATACCAAGGAATTCCAATATCTCACTCAGGCATATGACCTCACTTGGTATGACCTCTATATTATTATGTCTTCTACCCTCACCCCCGACAAATGGGACCGAATCCGGACAGCAGCATGAGCTCATGCAGATAAGGTCCACACCTCAAATGGTCAAATGCTGGTGGGCCCAGAGGCGGTCCCTGACACGGACCCCAACTGGAATTACCAGACAGAACAAACAGGTAGGAGATGACGCGATCAAATGGTTGAATGTCTTATAGCTGGCATGCAAGCACAAAAGGTAGTTAACTATGACAAATTAAGGGAAATTACTCAAGGACCTGAGGAAAATCTGGCTCTCTTAAGTCGCCTCACTGACGCTATGGTCCTCCATACTCATTTAGACCCTATTTCTAGTGCCAGGGCCACTGTCAGCTGCTCACTTTATTTCCTAATCGGCCCCAGACATTCGGAAGAAACTTAAGGCAGAGGAGGGCCCGCAAACCCCTATCCGAGACCTGATGAACATAGCATTTAAGGTTTTTAATGGTCAAGAAGAACAAGTCGAGGCTTTTCACCAGGCCCACATGCAGCAGAAGGTAGCACTCCAAACCCAGGCTCTTGTGGCAGCCCTTAGGCCAGAGCAACAGGGGCAAAGCACAGGAGGTGCTCGACCTAAGTCTGGGCGGCAAAAAGGATCCCCACCAGGAGCTTGCTTTAAGTGTGGCAAGGAGGGTCATTGGTCCCGGCAGTGCCCCTGTTTGAGGCCACCCTGCCCTAAGTGCAAGCAGCCCGGTCACTGGCGGAGTGATTGCCCCCTCTGGACAGCAGGCACATCCTTGGTGTCACAATGTGGAGGACAGGCTGCTCCCCGATGGGAGGCCAAACTAGCCGAGTGGGTTCATCATTCAAATTCCTAGGCCTTGTGGATGACTGACGCAGCCAGGACTCAGAGACCCTTATCACTCTCTCTGAGCCACGGGTGAAGCTACAGGTAGCAAGTAAGTCCATTTCATTTCTTGTGGACATGGGGGCTACCTTCTCTGTTTTGCCATCACACTCTGGATCTCTATCTAGTTCCCTCACAGGTCTCGGTTATGGGGGTTGATGGGACCCCTTCTTCTCCTCTTCATACACTACCCCTGAATGCAGTCTGGACAGAATTCCCTTTTCACTCTCATTTTTAGTCATATCATCATACCCTGTACCCCTTCTGGGTCGAGACATTCTACACAGTCTCGGAGCCACTATCCAGCTGACAGCATCTACTCACCTACTCCTACCACTTCTGACTGAAGGCTCTCCTGCTAGTACAGATCACCTAACCCAATCACGCCTCCTATTCCACCAGATGTTGTCAACCCTCAGGTCTGGGACACTTCTATCCCTGTGGTAGCAACCCACCACCCACCTGTATGCATCTGCTTAAAGAATCCCTCCCAATTCCCATCTAGATCCCAATTCCCTATTTCAGCAAGTCACCACCAGGGCCTTAAACCAATAATTACCTGCCTCTTAAACCAAGGCTTACTCATCCCCAAGGATTCTCCCTGCAATAGCCCCATCCTTCCTGTTCGAAAACCTTCAGGAGCTTATCGCCTTGTACAAGACTTACGCCTAATCAATGAGGCAGTAGTCCCCCTCCACCCTAATGCTTACACATTACTGTCACACATTCCCTCAGACACCACTCACTTCATGGTCCTAGATCTCAAGGATGCCTTCTTTACCATTCCTCTACGCCCTGAAACTTTCTGTTTGCTTTTACTTGGACTGACCCAGACACTAAGGCAGCCCAGCAGCTGACATGGACTGTCTTACCCCAGGGGTTCAGAGACAGCCCACACCTGTTTGAACAGGAGATAGCTCAGGATTTAGCTGCATGCAATCTCGAGACAAGTACTCTCTTATAGTATGTAGATGATCTACTTCTCTGCAGCACTTCCCTGTCTGCCTTAAGAAGACACACTGCCACCCTTCTCAATTTCCTTGCTGTGAAGGGATATCGTGTCTCCCCTACTAAGGCTCAACTTCACTCTCAGTCCGTAGTCTATTTAGGCATCACTTTAACTCTCGCCACCGAGGTCTCACCCTAGATCGGACTCAGACTCTCCGCAGTCTACAACCACCTACCACTGCCGATCAGATTCTTTCTTTACTCAGTTTAATAGTCTTCTTTAGACACTGGATTCCCAATTTTGCTCTCTTACCCAAACCCCTCTACAAGGCTGCAAAAGAGACTCCCACAGGACCTCTCACATCCCCCAATCACCATTAAAAAGGGCTTTCTATACCTTTCGACACACCCTCATTTCCTCTCCCCCTCTCACTTTACCTGACTCCAGACACCCCTTCCATCTTTTTACTGATGAAAAGCATGGTAATGCTATTGGCATGTTAACCCAACCTGTGGGGCCTACAGACCGCCCCGTGGAATACTTCTCTAAACAATTGGACACCACCATCAAAGGCTGGCAGCCCTGCCTCCAAGCACTGGGTGCAGCAGCTGAACTCACCAAGGTGGCTACTAAGCTCACCCTTTCCAAACCCATCACTGTCTTCTTCTCCCACAGGCTCACTGACCTCCTTTCACACAAGTCTCTTTCTCTGTTAAGTCCTTCCCACCTACAAGAATTTCACCTCCTGTTCATGGAAAACCCTTCAATCACTCTTTTGCTCTCTCCCTGACTCAACCCAGCCACTCTACTGCCAGCTCCAACGACACTTCCGGAACCCACCCACTCTTGTACGGACTAATAGATTTTCTCAACAGACCTCAAGATGGATTATCAGATTCTCCTTTAAAAGATCCAGATCTAATACTCTTTGTGGATGGAAGTTCTGTACAGAGACCTGACGGACGACGATGGGTGGCCTATGCAGTGGTCACCACCTCCTCCACCCTAGAAGCTCAGCAGCTGCCAGAGGGCACCACCTCCCAAAAAGCAGACCTGATTGCCCTCACACGGGCACTCACCCTGGCCCAAGGAAAATGCGTAACTATATATACTGACTCTAAATATGCTTTTCTTATCACCCACAGCTACTCTGCCCTCTGGAAGGAAAGGGGCTTCCTCACTACCAAGGGCTCTCCCATAATCAATGCTACCCCTCATTTCTAAACTTTTGCAGGCATTACAGCTTCCCGCTGAGGTGGCCGTGGTACATTGTAAAGGCCATCAAACCTCTCAAGACCCAGTGGACTTGGGAAATGCTAGGGCCGACACGACAGCTCGAAACCTCACCCTGGGAGCCTCCCCCATCCTCTCATGTTTCTCTCCACCTCCTTGAAACCTTCCTACACTCCTGAGGAAGAACAGACCCTCCTCAAAAAGGGTGGGGATGTATGCAACCAGGGATGGATATTTCTCGGAGATAGAATTGCCTTACCAAAAGGACAGGCTGAAACTCTCCTTGCTGATATCCACTGTTCCTTACACATAGGGTCAAAAGCTCTCTATCGGTTCTTGCAACCACTCTTTTTCTTCCCAGGCCTCCAGCAGACTATCAAAAAGGTACACGCAGCATGCACTGTCTGTTCCAAAGCCTCTACACAAGGAGGACTCCGCCCCCGCTTCCCTACTCATCAACTGAGGGGGCACATGCCAGGCCAGGATTGGCAAATTGACTTCACTCATATGCCCCCTTACAAAAATCTCTGTTATCTCTTAACTTTTGTGGATACCTTTTCAGGATGGATAGAACCTTTTCCCACCTCTCAAGAGATGGCAGACACAGTAGCCTCCATTCTCATTGAACGTATCATCCCACAGTTTGGACTGCCGACTATCATCTAGTCAGACAACGGCCTGGCCTTCACTGCCCAAATAGTCCAGTAGGTTGCCACCACTCTCAACATTACCTGGAAACTCCACATACCCTATTGTCTTCAATCGTCTGGTAAGGTGGAAAGGGCCCATGGCATCCTGAAGAGTCAGCTAACTAAACTTTTAATTGAGACCAGACTCTCCTGACCAAACCTCCTTCCCCTGGCACTCACCAGAATCAGGTCAACCCCATGAAACCCCACTGAACTCAGTCCCTTTGAGCTGGTTTATGGTAGACTATTCCTTATCAATCACAACTTACCTGTCAACCACCCTCCTCTTGCCACGTACCTCCCCTTTCTGTCTTTACTTCACCATCTTCTCAGGGAAGATGGACTGTACCCTTCCTCCCACAGGGCACCCAGATGAAGCACACCCAATGGTCCCCCTCCAACCAGGAGACAGCGTTCTTCTGAGGGAGCTCCAGCCTGGCTCCCTACAACCCAGATGGACAGGACCCCATATGGTAATACTGACTACTCTTACTGCAGCTAAATTCCTAGGGCAAACACTTTGGTACCATGTCTCTCGTCTCAAGCTTGCTCCCATGTAGGACCGCTGGCAGTCAGAACCACTAGGCCCTACTCATCTGTGGCTCACAAAAAGGATGGGGCCTGCAGATCCTGTTGCTCCTGCCCCTCCCACCAGGAACCTGCCACCAGAGTGAGCTGAAGCAGGGAGCAATGCTGTTCAGTAGGACTGGCCTGATAAAAGAAGCTTTAATCTCCTCAACTGTCTGCAAGGAAAATTAAGCAAGAATCTTTCCTCCTACAACCCGCTTAACTCCTAATGGCAGCCACCCATTCTTGCCTAGGCTGACCCTATCCTAAATCTTCATATCCTAAAACAGCATATAACTCATATGTGTTTCTTTTTTAAATTCTTACAGAAGCACATCTGTGAAGTTTCTCAACTCACAGGCAAACAGATATTTCTCCTGACACCCCTCAAAGTCACCACTAGACGACCTCGCCTCCCCATGACACCCCTAATCAGCAGGAAGTAGCCAGACAAATACATGGTGCCCCTATTCTATTTAACAAAAAAGTTTGGAATGTAGGGTGGCTAAGGGGGACAGTCATGTGGGGAACCCAAGCACGGGAACTTTGACTAGGACTGCCCACAACTAAGCGCGCCAAGAGGGGCTTCCCAGAAATACTTGGGAGAGGAGTGACCATCCATCAACCAGTGAGATTTCACTATGTCATATTAGTTGGACAACCCCAGAAGGACCCCTAGGACTCCTTTAAATCTGGCTCCACACAGTCCCTTGGTGAGATATTCCTGGCCTCCATTTTCTGAGCCAGTTAGTCCCGTCCGAGAAGTGCTCTGTACCAAATAAAGCCTTAATATTCCACACTTGCTGGCTATGCTCTCTTCCTTGGTGGGGAAAATACCTTACAGGCACAGTGGATAAAATGTCGACCTGGAATCCTGACGTCACCAGTTTGAAACCCTGGGCTTGCCTGGTCAAGGCACATATGGGAGTTGATGCTTCTTGCTCCTCCCTCCTTCTGTCTCTCTTTCCATCTCTTTCTCTCTCCCTCCCTCTATCTTCTGTAAAATGAATTAAAAAATAATAATAATAAAAGAATGCTCAACAGCATGAAAAGGTACAGTCAGAAATGAAGAATACAATATCTAACATTAAGAATACACTGGAAGGACTAAACTTTAGGTTGAATGAAGCAGAGGATCAGCAATTTGAAAGACAAGGTAGAAAAAAAACACCCAAAGCAGCAAAAAGAAAAAAAATTTAAAATGAGGAGCATTTAAGGGACCTTTGGGACAACATGAAGCAAAACATCCATATCATAGATGTTCCTTAAGAGAAGAGGGAAACAAGGAATTAAGAATCTATTTGAAGAAATAATGACCAAAAATTACCCTGCCCTGGTAAAGGAAAAAGACATACAAGTCCAAGAAGCAGAAAGAGTCCCAAACAAGATGGACCCAAAGAGGCCACACCAAGATACATCATAATTAAAATGGCAAACATTAAAGATAAAGAGAGAATATTTTTTAAAAAAATTTTATTTTTATTTTATTCATTTTAGAGAGGAGACACAGAGTGAGAGAGAGAGAAAGAGAGAAAGGGGGGAGGAATTGGAAGCATCAACTCCCATATGTGCCTTGACCAGACCAATGCAGGGTTTTGAACTGGCGACCTCAGTGTTCCCAGGTTGACGCTTTATCCACTGCGCCACCACAGGTCAGGCGATAAAGAGAGAATCTTAAAAGCAGCAAGAGAAAAGTAGTTAGTTACCTACAAGGGAGCTCTCATAAGACTGTCAGCTGATTTCTCAACAGAAACATTTCAGGCCAGAAGGGATTGGCAGGAAATATTCAAAGTGATGAAAAGCAAGGACCCATAATCAAGACCACTTTACCCAGCAAGGCTATCATTTAAAATTGAAGGAGAAATAAAGAGCTTCCCAGACAAGAAAAAGTTAAAGCAGCTTGTAACCACACCAGTATTACAAAAAATGTTAAGTCTTGATTGAAGAAAAAGAAGAAAACAAAGAAACATACTTAAAAGAATGAAATGTCAATAAATATGTACCTATCAATAGTTGCTTTAAATGTAAATGGCTTAAATGCTCCAATCAAAAGACATAGGGTAGCTGAATGAATAAGAAAACAGACCCACATATTTGTTTACAAGAGACCCACCTCAGAACTAAAGATACACACAGACTAAAAAGTAAAGGGAAGGAAAAAAAGATATTTCATGTAAATGGAAGTGAAAATATGCTGGGGTAGCAACACTTATATCTGACAAAATAGCAAGCAAACTTGACTTGAAGGAACCATTGAGCTAAATCCAGCATATATCTGACAAAATAGACCTTAAAGCAAAGGCTATATGTAAAGCCAGTGCCCGCAGCCACATTCACAGCCGCCTGGCACATGCAGGTTCGCATTAGATTCAGACAGTCAGTAATGAAACAACGGAGCCAAGAACTGGTGAACCATCAGCTTTAATCCTAACTTGCACCTGGTGGGCAAGTAAAAACACACACTGGGCTCCAAAACCCACTCATTCAGGGTTCACAAAGCTACTGACTTATCCGAGTTTCCTAGAATCAAAGGTTTCTAGGTCACCAGACTTATTCACCAGTTTCCCATCTCCTTCTCTCTGCACAAACTCTGCACTAACTGGCTTCTCCCTCAGCACTCCACCATCTTGGCTGTTTCTTCTGGCCTCCTCCACGTGGCCTTTCTCTGCTCTCCTCTCTAATGCTAATCTCAGGAACCGAGAGAGAACAAGTTCCCAGTCTGCCTCACTTTATAGTGTAGAAATCCAAACTTTTAATCCAATCTACAAACAAGGAAGTCTCTTATACAAAGTCACTTATCTGAGGCATAATGGGAGGATTCCTCATGAGAGTGCACCACCCCCCATGATCTAGTCAGTCAAGGGTGTAAGGAAAAGCTTACTCTTAAAATTAAGCCTAAGGCTATAATGACCCGGCCTGCCCACAGCCTGTCCCCCAACACACATTAATATCAATGCACTTGCATGTGGGCAGCACCAACTTTAACAAAGTGAGCACAATATATTTTATCTGCCCAACACCTATATACATACAGCAAATTTTGATGAACATAAAAAGAGAGAGCAATAGCAACACAGTCATAGTAGGGGATTTTAACACTCCATTGATAGAATGAATAGATCTTCCAGATAGAAAATCAACAAGAAAATAGCAGCTTTAAATGACACACTACATAAACTGGATATAATTGGTATCTTCAGAGCATTTCACCCCAAAACAGCAGAATATACATTCTTTTCAAGTATATGTGGAATATTTTCTAGGATATATGACATGTTAGGACACAAAACAAGTCTCAGTAAATTTAAGAAGATTGAAATCATATCAAGCATCTTCTCTTATCATATGGTGTTGTTGTAAAGTGCCAAAAGCTACAGAATTAATATTAATATTTAAGGGAATTTAAAGAACATTTTATTAACTTGGGCTAGGCATGCAGAAAGATTTTGTGAGTGTGATTTCTATGCTTGTGTGATTAGCATAAGACCAAGATGGCATTGGGTTGTAAATGCAGAAAGAGGAAGGAGACTTGGATTTCTTGACCTTCCCCCATACCTATGGGGGAGGGGTCAATGGCTAGCCAGGTGTAAAGCCAGTAGTCAAGGCTGGGATCACAGCCACCGGACCCATGCAGGTTCACTTCAGATTCGAACAGTCAGTAATGAATGGAGCCAAGAACTGGTGAGCCATCAGCTTTAATTCTAGCTTGCACCCGGCGGGCAAGCAAAAACACACACTCGGCTCCAAAACCCACACAAAGCTCACAAAGCTACTGACTTATCCGAGTTTCCTAGAATCAAAGGTTTCTAGCTCACCAGAGTTATTCACCTCTGTTCCCCATCTCCTCCAGCACAAACTCTTAACAAACTGGCTTCTCCCTCAGCACTCTGCCATCTTGGCTACTTCTCCTCCACATGACCTTAATCTGCTCTCCTCTCTAATACCTCAGGAACCTAGAACCAAGGGAGAGCGATCAAGCTACTGGTCTCTCCCACTTTATACCATAGAATTAAAACCTTTAATCCAATTATACACACAAGGAAGTCTCTGAATAATGGGATTCTTCAGGAGAGTGCACCACCCTACATCATCCAATCAGTCAAGGATGTGGAGAAGAACTTACTCTTAAAACCAAGCCTTAGGAGAGGGAAGCAAGATGGCGACGGAGTAGGCGGACGTACCAACTTCCAACTCCCAGAACCAAAGTGGATTATAACTCAATTTAAAGAACCATCATCCAGATAAACCAACTATGAACTAAACTAAGTGGACTCTTCAAACAAGGAACACAGAAGAAGCCACATTGAGACTGGTAGGAATAACGAAAACGCGAAGAGGGCTGCCCAGCTCCCCGGAGCAAACGGCAGCCCGGAGAGACCCGCGGGGCGGGAGGAAAGTTTGGCGGAGAGGGAGGGACCGGGGTCCCAGGAACCAAGCCCCAGCCTGCAGTCCCAGAGCCTAGAAGAGGCGTTTGGACAGATTTGAGCTGTGAAACAAGAGAGGGAGCTCCCATGCCTACAGTGTGGAGTATTAGGTCCCTTCCTACTCTGCTGAGGGCCGCTTAAAGGTTTTGGGGCGGCAGGACGCTGAAAGGCGGTTCTGTCGGCGTGGGCAGAGGCCAAGCCGGTGGGAGCTCAGTCTAGCCCAGAGGGTCGGAGGGGAAGCGCGAGAGCGGTCCGGAAGCTGCGGGCCCGCCTTTAATCCCACTTACGGGGACAAAGCGGGAGGCCAGGAACGGGCAGGCCCTGCGCAAGCCGGCCCTGACCGCGGGGACCGGGCTGGGACCAGGGACGGGCACGGGCTCATGGCTGAGCTGACGCTACCAGTCTCCCCCCCCCCTGGGCCGGAGAAACCCCAGATAGCATTCATACGTGAACGAGCGGGCGCCGAACGCGGGGGCGGGGTAGAGTCCCGGACGAACGGAAGTACGCAGCTCGGCGGAAGCCAGCAAATACGACCGCCCCAATAAACCTTGGTTTCCGACCCTGCGCAGAAGGGCCCTGGCCTCGAGGGTGGGGCTAAAGCTCCGGACAGGCAAAAGCTTACAGCTGAGAGCACGTCAAAAGCCCCGCCTAACCCGCGGAACTGTAGCGAGCAGGCTCCGACTGCTGGTTCTGGGCGGAAGTCCGGAAATAGACTGGGTCCGCAGCTGAGGAAAGGTGCTCACCTCTATCCTTGGTGCTAATCTTGTGGCTTCAGTCACAGCCCCTCCCACGGAGGAGAGGCAGAAATCATAGCAAAACCCACAGTGGGCCGGCGCTGGCAACGCTCATACCCAACCATCCTAGGCACCGGCAGAGGGGGTGGGGGGCCTGCAGATAGACCACACCTAGAGAACACAAAGGCAACACATACTGGACTCCAGTGGCCACAACTTGCTTATACACAGAAAAAATGGGCAGGCAGAGGAATGCAAACCAAATGAATCAAGAGAAATTCCCAGAGAAGGACCTGAATGAACCAGATATAACCAAATTACCAGAAGCAGAATTTAGAATAATGATAGTTAGGATGTTCAAAGAAATTAGAGCAACAATGGATAGTCATTATGAACACCTAAATAAAGAGATAACAAGTATAAAAAATGAAATTGAAATAATAAAAAAGAATCAGACAGAAATGACAAATACAGTATCAGAACTGAAGACCACAATGGAAGGAATTAAAAGCAGGATGGATGACGCTGAGGATCGAATAAGCGAGTTAGAGGACACAATAAACAAAGGCACAGAAGCAGAGAAGAAAAAGGAAAAGAGACTTAAAAAATGTGAGGAAACTCTAAGGGAGCTTTGTGACAACATGAAGAGAAACAACATTCGCATCATAGGGGTGCCTGAAGAAGAGGAGAGAGGACAGGAAATGGAAACTTTGTTCAATCAAATCATAGCAGAAAACTTTCCTAAATTAAGGCTGGGAAACACTCCACACATTCAAGAAGCACACAGAACTCCATTAAGGAGAAACCCAAAAAAATCTACACCAAGACACATCATAGTTAAAATACCAAAGCTAATGGATAAAGAAAAAATTTTAAAAGCTGCTAGAGAAAAAAAGACTATCACCTACAAAGGAGCCCCCATAAGGATGACATCGGACTTCTCAACAGAAACACTTGAGGCCAGAAGGGAATGGCAAGAAATAATCAAAGTAATGCAGAACAAGAACCTACAACCAAGACTACTTTATCCAGCAAGGCTAATGTTTAAAATTGAAGGAGAAATAAAGAGCTTCCCAGAAAAAGAAAGCCTGAAGGAATTCATAAAAACCAAACCAATTCTGCAAGAGATACTAAGGGGCCTCTTGTGAACAGTTTAAAGGGAGGAATGAATAGAGCAAAAGAAGAATACAGCTTTAAAGAATGAAATGGCAATAAACAACTACATATCAATAATAACCTTAAATGTAAATGGATTAAATGATCCAATCAAAAGACATAGGGTAGCTGCATGGATAAAGAAACAGGACCCATACATATGCTGTCTACAAGAGACACTCCTTAAAACAAAAAGATGCTCATAGACTGAAGGTAAAAGGATGGAAAAAAATATTTCATGCAAATGGAAATGAAAAAAAAGCAGGGGTAGCAATACTTATATCTGACAAAATGGACTTTAAAACAAAGGCTGTAGTAAGAGATAAAGGAGGGCACTACATAATGATAAAGGGAACAATTCAACAGGAAGATATAACTATTGTAAATATCTATGCACCAAATATAGGAGCCCCGACATACATAAAGCAGACTTTGATGGATATAAAGGGCGAGATTAACAGCAATACTATCATAGTAGAGGATTTCAATACCCCTCTAACAACACTGGATAGATCCTCAAGAAAGAAAATTAATAAAGAAACAGCAGACTTAAAGGATACACTAGATCAACTTGATTTAATAGATATCTTTAGAACTTTTCACCCTAAAGCAGTAGAATATACATTCTTCTCAAGCGCTCATGGTACGTTTTCTAGGATAGACCACATGTTAGGACACAAAAATGGTCTCAATAAATTTAAGAAGATTGAAATCATATCAAGCATTTTCTCTGATCACAATGCCATGAAACTAGAAATTAACCACAAAAGAAAAAATGAAAAATACTCAAACACTTGGAAACTAAATAGCATGTTATTAAATAATGAATGGATTAACAATGAGATCAAAGAAGAAATAAAAAAGTTTCTAGAAACAAATGATAATGAGCATACATCAACTCAAAATTTATGGGACACAGCAAAAGCAGTACTGAGAGGGAAGTTTATTGCACTACAGGCATATCATAAGAAGCTAGAAAAAGCTCAAATAAGCAACCTGACCCTGCATCTAAAAGAACTAGAAAAACAACAACTAATAAAACCCAAGACAAGTAGAAGGAAGGAAATAATAAAGGTCAGAGCAGAAATAAATGACATAGAGGCTAAGGAAACAATACAGAGGATCAATGAAACCAGAAGCTGGTTCTTTGAAAAGGTAAACAAGATTGATGAACCTTTAACTAGACTCACCAAGAAAAAAAGAGAGAGGACTCAAATAAATAAAATTCGAAAGGACAGTGGAGAAATAACAACTCACACAACAGAAATACAAAGCATTGTAAGAAAATACTATGAAGAACTATATGCCAAAAAAATTAGACAATCTTGGTGAAATGGACAAATTTCTTGAATCATATAACCTTCCAAAAATCAATCTGGAAGAATCAGAACACCTAAACAGACCAATTACAGCAAATGAGATTGAAACAGTTATCAAAAAACTCCCAAAAAAGAAAAGTCCTGGGCCTGATGGCTTCACAAGTGAATTCTATCAAAAATTCAAAGAAGAACTAACTCCTATTCTCCTCAAGCTATTTCAAAAAATTCAAGAGGAAGGAAGACTTCCAAACTCCTTTTATGAGGCGAGCATAATTCTGATCCCAAAACCGGGCAAAGACAACACAAAGAAAGAAAATTATAGGCCTATATCCCTGATGAATTTAGACGCTAAAATTCTCAACAAAATATTAGCCAACCGGATCCAGCAATATATGAAAAAAATCATACACCACGATCAAGTGGGATTTATTCTGGAGAGGCAAGGCTGGTTCAATATTTGCAAATCAATCAATGTGATTCACCACATAAACAAAAGGAAGGACAAAAATCACATGATAATTTCAATAGATGCAGAAAAGGCATTTGATAAAATCCAGCACCCATTCATGCTCAAAACTCTCAGTAAAGTGGGAATACAGGGAACATTCCTTAACATGATAAAGGCCATCTACGATAAACCGACAGCAAACATCATACTAAATGGACAAAGATTAAAAGCAATCCCCTTAAGATCAGGAACAAGGCAGGGTTGCCCACTTTCACCACTCTTATTCAACATAGTTCTGGAAGTCCTAGCTACAGCAATCAGACAAGAAGAAGAAATAAAAGGCATCCAAATTGGAATAGAAGAAGTAAAACTGTCATTATTTGCAGATGATATGATATTGTATATTGAAAACCCTAAAGTCTCAGTCAAAAAACTACTGGACCTTATAAATGATTTCAGCAAGGTGGCAGGATATAAAATTAATACTCAGAAATCAGAGGCATTTCTATACACCAACAATGAAATATCAGCAAAAGAAATTAAGGAAACAATCCCCTTCACTATTGCAGCCAAAAAAATAAAGTACCTAGGAGTAAATTTAACCAAGGAGGTTAAGGACTTGTACTCGGAAAATTATAGAACATTGATAAAAGAAATCAAGGAAGATACAAACAAGTGGAAGCATATACCGTGCTCATGGCTAGGAAGAATAAACATCATTAAAATGTCTATATTACCCAAAGCAATTTATAAATTCAATGCAATACCAATTAAAATACCAATGACATACTTCAAAGATATAGAACACATATTCCAAAAATTTATATGGAACCAAAAAAGAACACGAATAGCCTCAGCAATCTTAAAAAGAAAAAATAAAGCAGGAAGTATCACTCTTCCTGATATCAAGGTTTACTACAAGGCCATTATACTCAAGACAGCCTGGTACTGGCATAAGAACAGGCACATAGATCAATGGAACAGAACAGAGGACCCAGAAATAAACCCACAGCTTTATGGACAACTGATATTTGACAAAGGAGGAAAGAACATACAATGGAGTAAAGACAGCCTCTTTAACAAATGGTGTTGGGAAAATTGGACATCTACCTGCAAAAAAATGAAACTAGACCATCAACTTACACCATTCACAAAAACAAACTCAAAATGGATAAAAGACTTAAATGTAAGCTGTGAAACCATAAGCATCTTAGAAGAAAACATAGGCAGCAAGCTCTCCGACATCTGTAGCAGCGGTATATTTGCCGATTTATCTTCATGGGCAACTGAAATAAAAGGCAAGATAAACAAATGGGACTATATCAAACTAAAAAGTTTTTGCACAGCTAAAGACAATAGGAACAGAATAAAAAGACAAACCACACAATGGGAGAACATATTCGACAGCACATCTGATAAGGGCTTAATAACTAAAATTTATAAAGAACTTATAAAACGCAACACCAGGAAGACAAACAACCCAATCAAAAAATGTGCAAAAGAAATGAATAGAAATTTCTCCAAAGAGGACATACAGATGGCCAATAGGCATATGAAAAAATGCTCAACATCACTAATCATTAGAGAAATGCAAATTAAAACCACAATGAGATATCACCTCACACCAGTCAGAATGGCACTTATCAGCAAAACAACACAGAATAAGTGCTGGCGAGGATGTGGAGAAAAGGGAACCCTTCTGCACTGCTGGTGGGAATGCAGACTGGTGCAGCCACTGTGGAAAACAGTTTGGAGATTCCTCAGAAAATTAAAAATGGAACTGCCTTTTGACCCAGCTATCCCACTTTTAGGAATATACCCTAAGAACACCATAGCACTGTTCGAAAAGAAGAAATGCGCCCCCATGTTCGTGGCAGCATTGTTCACAATAGCGAAGATCTGGAACCAGCCCAAGTGTCCGTCAGAAGACGAGTGGATTAAAAAGCTATGGTACATATATACTATGGAATACTACTCAGCCATAAGAAACGATGACATCGGATCATTTATAACAAAATGGATGTACCTTGATAACATTATACGGAGTGAAATAAGTAAATCAGAAAAAAAGAAAAAGTGAGAACAGCACGATTACATACATAGGTGGGACATGAAAGTGAGGGTATGAGACATGGACAAGAGAGTGGTGGTTATGGGATGGGGGAGGGAGGGAAGAGTGGGATAGGGAGGAGGGGGGGGACGCAGGGAAAACCAGATTGAAGGTGACAGAGGACAATTTGACTTTTGGTGATGGGTATGCAACACAATTGAATGATAGGATAACCTGGAGATGTTTTCATTGTACATATGTAACCTGATTTATTGATGTCACCCCATTAGAATTAATAATAATAAAATATATATATAAAAAAAAACAAACAAACAAAAAACCAAGCCTTAGGCCATAACAGCCTGGCCTGCTTACATTACAGCCTTTCCCCCACACTCATCCCAAGCATAAGGGCAAATAATATCACCTGGGTGACGGTCTTCCATGTGGGCAGCGCCATTTTTAACAAAGTGAGCATATTATATTTTATCTGCCCAACACCAGGTGTAGGGAGAAAGGAATTAAATCTTTTCTTGGGCTAATGGACCATTTGCAGGCAACTGTTTCCATAGAAACCACCCATACCCTCCTGAAAGCATGTAGTTGATGTGTTTATTTCTAAACAAAAGGTATAAACTTATGCTGTTGATGTCGGGTTTTCTCCCCTCCCATGTATAATTAGGAGGATATAAACAACCCCTGAACTGTTTTTGGGGGCTGCACAATTTGGGTCGGTTTCCCTGTGTCAGCTATATGTGGTCAGCATATTTAATAAATGTCCTCCTTTGATAAAACTTTTCAAAAACTTATTTGGACTACATGCCTGTATGAACACCTGCGGATTTGTGGATTTAGTTACTTTACGATACTATGAAACTAGAAATCAATCACATTAAAAAAAAATAACTGAAAAACACACAAAGACATGAGGCTAACTACCAGGTTACTAAATAATGAAGGGGGGGGGTGTTAACAATGAGATCAAGGAACAAATCAAAATATACCTTGAAACAAGAAGAAACGAGAACACAACAAGACCAAATCTATGTGTTGGGCAGATGAAATATATTATGCTCACTTTGTTAAAGATGGCGCTGTCCACGTGCAAGTTTTAAGAGTAAGCTTTTCCTCACACCCATGACTGATTGGATGATGGGGGGTGGTGCACTCTCATGAGGAATCCTCCCAGTATGTCTCAGATAAGTGACTTTGTATCAGAGACTTTCTTGTTTGTAGATCAGATTAAAGGTTGGGATTTCTACACTGTAGGGTGGGGCAGACCCTGAGCTTGCTCTCTCAGTTCCTGCTATCACCATTGCAGTGGCCACCCTGATCCCTTGCCCTCCATTGGAAAAGTTGGTTTTCTGTTTTTCCCTTTTCTTCTCTTGTGGCTTGCCTGTCTTGGTGAGACACCAATAAACAGAATGGCCTACTGTTGGGCTAATAAAATATATTATGCTCACTTTGTTAAAGATGGTGCTGCCCAAGTGCAAGTTATTTTTTTTAAGTTTTATTTTATTTTTTTTCCAAGGACACAGAGAGAGAGTCAGAGAGAGGGATAGATAAAGACAGACAGACAGGAACAGAGAGAAGTGAGAAGCATCAATCATTAGTTTCTCGTTGCCCTTGCGACACCATAGTTGTTCATTGATTACTTTCTCATATGTGCCTTGACCGTGGGCCTTCAGCAGAATGAGCCACCCCTTGCTGGAGCCAGTAACCTTGGGTCCAAGCTGGTGAGTTTTTACTCAAGCCAGATGGGCCCGCACTCAAGCTGGCGACCTCAGGGTCTCGAACCTGGGTCCTCCGCGTCCCAGTCCGAAGCTCTATCCACTGCACCAACGCCTGGTCAGGCAGGTTGTCCATTTAAATAGAACTTTATGAAACTGTATGGTCTTCAACAAAGCAATAGTAAAATGAGATTCCATTTATAACTGTGAAAAGTTGGCATAAAAGTGGATCCATTTTAAAATAGAGCTAGGTCAGTCATTTCAGAGGAAATACCTTGCCTCCTTGAACTTTTGAAATGTTTGAACTGGGTAAAAACAACCTTTGGAATGGGCCAAACAAATATTTTATTTCAAACAACTATTTGTAAAGCTAAATGGAGATATACATCCTGACTACCACCAGACTAAAAGTTAAAGACATTCTTTTAAATTAGCATCTTTACCTAATAGAAATTTCTTTCTACTCATGCAATTATTTCCTTTCCCATTCTCATAAAAACCCCTTGCCTTCACTGTGTCATTTGAACACTTTGGTTTTCCATCTGAATCAATGCTTGCTGGACAGCTATTTTATGATTTCAGATTAACATTTGAAAAGGCTGCCTGGGACCTGCAAACCGAGCAGTGGAAGGAGATGGAGGAAATGTGGGAGAAACAGATGCTGACCCTGGAGCTGGAGGAAGCGCTGGAGGAGGTGGCCAACCAGGTTTGCGAGATTCACCTGGAAATGGAGCAGATGCTGGAGAAGAAACCACAGGTTCGTGAGTTGGAGATTGCCCTGAATGTTGTGGAGAACCAGCAGCGACATGAGGCCGGGGCTTGAGCTGCGGCCAAGGCTGGGGCTGCAACGCCCATGGAGCAGAAGGCAGTGGTGGCCGGGGGCTCAAACCCAGCAGCAGGAGCTGGAGTTCTCAGTTCCTCTTTGAAGGATGAGGAGAATTGGGCTGGAGTTGTGATTCGCAGACTCCAGAAGTTAAATAGTGACAGCTGCGGCAGGAGGATGAACAGACATCCCGGGACCCAGGCATGCATTGCTGAGTGGCCACTGAAAGGGCAGGGAGTGCCTGCTAAGCTGCTGATAGATCTACGATTTGAGGATATAGGGGTGGATGCCATCATGCTTCCCAGAGCACAGATGGAAATGCTGACTGCCATTGCCACATGCTTTGCTTTAGGACAGTGTGAGACCTGCCATGACAGCAGAAATGAGGGGGGAGGCTAACACCCCATGTTTGTGGACTGATTTCCTGGGCTATGACCGGAGTGAGCACTGGCTCCCTTGCTGGATGGACTTAAGGATATTGGACAATATGAAATACCCTGATGGGGGTGGGGGCTGCTTTGCTGGAGGCCCTCCTGCCCCAGGAAGCTTGTCCTATGGCTAGAAAGAAGGCCAAGGACATTTTGCGCTTTTGGCAAAGTGCTCAGAGACTGGTAAAATGTATCTTTGTAATTGTTGAAATTGTATGATTTGTCATGTATTTGTAATTTGTGTAATGTGCCTAATTTCCTTGTACAGGAATGCCAGTGGTATAGATTGTAGGTAGTAAAGTGAGCATAGGGGTGGATTGTTGGGCAGATAAAATATATTATGCTCACTTTGTTAAAGATGGTGCTGCCCACGTGCAAGTTTTAAGAGTAAGCTTTCCCCCACACCCTTGACTGATTGGATGATGTGGGGTGGTGCACTCTCATGAGGAATCCTCCCAGTATATCTCAGATAAGTGACTTTGTATCAGAGACTTCCTTGTTGGTAGACTGGATTAAAGGTTTTGAATCTACACTATAAAGTGTGGCAGACCAGGAGTTTGCTCTCTCTTGGTTCCTGAGGTTAGTATTAGAGAGGAGAGCAGATTAAGGCAACGTGGAGTAGAGGAGAAGCAGCCAAGATGGCAGAGTGCTGAGGGAGAAGCCAATTTGGGCAGAGTTTGTGTAGAGAGAAGGAGATGGAAAACAGAGGTGAATAAGTCTGGTGAGCTAGAAACCTTTGATTCTAGGAAACTCGGAAGTCAGTAGCTTTGTGAGCACTGAATGTGTGGGTTTTGGAGCCTAGTGTGTGATTTTACTTGCCTGCCATGTGCAATCTAGGATTAAAGCTGATGGCTCACCAGTTCTTGGCTCCATTGTTTCATTACCGACTGTGCGAATCTAATGCGAACCTGCACTGGCCAGGTGCCCTGTTGGTGGCACCGACTACTGGCTTTACATCTACCATCCTCCGACTCCGTCATTTCTTCATTGTCTGCCTGAATCCAATGGAAACCTGCATGTAAATGGCCACGATGGCAACTACTGGCCTTACGTTTGGCATAGTCTGTGGCAGGATTCGATACAGATTGGTATGGAGCTGGTACCCTTGAGGTGCATGGTAGAGGACTAGTTGTTGTTATGGTTTCCCATAGCTGTGTTTTGGGCAACTGTAGGATGGCTGACTTTTACAGCCATGTGTGAGGAAACCAAGAGCTCTATGGAAGAGTCTGCCCGGGACCTGCAAACCGAGCAGTGGAAGGAGCTGGAGGAAATGTGGTAGAAACAGATGCTGTCCCTGGAGCTGGAGGAAATGCTGGAGGAGGAGGCTGACCAGATTCATGAGATTTGCCTGGAAATGGAGCAGCTGCTGGAGAAGGAATCACAGGCTCGTGAGTTGCAGATTGCCCTGGACATTGTGAAGAGCCAACTGGCGGGAGTCCAAGGCTGAGCTGGGGCTGGAGCTGCAAGGCCTGCTGAGCATAAGGCAGCGGTGGCCTGGGGTTCAAGCCCAGCAGCAGGAGCTGGTGTTTTTAGTTCTTCTTTGGAGAATGAGGAAAATTGGTCTGGAGTTGCAATCTGCAGCCTTGAGAAGGTGAGAGCCCAGCAGCAAGGAGTAGCTACACTCCTGATAGATCTGTGATTTGGGGACATAGCGGTGAATGCCCTCATGCTCTCTGGAGCAGAGATGAAAATGCTGACTGCCATTGCCACGTGCTCTTTCTTGGGACAGTGTGAGACCTGCCATGATGGTAGGAATGAGGGGGGAGGCTAACACCCCATGTGTATGGACTGATTTCCTGGACTATGACCGGAGTGAGGACTCGCTCCTTTGTTGAATGGACTTATGGATTTTGGACAATGTGAAATACCCTGATGGGGGTGGGGGATGGCTTTCCTGGAGGCCCTCCCCCTGCCCCGAGAAGGCTTTCAAATGGCAAGAAAGAAGGCCACGGACATTTTGCACTTTTGGCAAAGTGCTCAGAGACTGGTAAAATGTACCTTTGTAATTGTTGAAACTGTATGATTTGGCATGTATTTGTAATTTGTGTAAGGTACCTAATTTTCTTGTACAGGAATGCCAGTGGTGTAGGTTGTGGCTAGTAAAGTGAGCATAGGGGTGGATTGCAGGGCAGATGAAATATATTATGCTCACTTTGTTAAAGATGGCGTTGCCCACGTGTAAGTTTTAAGAGTAAGCTTTTACCCACATCCTTGACTGATTGGATGATGTGGGGTGGTGCACTCTCATGAGGAATCCTCCCATTATGCCTCAGATAAGTGACTTTGTATCAGAGATTTCCTTGTTTGTAGATTGGATTAAAGGTTGGGATTTCTACACTATAAAATGGGGCAGACCCGGAGCTTGCTCTCTTGGTTCCTGAGGTTAGTATTAGAGAGGAGAGCAGATTAAGGCCACGTGGAGTGCTGAGGAAGAAGCCAGTTTGTGCAGAGTTAGTGCAGGGAGAAGGAGATGGGAAACAGAGGTGAATAAGTCTGGTGAGCTAGCAACCTTTGATTCTAGGAAGCTCGGGTAAGTCAGTAGCTTTGTGAGCACGGTATGAGTGCGTTTTAAAGCCCAGTGTGTGTTTTTGCTTGCTGTCTGGGTGCAAGCTAGAATTAAAGCTGATGGCTCACCAGTTCTTGGCTCAATTGTTTCATTACCAACTGTCCGAATCTAATGCGAACCTGCATGAGCTAGGTGGCAGTGATGGTCCACTTGGCCGCAACCTCTGGCCTTACACTATGAAACACAGTGAAAGTAGTCCTAAGAGAATAATTTATAGCATTACAGGCCTACCCCAAGAAACAAAAAATTTTCAAAGAAACGAACTTTAATCTTAAAAAACTTGAAGAAACAACAAAGCCCAAAATGAGTAGAAGGAATGAAATAATAAATATAAGAGCAGAAACAAACAAAATAGAGTCTTAAAAAAAAACAACACAAAAGATCAATGAAACCAAGAGCTGGTTCTTTGAAAAGCTAAACAAGATTGAGAAACTATTAACCAAACTCATCAAGGAAAAAAGAGAGAGGCCCCAGATTAAAATTAGAAATTAAAGAGGCCCTGGCTAGTTGGCTCATTGGATAGAACATTGGCCTTGTGTATGGATGTCCTGGGTTCAATTCTCGGTTAGGACACAAAGGAGAAGCGACCATCTGCTTCTCTTCTCAATCTTCTCCCCTTCTCTCCCTCTTCTGCAGCCAGTGACTTGATTGGTTTGAGCATCAGCCCCAGGTGCTGATGATAGATAGCTCAGTTGGTCTGAGCATCTCAACCTCAGTTATAAAAAATAGCTTAATTGATTCGAGCATCAGCCCCAGACAGGAGTTGCTGGGTGGATCTGGTCGGGGCACAAGCAGGAGTCTGCCTGCTACCTTCTCTCCTCGCACTTAAAAAATGAAGAAAGAAAGAAAAGAAAAGAGAAGTAACAACTGATACCAAAGAAATACAAAGGATTGAACAAAAATATTATGAATAATATATACCAACAAATTGGATAGTCTGGAAAAAAAATGGATAAATTCCTAGAAACATACGATCTTCCAAAACTGAATCAGGAAGAATCTTAAATCAGAATAGACAGATTAAAACTAGGGAAATTGGAAATCATATCAAGCATTTTCTCTGATCACAATACCATGAAACTAGAAATTAACCACAAAAGAAAAACTGAAAAATACTTAAACACTTGGAAACTAAATAGCATGATATTAAATAATGAATGGATTAACAATGAGATCAAAGAAGAAATAAAAAAGTTTCTAGAAACAAATGATAATGAGCATACATCAACTCAAAATTTATGGGACACAGCAAAAGCAGTTCTGAGAGGGAAGTTTATTGCACTACAGGCATATCATAAGAAGCTAGAAAAAGCTCAAATAAGCAACCTGACCCTGCATCTAAAAGAACTAGAAAAACAACAACAAATAAAACCCAAGACAAGTAGAAGGAAGGAAATAATAAAGGTCAGAGCAGAAATAAATGATATAGAGGCTAAGGAAACAATACAGAGGATCAATGAAACCAGAAGCTGGTTCTTTGAAAAGGTAAACAAGATTGATGAACCTTTAACTAGACTCACCAAGAAAAAAAGAGAGAGGACTCAAATAAATAAAATTCGAAAGGACAGTGGAGAAATAACAACTCACACAACAGAAATACAAAGCATTGTAAGAAAATACTATGAAGAACTATATGCCAAAAAAATTAGACAATCTTGGTGAAATGGACAAATTTCTTGAATCATATAACCTTCCAAAAATCAATCTGGAAGAATCAGAACACCTAAACAGACCAATTACAACAAATGAGATAGAAACAGTTATCAAAAAACTCCCCCCCAAAAAACGTCCTGGGCCTGATGGCTTCACAAGTGAATTCTATCAAAAATTCAAAGAAGAACTAACTCCTATCCTTCTCAAGCTATTTCAAAAAATTCAAGAGGAAGGAAGACTTCCAAACTCCTTTTATGAGGCGAGCATAATTCTGATCCCAAAACCGGGCAAAGACAACACAAAGAAAGAAAATTATAGGCCTATATCCCTGATGAATTTAGACGCTAAAATTCTCAACAAAATATTAGCCAACCGGATCCAGCAATATATGAAAAAAATCATACACCACGATCAAGTGGGATTTATTCTGGAGAGGCAAGGCTGGTTCAATATTCGCAAATCAATCAATGTGATTCATCACATAAACAAAAGGAAGGACAAAAATCACATGATAATTTCGATAGATGCAGAAAAGGCATTTGATAAAATCCAGCACCCATTCATGCTCAAAACTCTCAGTAAAGTGGGAATACAGGGATCATTCCTTAACATGATAAAGGCCATCTACGATAAACCGACAGCAAACATCATACTAAATGGACAAAGATTAAAAGCAATCCCCTTAAGATCAGGAACCAGGCAGGGTTGCCCACTTTCACCACTCTTATTCAACATAGTTCTGGAAGTCCTAGCTACAGCAATCAGACAAGAAGAAGAAATAAAAGGCATCCAAATTGGAAAAGAAGAAGTAAAACTGTCACTATTTGCAGATGATATGATATTGTATATTGAAAACCCTAAAGTCTCAGTCAAAAAATTACTGGACCTTATGAATGAATTCAGCAAGGTGGCAGGATATAAAATTAATACTCAGAAATCAGAGGCATTTCTATACACCAACAATGAAATATCAGCAAAAGAAATTAAGGAAACAATCCCCTTCACTATTGCAGCCAAAAAAATAAAGTACCGGAGGAGCAAGATGGCGACGGAGTAGGCGGACGTACCAACTTCCAACTCCCAGAACCAAAGTGGATTACAACTCAATTTTAAGAACCATCACCTGGATAAACCAACTTGGAACAAAACTAAGTGGACTCTTCAACCAAGGAACACAGAAGAAGCCACACTGAGACTGGTAGGAATAGCAAAAACGCGAAGAGGGCTGCCCAGCTCCCCGGAGCAAACGGCAGCCCGGAGAGACCCGCGGGGCGGGAGGAGATTTTGGCGGAGAGGGAGGGACCTGGGTCCCAGGAACCAAGCCCCAGCCTGCAGTCCCAGAGCCAAAAAGAGGCGTTTGGACAGTATTGAGCTGTGAAACAAGTGAGGGAGCTCCCAGGCCTACAGTGTGGAGTATTAGGTCCCTTCCTACTCTGCTGAGGGCTGCTTAAGGTTTTGGGGCGGCAGGACGCTGAAAGGCGGTTCTGTCGGCGTGGGCAGAGGCCAAGCCGGTGGGAGATCGGTCTAGCCCAGAGGGTCGGAGGGTAAACGCGAGAGCGGTCCGGAAGCTGCGGGCCCGCCTTTAATCCCACTTACGGGGACAAAGCGGGAGGCCAGGAATAGGCAAGCCCTGCGCAAGCCGGCCCTGACCGCGGGGACCGGGCTAGGACCAGGGACGGGCAGGGGCTCGTGGCTGAGCTGACGATACTAGTCCGCCCCCCCCCCCCCCGCCGTCCGCCGGAGAAACCGCGGTTGGCCAGTATACGTGCGCGAGCGGGCTCCGAGCGCGGGAACGGGGTGGACCCCGAGACAGGCGGAGGCTCGCAGCTGAGCCCCCACGGCTATTATCCCCATCCGGCCGGAGAAACCCCGGATAGCGTTAATACGTGCACGAGCGGGCTCCAAACGCGGGGGCGGGGTAGAGTCCGGGACGAGCGGAAGTACGCAGCTCGGCGGAAGCCAGCAAACACGCCCGCCCCAATAAATCTTGGTTTCCGACCCTGCGCAAAGGGCCCTGGCCTCGAGGGCGGGGCTAAAGCTCCTGACGGGCAAAAGCTTACAGCTGAGAGAACGTCAAAAGCCCCGCCTAACCCGCGGAACTGTAGCGAGCAGGCTCCGACTGCTGGTTCTGGGCGGAAGTCCGGAAATAGGCTGGGTCCGCAGCTGAGGAAAGGTGCTCGCCTCTACCCTTGGTGCTAATCTTGTGGCTTCAGTGACAGCCCCTCCCACGGAGGAGAGGCAGAAATCACAGCAAAAGCCACAGTGGACCGGCGCTGGCAACGCTCATACCCAACCACCCTAGGCACCGGCAGAGGGGGTGGGGGGCCTGCAGATAGACCACACCTAGAGAACACAAAGGCAACACATACTGGACTCCAGTGGCCACAACTTGCTTATACATAGAAAAAATGGGTAGGCAGAGGAATGCAAACCAAATGAATCAAGAGAAATCCCCAGAGAAGGACCTGAATGAACCAGATATAACCAAATTACCAGAAGCAGAATTTAGAATAATGATAGTTAGGATGTTCAAAGAAATTAGAGCAACAATGGATAGTCATTATGAACACCTAAATAAAGAGATAACAAGTATAAAAAATGAAATTGAAATAATAAAAAAGAATCAGACAGAAATGACAAATACAGTATCAGAACTGAAGACCACAATGGAAGGAATTAAAAGCAGGATGGATGACGCTGAGGATCGAATAAGCGAGTTAGAGGACACAATAAACAAAGGCACAGAAGCAGAGAAGAAAAAGGAAAAGAGACTTAAAAAATGTGAGGAAACTCTAAGGGAGCTTTGTGACAACATGAAGAGAAACAACATTCGCATCATAGGGGTGCCTGAAGAAGAGGAGAGAGGACAGGAAATGGAAACTTTGTTCAATCAAATTATAGCAGAAAACTTTCCTAAATTAAGGCTGGGAAACACTCCACACATTCAAGAAGCACACAGAACTCCATTAAGGAGAAACCCAAAAAAATCTACACCAAGACACATCATAGTTAAAATACCAAAGCTAATGGATAAAGAAAAAATTTTAAAAGCTGCTAGAGAAAAAAAGACTATCACCTACAAAGGAGCCCCCATAAGGATGACATCGGACTTCTCAACAGAAACACTTGAGGCCAGAAGGGAATGGCAAGAAATAATCAAAGTAATGCAGAACAAGAACCTACAACCAAGACTACTTTATCCAGCAAGGCTAACGTTTAAAATTGAAGGAGAAATAAAGAGCTTCCCAGAAAAAGAAAGCCTCAAGGAATTCATAAAAACCAAACCAATTCTGCAAGAGATACTAAGGGGCCTCTTGTGAACAGTTTAAAGGGAGGAAAGAATAGAGCAAAAGAAGAATACAGCTTTAAAGAATAAAATGGCAATAAACAACTACATATCAATAATAACATTAAATGTAAATGGATTAAATGATCCAATCAAAAGACATAGGGTAGCTGCATGGATAAAGAAACAGGACCCATACATATGCTGTCTACAAGAGACACACCTTAAAATAAAAGATATTCATAGACTGAAGGTAAAAGGATGGAAAAAAATATTTCATGCAAATGGAAATGAAAAAAAAGCAGGGGTAGCAATACTTATATCAGACAAAATGGACTTTAAAACAAAGGCTGTAGTAAGAGATAAAAGAGGACACTACATAATGATAAAGTGAACAATTCAACAGGAAGATATAACTATTGTAAATATCTATGCACCAAATATAGGAGCCCCGACATACATAAAGCAGACTTTGATGGATATAAAGGGCGAGATTAACAGCAATACTATCATAGTAGGGGATTTCAATACCCCTCTAACAACACTGGATAGATCCTCAAGAAAGAAAATTAATAAAGAAACAGCAGACTTAAAGGAGACACTAGATCAACTTGATTTAATAGATATCTTCAGAACTTTTCACCCTAAAGCAGTAGAATATACATTCTTCTCAAGCGCTCATGGTACGTTTTCTAGGATAGACCACATGTTAGGACACAAAAATGGTCTCAATAAATTTAAGAAGATTGAAATCATATCAAGCATTTTCTCTGATCACAATGCCATGAAACTAGAAATTAACCACAAAAGAAAAACTGAAAAATACTCAAACACCTGGAAACTAAATAGCTTGTTATTAAATAATGAATGGATTAACAATGAGATCAAAGAAGAAATAAAAAAGTTTCTAGAAACAAATGATAATGAGCATACATCAACTCAAAATTTATGGGACACAGCAAAAGCAGTTCTGAGAGGGAAGTTTATTGCACTACAGGCATATCATAAGAAGCTAGAAAAAGCTCAAATAAGCAACTTGACCCTGCATCTAAAAGAACTAGAAAAACAACAACAAATAAAACCCAAGACAAGTAGAAGAAAGGAAATAATAAAGGTCAGAGCAGAAATAAATGACATAGAGGCTAAGGAAACAATACAGAGGATCAATGAAACAAGAAGCTGGTTCTTTGAAAAGGTAAACAAGATTGATGAACCTTTAACTAGACTCACCAAGAAAAAAAGAGAGAGGACTCAAATAAATAAAATTAGAAAGGACAGTGGAGAAATAACAACTGACACAACAGAAATACAAAGCATTGTAAGAAAATACTATGAAGAACTATATGCCAAAAAATTAGACAATCTTGGTGAAATGGACAAATTTCTTGAATCATATAACCTTCCAAAAATCAATCTGGAAGAATCAGAACACCTAAACAGACCAATTACAGCAAATGAGATCGAAACAGTTATCAAAAAACTCCCAAAAAAGAAAAGTCCTGGGCCTGATGGCTTCACAAGTGAATTCTATCAAAAATTCAAAGAAGAACTAACTCCTATTCTCCTGAAGCTATTTCAAAAAATTCAAGAGGAAGGAAGAATTCCAAACTCCTTTTATGAGGCGAGCATAATTCTGATCCCAAAACCGGGCAAAGACAACACAAAGAAAGAAAATTATAGGCCTATATCCTTGATGAATTTAGACGCAAAAATTCTCAACAAAATATTAGCCAACCGGATCCAGCAATATATGAAAAAAATCATACACCACGATCAAGTGGGATTTATCCTGGAGAGGCAAGGCTGGTTCAATATTCGCAAATCAATCAATGTGATTCACCACATAAACAAAAGGAAGGACAAAAATCACATGATAATTTCAATAGATGCAGAAAAGGCATTTGATAAAATCCAGCACCCATTCATGCTCAAAACTCTCAGTAAAGTGGGAATACAGGGATCATTCCTTAACATGATAAAGGCCATCTATGATAAACCGACAGCAAACATCATACTAAATGGACAAAGATTAAAAGCAATCCCCTTAAGATCAGGAACCAGGCAGGGTTGCCCACTTTCACCACTCTTATTCAACATAGTTCTGGAAGTCCTAGCTACAGCAATCAGACAAGAAGAAGAAATAAAAGGCATACAAATTGGAAAAGAAGAAGTAAAACTGTCATTATTTGCAGATGATATGATATTGTATATTGAAAACCCTAAAGTCTCAGTCAAAAAACTACTGGACCTGATAAATGAATTCAGCAAGGTGGCAGGATATAAAATTAATACTCAGAAATCAGAGGCATTTCTATACACCAACAATGAAATATCAGCAAAAGAAATTAAGGAAACAATCCCCTTCACTATTGCAGCCAAAAAAATTAAGTACCTAGGAGTAAATTTAACCAAGGAGGTTAAGGACTTGTACTCAGAAAATTATAGAACATTGATAAAAGAAATCAAGGAAGATACAAACAAGTGGAAGCACATACCGTGCTCATGGCTAGGAAGAATAAACATCATTAAAATGTCTATATTACCCAAAGCAATTTATAAATTCAATGCAATACCAATTAAAATACCAATGACATACTTCAAAGATATAGAACACATATTCCAAAAATTTATATGGAACCAAAAAAGAACACGAATAGCCTCAGCAATCTTAAAAAGAAAAAATAAAGCAGGAGGTATCACTCTTCCTGATATCAAGGTTTACTACAAGGCCATTATACTCAAGACAGCCTGGTACTGGCATAAGAACAGGCACATAGATCAATGGAACAGAATAGAGAACCCAGAAATAAACCCACAGCTTTATGGACAACTGATATTTGACAAAGGAGGAAAGAACATACAATGGAGTAAAGACAGCCTCTTTAACAAATGGTGTTGGGAAAATTGGACATCTACCTGCAAAAAAATGAAACTAGACCATCAACTTACACCATTCACAAAAACAAACTCAAAATGGATAAAAGACTTAAATGTAAGCCGTGAAACCATAAACATCTTAGAAGAAAACATAGGCAGCAAGCTCTCCGACATCTGTAGCAGCGGTATATTTGCCGATTTATCTTCATGGGCAACTGAAATAAAAGGCAAGATAAACAAATGGGACTATATCAAACTAAAAAGTTTTTGCACAGCTAAAGACAATAGGAACAGAATAAAAAGACAAACCACACAATGGGAGAACATATTTGACAGCACATCTGATAAGGGGTTAATAACTAAAATTTATAAAGAACTTATAAAAAGCAACACCAGGAAGACAAACAACCCAATCAAAAAATGGGCAAAAGAAATGAATAGAAATTTCTCCAAAGAGGACATACAGATGGCCAATAGGCATATGAAAAAATGCTCAACATCACTAATCATTAGAGAAATGCAAATTAAAACCACAATGAGATATCACCTCACACCAGTCAGAATGGCACTTATCAGCAAAACAACACAGAATAAGTGCTGGCGAGGATGTGGAGAAAAGGGAACCCTTCTGCACTGCTGGTGGGAATGCAGACTGGTGCAGCCACTGTGGAAAACAGTTTGGAGATTCCTCAGAAAATTAAAAATCGAACTGCCTTTTGACCCAGCTATCCCACTTTTAGGAATATACCCTAAGAACACCATAGCACTGTTCGAAAAGAAGAAATGCGCCCCCATGTTCGTGGCAGCATTGTTCACAATAGCGAAGATCTGGAACCAGCCCAAGTGTCCGTCAGAAGACGAGTGGATTAAAAAGCTATGGTACATATATACTATGGAATACTACTCAGCCATAAGAAACGATGACATCGGATCATTTATAACAAAATGGATGTACCTTGATAACATTATACGGAGTGAAATAAGTAAATCAGAAAAAAAGAAAAACTGAGAACAGCACGATTACATACATAGGTGGGACATGAAAGTGAGGGTATGAGACATGGACAAGAGAGTGGTGGTTATGGGATGGGGGGAGGGAGGGAAGAATGGGATAGGGAGGAGGGGAGGGACGCAGGGAAAACCAGATTGAAGGTGACAGAGGACAATTTGACTTTTGGTGATGGGTATGCAACACAATTGAATGATAAGATAACCTGGAGATGTTTTCATTGTACATATGTACCCTGATTTATTGATGTCACCCCATTAGAATTAATAATAATAAAATATATATTTAAAAAAAAAATAAATAAAAAAAAAAATTAAAAAAATAAAAAAAAAATAAAAAAAAAAAATAAAGTACCTAGGAGTAAATTTAACCAAGGAGGTTAAGGACTTGTACTCGGAAAATTATAGAACATTGATAAAAGAAATCAAGGAAGATACAAACAAGTGGAAGCACATACCGTGCTCATGGCTAGGAAGAATAAACATCATTAAAATGTCTATATTACCCAAAGCAATTTATAAATTCAATGCAATACCAATTAAAATACCAATGACATACTTCAAAGATATAGAACACATATTCCAAAAATTTATATGGAACCAAAAAAGAACATGAATAGCCTCAGCAATCTTAAAAAGAAAAAATAAAGCAGGAGGTATCACTCTTCCAGATATCAAGGTTTACTACAAGGCCATTATACTCAAGACAGCCTGGTACTGGCATAAGAACAGGCACATAGATCAATGGAACAGAACAGAGGACCCAGAAATAAACCCACAGCTTTATGGACAACTGATATTTGACAAAGGAGGAAAGAACATACAATGGAGTAAAGACAGCCTCTTTAACAAATGGTGTTGGGAAAATTGGACATCTACCTGCAAAAAAATGAAACTAGACCATCAACTTACACCATTCACAAAAACAAACTCAAAATGGATAAAAGACTTAAATGTAAGCCGTGAAACCATAAACATCTTAGAAGAAAACATAGGCAGCAAGCTCTCCGACATCTGTAGCAGCAGTATATTTGCCGATTTATCTCCACGGGCAACTGAAATAAAAGGCAAGATAAACAAATGGGACTATATCAAACTAAAAAGTTTTTGCACAGCTAAAGACAATAGGAACAGAATAAAAAGACAAACCACACAATGGGAGAACATATTCGACAGCACATCTGATAAGGGCTTAATAACTAAAATTTATAAAGAACTTATAAAACTCAACACCAGGAAGACAAACAACCCAATCAAAAAATGTGCAAAAGAAATGAATAGAAATTTCTCCAAAGAGGACATACAGATGGCCAATAGGCATATGAAAAAATGCTCAACATCACTAGTCATTAGAGAAATGCAAATTAAAACCACAATGAGATATCACCTCACACCAGTCAGAATGGCACTCATCAGCAAAACAACATAGAATAAGTGCTGGCGAGGATGTGGAGAAAAGGGAACCCTTCTGCACTGCTGGTGGGAATGCAGATTGGTGCAGCCACTGTGGAAAACAGTTTGGAGATTCCTCAGAAAATTAAAAATGGAACTGCCTTTTGACCCAGCTATCCCACTTTTAGGAATATACCCTAAGAACACCATAGCACTGTTCGAAAAGAAGAAATGCGCCCCCATGTTCGTGGCAGCATTGTTCACAATAGCGAAGATCTGGAACCAGCCCAAGTGTCCGTCTGAAGACGAGTGGATTAAAAAGCTATGGTACATATATACTATGGAAAACTACTCAGCCATAAGAAACGATGTCATCGGATCATTTATAACAAAATGGATGTACCTTGATAACATTATACGGAGTGAAATAAGTAAATCAGAAAAAAAGAAAAACTGAGAACAGCATGATTTCATACATAGGTGGGACATAAAAGTGAGAATATGAGACATGGACAAGAGTGTGGCGGTTATGGGATGGGGGGAGGGAGGTGAGGGTGGAATAGGGAGGAGGGGAGGGTCACAGGGAAAACCAGATAGAAGGTGACAGAGGACAATTTGACTTTTGGTGATGGGTATGCAACACAATTGAATGATAAGATAACCTGGAGATGTTTTCATTGTACACATGTACCCTGATTTATTGGTGTCACCCCATTAGAATTAATAATAAAAATATATATATAAAAAAAAAATTAAAAAAAAAAAGAAAACTTAATTGTAAAAAAAAAAAAAAAAAATTGGTAAAGCGGGACACCATTGACCTGGGGGGTGGGGACGGGGGGGGGCAGGGTTCTTGATTAAAAATTTGGTCTATATGGAGCAAAAAAATTTTCATAGAATGCAAAAATAGTATTGTAATATATATATTTTTTAATTCAACATAAGTACAATTTACAAATATGATACATTAAAAAATTTATGTATAGTAAAAAAAAAAAAAAAAAAAAACTAGGGAAATTGAAGCAGCAGTAAAAACAAAACAAAAAAACTTCTACAAACAGAAGTCCTGGATCGGATGGTTTCACCAGTGAATTTTACCAAACAGTCAAAGAAGAACTAATACCTATCTTCTCAAACTATTCCAAAAAATTCAAGAGGAAGGAAGGCTCCCAAGCTTATTTTATGCGACTAAACTTACTCTAATTCCAAAACCAGATAAAGACACTACAAAGACAGAACATTATATAATAATATCCCTGATGAACATAGATGCTAAAGTCCTCAACAAAATAATAGCAAACCAGATCCATCAATACATTACAAAGGTCATATACCATGATCAAATGGAATTTATTCTGGTGATGAAAGGTTGGTCCAACATCTGCAAACCAATAAACATGCTATACCACACAAACAAAATGAAGAATAAAAATCAAATGATTACATCAATAGATGCAGAAAAAGCATTTGATAAAATTCAGCATTCATTTATGTTGAAAACTCTCAGCAGAGTGGAAATTTGGATATATACCTAAAAATAATAATCACCATATATGACAAACCCCCAGTCAACATCATACTCAGTGGGCAAAAACTACAAGTGTTTTCTCAAGATCAAGAACAAGACAGGGATTTCCACTATCACCACTCTTTTTCACATTGTAGTGGAAGTCCTAGCCATAGCAATCAAACAAGAAGAAATAAAAGGTATCCAAATTAGAAAGGAAGAAATAAAACTGTTATTATTTGTAGATGACATATTGTGTATAAAGAACCCTTCATGAAGATTCCACCAAAAAACTACTAGAACTGATAAAACGATTTCCATAAAGTAACAGGATACAAAATAAAGACCCAGAAATAAGTTGCATTTTTATACATCAATAATAAACTATCACAAAGGGACACTATAGTTGTTCATTGATTGCTTTCTCACATGTGCCTTGACCATGGGCCTTCAGCAGACCGAGCCACCCTTGCTGGAGCCAGCGACCTTGGGTCCATGCCGGTGAGCTTTATTTTGCTCAAGCCAGATGGGCCCACGCTCAAGCTGGCGAGCTCAGGGTCTCCAACCTGGGTCTTCTGCATCCCAGTCCGACACTCTATCCACTGCACCACTGACTGGTCAGGCCTGTTTTCTTCTAACTTCTTCAGTATTATTTTCAATTATTGTAGTAAGCTGGTAATTACTGTATTTTTCGCTCCATAGGACACACTTTTTTTCCCAAAAAGTGGAGGGGAAAATGCCCGTGCGTCTTATGGAATGAATGTTCATTTTTTTTAAGCTGCTGCGGGTTCTCAGACAACTAGAAAGTATTTGAACATTCAAGTCTCTTCTCATTTGCTAATAACAGTGCTAATGGTCATTAATACTGTTGTTGAGTTTACATTGTTGAAATATTATTGTGGTATATTTTATTAAATATTTTAACACACCATTTGGTTCAGAATATTCTTTTTCTTATTTTCCTCCTTAAAACCCTTGGTGCATCTTATGGTCAGGTATGTCTTATGGACTGAAAAATACGGTATTTAAGTTAATCATTAAACTAGTCACAGAAAAAAATATAAAGAAGAACTAACTAATATTTCAAGAAACCATTCAAAGTTGTGGACAAATTTTATGTCCTGGGGATAAGACAAAGATAAAAATATATTGGTTAATCTCTTTAAAGATACTAATATTATAAGATTTTTTCCCACCTTGTAGTAACTTTTATGCTGAATACGTTTTTATCTACTCAATATCAACTCTAGTTTCATGCATTTGCAGAAAGGCAAGAGTTTTACTAACTGGCCCTTAACATACACTAACATATATGGAATCAGTTGCACCAACATGTCATTTTCTGAAAAAGCAGTCTTAATTTTCATTTGTATTTCATATTCACTTTCTTTTTGTTTTGTTTATTCATTTTTTAAAATAATTTTTATTTTTCAATTACAGTTAACATACAATATTATATTAGTTTCAGTTATACAACATAGTGATTAGATATTTATAGAACTTACAAAGTGATCACCCCTGAAGTCTAGTACACATCTGACACTATACATACATAGTTATAGTATTATTGACTATATATTCCCTATGCAGTACCTTATATCCCTGTGACTATTTTCATAACTGGCAATTGGCACATATTAATCCTTTACCCTTTTTCACTCATCCTGCATACCCTATCCCATCTGGCAACCATCAAATGTTCTCTGTATCCATAAGTTTGATTCTATTTTGGTTTTTATTTATTTTGTATTTTAGATTCCACATATAAGTGAAATCACATGGATACCTGTCAATAATTACTTTAAATGTAAGTGTTTCGCCTGACCAGGTAACGGCATAGTGGATAGAGCATCAACCTGGGACACTGAGGACACAGGTTCAAAATGCAGAGGTTGCTGGCTTGAGCACGGGCTCATCTGGCTTGAGTGTGGGCTCATCCAGCTTGAGCATGGGGTTGCTGGCTTGAGTGTGGGATCATGGACATGACCCCATGGTCACTAGCTTAAGCCCAAAGGTCACTGGTTTGAAGCCCAAGGTCACTGGCTTGAGCCCAAGGTTTCTGGTTTGAGCAAGGGGTTAAGGCACATAAGAGAAAGCAATCAATGAACTAAAATGTCACAACTACAAATTGATGCTTCTCATCTCTCTCTTCCTGTCTGTCTCTCACACACTAAAAAAATAATAAAAATAAATAAATGTAAATGTTCCAAATAAAAAATACTGAGTGGTTAAATGGATAAGAAAGAAAGACCCATAAACATGCTGCCTACAAGAGACCTACTTCAGATGGAAAGAGACACACAGATTAAAAGTACAGAAATGGAAAAGGATATTTCATGCAAATAGAAATTTAAGAAATCTAGGGTAGCAATAATTACAACACACCAAAAAAAAAAAAAAAAAAAAAAGAAAGAAAAAAGATTTTAAAACAAGAAACAAAGAAGGACCAAGTAATATCATTTCTGGGTATTTATCCAAAGAAATCCAAAACACTAATGTGAAAAGACATATGCATTCCTATTGCGGCATTGTTTACAATGACCAAGATGTTCAAGCAACCTATGTGCCCATGGATGGATAAAGAAGAAGAGGTACATATATACGATGAAATATTACTCAGCCATTAAAAAAAAAAAAAATGAAACCTTGCTATCTGCAACAATATGGATATGCTGAGTCTTTCATACTCACTATCAAATGAAACTGAGAGGGAACAACTAAAATCTAAGTGATCTCAATTGAGAAGTTTTCTATTTTCTACCAAATGTAATCCCAATACGCACCAACCTTTCAAGCCACAAACATCCCAAAGGGCTGGTACCACTTAAATAATTGTACACTCAGCAGTTCAAGGGCTAGGATCTCAGGGTCCATGTGGTCAGAAGTAGAGAGCTAATAACACTGGGGAACAAAATTTTTGTTGCATCCACAAAAACACTTGCTCTTACCTAATTCGAGTGTGCTGATCTCAAATCTGGCATTAGTTTTTCCCTGTAAGCTACAGTTCTTTTGAAATTCAAGATTTAAGTTTTCATTTTATTGTAAAATTTTCAATATTTAGTTTAACATAATGAAATACAATGTCTTCTTGGGCATCATCTTTGTGAAAATAGAATAATTTATATAATGCAGTAAATACACGAATACACTAAAAGATAGTATGGCATCAGAATTCGTCTACAATTTCAAAATAGAACATATTAAAACACTTATTTTAATCATATAATTGGCACAAAACTTATTTAAATTCTATTCAGGCAAAAATTTGCGTTTGTAGCTCTTGCGTTTGTGTACTTATTGAGAACAACCTTGTTTGATGCTCCAGCAGTAGTCTGTTCATCACTAACAGCTCCAAGATTTTCAGGAAACTTATCAAGGTGATTGTTCAGGAAGTGAATTTTAATGCTCATGTTACATCCAATGTCGCAGAAAGCCAACAGCATCCTTTGAACCAGAAGTTCATAGTTTTCTGCTTTCTTGTTGCCAAGGAAGTTCTTTGTAACTGCCACAAAAGACTGCCATGCTGCTTTCTCCTCCTTATTCATCTTCCTGGCAAATTCTTCATCACGTATGAGGGTTCAAATCAGAGGTCCATCGAATACACCTGCTTTTATCTTCTCAGAAGACCAGGCAGGAAAAGCAGAAATAATCTGTTGAAAGCATACTCTTTCTCTATTCAAAGCCTGAACAAACTGCTTCATTAAGCCAAGTTTGATGTGAAGTGCAGAAAAAATGATCCTGTCTCAATTAACTACAGGTTCATTCACAATATTTTGCATCCCTACTTCCAGAGCTTCATGTTTCAGCCACTCCGTCTGTGTCCAGTTCTTCTCCCGAGATCTCGGCTGTCCCACAAACTCAGAAAGCAAGGATACTTTGTGAAACCTCTCTGTTGTCCTAGCAGGAAATTAACCATTTTAAGATCCACACAAATGATCCAGTTATGCTCCTCATACTTCAGAAAGTCAAGGACAATTTTTATGTCATTATAATCTTCTCGCAGATGAGTTAAATAACCAATTGGAACCGCTGCATAAACATTAACGTTGTGTAGGAGAACACATTTCAGAGTCCTGTTTAGAGCTGTCAAGAAATAGCCGCCATTCTGTTGGACTGTAAGTGGTAACACCTAGCTGGCTGAGAAGACTACTGATATCATGACAGTAAACAAAGTGTTTGTCTTTGGAAAAAAAGTCCACAAAAATTTGTTCAGGCTTCCTGAAATGGGATCCTTTAGCTGACCGGTGAAGTACATTCTTTTCTTGAAGCCTGGAGGCTAATAACTCAGATGCTTTCTTTGATAGGCCCTAAACTCTTATTAAGTCTTTCAATTCGGGTTGGCTAAACTGCTGAGGGGTTAATGACTGCCTGACATCAGAAGAAGACCCTTCAGATTCTACACCCATTTCCTCATGCATCTTATCAAAATACACTTGATCATCATGTTCATTTTCTTTGTCCTTAGAAGGAATAAAACCATTGAAAACTGGAACCAAGAGTATCTCAGAGTGTGGGATAGATCATATTGCTGAAGGAATATTAGGACATGCGATCATACGCCATTTTTTCTTGCCGATGCCCTTTGTATGGATTGGACAGAAATAGCAGTCACTGCTGTGGTCCTTAGGTTCACGCCAAACTATGGGAATACCAAAAGGCATTCCTTTGCGTTTTCCTTTTGTCCAGTCACAAAGCATTTCCTCACAATGATGACACACAATATGAGGAGCCTAATTCTTGTCTTGATCACCACGGGGAACTTGAAAATAGGTAATATATGCACGAGTCACAAATGATGAAATACTGTACCTTTGACGTTGAAATGTGTAACAGCCACATATATAACAGAAGGTGTCAGGACTATTCTTACATTTACGCCTACTCAAAAAAGCCATGATTCAATCTTAAAACAAAATAAGAGGGTGTTTTATCAGATATTTTTTTACATTTAAAAACTACAATTATGTAAAAGGGATGTTTGTAAAACATTAATTGCCTTGTGGTTATGTTCAATCCAAGAGTCGTTTCCCTTTAACTCCAATATAAAAACTAATGCATGTCATTAACTGTAACAAAAAGAAATTAAAATTGCATAAAAACTAGAGCAACACCAAAAAACGAGTTTCAGATTTGGAATCAGCGATGCAGAAATATATAGAAACAGTTCTAAAACCTCATGCAACAGAAAATGAAAAAATAAAATTGTTCCCCAGTGTAATCATGTGAACGCGGAGGTGAGTTCACCAGACTTTTCTAAGCAACCTACACAAAGGATGGAGGTCCTAGTACACATGGACGGCAAGCTTTTATATTGTGCTTTCCAAACGTGAAGCTTTTCCAAAATTCTACCCGGCTCCTTTCCAGGCGCGTCTTCCCAATCTCTGTCGGACAATCTGGGACTTCCAAGACCTTCTAGTGCGCTCGGGACCCAGACTCTAGCTACAGACTTAGGACACAGCTCGAGGGCGAGAAAGCCCCCCATCCCTAGAGGATCTTCCCCTACTAAGGTCCACAGCGCCGCGGCCAACACACCCACCAGTCCGCTCCCCACAAGCCAGCACTCACGCGCGCGAAGGCCACCTGGGAAGGCAGCGGCCCTGGGTCGCGGTCGAGGACGCAGTCACGGCCAGGAGCGACGGGCAGCAGTTGTCCAGCCGGGCGGCGGGAAGAAGAGCTCAGGTAGAACCAACGCAGGTTTCACCTCCCACACCTCTGGCTGCGGGCGCGGAGACCGCAGGACGGAGACCCCTCCCTCTCTCCCCGGTGCTCTCGGGAGTGCAGAAGGCGTGGTACCTCCTGTAACGCTGCGATAAACGCAGGGGCTGAGCCCGCGTCTGGGGTAGCACAGGTATCGAGTTTCGCACTGGACCCGCCCCCACCGCCTGTGGGACCAGGTCACAAACCCGACTGTCCTGGAGTACGCAGGGACAAACCGAAAATTCTGTCTCATACAAAACGGACAGTTGGCAACGAACCTTGGTAATCACAGGACGCCACCACAGCTCATCAGTACCTCGTCTGCCCTGGATGGATTTGGTCACTACCGGCGGTGGCCAGCGCGCTTAAGCACCAGGGGACACTGACGCCCAGGTTTTTTCAACTTCACACCTTGCCCATCCAGAGCCAGCAGGTGGTCTCTTACTGAAAGAGCTCCTGTGCAATTAGGTTCCTGCACCCCCAGGACCAGTAAAACCAGGAACTAAATCTACTGGGCGGCGTGGGGGTGTGGTGGAGGGAAAACTTTTTAAGAGAAAATATTACTGGGAACGGGAACGGTTTAAATGCATTCTTCATGTTCCTGTAATAAACACTTCTTTGCGATACACTGATCATACAGAAAAGCTGGGAAAAGACTGCAGATTCAGGAAAAGCGCTGGTTATCAGGCATAATGAGTGTATGGCTATAACAAAATTCACTTTCTGTATGTACTCTCAGAAATTAGCACTTGCATCTAGATAGTTTCTGGTTTGCATTTTCAAACAAAAATCATTATGCCAGTTAAATTGTTTTAAGCAACACAAGAAACTACTGTTGATTCTTCACCCCATACAAGATAATTTTAGCCAGGAGTCCTATATAAAAATATTGATTACACCATATTAAAAATACCATAGTGTATACTTTTATTTATTTATTATTATTATTATTGGCAGAGACAGAGAGTCAGAGAGAAAAACAGACAGGAAGGGAGGGAGATGAGAAACAGCAGTTCTTCATTACCGCTCCTTAGTTGTTCATTGATTGCTTTCTCATATGTGCCTTATGGGGGGCTGGGGGGTGGGGGCTACAGCAGACCCAGTGACCCCTTGCTCAAGCCAGCGACCTTAGGCTCAAACTGGTGAGCTTTAAGTCCTTTAAAAGTATACACTATAGCCTGACCAGGTGGTGGTGCAGTCGGACTGGGATGCGGAGGACCCAGGTTTGAGACCCCCAAGGTCGAGGTCACCAGCTTGAGTGTGGGCTGATCTGGCTTGAGCAAAAGCTCACCAGCTTGGACCCAAGGTCGCTGGCTTGAGCAAGGGGGTTACTCTGGCCTGCTGAAGGCCCGCAATCAAGGCACATATGAGAAAGCAATCAATGAACAACGAAGGTGTCCCAACAAAAAACTGATGATTGATGCTTCTCATCTATCTCTCTCCATTCTTGTCTGTCTTTATCCCTCTCTCTGACTCTCTCTCTGTCCTTGTGAAAAAAAAAAAAGAGTATATATTTATGAAGCTCCCAAACACTTGGATGGGTATTTTGGTTTTTCTTAAATTAAATTTCAGAGTCACTTTACAGATCCTTGGCCCTGGCTGGTAGCTCAAGGATAGAGCCTCAGCCTGGCCCAGTGTATGGATATTTCCCGTTCCTTTCTTGGTCAGAGTACACAGGAGAGGCAATTATCAGCTTCTCTTCCCCTCCTCTACCCTTTCTTTCCTCCTTCCCATCCACAGCCAGTGGCTCCATTGGTTCCCTCCCCTGGGCGCTGAAGATGGTTTGGTTGGCCCCAGTGAGTCAGCCATAGGCGTTAAAGCTCTGTACTCCAGCATTGGCCCCAGAGGGGTTGCCAGGTACATCTGGGACACAGCGCATGCAGGAGTACACCTCACTATCTTCCCTCCTCACCAAAGGGGGAAGAGGGTGTCTTTAAAAACCCACACACAAATATATTTGTTATTTTAAGCCAAGATTGGGAAAAATTCTTTAGAATGGCTCTTAATAACTGTTTGCAAAATTGAAAAAACACCTTCTAAAGAATAAAACTTGATTGACATCAATAAAGATGGAAAAAAGCCCTGGCCAGTTGGCTCAGTGGTAGACCATCCTCCCAGCCTGTGGATGTCTTGGGTTCAATTCCCAGTCAGGGCACACAGGAGAAGTGCCCATTTGCCTTCCCCTCCTCTATTCTCCCTCTTCTTTCTCTCTGTCTCTTCTCCTCCCACAGCCAAAGCTACATTAGAGCAAAGTTGGCCCCAGAGCTGAGGATGGCTCCATGGCCTCCACCACAGGCGCTAGATATGGCTCTGGTTGCAAGGGATCAACGGCTCCAGATGGGTAGAGCATCGCCCCCTGGTGGGCTTTCCAGGTGGATCCCAGTGGGGCGCATACTGGAGTTTGTCTCTCTGCCTCCCTGCTTCTCACTTCAGAAAAATACAAAATAATAATGATGATGATGATGAAAAACATTCCAGCAAAGGCAACCAACCAAGAAAGGACTTCTAAAAATGGAGAAAACACACATGAAATTGACTAAAAACCCACATTTTTAAAAACAAGATAGTAAGCTGAATATAGCATTGTACAATTATGTAAAATAAAAACAGACCAGCCTGACCTGTGGCGGCGCAGTGGATAAAGCGTCGACCTGGGAACACTGAGGTCGCCAGTTCAAAACCCAGCACTGGTCTGGTCAAGGCACATATAGGAGTTGATGCTTCTAGCTCCTCCCCCCTTTCTCTTTCTCTTTTTCTCTCTCTCTCTCTCGCTCTCTCTCTCTCACTCTGTGTCTCCTCTCTAAAATAAATAAATAAAAAGAAATAAAAATTTAAAAAAACCAAAAATCTATACGTAGAAAATAGTTGGCAATACAAGAAGTTATTTGATTCTTTTTTCTTCTACTTCAGTATGATTTTCTAAATTTGATATAATACAGATATACAACTTTTATATTTAAAAAATGAATGTTGTTTAAAAGCAAAATTAATAAAAAAATATGTTCATTTTTAG
This sequence comes from Rhynchonycteris naso, assembly GCA_037038555.1. Classification (NCBI taxonomy): domain Eukaryota; kingdom Metazoa; phylum Chordata; class Mammalia; order Chiroptera; family Emballonuridae; genus Rhynchonycteris; species Rhynchonycteris naso. Next base: position 249,917,026 of record CM072996.1, on the reverse strand, counting down.
TCAGTAAAATGTGCATATAAAACCATATGACAATACTCAGTCATATCCTCATCCAAATTAGGGCTAATCACTTCCATTCTGTTTGACAATGTGGACCAAAAAAAGGATGGTTTAATAAGTTATAAATTTGTAACTGGGTAGATTACAGAGTACAGTCATGTCCTACAATTTCTTCTTTTTTTTAATGAGGACTTTAAAAAAAAGACTTTTTTATCAACATGTTTTACATTTACAGTGTATTAGCTAAACAGCATCCACATGTAAAAATGAGCACTAAGTATAAATTTCTACCCATGGCAGTGTTGACTATAAAGGTTTACTTGATCCCAAGTCGTTATGGTTACTTCAGCTGGACTGTTTGTTTCTGTGACCAATAGCATTTAGAGCCAAATGATGGAATCACCACAAAACCTCGTAGACTTGGTCCCAGGGGGTCCCACACAGATGCACAGGCTTCGCTGGTGAGGAGGCTGAAGCAAGTCCACTTGAGGGCGCTGGGCGTGTGATAGCAGCTCTGCGGAGTTCCAGTTCCTGGTGCATCAGTCGTGGCAGGAAACATGTCCAGTCCACGACACAGGACACACCTGTTCCCCAGGGCTCACTAGCAACAGGGAGGGAACTGTTCCCGTAATGTTCTCGAGTTTGCATCAGTGTCAAGTGGGTCTCAAGTCTCTGAACCGGGAAGATTCTTTTCAGATGCATCAACTAGTTAACTCACAGTACAAAATCCTACGGATCAAAATGTGGTATTCAAGTACAAGTCTGTTCACTCTTCCTTCCTCTCCTCCTCCTCCGCCTAAGTGTCGTTGCTTGCAGGTCTTTGGTTGCAAGAAAGAGAAACACCGCCGCAGGAGGGACCGGAATGTAAGTCCTACATGATGTACACTTTCTCAGCTTGTGAGAAGTAGAAGAGCTCTCTGATTCTAGAGCTAACAACCTTATCGTCTCCACGGATAGGGAGCAGAGAATTGTAGCCATAGATGTAGCGGTTGGGCAGCATCATGGGTAGGTTGTTCTCGTTCATCAAGTCTCCCGAGATCTTGCAGACCAGGCGGGAGTTGGCGCAGTGGGCTGTGGGCAAGGTGGCCGCACACAGGACAGCCCCGGCTGGCTCTTGGAGCTGCGATCCTCCTTGCAACACTGTGGAGTCTTCATGGCGGAGAGGCCAGCGTGCAGGGTGAGGGTGAACACCGAGTTGTTTCCCAGCAACTGGAGCCTAAGATGAGCATCCTCCGCCAGGTCGGGTCTAGCAGGTCCTCGTAGGGGGAGATGTGCATGTCCAGTGCGAAGGCCAGCATGCCCATGACTTGGTGGACTTTGTCCAGCTGGCTCCCTTTGGCCTGACTGAAGTGCTTCCTTGTGTCTCACAGTGTCTAGTGTCTTGTTCTGTCGGATGAGGTCAATGAACTACTGAATCCTTAGTCTGAACTCCAGCTGCTCAATTCTGGTTTTCCTTTTATGGTTTCCATGCCAAGAGCCTTACTTCCCGTAGGGGAGGCGCTCTTACGTCCTGGCTTCTCGTCGTGCTCGCTTTGGAGGCCTTCACCTTGCGCAGCCGGTGTTTGTAGCACTGGACCAGGCTGCTGTCTGTCTCGCATGTCTCCGGGGACTCCTCCGTTTCTTCTGCGGTCAGAAACATCTACACGTTCATTTGGTCCTCGATGCAGTTCTGCTGCACCAGCTTCACCGCGGTGTTGTAGTAGCCACAGCGCGGCAGGTGCTTCTCCATCATGCAGTCCATGTGCTTCGGCTTCCACAGTCTGGCGGCCGCTGCCTGGTCGCTGCTGTGCTGCTTGAGGTGCTCAATCCTGCGCTTACACAGTTTGGAGCTCTCCTCCAATGAGGACTTGTTTTTTAGTGAAAGGTTTTTTAAGCAAGCCTTGTCCTGTTATCTAGGTTAATACACCTTCTAGGTTAATACACCTTTGCAATTCCAGAAGTAGTAGCTGTTGAGGGCATATCCACCCTCAGGGGAGCACATAATCTTTTTTTTTTTTTTTTTAAATAGGGACAGAGAGAGTCAGAGAGAGGGATAGATAGGGACAGACAGACAGGAACGGAGATAGGTGAGAAGTATCAATCATCATTCTTTTGTTGCGACACCTTAGTTGTTCATTGATTGCTTTCTCATATGTGCCTTGACTGTGGGCCTTCAGCAGATCGAGCCACCCCTTGCTTGAGCCAGCGACCTTGGGTCCAAGCTGGTGAGCTTTTTGCTCACACCAGATGAGCCCACACTCAAGCTGGCAACCTCGGAGTCTCGAACCTGGTCCCTTCTGCATCCCAGTCTGATGCTCTATCTACTGAGCCACTGCCTGGTCAGGCTGTATGTTAATTTTATATCCTGAAACTTTCCTGAATTCATGTATTACTCTCACAGGGTATTTGTGTGTGTATGGTATCTGACATGTAGAAAACCCATGTAAGATCATGTCGTCTTTGAACAGATAATTTTACCTCTCCTTTCCAATTTGGATGCCTTTCATCTACTTGCCTAATTGCACTGGTAAGAACTTCCAATATCATGTTGAATAAATAGAAGTAAAAATAGGCATTTTTGTCTTGCTCTTAATTTCAGGGGAAAAGCTTTCAGTCTTTTACCATTGAGTATTACGTTAGCAGTGGGTTTTCATATATGATCTTTATCATGTGGGGAAACTGTGTTTCTAGTTCCATTTTACTGAGTGTGTTTTAAATCATGGATGAGTATTGAATTTTGTGAAATACTTTTTCTGCACCAATTGAAATGATCGTGTGTTTTTATCCTTCATCTTATTAATGTGGTGTTACTACATGTTGATTGGTTTTGTATGTTGAACTATCCTCACAGTCCAGTGTTAAATCTCACTTGTCATGGTGTATAATCCTTTGATATGTTGATAATTCAGTTTGTAGTATAATGTTCAGAATTTTTGCATCTATATTCACAAAGGATAGTGGTCTATAATTTTCTTCTCTTGTAATGCCTGTGTGTAGCTTTGGTATTAGGGGAATGCTGATCTCATAGAACGAGTGAGGAAGTATTCACTGCTCTTCAATTTTTTGGAAGAGTTTGAGAAGAATTAATCTTAGTTCTTCTTCAAATATTTGGCAGAATCTACCTATAAAGCCATTTGGCCCATTGCTTTGCTTTGTTAGGGGGTCTTTTAATAATAACTCAGATTTTTTCAGGTCTATTCCAATTTTCTATTTCTTTATGAGTTGGTTTTGGCAGATTGTATGTTTCTAGGAATTTGTTCATCTTATCTGAGTTATCCAATTTGTTGACAGACAATTGTTCATAGTATTCTTTTATAATAATCTTTGGTTCTATAAAATCAGTAGTACGATTTTCACTTTCATTTCTGTTTTGAATAATTTGAATCTTCTCTCTTTTTCCTTAGTCTAGCTAACGGTTTGTCCAATTTGTTGATCTTTTCAAAGAACAACTCTTGGTATCACAGCATTATTTTTATATTTATAATTATATCTACTTATAAAATATGTCATAATAGTAGTCCATAATTTTATAACTGCTTGCTTTGGTATCTTCCTTATGAGTATGGAAATTAATTACTTTTTAAGGCCAGTTTCTAGCTTTGTGATAGACACTCAATAAATTCATTGCTAAATGAATGATTGAGGTAAATTTAAAGGGGTATACTAAAAGAAATATACATAAATCATAAATGCAAAGGAGGCATGGGCTGGTTTGAAGTAAGAGTGTTAAGTTGCTCCTTATATAGTGAACACAATACAGCACGACAGCATGAGGTGTGTTTTTTTCCTTTGTTATTGTTTGAAACAACAGGCATTGATGTGGATTTCTATTAAAGCCTGGCTTCTACAGAGCTCAGAATTCTTCCTCACTTCTCTTTGATGCCTAAATTTCTTTATCATGAGCCAACAAGTAAATCTCCAGTCTTACCAGGAAATAACTGATTTACTCCCTTTGTATTTCCTGCCTTAACTGAACTCATGACTCCTAATATTTTTGTTTGTCCTCAAATCCAAGCCTTGCTTCTAATACTCCATTAGACCTTACATACTAACATTGCTAGTAAGTCATTCAAACAGGAAGGAGTTTACAAAACTAGAAAGACATTTGGCTAATTGTATGTTCTTTCTCAACCCCACCAGTCCACTATTCTGCTGAAGATGACTTATTCAGCTTGCTGAGTTTAAATACCACTGAAATGCTCACTAGCAGTGGGTATCAAATTATGGTCTGATAATTCTAGGGTACCAGAGAGAAGCTTCAAGGACTCCACAAACCTTTTATGTAAATATTGTTTTCAATATATTTTAACTATTAAGAAAATGTAAAGACAAGCCACAGACTGAAAATATTTACAAATCGTATATCTGATAAACAATTTGTACATATAGCATAAATCTTTTTACCCCAATAAGTAAATAACATTTATATATTTTGACTCCATTCTATAAATGAAATTGAATATGAAAATATTGCATATTCCCTTTTTTAAATTTATGGGATAGAGGAACAGCTTATATCCAGAATACATAAAGAACCCTTAGAAATCAATACCAAGAAGATAAATACATTTAAAAATAATGAAATGATTTAAATAGATATTTCACCAAAGACATGAATAGCCAATAAGCTCATGTAAACATGTTCAGGCCCTCGCCAGGTAGCTCAGTGAATAAAGCGCTGTCTTAGTGCCCTGAGGTTAAGGGTTCAATCCACAGTCAGGGCATGTACAAGAAGTGACCAATGAGTACACAACTAAATGGAACAACTAAGTGGAACAGTGAGTTAATGCTTCTGTTTCTATCTCTTTCTCAAATCAATGGGAATAAAAAGATATTCAACATCTTTAGTCATCAGGGAAATACAAATTAAATTCACAATGAGATACCACTTCACACCACTAAAGTAACTATAAGAAAAAAGACAGACAATAACAAGTGTTGGTGAGAAAATGTGAAGAAACTGGAATCCTCATACATTGTTGGCAGGAATATAGAGTGGTAAAATTACTTTGGAAAATAGTTTGGGAGTTTCTTAAAAAGTTAAATATAAACTTACCCTATGATTCAGCAAATTCACTCTTAGATTCAGCAAATTCGCTCTTAGATTCAGCCAATTCACTCTTAGGAATCTATCCAAGAGAGACATAATATCACATTCCCACAAAGGCCTGTAAGCAAATATTTACAGTAACTTTATTCATAATAGCCAAAAATTTGAAGCATTCTCAATGTACATCAACTGGTGATTAGATAAACAAAATACAATATATCCATACAATAGAACACTTTAGGAATAAAAATGAATGTTTCATGCTACAAGATGGATGAGCCTCTAAAACAGGGGTGCCCACACTTTTTCAGCTTGCAAGCTACTTATAAGATGACCAAGTCAAAAATGATCTACCTACAATAAAAATGCAAAACATAATTTTATTTCTTCTATATTATCATTATTTAAGTTACTATTATTACTATTTAATATTGTGTATTCTTCTTTCACCTTTCTCCTTCTCAGCTTTCTTTTCGGAGGAAAGTCAATGTCATAGATTTTATGAACAGTCCGAAAAAGCCTCTCCACATTTCCCTTCTTTGGAATAGCAAAGGCACACAGACAGATGAGGCAAACACACTTAGAATATGACATAGTGAAAAAAATCCTCTCCCATTCTGTATGAAAGTGGTAGGTTTTAGGCTTCTTACTCAGACCAACTACAGCACTCATTTTTATACCCTTTGTTGTATTTAGTTTAAATAAATTGAAGGCTAACTACGCAGCAATGTAACTGAACAAGTTAGCGCGGTTTAACGCTCATGCGTAGGGTGTCAAAGTTCAGACGTCAGATTGGCTACCCTGTATGCCAATCAAAAGACAAATGTCTTTTTAATGTCATGTGATCTACCCACACTTCCTTCACGATTGACCAGTAGATCGCGATTGACGTATTGAGCACCCCAGCTCTAAAACGTGCTAAGTGAAAGAAGCCAGACAAAACAAATGTAGGACTTTATTTAATGAAATTTTTAGAGAAGGCAAAGCTATATAGGTAGAAAGTAGATGAATGGTTGTCTGGGTCTTGGGGTGGGAAAGCGAAATGACTATAAATAGAAATGAAGAATATTTTTTTTAAACATGACTTTTTTTCAATTGATTTTTAGAGAGAGAGAAACATCAATTTGTTGTTCTATTGGTTTATGCATTCATTGATTGATTCTTGTATATGCCTTGACTGGGAATCAAACCTGAAACCTTGACATATCAGGATAATGCTCTAACCAACTGAGCTACCTGGCCAGGTCGAACATTACTCTTACTAGAATGCATCCAGCAATAATCAGTTACAACATCTTGGTGTATATTGATCCAAAAGAGTCCACTCATGCAATTGCACCAATCCTTTGTCCAATTTAAGGTTTATTTCCACTTTCAAAGTAAATTTGTAATGTACACCAATGGGGCATTCTAGGAACCACAGTAACAGTAACTTGTAATACACTGTCACTAAGGGCTGACAGGCTTGACAACTTTAAGTGCCATCAAATTCCCAACACACTTTGACCAATGCATAAAATCCTCCAGTTCTAGCTGAAGAAGGAGGGGTCTCAACTCTGCCTGAAGCTGTTTATTCTTGAAAGGAGAAACATCTGGGTCAGAAGTAGTGCTGAATTTACTAAGTGAACTTCAGTCCCAAGTTCTCAGCAAGATCAGAATGGATTTCTGCAAGGGGCCTTTTCTCGTGTTCCTGCTCCTGTTTAAGCAATGTGGCCAGGCCAGAGTGGCTTGCACCATGGAGTTAGTCATGCACATCTACATCATCTCCACTCCCGGCCCTCCCTTAAAACTGACTATGCTCCCTCATTTGGTGGTTAAGGAAAAAACCTCTATAGCCTCACAGTGTTTTTGACCAAACCCATCCTTTATCTCACTTCTCTCCAATCTACTGTAAGCATAGAATTTAGTACATTTTATCAATACCATTACTTCTCATCACACCTGATCAACGAGGTCTGCTACTCTCCCACAGGGTCTGCTTGGTCTATACTTTCTTAGACAATCCACAGGATAAGTCTAACCTGCATTTTGTTTTTCAAAAGAGCATTGTTACCATATCAGCTCCTAGAAAAGTAAGTTTTAAATACATAGGGGAAAGTCCTATGTAATGTTGCTTTGCCTCTTTTATTGAAAGACTCTGGCCAACTTTTACAGCAATTAATAGCAGCAATGAGCACTCTCTTGGAAACAAAGGATACTAGAGTTTGTGAAAGACAGCAGTTGTTCTTTGTTATGTGAACTCACATCATTTCAGGTATCATATCTAGCAAGGACACCCTCAGTTTTATTGGGTATTTTAAGGCTCTCTGATGATGGACACCCAAGACCACTGAGAATGTCATCTGCAGCTTGCCAGTCAACAAGATCCCATTATACAGTGAAAACTATCCACATCAGAACTGTCCTCTAATCCCACAGAAACATTCCAGTTCAATGTCCTTTAACACCAATTATACTGAATAACAAAATTCATTCAATAAATCAGGCCATAGGCCTTTCAATGACAAAAAAAATCACTTTTAATTTTTATCTTTCACAATAGCTTTATTCAGACACTTTTTACAGAAACACAGACCACAAGTATTTTTACACGGAGACTAACACACCAGCTTCCAGGAGACCATCTACTCATCTCAGTTGGAAGACAAACGGGAAAGGGAAAAGGGGCACAACTGGCACTAGTAAGCATAGGTCTGCAGAAAACTTTTTGAGGTAATAGGAAGATTCTTGTTGGGCAGATGAAACATATTATGCTCCCTTTGTTAAAGATGGTGCTGCCCATGTGCAAGTTTTAAGAGTAAGCTTTTCCCCACACCCTTGACTGATTGGATGATGTGGGGTGGTGCACTCTCATGAGGAATCCTCCCATTATGCCTCAGAAAAGTGGCTTTGTATCAGAGACTTCCTTGTTTGTAGATTGGATTAAAGGTTTGGATTTCTACGCTATAAAGTGGGGCAGGCTGGGAGCTTGCTCTCTCGGTTCCTGAGGTATTAGAGAGGAGAGCAGATTAAGGCCACATGAAGGAGAGGAGGCAGCCAAGATGGCAGAATGCTGAGGAAGAAGCCAGTTTGTGCAGGGTTTGTGTAGAGAGAAAGAGATGGAAAACAGATGAATAAGTCTGGTGAGCTAGAAACCTTTTGATTCTAGGAAACTCGGATAAGTCAGTAGCTTTGTGAGCACTGAATGAGTGGGTTTTGGAGCCCAGTGTGTGTTTTTGCTTTCCTGCCGGGTGCTAGCTAGAATTAAAGCTGATGGCTCACCAGTTCTTGACTCCGTTGTTTCATTACCGTCTCTTCGAATCTAATGCGAACCTGCACTGGCCTGGCGGCTGTGATCGTGGTCTTGGACACTGGCCATACAGTTCTAAAGAAGGATTAATAATGGTTACACAACTCTATGAATTTACTAATACTCATTGAGTGGTACACTTAAAATTTATGGTAAATTTCAATAATGCATTTAAAAAAAACATAAACAACGTGTCCATTCTGAATATAGAAAGAAGCCAAGATCACAACACGGATATAGGTATAGTACTATCATGCTTGGCTTAAATGGTCTTATCAACTTCGGTATTCCATGAGCTGCCCTCAACATGGGAAAATGTTCATTAATGACCCCCCCAAAATTTAAAAACTTATTTTTGTTGAATGTTTTCTTTTAATAATTTAGTAGCATGAACCTCTCCTTAGTTTTCCTTTTCTTTTACTCCCATTCAAATTCCTTACTCTAGGATGGCAGGTTGCCCATTTAAATAGAACTTTATGAAACTGTATGGTCTTCAACAAAGCAATAGTAAAATGAGATTCCATTTATAACTGTAAAAAGTTGGCATAAAAGTGGATCCATTTTAAAATAGAGCTAGGTCAGTCATTTCAGAGGAAATACCTTGCCTCCTTTAACTTTTGAAATGTTTGAACTGGGTAAAAACAACCTTTGGAATGGGCCAAACAAATATTTTATTTCAAACAACTATTTGTAAAGCTAACAGGAGATATACATCCTGACTACCACCAGACTAAAAGTTAAAGACATTCTTTTGAATTAGCATCTTTACCTAATAGAAATTTCTTTCTTCTACTCATGCAATTGTTTCCTTTCCCATTCTCATAAAAACCCCTTGCCTTCACTGTGTCATTTGAACACTTTGGTTTTCTATCTGAATCAATGCTTGCTGAACAGCTATTTTATGATTTCAGATTAACATTTGTTGCCTGTACAGCCAGTAGTCGTGGCCACCATCACAGCCGCCTGACCCGTGCAGGTTCCCATTAGATTCAAACAGTCAGTAATGAAACAACGGAGCCAAGAACTGGTAAGCCATCAGCTTTAGTTCTAGCTTGCACCCGGCAGGAAAGCAAAAGCACACACTGGGTTCCAAAACCCACTCATTCAGTGCTCACAAAGCTACTGACTTATCCGAGTTTCCAAGAATCAAAGGTTTCTAGCTCACCAGACTTATTCACCTCTGTTTCCCATCTCCTTCTCTCTACACAAACTCTGCACAAACTGGCTTCTTCCTCAGCATTCCACCATCTTGGCTGCCTCCTTTCCTCCAGGTGGCCTTAATCTGCTCTCCTTACTAATACTAACCTCAGGAACCGAGAGCAAGCTCCCGGTCTGTCCCACTTCATAGTGTAGAAATACAAACCCTTAATCCAATCTACAAACAAGGAAGTCTCTGATACAGTCACTTATCTGAGGCATACTGGGAGGATTCCTCATGAGAGTGCACCACCCTACATCATCCAATCAGTCAAGGGTGTGGGGAAAAGATTACTCTTAAAACTAAGCCTTAGGCTATAACGAGCCAGCCTGCCCACAGCAGCCTTTCCCCGAAAACACATTAATATTAACGAACTTCCATGTGGGCAGCGTCATCTTTAACAAAGTGAGCATAATATATTTTATCTGCCCAACAATCCACCCCTATGCTCACTTTACTATCCACAATCTATACCACCGGCATTCCCGTACAAGAAAATTAAGTACATTACACAAATTACAACAGCATGACAAATCATACAATTTCAACAATTACAAAGGTACATTTCACCAGTCTCTGAGCACTTTGCCAAAAGTGCAAAATGTTCTTGGCCTTCTCTGTTGCCATCTGAAAGGCTTCCCAGGCAGGGGGAGGGCCTACATCAAAGCCGCCCCACAACCCCATCAGGGTATTTCACATTGTCCAAAATTTATAAGTCCATTCAACAAAGGAGCCAGTGCTCACTCGGTCATAGTCCAGGAAATCAGTCCACACACATGAGGTGTTAGCCTCCCACCTCATTCCTGCCATCATGGCAGGTCTCACATGTCCTAAAGAGAAGCATGTGGCAATGGCAGTCAGCATTTCCATCTCTGCTCTGGGGAGCATGATGGCTTCCACCCCTATGTCCCAAAATCGCAGACCTACCGGCAGCTTGGCAGGCACTCCCTGCCATTTCAGCTGGGCTCTCATCTTCTGGAGACTGCAGATTGCAACTCTAGCTGGATTCTCCTCATCCTCCAAAGATGAACTGGAAATATCAGCTCCTGCCGCTGGGCTCAAGCCCCGGGCTGCCACTGCCTTCTGCTCCATGGGCCTTACAGCCCTCGCCTCAGCCTCAGCTTCAGCCCCAGCCTTAGCTTCAGCCCTGGCCTTCTGCCACTGCTGGCTCTCCACAACATCCAGGGCAATCTCCAACCCACTAACCTGTGATTCCTTCTCCAGCGGCTCCTCCATTTCCAGGAGAATCTTGCAAACCTGGTTGGCCTCATCCTCCAGCGCTTCCTCCAGCTCCAGGGTCAGCATCTCTTTCTCTCATGGTTCCTCCAGCTCCTTCCACTGCTCGGTTTGCAGGTCCCTGGCAGCCTCTTCCATAGAGCTCTCGGTTTCCTCATGCATGGCTATAAAAGTCAGCCAGCCAACAGTCCCCCCAAAAAACAGCCATAGGGAACCATAACAGCAGCCAATCCTCTACTCCACCGCTCAAAGGTGGTGGTGGCTCCATACTGATCTGTATTGAATCCTGCCGACTACGCCAAATGTAAAGCCAGTAGGCAGGATCACCATCACCACAGCCTGGCTGACACAGGTTCGCATTGGATTCGGACAGTCAGTAATGAAACAACAGAGCCAAGAACTGGTGAGCCATCAGCTTTAATTCTAGCTTGCACCTTGCAGGAAAGCAAAAACACACACTGGGCTCCAAAACCCACTCATTCAGTGCTCACAAAGCTACTGACTTATCCGAGTTTCCAAGAATCAAAGGTTTCTAGCTCACCAGACTTATTCACCTCTGTTTCCCATCTCCTTCTCTCTACACAAACTCTGCACAAACTGGCTTCTTCCTCAGCATTCTGCCTTCTTGGCTGCCTCCTCTCCTCCATGTGGTCTTAATCTGCTCTCCTTTCTAATACTAACCTCAGGAACCAAGAACAACCTCCCGGTCTGTCCCACTTTATAGTGTAGAAATACAAACCCTTAATCCAATCTACAAACAAGGAAGTCTCTGATACAAAATCATTTATCTGAGGCATAATGGGAGGATTCCTCATGAGAGTGCACCACCCTACATCATCCAATCAGTCAAGGGTGTGGGGAAAAGCTTACTCTTAAAACTAAGCCTTAGGCTATAACGACCTAGCCTGCCCACAGCAGCCTGTCCTCGAACACACATCAATATCAACGAACTTCCATGTGGGCAGCGCCATCTTTAACAAAGTGAGCATAATATATTTTATCTGCCCAACATTGCCTTACATTGGCTTTTTATTTTTTATTTTTAGGCTGACATAATCAATAAAAATACTGAGGGTAATTTAAAAATTGTATTGCAGATTATTTAGGAACTGGAGATGTAAGAACAGAATTGGGGAAGAGATCAAGGAGGACATAAAGAAATGAAAGAACTGAAGGAAAGACCAGAGAAAGGAAGTACTCATCTGTTCCTCCTAGTTTTGTAAATTGTTAATGACAATTGTATTCTAACAAATGGATTTGATGAGCCAGGGCTGCAGGGAATGGGAAATCATGGCTGGTTTCCAAAGAAAGTTGTTAACAAATGGTAGGACTCTTTCTCCAAAGTGGTTTAATTAGAATGTTTCAGTATTAAAGCTCCAAAAATAACTTGAGAGCTACACCTAACAAATTAGGTTCTTTTTTTTAACTGGAGAAAGAAAAAGGGCAACTGACTATTACTGATGTTATCAAAATAAAAATTTGATACCAGTGGCACAAAGTTAATTTCTACAGCCTAGTCTGAGATATTTATTTTCTATTTTTGCACCAGAAAGTTCTAAAGTAGCAATTGGACCAAAGGTGTGTTTCAGTTCCAAACCTGAGAGAAATGTAACCTTCTACATATTATTATTACCTTTTAAGTCACTTTGAAAATCTTCTCTTTCCTTTCTCTGTTTCTCTAGTTTTCTTCTCCTTAAGCAGGAAAGGCTTTTGCTTCTTCTTAAAGAGCTAACATGCCCCACCGAGAAAGAATTCAAGCAAGGCAGTTCCCTGCTACAAAAAATAACAGGCATGGGATTTTGAGTTTATTTGCTTAGTGTACCATTTGGGCACAATGATAGATAACCAAAGGCACGGGCATAAAGTTTACCACCATTGTAGTCACAACGGTCCACATGTATGTAAAACTTTTGCACAACTTCAGTCCATTTTTTGGTATTGGATGAACTGGCCTTACTTGGAAGAGCAAGAAAGCTTTGTTTCATTTAATATGTTCTGTTGCCTACAATAATGGGGGAGGGGAGTTTAACAGTGCTTTGAAGGAATAAAGGACTTTGGCTCCTTTTGGTGAAAGAGATTGGTTATTCTCTCCAGAGGGAAGGATTGATTGCATTGCTTTGGAGGCACCAGCTTTGGAGATTCGGATATTTATGGGAATATTTACAGTGGTGGGATTCAGCCAGTTTGCACTGGTTCAGCAGAAACTGATACCTAATTTTTTGTTGAGTTTGGTGAACCAGTTGTTAAAATTGCACTTCTCATCAGGGTTGTCTCTAAGGTGGGCACCTGGGTAGCCGCCCAATGGGGAAATCAGAAATTTACATTCCTTACTTTTTTTTAACTTTCATCTACACAACAGTGTATTCTAAGTGCCTGTATCTAATGGATTGTGAACATTTAAAATCAAGTTGTAGCCAACTTCAAGATAGGAATAAATTACAATTTCTCAATTTGTTGAAGCCAGATTACTAGAATATTGAAGTGCTAGTTCCATGAAAAGCAGCTGAAGAACAATTGTTTGTATTTAATGACATTTTTAATTACCAAGTTGATATTTAATAATTATTGAGATTTTGTGAAAAATGTTTTAAAAAATTCCCAGGACTATGCAATTTCTGAAAGTATTCAAAGAGCTAAAAATATTGTTAGAACAATTGCTGTGTAAGTTCAGCAGAAGTGGAAAGGGCATTTTTTAAGATAAACATAATGTGTTCAGAGAAGTCACCTGTTTCTAATATATCAAACACAATGACTATTTGTCTACTCGGCCTACCTCTAAAGGAATGGGATCCTACTCCTACAGTGAAACATGGTTAAGGATAAATCAGACAGCAGGTGATGCTCGGATAGAAGCAAAAAAAATTGTAAATGAGGATGCCAATCAAGAAACAATATGGGCCTGACCAGGCGGTGGCGCAGTGGATAGAGCACCGGACTGGGATGCAGAAGACCCAGGTTCAAGACCCCGAGGTCACCAGCTTGAGCACAGGCCCATCTGTTTTCAGTAAAAGCTCACCATCTTGGACCCAAGGTCGCTAGCTCGAGCAAGGGGTCACTTGGTCTGCTGAAAGTCCACGGTCAAGGCACGTATGAGAAAGCAATCAATGAACAACTAAGATGTCACAACGAAAAACTGATGATTGATGCTTCTCATCTCTCTCTATTCCTGTCTGTCTGTCCCTATCTTTCCCTCTCTCTCTGTCCCTGTAAAAAAATAAATAAATAAAAGTTATAAAAAAAAGAAGCAGTATGGAAATATCTTAAATAACAGTTTTATTGTTTTTTGTTAGATATTATTTAATATTTTTATTAATATTTTAAAGTTCTTCCTCATAACATAATGTGATTTTGTGTACCTCTTTTATTGTTCTTATTTAAGTATTAAATGCATGAAATAATAAACTACCTTTCGGTATATCATTATTTTATACTTAAAACAGTCATTAAGGCAGAGAACCATTTCTTAAATTATTTGAATCCCACCACTGAGCATTTGGTTTCATAATGAGGGTAGTGGGTTCTGTATGGAAATAGACTTGAAATCGGGGAGCTAAGCTGTAACAATTTTTATCAGTTAAAAACAAAATATGTTTGCGAATTCCACAACAGGAACAGGAAGGTCAGGTTGGTCTGAACAATGCTATAAAGTCTCTGAAGAGTACTGCCAATTCTTTGTTTTGGCTCTACTTTCTTAAAGCTGCTTCCTCCTTGGCCAGAAGCTATTCACCCTTTCCTGAAACATGGCTACCAGAGGGGACACATTAGAAAACATCCAAATGTTCCTGTGGCTTTGTTCCCTTCAACTCCCACTGGTGGAAAACTTGACGGCCTGTCCTCTTTCCTGAAGCACAATCACCAAAGCTGTTTGTGTTTTGGGCTCCTTTCTAACAAAATACTTGTAAAGTCTTTCAAAGACACCAGGAGATTCCAACATACCAGTTCATCACTACCCACATTATCCCTCTAGGTATGGGTTACTTGACTTTCCTGAGGTTTCTTTTTTCCTTTTTCTTTTTCTTTTCTTTTCTTTCTTTTTACAGGGACAGAGAGAGTCCGAGAGAGGGATAGATAGGGACAGACAGACAGGAACAGAGAGAGATGAGAAGCATCAATCATCAGTTTTTCGTTGCCGTTGTGATACCTTAGTTGTTCATTGATTGCTTTCTCACATGTGCCTTGACCGCGGGCCTTCAACAGACCAAGTGACCCCTTGCTCGAGCTAGTGACCTTGGGTCCAAGCTGGCAGCTTTTGCTGAAAACAGATGGGCCTGTGCTCAAGCTGGCGACCTCGGGGTCTTGAACCTGGGTCCTCCACATCCCAGTCCGAAGCTCTATCCACTGCGCCATCACCTGGTCAGGCAACTCCCCTGAAGTTTCTAAAGTAAAGCCAAGATTATAAAAATTATGCAAGTATCAAAACCCTAAAGTATGTATTCCAGTTCTATTTTGAGTTGCAAAAGTTGTATTGTTTCTTGGAATAGTCACAGTCTAAACTTTTCTTCTCACGCTACCTTTCAATATGTACATTGATTCTATCTGCCTTGGGATAAAAAAGAAAAATAAAACATGTCGATATAATAAAAACAACCCATAGATGCACACTTTGGTCTGAAATGTTACCCTCCTCTCGCACTTCCATAAACATACTCTTATCCTTCCTTTGTATGTGGCCACCAGTCCCATCACTTCCTCCTTTCCAGTGGTTAAGGAATCTCTTCCCATTCCCCCTGATCTTAGCTGAACCCCTTTATGTTATATCTGGATTATTTTCTAATGAATCTCTGCTAACAACTCTCTTTCCTCTAATCCAACCTAAACTATCCTATACCTTGTTCCCATATAATCTTTATTCTAAAGCCACCAAAGTCTTTCTTTGCATCATCGCCTATTGAAACACCATTTGTTCTTCTCCCTACTGAAAGAATATACTTCAAACCCCTATGCCTGAGAAGCACAGCCACCACAACTGGTACAACTGGTACTGAAAAGCCTTTCCCCACTCGTCTTCTGCAAGACAGCCATGCTGCAATGCTAGAGGGTCAGTGTGCACCTCACAATTATACCTCTTATTTTCTCACCTCTGTACCTTTGCTCACACTCTTCTTGCTTCTCAGGCATTTCCCCACTCTCACATCCTCAAATTCAAGATTTTTTTTTCTGGTTGGAGGAGAATTTTTATTACTCTTATGTACAAGGAACTCCACAGTGCACAACCTCCTTTTGCCTCACCCTGTATGTACTGGGTTTACTAAGTGCCAGGTACTCCGCTAAAAATGGGGAGAAAGTCACTGTTTCTCCTTATACTACAAATCTCAAAGCAGTATGTAAAGCCAGGGGCCAGCGCCACCATCACAGCTGCCTGACCCGTGTAGGTTCCCGTTAGATTCTTACAGTCGGTAATAAAACAATGGAGCCAAGAACTGGTGAGCCATCAGCTTTAATTCTAGCTTGCACCTGGTGGGCAAGCAAAAACACACACTGAATGAGTGGGCTCCAAAACCCACTCATTCAGCGCTCACAAAGCTACTGACTTATCCGCGTTTCCTAGAATCAAAGGTTTCTAGCTCACCAGACTTATTCACCTCTGTTCCCCAT
Organism: Rhynchonycteris naso; assembly: GCA_037038555.1. Lineage (NCBI taxonomy): Eukaryota > Metazoa > Chordata > Mammalia > Chiroptera > Emballonuridae > Rhynchonycteris > Rhynchonycteris naso. The sequence goes on along the minus strand of CM072996.1, from coordinate 249,900,679 downwards.
CTTCTTCTCTATGCACAAACTGCACAAACTGGCTTCTCCCTCAGCACTCTGCCATCTTGGCTGCTTCTCCTGGCCTCCACGTGGCCTTAATCTGCTCTCCTCTCTAAAACCTCAGGAACCAAGAGCAAGCAAGCTACCGGTCTGTCCCACTTTATAGTGTAGAAATCCAAACCCTTAATCCAATCTACAAACAAAAAAGTCTCTGATACAAAGTCATTTATCTGAGGCACAATGGGATTCCTCAGGAGAGCGCACCACCTCACATCATCCAATCAGTCAAGGGTGTGGGGAAAAGCTTACTCTTAAAACTAAGCCTTAGGCTGTACCAACCCCGGCCTGCTTACATTACAGCCTTTCCCCCACACCCATCCCAAGCATAAGGGCAAATAATATCACCTGGGTGACGGGCTTCCATGTGGGCAGCACCATTTTTAACAAAGTGAGCATATTATATTTTATCTGCCCAACACAGTATTTTTATTTATTTATTTATTTATTTATTTTTACAGAGACAGAGAGAGAGTCAGAGAGAGGGATAGACAGACAGGAACAGAGAGAAATGAGAAGCATCAATCATTAGTTTTTTTCTTTCTCACACGTGCCTTGACTGCGGGCCTTCATCAGACCGAGCAACCCCTTGCTGGAGTCAGCGACCTTGGGTCCAAGCTGGCGAGCTTTTGCTCAAGCCAGATGGGCCCGTGCTCAAGCTGGCAAGCTCGGGGTCTTGAACTTGGGTCTTCCGCATCCCATTCCGATGCTCTATCCATTGTGCCACCACCTGGTCAGGCCTCAAAGCAGTATTTTGTTCATTCATAAGAAGTAGGTTTCAATCATGACTGCTCTACTAGAGACCCCATCAAACTCTTCATTCAATGGAGAAATCTGTCAAGGCCATTAAAGAATATTAAAATCTAATTTTAATGAACTTTTCCTAAGACTATAACACTATAAACTGACCAGCTATTACATGAGTTCAATTGGACTCCTCTGTACTGGTGCTATTTTTTTAAATAACATTTTAATATTACAATCAAAAGCAGACTGCAGTATGGTCTGATATAGTTGACTATCAAGTGGTACAAACAGAGCTGGACCCTAGGCTACTTCCTTTTAACTGAAGTGCTAGTAATCCGGAATTGTGGTTGATCTTAACAAATGCCCTACAAGAGACTAAGAGGACAAGTAACCTGTTGTGGGCTGCTGAGATACACTGAATTTGAGTTTTGTTGGTGCTTTTGAGGGATACCTCTGTGGGCTTAAAAGCTTAGTCAAGGCTGACCAGGCGGTGGCGCAGTGGATAGATCATCGGACTGGAATGCAGAGGACCCAGGTTTGAAACCCAGACATCGCCAGCTTGAGTGCGGGCTCATCTGGTATGAGCAAGGCTCACCAGCTTGGACCCAAGGTCGCTGGCTCCAGCAAGGGGTCACTCAGTCTGCTGTAGCCTCCCCCCCCCCCGACCCCCCTCCGTCAAGGCACATATGAGAAAGCAATCAATGAACAACTAAGGTGCTGCAATGAAGAATTGATGCTTCTCATCTCTCTCCCTTCCTTCCTGCCTGTCTGTCCCTATCTGTCTCTCTCTCTGTCTCACAAAAAAAAAAAAAAAAAAAAAAAGTTTAGTCAAGAATCTACTTGGGGAATTTCCATGCTTATGTGAATTCCTGATATGCACATTAAAGTTTGGTCTTCTCCTATTTAAAAAAGAAAAAAGTTTACTTGGGTTTTAAAAATTAATATAAAGTTGCAAATTCAAGACTCTAATTTCCTTAATCCTGTAAATTCAGTTCACAAATGCTAACAGATCTTTCAATAATATTTGGTCTAATTTATAAACACAGTCAATTAAACACTTCCAAATACTTTAAACTGTACTTGGAAGAAAATATTTACTTTTCTTTAGTGTGTTGGGGGGCCCACCACGCCCATGTTCAGAGATTCATGGAAGGATTTACAGAACTCAGTATATACCTCTACTCATAGTTAAGATTTATAGCAACATAGTAAGTTTACATAGCTAGATCATAAAGGAAAGACACAGGCAGAATCTAGAGAACTCCTTCTGTTGTCTCACTCATGCCCTCTCCCTCCCACAAGAGGTCACACAGAGCACACTCTTCCCAGCAATGAAAAGTCAACAATATGTGTGCAATATTCTGTCCCAGGGTGTAAAGCCAGTAGCCGAGGTCAGCATCACAGCTGCCTGACCCACGCAGGTTCGCAATAGATTTGAACAGTCGGTAATGAAACAATGGAGCCACAAACTGGTGAGCCATCAGCTTTAATTCTAGCTTGCACCCGGCGGGCAAGCAAAAAACACACACTGGGCTCCAAAATCCACACATTCAGTACTCACAAAGCTACTGACTTATCCGAGTTTCCTAGCATCAAAGCTTTCCAGCTCACCAGACTTATTCACCTCTGTTTCCCATCTCCTCCTGCACAAACTCTTAACAAACTGGCTTCTTCCTCAGCACGCTGCCATCTTGGCTGCTTCCTCTCCTCCATGTGGCTTACTCTGCTCTCCACTCTAATACCTCAGGAACCAAGCGAGAGAGACCAAGCTCCCGGACTGCCCCAGTTTATAGCATAGAAAATCCAAACCTTTAATCCAATTATACATACAAGAAAGTCTCTGATATAAAGCCACCCATCTGAGGCATAATGGAATTCCTCAGGAGAGTGCACCACCCTACATCATCCAATCAGTCAAGGGTGTGGAGAAGAGCTTACTCTTAAACTAAGCCTTAGGCTATAACGACCCGGCCTGCCCACAGCCTGTTCCAGAATACACATTAATATCAACAAACTTCCATGTGGGCAGCGCCATCTTTAACAAAGTGAGCATAATATATTTTATCTGCCCAACACAGGGAAACCCACTAGAGACTTCGAGCCCAAGGTTTTTATTGGGGGATCGGTATGTAGATACATTCTGCCTAGAGTGTATCAAAATTTCAGACTCTCAAAAGGTGAGCAGAGATTCTATATAAACCATATTATTTACACAAACAGTCTCAGCAAATTGAACCACTCTTATCAGTTAAGTGTTGACTGTAATCCACCTTCTCAGATACCAGCCAAGAACCAATCTTGGGAACAAGATTTTCTTTCTTTCTTTCTTTCTTTCTTTCTTTCTTTCTTTCTTTCTTTCTTTCTTTCTTTCTTTCTTTCTTCCTTCCTTCCTTCCTTCCTTCCTTTCCTTCCTTTCTTTCTTTCTTCCTTCCTTTCTTCACAGGCACCAGGAGCAACTGTCACCAACTTCCTGGATACAAAAAAATTACGCTTCCAAAATCTCTTGATGTCTGTTTGGCAAGTAGAGCAATCAAGCTGCCCTGTGTGTGCCACTCACAACAGAACCTTTTCTTGGGGGGCAGGCCTTTCTAAGGATAGCAATTTCTGACTTGCTGTGATAACTCTTTTCTGCACACTAAAGTACTCCTATTTTCTAATTTAATAAACTGAACCTTACCAAGTACTCAACCCATATAGCCTGACCAGGCGGTGGCACAGTGGATAGTGTCGGACTGGGATGCGGAGGACCCAGGTTCGAGACCTGAGGTCGCCAACTTGAGCATGGGCTCATCTGGTTTGAGCAAAAGCTCACCAGCTTGGACTCAAGGTCGCTGGCTCCAGCAAGGGGTTACTCGGTTTGCTGAAGGCCCGCGGTCAAGACGCGTGTGAGAAAGCAATCAATGAACAACTATGGTGTTGCAACACGCAACAAAAAACTGATGATTGATGTTTCTCATCTCTCTGTTTCTGTCTGTCTGGCCCTGTCGATTCCTCTCTCTGACTCTGCCTCTGTAAAAAAGAAAAAGAAAACATATAAAGCAAATAATTAAAATCATAAATATGGTCAATCTTAGTTCTTTTAAATGTTCCATCATTTTCTACAAACTTAGTGAGAACATATCTTTAAACCAAAAGCTTAAATTACTTATTCAATTACACATTTGCAATTGGATGGGCAAATTTTTTCTCATATTGAAATAGGCCAAATTCTATACAATAATGCAAATATATAACATAACCATAAGGAAAAATTCTTTAATATAAAGGTATTAACATGAATTTTATTATCTTTAAACATTTCTATGATTAAACGCAAATCTTTCTTTGAACAGTGTGTATGTGTGTGTGTGTGTGTGTGTGTGTATATATATATATATGATTTTAGAGAGAGAGAGAAAAACATTGATTTGTTATTCCACTTATTTATGCATTTACTGGCTGATTCTTGTTTCTTCCCTGATGGGGACTAAACTCACAACCCCCACAACAGTGGTGTATCTGAACAACGCTCTAACCAACTATGCTAACCAGCCAGGTGCTAAATTTAAAACTTCTTTAACATAAATAATGAAATTGTATATTCTTTCATATTCCTGCTATTTTTTAGAACCATACCTTTTTTAGATAAAAAAAATATATATCAGATTGAATATTGGACATTCATTGCTTATGGTTTTCTCTATGTGGTCCCTACTTTCAAAGTCATTTTTCTTCTATTTTTTAGAGTAGTTTTAGGTTCTCAACAAAATTGAGTGGAAAGTATAGAGATTTCTCATATATATCCTCTACTCTTCCTACCAAACACACACATCTGTACTATCAACATACCACACCAGAGTGGTCACTTGTTGATCAACACATCATAATTACCCAAAGTTAATAGTTTAAATTAGAATTTGCCTTTAATGTACATTCTATGGATTTTGACAAATGCATAATGACATGTAATCCATCATCATAATTAATACAAAATGGCTATCCTGCCCTAACAATCCATCAATCTCTTTACTTTTTGTATAATTGTCTTTTCCTCAATGTTTTATAACTAGAATCATACAGTATATAGCTTTTCCAGATTTACTTCTTCACTTAATAATATGCATTTAAGTTTCCTCTGTGTCTTTTCATTGATTGACAGCTCATTTCTTTTTGGCCTTGAATAATATGCCATTGTCTGGATGTACCACAGTTTATCCATTCACCTACCAAAGGATATCTTGGTTGCTTCCATTTTAGAAATTATAAATAAAGTTGCCATAAACATCCACATTGAGGTTTTTGTGAAGACAAGTTTTCAGTTCACTTGGGTAAATAAGAAGGAACATAATTGATAGATCCCATGTAAGAGTATGTTTCATTTTGTAAAAAACCGCCAAACTGTCTTTCAAAGTGGCTGAACCAATTTGTATTCCTCCAACAATGAATGTGAGTTCTTGTTGTTCCATAACCTGAACAGTATTTGATGTTGTCAGTGTTCTGGATTATGGTCTTACTAATAGGTGTAAGAGTACTAATCGGTATAAGAGTATCCATTATTTTATTTGTTTGAAGATTATATTTATTGATTTTACAGAGAGAGGAGAGAGAGGGAAGGGACAGTGAGAAGTGTCAACTCATAGCTGCTTCACTGTAGTTGTTCATTTATTGTTGGTTGTTGTGTGTTTTGTTTTGTTTTGTTTTTGTGGCAGAGACAGAGAGAGTCAGAGAGAGGGACAGATAAGAACAGATGGGCAGGAACGGAGAGAGATGGGAAACATCAATTCTTCATTGCAGCTCCTTATTTGTTCATTGATTGCTTTCTCATATGTGCCTTGACTAGGGGGCTACAGTAAACCGAGTGATCCCTTGCTTGAGCCAGCGACCTTGGGCTCAAGCTGGTGAGCCTTGCTCAAACCAGATGAACCCGTGGTCAAGCTGGCGACCTTGGGGTCTCAAACCTGGGTCTTCCACATCCCAGTCCAACTCTCTATCCACTGCACCACAGCGTGGTCAGGCTGGTTATTTTGTTTTGACCAGGCAAGCCCAGGGATTTGAACCAGTGACCTCAGCATTCCAGGTCAATGCTTTACCCACTGTGCCACCACTGGCCAGGCATAGTACCCATTATTTCAATTTTAGAATGGCATATAATATGGAACATCTTTTATATGCTTATTTACTATCTTTATATCTTCTTTGATTAAGTGTCTGTTGAGGTCTCTTGTCCATTTTTTGATCAAGGTTGTTTGCTTGCCTATTGTTAAGTTTTAAGTATTCTTTGAGTTTTAAGTGTTAGCAGATATCTTTTGCAAATATTTTCTTCTCATCTGTGGTTTGTCTCCTCATTCCCTTGACAGTATCTTTCACATATCAAACATTTTAATTTTAATGAAGGCTAGCTTACCACTTATTTCTTTGATGGGCCATGCCTTTGGTGTTGTATCTTAAAAGTCTTTGCCTTATTCAAGGTCTTCTATGTTTTCTCCTGTGTTATCTTCTAGGAGTTTTATAGTTTTGTGTTTTCCATTTGGGTCTATGATCCACCTTAAATTAACTTTTGCAAAGGGTGTTAAGTCTGCGCCATATTTTTGTATGTGTCTATCCATTTGTTCCAGTACCATTTGTTAAATACTATCTTTGCTCCATTGTTTTACCTTTGCTCCTTTATTAAAGGTCAGTTCACTATATTTATGTGTGTCTCTGTTCTGTTCTATGATCTGGCTATTCTTTTGCTGATACCACACTGTCCTGATTATTGTAGTCTTGAAGTCAGGTAGCATCAGTCCCCAGGACAATGTTGAAAGGGACTAATGAGAGAGGACATCCATGCCTTTCTGCCTTATCTTCATGGGAAAGCTAGTTTTAAGTATGATGTTAGCTATAGACTTTTTGTAGATGTTCTTTATTAAACTGAGGAAGTTCTCCTCTTTTCCTAATTTGCTGAGAGTGTTCAATCATGAATGAGTGTTAAATTTTGTCAAATGCTTTAAGAGCATCTATTGATATGATCATGTGATTTTCTTCTTTAGCCTATTGATGTAATAAATTATATTAATTTATTTCAAATTTTGAACTAAGCTGTATACCTAGATAAATCCCACTTGGCATATAATTCTTGGTGTAAAATCCTATGTGGTATATAAGCATTTTTACATTGTTAGAGTCAGTTTGCTAATATTTTGTCGAGACTTTACATATCTATGTCATGAGAGATAGTGGTCCATAGTTTTCTTGTCATATCTTTGTCTGGTTTTGGTATTAGGATAATGTTTGTCTCACAGAATAAGTTAGGAAGTATATTCCCTTGGCTTCTATTTTCTGAAAGAAATTGTAGAAAAATGGTATACTTTTTTCTTAAACATTCAGTGGAATTCCCCAGTGAGGCTATGTGGGCATGGTGCTTACTGTTTTGAAAGCTTATTAGTTATTGATCCATTTCTTTAAAATATAGATCTAGTCAAATTGTCTATTAGATATTTTTTACTTCAGGGAAGATAGCTTTATTGTTTGAGTGACTTTAAAGTAAAATGTTTGCTATCTACTTATTTTCAGGGGGAATTTTCAATATCAGTTATTCTCATATTAAAATTATCTTAGATATGCTCAAATACCTAATTGATTCATGTCAGATAAAAACCAGATAATCCAATTTTAATAACAATTACTTTCAATATGCAGGCATTTTAAAAAAAAATGAATTATTGTTTATTCATTTTTATTTTCCCTTAAAACATGTAACTTTACTAAGCCTGAGCATAAGAAGTATCAGCATCAAAATTTGCAGAATGGGCATCAATAGAAAGAATAAAAATTACTGAAACAGTAGTGAACTACTCTTTGTCTCTAAGAACCAAATAATCCTAGAAGGAGGTGATGGGACATATTTAGCACTGCTCCTGGGTGTCTAGTGTAGGCAGCTTAAGAACCTGGCAAAATGGTTTTTAGTTCCTTTAAGGATTATTTGAAGAGGTAGCCATATCCTAGTACTCTTAAAGGCACAGTGTCATTCTTGTGTGAAAAACCAAAGACATCCATCACTGAGTCAAAAGTTATTCAGAAAAGTTAGTGTATGAAGGTGAAGAAGTTTTAGGAACATCTTAAGAAATTAATTTTCTTTTTCGGTATGCACAAAGTAACATATGATCTTTAAATATCTCTAATCAAAGTTTATAGAGCTCTTTCAATCAGTAGAAAATAAAAATTCTAAGTGAAGGAAAGCATTTTTCAGTTTATTAGCAGGGATTGTGTTGGTGTATAAAATAATAATGAATTTTCAATTCAAGAGAATATGTTATTAGCAATATACTGAGTTTTTTCTTGCCCAAAGATAACCTAAAACAAATATGCAAACAAAAATCCCTTTTTGGTATTCACCATTTCCCCCAATTGTCAGTGACTTTTCACCCAGTTTTAATAGGAGTGCATGCTACTCATGTTTTGCAACTTAGTGGTGGACCCCTCTTTATATCCATCTTTAAAAAGACAAATCTTTTTTAAAAACCTAAGCACCCTCTCTAAGAGAATTATGTTCTGAGTGTTCCAGACAAGTTTAGAACATTGCTAATTCATACATGGTTTGGTAACTAAATTTCTTTTGATCTAATTAGATACAAGTAAGTAATCCAATATTTCTGTGTTAGTTAAGGAGACAAAAACAGATTGCAAACCCATTCTTAATTAATTGTGAAATGCTTTCCCCAGCAGCCTTACATTCCACTTATTTATTTTTTTAGCAACTTCAAGGACGATGGAAGATACAGCCTCAAAACAAAAGGAATGTTGGGTTAAAAGTGTGCTACCTGAAATTAACACAATATTGTAGGTCAACTATACATTAAAAATATTTTTAAAAGAGAATGTGCTACCAATAGCTAGAGATAAATAAATAAATAATGACTTTTTTAAAAAGGATAACATCAGCAGGAGTTGATTTTATTCATACTTGTTGAGAGAACAGTTTGGCTTATTAAGAAGGAAGAAAATGTGATTGAGTACTTAAGAACAGCCATTTCAACATCTATTTTTCAGTGTGACCAGCATGTTAAGTCATGTCCAAAAGAAGAAATAAAACAAGTACAGAAATAATTACCATAAAATATAGAAGATGAAAAATAAACAATAAAGAACTAATGAAAACTTAGAGTGATGAACACACAGTGCAATCTACTGATGATGTATTATAGAATTGTACGCCTGAAACTTCCATGATTTTATTAAACAACGTCACCCCGATAAATTCAATTTAAAAATTAGAAAAAGAGCCCTGGTTGGATATCTCACTTGGTTAGAGCATTGCCCCAAAGCACAGAGGTTGCTGGTTTGATCCCCAATCAGGGCACATACAGGAGCAGATAAATGTTCCTGTCTCCCTCTCTCTCTCTTTCTTCCTTTCCTTCCTCTCTCACTAAAGTCAATCAATAAATTAAAAAAATATTTAAAATAAAAAATAGGACTAATTGAATTAGAGAACAGTTTAGTATACTTTAAATGACCAAGATAGTTTGGGGAATAAAGCAATTCCCTCACAAGTTTAAAGATATAGTCAACTGAGGATTATACTGAGGAAGGGAATGAGATAGGAAATAAATATAATTAGGGCAGTGGTTCTTAACCTGGGTTCTATCGAAACCTAGGGCTTCGATGAGTTGGTCTCAGGGATTTGGAGAAGCCTCTGCCACGGAGGCCAGAATAAAGTAATACCGTAATTTGTTGTGAGTTCATGCACTTTGTTGGTTTTGTTCTTTGAGCAAGGTGATGTTTATGCACGGCTCATTTTGTACACCAGTATAAAAAAGATATACCTATGTCTTGAATTTGGAAAAAAAAATTATATTTTATTTATCACTAAAGAAGGGTTTGGTGAATGCGCATATGAAACTGGTGGGTTTGGTACCTCAAAAAAGGTTAAGAACCACTGAATTAGGGGGTTATAGAAGAAAGCTTTTTTTTTTTTGAATTTTCCTAAAGTGAGAAGCAGAGAGGCAAAGAGACAGACTCCCACGTCCGTCTGACTGGGATCCACCCGGCAAGTCCACTAGGGGGCGATGCTCTGCCTATCTGGGCATTGCTCCACTGCAACCAGAGCCATTCTAGCACCTGAGGCAGAGGCCATGGAACCATCCTCAGCACCAGGGCCAACTTTGCTCCAATGTAGCATTGGCTGCGGGAGGAGAAGAGAGAGACAGAGGGAAAGGGGGGGGGGGGTGGAGAAGCAGATGGGCGCTTCTCCTGTGTGTCCTGGCTGGGAATCAAACCCTGGACATTAACACATCGTGCCAATGCTCTACCACTGAGCCAACCAGCCAGGGCTGAGAGGAAAGTCTTAAACTTCTCTTTAAGATACAAGCAAGTTTGGTCATTTTTCTCTTTCTAATATGTTTGTGTGTTAAAAGTATTAATAGTGATCTTGGGGAATTAGAGCTTTTAGTGGAGTGCTAGCTCATGATTAAATTGGCTATGCTCACATTGTGCAGGGCAGGGTGTGAGCATATGCCCCAGTTTGCATGGAAGAGTCCCAGTTTATACATACTGTCCAAAGTAATTACTAGTTGTGCCCCCTTTAAAAGTACATAAATGTGGTTGTCCTAGCTTTGGATGAAAATAAAAATAATCTTTGGCGCCCTCTTGTGATTAAAGCATGAAATGCCTTTATGGAAATAGAGTTTTTTTCGAGGTTAAATTAGTAAATTTCACATTTTGATATGTTTATTCTGAGAGGAGAAACTGCCGCAAACATATGAACATGTCAAAGTGGATAATCTACTAACTTCCCCTCAAAGATCTCAGCTTTGAATTTTTTGTCATCAGACTTTCTCACTGAATATCCTTGATAGTGATTACTGATTTTGGACGCCAGGACCTTCTTCCCCATCTGGCACACTGTCATTTTCTCTAACATTACTTCTGTCTTACCTATTGGTGCATTCAATATACACGTAGGTGAGTTTTCCCAGTACACTGGCCTCTGACTACTTTGTACTCCACCCTGCCTCTGCTATGCACTCCCAAGTCATAGACCATAGACATTGTCATTATCAATTTCATTATTTTATGCATCTCACTCCCTATCATGTTACATTTTCCTACCTAGGTTCTTCTAATAACTCAAATTCAATAAAACTTTGACCCCACATGACCTACAACCCTTTACTGTTACTATTATTTCACAAAGCCTCATCCCCCACTGTTCCCTTTTGTCTCCATACCAGCTGAAATTCGACCATCATTCATTATAGTCATAATCATACCCTTGCAAACATCCTGAACTCCTTTGCTCATCTTTTGCATTGTCACTTACTTGGTAAAACTACAAACTTAGTAAAATTCACCCCCGCTCAGTGCCTACATCCCTGAAGCTGAATGTGGGTAGAGAAAAACACATAAGATTAATGATTTATCTGATTTTAAATTCATGATCAAGAATCTTAATATTGGGGCTTCTCAGTGGTGCCCAGCAACTTATACCCTATTTTCCTCTCCCATTCACTCTTCTATTTTCCTATTTCAATGTCACGATTTCTTTCTCCTCAGTACTCTCCCCCCGTAGTCATTGTCAGCTGATAACTGTATTCCCTTCTTTACTAAGAAAACTGAAGCAAAAGAGACTTTTGGGCTCCCTGCACCATATCTGCCCATCTGCCAGCATACTTTGCCTTCCCTCCTATAACTCTGGCCTAGATGAACTGTCCATGCTCCTGTTTACGGCCTAAGGCAATGTCTCCAGTTTGCAGTAAATCCCATCCCCACTACTAACTCAATAAGAACAATTGTCTCCTTTCTCTTCTACATTATCAGATATGGACATAGCTATTATTGTCTACATGCTATATATTTGTATACTGCATATTATGTATCTATATAAGTATATCTACCTCTATATCTATCCCTGTCTACTGAATCATTCCCAACAGCATATAGATATGCTGTTATTTATTTCTTTCATCTTCAACATCTCTCTTCAACATCTTTCTACCACTGCTCTATTGCTCTGCTCTTTTACAACAAAACTCTTCAAAAGAATTCTCTTTACTCACTTCACCAGTCCCTCTGTCGTTCTCCTTCAAATTCATTCAATCAGAACCACAAGACATATTATTAAGTTATTGTTTTAAGCCTCTTAGTTATAGAGCGGTTTGTATGCAGCAATACAACAGTGGAACATTACTCTGGAGAGAGCAGCACTTCTAGACCTGCTCTAGAAGGAAAGAGCCCATCCCCTGACAGATTGACATGACTTTGCCAACTTGTATCTGCAGAAACTTGGGGAGGAGCTGAGGGTATAGATTCTAAGGTTGTTAGGCTAATTGAGATAAAATAATCAAGCCAAATTCATTGACATGGAAAAATCTCAAATAAACAATATAACCTTACACCTAAAGGAACTAAAAAAAAAGAACAACAAGCAAAGTCCAAAGTGAGTAGGAAAAGGATATAATTAAGATCAGAGTGAAAATAAGTGCAACAGAATCTGAAAAAACAATACAGAAGATCAATGAAAGCAAGAGCTTGTTCTCTGAAAAGAGAAACCAAATTGATGAGCCTTTAATTATATTCAAGAAAAAAAGAGAAGAGAGAGGACCCAAATAAATAAAATCAGAAGTGAAAGAGTTTAAGTGACAACTGACACCACAAAATGCAAAGACCAAATTCAAGAAATAAGAAAAAAATACTCAAACACATTGACTTGGGTCAATTCCCTCAGGTTTTGGTATATAATGTGGTGAAATACTGGGGATGGTGCTAACGCTTTGAAAAGGTTAGCTAACAAAAGCCTGGACTTAATGATAGCCAGAGTTAATGAGGTTGAAATGCCAGCAATTCTCTAGCATACTGTAGACCAAAAAAAAAAAAAAAAAAGTAACTTTTGGGGAAATTGACCCATTATACACAACCTGCTCAGCCACCTCTTAACTAAACCCCTCTGGGAAAATCCAAATGATGCTCCTTTTACCAAAACATTAGGAAATTCATTAGGGAGGCTGGCATCAGGATCTTTGAAGAGCTCTCTAGGTCAGAGGTACTGGAGGGGGCCACAATGAAAGTGTATGCCCTACTCTCAGTGGGAATCACGGACGGGATTTGCCATGGCAAAGGCCAGATCTTGTGGTCTAGTGCTGACCATTAGAGACAATTTGGTGCAACTAACACAGTAAACCACAGGGATGGAGCACATAATCAGTGTTTGACCTTCTGTGCTTTGCGGCAATGGCTGATTGATTATGGGGCCCCAAGGAATCATAAATTGACAGTTTACTAAGGTGTTGCTTGACATGTGTAGGAAAAAATCTGTCTGCTGGGCAGAACCTAACTCAAATTGCCAAAGTGTATCCTGTACCCAATACCCAGACCTAAGTCAGTTTAGAAACTTAGAGCCCCTCTGAGGGGAAATTTGGGTACCTCTGGGAAAAGATCTTGCAACATGGCCATTTTTGTGTACCATGAATCTTCCTTCAAGTCAGCGCTTCTTAACCTTGGCATCATTTACATTTAGGGTTGGGTATTTCTTTGGCAGGGACATACACCATCCTGTACATTGCAGGATATTTAGCAGCATATCTGGTCTCTGCCCACTAGATGTCAGCAGCGCACACATATCCTTTCGCCCAGTAGTGACAGCCAAAATGTTTGCCAAACCATTGCCAAGTATGTCCTGGGTAGTAGGATTACCAGGTTTAGCAAATAAAATAACAGATTAAATTTGAATTTCAGATTCAAATGATTGCATAAGGGCATGCTTATACTAAAAATTATTTGTTGTTTATCTGAAATTCAATTTTTTTTAAATTAATTTTATTTATTCATTTTAGAGGAAAGGGAGAGAGAGAGAGAGAGATGAAGAGAGAGAGAGAAGGGGGGCAGAAGCAGGAAGCTTGAACTCCCATATGTGCCTTGACCAGGCAAGCCCAGGGTTTTGAACTGGTGACCTCAGCATTCCAGGTCGACACTTTATCTACTGCGCCACCACAGGTCAGGCCTGAAATTGAAATTTAACTGGGAGCCCTGTGGATTATTTGGCAGCTCTACCTGAGGGGCAAAAACCACTCTTGGTTAAGAACCACTGATGTAAGACAATGCTTCTCAATCTTTTAATGTGTTGAGACTCTCCATTAAAACACTAATTCTTGGGATATATTCCCAGGATTCTGATTTAGAAGAACTGGAGTAATACTTATGAATTTGCATTTTAAATGAGTTCACAAGTGTTGCTTGTCTTTCTGGTCCAGGAATTCATCTTACATATAGTAGTACTACCCCTGAGAGCTTTCCACTTGGCCGAGGAAGTATTCAATGCTTCTGAGGATTACTAGATATAACCTCTGAAATTACATTGACCCTCAACAACACCAAATGCCACCAGGTTCAAAACTTCAGAATAGCGACCCATAGATTAGCAGATAGATGGAATCTCTGCCTAAATTGGTCTAACCATGGATCCCTCATGGAGTGACAATTGTGAACCACACGACTGATGTACACAGCAACATTTCCATCATAACATGGAAGCAGTGTAGAAGAGACCAGGCCCCAGCAGGTCCAGAAGGCACAAGTAATATATGTGACCAGTTGGCTCCAAATTCCAAGTACCTTCTCCTACCACTTCTCTGCATTTTCTTCAACTTATACAAGTGTCCTCTTGGGGAATTCCCAATGAGCAGGTCACAGAAGAGAATAAAGTGCAAGTTCAGTTCTCAGATGGATCTGCAATTGACACTACACTGACAAATGTGGATGTCCATTGTAGTACGCTCAGGCATGACCATAGAAGACCATGCAGAAGGGAAATCTTCCAAGTACACAGAACTTTGAGGGGTATATTTAGTTGTTCATTTCATGCCCTTACTCTGTAATGATTTGCAGCAGTGGCTACTATATAGGCCAGGTGGTTGGGAACTTGGAAAGAACTATTTGAACAATTGGTAACAAGATGTACTGTGGCCTGACCAGGCAGTGGTGCATTGGATAGAGCGTTGGACTGGGATGCGGAAGACCCAGGTTCAAGACCCCAAGGTCGCCAGCTTGAGCACAGGCTAATTTGGTTTGAGCAAAAAGCTAACCAGCTTGGACCCAAGGTTGCTGGCTCAAGCAAGGGGTTACTCTGTCTGCTGAAGGCCCGTGGTCAAGGCACATGTGAGAAAGCAATCAATGAACAACTAAGGTGTCGCAACAGCAACAAAAAACTGATGATTGATGCTTCTCATCTCTCTCCATTCCTGTCTGTCTGTCCCTATCTATCCCTCTTTCTGACTCTCTCTGACTTCATTTATTAAAAAAAATTAAAAAAGATGTACTGTGTATGGGTCTCTTGCAGTGGCACAAAGTGTGAGAATAGATGTGTGCCGTGTATATATACAGTAGAGGGTATCCATGGTGGTGGAGGCTGTCAGACATCAGATGAGCAAGAGGACCTATTTTATAAATGTGAGGATGCCTTTTTCTCCAGGCATACCAGTGCTTGCTCAGTGGGTCCATAACAGCATGGACAGAAGTTGTAATCACATGGTTTTCACCTCTCCAAGGCCAATCTGGCTATATCTAGGGCTCAGTGCCCAATCTGCCAACAGCAGAGGCCAATACTAAGCCATGATAGGCACCATTGTCCTGGGTGACAGATGGCCACCTAGTAACAATTGATTACAATGGACTCCTCCCATCATGAAGAGAACAGTTCTTCATGCTCTCAGGGATAGCTACATATTCTGGTAAAAACTTACTTCCCCTGCCTGCAGAGCTTCTACCAACAGTATTATCATGAAGTTAGAGAATGGCTCATCTATAGCTATGATATCCAACATAACACTGTCTCTGACCAAGGCATATGTTACGGCCAAGGAGGTTTGAAAATATGCTCGCGCTCTCTAAATCCACTACATACGCTTATCACGCAGAAACAGCTAGTTTGCCAGAACAGTGAACTGGCCTGATGAAGGCTCAGTTATACTGTCAGATGGGACACCATGCAAGGTTGGGATGCTGTCCTACAGCATGAGGTATATACCTTAAGAGAGAAGCCAATATTGCACAGAGCAAGAACGTGGGGGTGGGGACCAGGGAGAGGAATGGTTCCTCCATCTACACTGGGCTCCTAGGTAATTCTCTTACATGTTAGCCATACTCCTGCCTCCATTGCCTCTCCCCAAATACTTTCCTCCACTCTATTTAAAGTTGCAAAACCTGTTTTTTGCATTCCTGATTAGCCCTTGCCTTACTATAGTTTTCTCTCCAGCCCTTCTCACCTTCTAACAAACTATATTATTTACTTGGGTATTGTCTGTTATCTGTCTTCTTCGATTAGAGGGTTAGATTTACAAAAGTGGGGTTCTATTTCATTTCCTGTTCTATACCCAGTGCCTAAGACAGTGTCTGAAACACAGTAGGTGCTCAATAAATACTTGTAGATTGACTTGAATGAGTATCATTAAAATTCTTGGAGAAGAGTAAACAAATATCTCTTGTCTATTGTCTTTTTCTACATTAGGGATTGGTTAGCATTTTTTCTTTTTCTGTAAAAGGTAGACTTTAAATATTTTAGGCTTGTGGGCCATGCAGTTGCTGTCACAACCACTCTGCCTGGCACTGTAGTGTTAAAGCAGCCACAGACGGTTGTAAATGGATGGGTGATGAGAGAAGAGGAAAGAGGATTTGCTAAGCCCTGGGAATTGGAAGGCTGAAAAGGGAGTTCATACAGAAAGTCATTGAAAGGAAATATTTTACACAAATATATGCAATTAATTTCTCTTTCATGCCCTTCACTCCACCATCAGACCTAAGACTAGTGAAGTTAAATTTTCAGTTTGACTTTACCTTTGGAATATTGTACATTTAAAGCTCCCATGGAGTACATTTACTAATACAACCTCCAGGTGGAGCCCCATTTTTCTTTCTCACTAAGCTGTTTTTATTCCACATGTATTGAGCACCTACCATGTGCCAAGAACTAAGAGTTAAGTACAGCTTGAATTAGACAAAGACCTTCTCCTCAGCAGCTTACATTCTGATGAAGGCATATGATAAATATGAATATAATTATATACATAAGGATATTTCAGTTAGTGATATGTCTTACAAGGAAGTGTCATAGAGTAATAGGAGGCTTCCTTGAGGAGATACGGTTTGAGCTGAAAACGGAATAAGTGAGAATTAGCTATGTAAAGACCTGAGGGTTGAGTTTTTTCCTTTTATTATGGTGAAATATTCATAACATAAAATTTACCATTTTTAAGGACAGAGTTTTATGACATTAAGTACATTTACATTATTATACAACCATCATCACCATCCATCTCCAGAACTTTTTTCATTTTCCCAAACCGAAACTCTGTACCCATTGAATATAACTTATCACTCCCTTTTCTTCCCAGTGGCAACCAATATTCTACCTTCTGTTTCTATGAATTTGATTACTGCAGGTACCTCCTATAAGTGGAATCATACAGTATTTTTTCTTTGATAACTGGTATATTTCACTTAGCATAACATCATGAAGGTTTACACATGTTGAAGCACGTGTCAAAAATTTTAAGGTGGAATAATATAATAATATTTCATTATATGCATACACCACATTTCGTGGTATTTATCTGTTGCTGCCTTTTGGTTATTGTGAATAATGCTGCTATAAATATGGGTGTGCAAATCTCTCTTTGAATGCCTGTTTTCAATTCCTTTGGTATATACCCAAAAGTGGAAGTGCTTGATTGTATGGCAATTCTACGTTTAATTTTTTTAGGAACTGGCAAGCTGTTTGTCACAGCAGTTGCAGCATTTTACATTTTTACCAGCAAAGCACAAAAGTTCTAGTATCTTCACATCCATGGCAACAGTTATTTTTCTTTTTTCCTTTTTTTTTTTCAACCAGGGAGAGATACAGAGAGAGGGACAGATAGGAACAAACAGACAGGAAGGGAGAAAGATGAGAAGCATCAAGTCTTTGTTGTGGCACCTAAGTTGTTCATTGATTGCTTTCTCTTATGTGCCTTGACTGAGGGGCTACAGCAGAGGAAGTGACCCCTTGCTTAAGCCAGTGACCTTGGGCTCCAGCCAGCGACCTCTGGGCTCAAGCCAGCAACCCTGTGCTCAAGCCGAATGAGCCTATGCTCAAACCGGCAACCTTGGGGTTTTGAATCTGTGTCCCAGTCTGACTCTCTATTCAGTGCACCACCACTTGGTGTTGTAGTAATATAATGTTATAGTAATTAAATATATAGAAATATAAAAAATATGGGAGATATATAAAAATAATTAAGATATAATATTAAAATTAATTAAGGAAATTAAGAAACGTTATGCCATCTGGATAGGAATTAATATAGTGTGTGTGTGAAGTTATACATAGATAAGAAGTGGCTTGATGTCATAACTCTGTAAGTTAACGTAAATAAGAACATCTTAAAAAGTAGTTTGATAACATTTCAGTAGATTAACATGAAAGGGGTTCCCTGCAAGGAACTCCCAAAAAGCTGGTTTGAGGTGTAATCCTGTAGACTGACACCTGTTAGAAGGCATTGGCCAGAAAAGGTACTAAAGCTGAGGGGCCCCCTGCTGTGTAATCCTGTAGACTGACACCTGTTAGAAGGCATTGGCCAGAAAAGGTACTAAAGCTGAGGGGCCCCCTGCTGCAGTAGTCTCCCAGACTCCACTGTAAACGTGGACTGTCTCCACACAGCTCTGAGCTATGACCAAAGATAGTCAAGAGGAACACACAGACAGGACCCCCTTAAACTGTACCCAGGCATGCTGAAAGGATTTGTGAGTAATAAATTGCCTGTGTGATTCTTGCAACTAATTTGTGTGTCTGTTGTGTTTTTCCTCTGGTGGCAGTTAGTGTCGGCACTTATCGGTAGCATCCTCATAGCCACCTCAAGAGTAGTCTCAAAGAGGCTGCCAGCCCTGCTGATAAGCAGGAGTGTCCCACTCCATGGGGAAGTAGAATCAGGGACGCCTGATTGACGTAGAGCTTGAGCTCTACTGGGACACCTGGTCAGGCTCCTTTTTTCTTTTTTAATTCATTCTAATCGTTATGAAGTAGTAGTTCATTGTGGTTTTAGCTTACATTTTCCTGATGATTAGTGATACTGAGCAATTTTTTATATGCTTATTAGCCATTTGTATGTCTTCTTTGGAGAAATATCTATTCAAGCCCTTTGCCCTTTTTTTGTTGGGTTGTTTGTTTGACTTTTGTTATTGAACTGTACGAGTTCTTTATACATTTTAGATATTAACCCTGTATCAAATATATGATCTGCAAACACTTCTCCCATTCAGTAAGTTGTCTTTTCCCTCTCTTAATAATGTCATTGGTGCATAAAAGTTCTTAATTTTGATGTAGTACAATTTATCGAGTTTTTCTTTTGTTGCCTGTTTTTTTAGTGTCATATTCAAGAAATCACTGTCAAATCCAATGTCATGAAATGTAGGAAAATGGCTGAGAGATTAAACTGCAGCCTTGAGACAAGTCTTTGGTGTGGACTTCGGAACGCCAAGTCCTGCAGGGGCAGAATGCTGCTGTGGCAAGCACTACTCTGATTGTTTATAACAGGGGTGCCCACACTTTTTCAGCTTGCGAGCTACTTATAAGATGACCAAGTCAAAATGATATACCTACAATAAAAATGCAAAACATAAATTTATTTCTTCTATATTATCATTATTTAAGTTACTATTATTACTATTTAATATTGTGTATTCTTCTTTCACCTTTCTCCTTCTCAGCTCTCTTTTCAGAGGAAAGTCAATGTCATAGTTTTTATGAACAGGCCCCGACATTTCCCGTCTTTGGAATAGCAATGGCACACAGACAGATGAGGCAAACACACTTAGAATATGACATAGTGAAAAATTCCCCTCCCATTCTGTATGAAAGTGATAGGTTTTAGCCTTCTTACTCGGACCAGCTATGGCACTCATTTTTATACCTGTAAAGCCAGTAGTTGGGGTCAGGATCACAGCTGCCTGACCCATGCAGGTTCGCATTGGATTCGGACAGATGGCAATGAAACACAGGAGCCAAGAACTGGTGAGCCATCAGCTTTAATTCTAGCTTGCACCAGGCGGGCAAGCAAAAACACACACTGGGCTCCAAAACCCACACATTCAGTGCTCACAAAGCTACTGACTTATCCGAGTTTCCTAGCATCAAAGATTTCTAGCTCACCAGATTTATTCACCTCTGTTTCCCATCTCCTCCTGCACAAACTCTTCCTCAGCACTCTGCCATCTTGGCTGCTTCTCCTGGCCTTCACGTGGCCTTACTCTGCTCTCCTCTCTTCTACTAACCTCAGGAACTCTGGAACCAAGAGAGAGAGAGATCAAGCTCCCAGACTGCCCCAGTTTATAGCCTAGAAAATCCAAACCTTTAATCCAATTATACATACAAGAAAGTCTCTGATACAAAGCCACCCATCTGAGGCATAATGGAATTCCTCAGGAGAGTGCACCACCCTACATCATCCAATAAGTCAAGGGTGTGGAGAAGAGCTTACTCTTAAACTAAGCCTTAGGCTATAACTACCCGGCCTGCCCACATTACAACTTTCCCCCCACACCCATCACAAGCATAAGGGCAAATAATATCACCTGGGTGATTGGCTTCCATGAGGGCAGCACCATCTTTAACAAAGTGAGCATATTATATTTTATCTGCCGAACAATACCCTTTGTTGTATTTAGTTTAAATAAATTGAAGGCTAACTACATAGCAATGTAACTGAACAAGTGAGCGCGGTTTAACGCACATGCGTAGGGTGTCAAAAGTTCAGACGTCAGATTGGCTACCCTGTATGCCAATCAAAAGACAAATGTCTTTTTAATGTCATGCGATCTAGCCACACTTCCTTCACGATCGACCAGTAGATCGCGATCGACGTATTGAGCACCCCTGGTTTATAGGAAGCAGCTGATCCCGATAGCCATTTTCCTACATGCCGGGGGGGCATCTCTTAGTCATCTTTCTCTGCACCTGAATTCATTGTAGACTAATTTGACCCAGGTTCTGCTAATTTGCTTGATGAGCAACGAGACCAATAAATATGACAAGGCTGCAGAGGTCTGGGCTCTCAGTCCTAAAGGCTGGGAGTCCTCTGTACCCATCATTTCTCTAGGTTGTGTCTTGTGTGGTTTTTCTTAAGTCCTGCAGCACCTTCCACTCATGCACACCCACTGCTGAGCTGGTCTCAGCAATGAAGCTTTTCCCCCATGTTTATGTATAAGAGTTTTATACTTCTAGCTCTTACATTTACGACTATAGTTCATTTTTACTTAATTTATATGGTAGAAGATAAGGGTTTAACTTCATTCTTTTGCATGTGGATATCCAGTTATCCCAGCACCATTTGTTAAATAGACTACCTTTTCTTCAATGGTACTCTTGAAAAACCTAAATTGATCGTGTAAATGAGAGTTTATTTCTGGACTCTCTATTCTGTTCCATTGGTCTGCATATCTATCTTTATGCTAGTACCACAGTTTTGATTATTACAGCTTTTTTGAGGGTAGAGTTATAAATCAGTAACTTCAAAGAACTAGAGCAGGGATCAGCAAACTTTTTCTGTAAAGAGTCAGATAGTAAATTATTTGGGTTTCATAGACCAGGTAGTCTCTGTCACAATTACTCTACCCTGCTGTTATAGCTCTAAGTAGCCATAGAGACTACATTATCAAATGGGTGTGGCTGTGTTCTAATAAAACTATCTTTAAAATAGGTGTGAATATGGATTTTCCTCAAGGGCAATAGTTTAACAGCCCCTGGGCTAGAGGTCACAGTTTGGAATTTTCAAATGCCTGAAGAAAAGTCAATGTTATAAGAACAAAAGCAAGAGAGGAAAGATATGAGATTGGGGAAGATTTAATTTATTCTCCCTCACCTATTCAGCCACCAAACATCCATCAAGGACCTACTAGGAGCTAAGGTTTTAGACAACCTGGGAGTTAGGCTCAGTCTTTAGCCTCATGGAGCTGTGACATAGAGAAGAGGTATAAGCTGATGAATTTTAATACAGTATCATTTTCCTTTCTGAGTCATATGGCATATGCTCCATTCCATCACTTGAACCACCAGATCCCTGCTTCGTGTTTACCCAACTACCTTAGTTCAAACCTTTGTTCTCTCCACTATGATTACAATAGTCTGTTCAAACAGGTGTCAGCCTCTAGCATCATCTTCTTTCAAACTGGCCTCCATACTGCAACAAGATGCAATTCTGATTGCACTCCTAAGCTTCAAGCTATTTTAATGACTTTCACCATTGTCAGAGTCAAGTCCATGCTTGTAGAACAGTAAGTAAGGCCCTATGTGATCAGGCCCTTGTCAAATTCTCAACATCATTTGCTCTGTCTCCTTTTGGTGGGAAGTGCTAGCTTATAGCCTAGAACATCCATTCACACATAAGAACATGTTTAACTTATGATTAAACCCTGGGGTAACATCTACATCAAAGAAGAGCTTTTGGTATTCATGTGAATTCTTATTATTGTTGTTTTCATCATAATGTATAATTATGAATTGAGTAAGACTTAGTAATAACAAGGGTAAATACATATGGAGATAGTCAGTACCCACAATTATCATTTAATCCTCATAACTACCCTGTGAAATAGGCAGAATCATTGAACCCATTTGACAGATTAGGAAACTAGCACACAGAAGGGTTAACTTCCCCAGGGTCACACAGCTTGCAGGGGTGATGGCATCAATATTCAAAGCCAGGAAGGCTAGTTCTGCAATCTGCTGTTAAGCTCATTCAGCCTCTCATTAAACTTTAAGGATACTATTTTAAATTATAGACTGAAGCTATGCCTGGGAAGTGTGGTCTCTGAATGGTAACACTATAGCCATCTGGGTGCTTACTAGAAATACTGGTTCTCAGACTTGAGCTCTGACCTACTGAGTTAGACTCTCTGGACCTGCAGCCCAATACCTGAGTTTCAGCAAGCTGCCCAGGTGATGTTTAAGCATTATAAAGTTTAAGAAGCCCTGTTTTAAACACTCATTCCTGGGGAATAAAAGACTTAATGGAGGCAAAGTTAAGACAACACATAAATTATTTTGACAAAAGAAATAGAAAAAAAGATTCTTTTTAATGCACAAAGGTTTCAAATATATATGACATAAAAAGAAGACAAACCTGACACGGAACAATATAGATTGTTAGGCGTCTTGCAAGAAAGCTGAAAAAGTACAGGATTAATCTGAATTTAAAACAAATAGGCTGTAGGGAAGCAGCTGTGTTAGGCTTGCTTGCTGGTTTACCGATTGTGAGCGCTTTGCCTGACTGAGGCATGGGTGCGTGGCTGCACCATGTTGTGCATAGCCCATATAAGGCTACAGGTGCTTGCGCTCAGGGGGCCTGCGGATGGCTGATTGGCTGCTCGCCACTGTGAGGGGTCACTTTTGCTGTTTCATTGTCTAAGAAGCAGTTTTCCCCGGCCAGGGTGCTTATCCATCTTTGTGAGACTCTATTAAATGGAATGGCCGAATGCTTTCCAGCTCCACAGTTTCTCTACTATCTACCCGTATCCAATGTGAACCTGCCTCGCCTTGGCCACTGGCATTCCATAAGCCTAAGATTAAATCTGGCACACCCAACACCCAGCTGTGTGACTGTTAGCAAATTGCTTAATCAAAGCCTTGGTTTCTTCATTGGCAGGTTAAAATAATGATCCCCTTGACCTGTATGGTTGTGAAAAATCAAATGGGATACTGTATGTAACAATGCTTTGTATGGAAGGACAGCATGGTGATCAAGTTTCTTTGTCTGCTGTAACTCTTTACAAAAGAATACATGCATTTCCCCCTACCCTATTTAAGAAACAGGATTTGAATCTTGCAGTAAGAGAACTCTACTTTCTATAATATAGGTTGCAGAATATGTGCAGCTGGAATAATGGTTTACTCTGGGCTTGAAAAGACCTAAGAGAATGAGGCCAGAGTGTTGGCACCATCTGCCTGATCCTCTAATCATGAATAAGGTCATTTTGTTCAAAGTTGTTCCATTATAACGTTGAGGAGATGCCCGCCACAAAAAACTTAACTCTTGTTTCTATCAGTTAGCCTATGGTAAAATTGTTTCATTATACATCATTTTGCTTAAAGGCACAGAACTTACCAACAACATTAAATGAGGACTTTGTATATATGATATATGTGTCTGAACTCATCTGAAGCTTTACAATTTCTCCCTGCAAAAAAATTTTAATTAAAACCTGGGATAGTTCAGGCTTATATTCAGCCCAGTGCGCTCTTAGGCCTATCAGAGGTTTGCTGTGCAGTATGTTGTTTACAGTAGCTTTTGTTCTGATTGGTCAACAACCACACAGGTTGTTACATTTTTAAAAAACCACTCTTGGTTGTATGCTATGACATAAAGGAAGGTCATTTGAAACGTTTCAAACAGAAACAATTTCCCTATCTGGGATGGGTTCATGGGTTCACACTGGTTCTCCGGAGACCTAGCCACATCTGTGATTTTTCTTTCTATTGCATAATCTTCAACTTAATGACAAATGGTTTCAGCATGTTTATTAAAACAATACAACTTATAATTCACCTACTCTGTCTCAAGTGCATTTCTCCAGCTAAGAAAATACAAGCTACTACTCTGGAAGGACTACCACACATGTGTGAGAAAGAATTCTATTTCTGGGCCATGGTTTCTTTTATTCACTTTGTAAAGCTGTGACTTCGCCAGCCAACACTCTTTTCCCCTTTTTATCACATTTCTATTTTCTCCCCTCAACTAGGAACAGAATAGGTATCCTTTTCCTAGCTCTTCATATTTTTTTCCCTTTTGGTTTGTCTTTTGATTAAAAGCTACTTGCAGATTAAAATATATTATTTAGGCCAGGGAGCTACTCAGTAAATGTACTTTAAAGAGGAACACAGGCCTCTCACAAGAAAATAAAACACATTATAGTCCTTACTCGAATTGATTTTAAGCAATATAATAGACTCATATGCTTTAAAATCTTCACTTCCAAATAGTAAGAGGAAGACACCAGTTATTTTTCTAGCATGCATAACTTTTAATGAAGCTGAAATGTTCAAAGTGAGCGCTAACCATACCTTTGTGAGGCATGCTATGGACACTTAATCCCCAAATTACAAAAAGACTTCCTACTCTATTCAAAGTGGCCCATGCAATCTAAGGAACACCAACATCTTTTCTCATTTGAGGTGACTTGGTTTATCACACCTAGGAACTGTTCAACAGAAACCTCCACACTTACAGATACTTCATCAAAGAAGGTACAACCAGGGTGGGGTGTTGTATGGCTTTATTTTCCCTTCAGGTACTCTACATTAGTCCTGTGCTCGGCCAAATACCTTCATTCTAATGATATCCCTTCAACCCCTTCACCCCCAAAAGTAAAACACCTAGAGGGTTTAAACCCTTGTTTACTCATGGCTTGGTTGTTGGGCCAGCAGCACTGAAGCAACCTGGGACCTTGTCAGAAATGCAGAATCTCAGGTCCACCTCAGATTCACTGAATTCTAAAGAGCCTGCTTTTTAACAAGATCTCCAAGTGATTCATATATTAAAATATGTGAATGCTGATTTAAGTGACCTGTGTTAAAGCACATACCAAAAAGGAATCAAGATTCTTTACTTAGTATGAACAGAAGCATATTAAGGTCGGTTGAGGTCCCGGGTGCAGAAGAAAATATTAGGCCCCTTAAAAAAAGAAATACAGGGAAAATAAAAATACATGTTAACCATATTTTTAAATAAATTAAAAAATATTATGTATTATCTACTATTAATGTTAAAATTGCACATATGAAACCAAACTTGGTGTCATTAGAAAAAAGTGTAAAGTTGGGGTGTTCTTGGGCCCTTCAAAAGTCAGGGCCCAGGGCGCACGCCCAGTGTACCCACCATTAAACCTGCCTCTGAGTATGAACATTTGTAAAAACAAAAACAGGCAAACAACTCACCTCAATTATGATGCATGGTGTTTGTAGGAAAGCAGGCCAGACTTAGTAGACAAGGTAGTGATGATACACCTGTTAGTCTTCGTGTAGAGACTTCAACTAAGATCCATGTCCCCTAAAGCCCCGGAACTGCCCTTTGCCAGCTCTCGGGAGATGAGAGAAAGAATCAGAGAGGAAACTTAGCAGCCCAGGGTAGGTTCTGCAACACCAGAAGGACTGAGGCTATCCAAAAATAAACTAGCCTTGGGAAAAAGCCCAGGATGAAAGGACAGTTCACAGATCTCTGTGAGTCCCTTTTTTCTCCCTTAGCTGGTCATTACCCATATTTCTTTCTCAGCCACTGGAATTCACACTGACGACCAATCTGCCTGGGATCCTTTCCCAACGTTCCAGGCAAAGGGGATGGGAAACAGGAGGAAATTCCCGTGTCAGAGAGATATTTTTACATCTTTCTCTTTGTGCCTTAAAATCCTGATGACAGCATCTCCAATGCTAACAATAACTTTAAGAAGGATCGAAACCAATTACAGCAAAGAGTTTTGCCCTGTGTAAACTTCCTGTCTTTTGGTAGCTCTGACTGACCGGGGGTCTCCTTTCATAGGCTCTGCCTTCTACCAAAAACGTACAGGCAGGAAGATAACACAGACTTGGAAAGGAAGTGAAAGAAAC
This sequence comes from Rhynchonycteris naso, assembly GCA_037038555.1. Taxonomy (NCBI): domain Eukaryota; kingdom Metazoa; phylum Chordata; class Mammalia; order Chiroptera; family Emballonuridae; genus Rhynchonycteris; species Rhynchonycteris naso. The sequence goes on along the minus strand of CM072996.1, from coordinate 249,874,311 downwards.
CAAAGCAAAGACAGTGTTAGGTTTCAGTGCAAAGGTCCATGAGATACTGAAGTGGAGAAACTATATTTAGAGCATGCTGTCCTTCTCAATGTTCTTCTTTTCAAACCCAGGAAATTAAGACCGAATTAAGTAGGTCCTGGCTGGGTAGTTCAGTCGGTTAGAGCATCCTCCCTGTACACCAAGGTTGCGGGTTTGATCCCTGGTCAGGGCACATACAACAATCAGTCAATGAATGCATAAATAAGTGAAATAACAAGTCAGTGTTTCTTGCTTTCTATTACTCCTTTCCTCTCTCTCTAAAAATCAATAAAAAAATTTTTTTTAAAAACCTGATTAAATAGGCATTTCATATTCTGAAAACATGATGATGCCAAGTGAATTAATGGCATTTAGTGTTTCTGGTCCTACTCTTTACTAGTTCTTTTGACCCAAACCTTTCCAACTACAAAATAAAATGGTGATAATGGTAGTGCCTTCCTCGCAAAGTTGACAATGTAACATAAGACACATGAAATATTGAGTACTGAACTGGCCATGCTGTGAATTCTTTTTATATTTCAGCCACTGTCCTAAATCATCTCTCTGTAGTGCATAGCTAAGCATAAATGAGGCATTCAACAAGGATGTATTGAAATGAAATGAGAAAGTTTAAAAAATCCTGGCATTGCTGAAAAATTCCATCTATTTATTTGTATTAATTTTTTATGATAGTAAACTATTTATAACATTGAATTTGCCATTTTAACCATTTTTAAGTTTTTGATCCAGTATAATTAATTACATTCACAATGTTATGTAACCATCACCACTATTTATTTTCAAAACTTTTACATTACTTCAAACACGAACTCTATAATCTTTCGGAAATAACTCCTCCAGGGTTTTTTTAATGTGAGGACCACTTTTTAATTTGGGGGATTCCCCACTCCCTGATGGTAGTAGTTGCACTTTTAAGTAGCCCAGAAGAAAAAATACTTAACACCAAAAATAACAGATAACTTTTAAATAAATTTGCATTTTAATCACAGAACACAACAAATCTTTGAAATATGTGTGAGATTATTCTTTATTTCAGCTAGAAACAAGATTTAGCACAAACCTTGAAATAAAACTGCTGCCACTTCTGCGAATATACAAGGTATAACAAAAGTAACTTTACAATTATGAGTACATAAAATAGTTTTATTTATTTGTTTGTTTGTTTATTTATTTTAGGTGAGAGCAGGGGAGATAGTGAGACAGACTTCTGCATGTGCCCTGACCGAGATCCAGCTGGCAAGCCCATCTGGGACTGATGCTCAAGTACTGTGCTGTTTTTAGCACCTGAGGCTGATGTGTTCAGACCAACCAAGCCATCCTCAGTGCCTGGGACCATGCTTAAACCAATTGAACCACTGGCTGCAGAAAGGAAAGAGGAAGAGAAGGGAGAGAGGGAGGAGGGGAGAAGCAGATGGTTGTCTTTCCTGTGTGTCCTGACCCAGAATCAAACCTGGGATGTCCATACATCAGGCTGACACTCTATCCACTGAGCCACTGGCCAGGGCTAGGAAAGTTTATTCTTGTATTATTACTTATTAATTATTGTATAATTTTCCATATGAACAGCTATAAACTTACTTTTGCTCCCCCCTGTATATGAACTTTTAAATGTGTTCTACTCTTTAAACGGGTTAAATTCATAAGGCTAGTCATTTCCTTTTGAAGGGAAGAACTAACATTTACTGACACCATGGATACCGACAAGGGCTCTAATCTCATCTCATTCTTTGTCGTAAACATGAATCAGTACAAAATTATGTAGGTGATACTACTGTGATCCTTTGTGATAATTTCCCTACTTATTGCACAGTTGAACATTTTGTGATGTAAGCTTGGGCGAAGAGGAGGCATCTATGCCTCCATTGTAGCTAATTCACCAACATATGTGTGCATTATGCTACTAGTGCAATTGTCTGTATAAAACCAAGGCCTGGGAAGGAAAACCCAGACCAGCACTAAATTACAAACTTCCTAGCCAATGGTACATTTAAAAGAAGTGCAGATATATACATAGAGAAGGAAGAACTTTTATTCTAAGGTTTTTAAACCAAATAAAGCTAACCTGGCAAATATAAGTTTAAGGACACTTAAACAAATATTGGGGAAAAAATGTCATGATTCTAAGGATCAGCTAGAATCTATTGGAGAAAGAAAGGATTGTAATACAGTTTCTGTCCTGCAGGGGCTGACATCAAGGTTGGGTTGACAAGGCTAACACACATAGCCTAACCACTGTGCTGGCTGAATGCCATATTGGCTCAGGTTGTAGACAGTGGGAGAAAGGAGAGCCCAGCATAGAAGCAGCAGATTGTGGATATAGGATCCTTACTTCCTAAAGATATAGACCTATGACTGACCTGGCTAAGGTGACCAAGTGAACTGTTAGCAAAGCTCAGAATAACTAAGCTCAAGCTCTCATGCCTTCCACTTATTCCAGAACAATAAACATTAGACAAGTCTTTGTTTAAGAAGTAATCTTTTTTCTAATTTTTTTTAAAGTAATCTAAACCTCTTTCCCAATGAGGCAAATCTAAGTAATTCTAATTCAGAAAGGATATATTGCTTTTCTACCGGAAGGTAACACAAGCTTTAATATTTAAATTTCATGTAACATGTAATTTTATATTATTAAATGTAATATTAAGATGATAGTAATTCAATATGGGGGGAAAGAAAAGGAGAAAGACAGAAATAGGGAGAGAAGGAGGGAGGGAAGGAGGAAGAAAAGAGAAAATAAATTAGAACCTAAATGTTTACCAGTAAGGTTAAATAAAATGTAATATATACATACAATGGAATATTATGGAATCGTTAAAAAGCACGAGCTAGAAATATATGTACTACTGACAAAGAAAGATCTCAAAGACATGTTAACTGTACAAAGCAAATTGCTAATTAAAACAAGGCATATAAAAGTTAAAATACATGCACACACACACACCCCATCATACAACAAAACTGTATTTTTATATATTCCCATCTAGGTATATAATCACAGAGAGAAACCTCTGGAAAGACATGATCCAAAGTGTCAGCAATCCCCAAGAAGCATGGGATTAGGAAGTAGGAATGCTGTGTTGAAAATATACATCTCTATTGTTTAAAGACTTCCAAACTTGCATTCATGTACTTTCTTATTTCTCTTAGAGTAAAAACCAAAGACCTTACAGTGCCGTATATTCCACCCCTACTTCTCTAATTTCACTTTCCCTTTTACTGATTCTAATGCAACCAGACTGATCTCTTTGCTGTATCTCAAATATTCATGTGTTGGCCTACCTGTGGTCTTTGCACTGGCTGTCTTGCACTTTGCCCAGAATTCTCTTTCCCTATTAATCTATCTGACTTGTTCCCTCACCTCCTTCCAATTTTTTTTTCTTTCTTTTTTTTTTTACAGGGACAGAGAGAGAGTCAGAGAGAGGGATAGATAGAGACAGACAGACAGGAACAGAGAGAGGTGAGAAGCATAAATCATTAGTTTTTCGTTGCTGTTGCGACACCATAGTTGTTCATTGATTGCTTTCTCACGTGTGCCTTGACCGTGGGCCTTCAGCAGACTGAGCAACCCCTTGCTGGAGCCAGCAACCTTGGGTCCAAGCTGGCGAGTTTTTGCTCAAGCCAGATGGGCCCGCGCTCAAGCTGGCGAGCTCAGGGTCTCGAACCTGGGTCTTCCACATCCCAGTCCGATGCTCTACCCACTGCGCCACCACCTGGTCAGGCCAGATTTTTCTTCTAATGATGACTTCTCAGTAAAGCCTCCCAACTTAAAATTGCAATTCCTCCTACTAGTGTTCTTAACCTGCCTCATCTTATTTTTGTTGATAGCACTTATCACCTTCTAACATATTATTTAATTTTATTATTTATTGGGTTTTCATGTGCTCTGTTTATTGATATATCCTTAGTCTCTAGGATTGCTCCTGGTATACCGGTAGGTGCTCGATAGAACATATTAATCAATTCACAATTCTTCACAAGAATATATTCATATATTTTTTCCTATACATGATTTTATCAGAATCACAGATAAGTCTGACCAGGTAGTTCAGTTGGTTAGAGCAACATCCTGATACCTGCCAAGGTTGCAAGTTCCATCCTTGGTCAGGGCACATATAAGAATCAACCAATGGTCCCTGGCCAGTGGCTCATTGGATTAGAGCATCAGCCCAGTGTATGGATGTCCTGGGTTCAATTCCCAGTCAGGGCACACAGGAGAAACAATCATTTACTTCTCTCTTCCCTCTCCCCCTTCTCTCCCTCTTTCCCTCCCACAGCCAGTGACTCAGTTGTTTCTAATGTGACCCCAGGTGCTGAGGATAGCTCAGTTAGTCACAGTGTGTCAGCCTCAGGCGCTAAAAATAGCTTGGTATTTGAGCATCTTCCCTAGACAGATTGCCAGGTGGATCCTGGTGAGGGCACATGCTGGAGTCTGCCTCACTATCTCCCCTTCTGTCACCTAAAAAAAAAAAAAAAATCAACCAAAGAATGCATAAATAAATGGAATAGCAAATTGATGTTTTTCTCTCTCTCCATTCCTCTCTCTGAAATCAATAAAAACATTTTTTAAAATATTAATCACAGATAACCACCAATCTCACAAACAAAAACAAATTCTAAAATGTTAGACTAAAATATTTGAGGGCCTTGAATTCTGGCTTAAAGCTGAATAAGACAGAATTTATGGGTAAGAAGCTTACTGAATGGAAGCCCTTCATTGACTTAGGCACACTATCTAACAATGTATGTTCTCTTACCCTGGAATATCTGTTGTTTCAAACAACTAGAAACAAAGCAACCATTCCCAGGAACCTCTATGAACTCTCCAGCTATTTCTTTAAAGAGGCAAAGGGCCAGTGAAAGTCCCTATATCTTATAAGGTCAGCACTTTGCCAAAGGTGAAGAGTTACAGCAAAAATCATGATTCTTATTTTGAGGCCTCTTTATTTCTTTAAAAAAAAAAAAGATGTAAATCCCTAATGACATAGATGGAATTTAATCCTCAATTTTGATTGTGAAGCTATTGAACTCTTTGAAACGAAGAAGTGAAAAAGCTTTTAAATAGTAGCTTCATCCTCTGCTTCAAACAAGAGTGAAGTTCTTCAGTTAGAGGTGACTTTTATCAAATTCAGTAGCATGGAAGTGGGGAGAAAGCCACCCAAATTAACACGGTGGAGAGGTAGGAAAGAAGTATTTTCATGAATGTTTATTTACAATGTGCCCTTCCACAGAGTGTAATCTTTCTGAAAGGAGGGGCAAAATCTGTACCCTAGTGGCTCAGGCAAATATTTTTTCAGTCTTATTTTCCCCTTGGTTTTAACCATGCCTCAGTGCTCTGAGAGACGGTAACAGAGAGCATTTCTTAGCCATTTGAAAACTATGGAAGGGTCTTTCTTAGTATCCCAAATTTGTTTTGTTTTTCCAGCCTCTGTTGATTTATAATGGAGTCTTCAGAATTCTCTAGAATGAATTCATACAAATTTGTGATAATCTACCCCTAAATTTCAGGTTATGGAAAAACTGCTCCAAAATTTCTTTAAGGCTTAGAAGAAACTCAAAGTCTTAGTTATTGTTTAATAAGAGTCAAAAACTCTATGTTCCATGTCTTTATTATCAAGATTCACAATAATTATTTATAAGCTCCTCAGTACTTGTAGTTTGAGTTTCTCATTTTTCCAATTATATTATAAATTTCTCAGAGTGAAGGCCACGTGTTAGGCTTTTGTAGTCCAAAAGTATGGTGCTGTTCACGAAGTAATTATTTAATCAAGGCGTTATAATCAGCTTTATAAACCAAATGATAATATAAACTGAGCCTAGAAATTTTACTCCAGATAAAAATTACACTTGTGGCAGAACTTTGAAATGCCGAATCTACTTCAGTGGCTGCTTCTGAATTTTAAATGCCAAGTACCACAGCCAAAAATTAGTAACTATGACAAATTTTCCTTGCTGACTCTTCATACTTCTTCTTATGTACTGAACTGGTGATGCAAGAAGCTTTAGGAGAGCAAAGTTTAAATCAAAGCAAGCACTTCTATTGGGCAGACCAGCCTTAGCTCTCTTTATTGCCTGGAAGGTTTGTGTGGCTGTTTATTAACGTTAATTAACATTTAGAGTCAGTAAAGTTTATGACTGGTGCCTAGATTAGCTCCATAGAGAAGAGAGATTCTCAGGCAGGCAGCATTGCCTGGTTTTTCTTTTGAAGATCTAGACGACAAATACAAAAAATTGTATATATTTACATAATCATGCATTTCTATGTTTGTATATACTGTTGCAGAAAAGGCAAATGGAATGGCATGCAGGAAGGAGAGATTTAAAAATAATAAAAGTAAGAAACAATTAATCAATTAATGTGTCCCACAAGAGATGAATATGATATAAAACTGTGGTATATGAGACCATAATCATAAAAATCTACAAGTTTATAGTCCATATTGATACATAGCATATGAACTGTCTGGGAAGAGAAAAACTTTTTGACATTTGATTATGTTGCATACCCATCACCCAAAGTCAAATTGTTTTCTGTCACCTACTATCTGGTTTTCTTTGTGCTTCTCCCCTCCCCTCCTCCTTCTCCTTTCTCCCTCCCCCCTCCCCCCCCCCCCCCGCATTAACCACCACACTCTTGTCCGTGTCTCTGAGTCTCATTTTTATGTCGGGGGGGGGGGGGGTGTACTCTTACGTTTTAAAATAAGTCTCAGGAATGAGATAACTGTCTTTTTTGTTTGTTTGTTTGTTTTTACAGAAACAGAGAGAGGAATAGATAGGGACAGATAGACAGGAACGGAGAGAGATGAGAAGCATCAATCATCAGTTTTTCGTTGCAACACCTTAGTTGTTCATTGACTGCTTTCTCATATGTGCCTTGACCGCGGGCCTTCAGCAGACTGAGTAACCCCTTGCTGGAGCCAGCGACCTTGGGTCCAAGCTGGTGAGCTATTTTTGCTCAAACCAAATGAGCCCAGCTCAACCTGGCGATCTCGGGAGTCTCGAACCCGGGTCTTTCGCATCCCAGTCCGACGCTCCATCCATTGTGCCACTGCCTGGTCAGGTGAGATAACTGTTCTTTATTCTAAGTATGTCATTCACACATTCCCAACTTTTTCAAATGCCTATTATGTGCCAGACCCTGTGCTGTTAGAATTATATAGAAAAAAAGACCTAGTTCCTGCTTTCAAGGAATTTACAATCTAAAGGTGAAGGGAAGGAAACAAAGAATTATGACACAGGGTAGTAAGTGTTAGAAGTAAGTATTGGATGTCATAGGAATAAATAGAAGGGAGACTTAATCCAGGCTGGCAGAGTCTCCGAACAAACATCTCAGAGGACATGACATCTGAATTTTGACATTAACCAGATAAACACACAGGGAGATGTGTTATAGGGAGAGAGAAAAATGTACACATGCTAGGATAAAGCTTAGGAAGGAAGGTTAAGTGGAAGAAATGCTCAAGTGGCAGGAAATAGACCACAGAGTAACAATCTCTTATGCAGAGTTTTAACTTATTTAGGAACTGAGATTGACAGAGGCAAATATAAGCATGCAGCCATGGGGATGTGGAGAATAGACCCTGAAGGCAGGAAGACAGTTGGGAAGCTAGAGTGTCATTTGGATCTAAGGCAGTGGTTCTTAACCTTTTTTGAGGTACCGAACCCACCAGTTTCATATGCACATTCACCGAACCCTTCTTTAGTGATAAATAAAATATGACTTTTTTTTCCAAATTCAAGAAAATGAGCCGTGCATGAACATCACCTTGCTCAAAGAACAAAACCAACAAAGTGCATGAACTCACAACAAATTACGGTATTACTTTTTTCTGGCCTCCATGGCAGAGGCTTCTCTGAACCCCTGAGACGACTCATCGAACCCCTAGGGTTCGACAGAACCCAGGTTAAGAACCACTGATCTAAGGTAAAGGCAGTAAAGATAGAGCAGAGGAGACAAATAACAGACATGAAGGAAGAAAAGGGTATCAATGGGAGCCACTGATATTCATCAAGATAAGTCGATTAGCCCTGGAGTCGAATTCAAAAAATCTTCTTTTAAGACCAACATTCGTAAGTTTAGTGCCTATGTTTTCTTCTCTGTAATTTATTGTTTCTGGTCTTATATTTTGGTCCTTCATCCATTTTTGAGTTAATTTTTGTATATGGGATAAACAGCAGTCTAGTTTCACTCTTCTCATGTGGCTTTCCAATTTTCACAGCATCATTTATTGAAGAGGCTTTCTTTTCTTCATATTTTTGGCTCCTTTGTTGAAAATTATTGGCTCGTATACATGTGACTTTATTTCTGGGCTCTAAATTCTGTTCAATTAGTCTACATGTCTGTTTTTTGTTTTGTTTTTGCCAATACTATGCTGTTTTATCATAACTTTGTAGTATAATTTGAAGATCAATAGTGTGATACATTCAGCTTCATTCTTTTTTCTCAGGTTTGCTTTGGCTATTCAGGGTCTTTTCTTGTTCCATACAAATCTGATTTTGTTGTTCTATTTCTTAAAAATGTCATTGATATTTTGATGGGAATTGCATTAAATCTGTACATTTGGGTAATATGAGCATTTTTACTTTGATTCCTCCAACCCACAAACAAAATATTTTTCCATTTTTTTTTCTTTTATTTTATTGTTTTTTTTTCTCTTTTAATAATGCTTTGTAGTTTTCAGTATGTAGGTCTTTCACATTCTTTGTTAAGTTTATTCCTTTGTATTTTTTTGTTGTTGTTGTTGCAAAGGAATTGTTTTGTTCATTTCTTTTTCTGAAATTTCATTGTTAGTTATAGGAATGCCGTAAATTTTTGTACATTGATTTTGTGTCTTGCAACTTTATTGTATTTGTTTTATCGTTTTTAACAGATTTTTGCTAAAGTTTTAAGAGTGTTATACATCAAAATCATGTCATCTGCAAAAAGTGACACTTCTACTTCTTCATTCCCAATTTGGATGCCTTTTATCCCTTCCTCTTGCCTGATAGTTCTGGTTAGGACTTCCAGTACTCTGTTGAGTAAAAGTGGTGAGAGTGGACATCTTGTCTTATTCCTGATCTTAAAAAAAAAGCTTTCAGTTTTTCACCATTACGTATGATATTGGCTCAATAATGTAAAAATCATCACGACCATTTTCCTCTGATGTACCAACAAATATTTTGGAAGAGAAAAATGAAAGAGACAAGTTTTGCTTTAGATTAAATAAAAATATTTTAATAGATAATGTACTTTTTCCAAAGATTCTTCTCATCAATTTTGCAAACAGCCAGAATTTGGCTACTAAAAGAAATTTCCAACCATTCATTGACTCTTTTATATCAGTGTTCACAGGGTCACATAATAAATGTTGGTAAGTCTGGATGCCAAATAAACACAGTTGGATTGTTTAATGCATGTACTTTATTAAAATGGTGTTTTGTACATTGAGATATGATTTTAGTCTGTTCAGTTACTCAATACATACATTTAAAACAATGATCAAAGCAGCAATCAAATCAGCTCGCTATATAGGAAGTGCTATACACCCAAGTAGTAGTACTTTGGTAAATTATAAATCAAATGTGTACCAGAGCACTTTGGCAGAAATTACTTTAATTTTGGACATACCAAGCTGCTATATTATGTACTGGAAGCCAACGACAGATGAATCATTCTTGAAGGTGGAGAAATGACATGATTTCACAGCTCAGAACACTCAATATGACCATCAATGGACCATTTCAACCATCTAACAACCAATGACAGTTGCAAGAGTCAAGTATTATCATTCTAGATACCAAATGTAACGGGTAGGTCATCACAATCTGGTTTTTTATTTATGCTTAAATCATCCTGATAAGTGAACCTAATAAATAAAATGTAACCCAACCAAAAATGTCATCACTTTTCAGACATGTGAAAAATTGAGGTGGTAGGCCCTGGCCAGTTAGAGTGTCGGCCTGGTGTACAGACATCCTGGGTTTGATCCCTGGTCAGAGCACACATGAGAAGCGACCATCTGCTTCTCTCCCCCTTCTGCTCCCCTTTCTCTCTTTTCCCCTCTCACAGCCATTGGCTCAACTGGTTCAAGTATTGGCTCCGGACACTTAGGATAGCTCTGTTGGTTTGAGCATGTCAGCCTCAGGTGCTAAAAATAGCTCAGGTGATTCAGCATCGGCCCCAGACAGGGGTTGCCAGATGGATCTCAGCTGGGGCACAAACTGTTTATCTATCTCCCCTCTCAATTAAAAGGAAAAAATATTGAGGTGCCAAAGGAAAATATATGTTGAACTTAGTGGGATGCTAAACCTCAACTGTTCCTTCCTCCACCCTGACTTGAAGCATTATTTTACTGTCATGTTACCCTGGAATTAAGTCTTTGTCCATTCTTAGAAAGATAACTAAATGTCCTGTCTAATACTTAAGAGTTAGGATAGATCTATTCATTTCTTGCCAAGATTCTAAAGGAAAAGAAAAAGAAAAATCAAATTCCACTTTGAAAAAATACTTTCTATTTTGATTATATGCTAGCAATCCTTCAAACTAAGAAATTTTTTTTAAAAGATGAGAATTTGAGAAAAGTTCACATCATAGAGTACAGAGATTCAAAACTGATCCTTTCAAACTATATTTTTTTCCAGGAAAAAAATGCATCAGAATTTGAAGCACTTAAACACAAAGATCTGAACAAATTAACAGCTGATGGAAAGTATAACAGCATTTACTTTTGAATGTATAAGGTAGTTAACTCATGAAAAATTACAATTTCAAGATAATTTTGGCTTGAGCAGGCAGTGGCACAATGGATAGAACATCGACTTGGGGTGCTGAGGACCCAGGTTTAAAATCCCGAGGTCACTGGCTTAAGCGCAAACCCATCCAGCTTGAGCATAGGTCACCATCTTAAGTGTGGGATCATAGACATGACCCCATGGTCACTAGCTTGAGCCCAAAGGTTGTGGCCTGAAGTCCAAGATTGCTGGCTTGAGCACAGAGTCAAAGGCTCAAACCCCTGTCAAGGCACATACGAGAAAGCAATGAATGAACAGTTAAAGTGCTACAATGATGAATTGATGCTTTCATCTCTTTCCCTTTTTGTCTGTCCCTGACTGTCCATGTCCCTACCCCCCACTACACTAAAAAGTTTAAAAAAAAAAAGAGCGAAAATTTTGCCAAATAAACATTGGCAAATAAAGTTTGGCAACACATTTTAGAAAGATGACCTATATACTACATATAAATGAAAAACAAACAAATACAATTGATTTCAGTTTAATTACATTAATATAATTTATACCATACCTAAACCCACACAGTGATAGCCACATAGCAAACTTAGTTACAACTAAACAAACAAACATTAAAACCCTATAGAAATTCTTTTATTCATTACCATTTGCATAATTCCCAATAGTAGACTTAGCAGCCTGATACATGCATGCTTATCTTTTATGGATCATAGTAATCTGCAAATTATTCTTCATCACTGTGGTTTGAAAAACAAACACAAGTATGTTTTATGCCTTAGTCAAAGTTAACTGGTGACGAATTTTAAAAGCTTTTGAGGTGAAGCAGAGCAAAGCCTGATATCTACACACCCTACAAATTTCTCTTTGTCAAACCTGGCAATCCACCTCAATGCATCAGTGACTGTTAGACCTCTGACATCATTCCCACCCTTAGTTTTTAAAGTAAAAGAGGGATAGCAATGTGAAGAATTCAAAACAAAATAAAGCTTACATTTTTAAATATCATTTTGTGCTTCAGAGTTTTTGTTTCCTTGTGGATATCCTTCATATTCCAAAATGTACCTTCCGTATCTACGTTCCAGAACCTGACTCAGAAAGAGCGTTTTCCAGCTTTCCCACCTTCGGGTCCTCACTTCTCAGACAAGTAGGAGACTGTATTCTACCCTGTAATATTCTTCTTTCTTTTACCAAGATTTCTTTTTAAAAATTGTAGCATTACTTTACTGTTTTCTTCCCAAAGGTCAACTCCTGATTAATATAAGCTGGAAAACTCAAGATTTATTTTCTCCCATTCCCAAAAAGCTGAGAAAATGTGAGCATAAATCTTGGGCCCTCTTCTAACAAGCCTTTAGATAAAACTTAAGAAAAAACATCAACCCTGAAAACTGAGAGTTGAAGATACATACTATACCAAATTTATCTTTTTAGTTTTTCTCTTTTGTTTGTTTGTTGTTTTTTGGAGTTTAAAACAAAAGAGAATTAGTTGAAGGTGTGATCAGAAAGAAGCGGGTGTTTTATTTTTGTTTCTACAACAAAACTCCATGTCATTCATATCACCCAGTATTTTTCTAATGTTTTATTTTATATGCAAATTACCATGCAACAGTATAACTAACATGCTGGTCCTGTTCCTGGGTTTTCCTGAGTTACCCACCATAAACTATCTCCTACAGACATTTTTAAAGTTTATTCATCTGGTAATAACCATCAGTTCTCCACTGTAAAACTGCCCTCAGTTTGTCAAGAGTCTCTAGGTATAAACATATCAATAATTTAAAGCTAACTGTTGAAGGAGTTATGCAGGATTGTTCCCTTTAAATTGTATGTTACTCCAAAATATACATATGTACATACACTCACATATAACAAATTTACACTATCTGCAGAAATAAACTGCAGGTATAATTCCAAACACATAGTTGGAGATTCACATTTTAAAAGCAAGCTTACATGCAAATAAAGGAGTATAGTTTTATACTCCTAAAGTACATAGCAAGCTGAAATATAGACTGTTTTAGATTTATCTTTTTTTATGAGGTTTAGAAATAAGCAAAAAGGAGACATAAACCTCAAGCTATACCTAGCAGTATCAGTCAATATGGTATTATTACTGGCAAATTATCCAACTTGCTTACTCTATACAAAAAGTGATATAAATAAACTATATACAAAAGTTAGAGACAACAAATGAAACTTCATACAAGATACTTGATACTACTGATATTTAACTTTGTATAGCTTTGACCAAAGGACTCAGCCTGTGCATTCTTTTCTGATATGAAGAAATAGTCACATCTCCACAGTATTCTTAGCTACTGAATAGGAATGAATTGGGGGAGAGGGGGACCCTGTTGACACAGTTGAAATATACAAGTGCACTGTTTATAAATAGGTATATAATTTAGCAGTCTTAATAGCTGAATTAATTCCTTTTGCAATGTTATATTTACCAGTTAAGTGGACTAGAATACAAAATATAATGACAGAGAACTCATTTTCACACCAACTGCTTGGTACAATTATTAAAAATTAAAACACTTGCTGATGACACATTGAGTAGCTGTCAAAATACGGACTACTTTTAAAGAACCTGAAGACAAGAACCTGTTCAAATGGATAAACAAAAGTGATCAAAAGAAATTTATAGCTGCCTAACAGTTTTTAAAATTAGAAACTCAATACTCAGCAAGTATATCAAAACCACTTTTCATATGCTCACTTAGTTAGAGACTCACAGTAGCTGAATTACACATAAAGTTGTAGTGAGTATGTATAGGTGAACAAAAAATGATGGGTATTTCTGAAAAACGATTATGGAAATGGTCACTAAGTTTACACTGGCTTGTGTACTGATCTAGTGAGTCACAGGGTCACTCTGGTACAGAAGACTTTTTGATTCAATCAGTTTCTTGATATAATTAGTGAAAATCTGTTGCACAGAAACTCAGTCCCAGCAAGCAATCAGGCCCATCGTCCACTGGAGGCAAAGCTTCTGCTGAAGGAGAAGTTGATTTCGGAGTTCTTGTATTTTCCCCAAGCACCAAAAGGTACTACTATTATAGTACTGTTATCTTCAGCACCAAACTGTATTGCCTGCAAGGTTTGGCAGGAAGAAAGAGAAAAACACTGGAAATCAGAGGCTGTACAAAGAGAAATCATCCTTCCTCTGGAAAGTCAAACTGATTTAACATAGTTATTAACCCAATTATGTCACAGCACAGCGGTTTGTGATTCTTTCACCAGGTATCAATGCCCAGTCTACTCTATTGCATATAGAATAATACAAGAGTAAAACAACCATATTAGCTATATTTTACCACAGCTATTTTGGCAATAGAAACACTCACTGGTGGGCTAAAGTATAAGATATGCAGCTCCTGAAGAAGAAAATACCTATAAAGTGTTCAGCATAGGGACTAACACAAAGTAAAGATTCATAAGATATTAGTCCTTACCTAGCAATTCTGCTTCTAGTAATTTAGCCTAAAGAAATTATAACCTAAGGAAGTGAATGTGTATAAAGATATAACTACCAGAAAGTTTAGTACACTCCGCACAAAATGGAAAAGTGGTATAAATTTCCTACAGAAGAAGTATAAATCAATTTTAGGAGCTACTTCAAACAGCCAATGAGAGAGTTAGCATTGTAAGAAGTACTTGGGGTTATATTTAACAGCAAATGTATTTCGAAAGACCGCCCAGCTTGGGGAGGGTGAATACACAATATAGTATAGAGAATATGTGTTGTAGAACTATGCACCTAAAACCTGTATAATTTTGTTAGCCAATGTCACCACAATAAATTCGATTACAAAAAAAGTATTATCTCACAGCCTCAGACTAAAACTGTAAAGGAAAGGGTTGATCAAAATATCTGATGAAAAAACTTCAAAAACTAAAACGTCTTTACAAACAACTTGAAAGAAACAAAAATTTGCAATATCAAAGTACTAATATAATTAATATATAGCAAGTCCTTACAATAACCACAAAAAAGACAAACATGCCTATAAGATAATGAAAAAAATAAGCCGTATACAAATGAGAAATACCAGCTATAAAATATGCTAGGACATGTAAATTGGAATAATATTTCTGGAGGGCAATTTGACAAACATTAAAAGCTTTAGAATACTGTGTGTCCTTTTACCTAGTAAGTTTATTTTTAAGACTTTAACATAAGTAAACAATACCTAAAGAAGATAGATATACACAAATAGATAAAAGAAATGTTTATTATAGTGTTGACCCTATCCTAGGGAAAAGTGATTATAAACTAAACTTGCTGACTGGGGAACTGTTACATGAATTATGGCACACTAATATAGTGGAATGCTAGGCAGTCATAAATATCATAGCCCTCCTGAATTAGAACACATTAGCTCAAGATAAGTTGAAATTAGAAGAGAAGTGATTACCAGTGTAACTGAGCCCATTTCCTTAATCTCGTGAGCACACAGAGTAAGCAAGTGAATAATAAATATTTATTGAATGCCTACATTGTACCAGCATTCATGATATATCAATGGGCCATGCTTACCCACTTATTTTCAAGAATATAATGGTTTTTAAGTAATGTCTTATGTCTTAATTGCAAATACTAGTACTTAAAAGTTTGAGCCATGCTGCTCTGCCAGTGGAATAACCTTCTCTCTGTCCCGCTGCTCCACCAATAAACTCTCTTTCTAAAAAGAAAGTGGACCCAGTTTAGCTCCAGAATTGAAAATGTAAAAATCAGGAAATGCAAAAATAGTTGTTGAATTAAACCATGCCTCTAATGATCAGTGATGGCACTAACTTAAAAAGCTGTCTATCCAAACAGAGTATTTAATCGACACATGAAAATTTTATATTTTCTCTACTGGGTATCATCCAGCCTCCAAATATCAGCTCTGACTGGCACAGTGACATACAACATATCCATACACCTTTCTGTATTCGTTGTTTTCAGACACCTATTCTCAGCAACCAGAAGATGATGTGCTATACTGTTTCTATATTGGATGATTACTTGGAGCATCTAGTTTGATAAGCAAGTGGTTAGACTTGGCAAATTGGCTGTCGGTTTGAAGCCCAACAGACAACAAATATTCTCCAGCTTAATTGTTTTGTGATCTTGGGTAAGTTACTTAACTTCTCAGCCTCCATGCCGCACCCATGAAAAAAGGACAATACTAGCTCCAACTACAGAGGGTTATTGTGATGATTACATGAGTCAAATATTTATCAACAGAAGAATATCTGAGGCCCTGGCTGGTTGGCTCTGCTGTAAAGAGTCGGCCTAACATGTGGAAGTCCTAGGTTTGATTCCTGGTCAGGGCACATAGGAGAAGTGACCATTTGCTTTTCTACCCCCCCTTCCCCTTTCTCTCTCTCTCTTTCACTCCTGCAGTCATGGCTTAAATGGTTCAGAAAGTTGGCTCCAGGCGCTGAGGATGGCACCAAGTCCTTGCCAGTTGCCAAGCAACAGAGCAGCAGCCCCAGATGGGCAGAGCATCCCCTAGTAGGGAGCTCGCCAGGTGGATCCTGGTCAGGATGCATGCAGGAGTCTGTCTCTCTGCCTCCCCACCTCTCACTTAATAAAAATAAAAAAGAAGACTATCTGACACATAGTAAGCGATAATAATATTTACTATTGCTGTTACTATTAGTTCAAGGTGTGTACAAAGCCAAAAAATAAACATAGCATATTTTCTTGGCATATGAATTTTACTTGACTACTTGGGGGAATTGTTAAAATTGTTTAAATTGTAAATATTATGTACTCAAGTGTAAAATTTATTATAATTCTAGAGCTAAAAAACAAGATTTTAGAGAAATCAAGTCTGTGGTGGCCCCTCCAGGCTGTGCCCAAACCTGCAGCTGCGTTTGTCCTTCCCTCCTCCCCACCTTGGGACTTTTCTAGCAGAAGCTCTGCTGTGTCACCTGTTCAGTCACTGCATGAGCTGCTTCACTGGGATCATGGCACTGATTGACAAAGTCACAAATCTCTCGACTATTCACTATGAAGTTAATTCCATCTGTAGTGAGGACCAGGAAGCTGTCGTCAGCATGATGTATCTACAATCAGAACCAAATTCACAGGATTATACACTATACTCGGCCTTAGAATAATCTTCATAATTCTAAGGTTTTATCTGTTTGTTTACAGCTTGTAGGCAAACAAAGTGAAAATGGAAGGCCTTTATTTAGAGCCAAAGTAACAACATTTAACATCAACCACCAAGGGTAAACCTTACATTTACATAGTAACACCGCAAAGAAAGTAGCCAAATGGCCGAATGCCAGAAGCTGCAAGAGCCAGGCTTCCTGGGTTTGAAACCTGCCTTTATTTTTTGGCGGGGCAAACATAGGAAGTTGAGCTCTATATGCTCTAGATTTGTTTTCTCTGGAACATGGGGTAGTAATAGCTATTTTGAACAGAGCCTGGCACATAATAAACCCTATATAAGTATTTGTTAGATAAAATGAATACAAGTGAGCTATCTATGACCTGAAATCATTTTGTTAATTCACAGACTTTTGCTACCATATCGGAAGCTTACACTGCACTGTGCCACATTCTAGAGTAGGACAGGAGTTGCAGAGAAACATGTTTGCTCACAACTGGGTATGTGTTTGGGGACGTGTACAGTAATGTGGATATTAATTAGTAGCAGGCAAAGGATGCTATTTCACAGAAATAGAGCCGAGGCAATTACTTAGCTCGGTGGAAAAGGGAAGTCAGGGCAGCTTCCAAGTGGAGGTGATACGAAATGATCAGGTGCAGGTGAGGAAGGGTAGGAGAGCCATTCTACCAGGAGAATTCCATGGCGGGGTCAAACACAAACCAAACACGTCCTCATACAGTAAGTAGGCCTGGAAGGTAGTATCTTATTTTCTCTGAGAAGTTGGTCTATTCTTCCCTTAATTACTCCTTTGTAAAAGTCATTTTGGCTACACGTAAGGCTTCCAAGAAAGCTTGTCGCCAGAGTTACACTTGCATGTGTATCAAGTGTTTACAAGTCCTTTCTTACCTTAATCCGCTTTGTTTCAGGTTCTGCTATCACACCACTGCTCTTAAGATCCAAATCTCCAAGACTCCTCGTCATCGCAAGTCTGCCATTCACATGGGGCTGTCCCAAACTATTCCAAGCTACAAAACCACCATACTTCTTGATCCTGGTCAAGAAAACATTAAGACCAGAAAACCAGGCATGGTTAAACTTAAGCATGAAATCAGTTTAAAATGCAAGGTTTCACTTCTATGAAATAGATATAAAAAAAAATCTTCATCAGTTGGAGGTGGTACCTTTCTTTTTCATCTTTTCTTTCTGGAGTATGGTCAATGGTCAGCT
Organism: Rhynchonycteris naso; assembly: GCA_037038555.1. Classification (NCBI taxonomy): domain Eukaryota; kingdom Metazoa; phylum Chordata; class Mammalia; order Chiroptera; family Emballonuridae; genus Rhynchonycteris; species Rhynchonycteris naso. The sequence goes on along the minus strand of CM072996.1, from coordinate 249,856,210 downwards.
TGATGGGTTTTCCTTTTCTACACAAAATAGCCTGGCTATCTCCAACACTGGCTATAACCAGTTCAATACCATCTCTCAACAGGGCTACTGTTGCAGTAGTCCCGGATGTCAGAGCGGATGCTGTAAACATTATGAAAAAGAGTACAAGTTATTGACAGTCAAATAACTGGACATGAAATTTTCATTACAAAATAAAACACAGGCATGTTAAACTAATGCTGAAATGTCTCATTTTAATTTAACTAGAGCTATGCAAATAAAATGCAAATGAACTATGAAGTAAGAACATGCAGAGAGAAGAATTTGATTCAGTAACAAGGCTCCATGCAAAGAAAAAAAAACTGCTATCTTAATTTGGAAAATAATACATCACTGCCCCCCCAGATGGCCTCTATTTATAACAAGTAGAGCTGACATGAACTTATAATAATTATTATGACACCTTTTTGTGTGTATCAGGTATCAGAATGAAAAATATTGCATCTTAATTAGATTGGCTAATAAGTCAGGGTTACACTTAGGCCTACTGAGCCCATTCAGGCAAGTCAACTTTTCTATAATCTGTGGACTCAGGTTTTTCTCTTTCATTTCTTACTCCTATCCTGTGAAAGTATTATCAGTTAATAGGCTATGCAAAATATGCCACGGGCATTTCATTTGCTCTTCAAGAGCTATGTTTTATATTCTTACCTTCTACAACTGTTTCAATTTTACAAATGTTCATCAAAAAAAAAAAAAATCCTAAAATGGTTAAAGGCTGACATTCTTTTCTGTTTATCTTTGTGGTACCCAGACATGAAACAGAGTTACAGTCATCATTTTATTAGAAGAAAATTGAGGGGAGTGAGGGACTCAAATTCATTCTGGTTTCCCATAAGCTTGGTGTAGTTAACACTCCTGGCTCCAGAAGGTCTACTACAATCGGTCTTTGTCCAGATGCAGGACAGTACAGCCAAGTGCTACTAATGTGGTCATGCCGAGCCCAGAGCATTTCAAGATATTATTTTTCTCTGACCAAGAACAAAATTAAATGTGACTTGGCTTGAGATCATCCCTATTTCCTCCATCCAATCCAAACTATAGCTTTTCATCTTCCTCTGAAATTTTCTAACAGTGTTGGCCCTCAGTTCTTTACTACTTGTTTAAAAAAATTAAAGGTGCATGAGCCTTGCCAGAGAGAGAATACTGTGAAATTATGGGCTAAAAAGTAAAGCAAATTGGAAGAAATTGAAAAAAAAAACACTTATTTAAAGCAGGTATTGTTTTCTGTAACATGGTTAGAGCATCTAAATAAAATATTCAGGTGATGAGAAGATGATTTTGACTTCAAAGGAAGATATAGGAAAAATGAAGTGCTACTGATTTTCACGAATTGAGGCTCAATGTTGCCCATTTTTTTTTAAAAAAGACAATTTTAAAAACTTCACCAGTAATGCATTTTGGAAAGATATATATTCCAATCAGTGTATTAAAATGCCTGCTTTAATCAAAAAAGAAAAAGGGAAAAATGAATAAACTCTACTTAATCTTTTATATTCATGCTGAACTTACTTTATTGAGAAATAGCATTCATAATAATTCTACTATCTTCCCATTTGTCTCTTGATTTTGGAACTGGGACGCCAAAGCAATAATATCTTGGCAATGATGGAATCTATTTGTCACTGTAGAGCAGTGGTTCTTAACCTTTTTTGAGGTACCGAACCCACCAGTTTCATATGCACATTTACCGAACCCTTCTTTAGTGATAAATAAAATATGATTTTTTTTCCAAATTCAAGACATAGGTATATGTTTTTTTACTAGTGCACAAAATGAGCCGTGCATGAACATCACCTTGCTCAAAGAACAAAACCAACAAAGTGCATGAATTCACAACAAATTACGGTATTACTTTATTCTGGCCTCTGTGGCAGAGGATTCTCCCAACGCCTAAGACCGACTCATCGAACCCCTAGGGTTTGATAGAACCCAGGTTAAGAACCACTGCTGTAGAGCATAAGTACTTTAGCATAAGTTTCAGCAATGTTTATATTTACAGATGTTAACTTGAGTTTTCCAAAACACTGTACAATGGAATCTTGACAGTTTAACCACTGTAATATTTTCAAACATTTGGAAGAGCCAGGCAAGCAGATACAGGCATTTAGTTAGATGCTAGCTATCCAGAGAGATTGGCATTGCTCTCCTTTGTTTAAACTGTCAGCAGCAGCTTTTTAAAAAGTGCTTTTTAATTAGCTACATCAAAAGAGTTCAAATTTCATAAATGATCATTTCAAGTTTAGCTGTTCAGGATTAAAATTCATGGCTCTACCACCTAGAAATTTGAAAGAGCTTACATTTTACCAACCCAGTTTCACAGTTCCAAAATCATAGAATTTAAGGGAAAGTCTTCAAAATTAACTATTGATTCTGGTTTGCTAAGCATCTAAGAATATAACTATTAAATCAATATTTACTTTCATTTAACATTTAACACACAAGTAAAAATTCTCACTTTTTGCCCTAACAGCAAAACTATAAAACTAAGACATCTTTCAGTAAGTTCTTAACACTCACTGGACATTTTCTACAGCAAGTCATCTCAACTAATGGGGCCAAGAGGGTGTGGGAACCTTCCAGTAGTCCAGGCTAGGAACCGCTGGACTCCTTCACCTGGGGCAAAATTAAGCAGATCTCTCTTTCCACTGAAGCCCAGCATATAGTGTCCACGGGCTCCAGGTCTAGAGCTGCTGACCAGGCACAGTTCTCTGCCACAAATAACACGCACAGAGGCAAATAGGAAATTCACCCAGGAATTGTGCTCAAACATTACAAACCTGCAACACAGGGGAGGGCAGAGAAAGGGCTGCAAAATAAGGGAAGGGTTTTTATTTGGGTGGAAATTTCACTTGTAAATCACATAATATTCCAGGAGATGCCAAATCAAAGATTCCAAAACTCAGTTTGCCCAAATTGATGGTATTTTGTAGTCAAGTCTATTTTCCCATTACAAGGTACGCTTCTTAGTTTTGTGACTTTCCAAGCTAGGAAAAACCATATACAAATGCAGGTGTACCAAAACACACGTGGTGATACAGACACACATCTACATATATACACTCTCACACAATATACAGTAAAGCAGTGCTTTTATCAAGTTGAAAAAGAACGCATTGTATATTTGTTTGGTAGCAATATCAAATAGTTCCAATACCAGAAAGGAAAATCCAAGGTATAGCACTGAATACTAGTTATAGTTGGAGAGTATGTGAACTACAATATACCACCAAATTACTGAGATTAAAATATATATATACCAGGAGGAATCAAAGCACGTCCTCTACCAGAAACAAAGAGTAACACACTTATTAATGATGCTCATTACAGGGATTTAGTATGTAAAAGTCATTTTCAGTAGAATGATTCATTGTTTAAATAAAGACTAGTAAATATCTTGAGCTCTAATGCATGTTTATAATTTTATATTATTTCATAAAGTGGGTGTTTCTGCAGCTCTTTCTTTTCCCTGGTGTTGCAGGTCAACATATCAAAACAAAAATGATCAAGATTTTGAAAGGCAACAGAAAGAGGAAAAGCTGTACTTTTCAAGGAAAAACTCCCACCTCCCCCTGGTAATTATTCAATTGTGTAAACAGCCATATGTATAAACCAATACAATATTTATTAAAAATGGGTGTTCCAAAGATGAATAACTTATGAACACCAAAATCAAAATAGTTAGCTGAGAACAGGAACAGCACAATAAGACTATCTCTCAATGCCATCCCTTTCTTTCTCGTTGGCATCCCCTGGCATAAGAAGAGTACCCAAAAATGTTGCATTTTTAACACTGGTCATGTTGTAGTTTAATTCTTCTTTAAAGAGATCACAAAACATGAAGAGCAGGAAGTTTCTGATGAGACTCACAATGCTGTCACCATCTCCAACTCTGAACGTCAGAGCAAATCTTCTCATTTTTATCCATTTGTCTCTTGAGAAGTTTTGTTGCTTTCAAACCTTAAGCAATCTAGAAACACTTTGAAGAGTTTATAGTATATAGGATTATAATCTAAATTTTCTAGCATCTGGTTTAAGTGACAATCTGTTCATAAGCAATAGACTAATGGGATCATTTGAATTTGCTGGCTGGTTAATTGTAAAAATATATATGACTGGAATAAATTGAACATAAAAATTTTTCAAAGATGGTGATTAAGTTAGCTATTTGTAAATAAGGGTAAACTCAAAATCCATCAACAAATTAATAAAAATAGCAAGCAATTTCTTAGGGGCAAGACTTTTGCCATTTCTTTCTAAGTGGCATTCTGATTTTATTCTCCTCTAATGACCCCAGTTTAAACTGAAGTAGTAAATATTTTAAATGCTAATGAGATAATTTGAAGTACTTTATGCAGATGTAACAGTTTTGGATTAAAGTCTTGATGAGTATGTTTTATTTTCACTTTCTCTTAAGAAAGCTAATACAGTATAACTAAGGGGCACTGCTCCCATTTATACCTGAAATTCCACTATCAGTCATTTATTCCTATGGTTTAACCAATCTTTTTTCAGGTTTCCATAATTAGTTTAAATCTACTCATGAGTGATAACTCATTGAAAGACATACATTAGACTGATAATTTTGTTCAATCGGCTATAAGATAATCAAGGAATAAATTATAATAACTTTGGTGAGAACGAGTAGAAGTGGAGATCAGTTCAGTCCAATTGAGTACCTTCCAGATTCTATGCAGAGTGCTGAACAATGGAGATTCAAAATGAAGTAAGCATGGTCCCTACCCTGCAAGCTACTCACAGGAAGTGTTCTAGGAAAAAAATGGGTCTGATGCTAAAAGAAAAGGTGAAAGAAACTGGAGAGGGCAAACTGTAATTACTTCACAATTTTAATTAACACTAGTCCTACTCATATGTATGCTAGAAAGAATATCATCCACTCTTATAATACTGACTGCTTTAGTTCTTAATGGAAACTACAACAATTTTTTAAATTTAAATAATAACTGAAATCTGAGATGATCTAAGTATTTTTAATCCACAAATTTAAAAGTTAAACAACATAAAGCATTCTATATTTTTTTTCTAAAAGCATTCTATTTGTAGTGGCTTTAATATATTTGATAAAATAGAACCCAAATGTCTAAAGGCAATTTTTGCCATCTAAAGCCATAGCAACTTATTAAGCATTTTAAAGTTGTTTTCAAAATATTTATTTAAAAAACATACAGACTCAATGATCTGTAAGAATACAAAGTAAGATTTAAGAACAGCAATGTCATAAGACTTTACTTCTTTTAATAATACACTAAGCATCATTTGTCTTTCTCCATTATACTTGCATTAAATGAAAAATAAATTTCACAATCTTATGAAAGTTCTGATAATTATCTCAAAGCATGTGACAGAAGAACAAACTTCAATAAATACATTTTAATTTCGTTATTAGAAATGGATCACATGTTTTATAATTAAGTTCTTTGAACAACCTCCTTTTACATGAAAAAGACATCTTTAAGTAAGTTTCTATTAAGGTCAGGAAGTAAATTCTCTCCCTAAATTCAAAATGTCCTTTAGTTATAATTTATTATTTAATAAATGACAGGGGTACTCTATTTAACACTGAATCTATTGTTGCTTTAAGCATTTTATTTTTCTTCCTTTCCAAGTGAGAGGAGAGGAGATAAAAGAGACAGACTCCCACATGTTCCCTGACTGAGATCCACCTGGCAACCCCAGTCTAGGGCCGATGCTCTGCCCATCTGGGGCCATGCTTACAAGGGAGCTGTTTTTAGACCCTGAGGTGGAGGCTCCATGGAGCCATTCTCAGCCAGGGCCTATATGCTCCAGCTAATCCAGCCATGCTGTGAGAGGAGAAAAGAGAGAGAGAGAAGGGGGAGGATTGGAGAAGCAGATGGTCGCTTCTCCTGTGTGCCTTGACCAGAACCACACCCGGGACATCTTACATGCCAGGTGGACACTCTACTACTGAGCTGAGCCAATGGGCCAGGGCCTGCTTTAAGCATCTTGGTTGATGAGATCCTTCGTAACAGGGTTAACCACAGTCATGAAAGGTTTATGTTTTGTATTGCTGGCCACAATCCCATAATGGATGCTACATCCTTTTATGAAAACCTTGCCCAGTAAGTAAATTCTACTTGTTTATAGAACAGCTAGGGCACACCACCTAAACTACAGCTGATAAACACCATGGTATGAGATACAGCCATCCTGGTTATGGAGGAAATAAGCACTCCAATATGGATACCAATATATTCAGAGTTATAAAAATAAAATGATCAGAAAGTGTTCTAATGTCTTCTTCTCCTTCATATATTTTATCCACCACAAATAAGAGACAAATTTTATGCGAGATAAATTTTATGCCTAAAATTTATCTTCTCTCAACTTCTACTTTTCATAAGGTGTAGGGGCCAGCTGGAAGGAAGAAAAGTCCAAAGGAATGAAGGAGAAAATGGATCTACAAATGAGAAAAGGAATCCCTGAACAAAGGGATAGACTCTAATGATTTTCCGAGGCATATAAAGAGGAGGTAAAACTTTTTAACGAGTCAACCTAATCCTCATCTTTAAATATGCCCATGAGAGAGGCCACTGTGGGTGCCAGGGAAACCCCAGCAATTGCCCTTTACCTCTCCTTTTTGAATTTCAGTTCCTTATCTGAGAATTGGGGAGAATTTCTATCCCTAGGCACTCCAACTGAAAACTGTGAAAATGACATTTCTGTGGTGCACTTTGCCCTCCTTTAAACAAAAGGATGAACCAAACATAGATTAATATTATTGCATAATTCATTTCCATTCTATATGCATACATTTATATGGTTACAAGAAAAGTTTTCAAGATTAACTTTATAAGCAAAATATATGGGGACCAGCTAGCCAGAAAATGTTAATTACATTTTCCTGAAATGGCTTTGACAAATTTAGTCAAAATAAGCAATATTTTACTTCCAAGATTTAAGGACAAACAGTACACAAAGATCTATAATTCACCTTATGTCTAACAAATAAAAACAAAATGTCACTAGTTAAAACAGGAAAACTGCAAGACCAGCTTTTTTAAGAAGTAGGAAAAAAATTCTTCATTCTGATTATACAAAGTAGTGTATATTAGTCATTGTCCTTTCCAATCTAGGACCAATTAGCAATTTTCTCCTTGCCTGACCAATTACTGGCTAGACAAGATTACCATGCAGTGTATTTTAGTATTTGACCATAAGATTTATCTAAAGAAACAAAATAATGATATTCATAGTATGAATATCTTGTCCATAAAGTATGCAATTGAATAGATTTAAGCATTTTTTAATCTTTTTAAAATTGAAATTCAATATCAAAACCATTTTGAAGCTTCAATTTCTGAAAATTTCTCCAATATATTTCACTTAAAAGTGAGATACTAACATTAGTTTGGATTCCAAACAGTATTTAAAGTGGTTCTTTATATAAAAGCACTTTTCACATAAACATATTCTATGAAATAAATTTACACTAAAATTCCCACCCCCTAGAGAACTTAAATTGTTTCCAGTTTATTCAGACAGTCCCCTAGATGCTAACAAATGTGATTGTTTTACTTACCATCGGCAGACAGGTGGGCATGACTCGCAAAGGCTTTATCTATTTCTAGAAAAGCCAAGGTCAACAAAGTTTCCAAGTTCTTCTCCTTAGGAAGCAAATCCCTTTGTGAGGAGGAAAAAAAAGTGCCCCAAAAAATCATTTTACAATAGGTGTCTCCTCTTCCTCCCATCTGCCCTCCTCCAGGTCATGCTAGCTAGCAGTCACTCCACACAATGGGCCTCTACTGCTTGCCTTTCAGGTGCCGTTAAGTGTCTACTGAGTGAGAGGTATAGTGGTAAGCCTCTAAAGACACTAAAATAAAAGTCCAAGTTCCCATAGTTAAATGATTAACCCTCACTACCGCAACCCTGACAGGTTAAGAGCTCCTGCGTATTAAAGTAAGCCACTGAGTTCTTCTGTAGAATAAGGTGAAACATGCTTAAATCAACAAATAAACAGTATGGACAACTATACACAGGAAGGTATGAAATAGTCATGGCCATAACTCTGTCACGTTCTCCCCTCTTTTAATGTTAGCAGTAGTGTGATCCTCAAAAACACATTATAATAATTACGTTAAATCACCTACATAAAGAGCTTCATTCCTCAGAGGGCCCTTTCCATTGCTCAGAGGTAGAAGTAATTCACTCTTTCCTTATCCCTGTCCCCCTCTGCCTACAATAGCCTTCCTTTTGTTGAGGTTCTATTTGCTAGATGGGATGCTAGATTCAGGAATCGTTTAATCAAGCACATTAGATGTTTAAAATTTGCTCAATTGAATTTTTGTTATTTAACATGATCAATGTTCTCAGCAGAGGAGCTGTTAAAACATATTTTTCTAAAATGGTAATAATCATCAGTAATAAATGACATGCTTAAGCTACTGCTTTTTTATAAAACAATCATCACAAAATCACTCAACTAACTACATTAAGACTGAACATGTCAGACAAAAGGTGAAAGTTTAAACATGAAGCATAAGGCACACTACAAAGTCAAGAGTGAAAGTCACTGTACATACATGATGCATTTCTCCATGTGGGTGTGACAGAAATCAGCAGCTGCAGGTCCACCATGTCCATCATATACCGCAAAATACAGGACCTCATCGGTCAGCTGAGCAAAGTCAAATCTGTCTTCGTTCTCTTTCCGTTTGCCAATCTGTGAGGCGCAACCCACATTTTCCAAGCTGATTTTGGGTATTGGCTTGCCATATTTAATACTGGGTGGCAGAAGGATTGGCTCATCAATGCGGTTATCCCAGATCCCAAAATTATCCCAGGTGGCTGGACGCCCACTACCATCTGGGTCAAACCGAGAATATCTGGGCTCTGAAGTAGAACTGTGGCAGGTGGGTGTCACCCGCCTGTCATCCTGCAGCAGGCGGGAGCTTAGCAGCACTCTCCTTCTCACCTGGTTTCCACCACTTCTAACCAAAGTAATTAAGGCAGCTGTTGACATAACTCAAATCCAAAGGGCTCAGTAATCAGGGAAAGACCAATGGAACAAAAATGGAATGTCTTCAAGAAAAATGATGTAACTGAAGAGAAAGAAAAAGAGAAGAAAGAGACTCCATTAGTAATTCTGAATATAACAAATATATTATTAGAGATTACCAAAAATGATGGTATTAAAGAATATGGCACCTAACAGACAACTTCTAAGAATAGTGGATCATTTGTGATCCACTATTTACCCCATTCAGAGTTTAAATCCTATAAAAATTTGGCAATGTGCACATATCACATGGAATCAAGCTTTCACCAACAATCACCTTGGGATCTTGTTAATATGCAGATTCTGTCTGGGTGGGGCCTGAAATTTAACATTTCTAGCCAGTTCCCTGGTGATGCCCGCCTGGTCCAGCAGGCTGGCTTTAAGTAGCAAGAACACAGAATATAGGTATAAATAAATATTCTTCCCTTTATTAACTCCATTGCTCTAAAGAAACGGGGCAAACATTACTAACAAAGACTCTTACAAAAGAGAAATAAGAGAAGATAAAATAACTGCTTAATAGAATGTTTATGATAGTTCTGTACCCAAAGAGTGCCTCATCTCAGCAAAGAACATCTAGGATTTAGGCTTTGTTTTGCATCAATATTTTTCCACTTACTAAGCTTTACATATGTACATGGGTTCATGCAAACACTCCCAGAGGCACATGATAACTCAGTTCTGATGTTTCCCCTTGCGGTAGACAAGCATGGGGAAGGTATGTAATCTCAGGAATTGAGTGGCACCGCATTTCTGACAAAAAACACCCTGATGTATGAGCAACTGACCTATGTATTTACATTAACAGTTGCAGCTCTCCTCTCACACAACCTCAGGAGCCCACCCACACTCACTGCCTACAAGTGCAGCAGGAGATAGCACCAGAGACTGAACTACATTTCTTTGGAATGATTATTCTGCACCCTTACATCTGGATTCTGCCCCAAAGTTAAATTCTAAAACTTCCCCTGGGTGTGGTGAGGGGGAATTCCTACACCCTAGCAGGAAGGGCTGTTTCTGGCAACTTTCCATACAAATAAGGTGCTAAGCAGAAATTCATCTCCATGGTACTTTGTTCTGTTATTTTATGAATTAAAAACCAACTTGAGCCCTGGAAGTGTAGCTCAGTTGGTTAGAGCATCATCCCCATACATCAAGGTTGCAGGTTTGATCCCCAGTCAACCAATGAATGCATAAAAAAGTGGAACAACAAATAAATCTTTCTCTCTCTCATCAATAAATAAGAAGTTTTCAATAAACTTTATTTTAAAAAGAAAACAACTTGAAAACATAGCATAGAGTTAAGATTTGATAATGCCAGAGGAGGGTAGATGTTGTTATGTTATGTTATGTTATGTTATGTTATGTTATGTTATGTTATGTTATGTTATGTTATGTTAGTGTATGATCAAATTATCTCACAATAAAAAATGCGCTTGAAAAAACAGATCTCCCCAAAAGACACAAACATACACACACGGCCGTTTGAGTGAATCCATAAGAAAATGTGTTACAAATTTTAAACACTCATTTTCAAATAAATTTTTGGAAATCAGTATAGCTATGTATAGGAAGGGCCATTACTCCCTTCAGTGAGTAAAGCAATAAAAGGAAATAATGAGGTTCCAAAGAACACCCCTAGGTATTTAAGCAATGAAAGACATGAGCCCTACCTTCATAGTATTTAAAATAAAGATGCCCTCCTCCAAACAGTGAATGTTATAAAAGACAGGAGGCCATTCTCTTTTGACCTTTTAGCTGATGTCACATATAAAAGACTAAAATTCACTTCTTTTTTAAAAATTTTATTTTATTTTTTATTAAGTGAGAGGTGGGGAGGCAGAGATACAGACTCCAGCATGCGCTCTGACTAGGATCCACATGAACAGGCCCCCTACCAGGAATGCTCTGCCCATCTGGGGCCACTGCTCTGTTGCTCAGCAAACAAGCTATGTTAGCCCAAAAGGCAGGCCTTAGTGCCATTCTCAGCACTGAGGGTCAACTTGCTTGAATGAGACATGGCTGCGAGAGGGAGGGAAGAGAATAAGAGAGAAAGAGAGAGAGAGAGAAAGAGAAAGAGAGAGAGAGAGAGAAGGGGGAAGGGGAGGGGTAGAGAAGCAGATGGTCACTTCTCCTGGGTGCCCTGACCAAAATCAAACCTGGGACTTCCACAAGCTAGGCCAATACTCTACTGCCGAGCCAAAAGGCCAGGGCTCACTTCTTTTATAACAGTTGGAGGTGCTAGGGGTGGAGAGGGGACATCATCTCTGGTTATCAAATATCTAAAAGAAATAACACATTCCATTACAAAAAAATAAGTGTTTATTTCTTTGCTCCTGATTGAAGGTTATATTTTCTTTAGCAACAATAACTATCAAATAAAGATAATGTGGAATAATGTCAACCTATAATGCAATCTAGCAAGTAAAAGAACTAACTTAATTTTATTTTTTTGAGAGAGAGAGGAAAGAGAAGCATCAATTTGTTTTTCCACTTAGGTGTGCATTAATTGATTGCCTTTTATTCGTGCCCTCACTGGGGCTGGAACTGGTGACTTTGGGGTAAAGCCAGCATCCTCGGGATTCAGCCAGGGATCCTGGGATCCAGCTGGTGACCCTGGGATCGAATGGTGTCCTCAGGACCCTGGGATTCAGCTCGTGGCCCTGGGATGGAACTGGGAACTTCAACGCTCCAGGATGATGTTCTATTCACTGTGCCACTGCCAGAGCTAAGTACTAATTATTGATGGAGATAATTCACAAAGTAGCTTTACACCATATGGAAAAAAGTAAAAACTTTAAAGTGCATTGATTAGAAAATTCATTCATATTTGAAGGGTGCACCAGAAATTAGCAAAGTATTCTTTCGGCTTTAGTCTGAAAGCATAAATGCCAATATTCAACCTTAGACTATTTTGCAGTCATGTACCTACTTTAAACAAGAGGTCTAAATTACAAACAATAAATATTGAATCAAGTTCTTCTGCAGTTTTCATAGGATACTCTTGTCCCTTCCCCCTTTCTCTCCTTCAAATATATATATATATAAAAAGCATAATAAAACAAAACAAAGCTGCTATCTCAGCGGGAAACAAATATCTACTGGAAACATTATTAAAAATGAAACAAAATGCTAGTTGTGCTGTTTCTTTGAGCCCACATGCACTAAAATCAATCATAAACATTCCTCATTTATTATCTGCACAATCATTTTAGAAAGTAAGAAGAGTCAGAGAAACATTACCTTTAAGGCCTATTATTGGCATTGATGAAATGTGAGGCAGATATATAGCTAGTTTACATAACTAGGTCAGCATCAATTATGCAAACAGGGAACTTAGTCTAAGAAGTAGTTGTATCTTCTTTTCCATAGTAACTAGATCATACTAATCTCTCTGATATTCCCAAGGAAACAATTCAAAGAGGACCTGTGTTCCCAAGCTAAATGAACTTTGAACTAAACCTGCACATCAAGAAAAGTTTCTTCCATTGCTTCAAACTAAGAATCAGCTAACATGGGCCTCAGCTCTCCAGATGTCCACAAAAATGTACCAACTAGCAGGCAAGAGAATAGAATGTATGATGTGAAAAACATACAAGAGACTAAACAAAATAATAAAGCAATCAATGTTCTTTACAAAGAAAAAGTGGAGAGCAAATTGACAAACACATAAGAAATAGTTTTATTATTCATCAGCTCAGCAATTATAAATTGGCATGCATTTATCATCCTGCTAACTAAAAATGTTATTCAGGAATCCTTTATGTCAATCTCTCAATCGAAAATCAAGGCTAGTTTATTTTTATAAACCATATTAACATTTATATCCAATTTTTGAAAGTCAAAGTAATCTAAAATGGCCAAAGGGCAGAAAAATTCTGTTTAAAAGTCATCTAAAACCACAAAAACATGTCATAGCAAAAGTTAAATAGGCAAAGCATAAGAAAACATTGTGCTGCACACCCTATTCTACTAGCAAAACTATATTTTAAGAACTATGCTAAGCAAGTAAAGATAAATAACTTAATTGGATAAATAACATAACTGATGTTATTTATAAGTAGCCTAAACTGTATATTGATTGTCATATACCAAAAGAAAGGGAAAATGGGCAATCTTCTACTTACCAAACTATTTTCCACATTCCTTTTTATTTCCTAATCAAAACAAGAATGTATGGCTCACAAATTTACTTTAATCACATGAATTTTTAAAAAATTGAGCTACACAAAAAAGCCCTATATATTCTACATATTATCAATAAATAAACTAAAAACACTTTCCTTTTGCATCATTTTCACATTGATTTCAGTGACCAGGCCGGCTCCATCTTCCTCCTCCTCAAATCTTTAACTAGCTAATCTGATATACTTAAGTCCTGACACAAACTCTTGACTAATGAAAAGAATTGGCCCCTGGTTTAACAATCCTGACTACTGGGGATGGGGTGACATGGGGGGTCTCAGCAGAGGCTTAAATAGAAGTTCTGTAGGCTGTGAGAGGCATAAAATTCTACATAAGATTGCTGGTGAAAACCCATGTCCTGAGAGTAGGAAATCTCAGGTGAAAAGAATCAGGAAGGGGGGGAAAATGATTTGGTTTGTAGTAAGCTTCTGAAGTTCGTATTTGATTTAAAAAACAAAGGGGAGGGGCCACACATGCAGCTATAAGACAGCTATGCCAATTTCACAGTTCATTTTACTCCCATTTTGTAATCCCTCAATGGTTTAAACACCTCAGAGCTGTCCAAGTTTATTTTTGGAGAAAGGAGGCACTCAATCTCTCTGGCAAAAGAAAATGCACTTGAAATTTGCATTAAACAGTTCTTGACTGCTGAAAGCAGGTCAAAAAGGGCGGTTTATGTGTCACTTTAAATCCATGCCAAAATTATTCAGGAGTTCTAAGAGTTTGTACTACTGAAGCCTTCTAGATTTAGCCCTCCAGCAAAAATGTTTCTAAGTATTCACATGTGCTCATTATAAAGTGGTACTCAGGTATCTTTATATCAGTAACTTCCATAATGAAGACACAAAGTAATTTTTAATATTCTTAAGCCAAATATTTATTGACTTTTAAAAAATAAACAATGTATACCAATAAATTTAAATGGTATGGACCGCTCCAGAATGTATTTCAGAAAATTTGGACTTTAATATCTGCTTTATCAGTATAGTACCCTGGCTAAGAGGAAGGGAAAGAAAATCTACAAGCTTACACAAGGCAAAAAACAGCAAAAAACCCAGATGACACAGACCCCTTAGGTTTGATGGGAACATGTATTCAGATGAATAGAGAAAAGAACATGGGAGCAGTGAAAAGTATCATTATTCTAACTCCACAGATATCTCTTGAAACTTTTTAGTTAATGTGGATACAACTCACAGACTATTTCAAACCTGTACATTTATACTCCACTGAAGAATTTTCATTTAGATTCTATTCTACATCACCAGCACCTCTTCCTTTTTCTTTGCTCTTCTCTAAGAATCCAGCCATGCCTGTGGTCAGTGGTCAACAGAGAGTGACTTAAGGTTGCAAAATAGAAGGAGGAGAAGATCTCCCTACTCAAGATTTATACCTAAGATATTTTACTAGGGAGTTCCATCAGTTCCTTAACTAGAGTACAACAACAACATTGCTGTTTTTATTTTTTCAGGGCAATTATAACCTGTCACTTAAGTTGCTTATTCTAAAACCACACAAATAACCTCATTCTTTCCACCGTACTGAGTGAGGATGAAAAGGACTAAAAGGCCTTATCGACATTTACAGTCTAAAGCTCAAAAAAACTAATGGAGCGTCAGAATTCAGAAAATAGCCAAATTCCCTGGCTAGTTTCACATAGTTTCGTCTTTGTCACCTCTTGTGAAATCTCTAATCTACAGAAATAGGCAGCTAAAAAAAAAAATTAAAAAAACAACAAAACATCGCCAGTCACAAGACCTTGAGATTGCAATGCTCTCCTGGCAAAGCAAAATCCACGTCTTCACATCGACACCAGCTAAGTCTCTGCATCCTTCTCCCTTCTGAAGCCCTGAAAAACTCACCCTTGCACGGTTCAGGATTATGGGCTCGCCTCGCTGGCCGTGACAGATGAGTGTCCAGTGTGATACACCGCAGGAAGCACACCCTCCCGCTAGTGAAGCACTGAAGATGGCTGGGTTTCCACCTAGCACCTTCCGCTGCTGTCCGCCTCCCAACCACCTTCTCCACCTGCAGATGCCGGGTGTGGTCCATGTCTCCCCCCCTTCCTTCCCCCCCAAGCTGTAGCTACGGCGGCAAGGCGGCGCCGACTCCTGCAGCACCCTCGTGTCCCGGCTTCTGGTAGGGCGACGTGGTGCCTCGTTAAAGGAAAACGCGTGTGGGCAGACCTAGCCTCTCTTCTACCGTCCCTTTGGCGGCCCCTTCCTCCCTCCAACTGGGCCCACCGCACTTGCTCGGCTGGCGCCTCCAACCAGTGGTCAAATTCAACACAGAGCGTGCGAGGTCTCAACAGGAAACAGCGGCTGCCCAAGGTGCAGCGAGTGGGCCCTGCCGGGACCTGCTGCTCCCGACCTCCAAAGGAAAGAAAGCGGAGCAGAAAACTCAGACGCTGGCCGCGGACCGTGGGGATCGGAGTGAGGGGAACCTAAATCTACGTGTTCTCTGACCTCCTGAGGAACCCTGCCTCATTAACTCTCCATTCCGCGGTCCCAGAGCGGTGGGATGACACCCCACCTACAAATAATTTTATAAAAGGTTCACAAATAAATTAAGTGCACTATCTAGGCTCTTACCTCGTGATGGTTATATGCCTGGAAATTTTTTAATTAGCTAACAACAGAGGTCAGGGGAGGGGTTTTCTTTGTCGGTAAATAAAATTGCCTTCTCCGAGGTTTCTGATCTCTGGAACAAGCAGAACAGCCACTGACTCATCTGCTGGAAATGCTCGAGAATTTGTCGCCTGCAAGGGGCCAGATGGGGTGGGTCGGGTGACTGTCCCTCTGACTGACAGCAGCTATCGCCAATCCGTGCTTGGAGATGCGGCGTGCCTGTCGCCCGGCGCACCAATCACAGATTCCAAAGGGAACGAGCCTCCACGCAACTACAATAGGACTTGGCTGCCCTCTAAGCAGTGCGCTGCGGAGTGACGTCGACTAGGGCCAGTAGCGGGCCGCAGTGAAACACCGTACTTCAAGGCCTTGACTCGCCAGCCAATAAGGAGGCGCGTCGGTGTTGGGTGTGGTCGGCAGTCAGTACCAAGCCGGAGTCAACGAGTGGGGCCTTGGGGGCGTCGCTTGAGGCTAGGGAGCGGTAGTTGTGACAGCTAGGAAAACGAAAACGAAATGCTCACACTGCCTGGTCAACGGTGCCTGAAAGGCATCTGGTTTGTTGTTATTCTTTGAAAACAGTGCAGCGTGTTTGTAACTCAATAGGCATCTTGTGATCCCTTGAGACAGTCAACCCACTCATCCGACAAGTATTTTTCTAGGATCTTTTGCATGCCAGGCACTGGAAAGACAATCGTGACTCAAAATAGACATGATAGCTGCCTTCATAGAAAAACAAGTGAACAAGCAAACAAAATAACAAATGTCAAGGAAGGAAACGGACAAGGTGTGGATATAGAGAATAATAAGAGGATGACATTACACAGGGAGGGTTGTGAGAAGTTTGTAAGATAACACTTAAACGGAGATGGGAAGAGTAAAAAAGAATCAGTCAGCCCTGAAACCAGGAAAGTGATGATTGTTCTGGGCAGAGGGGACAGCAGAGCAAAGGTCCTGAGGAGGAGCAACTTGACATTTTGGAAGAACAGAAATAAGGCCAATGTAGCCTCAGTATAGAGTTAGGAGGAAAGCAGTATGACATGATGTCGACAAAAGCCTGACCATGTAGCCAAGTTGTGGAGTGTGCATTAATTTTAAAGGTAATGGGTCTCCATTGAGGCATTTTAAGGAAAGGAGGAAAAGGATCTGGTTCAGACTTTAAGTCGCTTTTGTTAATGTGTTGAGAACAGGTAGAGTAAGTTATTGGGAGACTGGGTAAGAGACTGTAAAGCCAGTAGTCGCGGTCAGGATCACAGCCGCCCAATCCATGCAGGTTCGCATTAGATTCGAACAGTCGATAATGAAACACAGGAGCCAAAAACTGGTGAGCCATCAGCTTTAATTCTAGCTTGCACCTGGCGGGCAAGCAAAAACACACACTGGGCTCCAAAACCCACACATTCAGTGCTCACAAAGCTACTGACTTATCCGAGTTTCCTAGAATCAAAGGTTTCTAGTTCACCAGACTTATCCACCTCAGTTCCCCATCTCCTCCAGCACAAACTCTTAACAAACTGGCTTCTCCCTCAGCATTCTGTCATCTTGACTGCTTCTCCTGGCCTCCATGTGGCCTTAATCTGCTCTCTTCTCTAATACCTCAGGAACCAAGAGAGAGAGATCAAGCTACTGGTTTCTCCCACTTTATACCATAGAATCAAAACCTTTAATCCAATTATACAAACAAGGAAGTCTCTGTATAATGGGATTCCTCAGGAGAGTGCACCACCCTACATCATCCAATCAGTCAAGGGTGTGGAGAAGAGCTTACTCTTAAAACTAAGCCTTAGGCTACAACGACCCGGCCTGCCCACAGCCTGTTCCAGAACACACATTAATATCAACGAACTTCCATGTGGGCAGCGCCATCTTTAACAAAGTGAGCATAATATATTTTATCTGCCCAACAGAGACTATATAAGATGAAATGTAAAGACCTAGCTTAAACTATGATGTTATCACTGGAGGTAGAGAAAAGTAAATTGATTCAAGATTTTAAAGATAAATTATTAGCTTGTTTTGACATGTTAGGTATCTTGATTCCCAGACAACTGTTTTGAATCCAGTTCACTGAATACTCTGGAGAGTGATTCTCACATTAATGGCTCACAAATTCTAGTAATGATACTTGAGGATTATTACATCGTGTTGAAATTCACTTTTTATAGGCTTTCTGGAATTTTGTTTATCTATTTAACTTTTTATTGGCATGTTTTATATGTGTATGTATACATCTACAGAAAAGTATGCATGTCCCAAGTATATACAGCTCAGTAAATATTCACAATTTGAACACACCACTGTATCTATCTCCCAGAACAAGAAATCGAACATTATCAACATCCAGGGACTCCATCATACTTCCTTTCAGTCAGTGGTGGGATTCAAATAATTTAACAACCTGTTCTCTGCCCTAGTGACCATTTTAAGCATAAAAAAATATCAAAAATTAGTTTATTATTTCATGCATTTAATACTTAAATAAGAACAATAGGGAAGTACACAAAACTAGTTTATAAGAGCTTTAAAATCTTAATTAAAAATATTAAATAATACCTGACAAAAAACAGTAAAATTGTAAAAATATTTTCATATTGCTTCTTGATTGGTATCCTCACTTTCCATTTTCTTTGCTTTTATCTGAGCATCATTGGCTGTGTGACTTATCCTTAACCATCTTTTCACTGTAGGAGTACGATCCCATTCCTTTACCTATGGACGAAATGAACATCACTACAGATGCTTAGAATACACTATTCACAGATGAAAGTTAAAAAAGGGTGAGGAATGTAAATTTGTGATTCCCACATTGAGCGGCTGCCCAGACGCCCTCCTTAGAGAGAACCCTGATTACAAGTGCCATTTTAAAACCGATGCACTAAACTCAACAAAAAATTAGGGGCGCGTCCCTTGAGGCAATACAGACTTAAGTTGTAGTTCGCTTACGTGAGCTACTAAAGCATTAAAGTCACCTCAGTCTAGTGTCCCTCTTGTTTATTATAAGCTCACACTACCTATTTTCCTGATTAGGTACCAGTAGTCCTGGGAGCCATAGAGTATGTAATAATAAATTGATAATTTTATTAATATTCACTAATGAATGATCAATTATTTTCTTATTAAAAAATTAGAGATGGATATTTTTGTATACTCATGAGGTGTCCTAGAATGCCAGACTGTATGGCCAGGAGCCGCCATCGTGGCCATTCACGTGCAGGTTCTCATTAGATTCGGACAGTCGGTAATGAAACCACGGAGCAAGGAACTAGTGAGCCATCAGGTTTAATCCTAGCTTGCACCCAGCGGGCAAGTAAAAACACACTCTGGGCTCCAAAACCCACTCATTCAGTGCTCACAAAGCTACTGACTTATCCAAATTTCCTAGAATCAAAGGTTTCTAACTCACCAGATTTATTTACCTCTGTTCCCCATCTCCTTCTCTCTGCACAAACTCTACACAAACTGGCTTCTTCCTCAGCACTCCACCATCTTGGCTGCTTCTCCTCTCCTCCACGTGACCTAATCTGCTCTCCTCTCTAATGCTAATCTCAGGAACCAAGAGAGCAAGCTCCCGATCTGCCCCACTTTATAGTGTAATAATCCAAACCTTTAAGCCAATCTACAAACAAGGAAGTCTCTGATACAAAGTCACTTATCTGAGGCATAATGAAAGAATTTCTCATGAGAGTGCACCACCCCACATCATCCAATCAGTCAAGGGTGTGGGGAAAAGCTTACTCTTGAAACTAAGCCTTAGGCTATAACAACCTGGCCTGCTTACAGCCTGTCCCCCACACCTAATAATATAATTACACCCATCCCAAGCATAAGGGAAACCAATATCACCTGGGTGATGGGCTTCCTTCCATGTGGGCAGCTCCATATTCAACAAAGTGAGCATAATATATGTTATCTGCCCAATACATACCAAAATATGCCTCTTTGGCATATGGATTATTTTGAGATAAAGGCAAGTCAGAACCAGAAGATGCAGGAAAAGCTCTTTACCTCCTCCTGCGTAGAAATAGAGTATGAATTTCTCTTATTTTTTTCTCCTTAAACTTTTTTTAATGGGTCTCAAAATTCCATGACTGATTTTTGTTCAAGTTGTTTCTATGAAAAATTATTCATTTTAAAAATTAGTTACTTAAAAACTGCCCCACACTGAGAAAAAAAAGATGGTCCACAAAACATTCTCCTTTCCTTCTGAAGGTTTTATATTGTAATCATTAACCACTGTTTTACTAATAAACTTAAGTGGTCAATTGCAACAAACAGTTCTTTTTTCTTTCTTTCTTTTTTTTTTTACAGAGACAGAGAGAGTCGGAGAGAGGGACAGACAGACAGGAAGGAGAGAGATGAGAAGCATCAATTCTTTGTTGCAGCATATTAGTTGTTCGTTGATTGCTTGTTCCTTGATTGCTTTCTCATATGTGCCTTGACCTGGGGGGGAGCAGCTACAGTAGAGTGAATGACCCCTTGTACAAGCCAGTGACCTTGGACTCAAGCCAGCGACCATGGGGTCATGTCTATGATCCCATGATCAAGCCAGATGAGCTCACGCTCAAGCCAGCGACCTCAATGTTTCGAAACTGGGTCTTCCTCATCCCAGCCCGATACTCTATCCACTGCAACACTGCTTGGTCAGGCAAGACAAACAGTTCTGAGACTGTTCTTCCATCACTGATTAAGACTGGGATGGCAGGCACTGGGAATAATCTTCATTTACCTTTCTGAGCTCTCTGGTAAGACTTGGTGACTTTGCCAGCCCCAGCTGCCTTCTTTTCCATTACTTTGATGACAACCACTGCACTACTACCTGGTCAGGCAAGACAAACAGTTCTGAGACTGTTCTTCCATCACTGATTAACTGATTAAGACTGGGATGGCAGGCACTGGGAATAATCTTCATTTACCTTTCTGAGCTCTCTGGGAAGACTTGGTGACTTTACCAGCTCCAGCTGCCTTCTTATCCATTGCTTTGATGACAGCCACTGCAACTGTCTGTCTTATGTCACAAACTGAAAAACAGCCCAGAGGAAGATGGTCAAAAAAGTACTCAATGCACATGGGCTTGCCAAGAGCCACGTCCATGATGTCAGCATCACTAGATTTCAAAAAACTTCAGGCATCTTCCAGCTTTTTCTGAGAATGACAATCAATCTTCTCCATCAGTTCAGCAAATTTGCAGGCAAAATGAGCTGGCTGACAATCCAGCACAGGTGCATATCCAGCCCTGATTTGGTCGGGATGGTCCAGTATAATCACCTGAGCTGTGAAGTCAGCTGCTTCCACTGGTGGGTCATTTTTTGCTGTAACCAGCCACATTGCCATGACAAACATCTTTGACAGTCAGGTTCTTGACATTGAAGCCCACACTGTCTCCAGGAAGAGCTTCACTCAAAGCTTTACGGTGTATTTCAACAGACTTCACTTTAGTTGTAATATTGACTGGTGCAAAGGTCACCATGCCAGATTTGAAAACACCAGTCTCCACTCGGCCCTCAGGGACAGTACCAATACCACCAATTTTGTAGACATCCTGGAGGAGCAGATACAAGGGCTTGTCAGTTGGAAAGTTGGTGGCAGGATGCAATCCAGAGCTTCAAGCCGCGTGGTTCCACTGGCATTAGTCATCTTTACTGGTGACTTTCCATTCCTTGAATAAAGGCATGTTAGCACTTGGCTCCAGCATGTTGTCACCATTCCAACCAGAAATTGGCACAAATGCTACTATGTCAGGGTTGTAGCCAATTTTCTTAATGTAGGTGATGACTTTTTAAACAATTTTCTCACATTGTTACCAAACAGGGAACCTGGCCTTTTGGGTCTGTCTAGAGCCAGCCAATAATGTATGGGTTCTCGACTTCATGCTGGAAAAAAATCACAATATGGGTCTAGATCATTTTGAGAGTAAATTTTTTAAATCTGGAGGCAGTGAAAGAAGAAAAAGCCTAGAATAGTTGAAACAAGAGAGCCTAGGTGGGGCTGCTTTGGCTCACTGGAAAGTCAGAGAAAAGGGGGCCTCAGAGACAGGATCAGGGCATTAGCTTGGAATGAGCTGCCACTGCCCATAGCTCCCCTGGTTGCAAGTCTTGTGAGCACCTTCAAAATTTAGGAGATGCACACCTGTGGGGGAAGGGAAAGGTACAGGCCTCCTCTCAGAGGGAGAGCACGATGGATCCTCGGTTCTAAGGGATTTTAAGGGTAGAGATGTTAGGGGAGATCTCAGGGAGAGGATCTCATAAGTTCTCCAGATGTATCCTTTTAGGGTTGTGGTCTTCAGTGACTGGTCAACACCAGGGAAGGGGGTCTTTAGTCAATCCTGCTTGTCCTGAGGTCAGTTGTGGTATCACTTGTCTGGTTTTGCTGCTATTATGGGCCTGGAACTGAAACACAACTGAGGCCTAGATGTATTTGATGTGGGTCAGAACCTCATTGTCTTGGGGGCTTAATGCTTAAAGGCTATTCTCAAGCCTTTGTTCACTCACCTGCTAAGGGGATCTAACCCACATGATTAGCAACATGCCAGGGGAGGGTCTAAACCACATGACCAACAATATGCTAGTGCAGGAAAGGTTATCCTGGGGCAGGATCCTTGTCTTCCAAGTTTTGCTCATTGCTATGAACCTGTGGCTTTCCACCCTGGTGACCTTCTGTGCTTGGCTTATAGTCCTTGCTCTGCTCATGTCTGTTTAACGGCCTATCACATTTCCTACTCAAGGATCTTGGCCCTGAATTCTTTGAGGGAAAAGGGGCATAAGATCTCTTCTTTAGCTGCTTCCTGCTAAAGAGGGGCAAAATTTTCCTTCAGAGGCAAGAGATCCTTGCTTTCTGTCAGAGGGATGATGAAGCCTGGGCCCAGACAAGGTTGCAATGGTGTCTAAGGGCAGTATTTCCTGAGTATGAGTATGACTTGAAACCTGGTAGAGACAAACTATGTCACAAATCTCAGTACTGTATTATGGGTGCCAATGCTAGAATGACAATAACTATGATGAATAGTCCAAGTCAAAGGGTGGGAAGACAATGAACAGAACTAGAGTGTAATATCCACAACTGCATATTATAGAACCTATTAAAACACATTTCCCTCCTAAAATCACATTCAGTTTTATCAGAGAGCCAAATTAAAATCAATTCATTTATTGCATTAAGTCCAGTTTTAGTTGGACCTGATTATTTGGATAAACACAACAAAGATAACAATTGATCATACAGGTTTTTAAAAATCTGCTTTCCTGGAATCTCATAAAGAAGCTTCAGATTAAGCTTAATTAGCCCATCAAGGTGAATAAGCCAGGCCTCATAGTTGCCTACAGGCTTTGCCTTCATTATCTATAGGGTTGAGTGAGTTCCTCAAGTTCTTGAGGTTCCTAAAACTGTCTTGAGGTTCTTTCTTTGCCAACTTTTAGTAAATCAATCTTTTTTTCACCTGAAAAGAACCGTATGAATGAGTAAGGTATCAGGCCATTTTGCCAAGAGGCTTTTATTGGCTTTCAAAGTCAATCTTCTCTCTCTTTTCTTTTAAAGCAAGAGAGAGACAGAGACAAATAGGAAGGGAAAAAGATGAGAAGCATCAACTTATAGTTGCAGCACCTTAGTTGTTCATTGATTGTTTTCTCATATGTGCCTTGACTGGAGTGCTCCAGCTGAACCAGTGACCCTTTGCTCAAGCCAGTGACCACGGGGTCATGTCTATGATCCCAAGCTCAAGCCAGC
Organism: Rhynchonycteris naso; assembly: GCA_037038555.1. Classification (NCBI taxonomy): domain Eukaryota; kingdom Metazoa; phylum Chordata; class Mammalia; order Chiroptera; family Emballonuridae; genus Rhynchonycteris; species Rhynchonycteris naso. The sequence goes on along the minus strand of CM072996.1, from coordinate 249,832,606 downwards.
AACCTGGTACTCAAGCTGGATGAGCCCGCGCTCAAGTAAGAAACCGCGGAGTTCAAACCTGAGTCCTCAGCATCTCAGGTCAATGCTCTATTCACTGTGCCACCACTTCATCAGGCAAAGCCAGTCTTGTTTCTTAAGCCTTTCTGGTAACATGTAGAGTCTAGGCATGTCTCTCTCAAGCATGAATTTCCGGTCAAAGTACCAGTAAATTAAACCATAATTGGAAACTGGTTTTATGTGTCTTATTATAAAGAAATTGATTCTTATTGGATTCATGGAAACAATCGTGTTGCCATAAAAATAATAATATTTATTCATTAAAAGTTTCAAAATCCTGAAGGGATCAGGTAGGGAGAAAAATACAAAATTCACAACCTTTCTACAACTTTTATAAACCTTCTTATTCCTTTAGAAATAACCAGCTTTAGAATAAATCACTTTCTTCCTTTTCCTTCTAAAAGCATCTCCATACCTTATACTTTCACCAAAACCTACAATTTATTTCCAACTTAACTAGAATTCTTAAGTCTCAGGAACCTCGGTTTTTAGTGATCACTAAAAAGTAAGCAATTAGCAACCTTTAAATTGACAAATACATTTCATAACTTCTAGAGACATAGGTTTCTTCATTGGCAAACACACACTTTTAAGAGGCATACTGCTAATAAAGTATAACACAGCTCCAATGTATTAACAGATCCAAATGTATTTTTTAGCTTCTCTTTAATAAAGATCAAAGTAGATGAACTAAAGACTTGTCTAGAAATTAATATTTAACAGCTGAAATAAGTTGATTTGATATTCTCAGATAGAAAAGAAAAAAATTTTAGCCTTCAATAAGGATTACTGCCCAGAGACTTGCATTTTTAAAAGATGGCCCAGAGAAGATTTGGGGGGCTTTGAATTGTTTCTGGAATCACACTGCTGGCCCTGTAAAGATAATTTTTAAAACAAGAATACTCATTTATAATACCTTAGAATTGGGTTGCCACACAAATGTTGGCAAAGAACTGACAAATTTATTTACCCATTTTTGAAATTTTTTTCATTTGAGTACATTTTTCTTTTAGGCTCTGTAGCAATTACAGAGAGATCCAGTTTACTGGTAATACATAGCTTAGGGTCATTCCTGAAAGCCAAAAGTCTTGGCTATATGGAACCCCCATCCAGTTTCCTGGAACCAGCTAAGCAGTTCTAGCTGCAAGATAATGTTGAAATTAATGGTGCCATTAACTGGCCAAATCTCTCCAACGCCTAATTTATAACAGGGTCAGGGTGTCTTGTAAAAGAATATTAACTTCTTCTTTTAGGTTCGAGATCAAATTTTGGCCAGTTCTTGAGAATGCATTCTAGGGGTGAGGCCTGAGGAAGGGAGGGTTGTTTCTCATCTGGAGAACCTAGAGAAGAGTATGGGAAAACACAGGTATCCCCATTATTTCCAATCAATAGTGGGACTGAAGAGAACATCCCCTGATTTGTTCCTGGGTTCCCAGAATCAGCTAGTCTTACCTGCAACCCATTTCTGGTCACATCTAGAGACCATCCTTCATCTTAAACTCACCGATGGAATCTCCTTTCTCTCTGACCCCTGTATTGAGCAACTGACCTCACCAGTGCATCCCTTGTCTTTCACATTTCCATTCCCCAACATTCATACTGAGGCTTAGCAGGGCAGTGCCTGACATCAGGGGTCAGGATATCACTCCTAGTTGTTGCTTCATTGATTTCTTGAATTTCCAGGAAAAGTAACAGACCCAGTATATATGACTACCAGTAGGCAGAATAGTTTTTTACCTTACCCCCTTGGGGCTTTCTAGTGTCCCATTCCCTGGTATCTTCAGGCCTCATGTAGAAGAAATGGAAGGCCCTAGAAGGTCAACAGCCATGATGGCATTAGTAGGGCTAGGGTCTGGGAGTTTCTGACCTTGGAGGCATGATTTTCCATGTTGATTTTAGTTTTATTTTGAGATCTGTAGAGTCTGAACAAATTTCTAGGGATATTGTATAGTGGGTGGACATGTGCTACTTATGGGTTGATCCCAAGGGAATGTCGCCTCCTGAGTCATCTAAAACACTCAGGCATTTCTCAATTTTTCTCCCTCGCTGTCTCGTGCAGCCACAAGAACTTGGCATACTAGGTATCCAGTCTTTATGTGCAGATCACCAGAAGAGTTTGAGTTTTCATATGGGGACTGGCACATTGTGAGAAATGCCTTCTGATACCTCCACATAAATTTTTAATCACTTAAGAATACCTGAGATTTGAGCTGGAGAGAGGAAGTGCCTCTTATCTTTGGAGCTGGACAAGTTCAAGCTCTCATTTATACAGTAAAATGTTTTGTTCAAACTCTCAGGAAGCAATTCCAATGGAAAAACTAAAGTTAAAACCAACCATTCATTTTCCTTTTCCTGTTCTTAGTTATCTCAACCCTTAACCTTTATCTACACCTCAAGGATTTAAAAAAAAAAATAACTCAAAGAAAATCATACTCGTACCTTAAAACAGGGAGGTCTAGAATTTCAAGAAAAACTCACCCAAGTTCACTCAATGCAAAGCAAGGAGCTGGTGGGGCACAATTGGCCTGTTCTGGTCTGCAAGGTGGTCCTCGGTGGACTTCTCTAGTATCCTGCCACACTATGTCGTGATAAGACCATCCAAGTCCTGCGGTACCAAAAAGATGTTACTAGAAGACCATCCAAGGGACGCAGCACCAAAAAGATGCTAGCGGACTGCACCATGATAAGACCATCCAAATCGCAAGGCAAGTTGTTACTGGGGGAATGACAAGACCTCGATTCTTGTCATCTTGAGAGGAAGGATTAAATCAAGAGATAAATTGAAGCAAGTAAAGAAGGAATTTATTGGCCATACAGAGAAAGTCAGAGAAAATGAGATCCTGGAGATAGATTCAGGGGGTTAGCCTGGGAGGTGCTGCCATTGTCCATTGCTACTCTGGTTGCAAGTCTCATGGGATCTCTTTGAGCTTAGGAGAAACAGAAAAGCAAGGAAAACCTGCCTGGGGGAGGGGTGGGGGAGAGAAAGTGGAGGGGAATGGTGCAGATGCACTCCTGGAAGGAAGAGTGTACTGGGTCCTCAGTCCTAAGGTATTTAAGGGTGGAGATCTTAGGGGAGATTCCAGGGGAGGATCTCAATATTTGTCAGCTCTCCAGGTATGTCCTTTTGGGGTGACTGGACAGCACCAGGGGGGTTATTAGTCAATGCCGCTGGTCCTGAGGTCAGCATGGCATCACCTGCCTGGCTTTGCCGCTTTTTTGGGTGCTGAGAGCTGAAACACAGCTGAGACCTAGATGTTATCTCTAGGGCTTAATGCTTAAGGGAGTGATAATGCAAAGTTTTGTATGTGTGTCACATGAGGCTATTCTCTTGCCCCTTGTACATTTTCCCTCTAAAAGGGTCTAATTAACAAAATGTCGGGAGAGGAAAGGTTAGGGGAAACTCCAAACTGCATGATCAACAATATGCTAGTGGAAGAAAGGTCATCCTGGGGCAAGGTCCTTGTTTCCCCAGTGTTGCGTGATGCTAGGACCTGGGGCTTTCCAGCCTGGTGACCTTTTTGTGCTTGGCCTATAGCTCTTGCTCTGCTCATGTGTGTCTAAATGCCTTGATTTCTTTCATTTATTTTTATTTTTATTTTTTTAAAAAGAGACAGGAAGGGAGAGAGAGATGGGGAGGAGAATGATGAGAAGCATCAAGTTGAAGTTGCTTCACTTTAGTTGTTAATTGATCGCTTTCTCATATGTGCCTTGACTGAGGGGCTCAAGCTGAGCCAGTGACCCCTTGCTCAAGCCAGTGACCTTAGTCTTCAAGCCAGTTCCTATAGTAGTCCAGCTGCAACGAGTCTATTACCTGGTCTCGAATGAGAAAAGATATGAAATTGAATAAATAATAGACAGAGACTTAAAGATATATACATACAGATAGGTTCGGGAGGACACCACGGCGAACAGTCTCTACTATTTCTGAGCCATAACATAACATCTCCCGAAAGCACATCCACCTTTATTTATGGAAAAAATGTGGTCCATTAGCAATTCAATTAAGTTTCCAAGGCAACTCAAAGACAACCCTCACCATACCATTCAAATCTAACTTTACACTAATAAGAAACTAGCTTCCAGCCTCTTCCAGAGAACATGGATGAGACAAATGAGAATCAGGTGTAGCTCTTTATTCACTAGGCAGGTGAGGTGGAGGTTGGGCCCAGCACCTCTGTCCAGATTGCAAAAATACCCTGTTTATTTATTCGGTCCCCAACAAGTTACCTTTGAGCTCAAGCCAGCAACCTTGGGATCATGTCTGATCTCATGCCCAAGGTGGCAAGCCAATGAGCTCGCACTAAACCAGTAACCTTGGGGTTTCCAACTGAGCCCTTCAGCATCCTGGGTCTATGCTCTATCCACTGCACCACCACCAGTCAGTCTGCCATATATTCAGTGGTGGGATTCAAATAATTTAACAACTGATTTCCTGCTGTAATGACCATTTTAAAGATAAAAAAAAGAAGACATACTAAGAAGTAGTTTATTATTTCATGCATTTAATACTTAAATAAGAACAAGAAAAGAAGTACACACAACTAGATTATAAGAAACATTTAAAAATATTAATGTAAAAATATTAAATAATACATGAATAAATAAACAATAAAACTGTTATTTAAGCTATTTCCATATTGCTTCTTGATTGAAGTCCTCGCAATATTTTCACCTATAAACAAAATGAACATTACTGCAGGCACTTAAGAATGCGCTGTTGCACAGATGAACATTAAAAAAAGAGTAAGGAATGTAGATTTGTGATTTCCACATTGGGTGGCTGCCCAGGCGCCCATCTTAGAGAGAACCCTGATTACAACCAGTTTACTAAACTCAGCAAAAAATTAGGTATTGGTTCTTTTGAACCAAGGTGAACCAGCTGAATCCCACCACTGCATATAGTCCTTGTATGTGCCCTGACTGAGGACTGAACCCAAGTTTTTGGGTTCAGTCCTCAGGGACACTACTCTAACCAACTGTGCTACCTGGCCAGGCCAAACCCTTTGTGGTTTTTTTGTTATTCTTCTGTATTTTTCTGAAGTGAAAAGCAGGGAAGCAGAGAAACAGACTCCTGCATGCACCCAATAGGGATCCACCCGGCAACCCACCAGGGGGCAATGCTCTGCCCATTCAGGGAGTTGCTCCATTGCAACCGGAGCCATTCTAGCGCCTGAGGCGGAGGCCATGGAGCCATCCTCAGTGCCCAGGCCAATGTAGCTCCAATGGAGCCTTGGCTATGGGAAGAGAAAAAAGAGATAGAGAGAAAGGAGAGGGGCAGGGGTGGAGAAGCAAATGGGTGCTTCTCCTGTGTGCCCTGGCTGGGAATCAAACCCAGGTCTTCCACACACTGCGTCAACACTCTACCACTGAGCCAACTGGCCAGGACCCAAACCCTTGTTGTTTTAAGTCACTGCTATTGTTTGTTACAGCATCTTGAGCTAACTTAACCTAACCTATACCAACTGATATAATGGGTAGTTCCAACTTAAAATTACTTAATTAAATTTTTCTTGGAGCAACTTTAGTCAAAGAGAAATTTTTATTCAATCTTTTCAATAACTTTTCATGAAGTTCCTACTGTATATCAGGTACCCTGCTGTTAGGCTCTGGGTTTATAGCAATGAATGAACAATATAACTGGTCTCTGCTCACATTTAAATTGAGAGAGGGCAGAGGAGACAGTAGGGATGTGTCTAATATAATGAATGTTATATATTGCCTGATCAAATGGTGGCACAATGGATAGAATGTTGACCTGGGACACTCAGGACATAGATTCAAAACCCTGAGCTCATTGGCTTGAGTGTGGGCTCATCTGGCCTTGTGTGTGGGCTATTGCCTTGAGAATGGGCTCACCTGCTTGAGTGTGGGCTCACTAGCTTGAGCATGGGGTTGCAGGCTTAAGTGTGGAATCATAGACATGATCCTAAGGTCGCTGGCTTGAAGCCCAAGATCTTCTGGCTTGAGCAAGGGGTCACTGGTTGGCTGGAGCTCCTCTGTCAAGGTACATATTTTAAAGTAATCAATGAACAACTAAAGTGCCACAACCACAAATTGATGCTTCTCATCTCTCTCCCTACCTGACTGTCTGTCCCTGTCTATCCCTCTCTCTGTCTCTTTCTCTTGCTCACTAATAAAAGAAAATAAAATAATAAAATTAAAATTAAAATAATGAATGTTATATCTGAAAAAGTATGGCATTCTCTAAGTATTATCCTAGAAGTCTGGTTGCTCATCCTCCTCTTTCTTTTTTTTTTTTTTTACAGGAACAGAGAGAAAGTCAGAGAGAGGGATAGATAGGGACGGACAGACAGATAGGAACGGAAAGAGATGAGAAGCATCAATCATTAGTTTTTCGTTGCTGTTGCGACACCATAGTTATTCATTGATTGCTTTCTCATATGTGCCTTGACCGCAGGCCTTCAGCAGACCGAGCAATCCCTTGCTGGAGCCAGAGACCTTGGGTCCACTGCGCCACCGCCTGGTCAGGCTCATCCTCCCCTTTCTGTCTCTGTCTATCTGTCTCTGATTTAGGGATTTTTCTATTGCTGAATATGCAAAGCCACCTAGAAAGAATGAGAGGGAAAAAAGTTTCTAACTCTTGAGAAGTATCTTGAAATTATAGAAACTCTACCTTACCTGAGCCTAAAACCTGGACTCCAACATGGCTTTTGACAAATGTGTGACCTCAGACAAGTAGCTAACTTTGCTGTGCCATTGTCTTCGCAGATATAACAAATAGCACTAAATATATACTTCCATGGCTGACTTATATAATTGCTGCAAGAATTAAATTAGGTGGCCAGGGCACACAAGAGAAGCACCCATTTGCTTCTCCACCCTTCCCCCTCTCCTTTCTCTCTACCTCTCTCTTCTCCTGCAGCCAAGGATCCATTGGAGCAAAGTTGGCCCGGGCACTGAGGATGGCTCCATGGCCTCTTCCTCAGGCACTAGAATGGCTCCACTTGCAATTGGCAGAGCATTGCCCTGTCCCCTGGTAAGCTTACCAGATGGATCCCTGTTGGGTGTATGTGGTAGTCTGTCTCTCTGTCTCCCTGCCTCTCACATCAGAAAAATACAAAAAAAAAAAAAAATGAATTAAATTAGGTAGAGAATGTAAGTGTCTTATAAAAATAAAGTGGTCTTAGTCTTTAAAGATTTTACAGTGCAGAGGAGTCTAAAAGTAGCCAGTTTTAAAAAAAATAAAAACACTTGGTTCATCTATGAGGCAACATGTAAACATATTAAAATTAATATTGTACCCTTACAGCTGTGGGAAATGGTACAGTATAACATGGCAAAAATTATACCTTTAAGTATCTAACACTCAGTGTCAATTGCAAAGTAGTATCAGCTAATGTCCTTCTAGTAGGGTACAGCACTCACAGGCCAAAAATTCCCTGGTAATCTTCACAAGGAATATGCAATACTTTTCCTCCAATAATTCTTGTCAGAATTAAAGTGAATATACAAATAACTAGTTTTATACAAGTAGATAAACAACAGAAAAATGCATGGAGCATTAAAAATTGATATTGTCTTTGAATATGTAACTTCAGAAGGATGTACTCTTTTAATCTGTTTGAAAAGATATCTAATTTCTGAAACTCATTCTTTTCTTTATTCTGAGTCTCATGTAAAGTTCAGAATCTCAAGGTAACACTGTAAGATAACGAAAGGCACATTTGTCACTGTTTGACAGGCAACTAAAGCATGAGTTATTGGCATGTACAAACACAACTCCCTATTTTGTACACAGTGTGGGCGTAGGTGCTGGATTGCTTTTCTATTGGTCAGTTTCTCTTCCAATGGCAGAAAAGAAAGTTCTGAGTTAATTAATATACCCTGGAAAAGTACCCGACTGTGTTTCTTTTCTATTTGGCAGTGTTAAATACAGACTTTAAAAACAGAGTTAGCATTTACTCATTAAAAATTACTTTGGCTTTGGGTGATTTAGATTTTATATATAAAAAAACACTCCAGGAACAGCTTTTAAAAAGTTAAGTAAACTAATAGCACATAATGGTTATGCTATGAAAAGTGAAAAGAGAAAGATGGGTTTTGTTCTAGATACTGCATATTAGTATAAAGAAAATTAAATTCACAGTCTCCCTCCACGGTTTAAACCAGGAAAGATTTCTCCAGATTACAAAGGGCAACAAAAATAGTGTTTCCCTACCCCCACCCCACCTTTGCACTTATCAGAAGGAAGAGGCCAGAAGCTGGAACCTGGGAGGAGGGCAGAGTAACTGCAAAGGAAATAATGGGAAGGAGTCCAAGAGAGGGATATCAGCCTGCCATGTGGCCTGAAATGTGATCCGGTGAAAACAATAAGAAAACAAATGCTTGGTGCTCTTTGATAATGAAGTGTAGGTAATGAACTGCAGGATGAAAGGCGGCATAGTATTTTCTACCTGTTCTCTCTTTCCCTGGCTTCCCCCTCCTCCTAATTAATTGTATAACCATGGACACTTGTTTTTCACCTTACAGCATTGTTTCACAAAGCTTCAGTAGCTCTCTATTTCCAATTGAGGGGGAAAAAATCTTAAAATTCTAAGACTAGTAACCAGATGTTTCCATGGGCTGCTCCTGCCCTACATCAACCTTATAACTATTTCCCTAAACAGACCCTCATGCCAGCCACCCTCATCATTTCCTAAACCTGCCATGAGCCTTCTTGTCTCCTCACTTCCTTGCCTCTTTTCAAGGCAAACCTTATGTTTTCCTCTCCGTTGTCTTAAGTCTTTAGAATTGGGGGATTAAAGTGAGAGGTTGCCATGTGACTACTGTAGCTTATGCTCTTATTGAAGAAGTAGTATAGAGTATCATTTTGTGTAGAAAAAAGAAACACAATAATTGCTAACTGGATTAGGGTTCTTCAGAGGGCAGTGTGCAGTGGTAGGATTCAAATAATTTAACAACCAGTTCTCTGCCCTAGTGACCCTTTTAAGTAAAATAAAACAACATGATATACTGAAAGGTAGCTTATTATTTCATGCATTTAATACTTAAGTAAGAACAACAAAAGAGATACACAAGACTAGATTATTTTATAAGAAAAAGTTTTAAAATATTAATAAAAAAATGAAATAATACCTGACAAAAAACAACACAAGTTGTCACCCCTGGTTATTTGGCACTTTTTCTCTTTACATTATATGTTTGTTTACTGAAGTAACAAATGTGAGGGAATTAAAATGTAGTATTTCATCAAAGCTTTAATGAGTTTTATGAAATGAATAAATAAATATTACAAGCATAGTTCTGTCAAATTTTTTTCACCTATGAACAGAATGAGCATCACTATAGGACCTTCGAATATGCTGTTGCGCAGATGAATGCTAAAAAAGACTAAGGAATGTAAATTTGTGATTTCCACATTGGGCAGCTGCCCAGACACCCACCTTAGCGAGAACCCCGATTACAAGTGCCATTTTAACAACCAGTTTGCCGAACTCAACAAAAAATTAGGTATGGGTTCTGCCAAACTGGTGTGAACTGGCTGAATCCCACCACTGGGTGTATGTATAGATGCAGAAAGAAAGAGAGATGTGTGTGTAAGGGATTGGCTCAGGACATGTAGGGCAAGTTTACATCTGAAGGAAGTAGACAGGGCAACAGACCATGTATATACTTGGAGGAGAAGTGTCTGGCAGAGGGAAGGACAAGCACAAAAGCTCTGCAGCAGTCGCAGGCGGGAGACTCAGGAGAGAGATGATATTGCGGCT